>OX291555.1:0-1250000 GCA_946406115.1 Apoda limacodes
GCACTGCACGCCAATTAACTAACTAACCTTTTTTTTTTTTTTTTTATCGAAGAGAAATCCATTTACGGACTATCCACAGTTGGCTAGACTGCAGACGCATGTGGGACTCACCCAACAAATGCTGGGAATACCCACTAAAACTCTCCGGTTTCCAACTAAGCCCTTAGTGGCGGCGAAGTGGGGTCCTGATAGATTTCACCACTTCGCCTCCGGGCTGCCCAGCTCGAACGCTGGGCTCCACCGTACTGCTCTAGGAGAAACGCTAGAGCAGTGTCAGACCGTGACGACCATAGTGCAATAGCGTGCGTGAGGCCAATCACGTCTTCAAAAATCTAGTAGTACCCGTCCCCCCCTACTGTAAACCCCCCATTTTTACCTAATCTTAAACTTCCACATTAAGACGATTTTTTCTCCCCTCTCAATTTGTTAATTAGGCCAAAATATGCTTTAGTAAGTAGACAATTTATCTAAAAAGATAGGACTTATAGTTGCGGAGACACTAGCTTCCAAAGATCAAAAAATGGTGTATATTAGAAGTTTTCTTTTTAAAAAAAAAAACTTAGTTAATGTAATTTCATTTTTGAAAAAGTCAAGTTTAAAATTGATGGAGGCCTAGTCACTGAGACAAGCAACTTAACTTGAACTTGACTTAACTTGATTTTTTTTTCTCAGATTTTTAAGCAAATAAACAAAAAAGTTGTTTCCATTTTAAAGTTTTCAAATATTTTAAACCGGCAAAAACAAAAAGAGGCCATATCACAGCAATGGATTGTCGCAAGTCGATTTTCTTAAGCCCATAACTCATTCCCCGTTAATAATTTTACCGTAAGACTCTTTATCTAAAAAACTTGCATAAATTCACCCTTCCTTGCAAATCCTTATTACCCCGGAATTAAGTCCCGGAACCCGTCTAAGCACCTAAACACCAATTCCAATTGTGAAAAAAAAAGAAATTATAATACCTTAGTGGTAATCTTCCTGGGTCCTTAAACCTTTCCGGAGTCACCGCGTATTCCCGGAATTCCGGATTATAAATAAAATGTAAATAGTGCACATAGTAAAATGTATCTTTATTAATTACTATCTTGACCCTACATGCTTCCCGGAGTTTACGTTTTATTTTTCCGAAATTCCGGATTTGGCGGGATTAAGTTACATATTGTTTCTTATATTGGTATACCTTACAAATATGTTACAAATAATGACTTCCGGAATTCCGGATATTTTTCCGGAATCCCGGAATACTTATCGGAAAACTGAAGTTGTCTTTGGAGTATCAAAATTTGCTAGTTTTTAAGGCTTACTGTACATAATGCTTAGAATTAAACTTTTCTTTCTACATTTTAATTGTTACAAATAATAGTAAATCCTGTAGATTTTGTTCTGACACAGTTATTCTCTTCCTTGTATACTTTAAACAGCACATTATGTTAACACAGTCATAAATCGTGAAAATTCTACTTATTACCCCGGAATTAAGTCCCGGAACCCGTCTAGGCACCTAAACACCAATTGAAATTGTGGAAAAAATTATAATACCTTCGTGGTACTCTTCCGGGGTCCTTAAACCCCTCCGGAGTCACGGCGTATTCCCGGAATTCCGAATTATAAATCGAATGTAAATAGTGTACATAGTAAAATGTAGCTTTATTAATTACCATCTTGACCCTACATGCTTCCCGGAGTTTAAGTTTTTCTTTTCCGAAATTCCGGATTTGGCGGGATTAAGTGACATATTGGTTCTTATATTGGTATACCTTACAAATATGATACAAATAATGACTTCCAGAATTCCGGATATTTTTCCGGAATCCCGGAATACTTATCGGAAAACCGAAGTTGTCTTTGGGGTATCAAAATTTGCTAGTTTTTAAGGCTTACTGTACATATTGCTTAGAATTAAACTTTTCTTTCTACATTTTAATTGTTACAAATAATAGTAAATCCTGTAGATTTTGTTCTGACACAGTTATTCTCTTCCTTGTATACTTTAAACAGCACATTAGGTTAACACAGTCATAAATCGTGAAAATTCACTTTTGTTATGTCCTCTAGAATTTAAGTAAGTGAGTAGATTTAAGTAATTATTCTAGTATTATTGTGAAAAAAAAAAAAAAAAAAAAAACTTTATTAAATACATTTCACCTATTTCATTGTTCCACGTCATGTGCCAAAAATCAATCATTTCTTTTGACTTCCGTTTAGTATGTACCAATTATTAGTACTTAAACATAATTTGTAAATAGAATTTGATGCTCTTTATAATGTAATCTCTAACTAGAATACCTTCGCTATCTTTCATGTCATGTGTATATCTCTTGTTGTACTACTACTATGTGTATCTATATCCCCACGCTAAATATTTGTTTACTTATATACAAAATATACTATAGACACTACACGAACTATATCATAACACTTACAACGTGACTCACCATCTCAAACCAACTAAACAAACACAACCCAATCCACCTCAAACCAACTCAACAGACACAAACCAGCTCACTCCCAACTCTCAAGCACTAACAACAATCCAAACCCAAGTACCCAACACAACTATTAACGCAAATCAACAAAATACACGCGCATTAGCACCTAGTATCCCATTAGCGAGGTGCTAATGTTTTCACTCAACTCAAGCAGGAGGGGTTTTAGTCGGTGGGAGTCCGACACTACCTGGGAAGCACATAGCGACCTGGGTGTTCATAATGAATTTCCCCTCCTGCACAAAAAAAAAAAAAAAACCTAACCTAACCTAACCTAACCTAAATGGCAGACCCCGAAACCTTACTGGCCATATTTAATAAGTGTCTCGAGATTAGCCACTTTCCGACGGCACGGAGAATGCCCTATATGACGCAGTCGAAGTGGTCAGATCGGCAATGAACCAAAAACTTATAGCGGTTATGGTCTCATTAGACATTGAAGGGGCCTTTGATAATGCGTGGTGGCCAGCAATCTTAGATGAGCTGCGCCTTAAGAAGTCCGATCCCAAGTTGTACAACTTAGTTAAGAGCTACTTATCTGAAAGGAGTATCGAGCTCACATACGCTGGAGCCACAATAAAGAGGTCAACAAATAAAGGTTGCATACAGGGATCCACCTGTGGACCGTTATTGTGGAACGTTCTTTTGGATTCCCTCTTACGGTCGGCAGATGATATGCCAGTTCATGTCCAGGCCTTCGCTGATGACATATTATTGATAGCTACTGGCAAAACAGGTAAAGAAATTAAGGAGAAATTGGACCCCACTTTAAAGAAAATTGTAAAATGGGGAGACAGTAAAAGCTCAGGTTTGCTGCCCAAAAGACACAAGCAATTATCATTACAAAAAAACTTAAATACACCAAGCCAAAGCTTGTCCTAAACGACACAGAAATAAAACTTGAAGAATCGTTTAAAGTGCTGGGCCTAACTATAGAAAGAAACCTCAATTTTCTGATACATATCGATGCGGTTACTAAAAAGCCATTAATTTTTATAAATTACTAAGCCGAACCGCCAGAGCCCAATGGGGACTAAATACAGAAATAATTCGGACCATTTACGGAGCCATTATTGAACCCATCATACTGTACGGCTGTAATGTCTGGGGCTTCGTTGCGGACAGAAAACAAATAAGGGACAGGCTGGAAAAAACTGGCAGGTTATTCACTAACCTTATAACCAAGGCCCACCGCACTTCTTCCTTTACTTCTGGCTGCATTCTAGCTCAAACTATTCCGCTAGACTTAAGGGCAAAGGAACAAAGGAAATTGTACGAAATTAAAAGGGGCAAGCCTTTAGACGAACTACCGGGTAGAGTACTTGAAAGTAGAATCAGTCCCTTCACTTTGCCACATTCTGCTTTCCGCAAACCTGTCACCTTCGATCTTATTAGCGACCAATCAGATACAGATATTATTGACATGAACATACCGCAAATATACACAGATGGTAGTAAGCTTGAGGGCAGGGTTGGCGGAGCGGTTTCATACTGGTGCAAAGGAACCGATAAAGGGCAAACAAAATTTTCCCTAGCTAGTTACCGCAGCGTGTTTCAGGCGGAAATGGCAGCAATATATAGAGCCACAAAATTTATGACTACAAAGCAAGCATTCAGGAACTCCGCAATACTAAGTGACTCCAGGTCTGCACTTGAGTGCTTAGCAGATCCTAATACACTTAACCCAATTGCGTATAAAATAAATTTAGAATTAAGAAAGCTGGAAGAGCAAGGAGGAAGCGTCCACTTCTTTTGGGTAAAAGCACATGCTAATATCACTGGCAATGAAAGAGCCGATCAATTAGCGAAAGAAGCCGCACTTAAATCGAAAACAAGTCACGCTTACGACGCTTTTCCCCTCTCATATGCGAAACAACTTATTAGAAACAACACAATAGATGAGTGGTAAAAAAGATACGACCAGTCCATAGCGGGAAGCATCACAAAAAAGTTCTTTCCAAGCATTAAAAGCGCATATGGAACATTAAGGAAAATAAAAATGGAAAACCTTCTTGTACAAATGTTCACAGGCCACGGCGGATTCCGATCATATCTTTTCAAAAGAGGTTTAGCGCAATCTCCATGCTGTACTTGTGACGATCAAAGCCAGGAAACAATATTGCATATACTGATCCATTGCCCAAAATATCATATTGACAAACTTGGCAGCTTTAGTGGAAAGTGAACAGTGTAGAGATGCCTTTCTAGCCTTTGCGAAACAAGCAATTAAAGCTGCAGGCCTGGCTAATGGAGTAAAATATTAAGAAGAAGTCCAGTGAAGAATTTAAGCTGAATAACAGAGAAACAAATATATATATATATATATTTATGACATTACAAATTTGACATTGAAATTATAATTGAAATTACAATTTTATATTAAATCTATAATAAAGACGAAATCGAAAGATGGAATAGAATAATTAGCCTCAAGCGCTGTAATATAAAATATAAGACATAAAACAGCGATAAGATTCAGGCAGGAGGGGTTTTAGTTGGTGAGAGTCCAACACTACCCAAATATCCCAGACGATCCATGGGTGTTCATAATGGATTTCCCCTCCTGCATAAGATAATTAAAAAAAAAAAAAACCTAACCTAACCTTGAGGTCTTAGGCGAGTGGTTTTGGCGGTTGCTGAGTGCCCGGTGGCTGATCGTGCGATAAGCTCGCACGGCTCGAGCCGCAATCACTCTCTGCGGACGACGCAGAAGGGCCCAGATTGGGGCCCCGTACAACGCCATAGATCTTACCACCCCGTGGTACAGCCGGCGGCAAGCTAAGCCTAAGGAGAAGCCTTCCGAGTGCGGCTGCAGCGGCACACGGCCGGGGAGCGAGAAGCTTGAAATGCTCCTCGAAACTCCACTTGGGGTCCAATACGAGGCCGAGATACTTCATATGTCCCTCTATTGGAATTCTGGACCCCTCCACTCGGACTCGGAGGTTGCCACGCAGGACCCAATTGTATCCCAGGTTCCATAGCAGAGGACCCAGTACCGAACCCTGAGGCACACCTGCCGCCATTGTCCATGAGTGGACGCGACCATCTGACCCCTCGTAGAGGACCTCCCGGTTACCGAGGTAGTCCTTCACGAGGGCGCGGAGGTATGGAGGCACTTCGTGATATAAGAGTGCCTCCTCTATACACTCATGGGGGAGGCTGTTAAACGCGTTGCGGATGTCCAACGACACTGCAATGACAGTCTCCCCCTTTTTTATCGCTCTCTCGGTCCATTCTTTGAGGCGGGCCACTGCATCCACTGTAGACCGACCGGTGCGAAACCCGTACTGACAATCGGCCAGGCCCGGTCCCACGTCTTCTAGATGCCCGACGATCCGGAAAGCGAGAATTTTTTCTAGGCATTTACCAGCCTCGTCGAGCAACACTAGTGGCCGATATGCCGACGGTTGGTCAGCTGAGCGGCCCTCCTTCAAGAGAAGGCAGAGTTTTCCTGCCTTCCACCTTTGGGGGAATCGGCCCGTAGCGAGGCATTTGTTGAGCAACGCCCAGAAACGCTCCTCTAGCGGTCCCAGCGCCAGGGACAGAACCTTTGCTGGGACCCCATCTGGCCCGGGTGCTTTACTTTTACACCGAAGCCAGTACCGCACAGCGCCGAACTCACCATACGTCACTGGAGATCCTTCATCCCACCTCGACTGAGGAGCCACTGGAGGCGTCATTCTAGGGGGCTCAAATGGACCAGAGTCCGGGAATAGAGAGCCCAGTACCCTATTTAGAAGTCCCCCTTCCATTGAGGACGTGGAGGGAGCAGCGGATTTAAACTTCCCCCTCACCGCCCTCTAAGGACGCCCCCATGGATCATCATCCAGGTGCGCTATGAAGCGCTCCCATGATTCCTCCTTGGCCTTGCAGATTTCAGTTCGCAGGGCCTTCTGGGCCACTCTGTAAGTTTGCCGAAGGTATTCCTCCTCCTCAGGCGTGGTTGTGGTGCGCCTGCGGCAACGCAAGTACGCGCGCCTGGCCCTCATACTGGTGGTGCGCAGGTCAGAAATTTCCTGTGACCACCAGTACACCTGATTCTTTCGTGGCAGTGCATGTGTTCTTGGCATGGCCGCCCCACAGACGGAAAAATTCTCAGCCATGCCTTCGGCGTCCCCTGCGAGGTGAGCTGGGACCTCTGACCAGCATCTCACCATCGCTGCCTCCTCTGCCACGCCAGGGCGAAGCTTGGCAACTGCCCACCTTTGGAAGGCACTCGATGTAGGGCCCGTCGCAATTCGCGTTTCGTTGGACGACGGTGAGACCTCGTATCGGATATATACGTGATCTGATAGGGTCTCCACATCCTCCACCACTCGCTAGTCATTGATGTTACCGGCAAGAGCGGGGGTGGCAAAGGTCACGTCTACTATCGACGTGCCCCTTCCACCGGACGCACGTAGGAATGGACCCTCGGTTGACGACCTGCAGCCCCAACCCTAATGCCCATGACTCCAGATCGGCTCCCCGAGCACCCGTGCCAGGGCAACCCCAGGTGCGGGACTTCGCATTGAGGTCCCCAGCCACCAATACCGATAGGGGCAAAGCCCTCCGAACTGCCCCCTCAACCGCTGTCAGGAAGGAATCAAAATCCGCCCGACTGCGGTTTGGGGAGAAGTACGTCGAAATGACCACTACTTCTCCCCATTTCCCCACCACGAATCCCGGCCCCCTTTCCCTAAGGATAAGTGTGGGGGCCGAGGAAGCAGTTGCCACCATTATAGCAGTGGAGCCGTCTGTCGATGCCAACCAGCTAGCAGTCGATGGGACGAAGTACGGCTCCGCCACCACCGCCAAGTCTATTTTCCACTCCGCGACAGTTTGACACAAGAGGTCCTGCGCCGCTGCGGAGTGGTTAGTGTTGCACTGCAGGAACTTGAGATGGAGACCTGGCATTAAGTGTGTTCCATCTCAAGTTGGGCAGCCTCAGCTGGCGCCCTTCCTCCCATCGTTTGTAAGCGTCCTTTCACCGAAGGGGGGTTACAGCTCTTCCCTCCCATGCGGTGGTTTGCCGGCTTTTTTGCATCTGTGCAGATGATGTGGTCCTTATGTTTGATGGTAATACAGCGTCTGATATCCAGAGCCGTGCAAATGCGGCTCTCGAGTATGTCCGGGGGTGGGGTGTCACGAATAAACTTCGATTTGCACCACAAAAGACTTGCGCAATGCTTATAACACGGAAGCTTAAACGTGACACCCCGCACCTGGTAATGGGTGGGGTTGACATTGGCATATCTAGGGAAATGAAGATTCTGGTACTCACCATCAATGATAAGTTGACTTTTAACACTCATATCGCAAACATTTGCGCAAAGGCAGCTAAAATATATAAGCAGTTAGCTACAGCAGCCAGAGCCAGTTGGGGACTACATCCCGACGTCATAAGACAAATATAAACAGCAGCGGTCGAGCCTACTGTTCTGTACGCCGCAAGTGCATGGGCGCCGGCATCGAATAAACTCGGAGTGAGAAAGAAACTAGAAGCATTGCAACGAAGTTTCGCACAAAAACTACGCCGCGCCTATCGAACGGTGTCGCTGAACTCCGCTTTACTTCTGGCCGGGATACTTTTGCTCTGACCTATGGATTCTCTCAGCTGGTACTTTCTCCAACGAGAATACCAGATATAGAGGAACATACGAGCTCCTTACTGGACCTTCTGCTGACTACTCGTCCGGACGGATACTCCGTCTCAGTGGATGCGCCTCTTGGTTCCTCGGACCACTGTCTCGTTCGGACTCAAGTGTCATGCACACACCCCGATCCTTCTGGGCCAACTAATTGGCGTCGTGTGTGGCACTATAAGTCGGCAGACTGGGATGGATTGCGAGAATTTTACGCATCGTACCCGTGGAGGCAGATCTGCTTTAACTCAGAAGATCCTGACGTCTGCGCAGCCGCAGTCACTGAGACAATCCTTGCTGGTATGGAATGCTATATTCCTAACCCGCGAGTAGCTGCCGGCGTCAAAAAACGACCGTGGTTTAATAGGTCTTGCAGAAAAGCTAAAATTCTTAAGCAAAATGCATATGAGGCTTGGACCACGGCTCGTTTTAATAAGGATCCGAATATTTCTGAGTTAAAACGCAAATTAAATGCTGCCTCGAGGTTCAGTAAGAAAGCAACTGCCAGAGCAAAATTCCAATTCATCGGCAAAAAAGGTGGGCGACTTGCGAGCTATCCTTCTGGGAGTCGTGCTTTCTGGTCGCTTGCCAAAGCTGCCGAAGGGAACTTCTGCCAGTCGTCGTTACCACCACTGCGAAAGACCGATGGTGACTTGGCCCATAGTGCTAAAGAGAAAGCCGATCTACTGGGCAGTCTCTTTGCCTCGAACACGAATATGAACGATGAAGGCGCTGTACCACCTACTATACCGTGGTGCGGTAAGACCATGCCGGAAATCTCCATAACGCAGCGGGAGGTCAGGCGGGTGTTACTTTCTCTAGACGTTCATAAGTCGAGTTGGCCAGACGGTATACCAGCAGTGGTGCTTAAGCAGTGTGCTCCTGAGTTATGTCCTGTACTTACGCGCTTCTTCGCGCTTTCCTACCACACTAGGCAATTTCCGTCTTCATGGAAGACTGCGAATGTGCACCCGGTGCCCAAAAAGGGCCATAGATCAGATCCATCGAATTACAGGCCTATCGCTATTACCTCTCTCCTCTTTAAGGTGATGGAGCGTGTGATCAACACACAGCTTCTAAGATACCTAGAAGTACACGATCTGGTCAGTGACCGTCAATATGGCTTTCGCCACGGTCGCTCGACTGGTGACCTTCTTGTGTATCTCACACACCGATGGGCACTAGCCATTGAGAGTCAGGGGGAGGCATTGGCATGTAGCCTGGACATAGCGAAGGCGTTCGATCGGGTCTGGCACCGCGGTCTTCTATCGAAGTTGCCATCTTACGGAGTGCCCGAGGGTTTGTGCAAATGGGTGGCTAGCTTTTTGTCCGGCAGACCCATACGAGCCGTAGTTGACGGTAGTTGCTCTGATAGCATGGACATTAATGCTGGTGTCCCGCAAGGCTCTGTGCTGTCTCCTACGCTGTTTCTACTGCATATCAATGACATGTTGGACATGAACAACATACATTGCTATGCAGATGACAGTACTGGAGACGCTTTTTACACGGGTCGTTGCAAACATCCCTCGTTCCGTTGTGGAGGAAAACCGCGGAGAACTTGTGTCTCAAATCGAGACCACACTGTCCCAGGTCTCTGACTGGGGACGGGTAAACTTGGTCCGATTCAACCCTACAAAGGCACAAGTGTGCGCGTTCACCGCTAAGAAAACTCCATTCACTGTAGTCCCACAATTCCAGAACACTCCCCTCTCCATCTCCAAGAGCATTGGGATCCTTGGTGTCGACATCTCCAGCGATGTTCAGTTCCGAGATCATTTATCAGATAAGGTGAAGCTGGCGTCCAAAAAACTTGGTGTACTCAACAGAGCGAAGCAGTACTTCACGTCGGGGCAAAGGTTGTTACTTTACAAGGCGCAAGTTCGGCCCCATATGGAGTACTGCTGCCATCTCTGGGCAGGTGCACCCGGATACCAGCTTGGCCCTTTTGACTCGGTTTAACGACGGGCTGTGAGAATTGTCGACGATTCCAAACTCACTTGCGGTATCGAGCCCTTAAGTCTGAGGAGATACTTTGCCTCACTGTGTGTGTTCTACCGCTTGTACAATGGGTTGTGTTCTGAGGAATTGTTCGAAATGATGCCCACGGCTACTTTCTACCATCGCACCGCTCGCCATCGGCAGGGAATCCATTCTCACACCTTAGAACCTAAATCGTCGCGTACAGTGCGGTTTCAGAGAAACTTCCTCCCGCGAACGCTTAAGTTGTGGAATGAGCTCCCTGCCAAGGTATTCTGCAAGGACTACAGTATGGAGTTCTTCAAGAAAGAAGTTATTAGATTTCTGAAGGGTCGGCAACGCGCAAGTGATACACCAGTGTTGCAAGCGTCCATAGGCTACGGTGACCGCTTACCATCAGGCGGGCCGTAAGTTTGTTTGCCACCTTAGTGGTATTAGGAAAAAAAAAAAAAAAAGACCTTCGAATGAGAGAGGTGGCTTCTTTGTATGAAGCCAAGAGAGGTGTGTCCAGGCCCGAGCTTGGAGACAGGGTGGTTGAACGAGTGGGATCGGCACTTGATATGCCCCACCCAGTAAAACGGCGAAGATTGGAATGGGGAAGCTTGGCAGACGAGGTCGACTACGGTAACCATAGTGAGTATGAAATACGCATTTCCACGGTCGGGAGCAAAATAGAGAGCAAGGTAGGAGCAGCGCTAACTATTTGATAAGACGGCGACACTCCAGAAAAAAAAGGTGGATTTGTTCTGGATAAAAGCTCACGCAGGGCTGAAGGGAAACGAGAGAGCCGACTTTTTAGCAAAAGAAGCTGCGCTGAATTTGAAGCGCAAGCCGGATTATGAGGCATGCCCGGTCTCATTTGTAAGGTGTCAAATCCGGCAGGAGACGATCGGCGAATGGGACCGAAGGTATAGGAGTGCCAATACAGCTTCAGTTACAAAAACGTTATTCCCAAATGCGCTGGATGCGTACAGAACAGTCAGAAGGTAAAAATGACGATGGAGATGACACAGGCTCTGACAGGGCACGGTAGGTTCTCCGAATACCTGACTAGATTCAAGTGTAGGGACAACCCATCGTGTAGCTGTGACCCAGAGGAAAATGAGACTGCTCTACACCTGATACTTAACTGTCCCCAATTCACAAAGGAGCACTATGACTTGGAACAAGCAACTGGCACGAGGATTGCGGCGGAGAGCCTCCCAAACCTAATAAAAGGTAAAAAGAGGGAAATGTTTTTAAATTATTTGGTGAAAATAGTAAGATCGGCTAATAATAAAAACGTAGAATAAGAAACTATCCTTATCTTATATATTGAGTATATATTAAGGTAGGGAAGATGTAAAATAAAGATTAATAATATAAACATAGTAGATTGACACAAACAGTTTTCAAGATGAGTCCAATATGGTCAAAAGTTGCAAATAAGCACGAAATGTATTAAATAAAATAGATAATAGTAAATATAGGAATAAATAGTTGATAAGAAAACAAATAAGGATTGTGTAAGAAATAATATATTAACCTAAATATTGTAAGTATTTTGGAAAACATATAGCAAACATTGTGTAAATAAAAAATTGGAACTATAGCTATAAGAAAAGTGTAACTGTAGAATAAGAAAAATTAAAGAAATTGTAAAAGTTATTCACCCTGAAACTAAACACAAAATTAAATAAAGATAGAACACAGTAGACTAGGGAAACGGGAAATCCCACCCGTAAAGTACGAAAAGAGAGGAATGATTGAAAGATAAAGTACGAGAGGCATAAGTGAGAATTGGCATGAATGAAACAGATATAAAAGACTACGGCACTTACGCCAGAGGTTCTAAAAATAAAAAAAAAAAAACCTAAGGTTATCTTTCTTTTACTGCTCGTCTTCTGCCAACCGAACTCGTATTTTGGGCCACCAAGCACTATCAAAGGCCCCCTCTATGTCTGATGATACCACGGTAACTATTTTCTTTTGGTCTATTTTGGATCTAATGTATTGCATCAATACATAAAGGGAGTCTTCGGTGCTCTTTTGGGGCATAAACCCATACTGTCTTTTGCTAAGTCTGGGTATTAGGTGGTACTTCACTCTTATCATCACCATTTTTTCGTATATCTTCCCAAATAAGGGGAGTAAGCCTATCGGTTGGTAAGATTTTGGCGTATCATAGGTAAAAAAAAACCTAGGTTAGGTTAGGTTTTTTTTTTTAAGTTTATTTATTTTTTCCACAGACATTGTGTCCGTGCCTTTGTCATTTTTGTTTTTATGTTTACATTTGATTATATTTTATTTGCGCAATAACATATGAAATTTCCATGTAATGATTACGTTATACAGTGAAAGTAAAAGAAATAAAGTTTTACGTTATGTTAATTAATATTATACAATGCTTAAGACTGGCGAGAGCCTTGTCTTGCGTTTTCTCCAGTAATGTTGCTGGAACGTCCGATTGATTGTCGATTGTGTTTCTTTTTTGTTAGGTGGGGGGCTTAGATATCATTGCCTCTATGACCATCTTGTTTCGGTACCTGATGGCCATTTTCAGGTTGTATTCTTTGATTTTTTTCTCCGATGCGTATTTGCCTTTTTTGATAAGTTGTGCAATGGCGTCTGTGTTGTCTTCTGTGTAGTATGTACATTCTTCCGTGTGTCTGGTTATGGCTACCACTGCATGGGGAATGCTGTTGTATATCGTATTATTTTCTCCTGTTGCACGCACTATTACTACTCTCTGATGTGTAAGTCCCTGGGCTTCGTGAATTGTTCTGGTGCACGACCCTTCCTCTGTTCCAAATCCTTTAGCAATGAGGTCCTCTTTCCCTGCTTGGGTGTGTGTGAGGTATAAAGTATTTGTCAGGTTCGGTATTTGTGCTCCAGTATATTTCTTCAACTCTAGAACCTGAGACTTAGATGAATATATGCCACTGTAGACCTCATTGAGGGCATATGCTGCATCCATGGGGTTCCTGTGCGTGCATAGGAGTTCTTGATTGATGGTAGCGACCAAGGTGGGCTGGATGTATTCTAGGGGGAAGAGTCCGAGTCTATCTATGTATGGCAGCTGGTTGATATCGCCTATCAGAGTGACTTCCTTAGCTCCAACGAGTCTAGTCGCCATGACTATGGCCCCGAAATGGTTCATGAGTACTTCGTCTATGATAAGACGGTTCCTCTTATTTTTGACACCATTTACTAGGATCGAGGCCATTGTGCGAACCAGAGCGCTCTTTGGGGCTCCTTTTTTGCTCTCTAATCTTTCCTTAAGGTCTTTTGCTGCTGTGATGGTAGTTGTGACTATGACGTCTTCCTCCCTTACGTTATTTATAATCCATGTGGTTTTACCACAGCCAGGGACGCCAATGACCCAGGTGAATTCCGGAACCGTTGTTGCGTGAATGTTCTGGTCGGCTCCTGATATGGTTTCTGCCATGTCCAGAATTTTATCATTCAGCATTATGGTTGTGCATCTGGCGGTGACTACCATTGGGTCTTTGGGGTCGGTGTGGAATTTTATTAGTCCAGTTTCTTTAGTTTTATCTTCGTCTAGTGGTGTAAAGCCTCTAGTGGCGCTATATGCTACCATGTGTTTTTTCATGGCTTTTTCCCTTATGAGTTTACTGCTCTCGTGGTCTTTGTGAGCGCTTGATACTCGAGGAAGGCGTTGGTCATGTGGTGAAGGGGTGTGTCTGCCTTTATGAAAATTGGTAGTGTTATGGCGTCGATTTCAGCTCTTGTCCGTGTGTCTATCCTATCGTTCCTCCTGGTGTTGTCTGTTTCTTTTGTTTGGGTTTTGGTGTATTTGTTGGGGCGCAGTTTTCTGAGTAGTGGTACGCTGAGTGCTGCCGCGCTAAGGGTGCTTAGCATTGTCTACATTCGTCCGGCGACTATGCGTTTCATTTCTCTTTCGCTGCTCCCTTGTGTTGTGTCCCTTTTGTCCATTTTTTCTTGTAGCCATTGCGAGCCGCTCTGTTCTTGGACAGTTGGTATCGGGTGACCCCAGCTATCAATAGGGCGAGTCATTGTGTCATTATTAATGTCATATTTTTGGAGGAAGGAAAGGTTTGCTCCTCTGTCTTCATATATGACGACTTTGTGACTTTCCGCTACTTCTAGGCATGCTATATAGTCCACGACTTCGCCCTTGTGATGATTTACTGTCAGAGCGTCTATGCTTATTTTTCTAGAGATTTCCTTTTTAGGTTCGCTGATTTTTTTGAGCACTGAGCAAGCGTTTTTGAAGGGATTTTCCTCTTCGTTTCCTTTGAAGAGTACAATTGTCTTATTTCGCACTCGGAGAATGCGGCAGCCGTGATGTGAGGAAGCGTCCATTTCTTTTGGGTAAAAGCACATGCTAATATCACTGGCAATGAAAGAGCCGATCAATTAGCGAAAGAAGCCGCACTTAAATCCAAAACAAGTCACGCTTACGACGCTTTTCCCTTCTCATATGCGAAACAACTTATTAGAAGCAACACAATAGATGAGTGGCAAAAAAGTACGACCAGTCCATAGCAGGAAGCATCACAAAAAAGTTCTTTCCAAGCATTATAAGCGCATATGGAACATTAAGGAAAATAAAAATGGAAAACCTTCTTGCACAAATGTTCACAGGCCACGGCGGATTCCGATCATATCTTTTCAAAAGAGGCTTAGCGCAATCCCCATGCTGTACTTGTGACGATCAAAGCCTGGAAACAATATTGCATATACTGATCCATTGCCCAAAATATCATATTGACAGGTACAATTGCGAATGCATCATGGACGCTCAAATAAGCGAAGAAAACTTGGCAGCTTTAATGGAAAGTGAGCAGTGTAGAAATGCCTTTCTAGCCTTTGCAAAACAAGCAATCAAAGCTGCAGGCCTGGCTAATGGAGCAAAATATTAAGAAAAAGTCCAGTGAAGAATTTAAACAGAATAACAGAGAAATATATATATATATATATATATTTATAATTATGACATTACAAGTTTGACATTGGAATTATTATTGAAATCACAATTTTATATTAAATCTATAATAAAGACAAAATCGAAAGATTGAATATAATTATTAGCCTCAAGCGCTGCAATATAAAATAACAGCGATAAGACTCAGGCAGGAGGGGTTTTAGTTGGTGCGAGTCCAACACTACCCAAATATCCCAGACGATCCATGGGTGTCCACAATGGATTTCCCCTCCTGCATAAGATAATCAAAAAAAAAAAAACCTAACCTAACTTAATTTTATTTGAGAAATCACGACTTGGTTTGAAATATGGAAATATCCACAGCCAGCGGAAAATGATATCAGTGGAGTTGATCGATATGAAAAACATCTTATAGACTACGATCAAGATTGGCCTTAGTCTACCCGTCACAACGTGCACAATAGAAAGATCTTTTAGCACACTGAGAAGAGTTACAACTTGGAATAGGTCCACAACAGGTGACGAGCGACTGTCTGGATTATGCTTGTTAAGTGTCCACCGAGGCAAGATTTGGTTATCTGTCGCAGTTTTTTTAAAGCAAAAGTTAACTTACGAATTCTTTTACATAAAGCACCAATATGATGTTTAAAGGATAGATTTTCATCCAATAAAATACCTAAATATTTTTTTTTATTTGTGATTTTGATAACTGAACAATTGTTAATATTGGGTCTTTACAATAGTCAGCATGCAATGTGGAGTT
This sequence comes from Apoda limacodes, assembly GCA_946406115.1. Lineage (NCBI taxonomy): Eukaryota > Metazoa > Arthropoda > Insecta > Lepidoptera > Limacodidae > Apoda > Apoda limacodes. Next base: position 15,763 of record OX291555.1, read on the forward strand.
AAGTGGTGTTAATTTGCGCATTCAAAACCTAATATAATTTGTCTTCTCTTGCTTTAGAGTTAGTAAATTCTTCCCTTTCTTCTTATATTCTTGTTCTAGAAATTCAGTCAGATGATGTACGGCATCGGCAGTGGATATTTTAGGCCTAAATCAATACTGTGTTTTAGACAAAATAGACTTTTCCTCTAAATATTTGACAAGTCTATTTTTTATAATTTTTTCTAATATTTTAGCCATAGACAACAGAAAGGAAATCGGCCTATAATTTGTAACTTGATCTTTACAGCCAGATTTATACACAGGGACAACAACCGCTTTTTTGAGACACTTAGGAAAAAGTCCTAAAGTTAGGCATCTTTGAAATATATGCTCCAGGGGCGGTACTAAAATGTGCCTAAATTGTTTAATAATTTTATCAGATATGTTACCCCACCCAACTGCGCAGTCATCTTTAAAATTCATTATTACACTTTCTACTTCAGTTTCAGTTTCGTCAGTATCTAGCAAGACAAAGGATGATGTAGGAGTGTTACACATGAGAAGAGTGCTTGTACTTGTAGAGTACTGTGACTGGCCCTGAACATTTTCTGCCAGATTCTTACCGACATTTACAATTACCTTTATTACATTACAATTACCGACATTAACGACATTATTTGCCATGATAGCGGATGTTAATTAGGATGGATGCACTTGTAATAAACCTAAGGATGACTCGTTTTGTTTTGATGTATATGTTGAATTTTTTATATGAAGTTAAGCAACGTCGGCCGTGGTCAGTACTTGGATGGGTGACCGCTTAGCGGCACACTTTTCTTTCTTCCATGTTTAAGAAGGATCGTTAAATAGTCGTGACAATCATAATTAAACATAACACTATATAATCAGCTAAAGGCGAGAATAGCTACTAAGCTCGGTAAACGTTCTACTAAGTCATAGAAGGGCAGTGTACCACACTGTCTTTATATGGCCCAAGCCTCCAGAAAAGAGGCATGTGCCTCTGCAGTAGGGCACTAGCTCGACAAACGTCCGCCAAGACACACTAAGTCAGTGCGGTAGACTGACTCAATATGGCCCAAGCCTCCAAAAAAGAGGCGTAGGGTCTTTAAAAAATTTAATTTAATCTTGACGGATAACTATTTAATTTTGGACTGAAACATTTTTTGTTTCAAACTAAAATATAATGTTATTAATTTAAGAGCTGTTTCAGATCTTTCTATTATTTGTTCCAGCTTTTTCTAGTAAAATTTTATTGTAGCTATTTTTAAAAATTTTAATTAGGTTATTACAAAAATTTCGATATCTTTTGTACGATAATTGTAGTACTAAATTATTTGGGTCAGATTTAGCCTTGATATGTAGTTTATCTCTGTGTCTTATACAACGAATAAGCGGTCCATGGTTTTTATATTATAATTTTTATTACTCAAACGTATATTGATTGTGTTTGCCTGAATTGCACATTGTACATTTTCTATTAGGTACGACATACAAAACTGTAAACTGGAGCAAAGTCGATGTTACGTAAATGTTGACTGAGTTTATTTATATTTAATTTAGACACGGAGCGGAACTGATTGTCTGGTTTAGGTAATTTGCAATTTAAAGTAAGTAGAGCAGAGTTATGATCGGTTATTGTCGAGTAAGTAATTATTGCAAGTGAAGAAAAACATGATTTAAGCATGATATGGTCTAAACCGGAACCACTTTGATGAGTAGGTAATATATGAGCTGGTAGTAAACCATGAAAAGAGCATAGGTTGAGGTTATCCTGTACAGCTGAATCGGCCTTTTCTTGAAGAACATTAATGTTAATATCTCCCATTAGAATAACGTTTTTAAAAGGTGACAAGTTCTGTAAGGTGTCATTTAGAGAGTCAATAAAATTGTGTATATATCTAAAAGCTAATATTGCGAAATCTGAACCAATTTTAATTAACAATCGGTTACAGTCCTGTATATTGGGCTCGTCGACTGTGACATTTAGGCCCTTTCTGGCATAAACTATGACTCCATCATTTTGATAATAATTTATATTACTTCTGTAAGTACAGTATCCCGGCATTGCCGGTACATCATATTGTTTGTTGAGCCAGCATTCTGTTAAGACAAAAATATCGCAACTTATGCTAAATCTTTGTTGGAAACTTATAAAATCTTCAAAAATTTTATAAATACTACGTATATTTTGTGATCATATGGTTAGTGGATTACTGTAAAAGGAAAGATATTTTTTGCAATTTTCAACTTCACAAACCTTAGATTCCGATACAAAGAAGTTATCTTAAGTTATTTATTAAGTTATTTATTATTACTATTCAATAAAAATAAAAAAATAAAAAATTAAGAGGCAGAAAAAAGCTAGCACGAGGCGTCCCCCTCACGAGGACTGGAAACCCATTCCCGGGTTCGATATTTTTCCGCGTAAATTGTCTCCCACCCATCCTTGCATTCCTTTTTCGTTATAAACTTGTTACCTCCACTCCTTGTCGCCCTCACGGATTTGCTGCCTTCCGCACAGGTTTGCGTTGTGTCACCTTAGGGGTGATCGGAAAAACATGCGCGCGATTTTGTACCCTGGCTCGCAGGGGTGTGTAGTGTCGGAATGATTAGTGAAGCAATTAAAGTTGAGATCCGGATGCGAGGAATTGGTGGAATTACGGTATTGAGGTTGTTAGGACAGTTTTCGGTCGCTGTTGTCCCTCTTAATTCCCCTTGCCCGAGTATTTTGTCTCGGTTATCGGTTTTCTTTTGTTTAAAATGATAACGGGCCCAGCATGACCCGAAGTTCGGAATTAAGCAAAATCAGTCGTATATTGCAATGGTTCCAGGGCAAGATGGTACGTCGAGTTGCCAAGGTATTGGTTGGTAGCTCCGTTCTGAGACGAGCTGTAGCGACCTTGTCCCTCTCTGTTGTTTAGGATTCTCCCGTTTGAGAAATTTCAGCCCGATTCGATCTGGCTGGGCCGGGGGATTGTTCGGTACAGATATGCGGTGACGTCATCGGCATTACCTGGATTTGACTCGCCACTCGCATTGTGTCCGGCGAGCAATTTAGTTCTAAAAACGCGGTGAAAGGGGAAAGGCGCGTTCGTGTCCCGCGTATGATAGTTTTAGTTATGGTGTACAGACGTTTTGGTGTTCCAGAATCGTTTCGTGGTTGTGAGTCGGTGAACAAATTTGGACTGTACAACAGCATCAGGGTGATCTGTTTCGGATACTGGTTTGTTGTGACTATACTTAAAATTAATGTCTAGTTCCTCTTTGATTTCTTATATCCTAATGTAAATTCCCTCTGACCAGCTAGGCCCCTACAGACGATTGACAGACAGACAGTCAACGAAGCATCGGGCTTGACGAACAAGGTTTTTTTATACCACTAAGGTGGCAAACAAGCAATACAAGCACACGGTCCGCCTTATGGTAAGCGGTTACCGTGGCATATGGACGCATGCAACACCAGAAGTATCACTCGCGCGTTGCCGACCCTTCAAAAATCCGATAACTTCTTTCTTGAAGAACCCCATACTGTAGTCCTTGGAGAAAACCTTGGCAGGGAGCTCATTCCACAACCCAAGCGTTCGCGGGAGGAAGTTTCTCTGAAACCGCACGAACCATTTCGGTTCTGAAGTGTGAGAATGAATTCCCTGCCGATGGCGAGCGGTGCGATGGTAGAAAGTAGCCGTGGGCATCATTTCAAACAATTCCTCAGAACATATCCCATTGTACAAGCGGTAGAACATACACAGGGAGGCAAAATCTCTCCTCAGTCTTAAGGGTTCGATACGGCAAGTGAGTTTGGGATCGTCGACAATTCTCACAACCCAGCGTTAAACCGAGTCAATAGGGCCAAGCTGGTATCCAGGTGTGCCCAGAGATTGCAGCAGTACTTCATATGGGGCCGAACTTGCGAGTTGTAAAGCAGCAACCTCTGCCCCAATGTGAAGTACTGCCTCGCTCTGTTGAGTACACCTAGTTTTTTGATAAAAATTATCTCGGAACTGAACATCGCTGGAGATCCCAATGCTCTTGGAGATGGAGAGGGGAGTGTTCTGGAATTGTGGGACAACAGCGAATTGGGTTTTCTTAGCGGTGAACGCGCAGAATTGTGTCTTTGTAGGGTTCAAACGGACCAAGTTTACCCGTCCCAAGTCAGAGACCTTGGACAGTGTGGTTTCGATTTGAGACACAAGTTCGGTTTCATCAACAGCGGAAGGAGGGATGTTTGCACGGCCCGTATACTAAGCGTCTCAAGTACTGTTATCTGCATAGCAATGTATGTTGTTGATGTCCAATATGTAATTGATATGCAGTAGAAACAGCGTTGGAAACATCACAGAGCCTTGCGGCACACCAGCATTAATGTCCATGCTATCAGAGCAACTACCGTCAACTACTAAAGCTAGCAACCAATTTGCACAAACCCTCGGGCACTCCGTAAGATGGCAACTTCGATAGAAGACCCCGGTGCCAGACCAGATCGAACGCCTTCACTATGTCCAGGCTACATGCCAATGCCTCCCCCTGACTCTCAATGGCTAGTGCCCATCGGTGTGGTAGATACACTACAGTCACCAGTCGAGCGGTGGCGAAAGCCATATTGACGGTCACTGATCAGGTGGTGTTTTAGGTATCTTAAAAGCTGTGTGTTGATCACACGCTCCATCACCTTGGAGAGGAGAGAGGTAATAGCGATAGGCCTGTAATTCGATAGATCTGATCATTCGCCCTTTTTGGGCACCGGGTGCACATTCACAGTCTTCCAGGAAGACGGAAATTGTAGAGTGTGGTAGGAAAGCGCGAAGAGGCGCGTGAGTACAGGACATAACTCAGGAGCACACTGCTTAAGCACCACTGCTGGTATACCGTCTGGCCCACTCGACTTATAAACGTCTAGAGAATGCAACGCCCGCCGGACCTACCGCTGTGTTATGAAGATTTCCGGCATGGTCTTACCGCACCACAGTAAAGTAGGTGGTACAGCGCCTTTATCGTTCATATTCGAGTTTGAGGCAAAGAGACTGCCCAGTAGATCGGCTTTCTCTGTAGCACTATGGGCCAAGTCACCATCGGTCTTTCGCGGCGGTGGTGACGACGACTGGCAAAAGTTCCCTTCAGCAGCCTTGCACTACTCCCAGAAGGATAGCTCGCAAGTCGCCCACCTATTTTGCCTATCAATTGGAATTCTGCTCTGTAGTTGTTTTCTGACTGAACCTCGAGGCAGCATTTAATTTGCGTTTTACCTCAGAAATATTCGGATTGTTATTGTCGTGCGTACGTGAGAGCCGTGGTCCAAGCTTCATATGCAGTTTGCTTAAGAATTTTACCTTTCTGCAAGACCTATTAAACCACGGTCGATTTTGGACGCCGGCCTCTACTGGCGGGTTAAGAATATAACATTCCATACCAACGAGGATTGTCTCAGTGACTGCGGCTGCACAAACGTCAGGATCTTCTGAGCTAAAGCAGATCTGCCTCCACGGTCAGTAAAAACAGTTATACTGTTTGATATTACACAATGATAAAAAAAAAACAAACATAATTCGTAATATTTTCACTGACACTATATAGATTTAGGTCGCCGAAAATATTATTTCTCTCACTTGAAAGTTTCTCACATAGTCGCTCAACACTACTAAGCCAATACATATATAGCTCGACCGACCATTTCGGCAGTATGTATACGACGCATACATAGACATGGCGTGTATCGACTTAAACCTTCGCCCAGTGATCTTCACCGCTAGACGTTACATATTACACCACGGCTGCACCGGTGCGTCCATCAGCACGGTCCCGGCGCACCACGTTCCAAGCCCCACACCAAAGCTCGGCGTCGGGCACTGATCTACCTAGATTTGTTTCAGTGGCAGTAACAAGGTTACAATTATTTAGTAGGAGCATTTTTTTTGCTTTCAGCCATCTGACATTTTGGTAGTAAGCATATAATTGAAAGCCGTAACGTTATTTATAACTGTTGTTTAGTTTCTTCGGGTTTGCGAAATGAACCGCGCCATAGTGTTAGGCACACGCTCTCAGGTCAGCTGAGACATGAACGTTATCAGATACATTTATTGGCACCGCTATTTGAAATGAAACGTACCTACCTCTCGAATTAAACTTTTCTACGCTGCATCAGTCACTATCACTTATACTTTTTAAGTGTTCTTTTATGACATCTTCTGTGGTACCTATTTTCGCATAGAACAAATGACGATACTTCTATGTCTGCGCTCTTTCGAGTACTATAGCCGGGGGCAGCCTCACCCCTTATCCAATTTAGTGGAGGACCTCTTTTGTTTTTACGTCGCACCTCCGACCGGTTGCCGTTATCCGTTGTAGAGTCTTTTATTACAACGGAACTTGGAGACTCAGGTGGAGTTTGTTACTTCCAACTTTGAGGGGCGTTACGATTTCGTTAATTATTACTAAGAGTTTGTAACCTCAAACGTTTAAGAGGCGTTACGATTTCGTTCAGCGAGTTCGAGAAAACTTAGGTAAGTAGAGGTAGGTACATAGAACATTAAAACAAAACTTAGGTAAGTAGAGGTAGGTACATAGAACATTAAAACAAAAATAGGAGTGTTATATTTTAACATTATTTATTATTTTTATTCAACAAAATATTCTTTATTAAAATATTTGAGTGGCTCTTGAAATTTTATCAAATCAAATATATTCAAGTTCATTTATTTCAATGCAATAATAATAACAAGGCGCCACTAAGTTACACTAAGTTACACTATTTACATAAATGCAAAGTCACTTAAATATATTATTATAACTTACTGTCATTTATTTTAGTTAACAAATGTGTATATAATTACAAATTTATCTATTTGATATAAAATCGAAGGCTGAAGTATTTACATTTGTAGCATTCACCAGCTAAAGCCTAAAATACTTAAAGTCCAAATATATCTAACATCGGACTTTTCCCGTAACGTTTATAAGATATCTAAAGGTATGACATTATGTTCACACTCTGTACGTACCTACCTACCTACCTCTCTATCTTTTCGGTTTATTTTATTGGCACTGCACAGGTTTATATTAATAGGAAAATCTTGCGGATCTATCTATGCGGAACATAATTTAATATTCCAACGGGAACTTCTGTTTTCCTTACATTTAGAGATTATAAAACGGACACTCTGACTTCTGTATCACAATCAAATTACATTACCAATAACACTGCACAAGCACACTGCTCACTACACATCACTACGCATCACTACACATCACTACACACCACTACACATACACGCTTCATTACATAGTTCATCTCGTTTATATATGTATGTACATTTATTTAAAATGTAACATTTTAAATAAACAGCGAATTTAATTTTATATACATGAAAAAGCTAATTTTTTATACAGACGTAGCTAAAACTTGTTTCAAACACACAAAGTAGTATGTACACACATACGGGCACACATGTACGCACGCACGCACGCACACGCGCCCATACATACGCGAATATACACAAAAACACACACACACACACACACATACACACATACACACACAGTACGTACAACTATGGAATGTGTACACAATACGCGGCTCTGCTCGCACGTGTGTATATCGTTAGTGACACCACATAACATACATGTTATGCGTAACACATATGTACACTCAACGTCAAAAAAAATAGCATGTTTTGGAAAACAAATTTGTATCGTTTGTAGCTCGTAAGTTATTTAGTATTTACCAAGCATACAATACATATATGTAGCAATTGAAATAATCACGTGTTATACTCAATAAAGTGGCACAGTTACCGGCTGTTAAAATTAGAAATGGATTTTTGTAATAGTGCTTGTAGTATCTTTATTTCAGGCAGAAAAAACACGATTTCCAACCATATTCATATTCGGGGTGAATATATATGTTTATTTGTTTGCGAAATTTCAGTGATAATTTTGACAACAGTATTTATTATTATTATTGTCTTACTATTGTCAGTATTTATTATTATTAATGTCTGTCGTTATAGTAGCAACAGCAACTCCAAGCAACTCGCTGAAGAACCATGAGTGTCTCTACGGTTAGAAAGTTTGCGAGAAAAGTAGCGGTGGAATACGGTGGTGGTTCATGTACGTTACCAACTATAACAGTACAATACCAGTTGTGCAGTAGCCAGCGAGAAGTCCAAAACTGAAGCCGACAGGTCTGATCGCGGGTTCCTACTCCTACCGCTCCAGGAGCTCGAAGATGTCATCGAGGGATGGGCCAGTATCCCACAGGAAGAAATCATGAAAATAGTGAGACCGCTTAAAAGCCAATATCAAGGGTAATTTGTAACACTAGGTTTTTCGTTTTTTTATGCGTAATTTATGTTTTGTATGAAACCAAAATAAAGCAGTATGTGCTTTTTTGCTATCAACACCTTTAATTTGCATCGGCAAAAACAAAAAGAAAAACATTTTATTTAAGTGTTTTTGAATAGCCACTTTCATAACCTTTCAATTTATGTCCAACATTGCCCCCACAATAGACAATGCACTATGTAACCGTCGCCGTCAACAAAATACCACCACCCACAGTCAATTACGTTTAGCCACACAGCTGGAAATGGGTACCGTACCGCAACCCTACATAAAGGTAATTTATTATTGTACGGCATATGTGTTTGTGTAATCCCTTTTCTATACTTATACAGATTCAAAACCGGAAGTCACAACCCTTTACCTAAGCCCATATAAGATGATCATTGCAAAATGTGCGACATCTTGTTAAAAATATTATTGAACACATACAATAATGTTTATAACTATGCCGTCCAAAAATTATGGTAAATATTTGTATTATTAAATAATTATCTAAATTATAGGGTTTACGGAGTTATTGTTAGTGTAACATCTGAAATTCATGTATCTGCGGCAACCAATTTTTTTGATATAATGTTACTAAATATGATCGTTGTACCTGACTCGTAGTTTATTGTAAATGGTACCAAATGAAAATATTAGTAAAGCCAAAAATATTAAATTTTCGATAACTTTATAAGATTTTCAAATACTTTTTTATTGGATGTAAAATAACAATAATATATCCTCATATAAATCAAAGTTACATAACAATATATTATTGTTATTTTACATCCAATAAATATAAATAAACAAAAAAACCAGTTGCCGTTCATTTTAATTTAGACTTTGCTTTACAGATGAAGAAAAGTTTGATAAAGTTTGAAGTGCCCTTTACGGTAATTAATAACTGTACGGTAATTGAGACTTTCAAAAATTTTTTGAAAGTAATATTCATATAAATTCAAAAATTTATATTATATGATTACATTAAAATTAATTAATAATTCGTATTAAAAATATCAATTGCGTGTACCTTTACATACCATACCAACAGTATGTATACCTTGACGTATGGTAAAACAGCGTTGTTCAATGAAAGAGGTAGCCGGGCAGTTAAACGGGTATTTAACCAGTTGGCTGCGATACCTATAGGTATATACTAAGTATATATACTAAGTATATATACTAAGTATATATACTAAGTATATATACTTAGTATATATACTAAGTATATATACTAAGTGAATCACGGCGCGAGCGTTAAACTCGTCAAATTACAGAGTTTGAAATAAAATCAATTTAAAAATAGGAAAGTGTTTAAATACAAAAAATGTTTTTCTTTGTATTTTTCATAATATTAGAACATTACAACATTGTTGATTAGAAATTATTTCGCAAACAACAGTATAGGTACACAACAAAACTCCTTATTTTTAGATTCAAAATACTATGTTTATATTTACTAACTATGAGAAGTGTACGGAATTTACCTTTAATGATGATTCTCTAAAGTATTAATAAGTAACTCTTTTCGAAGGGAAGTTATTTTCCCCAGACACCTAGGTGTTCCATAAAAAATGTACGGCCTGCTCAAAACAGCTATCCACTTATGAAGTACTTCCTGGATATTTAAATTTTATAGGCTATGGTGACCGCTTACCATCAGGCGGACCGTATGCATGTTTGCCACCTCAGTGGTATAAAAAAAAATGTAACAGATCATCATCCCCTGTACTATTCAGGGATAAAGGCCGCGTCCCCCGGATTTTCACTCCTGTACTGGAAATATAAACCTACGGCGTTAATGGTTAATGTATCTGTATAAGTACCAACTTCCGGTACCACTACTTTTATACTAACTTCCGCTACCACTACTTTTGTACTAACTTCTGGTACCATTACTTTGTACTGACTTCCGGGACTACTACCTTTGTACGGGACTAGGTTTTTTGACATTTGTTTCTAATGATCTATTAAAGCCGTACAAAAATAATTAGTCGTCATTCTTCACTTGCACCTGAAACATTAAAGCTGTTAAATTTTCCCACGTATTCCGTTGTACCGCTCAGCACGCGGCACGCGGCACGGGGCACGGGGCACGGGGCATGGGGCATGGGGCATGGGGCACGGGGCATGGGGCATGCGGCATGGGTCACGCGGCATAGGAATGACAGTTATTTTATAATATAGTAGTAGCCTTCTAAATGTAATTGACGGTGGGTCATTTCACATTTCTCAGGGTCATTTTCTTGATGGGCCTGTTGAAGTTTATAATTGGTTTTAGATGAGGTTAAAATTTATTTAAAAAACCTTTTTTAGGAGGTGCGATTTTTTAAACTTTGGGTTTTCCAAAAGATTTTTTTATTTGTCTGAGTTCATTATCAAAATATATCTGCCAATGTCAAATGCCATATGGGCTGATACTTACAACATACAATCACCGAAGTAAATACTAATACTTCCATTAAAATAAGAAATACATGTTTTCAATTACCTAATTTAGAAAATTATAACGATTGAACTGTATGTATCTCGGTTGACACACAGAACGCACTGTGACGTCACACGGACCCGATGCGACGGGCGCGCGGTCGGACTGGGATAAGACACTTTGACATGCACCTGAAGGCACGAGGCACGAGGCACGCGCGGACCTCCGACTTACTTATTATAGAGCACTTCGTAATGATAAACGATTGTACAACATTCAGAACGTCTTTGATAGTAGAGTACTTCGTGATGATGAACGATTGTACAACATTTGTAATGATGAACGATTGTACAACATTCAGAACTTCTTTGATAGTTGAGTACTTCGTAATGATGAACGATTGTACAACATACGGAAGTTCTTTGACAGAAGGGTACTTTGTAAATATGAACGATTGTACAACATTCAGAACTTCTATGATAGTAGAGTACTTCGTAATGATGAACGATTGTACAACATTCAGAACTTCTTTGATAGTTGAGTACTTCGTAATGATGAACGATTGTACAACATACGGAAGTTCTTTGACAGAAGGGTACTTTGTAAATATGAACGATTGTACAACATTCAGAACTTCTTTAACAGTAGGGTACTTCGTAAATATGAACGACATAATCATTATGTACGTTGAGTGTCACAAACGAACGCACAAACTGTTTACATGAATATTTTCGGTAGTACTTTGACAGAGAGCCTACGACGGGTGAACATTAGTTCATTTCATAAATCAATTGAATTTTATTTGAATCAAAATAACAAAAAAATATTGTAAACATATTTTTTTTTTTCTATTGACTCTTAATTATATTAAATATTGTTTATTGCGAATAAATAGAGATTTACAAAGTGTCACTGGTGTAGTATATCTCCACGGTGTCCTTGTCGAGGCGAGTGGCTCGCAGCGTGCAGCGGGCCCCGCCTCCTCCACCACGCTACGTGCGCGTGGGGGGAGGCTTCGGGGGCAGGCGGGGGGCTATACCGCTGGAATAAGGAAGAGGCACATCAATAACGTTAGTTGGTAGCCAAAAAATACATCTAAATAAAAACAAATATATTCATATTCATTTATTAAGGTAGAATTTTACATCGTCAAAAAGTAGCAGATTACGTACATCAAATATATCAACTGTACAGATTAGGTAAATCAAATATATCAACTGTACAGATTAGGTAAATCAAATATATCAACTGTACAGATTAGGTAAATCAAATATATCAACTGTACAGATTAGGTAAATCAAATATATCAATTGTACAGATTAGGTACAACAAATATATCAACTGCACAGATTAGGTACATCAAATATATCATCTGTACAGATAAGGTACATAAAATATATCAACTGTACAGATTAGGTAAATCACAATTGTACAGATTAGGTACAACAAATATATCAATTGTACAGATTAGGTACATCAAAAATATCAATGGTACAGATTACATGCAACAAATATATCAACTGCACAGATTAGGTACATCAAATATATCAATATTACAGATTAGGTACTTCAAATATATTAACTTTACAGATTAGGTACATCAAATATATCAACTGTACAGATAAGGTACAACAAATATATCAATTGTACAGATTAGGTACATCAAAAATATCAATGGTACAGATTGTATGCAACAAATATATCAACTGACGTAAAATATATCAACTGCACAGATTAGGTACATCAAATATATCAATATTACAGATTAGGTACTTCAAATATATCAACTTTACAGATTAGGTACATCAAATATATCAACTGTACAGATAAGGTACATATAATATATCAACTGTACCGATTAGGCACATAAAATATATCAACTGTACAGATTAGATATATCAAATATATCAACTGTACAGATTCGGTACATCAAATTTATCAATTGTACAGATTAGGTACAACAAATATATCAACTGTACAGATTAGGTACATCTAATATATCAACTGTACAGATTAGGTACATAAAATATATCAACTGTACAGATTAGGTACATCAAATATATCAATTGTACAGATTAGGTTCATCAAATATATCAACTGTACAGATTAGGTTTATCAACGTGTAAAAAAATTTTGGATAGGCGGAAGGTACAACATTATAAGTATAAAATAATTGTTGTGAGCACCTACTGTTTGGTGTGGTGTGTGCTAGCTAGTCTGTTGTGGTGTGTGCGAGTTACTGTCTGGTGTGGTGTGTGCGAGTTACTGTGTGGTGTGGTGTGTGCGAGTTACTGTCTGGTGTGGTGTGTGCGAGTTACTGTCTGGTGTGGTGTGTGCGAGTTACTGTGTGGTGTGGTGTTTGCGAGTTACTTTCTGGTGTGGTGTGTGCGAGTTACCTGTTGTGGTGTCGTCTCTGCAGGATTGTGGAGTGTGCGGGCCGCAAGAGCTCGGGTGCGGGGGGCGGGCGCGGCGGGAGCGGCGGGGGCACCGGGCTAGTACCGTCGCCGGATGCCAAGCTCGTGGTGGTGGTACACACCGGTGACGACTGCAGGACACGAACACATTAAACCAGCACGTAAGTCAAGGCATGACCTTGAATGCGCAAAACACAACACACAAGGTCTACGGTTACTTAAAGTTGTGAAAAAATCAAGCTTCTAACTCAATGCAATAAAAAAAATATGCCCAAAATACGGTAATTTTAGTCGCATATTAACACGCACTAATAAATCAAAATCTATAGGAAATTTCCTGTTGACCTTTTTTTTAGCTCTTAGCGATTCTTGCCTATCGGTGGTGTAAATATAGCGGTATCGTCCGAGAAGAGGGCTAATTGGATACCTATCATTTTAGGGATGTCATTTGTGTACAGAAGGTACAAGATAGGGGCGAGCACAGACCCTTGCGGGACTTCTGCTTGTATGGGACGAGGGGAAGAGAGTGCCTTCAACTCAATAATGAAAGCTGCGGTCCGACAAATAGTCTCGTATGATGACTACGAGGCGGTCTGGCAACTGATAGTTGTACTGATTATAAATTAAACTGTTGCGCCAGACTTTGTCGAAGGCTTTCGCTACATCTAAAGAGACAGCGTCCGTGTGACGGGGCTTACCTAATACCGGTTGGAAGCCAGTAAGATTGTGTGTGTGATACGGACTTGGTGGACGCATGAGTGTTTGGCGTGGAAGCCGAACTGCTCGTCGATCAAGATGCCTTTCGAGCCTATAGCGTTCCGTAGGCGAGCGAGCAGGAGGCGTTCGGAAAGTTTACCATGGGCCTTTAGTAAACTTATAGGGCGGTAGGAGGACGGCTCGGTACAAGCTTTCCCTGGCTTGTGGATGCCTATAACAATTTCCATTAAAAAGAAAAGGTGCAATTTTCGAAAGCAGCGTAAAAGATAGCTACTAGAAGGCAGCGAAGGGGAAGAGTGAGGCGCTTTAGGATATCGGTAGAGATACCGTCCGCGCCGGGGGTTTCATGGGGGCGTAGGTCTTTGATGATCTGATTGCCTTCGTCGACTGTGACTGGGGGCGGAGAAGTACTGCACTCCACTTCACCGTCTACCTCTCGCACGTGATCAGGATCGAAAGGTTGTGTGCTTAAGGCACAGTGGGCTTGGAGGCTAGATGCAAGGCAATCCGCTTTTTCGTCGTCATCGAACGCGGCCAGACGGTATACCAGCAGTGGTGCTTAAGCAGTGTGCTCCTGAGTTATGTCCTGTACTCACGCGCCTCTTCGCGCTTTCCTACTACACTAGGCAATTTCCGTCTTCATGGACGACTGCGAATGAGTACCCGGTGACCAAAAAAGGCGATAGATCAGATCCATCGAATTACAGGCCTATCGCTATTACCTCTCTAATCTCCAAGGTGATGGAGCGTGTGATTAACACCCAGCTTCTAAGATACAATATGGCTTTCGCCACGGTCACTCGACTGGTGACCTTCTAGTGAGACCTGGACATAGCGAAGGCGTTCGATCGGGTCTGGCACCGGGGTCTTCTATCGAAGTTGCCATCTTACGGAGTGCCCGAGGGTTTGTACTAATGGGTGGCTAGCTTTTTGTTCGGCAGACGCATACGAACCGTAGTGGACGGTAGTTGCTCTGATAGCATGGATATTAATACTGGTGTCCCGCAAGGCTCTGTGCTGTCTCCTACGCTGTTTCTACAGCATATCAATGACATGTTGGACATCAACAACATACATTGCTATGCAGATGACAGTACTGGAGACACTTATTACACGGGTTGTGCAAACATCCCTCGTTCCGTTGTGGAGGAAAACCACGGAGAACTTGTGTCTCAAATCGAGACCACACTGACCAAGGTCTCTGACTGGGGACGGGTAAACTTGGTCCGATTCAACCCTACAAAGACACAAGTGTGCGCGTTCACCGCTAAGAAAACTCCATTCACTGTAGTCCCACAATTCCAGAACACTCCTCTCTCCATCTTCAAGAGCATTGGGATCCTTGGTATCGACATCTCCAGCGATGTTCAGTTTCGAGATAATTTAGAAGATAAGGTGAAGCTGGCGTCCAAAAAACTTGGTGGTGTCTCACACTTTAGAACCTAAATGGTCGCGTACAGTGCGGTTTCAGAGAAACTTCCTCCCGCGAACGCTTAAGTTGTGGAATAAGCTCCCTGCCAAGGTTTTCTGCAAGGACTACAGTACGGTGACCGCTTACCATCAGGCGGACCGCAAGCTTGTTTGCCACCTTAGTGGTATATATATATATATAAAAAAAAAGGGACGGAGTTGAAGTGGTCTGATTTCAAAGCTCTGGCTAGGCGCCAATAAGCTAGATGAGAAGGAGAAATATTCTCCATCAGATAACCGAAACGTTGGGAGCAAAGCTCAGCTACAGCTGTTCTTACACGGCGGTGTAAGTCGTTGAAGCAAGCTTTGTTTTCGGTAGTGGAAGCGCAATCGCGTCTGCGGCGGGCTGCGTTACGCTGTCATAAGCGTCCTGATGTGCTGAGGCAGGATTAGGTGCTGGTAGACCGAACCCGAAATTAGGACATCCGGAAGAGAACTAAAGTCACAGACATAGCTCGAAGAGTTAGCAAGCTGAAGAGGCAGTGGGATGGCCACGTTTGTCAGAAGACCGATGGCCGATGGAGCAGACGTGTCCTAGAGCGGAGACCGCGTATGGGAAGGCGAAGCGTAGGACGGCCTCCAGCCTGGTGGATCGACGATACTAAAAGGTGGCCAGTGGAAGCTGAATGCGAAAGACTGAGGACCGGGAGAAATAGTGCGCCATAGAGGAGGCTTATGTCCAGAATGAGCTAATATGATTAATATTAACACCATTATAATAGTGTTAACGCTTATACGTCACCCAGCACGTTATCAATAGGCTTCTTCTATGACGTAATTTCGGACAGATTGAGGGCCAGTAAAATGACGTGATGCTACGACGATCAACACGAGTATCTGCGAAGATTCCCGAGCACGGACCGACGAACACTGTCTACGTGGATCAACAAAAAAAATTGTACATATCGATCTGGCACTTTCTGATCTGCTCAGACTATCATAGTTTCTTTGTAAAACCTTATAAAATAATAAAATTACAATTAATTACCAAGATTATATAAATAAGAAGAGTTGTTTCAATTACTATTCGACATACTAGGAGCACTTATTATGTCCAGCTGAGACAAATAGATTATTTACGCCCCCTTTTCTTCACCTCGACTGGATTGCTGAATAAATCGAGTAAGTATCTAGGTAGCTTTTCATCATGCTTAATCTTGTTTTAAACATTTTTCTAAACCATATTCTAAATTCTATTGCCGCGATGCCGCACTCTACGAAAGCCGAAAAAAGCACTAGGCTTCCATAAATTGTGTGTGAAATGTCCAAAAATATTTATTTATTTATAAATTGAACATATCATCTTTAGTTGTCCTAAGTAGTTAAAGTAGTACGGCAAAGCAGAAAAAAAAATAACACGGCACATTTGCCTGCCAAAAAGCCGGGATCGGTCGGGCCTTGTAAATATCTATGTATAAAGTGAAGTCAGCCTAAGGCTGTCAAACAATAAACAATGGCTGTCAAATTTGTGACGAGGCTTGGCGACTTAATGCAAATTTTTTTTTTCAATTTTATACCATTAAGGTGGCAAACTAGCTTGTGTCCAGTCTGAAGGTAAGCGGTCACCGCAGCCTTTGGACAGATGACAGTACTGGAGACACTTATTACACGGGTCGTGCAAACATGCTTCGTTCCGTTGTGGAGGAAATCCGCGGAGAACTTGTGTCTCAAATCGAGACCACACTGTCCAAGGTCTCTGACTGGAGATGGGAAAACTTGATCTGATTCAACCCTACAAAAGACACAAGGCTGCGAGTTCACCGCTAAATAAACTCCATTCACTGTCGTCCCACAATTCCAGAATTTCCAAGAGCATGGGGATCCTTGGTGTTGACATCTCTAGCGATGTTTAGTTCCGAGATCATTTGCAAGACAAGGTGAAGGTGGCGTCCAAAAAACTTAGTGTACTCACCAGATTGAAGCAGTACTTCACGTCGGGGCAAAGATTTTCAAGTCGCTTTACAAGTCGCAAGTTTGGCCCTATATGGAGTACTGCTGCCATCTCTGGTCGGGTGCACCCGAATACATGCTTGGCCTTTTTGACTCGATTTAACGACGGGCTCTGAGAATTGTCGACGATCCCAAACTCACTTGCCGTATCGAACCCTTAAGTCTGAGGAGACACTTTGCCTCACTGTATGTGTCCTACCTCTTGTACAATGGGATGTGTTCTGAGGAATTGTTCGAAATTATTTCCACGGCAACTTTCTACCATCTTACCGCTCGCCATCGGCAGGGAATTCATTCTCACACTTTAGAACCGAAATGGTCGCGTACAGTGCGGATTCAGAGAAACGTCCTCCCGCGAACGCTTGGGTTGAGGAATGAGCTCCCTGCCAAGGTTTTCTCTAAGGACTATGTAAGTTTTTTTTGCTACAATGCAAATGCGGCTATTTCGGGCCAATTTCAACCAAACTAAACGAATTTTGCATGAGAAGGGGCAATAACATGAACTCCTAAAATGAGATGCAGTTTCTTGTTCTTAGGTCATGACAGTGACAGTGACAGCAAAACATTACTAGAACGGTTCTTTTACTTGCAGTTTACGACATCGAGATTGCAGCCAATTTCAGAGGAAGAGAATCGAAGATCTTGTTTTTTTTTATTGTTTGTTGTACGTAATAATTACAAAAGACATGACGAAAAAAGAAAAACCCACCACCGATAGTATCTTTAATTGTTATTTATTTTTTTATACCTGTAAGGTGGCAAACAAGCTTACGTTCCGCCTGATGGTAAGCGGTCACCGTAGCCTATGGACGCTTGCAACACCAGGGGTATCACTAGCGCGTTGCCGACCCTTCAGAAATCTAATAACCTAATAACTTCTTTCTTGAAGAACTCCATACTGGAGAAAACCTTGGCAGGGAGCTTATTCCACAACTTAAGCGTTCGCGGGAGGAAGTTTCTCTGAAACCGCACTGTACGCGACCATTTCGGTTCCAAAGTGTGAGAATGAATTTCCTGCCAATGGCGAGCGGTGCGATGGTATAAAGTAGCCGTGGGCATCATTTCGAACAATTCCTCAGAACACAACTCATTGTACAAGCTCCTCAGACTTAAGGGCTTGATACCGCAAGTGAGTTTGGAATCGTCGACAATTCTCACAGCCCGTCGTTGAACCGAGTCAAAAGGGCGAAGCTGGTATCCGGGTGCACCCGCCCAGAGATGACAGCAGTACTCCACATGGGGCCGAACTTGCGACTTGTAAAATAATAACCTTTGCCCCGAAGTGAAGTACTGCTTCGCTCTGTTGAGTACACCAAGTTTTTTGGACGCCAGCTTCACACAACACACACAAAACCAAGGATCCAAGGAGGGAGTGTTCTGGAATTGTGGGAATACAGTGAATGGGGCTTTCTGAGCGGTGAACGCGCATACTTGTGTCTGTGTAGGGTTGAATGGGACCAAGTTTACCCGTCCCCAGTCAGAGACCTTGGACAGTGTGGTCTCGATTTGAGACACAAGTTCTCCGCAGTTTTCCTTCACAATAATAAGTAATAAGCGTCTCCAGTACTGTCATCTGCATAGCAATGTATGTTGTTTGTCCAACATGTCATTGATATGCAGTAGAAACAGCGTAGGAGACAGCACAGAGCCTTGCGGGACACCAGCATTAATGTCCATGTTATCAGAACAACTACCGTCAACTACGGTTCGTATGCGTCTGCCGGACAAAAAGCTAGCCACCCATTTGCACGAACCCTCGGGCACTCCGTAAGATGGCAACTTCGATAGAAGACCCCGGTGCCAGACCCGATCGAACGCCTTCGTTATGTCCAGGCTACATGCCAATGCTCCCCCTGACTCTCAATGGCTAGTGCCCATCGGTGTGTGAGATACACTAGAAGGTCACCTTTCGAGCGACCCTGGCGAAAGCCATATTGACGGTCACTGACCAGGTCATGTACTTCTAGGTATTTTGGATGCTGTGTGTTGATCACACGCTCCATCACTTTGGAGAGGAGAGAGGTAATAGCGATAGGCCTGTAATTCGATGGATCTGATCTATCACCCTTTTCGGGCAACGGGTACACATCCGCAGTCTTCCATGAAGACCAAAATTGCCTAGTGTGGTAGGAAAGCGCGAAGAGGCGTGTGAGTACAGGACATAACTCAGGAGCTCACTGCTTAAGCACCACTGCTGGTATACCGTCTGGCCAACTCGACTTATAAACGTCTAAAAAAAGCAACGCCTGCCGGACCTCCCGCTGTGTTATGGAGATTTCCGGCATGGTCTTACCGCCCCACGGTATAGTAGGTGGTACAGTGCCTTCATCGTTTATATTGAAGTTCGAAGCAAAGAGACTGCCCAGTAGACCGGCTTTCTCTTTAGCACTATTACCAAGTCACCATCGGTCTTTCGCAGTGGTGGTGACGACGACTGGCAAAAGTTCCCTTCGGCAGTTTTGGCAAGCGACCAGAAAGCACGACTCCAAGAAGGAGAGCTCGCAAGTCGCCCACCTATTTTGCCGATGAATTGGAATTTTGCTTTGGCAGTTGCTTTTTACTGAACCTTGAGGCAGCATTTAATTTGCGTTTTAACTCAGAAATATTCGGATCCTTATTATTACGAGCCGTGGTCTAAGCCAAATATGCAGTTTTCTTAAGAATTTTAGCTTTTCTGCAAGACCTATTAAACCACGGTCGTTTTTTGACGCCGGCAGCCACTCGTGGGGTAGGAATATATATTCCATACCAGCGAGGATTGTCTCAGTGACTGCGGCTGCGCAGACGTCAGGATCTTCTTAGTTAAAGCAGATCTGTCTCCACAGGTACGATGCATAAAATTCTCGCAATCCATGCCAGTCTGCTGACTTATAGTGCCACACACGACGCCAATTACTTGGCCCAGATAGATTGGGTTGTGTGCATGACATTTAAGTCCGAACGAGACAGTGGTCCGAGGAGCCAAGAGGCGCATCCACTGAGACGGAGTATCCGTTCGGACAAGTTGTCCTGAAGGTCCAGTAAGAAGCTCTTATGGTCCTCTATATCTGGTATTCTCGTTGGAGAAAGTACCAGCTGAGAGAATCCATAGGTCAGAGCAAATTCATGAGCAGATATCCCTGCATAGTTATTGATTCGAGAACTGAGCCACTTCCGATGGTGGGCGTTAAAGTCTCCCAAAATAACTAGTTCTGCTGTGGGATATTGCTCTAGAACTTTGTCAGTCGTCAAACTCAGGTGCGTGAAGAGTTAAGTCCGTGTCACCGCTATGAGACCTGTATAGGCACGCATAGATACGAGTGTGGCCGCCGTAATCTACGCGCACCCACAATATCGACAGGTCCCTGTCTTCAAGGCTATGAGGCGGCGACAGCAGATATCCTCCCGGACGAACATACATACACCGGCTCGACTCATAAAATTGTTTTCGAGTTTGTAGCCGGGATAGTGAAGGTATAATGTGTCGGCCGGCCAGGATGTCTGCGTCTCCGTTAGAAAAAGAATGGTTGGCTGCGCAGTCTCGAGATGGTGGTGGACTGCGTTTAGATTTGCGTGAATACCCCTGATGTTGCAAAAATCCACATTAATTGAACACAAACAAGTAGGCAAGCGTACTGACCTGCGTGTGCACGGGGGTGGGCGGCGCGGCGGAGTCCCGGCGGCGTCGCGGGGGAAGCGGGGGAGGAGTTCCACTCGACGCCGCTAACAAACAACACACAAACGTTCTTATATTGACAAGTGTGTATCACACTCTATAGACTATCAAAACTTGTTCAAGTTGCACGGTATCACATTTAATATCTCGTCTCGTTTGCCCGTCCCCGTCCCCGTATTTAAACTACCAGACATAAAATTTAAAAAAATTAATGGTTCTATCAAAACCTTGGGGTCTACCGCCTAACTCCATTGGTTTCACTATTGCTATAGTTTATGACCTCATTTAATAAATCTTCAATTTGGAAAATGAAAAATCAAACTTTGAGCTGCAGGATATAGTACTGGATATAATAAACAGACAGATGATGATAAATACCCTAGTCACTGAAAAACGATGAATTAGAAGAATAGAAAAGAGAGGGCCAAGATCCAGATCCATAGCTATAGCTTTCACAACCTTAGGGAAAAAAATCAAAAAAATTAAAAATAAAAATAAACCTGACAGAACTGACAATAAGAGGAGTTTCCGGTCCACGTCTTAAGGGCAAGAAAGGAGCCACGAGTACAGCAGCAAAAAAAAATCGATAAGGGAAAAACGGCATTTATAAGATATGACAAATTGATCGTTAAAGAAAACAATAACGAAGTAACAAATAATAAAAGACTTCTGTCAGTGTCCCAAAAGACCTCGGAACAAAAGACAAGAAATACTCATGTTGCTGCCCCACAAGCCGACACTGCCAAGCAAACAACACAGACAAACAAAAAATATAAGTCATCCACAAACACAATATTGTCCTTCGTATAACGTACAAAATAAGCATGAAGATTTGAGGCCCCCTCCATACTAGAAAATAAACCAAGCATACCTAAACTGACGTCTCATTCTCTCCCAACACGGCTTGTCACCGCGGGGGAAAACGACTACAACCCTCCAACTGGACATTACCTCTACATCTGCACGTACAACGTAAGATCGCTTAAAGACAAACACAGAATAATAGAACTTAAAAATGCTCTACAAAATGTAAAATAGGATATAATTGGGCTGTCTGAAGTAAAAAGGGTTCGCCGCGGAATTGAAGAACAAGATTGGTGCATATTTTATTACTACGGTGAAACAAAAGGTCAAAGAGGAATTGGTTTCCTAGTGAACAAGGAATATAAATTAAATATTATAGAATTTACACATTTCTCAGACCAAGTCGCTCTATTGAACATGAACATTAACAATACACATCTCTCTATTATACAAGTATATGCACCAACCGAAAACGCCAGAGACGAAGAAATAGAGCGTTTTTACTCAGACAAATAAAGCTAGAGATAGATCTAGGAACAACCAAATTATACTTGGAGACTTCAACGCAAAGATTGGAGTAACACCAGACTCGATTGGCTCGGGCACCTGTAGTGAAAGAGGCGAGAGATTAAAATTATTTGCTCTAGAAGACGATCTGTCTATCATATACACGCTCTATAAGAAAAACATCAGTCAACGTTGGACATGGATGTGACCAGACGGACATACGAGAAATGAAATAGATTTCATACTTTCCAACCAGAAAACACAATTTAAAAATATTGAGATCTTACGGAAAATTCCTTTTCCTACAGACCAACGTCTTGTGAGAGGTACAATTGTTTTTAAAATAACGAAGAAAAGTAGAAAAAAGTTTAAACCGTCAAAACCGACTCTACTTACCGAGAGAGAACAAACACACACCACACCACAAGTTTCTTATATACAAAAAATGATAAATGTCGTTGTTTGTTTACAAAAGTTTAAATGGCACGTCTGATATGTAGTCATCAGACCCATTTTTTAGTGAATATCTTTTAATTTTGTTTAAAAATCTAATATCGAACGATTGTGGTTAAAAGACATGAATAAATAAGTAAACTGTAAATTGAAACCTATATTATGAAATAGTTTCTTTGTGTAAAGAAAATAGAATGATCAGCACAGTAAAGCTAAAACTGTGCTGCCACTATAGAGAGAAATCGGACCGCGCTCATTTCCAAAGATCAAAGACACCGGTCTATTTTTAACCGACTTCAAAAAAAAGGAGGAAAGGTTTTCAATTCGTCTGTATGTTTTTTTTTTGCATGTGTGTTACGCAATATCTTTGCGGTTTAAGAACAGAGTGTATCAATATTTACATTCCCATCTAAAATCACAATTCCCATTTAAATTTGGTAAGGATCGGCCCAAAGAAACCAGAGTTTAACAAGGAAATGTCTGAAATTGTATCATTTTAGACGACCTTTTTTCTAATGTACGCGTGCCGCATTTCACTACGTGCAAAGTTATATACAAATACAAATAGTTTTTATTTGTTAAACATAGATAAAATAATACAGGTTTTATAACAGATTTTGTGTTCTCTATGTTTTGCCGTTGATTGCGGCGTACAAATATTAAGGCATGCACTGAAATACACCGTTCTAAAAAAATAATATTAAACGATACAATACCAATTATATACACACCGGCACAATTAGCGGAACAGAAAAAACTGGTTGCCTGTAAAGTCGGTATACGGGCGAAAGTTTTACGTGACAATGATTTTATGTCTGTCTCTCTCGCTCTTAGGCGGGCGCGTGCCTCTCACTCGCTCTCATTGTGAGCGCATAACGTGAGCGGAGCGTAACGCAGTTTCTTGAAGTGTCACCCGGCAAACCAATTTATAAGACGTTGTCACGTCAAAAAAGTGAGACTATGAGATAATAACGCATATATTTGACGAAAATGTAAATTTAAGAAAATGGAAGGTTAAATCCAGAATGCCACCCCCCAACAATCTGAATGAACTTGGAAACGCATTACTTGAGGAGTGGGAGCGGTTGCCTCAAGAAATCATCGATAACATAATCTGTAGCATGCCTAGACGAATGGAAACCGTAATCAGAGCAAGAGGGGGAAACACTCGTTATTAATTTTGCTTTAATTTTACTGTTAAATCATTTAATGCTTACTTTTTTTTTATTTTTTGTGATGGTTCATAATCATCTAAAAATTTAACTTATTTCAAATTTCTTTATTTTTCAATAAAAAATAACGAAGAATTTTCAAAGTCGTTGTTAAAAGATGTTAATCAATTTGTTATTTTGTGTCTAATTACATTTTGGTCAAATATATGCGTTATTATCTCATAGTCTCACTTTTTTTTCTGTTCCGCTAATTGTGCCGGTGTGTATATAATAGAATCACTCATAAAGTCGTTTATTGTGTAGTAACATTTTTCTGTAAGAATTGACACTAATCTTTTTTTAAACAACTGTAATGGTAGAACCCTTATTTTATCCGGTATTTTATTGTAAACAAGTGGAGCTATTCCATAAATACTTTCAACTCATGAGTGCAGTTTCGCATTTTTTTAAACAGAATTTTGTTAAATGTTGAGCTCGTGTGGATCTGATTCGCGGATTTTAATTGATGAAGTGAGATGGATTGCACTTAACAAAAATACATATTTCCAAAATGTATAAAGATGGTAGTGTCAATATTTTCAGTTTCTTAAATGCAGGTTTGCAACTATCTTGAGATTTTAAACCACACATTGCTCGAACACATCGCTTCTGGGCTTTGAAAACTGATTCCTTTTCGTTAGAATTACCCCAAAATATAACTCCATATCTGAGTAATGATCCTAAAGAGCCGTGGTAAGACATTAAAACTGCATCGAGGCTAACTTTTTTTGACAAATCATAAATAATCAATAGGCAAATTTACTAAGCTTCTAACATATTTCTTCAATTTGAGGTTTCCATGTTAACTGACTATCGATAAGGAGCCCTAGAAATTTAGTTGTGCTTACACTTTCTAGTTCAATATCTTTGTAACTAACTTTAATTTTTTGTTGGTTTAGGCGTTGATAGAAATTCATTACTTTTGACTAGTAAGATTAATAATCAAATAATTTTTTTCAAGCCACTTTACCGCCTTATCCAATGCTTCATTAATATTGTTTTGATAATTCATATCATTTTCGTTTTTTACAATGATCGTGCTGTCATCAGCAAACAAAACCATTGGCGAATTAACTGCACTGGGTAAATCGTTATATATAGTAAAAATAATAATGGTCCTAATACACTTCCTTGTGGTACGCCGCATTTAACAGTTCTCGCGCTGGATAAGTACTTTACTTCTATTTTTGTTTTTTTTGCATATTCTTGTGATCTCAGTATATTGATATCTGTCTTGTAAGTATGACCTAATTAAATCTAAAATCGGTCCTCTAATACCATAGGCTGTTAATTTATCAATTAATGTATTATGATCTACGTGGTGAAACGCTTTGGTCATGTCTGTATATATTGCACATATTTGTGTTTTTTTTATCTACATTAATCATGATTGAGTCTAGGAAATCAAAATGGCCATATTAATTGTTTAGTTTTTTCTAAATCCTTTCAGTAGTAGTTACATAATTGGAAATGGCTTAATGTTTTTTTTTATTTTTTGCAAATATCGATATAAGCGCGATGTGCCTGTAATTTTTTAAATTTTCTTTATCCTACTTCTTAAAGAGAGGTTTTATTATAACTGTTTTTAGTTTGGTTGGAAATACGCCTTCTTTTATACATAAATTTATAATGTGACATAAAACGTTTGTTATGTCCGAAGACACATATTTAATGATTTTTGTTGATATTCCATCATAGCCAACACTATTTGTATTTTTTAATGTTTTAATTATTCTTGCTACATGATTTTCTGTCACCGGAAAAATGAACATAGATTGAGGTTGATGAATCACATCGATTTTGCATTTAGCATTTGTCGTTGTGAATTCAGAGTTATTTAGAAAGTAATCGTTAAAAGTGTCTGCTATCTCTTTGGGATCTGTCACTGTGCTATTATTATTTCTTATTCTCTGTATAGATTCCTTAGGATAGGCGGTTTTGTTTTTATTTATTATTTGCCATGTTACTTTTGTTTTATTTTCTGCAGACTTAATGAAATGATTGTTTTGTGCTAATTAAGTCAATCTTATAATCTTTTTAAATCTTTTTGAGTAGGAATTCAAATTTTTCTTATTTGTTTTTGTCGCCCTGAATCTTTAGCGCCAAAGTAGTTTTTACTACATATTTTAATTCCGCGTGAAATCCAACGAGTCTTTTTTTTTCGAGTTAATAGTTGCTGTATAATATGGGAAACAAAGATCATATAGCATAGTAGAACTTTCATGGAATGTATCGTATGCATCATTAGGATTGCTACATTTATAAACGTCAGTGAAAGTCAGGTTTTGTAAATGTAGTTTAAATTTATTTAAATTGTCTACATTATAATCTCTTTTTCTTATACGCCAATATATAATGTCTTTGGCTTTTTAACAGGAAATGTTAGTATCTGGGCAGTGTGATCCGAAATAGCGAGGTCTATTATTTTACTTTCACATTCTTGTTTTAGATTATGCGCAAATTATCAATACATGTTTTGCTATTTAGCCTCGTGGGTTGTCTAACTGCAAGGTGAAGGTTATGTTGTAGGAGATAGTATTCAAAATCTAGTGCGCTATTATAACGTTTTAAAATGTCAATATTAAAAAATCCCCACATATAATAATTTTTTATTTTGGTTGACACATACTGTTTTAAAAATCAAATCTTATTTGTCATAGAAAAGTTCAAATGTTTTTGTCTTTGGAGTTCTGTATATGAAAATCAAAATCACATTATGTTCTGTAAGTTCTAGGCCACAACATTCAAAAATGCCTGAAACTGAGAACTCGGATAATTTTGGTATTTCTTTGTATTGAATGCCGTGTTTTACTAATATACACGACCCTCCTCTTTTTTCCTCATTTCGTGAATAACGTGCTGCCAAGTGAAAATTTGGAATTGTTAGTAAATCTTCGTTCGCTCGCTGCGCTGTGCTCGCGTATTCATTTCCTTGTGTTTTAATCCATCCCCCCATTAAACTTTCAATATGTACGTGCCTGGGTAGAAGAGGTATCCTATATGCAGGTCCTTCTACTGCGCTATCACATTTACCAACTCAATTATACTTGCACTTTTTATTCTAGTTTGTTTATGGTAAAAATATAGGTACAGTGCAATCAACTTTTCTGTCCCTCTGGCCTCGGGTGTTTGGTCGCTAGTATCATTGTAAGTTCATACCATTTCAATATGGCGACTGTAGTTTTGATTTTTGACTGCAGGGTCAGAAAAATTTGTTGCGTTAACAAACTTCGTAACTGAAGAGAATCCTCAACAGAATTCTCACGTTACAACTACCAATCTGTCATCGCAAGGAGCACAAACACTTCTTCAGACTGTTATGGTGCGGATTCGGAAGGGTGGTTGCGCGCTTTGTTTGTCAAAGCTTCACGAAGAAGTTACATCAAAGAAAAATGTGTCAAGACTCTGGAATTGCAAAGTACGGGAAAAGAAAATTTGACACACTGTCTATTTGGTAATGTTACTACTAATTCTAAATATTATAATATTTACAGTTTAAATCCATTATTTAATATCCTTATTATAATTTGAATCGAAGCCTTAAGCCACCCAGTAATTTGTAGTCAAGTTAAAAATTTAACCTAGAAAATTAGTTTGTATAAATGTTAAGAAGTCACGATATTTCACTAAGTTGTTAATAGGAGCTGATTACTCTGGGGTTTCAATGACAAGTAGCTTTGTAAATTGTGATATTTGTGATAGATGATAATGGTATGGTGGCCATTAAAACGAAATTGGGATGGACAATACGAGGTAGGCAGCTAAGTACATCATCTAAAATAATAACTTCTATGTTTTACTGAACTGTTTAATGAAACTGTAATACTGAAGTCATTTAAGGAAAACGTAAAAATACAACAGGATGTCAGGTATGAGGTTCAACCTTCCTTTTAAGGTAGGCTATGAGGATTTATTACCTAATTATGAAAAGGCTAAAATGAGACTCGACTCAACCACACGTAAATTGTTTAATCTAGTAAATTTCAAGATTATGACAAATTATTCAAAGAATGGCTGACGTTAGGCAATAAAGAGAGTGTATCGCCTTAAGACGAAACAAAAACGAAAAGAGAAACACTGGCCATTACCTAACATATTAAGCAATTATTAAAAAATCGAGTCTTACAAGTGAAATAAGACCCGTTTTTGATGCATCTGCAACAGATAAAAACAGACGTAGTCTAAATCGTTGTTTAGATAACTAAAGATAGTGTATTCATTTTAGAGACCGCATACCAAATTTACTAATCAGTTTTGGAAAAATGTAATAAGCGTTACCGCTGATATTGCCAAAGCGTTTCTTCAAATTAATTTGCCACCAGAAATAGGAATTATTTAACATTTTTATGGTGGAAAATTGAAACATTCAAAAATTATTGGTATATAGGCATTGTCGTGTTGTTTCGGCTTGACATCAAGCCCTTTTTTAGTGTTCCGTACCCAAAAGGTATTATTATTATTCAAGAAGAATATAAGGAATATTTAGAAAATATTTAGAATGTTCAAAGAATTTAAACACTTTTTATGACAAGGACTATTTATTGAAATTAAAGACAAACATTTTATTGTCCGATTTACCTGAAAGTACTAAGTTTCCGATTTTGTTACCCGCTAAACATAACATTATATATGAAATGGTAAAGAAGAAAAATTTACAACTTCAACATGCACGAAATAATATTATGAAAACAGAAATCAGAGAGACTTTTGGATTTTTGGCATCAGGAGACTGATACTACTGACATCAAGTCAGTGCATGGTTTGTAAGCTGATACGTTCTACAAAGGATTTGCTCCGCTGTGTACTTGGTAAAGCTAGTTTGACATATGACGAATTACAAACATTATTGTGCGACTGCGAGTCTATAATGAATAATCGTCCACTGACATTTATCCAAGATGATAAAGCAAAATAATTAGAACCTCTCTCACCTGCATTTTTTTTATAGCCGCCATCTTCATCCGCAACTGACTGCTGATTTAGACCTACTGGGTATGAAAAGCTTAAATGTACGCTTGAAATATTTGCAGAAACTAAGAGACGATTTCCTTTAGAGGTTCAAGTCAGAATATTTAACTCAACTTGTTAAAGGATGTAAAGATAAAAGTAAATATACAAAAGTAAAAATAGGACAGGTAGTATTAGGTACTGGAGAGTAAAGGAAAAATGTTAAATGACCTTTAGGTATAATAACGAAGTTATTTAAAGGAAATAATGGCGTCAGTAGAACAGCGGAAATAAAAAAATCTTCTGGATGAAGTGAGGCCTTTACAAAAACTATATTATTTGGAGATAGAGATAAGATAAAGTAAAGATATCGGAATTCAAAGTTAAAACGGACAATTGGCGGATATATATCGAATGCCTCGAACAATATTTAAAAGTGAATAAAATTGCAAGTGAGATGCACGTACCAACGCTTATAACGGTTATGGAAGCGGAGTGTTACGAATTGTTAGTAAATTTGTGTACGCCTAGCAAACCTGCGACAAAAAGTTTAAGTGAACTAACCACCATTTAAAAAAAACACCTACTGCCTAAACCGAGTGTATTAGCGGGATGATATAAATTCCACCACAGAAAACAAAAAAGTGATGAATCTATTTCGGGGCACGTGACGGTATTAAAGAAAATGTCAAAAATATGTAATACCGGGCTTGAATATAGTTTACGGGACGGCTTGGTGTGGTTTAACGAGCGAGACAATCCGTCAGCGTCTCTTTGCAGAGGATAAGCTGGATTTTATAAAGGCCTACAAACGCAGTTAGTATGGAAGCGGCGGAAAAAGACGCGACGGTCGTCGACGGATCAAGAACAGCTGCGAGCATCGATGGGACAGCGGCCTGTCAAGTGATCACGTGGGGAAATATCGAACGGGGTAAAAGCAGCGCAACGACACCAGGGACGTCGGCACTTTGGAAAATATAGGGCGGGGTAAGTTGCTGCTGTACAAGACGTTCTGGGACTTTAGACAGGAAAGGTAGTATGGATATTAGACGGTAGTCGGAGAATGAAGTAAGATTAATTTTTTTTTGGCAATGGGATAATTTTAATGATAAAATTTTTGCTTAATTCCATAAGTCAAGGAATTTACCTGTTCAGACGCATGCGTTAAGGATGTGTGATATAGTTGGGGAGGCAATATCAAGGATTGGAATTAGCATACTACGGCTAATGCTGTTGATTCCGGCGGCATTTGATGCAATTGATTGCATGATTTTTTTTAACATTACAGACGGCAAATTGATTGAAATTGAAAGCGGAACAATCAGGCGTTGGGATCATTGAAAGATATAATATAATAAAATATATTAGTTTGGATTTTTATGCTTTCTTCAATGTTAGTTGAAGCGAAGAAGTGTTGTTAAGTATATTTATTTAACGTGGCCTCAGACCCAGGTTTTCCAACCCCTAACGATTTGAGAACGCCTCGGGCAGAGGCGTGAATGAGGCGTCTTTGTGCATTCCTTTCTACACACCATGTTGCAGCGATTTCAAAGCAGCTTGTATTTGTGTAAATTTTCTTTGCAGTAATGAGCTTTGAGCTTGGATTTAGCTCTGCATTTTTTCGCCTGTAATGATTTAATCTCATCTGTGAGCCATGGAGCCGGCATGTGTTTGAGTTTAACGGGCGCATGTATGTCAAACAAACCTGTTAGAAGGGAATTAAAAATTGCAAGTTTGTCTAATACTGGTGATCAGTCAATTTTGGAAGCACTAAAATTGTGCTGCAAAAGAATATTCAGCTTTGCGTTTAGGGTACGGATTTGAATTGAATTGACGGTATGGGAATGCGTCAGCGGCGCATTGACTACGTCTTTGAACATAATCGGGAGAGGAAACCATAATAACGTCAAGAAGAGATGGCACACAATTTGGGAAGTAATGAGTAGCATCAAGGGGCAGTATTTTCATATTGCAAGCATTAATAATTGATTAAAGTCGGAAGGAACCGACAATCATTTTTGAGGAGACATGTGTTGAAATCACCTATGATGATATTATAATTATAAAGTGGTGTATAAAATTACAAAAGGTTTGCAAATGTATTAAAATAATGTATATTTAGAGAAGGACTTTAAAATACTCCAAGAAGGCGTTTTGTATAAGACAGATAAATTTCAATTAACAGGTGGTTTATGAAAGAGAAACAAAAGGGACACTGTAAATTCTAGTAAGATTTTAATACAAGTCATAAAGATAATAATATTATATCAGTCAGTCTTTAGTGGGTTACTAAACACACACTAAACTCTCGCAGTTTGTGAACGGGCAATAACGGTTGGTAACGCGCGCTGAAGGTGTAAGAATATAAATATTGCTTGATATTTTTTTTCCCGTCAAAATACCAGTTTAAGACGAAAATGTATAAATAGCATTTATTCATAATAATAATTCTAGCAAAAGGTCATTTTTAAAAAGTCAATTTCCTAAACAAAATCTCAAACGGCAGTTTCCAGTGCGTTGGCACGTGTGTGTGAGAGAGAGGTACTTACGGTGCGGCGTTAGCGGCGGCGCTGGCGGGGAGGGCGTCGGTGCGCCGCGCGCGGGAAAATTGAACGCCAACCCTCTGCAACATGACAAAAAATACATACACTAACTAGTATACAGACTGCAATAACTAATTGTTAAGTTTTTGTCAGTGTCGCTGTGAATAGCCAAATAAAGGTTTTTTTAATTATCATGCAAGAACCTCATAGTTAAGCAGGTTACCGCTCATAACAATCAAACCGTACATTTTAAGTTGAACGATAAAAAACCCGTCAATATGCATTAATAGTTTTGCGATGTAGTGCCTTCAAGACTCCGGCTAGGCTTTAGGCACTACGGTCGCATTAAGCTCTGCACGGCAGGTGTTGAGGGTAAATTGATATGTTTTCGCTTGGGGAATATTCCTACTGGGAAAATAATTAAAACGCTACGGTTAAATAGAAATACTTATTTTTTTCGCGACTTCTAATTTTGACAATTCGTATATATAAATTATAAATAAGATTATTTTACATTACGTATTACGGTATATTTATTTACGGTCCTACGGATGCTCCTACTCGCGGTGAGTAGCGATCACCAAAAGAGGAGAAACGGGATTTGGAGATTCCTGGCGAAACCTGGATCACCAAAAGGGGGGACGAGAGCGCTTAGCTGATGGCTCCTTAGAGATATGTTATATAAACATAAGCAAAGTTAATAAACAGGAAAATATATAAAAGGGACACTATAAAGATATGGATATTAATATCGTAGATGTATGAGTGTCTGTCTATCATCATCATACTACTTAAAAAAATATTGAATTACTTTACAATGGATTAATTTGGAACGTACGTACGTGTAATATATATATATATTCTCTGTAAACATGCCTAACGGGCAAGCTATGACGTATCGCCCTTTCTCTTCGTACGACTGACCGTGCTTCGCTCGCGGCGTGCAAATTTAGTTCTGGAATAGTCGCAGACGACTTCACGAAAAACCAAATGTGTTAAATTAACATTACCAAATGTTAGTCAGATACAAACATGTATTAATATTAATGGCGAGCAATGAGAACTTGTTAATTCAATAGTCTTTCTTGGCAAAAGGCTGGACTCCAAACTTCAATGGCGTCCTCATATTTATAACCTAGCCAAAAAACTATGCTCTGCTGCGTATGTGATCAAGAAAATAAGACAATTGACCGATGTCGACACTGCAAAAATAGTATATTTTAGCTATTTTCATAGTTTAATGACATATGGTATCCTATTGTGGGGTAGCGCTGCTGATGTAAATACATTTTTATTCTTCTACAATTTGTTACAAAAACGGGTAATTCGTGCTATTTATAAGTTAGGATCTAGTATATTACTGAGGGATAAGTTTAGGGAAGTAAATATTTTAACTTTAGTTAATAGTAACCGCAGTACATATATGAAAATCTTTTATATGTACATAAAAATATCAATAGTTTCAGCAAGAAAAGTGACGTTCACAAAGTAAATACTAGAAGTAAAAATAAGCTGTTGGTGCATGATACACGTCTACACAAAATAAGTAACTCTTTAATGGGGCAATGTATACACTTTTACAACAAATAAATAATAAATAAATTCCCAATAATATTCAAAAGCTATCAATAAGTAAATTTAAATACAATATTTCAGACTATGTAAATGATAAAAATCCTTGGGACTAAGATGCTCAATTACAGGATGCATAGGTAAACCAAATTAAATTAAAATAATATAAAATTGTACGGCTTAAATTTTTTGTATTTGTAGTTTTTATATTTTTTTATAAAAAGAGTAACTATCGAATATTTATCGAGTTTCTTGCCGGTTTCTTCTCGGTAGAAATGAACAATATTGTGAAGCGGATTTTCTAAATATAGTATTTCATAACTTTGACGATTCAAAAGTGTTTGTAAAATCCTAATTTGAATAAATAAAATTTGACTGACTTTACTTGAATTATTAAAAATTTTGCTGGCGATAAGAGATACGCGTTCGGTTAGAATAGCTTAGGGTTCCGCGTGTTTTTGTTGATTTGTAATTAATCTATTTGTGGATTTTTTTTCGTTTTGAATGTAAGGGGTCCGTGCGTTCGGTTATATACATAATTGTGTTTTAATTTTGTTCTTTTTGATATTTTTGTGTGCTATTTTAATCGCTAGGAATGTCAAAACCAAGGGCGAGCGTTTTGGATGTGCTGAGGTGGTCAGCGTCGGCTGAGCTAAATGTAGGGAGACCGGATAAGAGGCAGGCCTTAATTGCGCGGTCGAGACAGCTCGTTGACCGGATGGAGGTACTGAGCCAGGCCTACCGAGAGCTGGTCGACTCTGAATTGGTGCCGGAGGCCATGGGCAGGATTCTGGCCGATAGCGGACGAGATAAGACAGGCTGTAGTCGATCTCGACGTGCCTCAGCCGGATTGTTACATACATGTGTACATGTTTGTCAGCCTGGTCGACGCCCGCTGCAACCTGACTCCGTGCCAGAAGTTGGCATACCTCTTGGCCTTGTTGGATGGGGAACCGTGTGGCCTTATCCAGCATCTTCCGTTGGACGACGGCAGCTATAAGGTAGCGCAACAGCAACTCCCGCTGGATAAGCGTTACCCGAATGTGCGGCAGTTGGCAGACGCGTACATCTCCGCCATTCTGGGGCTACCACCGGTTCAGAACTTTAAGAATCTACGGATTGGGTTTCTTAACTTCCTGTTAGTGGTGTAGAACGCGTTAAAGGCTTTGGGCCTTCTAGTGAAGGAGTGGTCCTTTCTACTCCTCCACATAGCCTTAGGAAAGCTGCCCGTTGACGTAAGGAGCCGGTTCGAGTGCTCCAACGAGGGATACTCCGACACTTCTTTCCCCAAATTTACAAATTTGGTGGGTTTTCTGGAAGAGGAGTCTCGTCAGGCGGATAACCTCGCTCTCACCAACCCCTGCGCCTCGTACGTTAGGACTAGGCCACCACCGGTGCAGTTGCCCAGACAGCTCAATGAGGTGGGCGGTTTGGTTCTGCTGCAGAGGCTACTGGACCGCGGACGTGTGTTTTTTGTCGCAGTAGCCACGTTGTAGCTGAGTGTCCCAGATTTGGCGATTTGCGTCCCGCGGGTCGACGCAACATTCTGCACTCGCGAAGATGGTGCTATAGGTGACTTGGTGCGGACCACGCGGTCGCTTAGTTTCCTTCCTCGGACACTAATCACCCTCAGGTCAGCTTACCTCCAGGTATTGTGCAACTGACTTAAGGATTGACCCTTGCTGATACTAGCTTCCATGTTCCAGGACCCATAGATCTCTGCTCTTAGGTGCTGATGTCCTGAGCATGTTGGCTTTGGGAGCAGGGAAGTTGCTTCAGCCAGGTGGACTGGTCGCGGTTCCGACTGACCTGGGACACATTATAATGGGCTCAGCACAACCACTAGTGCCTGTACGTTTGCCGGATCCTGCAACTTGTGTAGGTCTCTCTCTCGCTGAAGCGATTCAGCGGTTTTGGGAAGTAGAAGAGCCACCAAGTGCATCTCGTCAGAACCCTGAAGACCAGGACTGTAAAGCGTTCTTTGTGAATAACACAGCCTGACTAAAATCCACAAATTTTCTGACAAGATTGCCATTTCGTCCCAACAGGCCTCCTTTGGGTCACTCCAGAAACCTAGCCGAAACTAAAATAGCATCCATAGAGAGACGTATGACCCGAAGTCCGGAATTTAAACAGCAATTTTGCATTCGTGCAGGAATATTATGATATGGGACACATGTCCGTATCTAGGTTCGATTGGCGGAATCACGAATATTCTTTTATGCCTCACCATGTGGTTTTTAAGGGTGATAAAATATGTACGTGTCGTATTTGATGGTTCTGCCCCCTCTTCTAGGGGCGTGTCAATAAATCAGTGTTTGTATACGGGTCCCAAGCTTCATCGTGATATTGCTGAAGTCATTACTAATCTCCGTCGACATCAAGTCGTAATGATTGCAGACGTTAAAATGATGTTTAGGCAAACATACATTCTCCGGGATCACCATTCGTAGGTATCAGCTCATTCTTTGGCGAGAACACCCCTGGGACCTAGTCACGGTCTTTGAGCTGAATACCAACACATACGGATTACGATGAAGTCCGTTCATCCCAATTCGTGCCCTCTTAGAGCTCGTTGAGCGTGAGCGGCTTAGTTTCCCGAAGGCTTGGGCCATTTTGTCGACAGAGGTCTATGTTAATGATATCTGTACGGGAGCTGCCAGGAAAGAAGAGGCATTATTGCTCCGTCATGAAATTTTGGAACTTATGAAGGCTGATGGTTATGAGCTGAGGAAGTGGTAATCTAATCCACTAGCTGTTCTAAAAGACCTTCCGGAAGAGCATCACCAAAATCCGCATACTTTTACAAACGCGGATAATCCGGGTACCGTGGCAGTTTTAGACTTCTAATATTTACCGGTTCCAGACATATTCATGTTCCGCGTGGAAAATCTATTGAACACTAGTACCGTGATATAACGTACGGTCTTGTTCAAAGTCACTAGAATTTTTAGTCCTAACGGTTGGATCAGTCTGGTTGTCTTTTAAGCAAAATGTTTCCTCCAAAAGTTGTGGTTGGACAAAGTGACGTGGAACACGCCACTGACCGGTGACTTATTGTCCAGTTGGCTACATTATGTCTTCTCACCTCCGGACATAGAACAGGTGCAATTGAGTAGGCGTATTCTACCGCCTGGCAAATGCCAGCTCACCTTGCATGGTTTCCGCGACGCGAGCAAAGATATTCCGCCGCAGTATACCATCGTGCTGTTGATTGGATGGGAGATGGGGAATTTGGTAATAGCTAAGAGCAAAGTTGCTCCCATCCGCTCACGACTCACCATCCCAAAATTGGAACTTTCGGGAGATGCCTTATTAGCTCGTCTGCTTTCGCACGTAGTTAGGCCAAACCGTGGCCATTGAGTAGGTGTATGGCTGGACTGATAGTCAAATTGTCTTGTCCTGGTTACAAGCTTCAGTCTATGCCTTGCAGGTCTTTGTGGCTAACCGGGTCCCTCAGATCCATGCCTCTCCCGTGCATTTTGCCTGTAGGCACGTGCCTAGTCTTTTAAACCCTTCAGATTGTGCTTCACGCGGATGCTTGGCCTCCATTTTGTTGGATCATCTGCTCTGGTGGGGTCCTGGCTGGCTGTTTAAGCCAGAGAATTGGCCACAAATGACATTGGACGTCGATCCCTTGCCTAGTTTACGCACCCTGATTGTCGAGGTGCAGGCTTTGCGAGATGCAGAATCCTTTAGAGGATTTCCTTTTTTTCCTTGCTGCCTAAATTAGAAAGATCCCAAAGATGACTTATTCATCTAGATTCCATGTTCAGGCACACGAAACGAGCCAATCCGAGTACCTGATTTTTAAGGTACTTGCCGTCAACACTACATCATACGTAATCTGTGCGTCGACGCGAACTATGCTCCCGCGTAAAGTAATAAAAATGACGATTTGTGCAATAAAATCGTGTAGAAACTATGTACAAAAAAAAAGGTTGATGAAAAAAATCACTTTTCACAAGTTATTACACTAATATGCTAGCTATATTTAAGTTACAAACTAAGTTTTCAAAATAATTATTTCCAAATCAAACAACAAATGTTTTTCTGTCTGTATTGCCAAGTCTGTAGGTACCTTCGTTTCCCATCCCAAGTTTAGTAAGGCGAACACAGACTCAACAATTCATATATTTCACCAAACGTCACTTACATATATTACATTATTTCAGGTTGATAAAGTATTTATGTATTGATGACCCCTGTGAAACATTGTATCTATAGAACATAAACCTTTACCCCGAACTACCCGGATTCATATTCGTATAAATGAAGGATGAGGAATTCATATTTGATAATTTTATAATTTGTACGGAAAGGCCGTACAAAAAAAATGGAAATTTTAGTTAAAACTGAAAATAACTGCAAACAATTTTCTCTTTAAGCGGATGTTATAAGATAAAAAAAATAGCTAGATAGCGTAGGTATTTTACTATATAAAAATATATATTTTTTATTGACTTATTCTACAAAAACTGCCAGATAAAATTTATGAAAACGTTTTCGTTTTGCTACGAACGGCAGCGAGCGCCTTAAGTAAATGAGTCATCGTTAACACGTCGTGATTTTACCACAGTCCGTCTTTGATGTCATTTTCGTATAAATAAAGGCTGCGGCTTAGAGATTAAGGAAATTTTTAATACCTTTATATTAAAAAAATATTTTTTTTTTAAGAAAACTAAAAGTCAAAAGTATTATTTTTTGGTTTGGTTACGTGTCACTTTGAAATTAGTCAATTTTCATAAAAATAAAAATAAACCAGAGACTTACTTGCTATTCTAGTTTTTAAAAATATATAACATATATACTTATGACTTACATTATGCTCTAAATAAAACCGGAACGCTACGCAACGTCGAGGTCAAGTGACGCTATCGCGCGACTAGAAGGTGAGGTTAAATTTAAAAAAATCCAATAAGAGTTTTACATTATTTTGACCTAGTAAATTTAGTTGTATTACTTAATAAATTTTTAATAGATTTTAATTTTTTATAATTTAAAGAAATGACTCGACTGCAAATTAAGTAACAGATATCTAAATATTTGAAAATCTTTAATTTATTTGATGTTTTCCACTGCATACACATAGATCAGTGCAGCTCAACCCTTGTTTTATACAACTGCACCTGTTACTGCATTTTTTTTTCACTTGCATCGTACTAGCTCTAAACAAGCACGGACAGCAATAGGTGCAGTTGTCCAGTGCGGCACCTAGACATTATCGATTTTCATCCATCCCCAGTCTTCGGGATTGGGTAAATTTTGTTGTTAAGCCGCCTTTTGACCCCACACAAACACTCCTTGATATACAGCCCTTGGCAAGTGTTGATAGAGAGCATCTTCGGAGGGTGGTATGTGCTCAAACGGACGATCCTTTTTAGTAAACAAATGTTTCCTACATTCGTTTAAATGTAGAAAACATTTATTCATTTTGTATAAATTAAAAAAAATTACAGTTTTAAATCTGCTGGACCTAAAATCAAAGATGTGAGCACTTGTAATTACATATTTATGTAGACACGAGTGTTAATTACTCGTAGTTTGGAAATAGATAAGATAACAAAGAGACTTGCCTGTCGTATACACCCACCACATACTTCTGTATAAAAGACAGGGTATTGTCATTTATTATTCCAGACGATCGTCAACTCCGGGTAGGCATTCCAAGCATCGAAAGCAGCCTTTTTGCCTCTTCCGAGGAACGCAGACACAGTGTCGCATCCAGTAAATGTGTGAAATAGGGGCAGTACATTTGCCTTTGCAGGACCTATAATAGATGCTAACATTATGAGGACCTCAATTGCGGTACATACTATATTCGGTCGGTGGTGACCGAGTGGTAACTGTGTGTGCCTCCCGTTCTGAGGGGTCCGCAAATTCAAATTCGGCGTGTACCAATGAGACTTTTTCTTAATTTCTCAAGTACATTGAATATTAACACCACTGACTTTTCGGTGAAGGAAAACATCGTGAGGTAAAATATAATATAATATAACAAAATAATATAACCTGTATACGTCAAAAAAAAGACTTATGTGAAGTCCACAATCCGCACTGGGCTTGCGTGTGGGCTATGGCCCAAATCGCCCTTGCCTACGGTTAGGGTAGGCCGTGCCCCAGCAGTGGGTACGTATTAGGCTGCAAAGATACTATATTTGAAACAAATTTTAACCTAATGCGGATGCAATCGCATGGCAACAGAGAACCCGATGTTTATTTCCAGTTCCAATATGTACATAAAGCTTTTCCAGTTGAGGATGTTTAGACACACAGGATACTGCCAAAACCAACACATCAGTGTCGACCGATCTTATTAATATACTGGTGTGTCCCTGTGCTATAGCACCATGATCACGTGATACGTTCACGTGAACCATGATCCGCGTGTCTGCCTCTTCAATAGGTTTGGCTTCTTTGTTGCTGAGTATAAGATCATCATCTGTAATGTTTAATTCCTTGGTTTCCGGGATTTCCATAGCCTGGCAGCGAACGCTGAGCAAATGGAACAGCTCTTGTTTATTGGCCCCATCCAGAAGGAAGATATCCCAGCTCTTAGGGATTTTGGTTTTGAGGTTCACCCGTGTACGATCACCAGTACCACGTTTTTGTCGTGTTATATTTTTTAAACTGTTTCCGTCATATTTATCCCACACAATGTCTAGCCTCGTCGAGATCGATAGCTCTCTCCAAATAAAGGGAATATAAACTATGCATATTCTTCAAAGGGTTTTGATTGACCAGGGTTTAACATATGGTCAATAGCAGATCCATCCAAATTTTTTGTCGAAACCTGTGAATTATAATGTACTGTATAATGTACTGCTCCTATTTCACGCATTTACTGGATGCGACACTGTAACTGCGTTCCTCGGAAGAGGCAAAAAGACTGCTTTCAATGCTTAGAATGCCTACCCGGAGTTGACGATCGTCTGCAATAATAAATGACAATACCCTGTCTATAATACAGAAGTATGTGGTGGGTGTATACGACAGGCAAGTCTCTTTGTAATCTTATCTATTTCCAAACTACGAGTAATTAACACTCGTGTCTACATAAATATGTAATTACAAGTGCTCACATCTTTGATTTTAGGTCCAGCAGATTTAAAACTGTAAACGAATGTAGGAAACATTTGTTTACTAAAAAGGATCGTCAGTTAGAGCACATACCACCTACCAAAGATGCTCTCTATCAACACTTGACAAGGGCTGTATATCAAGGAGTGTTTGTGTGGGGTCAAACGGCGGCTCAACAACAAAATTTACCCAATCCCGAAGACTGGGGATGGATGAAAATCGATAATGTCTGGGTGCCGCACTGGACAACTGCACCTGTTGCTGTCCGTGCTTGTTTAGAGCTAGTACGATGCAAGTGAAAGAAAAATGCAGTCACAGGTGCATTTGTATAAAACAAGGGTTGAGCTGCACTGATCTATGTGTATGCAGTGGAAAACATCAAATAAATTAAAGATTTTCAAATATTTAGATATCTGTTATTTCATTTGCAGTCGAGTCTTTTCTTCAAATTATAAAAAATTAAAATCTATTAAAATGATATCTATTGACTAAAAATGAATGCGCTCTACGTTAAATTTGGCGGCACTCACGGTCCGCATTTAACGCATTGGCTGCATATGCTCAGGAGGAAGAACATTGCATGTTCTTTAAAAATAGTGAACACCTTTTTTGTTTGTTGACATTTGGCGATCAAAACGATTTTAATGGCTCTGTG
Organism: Apoda limacodes; assembly: GCA_946406115.1. Classification (NCBI taxonomy): domain Eukaryota; kingdom Metazoa; phylum Arthropoda; class Insecta; order Lepidoptera; family Limacodidae; genus Apoda; species Apoda limacodes. The sequence goes on from OX291555.1 coordinate 56,491, forward strand.
ATGCAATAGATTGCTATGTTAAAAAAAATCTTGTCAACAAAACACGGCTATTGTCACATGGCGGGACCTATGAATAACGTACAAAGGCGCACATGGATGTCATGGTAGATAATACGGATTTTATTTTGTGCACCCATCTATATTTTTATTTTTTGCTTTAAGGTGTTAACATGCATTACATGGTCAACGGATTGCTACCTTCATAGCAAAGACTTACGTTCTATCTCAAAATAATGTGTCACCACACGGGGTTATCGTAAGTAAAAATAAATTGTAGTACCGAATAAAAGTAAGAACTCCCCAATTTGGGGTAATCACTTTAAGGCTGGTAACACTGAAATTACGCACACAGATGTAACAATGTTAGTCGTATTAGCTGATTTACACACACATTGATAGAAAAATGGCTCGCAGCACTCCATTTGATGTTGCTTCAGACTCGGTATCTAGACGTATAAGTCATCTTTGGCGTAACAGGTTAAATAAATCGTTTCCTCCACAATTGTCGAAACAAATCAGCGAAATTGTGTGATCCAATTCTGTCTAGGAGAAAGCGTTACCGGGCATTAATATTTTGGGTTCGTTCTGTTCAGTTTGAACATATTGAGTCTGTGCTCTCCACCTTACGCAACAGTAGGTGCAAATTGAAGGGAGCCGTTGCTCGACTGAAACCCTTTATTGACGATCACGTAATGCCCCTCTGACCTGAACCTGTCTGATGTCCCTTGCTGATGCAGTTCAGCGCTTTTGGGAAGTAGTAGAGCCTACTGCAACTCTTAGGTCTGACCCGGTTGATGAAAAGTGTGAGGCCCTTTTTTGTGAATTATACTTGCCTGGTCAATTCTTCACTCGATTCCCCTTATTGCCGAATCGACCTCCTACTGCCACTCGAGGATGCTAGCCGAAAAACGGTTAATTTCCATGGAAAGGGCGCATAAGGCGCCATCCTGTCTTCCGACAGAAGTATTTGGAGTTCATGCCAGAGTACCAAGCTTTGGGCCATATGTCTGTTTCTGACCTTGAGTGGACAAGGGACAAACACTTCTTCATTCCTCACCATGCTATTTTTAAGGGGGCAAATCAGAGTTGTCTTCGATGGTTCGGCTACTAGTTCTAATGGTGTGTCCCTTAATCCATGACATCCTAACCATAGGGACCTACTTCAACATCTAGGCTTTCATTGCCTGTCTTTCTCGCTTCGTTAGCCGCCATGGATTGCCGAATATCATCCGTTCGAATTGCGGCAACAACTAAAAGGATGCTGATTAATAACAACGAGAAGTCCACCAGTTCCTTGTTGCAAACCAGCAGGGCATAGATCATCACCTTTCCCGAAAGGGAATTAAGTTGATTTTCGATCCCCCCGCATATCCTTCTTGGGGCATAATTTTCAAAGCGGTGTTAAAGTAGCAAAGATACATGTTCGCCGCGTTGTCGGCGAGACTATTCTCACCTTCGAGAAGCTACCTATAGTCTTCTGTAAAATTAACACAGCCTCGTGTTCAACTCAGGACAGGAACCTCTCATCTGAGATCAGCGACTCGTTTCTTACGAGAGCTGTTGCTACTCTGTCGCGATTGCCGATTTCTTAGGGTATACAACGTCTCAATCAGATCCGATCTGCCTGGGGTGGGGGATTATTTTGTACCGATGCTTCTGGGGCCACGCCTAGGTTACGTACGTGTTTGTTTTCTGTTAACACTCTATGGTTTACATTAGTCTGCAGAAAATTATTGTAAAAACAAAGTTTTTGCCTTTCTAGACTTAAAATAATTAAACACTTATGCAGTAGGCATTGGGTTATCGACTTGAGAAAAAAGTGCTTTGTGCCAGTTACATGGAAGTATGGACAAACTTGTGGACCAAGGGAAGTTAATTTAATTTAATTAACATTTATACCTTTAATTTACGTTTTGTATATTGTCCCTTTTTCTTTGTCCTCTGAAGTTTAAATTATTGTAATTAAGGGCTCCCTTAGGTCCCCTTAGAAGACATAAGACAGACGTTGTCCATTTAGGTACATCAATGCAATTGAGGTCAGTCGCCCAAAAAACGACCACCCAAACCCAAATTACGGTTTTTTGTACCTATCATCCAATGATTGATCCATTTGTCAATACAAAACACGGTGTTATATTTTTGTTTATTTACAAAAACAACGAGTTATTGACGCTTTTTCGTACACACAATGTTATTTTGATTGTTTACGTACGCACACACACACGCACACAACACACACGCACACACGCACACGCACACGCACACGCACTGTACACACAATGTTATGTTTTTGTTTACTTACAAAGATAACAAGTAATTTTGAATATTTTTTTTTCGTACACACAATGTTATATTTTTGTTTGAACGTGGTGTAGAAATTGTTTGTTACCTGTCTTGTGTGACAAGAGGGCTGGCGGGTGGCTGTGGAGCAGGCGACCGCTTCGGGGACACACCCGGCATTCTGCAACAACACACATACACATATATAACGTGACAAATCGAGCACCTGCCAATAACAAGAACAGTTAAAAGAAATTCCGAATGCAAAATGTAAAATAATAAAAACTTTTTAGCAAAAAAAAAACCTGCTTCGAAAAGATGCACTGGAAAGGTAAAAATAATTACTTATTTCCAAAAATCTGATCTGAATTACAGTTTAAAGTTGGTTTCATGCAAGTGAAGTATGTATTGATTTTGAGTGACGACTTGCTTTTTTCGTACACTAATGTATTGATTTTGAGTGAAGACTTGTTTTTTCTTTCACTCATGTATTGATTTTGAGTGACGACTTGCTTTTTTCGTACACTAAAAACATTCATACTGATAACAAAATTTACAGAATCATCAACATAAAAGGCATTTCACCAGTTCCAAAGTAACATCATTTTTTTTTGACAAAAAGTTTAAGTTATAAATTAACTACATTAATATGATATCACCTCGGATGTACACCCTTTTAAATAAAAAAAGGAATTTTGCAAATCCGTCAATATATGACTGAGTTATGCCCGAACATACATAAAAAAAAATATATAAACCTCCGAATTGAAATCGGTTAAAAATAATGGTGGATTGCACTAAACTCATGGTAAAAGTAACCGTCAAAAAATATTTTTAAATTACTAGTAGTTTAACCTGTACATTTTACGATTACGGTTACGGTTGCACCGTATTTTTCTTAGATAAGACCAAGTAATCTAAACTGGTCTCTGTACTACACGCGGCTAGCTCTGTGTTTGTGTGCGTAGGCAAGTAGTCAATGTGTATCACTTGTCGGTATTTTCTCAAGTTAGTACAGAGACCTCACGCGCTGTCGGCATTATTTTTCTACCATATAAAAAAACCACGACCGTGTTGTCTTAGAACTACTTATTCAGTGATCTGGTGCTATACCGTATTAATTGATGTTATAATCTTCACAGCTTAAATGTATAGTGCCAAATTTTATTCCTGAGAATGAATGGATTGCCAGCACGCAAGTCTCTGCGGCTATTGTGATGCGACACCATCTCAGGCAACACGACTGATTTCTTTATAACTAATTTTTTTTGCACCCTATTTTGCATGATGTTTTTATGTTGCGAATATTAATTTCATTCTCCTATCCCTGTAAATTAACAATTAACTGACTGACGGCCTTGGTGTCCTCCCCGGTATCTACGCGGTGTAAGTTCGGCAAACCTTACGTCAACTTTAGAGTTTTTATTGTTTTCGTAAAAAACATACAGACTTTGGAATTGGTACTTTGGAATTCTTATCAAATTTCTCCTTTTAGGTCAGATTACTAATTGCTTACTTAAGGCGTTGCAAACCACTCCAAATTAAGAGTTAGATCACGTGGATAATAACGCAGGGGACGACCTAGTATAGTATAATACAAAGGTACAGGCAATTGCTTAATGAAGTTAGATCACGCAGATAATAATTTTAAAGATGAGATAGTATAACATAATACAAAAGTACAGGGGCTAATTATTAAAGTTAGATAATGCGAATAATACCGCAGGGTACAAGCTAGAATACCAGAATACAAAAGTACAGGAAGTTACTTATTAATGTTAGATCACGCGGATATTACGGCAGGCAACGAGCTAGTATATCATAATACAAAAGTCCAGGAAGTTACTTATTATTGTTCAATCATGCCGATAATTTTTTTCAGTACTGAGCAAGATTTGTTTGTTTGACATAGGCCCGGCAAGACCTATGTGGATGCCCGATCCTTTTTTTTATTTAGGAGAATCCTTACATGCCGAGAGTGTAGCATATGTAGCATTGCTTTGCACCAAAACATTTTGTATATATAAAATATGGTTTTGTTTATATAATATGGACATTTCCTAAGATATTTCTAAGATCGCGGCCTGTATTATGATACGAAAACCAGCGCTGTAAGCCCCTCTATGATATAGAAACGCTTGAAAACGTCTAGTTATCACTATCGTCTGGTACTATTAAAACAATGTCTCGGCTTTAGCACTATTATCTGATCGTCTGGTACTATTAACACGATGTCTCGGCTGTAGCACTATTGTCTGATCGTCTGGCACTATTAATACAATATCTTGGCTGTAGCACTATTGTCTGTTCGTCTGGCACTATTAACACAATGTCTCAGCTGTAGCACTATTGTCAGTTCGTCTGTCACTATTAACACAATGCCTCGGCTGTAGCACTATTGTCTGTTCATCTGTCACTATTAATACAATGCCTCGGCTGTAGCACTATTGTCTGATCGTCTAGTACTATTTATTAACACAATGTCTCGGCTGTAGCAATATTGTCTGATCGCCTGGTACTAATAACAAAATGTCTCGACTGTAGCACTATTGTGTGATCATCTGACACTATTTACACAATGTCTCGGCTGTAGCACTATTGTGTGATCGTCTGACACTATTAACACAATGTCTCGGCTGGCGAAAATCCATCAAACTGCTATAGAGTAGGTTCTAGGATGGCTCTCATTGGTGATACTTCTCATTGACGATCCCGATCGAAGGCGCACATTAGTCCAGCAAAACAAATCGCTTCGAAGGTGATAAAGCTTAAACAAGCCAACGCTGCCACTCTTTTGCTTTACTCCAATCAGGGACCTTCTCCAATTCTGTCAAGAGTTAAAACTTATAAGACACAAGTTCACGATCTTATCAATACAATTCCTAAAGCTGTGCTGACATGCCTAGAGGCTAATCGTAACGATAAGAAGCAATTAGTTATTACCTCCACTACAAATGTGTCAACGGTAAGCAGGCTGCCTCATATTGAACAGGATATTTCGTTTCTTTTTCCAGCCACTTACATTTATTTGAATCTGTCTTCCATAAGCATTCTGACCTGACACTGAGTCAGAAGCTTACCTATCTATTCTCTTTTCTTAGTGGTGAAGCCAGGTCTTTTATCTACTACTGAAAGGTCATAGATCTGAACTATGATATTGCCCGTATCGTATTCTGGCTAAGCACTATAGTCTTAGGATAGCTGATGCACACGTGTCAGCCATCTTGTCTGCTGATGATAAAATACATTTTTCATCTCTGTAGCAGTCTGTACATACTGGCGATCGCTACCCAAGCGCTGACATCGATGGGACTCCCAGTCAAGGCGTGGAATTTCTCATTGCTTCACATTGTTCTTAGCAAACTCCCTACTGACTTGAAATACCGCTTCGACAACGATATAGAAAGGACACATCTTCTCACCTCCTTTCTTTCGCCGAGCTACTTCTTAGAAGATCAATGTAGGCTCGCTGGCAAGACCGATCCCACTCTGATCCCGCCGAGCCCACCGAGCAGATCGGACATAAATTATGGTCCGAGAGCCAGGACTATTCTCGGAGCTTTTTAGCCTGATAACGATAATTCTTACCTAACTGCGAATCCCAGATTTTAAGCAGCCTCTGATCGCCTTAAATGTTCCTTTTCCAGTGTCGATGTACATCTGGTGGCAACCTGCAGGTATTATCTTGGATTATCTACAAGTGAGCATGCTGCCATTGACGCGAAAATGGTGCCATAAGTGACACCATCAGACAACATGTCATTCTTTGTGACAACACAGTGACAGCTTGCGACACCACCACTTACTGTGATTCAACAGGAGTAGCGCACAGCGCTCTAAGCCCTATGGGAAGGTTGGTGTGCCCTGTCAGGCTGGGTCCAAGGCTGGCTGAGATTCCCGATTCGACTCTCGTGTTGTGCGGTCGTGTTCTAGAGCGTCAAGTGCTCTCATTGTGCTGTGGTGACTCAGCTGATGCGCAGTTCTGTGTTTGTGTTTAGCCTCAGTGCTGATTACTGATTATCGTTGCTTGGTTAATTGCCCGTGATACTTGGGACTCTGCCTGAGTTGTAGACGCTGCTCAGATGTGTGTACTTGGCAGGAAAATCTCTTCTCAGCCCATTATTGGTGAACTTTCGCGCTTTTGAATCCGCCCGTGGAAATCAAAACCTATCTTATTAAAATCGGACCTCAAAGAAGGAAAAGTTCAGAGTCAGCTCAACAAAAATTTCAGCAAGTAAAAGAATTTAACACACGTTTGATGTGCATTTTGTCTGAAATTAAAATAAAAACAGAATCACACATCATAGGGGATATTAAGGAAATCTAATACTTTATTTTAAGTTTGCATGTCACAAGAGAGGTAAAAATTTCAGAAAGTGTAGATAAGGGTACAGAAACCGAAAAAATGGCATCCGAAAATTTTGATATAAAAACTGGTATCTCCCTGTTGCCAATTATGACAACCCAGGAGCAGGTAACTACCCAACTGATAGATAGCATTCAGTTATACGGGTCCATGCTCAACGATGCCGCCAAAAAACAATAAATAGCATAAAAAATAAAATACGGCTCACAGCTAGCGCCAAACTTAGGCTTAAATCTTGTTACGTCACTGTAGACTCATTGTTGCAGGACATGCGCACACACCTTATTAAAAAAAATCACCTGTCGCTCTTCAGTCGCAAATGTTGACTACTAGGCAGGGACGTAGGTCTATAAAGAGACTTTAGCCCAAGCAGATGGAAACGAACAAAAATATGAGGTTCTCCGTCCACTGAACGAAAAGGTAGCGATAAAGCGTTTCGCAGACGGAATTAGCAATTCCCGTCTCAGTACCATTAGCGCTTTCCGTCCGTTCCAATCCCTTCCGGAAGCTATTAGGGCCGCTGTTGACGAACATTCGTTAGCCTCTAGCGAAGAACCGGTCATGCACTTTAAGAGCAACCGCGGCATGAGACATAGCACCCACGATAGAGCTGCTGCAAGTTACAACTACAATAGGTATAATTCGCAAGTTAACCAACCGCGGACTTTTCATAACAGTTCTGGATTTTACGGATCTTGTGATCGTAGAAAGCCCACAAGAGGCTCCACACGTTATCGAGGTCACGAAAAATTTTACTCGCGTAATGTAGCACATATACAATATTCGCAAAATTCCGCGAATGCCGAGTGTACTCAGAATGCACCGAACAAACTAGAGTTTTTTCGTTCCTACAATAATAAGTAATGAGTCCGAGCATTATGTTTCAAACTATAATACAACCGGCAGCGTAGTAACAATAAACATAGGTATAGGTAGGATAGACATCAGTGTAGCTTATTATTTGATATCGAAGCGAGCCTTTGTGTTTTGAAATATGAGTGGCTACTCGAGTATCCACAATTATTAAAACAAATGCGACACGAAACAATAACAATTAAAGGCGTAGTCGATAAATTATTTTCATATATAGTTTATAATGATGTTGATTTTTGCGAAACTTTTTATGTTTTTAAGAACCTAGCGTGCTCAGGTTTAGCTAACGGTTTTTTAGGTGATAATTTTTTTAGAAAATATAACGCTGTGATTAACTACGAGCAGGAAACATTTAGTTTATCGAAAAACGGGATAACCGTATGTATGCCCACAGGCAACGGTCCCGAAAGGTGCACGGAAGTACACGTTATACCGCCTCGTTGCGAAGTTATAAAACTGATTCCTTGTTTTTCAAGTAAAGATTGCGTAGTTTTAGCTCACGAAATTTCAGAAGGAATTTTTATTGCCGGAATAGTAGCAAAACCTTATCAAGGACGCATTCCTGTAAGAATTCTAAACACAAGAGACCAAGAAGCCAAAATACATTTATCTCAGTTACAGGTTCAATCTATTAACAACTTCGACGTTTGTTGCTTTAACAAGGAAAATAAATATGTGGATAGGGTTAAGGCTCCGTTCGAAATACGCTGATGTATTTCATTTACCAGGGGTCAATTTATCTGTCACTAACTTGATGGAACATAACATTGGTTTAAAGGACAACGTAAAACCCGATGCCGTTAAGCCTTTCAGAGTCCCCCAAGCTTTAAAAAGTAAGATAGAGAGACAAGTACAAAATATGCTCAAAAATGATATTATAGAGGAGACTGTATCAGAATGGTCGAGCCCAGTTTTGTTATTACACAAGAAAGCTGATAAATAGAATGAAAAAAGTGGAGATAAGTCGTCTATTAAAGACAGTTAAATGATAAAATCCAAGACGATAAATTTCTATTACCTAACATTATCGAGATATTAGACTCATTGTCCGGTAGCATTTATTTTCAAAATTAAATTAGCATTTATCCTTAAATCCAGAATCGCGTAATTATACATCTTTTAGTTTAAACAAGATGTATCAGCTTTATTTAGTCAAGAACTCTCATAAGTAGTGTAGTGATGTAACTCTTACTTATATTAATGAATTACTTATGCTAACAGTAGTAGTAATAAATGACTCGTTGAACGTAAAGGTTGTTTCCTTGTCCTGATCCCACATGGCGACCCCTCACCAGTCGCGATTTGGAGCTAGGCGCGGCCGTGGCGCCAGTAGACCGTCGTAAACAAACCGTGTGGAGAAAGACTTTTTACTGTAGTAATAGAACTTTTTTGAAGTGAAAACTTCTTTAGCGGCGTTGTGCACTTTTTTTGGTATGGGTAAAAAATGATAAACTCGCGTCAGGTCACGTGTCCTAATCGTGGAAATTCGTAAGACGGAAACCGTAATGCCACGCCTATTATAATTTTTATTATTAGTATTCGCGATTATGAGTAGTACAGGGAGGTTGGATATGGAATTTTAATTCTATGACAGATTGCGATGTCAAATATACTACGTCAAAAAGTAAATAAACAAACATTATTATTTCTTGACAATGTCAAAGACATGTCTTGTGACATATTTGAGTGTTAAGCGCGAATCGTGAGTAAAGGTTTTCACTTCTGCCGGCACTCCCGGAGTGCAACTCGTTTTTTTTTTTTCTAATTTGTATAATCTTAGCTACACAGTGTTGAAATCGAACTATTAAAGAATAAGAAGTGTAAATAAATTTCAGAACTTATAAGGAGACTTAGTTGAAATCAAGTGCTATGAAAGACTAAATAAAAATGGGGAAATCAGCAAGTAAAGAGGAGGAAGTCATAATCGCGCAAAATGCTGCGGGCTCTAATTCAGAAAACTTCACAGAGTACTTACAGAAAAATAATATGTTACTTATGTTTATTTACCTAACAATTGTAGCTGTAATTTTATTCTGCGGGTTCAAATGGATAAAAAAATGTCATAATGATACTCTAAGGAGACATGTTGAAAATTTATCGTTAAGAACGTTAAGAGAAAGACTATCAACGAGAAGGAGACAAGAAAATGCAGAGAATTCTGTATAAATCAACCTCAGTCATCCAGCCAGCAGTAGCAGTTTCGGTTCCAGGGGGCCAGTTGCGAGTCCGAGTTCCTGACCCGATGCTTCAAGGAACGTACGGTAAAAGTGAAGTGTTGTGAAGTGAAGGTAAAAATTTGTGATTTTTTTTTGCTATGTGGTGATATCTTCATTGTGTAATATAGTTATTTTAAAATTATATGTTTTTCCATGGACAAGAACTTTGAAGTATTGTATGATATAGATAAGAAACTTTCTTAAATGAGAATAAAATTAAGAAAATTTGGTCCAACACGTAGCGAGAAATGTAACTTAAGCAATTCAGAAAACTATTATAAAGTTTTGAAACCGCTAAATGAAAAAATTGCAATCAAAAAGTTTGCCGATGGGTTACGAAACCGACGGTTAAGTACTATTATAGCTGCTAGAAATGTTGACTATCTGAAGGACGCAGTCCAAGCGGCTGTGGATGAAGAGTCATCCAACGTGTCACTTGAGCAAACATTTGTTGCACAGAAAAATAAAAAGCAACATAAAAATAACTACAACAAACAATTTCAAAATAACTTCCCTAATCAAGGTTTCCGTCAGCCACAAATGAACTACCAAAATAGACCACAAAGTTACAGACATATGCCAAATATGCCTTACTATTCGCAGAATAGACAACCCATATGTTTTAATAATAATAAAAATTTCAATCATTATTAAAATTACCCTAAACCGAAAGTTAATAATTCAAATCAAGGTCAACAGAGATTTCAAAGACCAAAAAATAATACGTTTTCGCAAACGCACTTTACCACTCAAGGAGAACAGGATTCAAAAAAATTTCGTCCCTATAGCAACAGTGCTAACTTAAGTTTTTGTGGGACAGTGGTGCCTCAGTTTGCTTAATTTCTAGATAAGTATTACCTAGTTAATTTCCATCACAATCCTGTAATCTCATCATAAATGGAATGAATGAGTGGGAAAGTCTCAGCTTCCAGTCTCACAAATACTTTGCTAACAGCGCATAATGGCAGTCAGTTTCCATGTGAGTTTTATGTACTTGACGATTTACCATGTAACGCAGATGGTATAGTTGGTTTAAATTTCTTGCAAAAATATGCTTTATACATTAATGTACGAAAGAGGTCTATAATATTACAGAATGGCTATAATAAGTGCACGTTATTACTGTACAGCGACAAACAAAGTAAGCGTACAGCGAATCAGATTACAGTTCCAGCGAGAAGCGATTCGGTGCAATTTATACAGGTAGGTGGTAATATAAACTATGATTGTTTAGTCTCAGGCTTAGAATTACGAGAAGGTATTTTTATTGCTAACTAAAATACTTATTCGCATAGTGAACAGGACTGAAAATGAAGTCACATTAAATAAGGTGCAGCCTCACTTACAACGATAAAGCGATTGTAATTTTTTTTCTTTTGATAATGCTGATAGAGTAAAAAATCTTTTTAGCTCATTACATTTAAAACATTTGTCCGACGAAGAAAGAACGTCTATAGAAAATCTATGTGCAAAATTTTCAAATATTTTCATAGTAAAGGAGATAAGTTATCTGCAACCGATTTATACGAGCAAACTTTTAATATTAAATCAGACGCAGAACCAGTTTTCGTAAAACAATAAAGATTACTGCAGGCTCATAAAGATGAAATAAATAGGCATATATGTATCAAGAAAGAATCATAGAACCAGCCAACAGTCAGTGGTCAAGCCCACATTTGTTCCGAAAAAGATTGATTCCAATAGAAAATTTATAAAAATTTTCGCGGAAATAGCAGGACTATTATATCAGTTATCGAACAGAAATGCTGTGTTTAATTGGGATATTAACTGCAAAAATTCATTTGAACATTTAAAAAATTGTTTAACAACACCACCCGTTCTTCAATATCCTGATTTTTCAGAAAATAATACATTTTGTTTAACCACAGATGCTTCAGGTTATGCAGTAGGAGCAGTTTTGTCAAATGGAGACAATAGACCAGTAGCTTACGCGAGTAGACGATTAAATAAAGCAGAATGTAACTATCCCACGATAGAAAAAGAATTAGTAGCCATTGTATGGGGTTTTAAACATTTTCGCCCCTATCTCTATGGGCGCAAATTCAAAATTTACACGGATCATAAAACGTTAGTATACTTATTTGGAATGAAAGATCCGTCAAGATGAAATTTCGCTTGGCTCTGAAAGAGTATGATTTTACAGTTGAATATCTAAGGGGTGCTGAGAACGTGGCTGCAGACGTTGAATGAAAGAGATTTACGGAAGTTACGAAAGTTAAATAAAATTAAGAAAGAATATCAATTATTTAGTTTTGTGCCAACGTAGCATACTTTATATATAAATCTAGCTTCTCGATTACAATTCTCGCCAGCCGAATTTGTAAGAGAACTAGCAGAGTTTTGTAAGAATATTTAAGTTGATGAATTATACGTATTAAGAGATAAAAATAATAAAGAGTTTATCGAAAAAATAGTAGAAGAAATAAAAGATAAGAAATGGTTGCAAATGAAAATTAGTATACCGCGATTATGTATATTAAATGACGTCATAAAAATAGATGACTACGATGACAGAAAAGTAATATTAAATGATTTTCATATTCTACCAACAAGCGGTCACGCAGGAATAAAGCGTATATATAATAACATAGAAAAATATTATTATTGGCCAGGTCTAAAAAAAGACGTACAGAAATTCGTAGAACGTTATGATAGTTGTCAAAAACAAAAATATACGACTCATACTAAAGAGCCAATGTCAATTAAAAGTACGGCTCACACAGCTTTTGAAAAAATATTCCTAGATATAGTCGGACCATTAGATGTAGATAATAATAACTATACGTATATTTTCACGCTTCAATGCGAGTTAAGTAAATATGTGGAGGCATACCCTTTAGTTACAAAAACAAGTAGAGAAGTAGCAAGAACGTTTGTCAATAATTTTATCCTAAGGTACGGAATTTCAAAAATTATTGCCACAGATCGGGCACGGATTTTGACGTGACAACGTCTTATAAATTGGTTTGCCGGGTGACACTTCAAGAAACTGCGTTACGCTCCGCTCACGTTATGCGCTCACAATGAGAGCGAGTGAGAGGCACGCGCCCGCCTAAGAGCGAGAGAGACAGACATAAAATCATTGTCACGTAAAACTTTCGCCCGTATACCGACTTTACAGGCAACCAGTTTTTTGTCTACAATGGTCATTTTCTTATAATACATCAGTACATTCTTCTACAGGCTATACACCTTATGAATTGGTTTTTGGTAAAAAATGTCCGTTGCCATCTAATTTAACTACAGACGTAATAGATCCGTTATATAAATATGGCGATTATCCGTTAGAATTAAAATACCGATTACAAGTTTCGCAACAATGTGCCGGAGATAACTTAATATCTTGTAAAGAACATAGAAAAGACAGGTATGACACCTCTATAAATCCAACTTCCTACAAAGCCAATGACAAAGTACTTGTAAAAAGTGAAAATGTAAATAAACTTCAACATTGTATCAAGGACCATTTTTAGTTATAAGAGAATTACCACCAAAAGTGGAAATTAGATTAGATAATGTTACCATATTTAGTACTTAAGAATAGAACAAAGTTATATAAAGAGTAGTGACGTAAATCTGTGCAGTAGACAACTAATTAATAAATAAAACTATGTAATACTTAATTGTCATTTATACCTGACATAAGAATTTTTTTGTTGACTGTACTCATATGTATGTGATGTATTCTTAATGTTTAAGTAGGTAACTACGTATAATTAAAAACCGCTTGTAAGAAAAATTGTGTATATAATGAGTTATTAGTATAAAATCAACTACGTTTCCTAATATATCTAATCTTGATACTTTTTATGTGTCTGACAATGACTTCATTCTAACCATTTGTAATGTGTCTTTATATTCGTAATGTGGCATTATTGTAATACTAACTCACCCAGAAGAAAACATAGAAGTCTATTTACATAATTTATTCTCACAGTTTTATGCACTATATACACAAACTATTGTAGTACACTATTTACTATATGTAGAAAAAGATTTATATACATTTGGCACATTAATTTACACTTACTTTATAAAATTATTATAAGAATAGAAAATATGCATGTTTACAAATTCAGTCTCAAAATCAGAGAAAAAAAACAATTGAAAATACGGCGCGGCCTACTCGATTTTCTTCTTCACGCATGCGCGCGAAGGATGACAATTATTACTTGCCAGACCGTCCAGCCAGTCAGTAACTCTATAAAAAAAGTATTAACAATGCGGGCCGAGCCAACCCCCACCAGGACCAGCCGCAGTCATCCACCTCCACATATTGAGTGATATCCGTCCAGATTCCATATTTGGGACAACAGTTTGTTTTCAGATGATACGAACGACTTCTCATCGGTGAATAATGTGTGCTTACAGTCAAAATCTAAATACTCCCTTGCAAACAAAAATCTATTTTGTTTATGGGTATTAGTTAAATATGGTTTGTTAGCTGGCTTTCTATAATGCAATCCTTCAATATGCAGAGCTCGACGAACTGTGTGTGTAGATGTATGAAACATGTGTCCAAACACAACAGTCGGTATGAAACCATTGTTCTCGTTTTGTTCCACCATGAATCTTCTTTGAGTCGCATCAATGTGCCGCGGGCGTCCACTTCGAGGTCGAGTTGATAAATTCCCCTCCTCTTGGTTGCGCGAGACCCAACGCTTTACGGTAATCCACTAAAAACCAAATAGCCAGATTAAAATAAACATTTTTCAAACTACTGAAATTATATTTTAAATTTTATTTTAGAAATTTACTTACAAAAAAGTGTGGTATTAAAAAATTATGATATAACATTAACATCAAATAAAATACTTACGGTAAAACCAGTCTCATTGCAAATTAGAGATATATTGTACCCCATATTATGTAGTTCTATAATACGCATCCTCTCTTGAATATTAATATGGCCAATATTAATGCATATTATTTTTAGTAAAGAAATTTAATAAAAACACAAAATAACCTTATCAACACAAGCACCTACAGTAACTCATCCACACGACAAAAAAAAAAAAGGCTACCTAAGTAATTACCGCATCTAACTTAATAGCTAAATGAAAACACCAAAAAACCTTGCAGTTGTTTAACGCATGAAGAGCTTTATCAACCAACTTCACGAAGTGTGACCCTTTTACAGAATCAGCAAGAAGAGCATTTAAAGGAGCCTGGATAGAGGCGGCTCGAGGCAAAAACCTACGATAGTAATTTATCGTGCCTTAAAATCGCCGGAGTTCTTCGACAGTGGAGGGGAGAGGAAAATCTTTGATCATGACAAGAGGCTTTGTTCCCTTCGCGGAAATGCGATAACCCAAGAAAGTTACTTCCGGAACTCCGAAAACACACTTGATTGGGTTCAGCAGCAAGCCGTATTTATCCATACGGTCAAAGACAATGCGCAAATGCCGATCATGTTGCAGCTCATCTTTCGAAAAAAAAAAACAAAATATCGTCGAGATAACAGAACACAAAGTCTAGTCCTCGCGTCATTTCATCCACGAAACGCTGGAAAGTTTGACCAGCATTTCGTAAGCCAAACGTCATGAAAGAAAACTCAAACAGACCAAAGGGTGATCCTATAGCTATTTGGAAATATCTTCCTTATTAACAGGCACTTGGTTAAAGGCCTTAACTAAATCTAACGTCGTGAAGATTCTACAACCAGACATGGAATGAGCAGTCATGAATGTGCTTAATGGGGTACATGTCCGGAATGGTCACTGTCTATAATTCCCACAAGGACGCCAGCCGCTATCTTTTTTAGGGGCTAGATGAAGAGCAGAAGCCCAGGGGCTATCAGAAGGCCTAGCAGTACCGTTAAGGATCATGGCGTTGAACTCCTGCCTCGCTATTTTCCATTTGTCAGGCGCTAGGCGCCGCGGGGAGCATAAAACCGCCGGGCCGGGTGTGGTGCGGATGTGGTGTACCGTGTTGTGTTTTGGTGTGTGAGGTGTGCCGGCTGGACGGGTAATATCTGGAAATTCCGATAAAATGTAACAATACCAGCCACTACTAGTAATAACTTTCACCGAAGAAATATCAGCAGAGCCGTCCAGAGTAGCTACCGTACACTTAGCAGTAGTATTATCAATAATGCGCTGATTACGACAATCTACAATTAAGTTATAGTGTGACAAAAAATCTACACCAATAATGGCTTTAGTAACATTGGCTACAATAAACTTCCACGGAAAGTCACGACCTAAACCTAGATCTAAATTTAAATGAATATACCCGAATATATCGATGTTGGAGCCATTGGCTGCGTGAAGCTGGTATGTGGTCTTTACACGCCAGTCACGCAGGGCTAAACGTGGAGAGACACACAGGTCACTGCCGGTATCCACGAGGAACTGGTACTTTGACTTGATGTCCGTGATAAAAAAAGCGGCCACTGGAGCTGGGGCAATCGTCGGCCGCCATAACCGATTGCCCGACTAGTTTTTCTTCTTGAAATCACAAGGCCGGACACATCTAGTAGCCTTTGACCCAAATCGAGAATGAAACTAACATTATGGGTACTTCTTGAAGTGAGCGTCCGATCTCGATACAGGAGTCTCGCGTGAAAGATCAGACTGTCTCGCATTACGTGAAAATAACACGTACACCTGTTGGATAAGCACTTCTAGCTTCTCCATGATGTCCTCGTGCACACCGACAGGCGAAGCGGCGGCGACAAGTCGAGTGGAGGGCACAAAGTCATGCACCCTATCAGCTATTTCCGCCAAAGCTGCTAAAGAAACAGATGGCGGCTGAGCAGCAACAGCAGGTTGAAGGTTGCTAGGGAGGCGGCTGCTCCAGAGTGTGCGAAGAAAACTATCCGGCATGTTGGCCCCCGCCAAGTGCTGAAAATGTCTTAGAAATTGAAAAGGTCTGCGCCTACCCATCTCCTGATGCGATAACAACTGTTGCACCTTTTTCTCATTAGAAACGGACAGGCGCTTGATCAGTTCCTCCTTTAGTTTGAAGTTTTTATATCTTGCAGGTGGGGCCGTAATGATGTCTTCGACTTCGCTTGCAAATCAGGGGTCTATTTGGGCTATTACATAATTGTACTTCGTCTCGTCTTGAGTTATGCCCGATACAGAAAACTGTCCTTCGACCTGAGCGAACCAGGGGCCTGATTCCTGTGCGGATAGAGATAATCTCGAATTCGAGCAATGTTTATTTGATTTAATCATGGCTTGTAAATCGCGGTAACTGTTTTAATTGATAGATCGACTAGTTATAAGTAGATATGTTGAAGAAACATGGGGGTTATCATTTGCAAATAGTATTTCGTATTCTTAAAATCTCTTTCAAAGTCAAAGTCAAAATGTTTGATTCAAATAAGGATTTTACAATCACTTTTGAATCGTCAAAGTTATGAAATATAATTTTTTAAACCTCCCACCCTCCCTCCGGTTCACAATGTTGTTGATTTCTACCGAGAAGAATCCGGCAAGAAACTTGATAGTTACTCTTTTAAAAAAATCATAAAAACTAAAAATACAATCAATGTTTTAAATAAATTTTTTAAGCTGTACAATTTTATATTATTTCCATTTTAATTTGGTTTACCTATGCATCCTGTAATTGAGCATCTTCAGTCCCAAGGTTTTTTATTATTAACATAGTCTGAAATATTGTAGTATGCTTTTTTACGAAGTACTTGTTTGATAAAAGATTTAAATTTACTTATTGATAGCTTTTGAATATTATTGGGAACTTTGTTGTAAAAGTGTATACATTGCCCCATAAAAGAGTTACTTATTTTGTGTAGACGTGTATCATGCACCAACAGCTTATTTTTACTGCTAGTATTTACTTTATGAACGTCACTTTTCTTGCTGAAACTATTGATATTTTAATGTACATATAAAAGATTTTAATATATGTACTGCGACGCTAAAGTATCTACTTCCCTAAACCTATCCCTCAGAGATATCCTAAATCCTAATTTATAAATAGCACGAATTGCCCTTATTTTGTAACAAAAATATTGTATTTACATCAGCAGCGCTACCCCACAATAGGATACCATATGTCATTAAACTATGGAAATAGCTGAAATATACTATTTTTGCAGTGTCGACATCGGTCAATTGGCTTATTTTCTTGATCGCATACACAGCAGAGCTAAGTTTTTTGGCTAGGTTATGAATATGTGGACCCCATTGAAGTTTGGAGTCCAGCGTTATGCCACGAAAGACTGAATTAACAAGTTCTAATTGCTCGCCATTAACATTAATACATGTCTGTATCTGACTAACATTTGGAAATGTAAATTTAACACATTTGGTTTTTTTTCATTTAGTTACAAATTATTAGCGTTAAACCAATTAACAATTTTAGAAAGGGCATTATTTAATTCATCATAACATGTCTATCGTCTCTTAACTTTAAAAAGTAAAGAGGTGTCATCAGCAAATAAGACAATGTCATGGTTTTTTACATGATATGGGAGATCGTGAATGTAAATAAGAAATAGAAAAGGACTTCAAATTGAGCCCTGAGGGACTCCCATAGTGACTGCTAATCCCGGAGATATTTCGCCGTTGACATCTATTTTCTGTACTCTGCTACTCATGTCAAAAGGTCGAGAGCTTTGCCTCTAATACCATAGTGATGTAGCTTCCAGATGAGATTTTCATGTTGGACACAGTCAAATGCCTTAGATAAATCACAAAACACTCCAAGAGCATCATGCGAATCCTCCCAGGCGTTAAATTATTTTTTAATCGTGCCACTCCAGCATCGGTTGTGGAATGGCCTTTCATAAAGCCAAACTGTTTACATCTTAGTAGGTCATTAATACAGAAATGGCTTAACATTTGACAAAGTATGATTTTTTCAAAAACTTTACTGAGTACAAGTAGTATTGAAATAGGCCGAAAATTATTAGGGTCTGTTGAACTACCTGATTTAAAAAGAGTTATAACTTTGCTAAGTTTCATCTCATCAGGAAACACACCACTATCAACACAACTATTAAAAATTATGGCTAAGGGTTGTGCTATAACATGAATTATTGAGTTTATAGTTTTTACAGAAAGTCCCCAAAGGTCTGTGGTGTTTTTTATTTCTTATGTTTTAAATGTATTTATAAAATCCGTAGGACTAATGTTTTAAAATACAAAGGGAGCTTTACATTCAGGAGCATTAGTTTTTATTAATTTTTCTGCTAAAATTGGACTTGAATTAAGATGTTCAGTTTTATTTAAAGAAATATTGCTAAAAAAAATTTCAAAGGCAACTGCTACCTCAGAATTTGTTTTTAAACTAGTGTTATCTACAATCAACTCAAAGTCCTGACAAGAATTCCTGGCTTTACCAGTTTCATTATTTATTATGTTCCATGTCGTTTTTATTTTATTTGTTGAATTTTTTACTTTATGTCTGAGGTGAATTGATTTTGCAAAAAGACAGACTTTTTTAAAGGTTTTTGAGTATTTTTTTTACATATTCCCTAAATATTTGGCCATTATTATATGTTTTTTAATTTATATAATCCATACAGCTTACGCCTACTTTTAAAAATACCTGGAGTAGCCCATTCACTAAAACTAAAGCGACTGGAAATAAGTTTCTTTTTTGCAGTAAATATTTGTTTATACTCTGTAGTAATAGTGTCAAGAACAGTTTCGTACAGTTCATTTGGGTTGCCATTATAAAGTAAATCCGGAAGTTTATGCAATAAGTTAGATTTAAATGATTTAAGTTAGATTTAAATGGTATAAATTTAATTTCCTTTTTAGTAAAACTATTCTTTCTTTCTAAAACCACTAACTGTCCACAATGATCTGACTCTAGATTGTTTATAATTGATTTTTGAATTGGTTTTATATCAGTAAATGTATTGTCGATGCAAGTGGCACTAGATACAGCAATTATATTTGGTTCACAAAACAAATTATTTAAATTAAAAGACCGAAATAAGGCGAGCAATCTGGTGCTTAATGAGCTATTTTCTAAAATGTTTATATTAAAGTCTCGACAAACAATGATTTGTTTATTGGAAATGCTGATTTTATTTAGCACTTCTTCCATAACTAATTCGAAATTATCATACATTTCACAAGGCGGCTTGTATACACTCACAACAATGAGATGCTCAACTTCTATACAGGACAGCTCGGCAGTTCGCTCAACTGAGAGGCTCACAATGTATTTGTTCAATTCTTGTACATATTTATATTGGTGGGTAAGCACATAAAATTGTTCTATCAATTTTGGTATCCGCCATCTTCTTTCGATGGTGTGACACTTCCTCCGCGCCCGCGACGCAGCATGAACGTTGTCTGCTGACCAAGCAATTTCGGTGTGAAGCCTAAATAGCCGTGCTATCTAACAAATTCTAATAAACTGTCTAAAAAGTGGATTCTGCAGTGCCTGTGATATATCAGTGGCTTGGTGTGCTACACAACAACCAGGAGTTGGTCTACATTGGAGCTGATTGTGGACGTTAAGGTTGGTGGAGCATATTATACCCATCGATTTTAGACAAGGATTGACGTTGCTTTCCCATTTCCAAGTTTATGTAATTTACAGTCCACTAAATATCTTTATTATTTACCAGCGTACTTTAATTGTTGTAAATATCGAACAATTTTCTTGGTCCATCGACCCATATTTGTATAAACTTTACATAAATATTTATAAAAAATTACATACAGATTATTTCAAACATCTATTATTCAATATATATATATATCATTTATTTAAATTAAAGAAAATAATTATATACCTGCATTATACTTATTATCCGATTATCCAAATATTATAATACAATAAATAAAACCTTTTATTACATATATTATATTTTATTATATAAAATTGTGAATTGATTGCATAAAGTAAGTTGGCCATCTTATTTTGCTACCTACAATGGCAACAAAAAAAGATCACGACAGTCCATTAAACTTAACTGTTTTAATAAACCGTAAGCAAAGAATTTTCGAGCAAATGCAAAACACATTTGACATGTCAAAAAATATAACTGACTCTGATTCTATCGAATTATTTTTACTGCACGTATCTGAAATAGATAATTTGCGAAAATCTTTTGATAAAGTAATTTATGAAATTTTTGAAATCGAACTTGAAAGTGACTTAAAAGCATCCCTCAGAAATCAGGAACTAAAATCCTTTGATGACTTGTATTTTCGTACAAAATTGCATGCACGTAAATATGCAAGTAACGATACCGCCAAGGACGATGCGTCATCACACGTGATGGAATCGCGACCACGCCTTCCTAAGCTAGAACTTATTCAATTTGGAGGTAATATCGAAGATTTTACAACCTTTTACGAAACATTTTGTTCATTAGTTCACAATCAACCTAGTATTCCTAAAATAGACAAATTTGTCTTGTACGAAGGGTTCGGCATTAAGTGTTGTCAAAAGTGTTCCGATTTCCGCCAGTAACTATGAATTAGTTTGGCAAAGTTTATTAAATAAATATCAAGACAATCGCATGCTAGTAGGTAGTTATTTAGATAAAATGTTAAATTTTTCCCCATTAAACAAAGAATGTTCCGCTCAGTTAAATATGTTTATAGAGACCTTTGAACATTCCTATAAAGCGATTGAGGCTTTAAAAATTAATAATTTGAGCAGTTACATATTTTGTCACGTTGCACTGAGAGCGTTAGATCCACAAACTCAAAAATTATTTGAGCAAAATTTGGATCAAAAATGTATACCTACTTTTTCTGAATTGATGTCATTTGTTCAAAATCAAATTAAGGTACTAAATCATTCATCGTCATTTTCAGGCGTTCATCAAATTAAACGTCAGTTTACCGAAAAACAAAACTTGACAAAATATGACAAAACTAATTTAGCGAAAAATTATTCACACGCGGCTTCGTCTCGTTCAAAATTATTTTGCATACATTGTAATAGTGAAAATCATATGATTTTTCGTTGTGATTTATTTCGTAAATTAAATACCCCCCAGAGAATCAGCCGTGCTGATGATCTTAATTTGTGCTTTAATTGCCTTAAACCTAATCACTGTACGAGCGATTGCAAAAGTGAATTTAAATGTATAGTATGTCAGCTACCGCATCACGTATTGTTGCACGTTGACTGCAGTGATAAGAAACCGGTTCTATTGCCGCGCCCGGCGTCATCGACTGAGCTCGAGGCTTCAGATTCAAATGCAGTTTTAAATTGTCATACATCGTCTATACAAACTCATAACTATACAGTTGTTTTAGGTACAGCCGTAGTACACGTTTTAGATGCGTTCAACTGCTATCAACGTTGCCGCGTACTTATTGATTCTGCCGCGCAATCTAATTTTATTTCTACTGACTGCTTACAACGCTTAGGCCTAGCTCAACGAAAATGCCCTTACAATATTTTTGGACTTTCAGGCGAAAGTGTAAAGAACCATGGTATGACGTCATGCCTAATTAAGCCTCGGCATACTGAAAATCCAACCTTTCATATTGATGCTGTAGTTCTAACTAATATTACTACTGAATTACCTACCGTACAAATTCCAAATAAAATTATTAATAAATATAATAATTTATTTTTAGCTGACCCATGTTTATATAAAAGTTCAACTGTTGATATTATATTAGGTGGAGACGTTTTTCCGCAAGTTTATGATGGTAAAAAAATTATTTTTGAGTCAGACATACCAGCCGCGCTAAATAGTGTCTTTGGTTACGTAATTACTGGTAAATTATCCGTGCAAGTTTCCAGTAGTAATAACATTGCAGCGTCTGCAAGCTCCTTGGTGTCGTACGCCGTTGAAGAAAATCAACTTAATGATTCTCTCAAACGTTTTTGGGAACTTGAATCACTTCCTTCTGTAATTGCTCTTAGTCCATTAGAAGTTATGGCTGAAAACATTTACATGGAAAATTGTAATCGCGATGACATGGGTCGGTACGTGTCTCCAATTTTATTAAATCCTGATCACGAACCATTAGGTGAATCTTATGTTATGGCGTTTCGACGTCTTACACAAATCGAGCGCCGTCTCGCTCGATCACCCAATCTGCAAATGGCATATACTGATTTTTTAAAAGAGTATGAGTCACTTGGACACATGGAACTTTACGTAGGTTCTGAACCTACTAAATTCTTTGTGCCTCATCATTACGTTCTGCGACCTTCAAGCACAACGACTCCGTTACGTGTCGTATTCGACGGTTCAGCTAAAACGACTACTGGCGTTTCTCTTAACGATTCACTTTTAACAGGAAGAAAGTTACACCAAGATATAATTAAAATCGTGACTTATTTTCGTTTATATGATGTATGTTTTACCGCTGACGTATCGAAAATGTATAGGGCAGTACTTATCGAACCGTCAGAGCGAAAATACCAGCACATCTTATGGCGTGAATCACCAACAGAGCCTGTGCGCGTGTATGAGCTCACAAGAAATACCTATGGCTTACGAAGTGCTCCGTACATTGCAGTTAGGTCGCTACATCAGCTCGCGCAGGATGAACAATCTTGGCCCGAAGCTTCCCATGTGCTAGTTCAGGGATTTTATGTAGACGATTTGCTATGGTCATGTAAAACAGTTCCGGAAGCTTGTGCCTTACAAGACAATTTAATGTCACTATTGAAAAGTGGTGGCTTTGAGTTGAGAAAATGGTCAAGCAATCGACCTGAACTTTTAGCCAGAATGCAGGAAGACCAAGTGTCTGCAATAAATTTCCTAGACGATACGTTATCGTCATCATTAAAGGTCTTGGGTTTGTCGTGGTTGCCTTCATGCGACTGTTTTACATTTAATTACACTATGATTGACATCAATCAAACTAAACGGTCAGTATTGAAGCTACTTGCGAGTGTTTTCGATCCCATTGGTTTTATTTCACCCTGCACATTTGTAGCAAAATGCATAATACAGGGCTTGTGGAAATTAGGGCTTGGATGGGATGACAATTTACCGCAAGAATTGTGTCAAAAGTGGAACAAGTTCATTGCAGATCTTCCTACCTTGTCAAACATTCGAATCGAGCGACACTTATTGATTACAAACGTTGAAACCGTTCAGCTGATAGCTTTTTGCGATGCGTCATCGCGCGGCTATGCAGCATGCGTTTATGCTCGCAGTGTTGACAAGGAAGGCAAGGTAAAGGTTAGGTTAGTAACGAGCAAATCTAAAGTTGCACCCATTAAGCCTCTTCTATCAATTCCCCGACTCGAACTGGAAGCTGCTGTGATACTTTCGAAACTTGTTAGTTTTGTCGTACAAAACTTTAAAGAAAATAATTTTCAAATAATCGCACTTAGTGATTCCAGTGTAGTGTTGTCTTGGCTACAAACTCCACCTTATAAGTTAAAAACATTTGTAGCAAGCCGTGTTAGTCTGATAATTGACTTGGTTCCGCCGAATTCCTGGTTTCACATTAGTAGCGAAATGAACATGGCAGACATCTGTTCTCGTGGAGCCTTACCAGCTCAGTTGGTAGATGTGGCAGAAACGTGGATTTGCGGACCGTCATGGCTGTATAATGAACAACAAAGTTGGCCTATGACAGTATTTTTTGTAAAAAACGAGGAAAAGTGCCGGAATTAAAATCAAATACTGACACTTTTGCTTTTGCTTCGTGTGAAAAGACCTCTCATAATAATGACCTTGAAGAAACCTTCAATAAATTTTCTTCTTTTAATAAATTACAACGAGTTATGGCGTGGTGCCATAGGTTCATTGAAAATTTAAAATGTAAACGTTCAAATCAGTCACCTGTTTCTGGACCGCTAAAGAGTTTCGAGTTAAAAAAGGCACACAATAACATTATTCGTGTTATTCAAATAAATCATTTTAGTACTGAAATAAATGCGCTGCACGAAAACAAATGTATAACAACATTTCGTAAACTTTCACCCTTCATTGATGCGAATAATTTTCTCAGGGTGGGGGGCAGAATTTTACAATCTGACCTGCATTACAATATGAAACATCCCTTATTACTCCCAAAAAAGTGTCACGTTACATATTTAATTATAAATTACTTTCATAATTTACACTTACATGTCGGCCCGCGGACCTTGCAAGGAATATTATGTCAGAATTATTGGATTATCAACGCTCGTAGCGTTATTCGATCTGTACTTTGCAAATGTGCTGTCTGCTTTAAATGTCGACCAGCAGCATCACAGCCTAAAATGGGACCTCTGCCAGCGTCTAGACTTAAACCAGGTAAAGTCTTTAACCACGTAGGATGCGATATAGGCGGTCCTTTTTTTATTAAAGAAAGCCAGCGGCGAAATGCAAAAGTTCTTAAGGCTTATTTGTGTCTTTTTATTTGCTTCTCCACAAAGGCAGTACACTTAGAAGTACTTACAGATTTGTCCTGTGAATGTTTTTTGGCTGCATTTGACAGACTTGTATCTCGCCGTGGACTTTGTAGTTGTCTTTATTCCGACTGCGGAAGTAATTTTATTGCTGCAGCTAAACATTTAAAAGAAGTATGTCAATTCTTTACAAATAAGAAAAACCAAGATTCTCTTCTTGATGGTTTGACGTCTCGCAATATTGAATGGCGAAACAATCCACCGAATGCGGCTTCAATGGGTGGAATTTGGGAGGCTGGCATAAAGTCAGCCAAGTATCACCTTCAACGTGCTGTCGGTGAAAGAGCCATGACTTTCGAAGAACTATCGACGATTTTTTGTAAAGTTGAAGCAATAATGAATTCTCGGCCCCTGTGTTCACTGTCCGATAACCCTAACGAATTCGAGATACTAACAGCTGGTCATTTTTTAATCGGACAAAATTTAGTTGCTGTTCCCGAATATGACGTTGAAAGTGTACCTATGAATAAATTGTCTCGGTGGCAATTCATACAGAAGGTTTCGCAATCATTTTGGAAGCGTTGGTCAAATGATTACCTTCACACTCTTCAGCATAGAGCTAAATGGTTTTCATCGCATCAAAATTTAAAGATAGGTGACCTTGTATTGCTCAAATCTAATTTGACAAGACCATTGCAATGGCCTTTAGGTAGAATTGAACAAATTCACCCCGGTGTCGACAATATAGTACGTGTTGTCACTGTGAAAACACAGAGCGGTCTCTACAAGAGACCTGTAAACAAACTTTGTCCACTGCATTATGCAAATGATTCATCATATTAATCTTATATCCTTTTAACTTATATTTAAGTATTATTTTTATGCATTAAGATTTTCATTATTTTTTTTTTTTATTTTTTTTTTACTCTATATTATTATATAAATAATGGGAAATCATCACGATGATTTCGGTGGGGGGTATGTTCAATTCTTGTACATATTTATATTGGTGGGTAAGCACATAAAATTGTTCTATCAATTTTGGTATCCGCCATCTTCTTTCGATGGTGTGACACTTCCTCCGCGCCCGCGACGCAGCATGAACGTTGTCTGCTGACCAAGCAATTTCGGTGTGAAGCCTAAATAGCCGTGCTATCTAACAAATTCTAATAAACTGTCTAAAAAGTGGATTCTGCAGTGCCTGTGATATATCAGTGGCTTGGTGTGCTACACAACAACCAGGAGTTGGTCTACATTGGAGCTGATTGTGGACGTTAAGGTTGGTGGAGCATATTTTACCCATCGATTTTAGACAAGGATTGACGTTGCTTTCCCATTTCCAAGTTTATGTAATTTACAGTCCACTAAATATCTTTATTATTTACCAGCGTACTTTAATTGTTGTAAATATCGAACAGTATTTACGTTCCTTAAACTTAAGCTGTTTATTAAATAAAATTAAAGAGCCGCCATGAATTGCATTTACTCGGCTGAACGAACTTCCCACCTGGTGATTAGTGAAATTGAACATCAACTGATGGCTGCGTAGCCAGTGTTCAGTGATACATAAAATGTCAATCTTTAGGCAGTTTATGAACAATTCAATTTCTAGTTCTTTCTGAGACATTCCTTGTTTATTCTGATGCACCAGGTTCAATGGAATATTATTTTTAGTATGACAAAGTTTATTTTTTTGTTTCTATCTGCATAAAAATTGAGTAACATTGTTTAATACAATCATTATTTATGTTGGAATTATATTTGCCAAAGTGGTCCTTTGTTGTCTTAAAATTTAATTTACATTAATACAAGTCAAATGATTATACTGCTCAATAGAAGCAGTTTGTTTAGCTAAATGATTAGCTGAAATGTCAATTACACTATTATAATTGCACTGCTCAATAGAAGCAGGTTTTTTATACTTGGCTGAAATGTCAATTACACTACTATAATTACACTACTTAATAAAAGCAGATTGTTTAGCCAAATTATTGGCTGTGGTATTAATATAAAATGATAGCGACAAGGCTAACACTCTGGTACAATGGTGTGTGAGATAATATTTATGTCTTGTCCTTATATAATTATGTCTAATAATACTGTTAGTATCTACCATATGAAAGTTATTGTTATTGCTAGACATAGTATGCAAAGCTTAATTTAACTCACATCTAAGGTTGTTTTCGTCCTGTGGCAAACCCTTACAATAGGGAAATGTAAACATTACATTTTTTTTTACTTTAAGTGCGCTCATACTATCATAATATTGTCTTAATTCACTTTTATTTACATTACCCCTGTTACCGATAAATATTACTAATGAAGAGGATGGAGTGATTTTATCAGACTTAATTAAACTTCTCATTATATTAACATAATTGGCATTTGGCATACAATGATTTAAAACCAGTTGTCCTAGACTTGAGCTGAGATATGATTGTTGCTCGGATTCCAAACTGACACACATTGATGACTGAGGTGTTGGTGAAGGTACTAACAAGGCTGCACAGTCCGGCTGTGAATCGGTGAGGCATTTACAATCACACATATTGTGATTGAGTTGTAATGACTCAAAACGCTCTGCATTATATTTACTCAATTCTCTTAGCTCATTCATAGCCAGTGTGTGCTCCTCCATCTCTCTCAGAGACTCTTCATACTTGCGGGTCATCATCTGCAAGGATGTGTGTAAATCTTTTATTTCCAAGTATAGTAAATGTGTGTCAGTTTTATGTTGTAGCCTACTGTTTTCTAATTGTTGCAACTTACATACTTCCAGATTTTCCACTAACTGTATTTTTTCTTTGCAGTAATTTAGATTTCTACTAAATATTTTTTGCTTTTTGATATTTTTTCAGTTTTTTTTATAAATCTGTTGATTTCGATGTATTTTTTTAACTGGTTTCTACTGCACTTAGCAAGCTTCACTGATTTAGAAGAATTAATGGTGTCATCACCTGTAAGATCTATAGTGGTATTGCTAGTTGCAGCAGAAACAAGAGTCGGGGCCTTAATACATAATTCGTCAAAAAGATTTTGAGTTTGATGCTGTGTGTAAGTATGGGTGGCCTCTTCAAGTTGTGAGATGTGTTGATGGGGCTCCCGTAGTTCCTCTTCAAGATATGAGATCTTGTTAAGGGCCACCACATACTCCTCACAACAGCTGTCAAACGTTTTTATAAGTTTTTGGAAATGGTCCCGCTCTTCTAGCACAGTATCATATTGAGTGTGCATCACTGACAACTCATTGCGGAGGCCACTATTTTTGTTTAATATTTCTAAGAGTTCTCTTTCGTTATCACCCCTTTCACCAAGGAATAGCTTGACAACTTAACGAAAGAGATTGTTTGTTGACAATTTGCTTATTAATTGGTTACTTAACCTTAAGACTATGTTCATTTACGAATACAGTAATGATAAATAATAGTAAAACTCACTATCACAATTAAATAATATACAAAATATGATAGAAAAATTTAAACCTTTAACGGATAGAACGCACTTGAAAAAAATTGTTATCTAGCACTTATTTATGTACATTCAAAACACTATTCTAAATATATTATTAATATTTTGTAATGTTTTGCGTGAATTTATATTGAAAAAGGTACAATTTACTAAAATCAATTAAATAAAATTACGAAAACTTTTGGTCAGCTGTTACTTTAGTCCAAGAGCTGGCACGCATTTTTGGGTAGGTATTTGAGGCAAGCTGAAAACTTGTCCTATAACTTTTCAGACACACCCCAACACGGAACTGCAGACCTGGCTGGCGGGTAGCGGGTCTAAACCAACCCCTAAATTTTTTAATTTTTTTTTTTTTAACTAAAAAATATATTTGAGGCAAGCTGAAATTTTGATATGTTGTAGTTTAATGTTTATACAATACAAAAAAAAAGACAGGCGATTCTGTCGGGACTTTAGCACTGCCAGGCGTGTGCAAAAATATTTTGCAAAAAATTCGAAAAAATGTATTTGAGGCAACTTGAAATTTTGACCGAATATTATTTACAATAAAAAAATAATATTCCCAAAAAGACAGGCGATTTCGTCGGGTCCTTCTACCTGCCAGGTGATCAAATACATTTTGTATAGGTGCGAGTGCGTAGCACTATTCACAAGCTGTAGTGTGAGAGAGAGCGTTTATCGGCAGCTGTCTGCGTCTTTGCTCGCTGCGTTACTATTGGCTCCGGCGAGGTCACGTGAAGGCAAAATAAGACCGTATCAAATATTAATAAAAATCAACGTTATCAACAAGCATTGACAGATCTTGGAGCTGCACATATCACCGGTTTGCGTGATGAAATTTTCCACATTTTAGAAGAATTCATTTGCGAAATTTATAAATGTAAAAATATATCAAATATTAACACAGCACGATTTCAAAAATTTTGTGAAATTTACAAAGCCGTCAATAAAGATGAACCTTTCATTAAAACGTTGCGAAATGCGTACTTACGGTTCCCCACCTCTTTGTCACCGGAGAGAAACGGATGGACTCTTCATGAGGAAAAACTAGATTTTCACTGGTTCGACGGCGATTGTATACCGCTATCAGTATTTGAAACTGTCATTTGTGAAAAAAATAAAGAAAATAATATTGCAAATGTTACTGCAGGTGCGTACACATAATTTTTCTTCAATAACTGCTGCATTCGAATACCTATGATAAATTAAATAAACCCAAATATATTTCTTTTTGCAGATTATGAAGAGGTAGCCGAACCTGATATAGATGAATTAGAAACAGATTCTGATTGTTCCGATGATGAAGCATCGACAGACGATGATTAATAATAAGTCCTTAAAGCAAATTAAATAAATTTTGTATTTTTATATTTATTATAAATCTGTTGTTGTAATATTATTTTATGTTAATACATCTACTTTTTTAAAATTATATTTTTGTTATTTATGAACTTTCTTAACACGTTAGGCATTATCAATTTTTATAATAAAAAATTAATCAATTTCTGAATGATTTGTAAATTAGAATACTGTAAAAAAAAAAAAAAAAATTTTCTTTAATTTCCAGTTAAGTGGCAAAAATATTAATTCCATGCAAAAAAATTTAATTAAAAAGTTTTACGAAAATTAATTTTTTTCCAAAATTTTGAAAATTTATTACATTCTGAGTTTCATTAAAATTAAATATATAACCAATTTTTTATAATACAAAACAATTACACAGTAAATATTTCCATTTAACAAATAAAAAACAACACAATAATAATAATGTAAGCAGGTTTCCATATAAGTTTACGAAATTTTATATTTTTTACTCCAAAATTCCAACTGCCAGCCTCGTGGCTGCTGTAAGTCACGTGACCTCGCCGGAGCCAATAGTAACGCAGCGAGCAAAGCCGCAGACAGTTGCCGATAAACGCTCTCTCTCACACTACAGCTTGTGAATAGTGCTACGCACTCGCACCTATACAAAATGTATTTGATCACCTGGCAGGTAGAAGGACCCGACGAAATCGCCTGTCTTCTTGGGAATATTATTTTTTAATTGTAAATAATATTCGGTCAAAATTTCAAGTTGCCTCAAATACATTTTTTCGAATTTTTTGCAAAATATTTTTGCACACGCCTGGCAGTGCTAAAGACCCGACAGAATCGCCTGTCTTTTTTTTTTGTATTGTATAAACATTAAACTACAACATATCAAAATTTCAGTTTGCCTCAAATATATTTTTTAGTTAAAAAAAAAAAAAATTCAAAAATTTAGGGGTTGGTTTAGACCCGCTACCCGCCAGCCAGGTCTGCAGTTCCGTGTTGGGGTGTGTCTGAAAAGTTATAGGACAAGTTTTCAGCTTGCCTCAAATACCTACCCAAAAATGCGTGCCAGCTCTCCTACTACTTCATGGGTTGCCACAGGAAAAAAGGATTTGGCCAATCAAGTTGTTGGTAGCAGTAGAGATGGGATGTCGCACGGAAAGTGGTATGAAAAAGAGTCAGAATTAGTAATATTGGCTGACGGCTAAATAGTTTTGATTAAGATAGTTTTATTTTAGGGGAAAATCATATGGACTCCTTTTTGAAAATAAAAAAAGGGTTGCACCAGGGGTTTCTGTGACCCCAGTTCTAATTTTCGCGTTTGCGGGAGAAAGTTTCTCTGAAACCGCACTGTACGCGATTATTATGGTTCTTAAGTGTGAGAATTAATTTCCTGCTGATGGCGAGCGGTGCGATGGTAGAAAGTAGCCGTGGGCATCATTTCGAACAATTCCTCAAAACACATCCTATTATACAAGCGGTAGAACATACACAGGGAGGCAAAGTCTCTCCTCAGACTAAGGGCTCGATACGGCAAGTGACTTTGGGATCGCCGACAATTCTCACAGCCCGTCGTTGAACAGAGTCGAAAGGGCCAAGCTGGTATCCGGGTGCACCCGCTCAGAGATGGCAGCAGTACTCCATATAGGGCCGAACTTGCGACTTGTAAAGCAGCAACCTCTGCCATGACCTAAAGTACTGCTTCGCTCTGTTGAGTACACCAAGTTTTTTGGACGCCTGCTTCACCTCGTCTTGGAAATGATCTTGGAACTGAACATCGCTGGAAATGCCAACACCAGGGATCCCAATGCTCTTGGAGATGGAGAGAGGAGTTTTATGGAATTGTGGGACCACAGTCAATGGGGTTTTCATAGCGGTGAACGCGCAGACTTGTGTTTTTGTAGGGTTGAGGCGGATCAAGTCCCGTGCCCAGTCACCTATGTATTTCGATTAATCTAAGACTTTTTTTTTATAAAAACAAAGTGACAACTCCTCAGAATTTAATAAGAAATATAAATATCTATACAACAAAAAGGTTTTATATAACGTGCCTAAGGAGTTAACAACAGTGATAAAAAATAATTGAAGGTTGTATTGTATTGTATAGGCTAAAGTTAAGCTTCTGGGAGCTATATCATATTTTTAATGTTTTTATTTTGTTTAAAGTAGTAACTTTAAACTACTTTTCTGTAAAGTTTGTAAAATGGTGTAAAATCCCTTTTTGGTAGTTAGCCATCGAAATATATTGTTAACAAAAAAAATAAAATAATAATTGCTCCTTGTAGATCCTTGTTGAGAATCATTTGCAAAATGATCAATATACTTACAAAACATTTTTTTTTTCAAAATAATAAATCCTTTGTTAAAACAGTAAAAACAATTTAATGTTATAAGAAAATATCTTGTGGTTGTCATAAGGTCAAATAATTTTAGTGATTTTTGTTTAGCAATTGATAAAATTATCAGACTATTAACAGTAGGCTCAATTGAAAAATCAGTAAATTTTTTTTGTGTGAACCTTCAGGAGATACTTTACGTTCTTTAGTGTTGATAATTTTTTTTTTAAATATTAACTTAATTTGATTGGATCGGTGCTCGCCGCCCTGAGCTGTACCGTCAAAGCTGTAACTTACAACATTACATTAAAACGACAAATAATAAAGATTGAGTTTCAAGAGACTAAAATTTTACTCGGAATTTCTTCCTTTGCAAAAACATAATTGGAATTTCTTTAATAGTTATAGTAGCCAAATATTTGCAAAAAGTTAAAAACAACTGGCAAACTTTTAAAAATGTACGATTTACTTGCCTTAGAAAAATACAATCTGACTCACGTTGAATATCGACATATAAAATAGTATAGCTGGGTTCTAAAAGTGTAGTGTTGTCCTCTCGTATCGTGTCTCGCGTTTGACGACGCGCTCCGACCTCGGACGATACTCGCGGAACAAATGCGACCGGCTAGGGAGATAAACGCGATACGTGACACGCGATACGGGTTCTGCGTTACACGAACCGGTGTACCTATTACCGTGACAACACACAGTTAAGATAAGGGAGACGGCCATTCCAACAAATTATTCATTAAAAAAAAAATTTATGTTTTAAACTTTTGCATTATCACTATTAGATATATTTACGGGTTGTATGAATATCGGGAGCTCCTTAATCGTCGGTGAGAGACCTCTTACTAAATTCTATTAATTTTCCAACAATAGTACCTGTCAATCGCACATTTAAACTCGGCTTTACAGAGCGTTCTATCTGCTAGTGCATACCAGTCTCAGTCACTTCACATCTATCTTCAGTAAATCCGACACTTGAACCTTTAACAGACCGCAGCTCCAGATAGTGTGCTGACTGTTAGTCCATACCATTTTCATTTTTGTACAAAGATGTTCCCGGACACTTTCGTATCCGCTTTCAGTAATATTTATTACGTCTCTAGAGACGTAGAGACGTAGAAGGCCAATCTCCGGATTTATGGAAAGAAGCCTTAATTGTTTCCATAATTAAGTCTGGCGAAACTACGCAAGTTAAAAATTACAGGCCTATTTTAATTCTGTCAGTATTTGGAAAAGTATTCGAGTTCTTGCTTTAAATTATTGGCAAGTAAAAAAAGCCATTACCGTATCAGCACGATTAACAAAGTCTCGGTCTAGTACAACAAACCTGGTATTCTTCTCCCGGATCTCAGTGGACGTTATTTATAGACTTTTTCAAAAGCTTTTGATAAAGTTGATCTTAAAGTTTTGATATCAAAGCTTTTTCATTATGGAAACACTGAAAGTTTCTAGCTTAGCTCTGTTGTTAATTCCTCAAGAAATAAGCTTACCGTAAACAACGAGTACAAAATTGTTAAAAAATATTGGATAAAGTAGACACGGTACGGGATTTAGTTAATTAATATTTAATGTACATATTAATAAAGTAGCTAATAATACTTAAAGAATTCACGGATTTGTAATCAAGAATTGGCCTTGAGTATTGTAGTGTGTCTCAAAATTACAAGATTTACATGAATTGACTTGGAAGAAAAGTTAATCTAACAAAGTTTTAACAATTAACAGGCTTCAAGCGCAATACAACTGTCTTGTACTGGTTGTCCTCAATGTATAAATAAATATATAAAAAATAAAATAAATATCGGTTTCGAGTCCAATTTAACTCTTAGTAACTTTGTACATATTTCGCAATTATTTATATATTACGCAACTGCACACCGACATCCGACCCGGTCGCTTGCGTTCTTTGTGGGAGCGAGGGCCACCCTGCAAACTACCGCGGGTGTTCAAAAGCTCCTAAACAGAACTCGCGGAAACCAAAAAAGGGTAAATCGCGCCCCCCGCCAACAGGCATTCATTGTGCCTGCTCCCATCCCTGCGGTCAACGTCTGGAGCCGACCTCTGACGCTAGTTGACGCAGGAAAATCGAATCCGACATCGGGATATCCCGCGACCCCCGCGCTCAGTGCCTGCGCTAAGTGCTCCCGCACATCTTAGACACACGCGCCTAGCCCCCCCGCACCCCTCCCTCGCGCCACCCCCTAGAGCAACTCAGCCGATCGGGCAACACCTCGATCTCCTGTTTAAGCTATCCTGGGCCTTAGAACCAGTCTACATAGAGGCCGTGTACGCTAATTACGAACAAGTCACCTCCCCCGAACAGAAGCTCAGTTTCATGTTCTCCCATCTAGGAGGCACTCTCCTCTATTACAGACGCTCCCTGCATTGCTACCTCATCGATTCTCCGCCCCTTACGAATTTAGAAGCATCCGTCTACCGTTTAGCGATGACCGGCCATCAGCCGATCATCATTGCATCGGTTTGTCTCTCTCCTTTAAAATACTTGCTGGAAAATTGCTTAAATTGAGGCGACGCCGTCATCCTTGCCGGCGACCTACATTGCAATCACCGTCGATGGAACTCTTGAACCACTTCACGGCGAGGCAAACTCCTCGACCAATTAGTTGACAGACTAAACTTTGACATCATCGCTCCCATGACGCCCACTTTCTTTCCACATAACACTCGCGACAGCCCTGACGTGCTCGAAATAGCATTTCTTAAGAATGTAAGGCTAAGCTTTAGCTCTATAGAGGTGCTTGACGAACATGACTCTGAACATCGTCCTGTCCTCCTCCGACTAGGTTCCCCATCGGACACTCCTGCCGACACTAGAACCGTGACGTACTGGGATAAATTCTGGCAATTACTCGAAAACCCCAGCTCGCCACATCTAGACCGCGTTCCCAAAATAATCTCTACCGCGAACGATATTAACGTGGCTATTGACTCACTCACTAGCCACCTGTCCGCCACCGTTGGCAAGTGCCGGTTGGTGACTACCACCACCTAATCCTGCCTCAGAACATCAGGTCGCTAATGACTGAGCGTAACGCTGCCCGCCGCAGTCGCGATCGCGCCCCCACTACCAAAAACAAAGCTAGCTTCAACGACTTACACCACCGTGTAAGAACCGCTGTAGCTGAGCTGCGCGACCAACGTTTCGGTGATCTGATGGAGAATATTTCGCCTAGCCAGAGCGTTGAAATCAGACACCTTCAACTCCCTCCCTCCTTTAACTCGTCCCAACGACGTTCCCGCGTTTGATAACGACGAACAAGCGGATTGCCTTGCATCTAGCCTCCAAGCCCAATGTGCCTTAAGCACACCTTTAGATCCCGATCACGTGCGAAAGGTGGACGGTGGAGTAGAGCGCAGAACTTCTATGCCCCCACAGGATCACCTGCCCCCCGTCACAGTCGACGAAGTCAAAAAACAGGTAATTAAAGGTCTACGCCCCCGTAAAGCCCCCGGCGCGGACGGTATCTCTAACGATATCCACACGGACGCTGTCTTCTTCGATGTAGCGAAAGCCTTCGACAAAGTCTGGCACAACGGTTTAATTTATAAACTGTACAACTACCAGTTGACAGACAGCCTCTTACTCATAATATGTGACTATTTGTCGAACCACAGCTTTCGCTATAGAGACGAAGACTCTCTCTTCCCCTCGTCCCATACAAGCGGAAGTCCCGCAAGGTTTCGTGCTCTCCCTTATCTAGTACTTTCTGTACACAATCGACATCCCTAAGTCAATAGGTACCCAATGAGCCCTCTCAATGACGATACCGCTATTTATACCACCGATAGGCAAGTGAGTCGAATCACTAAGAGACTTCAATCCGCAATCACCGCCCTAGGCGAATGGTTTCGGAAATGGAGAATCAAAGTTAATCCCGACACAAGCTTATCTTCACCGTAGGCCGCCCTCCGCGACCATCTCCCCTCTCACTCTTAGGCCGTGCCATTCCTTGGCAAAACAAGGCAAATATCACGGTGTGACCCTGGATAGGCGTTTGTACTTCCACGATCACACCAAAATAGTTAGAGACCGAGCCGCTTTGGTCTCGGTCGTGTATATTCCATGATAGGCAAGTACAGTAAGATGTCGCTTAGAAATAAGCTGAGTTTTTACGTCACTTGCATCCGCCCCATACTAGCACATGCTAGTGTCGTCTATGCGTTGTAAAAACGCACCTCCATAAACTCCAGACTCTCCAAAACCGCTTCCTCAGAGCGGACTCCGGAGCCTCCTGGTACTTCCGGAATGCGGACCTATACAGTGAATTTGAGCTCCCCACGTTTTCCCAATGTCTTAAAGACCTGGTAGTCCGATTTTTCAAGCGTACACAAAATCACCCGAATCGATTAATTGTGCAATCAACAACCTATCATCACCCCGACCGACCGACCTCAGAACGGTCGAAAAAATATTGTTAGGCGGCCTCGGCACGTACTAACGGCCCCAGACGACGATATCGCTATCCGGATAGCGAGATTACTGTCAACGACATCCCCCCTCACACGACGCCGACGTACGACGGACCTACTTCGTATCGAAGAGTGCCGGGGCGCTTATTCTCGCCCCCACTCAATCGCAATCGCAACCACAACCGCGTAACGGGGAACTCCCCTCCTGGCACTGACTCACTTTCGGGTTCGAGGCTCACGCTGGGCGAAGGAACGACCCCAAGAGCGACAACCAAAGCCGAGGCTACCCCCATGGAGAGCCCTTGAGCGTTGGGCGCTATATGGGCTGTGGATCCTTCAGAGTCATACCCCAAAATCCCGGTGAAGCAGTAATGGCTGCAACAGCCAACTGCATAGTCAGTCAGAAAAAAAAATGAAGATATGAACTGGCATGTCTTAAGGCTTGTAATGTAATTTCTACGAAAATATCACTATTCTACAAAATCTTATACAATATAATAAAGAAACATGTTCCCTTTAAAAAATAAAACTCCATCCTTTATTGGTTTACCCAGTTGCTCATACCATTTTTATAACAACATTAAATAGAGCGTGGATTCAACGGAAAAAGTATAAAATAGATCAGTTTATGAATCCTTTTCTCTTTATTGTGCCAGATTAATAAAAAAATAAGAAATAATGTTACAATAATTACATTTAATTATGTGACGATAGCATAAAGAAAGATAATTAATACTTTTGGACATTCAAAAAACTGACTGAAATAAGCACAATGGTCTACGGAAACTTAACTGCTAACACTCATGATGAAATCTGCAATTTATTCTCCTCTTAGTTTGAATCGGTTCTCCAACTCAACTTTCAGAAGATTACACTCGTAGCTGCATAATCAATAACTTAGCCGCCACACTCTTATCAAACATTACAATAATTCAGCCGACACACTCTTATTAAACATTACAATAACTCAGTCGACACACTCTTATCAAACATTACAATATCTAGTAAAGCTTGCTGAATTCTTGGTGCATTACGGTCGTCAAATATTTCTTCTATACCCCTATATTTTTATAATGACAATACTTTTTAACATGTTTATTAGTAGCCACTCTCCCAATTTTTGATAAACCGCTAAGGAAATACCCATCTATAAGAATAGTCCTTAAGGAAATATTAAACAATACCGTCCAATATCAATACTATCCAATCTGTCAAAGCTCTTTGAGGGATTGGTAAAAGTTAATAATGTATTAAAGTAAAAGTTGTTAACCTTTGCACAAAAATATACTTAAATAACATAAAGATCTACTATTTTGAATTTACTTGAATTAATGTCAAAACTGTTCGAAAATATGGCCAACAACACAAAAACAGATTGTAAATATACATATTTTCAAAAAACCTTGACAGGGTTGATCACGGGATACAAGATAGCGGGCAATGGTAAACACGAAAGTTTGGGGCACTGGTTTAAATCCTACGTGTAATCGTGCCTAAAAGGTCGTAACCAAGATTAAGACCTTTATTTATGCTTTTTATTCAAATATTCTAAGTTCTTACGTTATGCAGATGACCTAAAAATTAACCATAAAATGGAGAAAGATTAAGTTTATTACAAGCTTGAGTCTGATCTGGACAGGCTCTCCGATTATTATTTAAGCAACAAGTTACATCATACTTAACAAGTTTAAAACAATCACATTTTCTAAAAAATCCGTACCAGCAATTTCGACTATGTGTCGACATTATTAAAGATCTAGGAATTAACATGAATACTATACTTTCAAAATCGCATTGCTACTATTATCAACAAGGCATACAAAATATATGGTTTTATCATGCGTTCTAGTAGAGAATTTAAAAATGTTAGTCAAAGTCAAAATTTATTTATTCAAATTAGGGTTTTACAATCACTTTTGAATCATCAAAATTATGAAATACTTTAATACGTTAATACTTTAATATACAGTAGGTATATTAAGGTATAAGTATTTAAACGTTACTGCGCCCTCATTTAGAATATGCGACTGTTAGGAATCCAATCAAAAATAAGTACCTATGTTGTAGCCATCTTGTGTACAAATCTTGCATACGCTTGTCTTATACTAAGTTACTTGTAAAATATAATCTTACGACGATATTATAATCGTCATAAAGCGGACACCGCAGTTGCCGACCCTTAAAAAATTTAATAACTTCTTTCTTGAAGCACCCCATACTCATAGTCCTTAGAGAAAACCTTGGCAGGGAGCTAATTCCACAATCTAAGCGTCCGCGGGTGGAAATTTTCCTGAAACCGCAATGTACGTGACCAATTTGGTTGTAAGGTGTGAGGATAAAATCCCTGCCGATGGCGAACGGTGCTATGGTAGAAAGTAGCCGTGGGCATTGTCAGGTCCACACGGGTGTACCTAAATAAATTTCAATTATGTAACAAATTAGTTATAACTTTGAGGTTTCAAATTATTTAAAACTTGTATATTTGCCTGGAATGCTTAGGTCAGGTACAATATTTTTTGTTGTGTTTGAACCTTTTGGGACGAGCGAACTTTCTTAGAAATGATTAATTAACAGATGGTCGGTTCTGAGATGTTGTCGCTATGTCTTACGGTATGATGCATCAACGCGCCAAAATTCAAGAGCGAGAAAGACGTACGAGTGCGTACGAGATAGATGATTCGCGTAAGGGATGGTTTTCGCATGGTCATAAGGATAAAAGATCTACGGGCTTATTGCAAAGGCGATAAGGCCGAATAACACTAACGTATTATTGAGAGTTACAGCTTTACTCGGGTAGCTAGTAGTAAGGGTGCGCCAGCGCATTGCAGAAGGAACGCGGGAATCGAGACAGTCATTATTGAACCAGAGTAAGGCTAACACGTGGGCAGTCATTTTTTAACTTAAGTAAGGCTAACACGTGGGCGGTCAAAATAGACGCAAAGAGGAGGAACACGCTAAAGGGGAAATTGAGATTTGTTTTGTGAGAGTGTAACGTGTTAACGTACGGAGACCTTTGTTCAAAGCTAAGTATAACTGCATAATCAATTTTTCAGCAAAACTGTAAATATTCTAGCAAACTAGTTTGAAATGTACTCAATCCTTAATTGTTTCTAATCGAGTTTCCAATAATAACGTAGAGTTCGTGTCTTGCGTAAAGATATATTTAAATTCATTAAATCTTGAACTTATTTGTGTTATAAAGTGTATTAACCCGGTTTATTTCAGCAACACATTTTTTACTCCAGGCTCGGGGAGCCCACCCTAACCCGTATTTTAATTAACGTAAATAACTACTCGACACTTATTGTAATTTTGTGAGAACTTTTGTTTGTTTCTAAGTGTCGTATTTTCAGACTGTAACGTAGTTTGGTCTGGATAGTCCTTGTGTAAAAAAGGAAAGCGCTTTTCGGAAAGGCCTTTCTGGATTGAGGGTGAATGACCTTTACCAACTTCGGTCATCCATTGGGCAAGTCTTACTTCCTGATCTCTGAAGGCTAAACTTCGTGGAACAGAAATTGCGACTTTGGAGACAAGGAAAGGACTATCTACTTTCCCAAAAGGGAGATTTTTCTTTTGCAGCAGACAACGTCTTTTATGTTCAAAATATATACACTTTATCTCGTCAATTCCAGGTCTTTAACGCATGGACAAGCGAAAGGAGTGACTAAGGCGGACAATACGCGACACAACAACGGAACGAGGTATCTAATATTGTCGAACGCGCACGAGAACGACAGCGTGTACAATGCCATGTTTGGTAATGTTTTTCATTATTTAATAGAATTAAATAAATGTTCACGTCATATCACAAGTCTTTTACTAAGCGATAGGCTGGGGATGTAAGAGTATGAGAGGGGGGACCTCACATTATTCCGAACAATTCCTCAGAACACATCACATTATACAAGCGGTAAGACACGCACAGTGAGGCAACGTCTCTCCTCAGATTTAAGGGCTCGATACGGCTTGTGAGTTTGGGATCGTCGACGATTCTCACAATCCAGCGTTAAACCGAGTCAAAAGGGCCAAGCTGGTATCCGGGTGCACCTGCCCAGAAATGGCAGCAGTACTCCATATGGGGCCGGACTTGCGACTTGTAAAGCAGCAACCTTTGTTCCGAGGTGATATACTGCTTAGCTCTCTTAAATAAACCAAGTATTTTGGACGCTAACTTTACCTTGTCTTGCAAATGATCTCGGAACTGAACATCCTAAAGATGTCAACACCAAGGATCCCAATACTCTTGGAGATAGTGAGGGGTGTGTTCTGGAATTGTGGGACCTCAGTGAATCGGGTTTTCTTAGCGGTGAACGCGCATACTTGTGGTTTCGTAGGGTTTAATCAGACCAAGATTTCCCGTTCTCAGTCAGGTACTTGGACCTTGGACTCGATTTGAGACACAAATTTTCCGCCCTTTTCCTTAACCACTGAACGAGGGATGTTTGCACGACCCGTATAATAAGCGTCTCCAGTACTGTCATCTGCATAGCAATGTATGTTGTTGATGTCCAACATGTCATTGATATGCAGTACACACAGCGTAGGCCCCTTACAAACAGAGCCTTAGCTCGTATGCATCTGCCGGACAAAAAGCTAGCCACCCATTTGCACAAACCCTCGGGCATTCGGTAAGATGGCAACTTCCATAGAAGACCCCGGTGCCAGACCCGATCGAACGCCTTCGCTATGTGCAGGCTACATGCCAATGCCTCCCTTAAGTCTCAATGGCTAGTGCCCATTGGTGTGTGAGATACTCTAGGTCACCGGTCGAGCGACCGTGGCAAAAGCCATATTCACGGTCGCTGACCAAGTTTGTGTTTTTCTAGGTATCTTAGAAGCTGTGTTCTGCTGTTTGATCAGGCGCTCCATCACCTTGGAGAGGGGAGAGGTAATAGCGATTGGCTTGTAGTTCCATGGATCTTATCTATCGCCCTTTTTGGGCACCGAGTGCACATTCGCAGTTTTCCATGAAGACGGTAATTACCTAGTGGGGAAGGAAAGCGCGCAGAAGTATAAGACACAACTGAGGAGCACATTGTATAAGCACCACTGCTGGTATATCGTCTGGCCCACTCGACTTATGAACGTCTAGAGAAAGCAACGCCCACCTACTGTGGACCTCCTACTGTGTTATGGAGAGATTCATCTTTTAATTTCAGGGAAAGAGACTTCCCAGTAGATTGGCTTTCTCTTTAGCACTATAGGCCTAGTAACGACGACTGGCAAAAGTTCCCTTCGGCAGCTTTAGCAAGTAACAAGAAAGCACGACTCCCTGAGGAATAGCTCGCCAGTCGCCCACCTATTTTGCCGATGAATTGTAATTTAGCTCTAGCAGTTACTTTCTTACTGAACCTCGAGACAGCATTTAATTTGCATTTTAACTCAAAAATATTCGGATCCTTATTATTACGAGCCGTGGTCCAAGCCTCATACGCAGTTTGCTTGAGAATTTTAGCTTCTCTCAAGACCGATTAAACCAGGGTCGTTGTTTGACACCGGTAACTACTATAAAAAAACTATAAAAAACTAAAAATCTATAAAACATTCCATACCCGCGAGGATTGTCCCAGTGACTGCGAAAGGAGCTGCACACACACACACTCTTGTATATTTTCATGAATTTTCCTATGTTGATGAACTGAAAGGGATCTTCTTAGCTGAAGCAGAGCTGCCTCTACGGGTACGATGCATACAATTTACGCAATCAATCCCAGTCTGAAAACTTATAATGCCACACACGACGCCAATTAGTTGGCCCAAATGGATTGGGTTATGTACATGACACTTGAGTCCAAACGAGACAGTGGTCCGAGGAGCCAAGAGGCGCACTGCGACAAAATATTCGTCCGGAGATTTAGCCAGCAGAAGCTCCAGTAAGGAGCTCGTTTGGTCTCTATATAGAATCTGGTATTCTCGCTGGAGGAAGTACCAGCTCAGAGAATCCATAGGTTGGAGCAAATTCATGAGCAGATCCCTGCGTAGTTATAGGTTCGAGAACTAAGGCACTCACGATGTTGGGGTTACACGACGTCAAAGTCTCCCAAAATTATAGTTATGCTGTGGGATATTGGTCTAGAACTTTGTCAGTCGTCAAATTCAGGTGCCTGAAAAGTTGAGTCAAGTCCGTGTCATCGTTGTGAGACCTGTAGAGGCACGCACAGATCAGGGTGTGGCCGCCGTCATCTACGCGCACCCACAATATCGACAGGTCACTGTCTTCAAGGCCATGAAGGCGGCGACAGAAAATATTCTGCCGGACGATCATACGTACACCGGCACGACGCACAAGATTGTGCTCGAGTTTGTAGCCGGGATAATGTAGGTATCATGTATCGACCGAGCAATGTATTGAATGTTCAACAAAAACAAATATATAATTACCTAGAAGTTCCGTATCTAGTGTTTATTGTAGTGGTTAATTTTCTATTATAGTTATATTAGTATTATTTTATTATATAGTATAGTTATATCTACATATAACATGTAACTATTATGTCAAAAGTAATCGTTTGTAAACCAAAATAAAGAAAATAAAATCTTTAAATTTTGTTTAAAACTCTCAAGCCTCGTCTCCATGAAGATGAAGTGTATCT
Organism: Apoda limacodes; assembly: GCA_946406115.1. Classification (NCBI taxonomy): domain Eukaryota; kingdom Metazoa; phylum Arthropoda; class Insecta; order Lepidoptera; family Limacodidae; genus Apoda; species Apoda limacodes. The sequence goes on from OX291555.1 coordinate 99,653, forward strand.
TTTTTCCGGCGACTTTTTGTAATTTGTATAAGCTTTTAATAAATGTTCCGCCGGGTCTTCAAGTTTAAGCAATTTTCACATTTTTTTTCAAATTCATCCAAATCCCATACGTGTTTCTATTGTTAAAAGGTATTATGTCTATAGATACGGCGGGTATAAGTAATAATTGTTAATATGTCTACCTTATTTCGGCGCTGACTATTTAATAAGGTAGATTATATACACAGAGACAGATCGACGGACATAGCAAAACTATAAAAAATCGTTGTTCAGGTACCTGTTGTTTAGAAGGTCTGATGTTAAAAATTAGGAAATGAAGTATATTGATAACCGGAGACATAAATAACAAATAATACTGACCGGAAGAGCTCGTTTTGCTTGGGGCTGGGAAGCGGACGGTCGGGTGGGTCGGGCGGCTGGTCCGCGCCTGCAACACGCAACCCAACGCTGTAGCAACGGTCGCAACCTGGTGCGCAACACAACGATCGCAACGTGGTGCGCAACACAACGGTCGCAACCTGGTGCGCAACACAACGATCGTAACGAGGTGCGCAACACAACGGTCGCAACCGGGTCTTAAGACTAGATGTTTTCTATGTATAAATATGTGTATTTAAAAAATGAGTGTATGTATCTGTGGTCTGGTATCCACAGAACCATATTAATAATACTATATTTTTATATTTTTTTACTATAAAGGCCGCATAGAAGCTTATGGTCTGCCTGATGGTAAGGGGTCACCGCAGCCTATGAACGCTTGCAATACCTGGGGCATCACTCGCGCGTTGCCGACCCTTTCTTCGAAAATCTTATTCCTTTCTCTTCAGAGCTCATTCCACAACCCAAGCGTTGGCGGGAGTAAGTTTCTCTAAAGCCGTATTATACGCGACCATTTAGATTCTTAAGTGTGAGAATGAATTCCCTGCCGATGGCAAGCGGTGCCATGGTAGAAAGTAGCCGTGGGCATCATTTCGAACAATTCCTACTAATACTTCCCATTTTACAAGCAGGAGAACACACACATGGAGGCAAACTCTCACCTCAGACTTCAGGGTTCGATGCGGCTAGTGAGTTTGATATCGTCGGCAAAGGGCCAAGCTGGTATCCGAGTGCACCCGTTCTGAGATAGCAGCAGTACTACATATGGGGTCGGACTTGCGACTTGAAAAGCAGCAACCTCTGCCCCGAGGTAATGTACTGCTTGGCTCTCTTAAATAAACCAAGTGTTTTGGACGCCAGTTTTACCTGGTCCTGCAAATGATCTCGGAACTGAACATCGCTGGAGATGTCAATACCAAGGATACCAATGCTCTTGGAAATGGTGAGGAGAGTATTCTGGAATTATGTAGACCTCAGTGAATGGGTTTTCTTAGCGGTGAACGCGCAGACTTGTATCTTCGTAGGGTTGAATCGGGCTAAGTTTTCCCGGACACAGTCACAGACCTTGGACAGAGTGGTCTCGATTTGAGACATAAATTCTCCGCGCTTTTCCTCCACAACGTAACAAGGGATGTTTGCACGGCCCGTGTCATAGGCGTCTCATGTCATTGATATGCAGCAAAAACAGCTCTTATGCGTCTGCCGGACAAAAAGCTAGCCACCCATTTGGACAAACCCTCGGGCAGTCCTTAAGATGGCAACTTCGATAGGAACCCCGCTGCCAGACCCGATCGAACGCCTTCGCTATGACTAGGCTACATGCAAATTCCTCCCCCTGACTCTCAATGGCCCAGTGCCCATCGGTGTGTGATATACACTAGAAGGTCACCAGCCATATTATACTAGTACCTATATGACGTAATTTTAGTTCTGTTCTATTATTTCTTGATATATATGTTATTGTGTTATATATTTATTTATGTATATATTTATAACATGTTTATATTAGAAGAGCCAGTAAAAAAAAGAAAAGAAAGTAGAAGAAAACCACTTAATTTCTATAACAAAATTCAGTATAAACAGTATGAGGTTTAAAATTATATACACCTGTATGTATGTGGTGTGCGTGTGCGTGTGCGTGTGCGTGTAGGGGGTACGTACAGTTGTGTGGAGGGGGCGAGGCAACGCGGCGCGGCACCGCGGGCGGCCGCTCCTCCGCACTAGGTATACTGTTCCGCGGCAACAGCGGTGGGACTTGCTCCAACTAACAAACAGTAAAAAACCAATAAACAGACTGCAACACAGTAGGTAACCTTATTTAAAGCCTAAATACAATATTTGAGAGCAGCGAACGTGATTTCCATTAGTCAGCCGGTTTGTTCATTGTCATTGTTTTCACTTTTACCCCTTCCTAATGATTGATGGTGGGGGTAAGGGTGGTGGTACACCAGGTGGCGCCACCGAGGCGTCGAGTACGTAGTAAATCGTGCTCTGCTCTGCTTCATTCAATCTCGAATATCACCAGGCAGAATTGGACTGTAAGGCTTCAAATAAGTTTACCGATTAATTTTAACGGTAGTTTTATTGTTAGGTGGAACGCTGCTATTAAGCTTTGAACCGTTTTTTGAAGCCTAAATTAAATATCTGAGATCTGTTTGTTATCGCCTAGTGTATGCCGTTTATACTACAAGAACTATTGTAAAACAGAAAAGTAATGAACAGTGACTAAATTTTTCACCTTACACCTATGTGACTGTAGCGAAACGGCCAAGCCACATATTTTGACTAAGATGTAGAGTTTGTGAAGTTAGGTCTTGTAAAGTCAGGGCGCGTAGAGTGAGAAGCTTGGCTCTACATGAGATCTGATATCTTTTTGACAGTTCGAGCCACATAGTCTCGTCTTGGCAACATTTTACATTAAAATGTTTTTGGTAGGATTTCACTTCTTTTTATAACTTACTTATGACAATATTTTTGTTAATTTTTTCTTTCTTTTTTTGGGGTGTATTTCTTGCGCATCAGAGGTGCCATTTTTTATATCCCACTCTTTATCTTTGTTAAATTTAAATATTAAACACTTACGTGTTTTTTCGTTGTCTATAAAAGGTTCCATTATAATAAAAACTATATTCCCATAAGTAGATTGGTTTACTATGTCATCAGTTATCAGTCCGACTTCTGAACATCTTATTACGATTTTAATCTAACAACAACCGAGGTGTACATCAAGTACATCGTGTTTCCTATCACGATACAAGTTTTATTTTGTAAATACTTGTCACCACATTTTAATTTTTAAGGCTAGGGTATAGGCTAGACCGCGAAAATACGCCGTTTTTGTGCAAATTTTGTGGCTTAACTATAGCATCTAAAGCAATGAAAAAAATATATGTTATAAAACTTGCTTTTGTCTAGTGCATTACCTTACTGAATGATTTTCATTTATTGTATTTAATGCAATAAAAAATCTGGATGTGACCGTTGTTTTAACACTTGTGCAAATTTTTAAAGCGTGTTTTGCATTTGCTTGTAATGAAAGTTGGTTAAATAATTAGAATAGCTTGTTATCTAAAACGGTAATAACATTAAATTCCATACAAAAAATTTTAAGTTTCAAGGCGTCATTACGGTATAAATTACTTAAGAAGTATATAACATATATATCTCATAGTAACGTATATGACATTATCTAGTGATTTAAATTACATTTACATACACAACGTAAGAATTACAGAAATTAGCTTTCTGTAGTAATATTCTGAAACCTGACGAAAGCCCCATATACACTTTTATCTCCTAATTTAGGGGTTGAGAGAGTTTTTTTTTTTAAGAACCTAAAACACGTATTTTTTAATTTGTATTAAGAAGTCGGTGTACTTGTATAATTTTTACATCTATAGCATGAAATTAAGTTTGTATGGGAAAATTCATACAAACTTATAATTAACTTACCCTAATTTAAAGGGTGGGGCTGGTTTACTAAAAATATGTGTTTTATTATTTATAACAAGGACTCCCTAGATCAATTTTCAGACCTAGAGATCTAATTTGCGAAAGTCTCATACAAACTTCCATTCCCTAGTTTAAGGGGTTGGGGTGTAAAAGTTCAAAGTTTTAGATTTTTTTTGTTGTTTGTGTACTATAGTAGCTTTCATATCATATTTCAGCTTTCTAGGACTTCCGGAAGTACCCTAAAAATTTAGATGATCATCAGTGAGTCAGTGACGAAAATTTGTGGTAGTTTAAAATTTAGAGAATCGGGAGTTTGTCTCCGCAAAACAATAGATGCAGAAGTATTAAGTAAGGACATAAAACCTAAAATTACTATCTAAGATGGAAGTACTTTAGCCGGTAATAAGATTACTTAACGATTCGATAGCTTTAGAGAGATCGCTTTAGGTCAATATTAGTAGAAATATTTATTGTGATATATTCAAAGATGAACAAAAGTCTAAAGTTAAAGTAAACAATGACGATGCAGTAGGTAAGTCATCCATTAGATTTTTTAAAACTTTTTTGTGAATTTGTCACTTCGAAGAAGAAGGTGATAATCAAACATCTTGGTTATTACCGTAAGGAAACAGATAAATTTTAATTTGTAATTTCTAGGCCCCCACGACTGTTTAAATTAACAATATCTCACAGTATAAAACGTTGTAAAAAGTTATAAAATTTTCTTCTTTTGATAAGGTATGTATCATCTGACAGCAAAATAAAATTTGTAACGTTAATAAATGCATGCGTAGATATCGTCAGGTCCATGGAAAACTTGTAACGTTAATAAATGCATGCGTAGATATCGTCAGGTCCATGGAAAACTTGTAACGTTAATAAATGCATGCGTAGATATCGTCAGGTCCATGGAAAACTTGTAACGTTAATAAATGCATGCGTAGATATCGTCAGGTCCATGGAAAACTTGTAACGTTAATAAATGCATGCGTAGATATCGTCAGGTCCATGGAAAACTTGTAACGTTAATAAATGCATGCGTAGATATCGTCAGGTCCATGGAAAACTTGTAACGTTAATAAATGCATGCGTAGATATCGTCAGGTCCATGGAAAACTTGCGAATTTACATTTTTTACAGAGGATTAAAAATACATTTTGCCTTTAATTATCAAATAGTACAATAATTTTTTTCTCGCATATGTGAGTTGGATACTTAATACTTTTTTATCCTTTTTTAAGTAGTATTATTATTAGTATTTAAAAATAATCTTCTGTTAAAATAAATCACATTCGCAACTTTGTCTCAGCATCTAAAATGATTCACAAAGTGATTATTCAACCAAGGCAAATTTACGAATACGACATTTTCGCGTATTAAGACCCAAACGATGCGTCTTTTATTAATTTCGCACCAGCAAAAACTTGCGAATCTTATAGACTCACACGTCACAACGCGTATTTATTTTCCTGAATGAGTAAAACTAAGTAAGCCATGGATGTCTATTTTATTCAGTGGATCTAAGTAAAAAAAAAAACAAGAAACAAGTAATTATCAATGTTTTAATGGCAAATGTTACAAAAATAAATAAAAACAAAATAAAGGAACATAAAACTGATAATTACGCTTTAATTGAATAGAAAACAATAATTACTAATTATTATTCTCAGACTATATAGGGATCTACTTTTGCAAACGTTGCACGCTATTTAGTTTCTTTTTTTCTGTTTTTAAGGTTTCGTACCCAAATAGTAAAAAACCGGACCCTATTACTAATACTTTGCTGTCCGTCCGTCCGTCTGTCACCAGGCTGTATCTCATGAACCGTGATAGTTAGATAGTTGAAATTTTCACAGAAGATGTATTTCTGTTGCCGTTATAACATCAAATACTAAAAAACATAATAAAATAAATATTAGGTCCTTACATATGAAATTGATGTATTGTATCAAAAAAGCAAAACTACATTTTTTATTTAAATCAAAGTAGGTACAATTGTGATCTATGCTATTTTGCCATTTCATAGGGAGTTCATTGATTCCTTTGCTGAAAAAATTGCGGGATCTTTGAAGGTGTTTTGGACTGCCTAATCTGAATTAATTTTTTTTCTGATTAAAAAATATACAGATTCCGAAAAGAGTGGTAAGTGGCCCGTTCTATAAAATATCAATTTTATATGTAAGGACCTTATATATTTAGGGGGCTCCCATACAACAAACGTGATTTTTTTGCATGTTTTTGCTCGATATTGATAACGGCAACAGGTAGACGCTTAAAATACTCACAGAATATTTAGTTATATACTCACTTTAAAAATAAATAATTAAATTAAAATAAAACATTTATTTAAGCGGAGCTCCCATACAACTAACGTTATTTTATTGCATGTTTTTGCTCGATATTGATAACGACAACAGGAAGACGCTTGAAATATTCACAGAATATTAAGTTATATATTCACATTAAAAATAAATAATTGAATTTAAATAAAACAAATGTTTAAGCGGGGCTCCCATACAACAAACGTGGTTTTTTTGCCGTTTTTATAGATAATGGTAAGGAACCCTTCGTGCGCGAGTCCGACTCGCACTTGGCCAATTTTTTAACTTAAAATTCGACAATTTCGCTAATAAAAACTAAAACAAAACGGTAAAAAAGCTGTAGAGCACAATAGTAAAGTTACGAATTTGCCAAATTCGCACGTCTATCATTGTCTCCACACCATTACATTTAATTTTCGTACTACAGTGAATTTGCCAAATTCGCACGTCTATCATTGTCTCCACACCATTACATTTAATTTTCGTACTACAGTGAATTTGCGAATATGGATAGATTCGCAAGTTTAAAATAGTAAAAATAAATGTATTGTATATAATACAACGTAAAAGTAACGTATCTTGCTTTCGTAAGTTTGCTAAAGGGTGATAATTCAAACTTGCAAAGTCGCACTATAACGTGGTTACCTATCTTATGATCCTTTAAAGATAGAGATTCGCAAGTTTGTCACAGTGTGTATAAGAATATTTAAAGCACTTTTACACCAAAAAATTGTTTTTACGAAAATGGCAGATTCGCAAGTTTTCCATGTAAGTACAACTCGACCAAGCTTAGTTTGGACCTCGCTGGAATGCGTATATTTTAATTAACCATGTATGATATAATGTTTAAAACAACACATACAATTGTTACAAAAATAAATAATAATTACAATTACAAAAATTTTTGAAGTGAAAACTTCTTTAGCGACGTTGTGCACTTTTTTTGGTATGGGTAAAAAATGATAAACTCGCATCAGGTCACGTGTCCTAATCGTGGAAATTCGTAAGACGGAAACCGTAATGCCACGCCTCTTATAATTTTTTTTTTCTATTATATGTGTTTTTCTCGTGGGGTTGCCTTACGGCTTACATATTTCGATGGCTTAACGCCCCCCCCCCCTTTTTTTTTTTTCTTTCCTATGATTCTTTCGTGGTTGAGTAAGTTTGTAAGTGATTTACTTTTCTTTATGTATACGTGTATTTAATGGTCTGTCCGTCCGTTCGTCCGTAAAGAAAATTGAAAACAAACATGTGTGTACATTTAATACTCGTATTTATCTATTTACACGTTTAGCTCCTGCCAGGGGCTTTGTCCGCGTAAACTTTTTTACAAATAAAAAACGTTATAATACGTAGATAGCTCTTTCATCATGAGATCGAGTCTCCTATGTGAAAGGTTTTGATTTATTTGTGTCACAATATGCGATGAAAATTACCGTATTTTGTGAATATTTTTATTTATAGTATTCGCGATTATGAGTAGTACAGGGAGGTTGGATATGGAATTTTAATTCTATGACAGATTGCGATGTCAAATATACTACGTCAAAAAAGTAAATAAACAAACATTATTATTTCTTGACAATGTCAAAGACATGTCTTGTGACATATTTGAGTGTTAAGCGCGAATCGTGTGTAAAGGTTTTCACTTTTTTTTTCTCTTTTAAGGTATAGGTATATAATTTTGGGATCCAAACTTAGCGATGTCGAGTTGTACCTAAAATTTATATATATGTAAATTTTATGTTAGGTATTTAACGAATAGTTATAAAGTATATTTAATGTTAGGTATTTAACGAATAATTATAAAGTATATTTTATGTTAGGTATTTAACGAATAATTGAGGAGCGCAGTAAGTAGATATTTGTATAAATGTAGGAACTTACGATTTTTTTTCATTTTAGATTGAATGAAAGCCTAATTTTAAAAAAGCAAGAAATCAGGCGTATAGGCGTACAGCGCCATGAATTATAGTAATTACGGTTTCAGATTTTTTTCCAATGACTACTTCTTCCGCCCCGGAGCCGCCGCGCCGCCCGCATTCGTTTAGGTACGATCGATCGAGATGGCACCGAATACAAATTGAAAAGCCTATTAGAATAACGCGTCTCGTTCCATACCTCAAAAAACCTTAAAATCTACTCCCATATTATTCTTTAGTCATTTAAACCCAATCACACTCCAACAATGAATTTCACTTCCGCCGCATTTTCATACTCAGCGACCCCAAAAACCATACAATACCCATTATTTGATTTTAAGACTTGGTCACAAAATGTCAAAAATCGATAGGAAATAGATAAGTTGAAAAATACTAAATACCCATCTGGTTTGGATGGAAAGATGATTCGGTTAAAGCTGTCGAAAGTAGTTGGGCGCGGGCGGCATTTGACCGATCTTTGAAGAAATGTGGGGGAAGGCCTATATTTAGCAGTAGACGTTCCCTGGCTGAGAAGAAGAAGTTTAAAAAATAATGGATTTTCGTATAAACTTTAGCCTCCATTTCAAGCCATTAATTGTTATTTAATTTAGAAAAATGATTTATTAGTACATCCCTAATATCTCTAAAAAGACATACACACTCGCACAAACACAAACTTATTTACTTTTTATTTAAATTACTATACTGCACTGCACTGCTCTGCACACCACACCACTCCATACCATACAACACCCTACAACACTTTACAACTAACATGTTATTCTTAGTTTTCAACCGAAAGGCCATGTACCAATTTTCATCCATTTTAATTGAAAAATAATGGATTGCCATACAAATGTTGTAATTGAAAAATAATGGATTGCCATACAAATGTTGCGATAAGTTTTTATTCCCACAGGAACTCTTGAGTATAATAAGTTGTTTACATCCTATTCCGGTCTCTTCAACTAACCTTCTGCCAAATTTTAGCTCAATTGCATAATATTTTACCATGGTTTGTAACATATTGTTTTATGTTACTTTGAAAATAGACATGAAAGTAAATATAGTGAACTGAATTTATGTGCAATACTTAGAAACTTGAGTTATTTTATTAAGTGAATAGGTGCTTACATCTGTGTTGTGCTTACATCTGTGTTGTGCTTACACAGTTAATTTCGTCTACGATGACAGGAATCTTTTAACAAGTTTAAAAACTTGTTAAAATATTTAATCTTTAAATATGTCAACTAAGTTTGGTGGCTTGAACTATGAAAAGGTCACATGCTCAAACTGTATCTTTATTACTATAATAAATAGAGTATAATTTCATTTTTCACTATTAAAATGCGAACGACGAATGCAAAAAAAAAGGGGGTTATTGTATAACCAGGATTATGAGAACTTCTGAACCGTGTGAACGGGAATTCCAAGAAACGAACCTCGAAAACGAAGTTGCGGGAGTCATCCTGTTTAAGCAATAGAGGAGATTGGTGGGACAGTCACCCAGGAGCAGCGTTGACGTTTGGACGTGATAGTTTAAGAATTCAAAGGAGTCGGCCAAAGAGTGCATTAGAGTGCAGTCATGGTGGGGTCAATGAGAAATAGTGTTTTTAGTTACAAGTGATATCAATTTACTTTTAATTTAGCATTTAATTCAATTTAATTTAATTAATTTAAATTTAAATTTAACAATTGTGCATTTGTGTTTTATTGATGACTAAAGTGCGAAAATATGTATGTCTAAAGGAATTTCCATTAGCTTGCGTCCGGGAACGACGGGTCTAATTAATAAAAACTACATATATATATATATATATATATATATATATATAGCTAATATATTCATTCAGATGCTGATGTAACATGGGACTAGAGGTGGTCCTCTTTCGACTTCTTGCATTTTGTATTTTTCTCTTATTTCTCAACTGGTTTTATAAATTAGGAGCTTTAGGCCTGAAACGTATCTTAAAGTTTCAGGTAGGGTTTTCTTTCCTTTTAATACAGTTAGAGAAGTGGATTTCGACAGTGACAACAAACATCAGACAACGACTGCAATATTTTGATTTATCAATTAGTTGGAGTAGGGGGCGAGCTTTTGAAATCGAATTTATTTATAAAAGTGTTTTGTGATTGATTGAATGTGTTTAAAATTGTTATGTTAATTTGTTTGATGTGTATCGTTTCAACTGGGTGATTACAACCACTTAAGCATTTGATTTGAAGCTTCATTAAGTGATTTTCAAACGAAATGTTTGAAAAGCTTAATACTACATGAAAATATTTAAAAACTAAATTATCCTGTCAAGAGCTCAACAACTATATAAAAATGTGTTTATTAGAAAATACATTATGGCCGAGAGACCATAAAATCTATAGGTATTTTTATACCTAACTATTCTTCAAAGTCGTGACTTTTAAATTTAGTCAAATCACCGAATTTTATGAAGTAACGGATAGAGATCAATCCATATAATTAATACCACCTTAGAAACACATCAAATTAAATAATTTTAACAATGAGTGAATACAATTCTCTTAAATACAAGTTTATTTTTACAACTTATTACTTCTAGAGTTGAGAAGAAATTTTATTATCTCAGTTTAACTTTTAAAATTTTTTTTTTTTTAGATTACATGCATTTAGGGACTCGTCGTCCGGCGACCGACGACGGCGTCCCCGAGGGAACTAGGCAGAGCAGGGGTGGAACTTATTTCTAATGTCAGGAGCATATTAGAAAATTACTTCACAACATAGCTTCGTCACCTAACTATGCTCAGCGTCATTTTCGAGTTTATAGCTTCGGGAAATGATGTATGATGACTCTTGGAGGAAGCCTTTGACCTCGTCAGCGTGTTGGAATCCAGTTTATGCTAGGCGTCATATAATTGTTTCTTACGTGGCTATGGAATTGGAAATGTTCGTCGCGAGCACACGTTAGACTAGGTAAATACAAAAAATGTTTGAAATTTGCTTTCCAACATCGATATTAAGATATTCTATGTCTTAGGAGTCTAGTATGACTTAGGCCTAGGATGTCTGCAGACTTTAGGAGAGAAGTATGATTGTGTAATAGGTATTATTTTAGGGGGGAGATTGAACAATCTGTGTCTGAATCTCAGTGTGATACCTGTGAGATGATCTGAAAATCTGGTTAGATGGTTCGAAACTTATATTAAAGATTTCAGGAATCATGTTATATTAGGTTGCTTAGATATTCTTAATTTTCAGGAGGAAGATTGTATCTCTGGTTTTCTTTTATCTTATATTTGTTTAAAGTTCCAGATTTGAGTAAATATATTATATTTAATATATTTTATTATATAATTCTACACATACACTTATCATTATACAAGATTTTATACACATACGTTGTCAATCACACATAATCACAAAATTAAGGCGATGTATGATGTATATAAGGAGAGATGTATTGTGTATCGGAATTTCTAATGAGATTTTGAATGATAGAGAATATGTTCTGATAATTAGATTTTCTTTTCAGCCATGAATATTATAATATATTAGTATTTTAATTTATTAATTATTTTGTAAAATCTGTTGTTTAAGTTGCTGTCTGTAAGTTTCAACGGGAATCGACAAAGGGGTGCAGACATCATGTACCTATGTGACTGGAGATACTTTAGGACTATAATGTTGAAATTCATAAAAGCTGAGTATAATTAATTACTATTTGAACTTTTCACTTGTACTTTAATTCTATTCTATTTTCTTATGAGAAAAGTTCAATTAATTTAGCTTACTGTTTCAATCATTTATGTACTTTAATGTTAATTTATTTCAATGAGTGTTTTATTTTTTTGTTACGTAGTAAATAGAGTCACTGGACAGCCTTTATGTGTAGAGATCTTAAATAGATTGCGGTTTTTCTATTTAAAAATCTCGAGGAGAGGGCAACAGATATGATTGGTCAAATTATCATAATTAATTTGGTGATTACAAAAAAGCATAATTAATTATATCTGTTTGGAGATAAGGATAAAGGGTCCAATTAATTAAAAATGTTTCTTAACTTCTAACTTGATATTTGTAATTTTATTTGTTGATTTATAATTTCATATTTTTTTTTGAATTTTTATTTTTTTTAAAAAAAACTAAGATTAAAAAATCTATATCATTAATTATTATGAATCCAATATATACAGACTTTTATTTTCGAATTTCAGGAGCGGATAAGCGAACTCAGCGTGGTGTGCGCATGAACGACAAGCGGGAACCTACGAGCTTACTCCGGTTTTACAATGGCGAGACGTCCAGTCTCTATAGCTAAGTTATAAACAATAGTATTTAGGATTTTTATTTATTTATTTTACTACCAAATTATATTTTATCAAAGTCTTTCCACTTTTCTCCTCTTCTTTTTCACGGGAAGATTTTACAGGTTTTATTTTACCATGGTTTTATTTTACCATGGTTTTATTTTACCATGGTTTTATTCCCACAGGAACTTCCGAATCGGAATAAAAAGAAGTTTCAATCCTTTTCCATATCTATCCCTGTGACAAATTACTGCCCAATTATATCGTATTTTCCCGCGCTAAATTTAATAAACGCGATATGATTTCATTCCTATGGGACCTCTCAATCGGAAAAAAAGCCTTATCTTTCTTCGTTCTTTCAACTATCCCAATGCCAAATTTCATCTGAATCCGATGCAGTAGTGCGACGTGAAAGAGTATCAAAAGTCATATTATGTTATAATTGTTCCCGTAGGAACTTGTGCGTTTTCCGGGATAAAATGTAGCCTAATGTGTTATGTTAAGATATAAGCTATCTGTATTCCAAATTTTAGCCAAATCGGTTCCATTGTATGAATATTTGCATACAAATTTACAACCCCTATATTACCCCCTCTAGACCTTAGAGGATTTTTCCAAAAACAGTGAAACACGTCATTCATAATTTTCAAACGAAAGGCCATGTACCAATTTTCATCCATTTTAATTGAAAAATAACGAATTTCCGTAACTTTAGGATAGAATTTTTATTCCTACAGGAACTCTTGATCGATATTTAATGAAGCTTATATTCTTTTCCGTCTCTTTAACTAACCTTGTGTCAAAATTCAGCTCAATTGCGTAGTATTTTAATGTGGTTTTATTCGCCAAAATTTTGATTATCGCGAAAGGTCCCACGGGAACTTTTGAATCGGGATGAAAAGGAGTTTAAATTCTTTTCCGTCTCTTTAACTATCTCTGTGATAAATTACAGCTCAATCATATCGTGTTTTTCCGCGCAAAATTTAATTACCGCGATAGGTTTTCATTTCCGCTAGACCCCTCGATCGGGAAAAATACCCTTGTCCTTCTTCATTCTTTCAACTATCATTATGCCAAATTTCATCTGAATCGGACTAGTGTGACGCGATGTGAAATAGTAAGAAAAGTCAAATTAAGTTATAATTTTTTCCCTGGGAACTTATAAGTTTTCCGAGATAAAATGTAGCCTAAGTATTATGTCAAGACATAAGCTACCTGCACTTTGAATTTCAGCCAAATCGGTTCTGTGGTTTGAATTTTTTTTAATACAAATTTACAACCCCTATTAATCCCCTTAGGGGATGATTTTCCAAAAACAGTGAAACACGTCATTCTTAGTTTTTAACCGAAAGGCGATATACCAATTTTCATCCATTTAAAAACTTTGGCCCCCGTTTCACCCCTTTAGGGGGTGAATTTTGAAAAATCCTTTCTTAGTGCAACCATATACCTGATAATGAACCTACGCGCCAAATTTGGAATCTCTAGACTCAGCGGTTTGGGCTGTGCGTTGATGTCAGTCAGTCAGTTTCTTCTTCTATATATTTAGATAATTCCACCCTTCCCTTCCCCCCGACCGACCTCGGCATGGTCGTAAAACTATCGTTAGGCGGCCTCGGCACGTACTAAAGGCCCCAGGTGACGATCTCGCTGTCCGAATAGCGAGATTAGTCTCTACGACTCCCCCCTCACACGACGCCGACGTCCCCGGGTTCGTCGGTGCCCGCAAGGATACACGAGATATCAGAGTGTCGTCCCCACTCAATCGCAACCGCACCCGCGTAACGGGGAGCTCCTTCAGAGTCAGAGTCAGAGTCAGAGTCGCCCTAAAAAGCCCGGTGAAGCAGTAATGGCTGCAACAGCCAACTGTATAGTCAGTCAGGAAAAAAAAAATTAAAACGAAATCGGAAACGTTTGGTCTGGTCTGTCTAAAAAATAATGGACTAAATAAATAAAGTATTAATTAATACTACAATATTGATAGAATCAGGCGTTACTTTGCGGAAATTCATTATTATGATAAAATATTAGTACCTTGCAAATCCGCTAAAAACAATTCAGTAGCACTCACGTGCACCTCCCCCCCTCCCTGCTTATGCGGACGATGCCAACTACATCACAACACCACCACCAAATTGATAAAAAAACTCGACACGTGTTTCGCCTTAACACGAGGCATCTTCAGGAGACACAAGTTGTTCGTGCGCTATACCTTTACCACGTGACGTAAAACAGCTGTTGTTGCTCTTATATAAACAACCCCTACTACTCCCCCCAACCGTCCTAATCACCTGATCGGTTGTTGTTATTATTTGAAAACATGAGTAACAATGGAGAATTGAAAACATTTAGTTGTTCGTTAATTATTACACCTCTATCTCTCCTCTGTACCGAACTATCTCCATCTGCTCCAAAACGCAAAGTTTTAAACTTTTTTGACAAATATGTAAAATATCGAAAGTGTGGTTGTCGGGTAGTGAATATCCTGAATCTAAAAGATGTTCCGCAAACTTTGATCGATCTGGGTGTTGATTATTGTACGCTGAAATGTGTTCTTTGTATCTTGTATCAAAACTGCGACCCGTCTGACCTATATAAAGGTGATCGCAGTCGCCGCAAGTAAGCTTGTATATACCAGACTTTTTTGAATGTTCTGTGCGTTCTTTGGCATTGCACAATGTCTTTTTTAATGTATTATTTGTATGGTAGGCGACATAAATGTCGTTACGACGCAATGTTTTAGCTATTTTTTCAGAAATTTTTCCTTAATAAGTTAAATTACCTTTGTATTTTTTAATATTTTTTTCCATTACAGGGTATAGTGCCGCTGTTGCCCTGGAATAAAGTTTCTTTTTGATTAAGCTGTCTATCATCTTTTGGTTGTATCCATTGGAATTAGCTATTTGATAAAATATATTGAGTTCTGCAGAATAATCTTGTTTACTGAGAGGTACTGACAATAATCGATGTATGTATGAATTGAATGCCGCGAGTTTATGTTGTCTAGGATGACGAGTTGAAGCTGGAATAACTGTGTCAGTGTGTGTTGGTTTACTGTATATTTGAAAGGTATTTTTGATTTTGCTTCTTTTTAAAGTTAAGTCCAAAAAATTGAGACTACCATTTTGTTCTTTTTCTAATTTAAATTAAATTTTTGGATGTATATTGTTTAAATTATTTACAAAATGTTCTAGTTCTTGGTCTCTTCCTGTCCATCACAATATTATGTCATCTACATGTTGTGAATGTTGTGAATGAAACGAGTACGTGACCAAGACTTATAGTTATTATTCATGCTAATTAATAACTACCTACATTGACATTTATATAACTAATGTGTAAGCTACCTACATTACATCTTTCCCTTTTATTTAATTTACTTAATGATATATTATTCAGATGCTTACACATACACATATATACAAAATTATGTAATTAATGTAACACTATTATTTAATTAAAACAAAGATAGTGCTATCGTTAAAATAGCATATACCTTTACATATAAGTACGATATATTATATAGATATTTTTACATTATGTAGTAACATTATTTCATACTTCATATAGATATGAACATATAATTTCATAAAGATTATTTAAGTATTAGTATTAATTTTATATTTGTATATGATTATCATATTACATAGAACAGAAGAATGCTATCGCTCACAATAGTATTACCTATTCTTTACTTACTAATACCATAGCGTAATAACTACTAACTAATATATAATTATTTCATTTATAATTACATGTTTTTTTTATATATAAAATAATATATTTATAATATTAAATTTAAAAATTAGTAATGATTTACTTTACTTTTCACATATTTTGTTTATCTTAGCGCCAGCTTCAAAAGCAGCATGCCGCGTGGGCCTGTTAGGTTTGCGTTCATAAAACACATTACCTGATAATTGAGAAATCGCATAACCAGCCTCTGTGCCTACCGTGACGTCGGATGAGGTACTAACGTGAGGTTCAGTTTCATTGCGTTATTTATTATTACTATAATACTTAATACAATAATTATTATTACTATATCCGAGTTCTTTGCTTTTATTGCCTGCATCGAAATTAGATGACGCCTGTTTCTGCGGTACCTTCTCCTGGCGGAATCTGTAACAAAGTAAGATCGTGGCCGGGAAGCTCGCGCCTGCACCAGTGCACCTGCACATGCTTCCTACGATCACCGTCTATCATTACTGCCGGTTCTCCGGGACTCAGCACGGGTAATGTTTTTTCGTGTCTATCGTAGTACTGTTTACTAACATTTTGATTTTTCATTATATTTTCATAGTCCTCGTCATTATTGCGTGCCGGCCGTAATTTGTCTACGTGTGATGGGAGACTCGTATTAAGCCGTCGCCCCATAAGCAGTTGCGAAGGTGAACCGATACCGTCTCGAGGTGTCGCTCTGTAGTTCAATAGGCCGAGGTAAAAGTCGTTGCAGGATTTAATAGATTTTATTAGAATCTTTTTTATTATTTGAACGCTTTTTTCACTACGACCGTTCGATTGGGGGTAGTTAGGTGAAGTTGTTGTCTGTTTAAAAACCCACAGTTTACTCAAGTCTTTAAAGTCTTTAGATACATATGCCGGCCCATTGTCCGTCACAAGTTCGACCGGTATACCGTGTCTCGAAAACTGGTCTTTCATAGCAATAATGACCGGTGTGCTGCCTTTACTTTTTAAGGGACTAACTTCTATAAATTTCCAAAGTTCCAGAACATGTGGTTAATTTACCCTCATATAAATTTAAAATATATGTCAAAGATAGTTTAATGAAAAAAAGCTATTACAAAGTTGATGAATACATAAATGATAAAAATGCTTGGAAAAATTAGAACTTAATTGATTTGTATTGGAGCATTTGAAATATTTTTTAAAATTAAAATATTGTATATTATGTTATTACCTAGTGTAAGGCTATATTGTTTTTCTTATATTATGTATAAAAGATTAACTGCTGAGTTTATTGCCGGTTGGAAGTGTCCTTTTATGATAGGGAGGGCATTTTACAATATCATAAAAGGACACTTTCCATTACAAACATAAAAAACATGAAATATAAAGCACAAGCACAACATAAAAAAGTATCTAATTTAAAAAAAGGACAGTTTATGTATTCATCACTAAGAAATAATCAAGTACATCTCAGTACTCGGTCTCCCGCCCTATAGACTTACGAACCGATGCCGTAGTGACATTCATAAGTGCTCAATTATTGTAGCCTAAACTGAATAAATTATATTGAATTTGAATTTATAAAGTTAGAAAAATAATCGATCAGTATTAGAAAATATTTTTTTCCATAACTAAATATGTCCGAGCCGACCTTGGCATGTCCGGGATGTGATGCGGCACAAGCGGCTCCCGCGCAGACCGCGCCGCTACCTCGGCGCACGTGACGCAGCTGCGCACCGCGCGCTCGACGTCGCGAGACATCCCTGGCCAAAACATTACTTCCCGCGCGTTACGCTTACATCGGTCGATACCTAGATGTCCATCGTGTACACGACTAATCATTGCTGGACGTAACCCTCGCGGAACGTAAATAAGATTATCTTTAAAAATTATCCCGTCTATAAACTTCAAGCTCTCTTTTTGGACGACCATTGCCCGCGTACACTTACGTCTACTTCGTGTTTATTACTGGGCCATCCCACTCGTATGTACTTTATTAATGACAGACATCCACTATCTTTATTTGTAAATTCTCGAATTAAATTCAATTTGCTGTCGCTAAATCCTACGTTTTGAATTAAAAAACAAGATTGTTCCTCAATTTCATCTGTCACGTTATTGTTCATTGTGTTATTTATTGGCGCTCTAGAAAGTGCGTCAGCTACATACATATATTTTCCCGGCTTATATATCACTTTAAAATCATAACTCTGAATACGAAGCATCATTCTCTGTAAACGCGCGGGTACTGAGTTCAAGGGCTTTTTAAAAAGGGCTTCCAGAGGTTTATGATCAGTTTCAGCCGTGATGTCTTTTCTACCGAAAACATATTGGTGAAATCTTTCTAATGCGAATACAATAGCCAGTAGTTCCTTTTGGATCTGCGCGTAACGACATTGTGTCTCAGTGAGCGTCGCGGGAGCAAATTCGACGGGACGGCCGGCCTGCAGCAGCGCCGCGCCCAGCGCCCGTGCGCTTGCGTCAACCGTCAGTGTATATTATCCCAATGCCACTCAGAATCTTTTTTTAAAAGATCTCTTAACGGCGCAGATATATCCGAGTAGTTAGGTATGAACTTTGACATGTAATTGATCAAACCGAAAAATCGTTCCAGTGACGATTTATCGTGTGGATTTGGCATATCCTTGATGGCTTTAACTTTACTTTGATCCATCTGCATACCGTCCGAACTGAAAGTATGACCCAAGTAACTAACTTTCTGAACGCAAAATTCACATTTTTTCTTTCTGAATTTTATACCTACATGTCGCGCCGTTAGACACGATCAGTCGATCTAAACGCGCATCGTGTTCAGATTTACTAGATCCCCAAACGATGAAGTCATCAATAAATGAATCTACGCTCTCGAGATTCTCTAAGATTTGACGGAGTTTAGCATGGAAAACTTCCGAGGCACAATTGATGTGGCCATGTTGTGAATGAAACGAGTACGTGACCAAGACTGATTTTATTCATGCTAATTAAAGTCAAAGTCAAAGTCAAAATGGTTTATTCAAATAAGGATTTTACAATCACTTTTGAATCGTCAAAGTTATAAAATATTATTTTTTGAACCCTCCCACCTTCCCGCCGGTTCACAATGTTGTTGATTTCTACCGAGAAGAATCCTGCAAGAAACTCGATAGTTACTCTTTTAAAAACACTATCAATAATACAAATAAACTAAAATACAATTAATGTTTTAAATAAAAAAATTTTAGTCGTACAATTTTATGTTATTTCCATTTTAATTTGGTTTACCTATGCATCCTGTAATTGAGCATCATCAGTCCCAAGGATTTTTATCATTTACATAGTCTGAAATATTGTAGTATGCCTTTTTACACAGTATCTGCTTGATAAAAGATTTAAATTTACTTATTGATAGATTTTGAATTTTATTGGGAACTTTGTTGTAAAAGTGTATACATTGCTCCATAAAAGAGTTACTTATTTTGTGTAGACGTGTATCATGCACCAACAGCTTATTTTTACTTCTACTATTAACTTTGTGAACGTCACTTTTCTTGCTGAAACTATTGATATTTTTATGTACATATAAAAGATTTTCATATATGTACTGCGACACTAAAGTTAAATTTTTTACTTCCCTAAACCTATCCCTCAGAGATATTCTTTCTAGATCCTAATTTATAAATAGCACGAATTGCCCTTTTTTGTAACAAAAATATTGTATTTACATCAGCAGCGCTACCCCACAATAGGATACCATATGTCATTAAACTATGGAAATAGCTAAAATATACTATTTTTGCAGTGTCGACATCGGTCAATTGTCTTATTTTCTTGATCGAATTAATAACTACCTACATTGACATTTATATAACTAATGTGTAAGCTACCTCCATTACACTACATATATATAGTAGTAACATCACTGTGAGAAATTATGTTTTGAATTTTAAAAATTATCCATGAATATATCCGCCATCAGGGGACTCAAAGGGAAACCCATTGCAAGTCCTTCTTTTTGTAAATAGAATTGATTATTAAATCTGAAAAAAATTTGTTGCATACAAATTGTCGTTAGATCCAACAGTTCTTGTTTTTCTTGTGGATGTAAAAGTTGTCTATCAAACATATTTAATATTAAAATTAAACACTCTTGATATGAACATTGGTAAAAACCCACATCCAGCGAAACTATAATTGAATCTTCCGGTATCGTGATATTCTGAATATTTTTAATTAAATCAAGACTATTTTTAGATCATAGGATTCATGGGTATAATACAATTTTTGGATGATTGTGTTCTAAAAACAATTTGAGAGTTGTTAACAGAGGTTCTAACTTCTTTGTGAAACTTTTTGGTTGGGTCAGAGTTCAGATTTTTAAAATCTTCATTATTAAGTATATTATTTACTTTTTCTATATAATCTGCATGATTTAAAACAACAATACTATTTCCCTTATCTGCCTTTGTTACTATAAGATTATTATTATTTTTTTTTTTTTACTGATTTTAGAATATTTTTATCAACTTTTTTTTGAAATGTAGAATCATAACTAGACATTGACCTCTTAATTTGATCTGCCGTGTCGGCATGTATATCTGTAGGTATGTTCTCGGTCTTAGTTAGCTATTTGTATTCATTCGTTACCTACGCATTAAGTAGAAAAAGGCTATTAGCTAGGCAGGTATAAATAAATATATGGATATCAAGATCATGAAAGATTGTTTAAGGCGCAGTACCAACCTAACAAGCGTCGCCAAAAGATATTCCTTATTTCCTCTTTGTACAAAATTCATTTTAAGAAATGTTACAAACTAATTATTTAGAACTAGTTCGAAGTTATTTTTAGAAGGTTATACATCGTTTTTAGAATATACCTGTTAGTTGTAAATATCGGTTTTGCTAAAAGTGGCCGATTTTAGCAAAAACGTTATCTACAACTTACATGTAAATTCCAGATACAATACATGATAGCTTAGAACTAGTACTTACTGCATAATTGGTTTGTAACATTTCTGAAATGTTTTTTGTAGAAAGAGAAAATAAAGAATATATTTTGGCGGCGCTAGTAAGGTAGGTAAAAGGGGAGAGGGGCCTTAAGAGAGCGATACCTCAAGGCTGAAAAGCTCATTTCTGTTGCACTAACGATGTGCAATTGGGATCTTAAGATTTTCTTAAAAGTATTTTATACCATAACTAAGTCTTTAAATTTTAAAATTGAATTTTGAAAGGATATCTGAATCAATAAATGGTTTTCACAAACAATCAATATTTTTGAACCAACCCTATCTGACGACAACCCACAGGATAGGATAGACGAGAAAAAAAAACCCGGGTTGCACACTTGACGGGAGCGCCGGCAGAAGTGAAAGCATACAACCTGGATATAACATTTTAACATGTGTAATCCGCACTTTCATCTTTTCGTCAACCCAATTCCCTCTTACTTTTTATTCGTCCTATAGTGTTTAACATTTTTTACTCATCACAAAAAAAAGTGCACAACGCCGCTACAGACGTTTTCACTTCAAAAACATAATAGGCATGGCATTATGGTTTCCGTGTCACGAATTTTCGATCAGCCTGACGCGAGTTTATCATTGTTTACCCATCACAAATAATAATGTTTGCTTATTTACTTTTTTGACGTAGTATATTTGACATCTCAATCCCATATACAACCTCCCTGTACTACTCATAATCGCCATACATCAAAAATAAAAACTAACCTAATATAAATAAATCTGACGCGAATTCCGTCTTACGAATTTTCTATGAATTTTCCATCAGGACACGTGACCTGACGCGAGTTTAACATTTTTTACCCATCACAAAAAAAGTGCACAACGCCGCCAAAGAAGTTTCACTTCAAAAATCATTCCCACTTTATGTGTAAGGAAGGTACCTACCCTTAATTTATTTTTAAAAGCTTTTATTTAACTTGCCATGTATATATGCCATGCCATGTATGTTTGTTCGGGTGGAATCTTGCTACTGAATTCGGAAGCAGATATCTTTAACCGATTGAGCAGAAATGTTGTATACGCGTGACGTCATTCTAAATCCAATATGGCGGACCATCCAAGATGGCGGAATAGTTGTTTTTAAAGCATTTCTACAATATGGGTATCAAATGAAAGGGCTTGTTGAGAGTAACTCGAAAAATGTGGCGTCATTCTAAATCCAATATGACGGAACATCCAAGATGGCGGAATAGTTATTTTTTATGCACTTCTGCAATATGGGTTTTAAATGAAAGGGCTTGCCGAGAATAATTAGAAAATAACTAAAAAGTAGAAATAAATTAAAAGCAAAAAAACCTTTTTTTAAAAAAGCTTTTATTTAAATGCTCTAAAAAGAAAAAAAAAAAATTTTCCTTTAAAATTTTCTTTTTTCTTTTTAGAGCATTTAAATAAAAGCTTTTTAAAAAAAGTGTTTTGCTATTAATTTATTTCAAGATTTTATTTTACTAATTTGCCGGCGTGATTTATTTGTATACCCATGCCAAATTATAGCTTTTAGGGGTTCCTGAGCTAAGATGCGGATAGACAGACAGACACATGGACCAACATAGCGAAACGTAGAGGGTTACAGTAAATTACCGTGATAAATAAGTAATGTAAAACAATTTTTAGTAAATTAATGTTCGATTTTTAACCAACTTCAAAAAAGGAGGAGGTTCTATGTTCGACGTGTATATATTTTTTTAATGTATGTCCACCGATTTATCCGACAATTGTAAATCGATTCCAAAAATTCTTTTTTTATCCGAAAGAGTATGCTCCTGAGGTGGTCCCATATTAATGAAGTGGATTTGACTTTATTTTTAGTTATTTACTTATTGCTAAAAATCTGAAATCAGTAAATAAGTAAAAATAATTACTTTTTGCCAAAAATCAGATCTGAATTACCGTTTGAAGTAAGTGTCATGCAATTAAAGTGTACATAAGCCACTTTAAAAGTTTGTGGGAATCTCACTTCAGCTAAATATCCCCCGGAAAATGCCTCACGGTGGCCATGTTGTGAAACGTTCGCACGCAAATACCGCCAAAGTCTTTCTATATTTTGTGTATGTGCACCTATTATGCGGTCAACAAAATGCACGCGGTTTCATAGGCTTTCCAGCAGTTTTTGTCTTTCAACTCCGCCAAAAAGCCACTGTCCTTGCACAATGCGCCCACGATTGTATTTACAGCGACCGAATTTGGCATCGGCAATTTCAAAAATAAGTCCTTCGCCTCCAATTTGTTGAGAGTGACGAACACTCCAACCGACAGTTACTTCGCGTACAAAACTTGCATAATCAGTATAAGCGCTGGTTGAAATGTCCAAAACACTTATTATGTATGAACTGCGGCTACGCGGTATGTTTAGGTATAAGTGACAAACTTGAACACTGCCCACACACAAAGTAATTTATGTATCTTATTTATAAATATAAAGTAATTTATGTAGTTATAATGGTGAAAATTCGTTCACTGACTAATTGAGATGAGCCTTTTTTTTCTGAGCTGTCAATGCAGTTGGCTGTTGCAGCCATTACTGCTTCACCGGGCTTTTTGGGGAGAGACTCTGAAGAAGTTGATACCTCATGTATCCTTGCGGGCACCGACGAACCCGGGGACGTCGGCGTCATGTTAGGGGGAGGCCCTATTAGGAGAGGTCGTTGAGACTAATCTAGCTATGCGGATAGCGAGATCGTCATCTGGGGCCGTTAGTACGTGCCGAGGCCGCCTAACGATAGTTTTACGACCGTACCAAGGTCGGTCGGGGGGATGATACGTTGTGGATTGCACAATTAATCGATTCGGGTATTTTGGCTGGAAAAAGCAGACTGCCAGGTCTTTGAGATATTGGGAAGTCGTGGGGAGCTCGAAGTCCCTGTGTAGGCCGCGTACCAGGAGGCTCCGGAGGCCGCTCTCAGAAAGCGGTTTTGGAGGGACTGGAGATTGCGTTTAGACAACGCATAAACGACGCTAGCATATGCTAGAATGGGGCGGATGCAAGTGGTGTAAAGAGTCAGCTTATTTCTAAGCGACATCTTACTGTACTTGCCTATCATGAGATATAGACGACCAAGGACAAAAGCGGCTCGGTCGCTAACTATTTTAGTGTGATCGCGAAAATTCAAACGCCTATCCAGGGTCACACCGAGATATTTGGCTTTGTTTTGCCAAGGAATGGCATGGCTGAAGAGTGAGAGACGAGTTATCCGCGGAGGGCGGCCTACGGTAAAGAGAACGGCAGAGCTTTTGTTGGGATTCACTTCGATTCTCCATTTCCGAAATCATTCGCCTAGGGCGGTGATAGCGGATTGGAGTCTCTTAGTAATTCGACTTACTTGCCTATCGGTGGTATAAATAGCCGTATCGGCCGCGAAGAGGGCTAATTGGTTACCTATTGTTACAGGGATGTCGTTTGTGTACAGAAGGTACAAGATAGGGGCGAGCACGGACCCTTGAGGGACTCCTGCTTCTATGGGACGGGGGGAAGAGAGAGTGCCTTCAACTTAATAGCGAAAGCTACGGTTCGTCAAGTAGTCTCGTATGATAACCCCGAGACAGTCTGGCAACTAAAAGTTGTATAGATGAGCCCAAAAGAGCCCATGTATCGGTAAAAGTATATCATCATTTTGGGTCAGGTAAGTCCATAGGTGGCCAGGAAACACTATTTTTTTTTTTGGGCCATGTGTGTCCACATAAATGCGGCGAGGTGTGCTGCTACTTTTAGGCCAGGTGTGTCCGCATCTTACATTGGGCTAAGTGAGTCCATAGGTGGCCAGGTGCGTCATTATTTTTGGGCCAAGTGTGTCCGTACAAATGCGGCGAGGTGTGCTGCTACTTTTGCGCCATGTGTGTCTGCGTTTTACGTTAGGCCAGGTGAGTCCATAGGTGACCAGGTGCGTCATTTTTTTTTCGGGCCAAGTGTGTCCGTATAAATGCGGCGAGTTGTGCTGTTACTTTTGGGCCATGTGTGTCCATATGACACTTTGGGCTAAGTGAGTCCATAGGTGGCCAGGTGTGTCTTTATTTTTTGGCCATGTAAATGCAGCGAGGTGTCCAGCTATTTTAGGGGCATGTGTGTCGGAATCCAACATTGGTCCAGGTGGGACCCCTAAATGTAGTCCATGAGTCTTATATTCTCATGTATGAACATTTTCTTTAAAAGGTTAATATACCATTGCAATAATAGTAACGCTTACGTTGAGACCCACGAAATATTTATGTTCAACCCTCACAACAAACAACCACAAAATGATAAATTTAAATATATATGACTATAGTAATAAAAGTGTTGTATCTACGATTTTGGTAATTCTTTTTCTCTCCGGGATAATTTCTATTAGAGAAAAAAATTATGATAAAAATCTCGTTATATTTACTCATTTCTTTTATAGTCGGCTACCGAATGTCATGATTTATATTGTTCTTCGCAAGGGGCTATATGCATAAGTTTTCATGTAGTATAATAAAATGGTAGGAAAGTCAAAACTGTACATTGAATATTTTTTTAAAAGAATACTTGGGGTGTGATTTACAATCGATACCGAAGCCGAAAATATAGTTTTTAGAATTTTTATCTGTTTGTCTGTATGTATGTTCGGGATAAACTCAAAAAGTACTGCATGGATTTACTTCAAATTGTATTACTTGTACTTATAATGTGTAATCTAACGACGCATAGTTGTCTTGCTTCTTAATTATTAATTATTCTACTCACACATAGCCATTTATTTTATGTTAAAAAATCGTGTAAAGTCATAAATCAGATGCTTTATAATTTTTCACCATATAAAAATGTTTCCTATTGGCTAACTAGATGGCGTTGGCGTCGAATTAGATCGCACTATGGTTTAGTTCACAAAAAGTGATCTTATAGTTTAGCGTTCACGCAGACGACGACGCGGGCAGCAGCTAGTATGTGTATAAATATTAGAGGTATTAGGAACTATGAACTGTGAGTACGTCGATTACAAAATTATTAACATTTCTATAATATTGAATTTGGTAAGTATTGTTTTGGTTATCAGTAATATTTATTGTTAGCTAGATGTATAGAATTTTATATTTTTTTAGAATATTTATTTGTATTGAATAGTTTATAATTTATAATAATAAATTTACAATAATTATTTTTTTGAATACTTACATCAATCGGGAGTTTTGCAAGACGTTGACAGGGAGCTGACTAATAAGTGTACGTGCACCAGGAGGTTACACTAAGCTGTATGGCCGTATGTCATGATTTCTAATAATTTAGCTACTTTAAGAAATTTGTACTGGCAACACAGATACTGTTTAGGGCTCCGTAGTCCGTACCACAAAGGGTAATTAGCGAAACTCTATTACTAAGACTCCGCTGTCCGTCCGTCCGTCCGTCCGTCCTTCTCTTACCAGACTGTATCTCATTTATCGTGATGTACAGTTGAAATTATAAATATTTAAGGGGGGCTCCCATACAGCAAACGTTATTTTTTCCGTTTATATAGATAATTGTACGGAACCCTTCGTGCGCAAGTCCGACGCGCACCTTTTTTGTGTCTATTGCAAACGCCTTAAATAGGGAAACAAATGCCTAGAGCACTCTCTCGGACGACGCTTGCCAGATAATACATAATTGCACAGTGGGTTGTTAGATGTACTTTAATTGATTAAGATGTTGATGTGTCGATTTTGTATTATAATAAAACCAATTGTCTAACCAGCGCAGTGCAACAAGGTTATTTTACTTCTGAAAAAAACTAAAAGCGCGTATTGTGAGTGAAACTAGCAACGAATTATAACGATTTCCTAGCGAAAATATCACATTAGACACCCTGATCACCAGGTCACCTGGGGCTGCAGTTTCGACATACGGTTGATAAATACATAACGATTGTTTTGTAGTCTCTTCAGTTAAAATATAGTTTTTTTCGCTATCGTATCGACCACAACTGTCAAAATAACGACTTCTATTGATAATTTATCGAGCCTTTGCGACTGCCCGATATGCAAAAAATCTCTGTTGATAATAACGTAAAATATTTACAAAGTAAATATTAGTAAATATTTTGTTTAAATTACTACCCTAGTGATCCCAATACTTCAATGGCTGAAGCATATTTAGCATGGAACTTGCTTCAATGTGGACAAACAGCGGCTTACGCGTCGTAGAAGGGAAGAACAAAACCCTTTTCTTTAGGAAGAAATTTTTTTTTTTTTACACTTACTCCTAAGCGTGTCATTACGTGCAAGTAAAGCAAGTGATAAGACCTACATTATTCCGCGGGCTTTTTCTTTGTAAATTTTATTTTTTAAAGGCAAAGTTGGCGCCGCGTTCATAGAAATTCTATGAAAATTTATAAGAGCTGATGAAAAACGTTGTGTGTGACACGGGCGGTACGGAATTTACAAACATAGCCTCTCGTTAGTGATTTTCTCCATACCACCCTTGCTACAAAATGTACTTTTAGGATAGGTACAGAGCATCAAAAGAAATGTTCATTGAACCTTCAAAATGGAGTTTTACGGCCCACCCTTCAAAGACAAAGGCCCTTACGGACTTTCTACGGAAACTGAGAGTGAGAGTCGCATCCTCGCTGTGATGAGTCGTCGGTGTCCCCCAGCACGATGCCAGACACAACACTAATCAACAACAGGCACAGAAAACCAAGTTATTTTTTGAAATTTTCTTTCTTGTGTTAACTCTACAGTGCAACAAACTCTTCTGACCCGGCGAGCGGTCAAGAATGAAAACTACCCTCGCCATATTGAAATTGTGTGAACTTATAACGACACTAGCAACTAGCGACCGACCACCCAAGGAAGATGGAACTGTCAACATGAGAGTTACCATATTAATAGTATATTTTTCACGAATTACATCCATAGCGTTTAATTAAACAATGACGACATCGAATATCACAAACGCGAATCTAAGAACCACATTTTTTTATATGTTGTTAGGTCCCCTAGTAGTTTATACCCAAGTTTGCAACCCTAAAAACCCTGTGCTACTCCCATAGTACTAGAAAAACTGCGAAATTCTGGCACTTGTTTCAGTTTTTTTTTTAAATACCTTAACGAGGCGTATTTTAAATATATTTGTTCCGTACTTTTGTAAAGCAAACTAAATTTGTTACAATTTTA
Source organism: Apoda limacodes (assembly GCA_946406115.1). Classification (NCBI taxonomy): domain Eukaryota; kingdom Metazoa; phylum Arthropoda; class Insecta; order Lepidoptera; family Limacodidae; genus Apoda; species Apoda limacodes. The sequence goes on from OX291555.1 coordinate 127,802, forward strand.
GCCCAATTTGAGTACTCTAGGTCCATTAATTGCGGAGGTAAGTTACAGTAAGTCAAAGATGGGCATTTTTTTTCAAAAAGTGAAAATATATTGGTAAGGTAATTTGCCACGAAATGTACTAGCTCAACATATGGCTATACATAGGCTATATGGGAAATGTACTAGCTCAACATATGGCTTTACATAGGCTATATGGGAAATGTACTAGCTCAACATATGGCTATACATAGGCTATATGGGAAATTTATACGAACTCTATCAACTGAATTTCGGCAGCATTACTAAGCATGAACCCGTATAAGTTATTCTAAAACTCAGACTTTGCAACGTAGGCAAATATATTTGGATACCATATTCCTGTATAAAATATTGAATTATCACATAGACTCTGAGTTTCTCTTGGAAAAATAATTATGATTTGAATGTTCCTCGCTTCTCCTCACGTTCTAATAAAACATTTCATATTACTTTTTTTTATAAAACTTTGCCAGAAATACCTGCTTTATACGATCTTGTCAATATTATAAGAGTTTTCTCTTTAAATATTTATAAAAGGAAAGTAAGTAATTTGATATTCCAATTTAATTCAGTTTCATTTTTGTCTTCATTTTCATTGTCTTTTTTTCTCCCTCACTCTCATGGCTTTTCCCCACATATGTTCTCGATATAAAATAATATTAATGTTAATAACGAGGGGTACTTTAGGTCTGTTTACTTATGTGTACTTTATGTGTACTTTATATGTAATTTAAGACATTAAACAACTGGATACCGTCTGTCAATTGAGTATCTAGTTACGTGCTCATGACCTGTCATAATTGAGTATCTAGTTACGTGCTCATGACCTGTCATAGTTGAGTATCTAGTTACGTGCTCATGACCTGTCATAGTTGAGTATCTACTTACGTGCTCATGACCTGTCATAGTTGAGTATCTAGTTACGTGCTCATGACCTGTCATAGTTGAGTATCTAGTTACGTGCTCATGACCTGTCATAGTTGGCAACAGTGAGATTGCTGTTTTTAAGTCAAAATTATTTTATGCAATTTTTACGGTTTGTATACCTTTATCTACACTATATAAGTTTAAACTATAACGATAAATTTCCTTAATGTAACTCGTTTAACTCATACACTCGAGTGCAAACGAGTATTCAATTCTTTCACTTGCTGAAATTTTTGCTGAGCTGACTCTGAACTTTGCCTTCTTTGAGATCCAACTTTAAGCCCGTGGAAGCTCAGAAGATCCTGACATCTGCGCAGCTGCAGTCACTGAGACAATCCTCGCTGATATAGAATATTATATTCCTAACCCGCGAGTAGCTGCCGGCGTCAAAAAACGAGCATGATTTAATAGGTCTTGCATAGAAGCTAAAATTCTTAAGCAAACTGCATATAAGGCTTGGACCACGGCGCGCAATAATAAGGATCCGAATATTTCTGAGGTAAAACGCAAATAAAATGCTACCTCGAGGTTCAGGAAGAAAGCAACTGCTAGAGCAAAATTCCAATTCATCGGCAAAATAGGTGGGCGACTAACGAGCTATCCTTGGTCGCTTGCCAAAGTTGCCGAAGGGAACTTTTACCAGTCGTCGTTACCACCACTGCGAAAGACCGATGATGACTTGGCCCACAGTGCTAAAAAGAAAGCTGATCTACTGGGCAGTCTCTTTACCTCAAACTCTAATATGAACGATGAAGGCGCTGCACCACCTACTATACCGTGGTGCGGTAAGACCATACCGAAAATCTCCATAACACAAGAGTAGGTCCAGCGCGCGTTGCTTTCTCTAGACGTTCATAAGTCGAGCGGGCCAGACGGTATACCAGCAGTGGTGCTTAAGCAGTGTGCTCTTGTGAGTCCTGTACTTACGCGCTTCTTCACGCTTTCCTACCACACTAGGCAATTTTTGTCTTCATAGAAGTACTGCTGCCATCTCTGGGCGGGTGCACCCGGATACCAATTAAGCTATTTGACTCAACGACGGGCTGTGAGAATTGTCGACGAACCCAAACTCACTTGCCGTATCGAACCCTTAAGTTTGAGGAGAGACTTTGCCTCCCTGTGTGTGTTCTACCGCTTGTACAATGGGATGTGTTCTGAGGATTTGTTCGAAATGATGCCCACGGCTACTTTCTACCATCGCACCGCTCGCCAGTGGCAGGGAATTCATTCTCACACTCTAGAACCGAAGTGGTCGCGTACAGTGCGGTTTCAGAGAAACTTCCTCTCGCGAACGCTTGGGTTGTGGAATGAGCTCCCTGCCAAGGTTTTCTCTAAGGACTACAGTATGGGGTTCTTCAAGAAAGAAGTTATGGGATTTTTGAAGGGTCGGCAACGTGCGAGTGATACCCCTGGTGTTACAAGCGTCCATAGGCCACGGTGACCGCTTACAATCAGGCGGACCGTGTGCTTGTTTACCATATTTAACGTATTTACTATATTTGTACCGCACACTCACGAGTAGTTCAGGAGTAATAAATTTCCAAATTCTTTCAAGTTATACACTTGGTTTCAATTAGATAGATCCCGTACCTAGAGGTATAGATATAAAGCAGCATTACGCCCCCACTCGGATAACGGAAAGGTATCGCGGTACCTAACTTACTTATCTAGTAGACTTTACTAAAATATGTATTGCGATGACGGCGACACGGCGACAGTGTGGGGCATTCTATGTGGCGTTGACTGGCGGCACGTTGTCGGTTTAGCGGCGGCTACAGTCTGCAGCACTCGAGCCGGCTTCTCTCGTCTCATTGTATGCGCTGGGTGGGCCGGCCCTGGACCCTGGACTCCGTAGGCCGGGAAATCCCTGGACATCGCTTTTTTATGGGCCGGGCTATATCCTGGACTCCGTAGGCCGGGCGAACCATGGACCCCGCTCGTACGCTTTAAATCTTCTAGGTATAGGACGTTTTTGTTGTTTGTGGCGGCTTCTTATTTTACTGGCACGTTTTGATCTGGAATTTTAATAGTGGGGTCTTCGGCTGTTAAGGATTTAGGCTTGTTGTGTCTTCATTTTTACTGTTTTGATTATAAAATTGATTTCTTCATTTCGTATACGTTTATGCAAAATTCTGGGTTCTTCTTTTCTTAAAAATAATGTTCTTCTTTTTTGTAGATGTCGTTTCGGTTTTTTGGCAAAGGGTCAACATGAAGAGTGTGCCTATAGATAGCCTAGGTGCCCTGGGAGTGGAGATATATTAAGACAAAGACATGTTCTCTAGTTGACGATAGTATATTGAATTATCATAAAAACTTAACTACTAATTCTAACACGTGTCACCTAATTAGGCGGCTAGCGTGAGGAAGTGCATTTCGCAATGCTAGCATGGTACAGTGGCACAAAAGCGTGGTGGAATTATTATTCAACAAGTTAAAAGTAATTTAAAAAATTTAAAAATCCGCCATTATGATTTCCAATAATTTTAATATAGCCTATACAACTCTCGTGGTCAAGACGAATCTGACCATGTATAATTTATCAAAATCGATTTAGCCGTTTAGTAGTTACGAGGGAACATAGATTCCCACATACATAGAGGTCAAACACATATACCCTCCTTTTGGGCTTTGCCGCAGTCTGGTGAAAATCGGCCAAGTGCGTGTCGGACTCGCGCACTAAGGGTTCCGTGCCATTATCTATAAAAACGGGCAAAAAAAAACCACGTTTGTTTTATGGGAGCCTTCTTAAATATTTATTTTATTCTGTTTTTTAGTATTTGCTGTTATAGCGGCAAGAGAAATACATCTTCTGTGAAAATTTCAACTGTCTATCATGGTTCATGAGATACAGCCTGGTGACAGACGGTCGGAGTCTTAGTAATAGGATCACATTTTTACCCTTTGGATACGGACCCCTAAAAGGGAGATAAAACTTCAACTAAGAACTAACGCCCGATATCACTTCCAAGACACGTGTATAAGCTGTTCTCTAGCGTCGTCACGAATCGTCTCGCTGGAAGACTTGATGAGTTTCGGAAAGGCTTCAGTACTGTAGACCTTATTTATACTGTCCCTCAGATTATACAAAAAAAAAACAAGAGTATGATTATACTCGCTGTTTATGGCGTTCGTGGACTATAAAAAAGCTTTTGACGCCATCAAAACCTGGGCCGTGCCAGATTCTCTGTAGCGATGTTGCATAGCCTAGGGACATATTGAGTTCCTGCGATGTATTGACATAGGTGCTACAATATAATATAGCGAAATATTGCACCTCCTAGATGAATCCTCTGGATGAGTACGCCTTGGCATGAATTGGGACAGGACAAATTATCGCCAAAAATCGCTTTTTCCTTCAGACAACCTTTGGGTACAAGATAAAACAAATCGACTGTGAAGAATAGGAAGTGCATGCAAATTTATATTTATAAGTTTTATAAATCAATGAATATAATGTAACATACCATAATAAAACAATACAACAATTTTATAGATATCTTAACATATATGCATATACGCGTTCCAGAGTTTGATCGCGTAGACTGTAAACGAAACGAAACGAAATGTAAACAAAGTGAGGGAATATTTAACATTAAGCTCGTGGAAAGACGAGGAGCAGAGGAGCCCAGAAATTTTAAACGCTCTTTCAAGTATATTGGTGCAGATAGAACAGTACAGTTCCAAACAACACCATATACAGGAGACATAGAATATGAGTATTCAGGTGAAAGTGAACTGGGAGCCATTTGAGCATTTGAAATATGTGTTACAAGTAAACAAGTATGATTCCTATGCATAAAGTACGAAGTCGCTCAAATTTATTAAGTTACAAGTTGTAAATGTAATAGAATGGCTAACGTCAGCATAATCGAGAATAGGAATAAGTCAAGATTGTGCTTAATTTTAATGTAAGTAGGTAAGAAATTACATAGACGTCGCAGAGCTGTTTGCAGCGCTCACATGTGGTCCCCGTGTCAAGTTACGGTCGATTTGTATTCCAAGATTCTTTATTTTCTCATTATAAGGAATTAAAACATTACACAAATATACCTGTGGAATGGAATTGAAATTTAGCTTTGATAAAAGACGCGAGCTGCTAACTATGTATATTACTCAAAAAGAAGACGAGTTTGTTGACGATTTCGTTACTAGGCTGAAGTCGAAAATAACGGTGAATCAGAAGACAGCATCTTATGCGATAGAATTAGAAGTAATTGGAATCCATACTGATTTGACAAGAGAAAGATTGCTAGGAGAAGATGATCTCAACCTAAAATGTGGAATTACGTTATGTCAGTCGGCTGAACAAGTAAAAAAACAGATTATACCATGAAAGTAAACAACAGTGGTGTAGTTGATGCTGTGCAAGCTCTCAATTACACAACAATAAAGTTAAGCAGTATAATATTAAGCAGTATAATAAAAGATGTGGTATCGAGCATGGCAGGCGAGAGTGTCCAGCTTATGGCAATACTTGTAAAATATGGAAGCGCAAAAATCATTTTGCTAAGTGCTGTAAACTCAAGAAAGTGAAGGCAATAGAAGAAGACTCTGACTCTGACCTGCTTGTTGCATCAGTGAGCTCTGATAAAGATAATGAAGACTGGTTTAAAATTGGCATGCTGCCTCATGAAACCAAAGTGAACTTGATTCAGGCAGTCAGTGCAATGTACTCTCTAAAAAGATAGCAAAATCCACAAAAGCTAATATTAGACCATCGGAAATGAATTGCCTAATGTCATTTTCTGGCCACCGCATGAAGATACTTGGGGAAATTATTGTTCCCACTAAAATTAAAAACAAGACAAGTCAAATCAATTACATAGTGGTAGAAGAAAATGTTATTCCCATACTTGGAAAATCTACATGTGTTAGACTAAATCTAATCCAAAAAAATACACAGTATCTCATTGCACAGTGATTTGTTTGCGGGCATTGGTTGCCTCAAAGATTTTGAATATGATAATGACCTTGTTGACAACCCAAAGTTACCAATTTGCCCAGCAAAGCAAAGTACCCCATGTGATCAGACATCAAGTAAAGCAAGAACTAGAAAAAATGGTCAAACAAGAAATTATTAAACCAGTAACTGAACCTACACCAGCTGTGTCTCCTATGGTAGTGGTGAGAAAAAATAACAAAATCAGGTTGTAGATAGACCCATCAGGAATAAACAAAAATCTTCGCAGACGATTTTATCAATTAAATACCTTAGAAGAAATCTCGGCAAGAATAAGTGGGTCAAGTGTTTCACACTTGTAGACTGCAAAAAAGGATTTTGGAATCTTAAATTAACACCAAGAACTTCACAGTATTTAACGTTCAGTACACCTTTTAGAAGATACTCCTGTTTAAGAATGCCCTTTGGGTTAGCATCGGCCCCAGAAGTTTTTCAACAGATAATGAGTACATTGTTGGCTGACTATAAAAATGTTGAAGTATCAATGGACGATGTGTTAATTCATGCAGCTACAAAAGAGAAATTACAGCAAACTACACAACATGTTTTAAATAAAATAAAAGAAGCCGGTTTGAAGTTGAATAAAGAAAAGTGCATATTCACAACTCAAGAAGTTAAATTTTTGGGACACTTAGTCACAAGTCAAGGGCTAAAGCCAGATTAGATATAATTAACAAAATTAAGAGACCTGAGACTGTAAAAGAACTTCAAAGATTTCTTGGTTTAGTAACATATTTATCTAAGTTCATTAAAAACTTAGCTGATAGTCCGCTTCGCTAACTATTACAGAAGAACACAGAGTGATTTTGGGACCATGAGCAATAAATTTCTTAAATTAAAAGACCTTCTTAAAAGCCCACCAATACTTGGCCCTCATAATCCAAATAAGCCACTACTATTATCTGTAGGTGCGAGTAGCTATGCATGTGGAGGTGTACTTATGCAAGATAGTAACCCAGTTGCATACTGTGGGAAATCATTCACAAAAACTAGAAACACACTAAACTAGAATAAAAAGCATATGCCATATCAGTTGCAAGCAAAAAATTCCACACATACATTTGGGGCAGCAAAGATCTAACAATTGACTTGGACCACAAACCCCTAGAAGTAATCTTCATAAAACCACTGACTGAAGCACCTCCAAGACTACAAAGGATGATGTACCAAATCTTACCCTACCAACCAAAAATTAAGTACAAAAGAGGTGAAGAACTTTGTGTGGCTGATACACTGAGTTGAGACTGCAGAAATCTAAAAGAAAATGAATATGTGTATAATTAAATATTAGAAATATGTGTGATTGATCCGTTTTGCAAAATGAGACAAGAAGAAATTAAGAATTATATAGAAAAAGATAAAGAGTTAACAGAGTAAACAGACCTAATGGCAACTGGTACACAGACTGACTGCCCATATTTTCCAAGATCCAATGGCTTAGCAGAACGCTGTGTCTAAGAAGCAAAAAATTTTATCAAGAAAATGCCTTGAAGAGAATTCTGATATATATCTTGCACTTCTACATCATAGAAATACACCAAGAGACAAAATTGGGTCTCCAGTTCAAAGGCTACTGGGCAGAAGAACTAAAACTTTATTACCTACATCAGAACAACTTTTATTGCCTAAAATAATTAAAAATGTTAGAAGCAATGAAGAAGAAGGAAAAATTAATATAGTGATAAGAGAAGAACACGGAAAGTGGACACCAGGAAAGGTTATAGCACCAGCTCCTCAACCTAGATGGCAAACGAAACGAATGGCATCTACGGCCTGCAGTCCCAGAGCTAGATGTGTCACACACTCCACCCCCAGTAATACCTATATTGCCATCAACAGATCATGCTGAAAATTTTCCCCAAATGAGTGCTCTAGAACAGCCAGGTGTAGGCAGCCACTCTGAAACATCAAATACTAAGGAGATTGGAATGTCTCCCTCACTGTTGAAAACAACACGTTGTGGCAGAACTGTTGTACCACCAGCAAGATACCTTGATTAGGTATTCTCTTAGAAAAAGAGGGATGACATGGAACGCAGCGTGAATGAACGCACTGTTTGGCTATGGTCTATCCAAACCACCCAACTCTCCGCTCACTATGGAATTCAACAAACACTTACTTATTCAAATTTGTAATCGTTTTGCTAAATAAATACATTTACTAACGTAGTTTGGTTATTATAACATTAACCACATATCACACTGGAGTTTTACTGGATTTAGTTTTAAGAACGCAAGACCAAGGCACCTCCTCATACTCAGGGGTGGGGAGCAAAGCTTCACGAACAAATTCACTAAACCTGCTAGCGCAGAACTACTGTCCAACACATGCTGGCAGCTGTCACCGCAGGCCGCAGAAACACGAATGTTGACGCAATGGCTATAATGGAAGGCTCTTAACAAGTTTTTAACCGTATCACTACCGGTAGTACTACTAGTAGTGCCACGGTTAAAATTCATTCACCGTAGCACTAATGATTTAAGATGATACACTTCGCGGCGCCTCGCAGCGAGCTTCATACAAACATTCACATCTTTTACTATTGTTAGGGTTTCGATCCTTAAAAGGAAAAAAGAAACCACATCAATAATAACGGAGATATACCTCTTTTTAGTTTGTCTTCTGTCATCATAAATAAAAATCTTGAGATCTATAATTTCTGTAGAAAAAGGAAACTGCCAGTGTGTGTGTGTGTGTGTGTGTGTGTGTGTGTGTGTGTGTGTGTGTGTGTGTGTGTGTGTGTGTATGTATGTATGAATGTGTGTGTGTGTGTTTGTGTGTGTGTGTGTTTGTACCTCGGCCGCGAGCTGGGAAGAGGGCGCGATCAGCCGGTCCGCACAGCGCGAGTAGAACAGCTCGGCGTCGACGATGGCGCCGCGCGGGGACAGCGCCGCCGGCTTGCGCTCGCCGCATGCCGACGATCTGCAATACAGTACAGTACACACTCTGTCACAAACCGACCGGTATATATGAGTATAACCCATCACATACTACAAAGTTTTCATCACAAAACCCTCAACCTGACGTCCTCTAATGCTGCCATTGATTTGCAATCCCATCAAATACATAAATTGTAAGATGGCTTACTTCTTGAGATATACTTTGTGTAAAATCTTTAAACTCTGGACCGAGGAGGGCGTTAAAAATATATATATATATGCAGATGCAGTGCAGAGGGTGTGGGTTCCATTTCTGCACTGGTCAAACATTTATGTGATAAACATTTGTGTGATAAAATATTACTACCTTGCAAATCCGCTAAAAACAATTCAGTTCTCATTCAATTCTCATAATACAAACAGTCAATTCTCTTAATATAAGCTTTGCTTAGTTTAGTTTGGGATCAGAGGCCGCTGTGTGATATGTTCAAAAATATTATTATTATTATTATTACAATGATGTGAATGTAAACACATATTTTCCACCCGGTAACTACGAGTAGCTGAGTATAGCTGACCTGCTGACCTCGCGCCGCCCCGAACTTGATACAGGCTGCACTCAAACTCGTTTTTTTTATAGTAGACTTTTAATCAGCACTTTTGAATCGTCAGTTTAAATATTTATTTTATAAACTTTACCACAAGTTCGAAATGATTTACTACCGAGAAGAACCGGCAAGAAACTTAGCAGGTAATCTTTTATATTTTATACAACGTAGCCTTACACTAGATAATGACATAAAAAACAATGTTTTTTAATTTAAAAAATATTACAAATGCACCAATACCACTACAAAGTAATTATAGTTAATTTCTTACAAGCATTTTTATCATTAATGTATTTAACTATGTAAAAGCTTTTCATTTCACCTTTGACATATATTTTAAAATATTTTTGGAGGTAAAGAAGTTAAATGTTCTGGAATTTTATTGTAAAAATATATACTTTGTATTGCAGAAGAGCTATGTACAGTCAAGAAATTTAATTTCCAACCCACCTAAGGTTCAATATCGTATAGCAAACTGTCACCATAAGAGCTAGCTAGAACCTCTAGTAGCAGTAGTCCGGTTGTTAGTCCGGTTGACCGAACTACTGAAACTTTTAAGTTGCAATAGTTCGGTTGTGACGAAGAACCGAACTATTGATACCTTTTTAGTAGCAACAGTCCGGTTACTTAATAATTTAAACAAAATATATTTACAAACTATTCACTTCCGAACAGAAGTGATAGACCTTATCAGGACCTTTATTTCAGATGACAGCTGTCAAACTAGAGAGAGCTAATCTCCCTAACTATTGATCTTAGAGTACCAGTTTCCTTGCAGAAATGATAGATCTCATCAAGATCTTTATTTTTGATGACAGCTGTCAAACTAGAAAGAGATATATCTCCCTAATTATTGATCTTAGACTGGCAGTTTCCTTGCAGAAATGATAAATCTCATCAAGATCTTGATTTTTGATGACAGTCAAACTATAAAGAGCTATATCTCCCTTTCTATTGATCTTAGACTAGCAATAAATGGCTATATCTTCAATTGATCTTAGACTAGCAGTTTCCTTGCAGAAATGATAGATCTCATCAAGATCTTTATTTCAGATGACAGCTGTCAAACTAGAGAGAGCTAATCTCCCTAACTATTGATCTTAGACTAGCAATAAATAGCTATATCTCCCTTACTGTTGATCTTAGACTAGCAGTTTCCTTAAGGTCTTTATTTTCCATGACAGCTGTCAAACTAGAAAGAGCTATATCTCCCTAATTATTGATTTTAGACTGGCTGTTTCCTTTCAGAAATGATAAATCTCGTCAAGATCTTGATTTATGATGACAGTCAAACTATAAAGAGCTATAGCTCCCTAACTATTGATCTTAGACTAGCAGTTTCCTTGCAGAAATGATAGATCTCATCAAGATCTTTATTTCAGATGACAGCTGTCAAACTAGAAAGAGATATATCCCTAATTATTGATCTTAGACTGGCAGTTTCCTTGCAGAAATGATAAATCTCATCAAGATCTTGATTTTTGATGACAGTCAAACTATAAAGAGCTATAGCTCCCTAACTATTGATCTTAGACTAGCAGTTTCCTTGCAGAAATGATAGATCTCATCAAGATCTTTATTTCAGATGACAGCTGTCAAACTAGAAAGAGATATATCTCCCTAATTATTGATCTTAGACTGGCAGTTTCCTTGCAGAAATGATAAATCTCATCAAGATCTTGATTTTTGATGACAGTCAAACTATAAAGAGCTATAGCTCCCTAACTATTGATCTTAGACTAGCAGTTTCCTTGCAGAAATGATAGATCTCATCAAGATCTTTATTTCAGATGACAGCTGTCAAACTAGAAAGAGATATATCTCCCTAATTATTGATCTTAGACTGGCAGTTTCCTTGCAGAAATGATAAATCTCATCAAGATCTTGATTTTTGATGACAGTCAAACTATAAAGAGCTATATCTCCCTTTCTATTGATCTTAGACTAGCAATAAATAGCTATATCTCCCTTACTGTTGATCTTAGACTAGCAGTTTCCTTGCAGAAATGATAGATCTCATCAAGATCTTTATTTTTGATGACAGCTGTCAAACTATAAATAGCTATATCTCCCTTTCTATTGATCTTAGACTAGCAATAAATAGCTATATCTCCCTTACTGTTGATCTTAGACTAGCAGTTTCCTTAAGGTCTTTATTTTCCATGACAGCTGTCAAACTAGAAAGAGCTATATCTCCCTAATTATTGATCTTAGACTGGCTGTTTCCTTTCAGAAATGATAAATCTCGTCAAGATCTTGATTTATGATGACAGTCAAACTATAAAGAGCTATAGCTCCCTAACTATTGATCTTAGACTAGCAGTTTCCTTGCAGAAATGATAGATCTCATCAAGATCTTTATTTCAGATGACAGCTGTCAAACTAGAAAGAGATATATCTCCCAAATTATTGATCTTAGACTGGCAGTTTCCTTGCAGAAATGATAAATCTCATCAAGATCTTGATTTTTGATGACAGTCAAACTATAAAGAGCTATAGCTCCCTAACTATTGATCTTAGACTAGCAGTTTCCTTGCAGAAATGATAGATCTCATCAAGATCTTTATTTCAGATGACAGCTGTCAAACTAGAAAGAGATATATCTCCCTAATTATTGATCTTAGACTGGCAGTTTCCTTTCAGAAATGATAAATCTCATCAAGATCTTGATTTTTGATGACAGTCAAACTATAAAGAGCTATAGCTCCCTAACTATTGATCTTAGACTAGCAGTTTCCTTGCAGAAATGATAGATCTCATCAAGATCTTTATTTCAGATGACAGCTGTCAAACTAGAAAGAGATATATCTCCCTAATTATTGATCTTAGACTGGCAGTTTCCTTGCAGAAATGATAAATCTCATCAAGATCTTGATTTTTGATGACAGTCAAACTATAAAGAGCTATAGCTCCCTAACTATTGATCTTAGACTAGCAGTTTCCTTGCAGAAATGATAGATCTCATCAAGATCTTTATTTCAGATGACAGCTGTCAAACTAGAAAGAGATATATCTCCCTAATTATTGATCTTAGACTGGCAGTTTCCTTGCAGAAATGATAAATCTCATCAAGATCTTGATTTTTGATGACAGTCAAACTATAAAGAGCTATATCTCCCTTTCTATTGATCTTAGACTAGCAATAAATAGCTATATCTCCCTTACTGTTGATCTTAGACTAGCAGTTTCCTTGCAGAAATGATAGATCTCATCAAGATCTTTATTTTTGATGACAGCTGTCAAACTATAAATAGCTATATCTCCCTTTCTATTGATCTTAGACTAGCAATAAATAGCTATATCTCCCTTACTGTTGATCTTAGACTAGCAGTTTCCTTAAGGTCTTTATTTTCCATGACAGCTGTCAAACTAGAAAGAGCTATATCTCCCTAATTATTGATCTTAGACTGGCTGTTTCCTTTCAGAAATGATAAATCTCGTCAAGATCTTGATTTATGATGACAGTCAAACTATAAAGAGCTATAGCTCCCTAACTATTGATCTTAGACTAGCAGTTTCCTTGCAGAAATGATAGATCTCATCAAGATCTTTATTTCAGATGACAGCTGTCAAACTAGAAAGAGATATATCTCCCTAATTATTGATCTTAGACTGGCAGTTTCCTTGCAGAAATGATAAATCTCATCAAGATCTTGATTTTTGATGACAGTCAAACTATAAAGAGCTATAGCTCCCTAACTATTGATCTTAGACTAGCAGTTTCCTTGCAGAAATGATAGATCTCATCAAGATCTTTATTTCAGATGACAGCTGTCAAACTAGAAAGAGATATATCTCCCTAATTATTGATCTTAGACTGGCAGTTTCCTTTCAGAAATGATAAATCTCATCAAGATCTTGATTTTTGATGACAGTCAAACTATAAAGAGCTATAGCTCCCTAACTATTGATCTTAGACTAGCAGTTTCCTTGCAGAAATGATAGATCTCATCAAGATCTTTATTTCAGATGACAGCTGTCAAACTAGAAAGAGATATATCTCCCTAATTATTGATCTTAGACTGGCAGTTTCCTTGCAGAAATGATAAATCTCATCAAGATCTTGATTTTTGATGACAGTCAAACTATAAAGAGCTATAGCTCCCTAACTATTGATCTTAGACTAGCAGTTTCCTTGCAGAAATGATAAATCTCATCAAGATCTTGATTTTTGATGACAGTAAAACTATAAAGAGCTATAGCTCCCTAACTATTGATCTTAGACTAGCAGTTTCCTTGCAAAAATGATAGATCTCATTAAGATCTTTATTTTTGATGACAGCTGTCAAACTATAAATAGCTATATCTCCCTTTCTATTGATCTTAGACTAGCAATAAATAGCTATATCTCCCTTACTGTTGATCTTAGACTAGCAGTTTCCTTAAGGTCTTTATTTTCCATGACAGCTGTCAAACTAGAAAGAGCTATATCTCCCTAATTATTGATCTTAGACTGGCTGTTTCCTTTCAGAAATGATAAATCTCGTCAAGATCTTGATTTATGATGACAGTCAAACTATAAAGAGCTATAGCTCCCTAACTATTGATCTTAGACTAGCAGTTTCCTTGCAGAAATGATAGATCTCATCAAGATCTTTATTTTCAGTAACAGCTGCCAAACTAGAAAGAGCTCTATCTCCCTAACTACTTATTGATCTTAGACTAGCAGTTTCCTTGCAGAAATGATAGATCTCATCAAGATCTTTATTTTTGATGACAGCTGTCAAACTATAAATAGCTATATATCCCTTACTATTGATCTTAGACTAGCAGTTTCCTTGCAGAAATGATAGATCTCATCAAGATCTCTATTTTTGATGACAGCTGTCAAACTAGAAAGTGCTATATCTCACTAACTATTGATCTTAGACTAGCAGTTTCATTGTAGAAATGATGGTTCTCATCAAAATCTTCATTTCAGGTGACAGCTGTCAAACTAGAAACGGCTTTATCTCCGTAACTTGAATCGTAGACTAGTAGGTTCTTCACAGATGTGATTAATCTCATTAATATTCATTTCGAATAACATGTTTTGGAATTTCGGTGATAATGCAGTTTTTGGTTTGACAGCTGTCATCTGAAATATAGATCTTGATGAGATCTATCATTTCTGCAAGGAAACTGCTAGTCTAAGATCAATAGTTAGGTAGATGAAGCCTTTTCTAGTTTGACAGCTGTTAGCTAAAATGAAGATCTTGATGAGATCGATAATTTCTGCAAGGAAACTGCTAGTCTAAGATCAATAAGTAGTTAGGGAGATATAGATCTTTCTTGTTTGACAGCTGTCATAGAAAATAAAGACCTTAAGGAAACTGCTAGTCTAAGATCAATGGTAAGGGAGATATAGCTTTTTATTGCTAGTCTAAGATCAATAGTTAGGGAGCTATAGCTCTTTATAGTTTGACTGTCATCAAAAATCAAGATCTTGACGAGATTTATCATTTCTGAAAGGAAACAGCCAGTCTAAGATCAATAATTAGGGAGATATAGCTCTTTCTAGTTTGACAGCTGTCATCTGAAATAAAGGTCTTGATAAGGTCTATCACTTCTGTTCGGAAGTGACTAGTCTACGATCGATAGTTACAGAGATACAGCCGGTTTTAGTTTGACAGCTATCATCCGAAATAAAGCTCTTCATGAGATCTATTACTTCTGTGAACAAACAACTGGTCTATGATCAATAGTTTCCCAGATATGAGCCTTTGTAGTTTGACAGCTGTCATACGAAATGAACATCTTGATGAGATCTATCACTTCTGTAAAAAACAACTGGTCAAATGATAAATAGTTTCTGAGATATGGGCCTATTTAGTTTGACAGCTGTCGTTCGAAACGAAGAGCTTGATGAAATCTATCACTTTTGAAAAGTAAAATTTACAAAATAAGAGCCCGTGTGAGCAATTAAGGTTTTGCCTGCCCGTAACGACACTGTTTACGAGCAAGTGTAAAAAAAAAATATATGGTTTTAACGATTAATACTAACTTTGCCGCAAAAAAATTTTTCTTTTTTTTTACTTATGATTATTGAAATTGATAATAATAGAAAAATTTAAAGAAAAGTTTCCAAAAAAGGGTTTTTATGATAAAAAAAAAATAAAGACATTCATTTGTTTTTCGACACTCATTTGTTTTTTTTAAGATAACGTTAATTTTGCTAAAAAATTTTTTTTTTTATATAAAATAGTTTGTAAATATATTTTGTTTAAATTATTAAGTAACCGGACTGTTGCTACTTAAAAGGTATCAATAGTTCGGTTCTTCGTCACAACCGAACTATTGCAACTTGAAAGTTTCAGTAGTTCGGTCAACCGGACTAACAACCGGACTACTGCTACTAGAGGAGCTAGAACGGGACGTTACTTTGACATATAACATGCATTGTTTTATATTAGTAACTAGGCAACAGATTAACTACGTTGTTGACATGGCGAACTGAACTTTGGGACGCCATGGCCATTGCTAAAACTGGAGTCCGGATTCGTTTGTCATCTCGCTAGTTCTGTTATATGATATTGATATGAAATTTATCTATCCAAAAACTAGCAGAACCGATGAGTTATCCTACTAATCATAAATGTGAAAGTTTTTATAGTATGGATGGATGGTTGTTACACAATAATTTGCTTCAGCCACTGAACGGATCGGGATGAAACTTGGCACACTTATAGATTAGATCCTAGAATAGCCCATAGGCTACTTTTTATCCCGAAATATTCTCTCGGGAATAACTATAACCGAGCTTTAACTATAGCTATAGCTACAGCTTGATATAGCAAACTTCATTAATGTAATTAAAGAATAAATCACAGTATTAATAATGTGATTAAATAAAGTAGTCCCATGCCGATAACCGAATTTAGGGCGGGCATAGCCGCTGGCAATGTCTAGTATTTCAATAAAACCACAATTTTATAAACGTTTTCTTTAACAAAAACAACAAAACGAAAACATTATTTCTGACTTAATCACTGAGCAGTCTTTATTAAAAACTATGAGGACACTTTTTAACCAAACGAATTAAATAAACTAAATAGTAATAAAAAAAAAGTTCTGATTAAAAACGCGTATATCCACCATCATTGTATATCCACCATCATTGTATATGCACCATCATTTTGAATGACGTCCAAAAGGCGTTCCGGCATATATGAGATAAATTGTTCACATATATTAGTGCCACGGAAATCTTCCCATACACTATAAAAGTGATTGATAAGTGCTTCAGGTGTTCTTTCGTTCTGATTGTTCCATCTTTGGACCATTATGCCCCAGAGATTCTCTTTAGGGGTCAAATCAGCACTTTTTGCAGGCCAAGGAATAGCATTTATATGATCTTGGTTGTGCCTGAACCAGTTTCGCACAATTCTAGCGGTGTGAATGGTTGCGTTGTCTTGCACAAAATCAATTTTAGGAACTTCCTGTTGCGGATAATAAGTTCGTAAAGTCGGCAGCACACTTTCATCCAACAGGTCTACGTAGTCCTGAGCGGTTGCTCTGGGTGGCAAATGCACGAGTTCTCCAACACCAGCTGAAGAAATCCAACCCGAAACTAAGTGGTTTTCTGTGTACCGGGTTCGATCAAACCGCCAAAAATGTAATCTTCTAGTTTGAGAACTTGAAAATGTATTTTCGTCAATAAAAGCTGCAGTCGTCCAGTCCAAATTTAAATACTGGCGGGCGAAATGACTATTATGGGCTAATTAATTAGGCTAATTTATGATTCTTGGTCAAGGCAATTTTTTTCGCAGGCCGCCTGTGATGTAAATTCATAGCATGTAGGCAATTCCTAATTGTTCTAGGGTGAACGTCAAACATATACGCAAGTCGTCCCGTTGACGTAAAGCCATCTAGAATTTGCATTGACCGGCGTTGGTCTTCAGTTATTGCAAGCGGGCGATGGTTATTTTGCCGTAGATCACTAAGGTTTCCTTCAGCATTAAATCGCCGTACCCAACGGCGAACCGTGTCTCTGCTCACATATAACCGACGTGTTATCTCACTAATTCCTATTCCTTCCTGGTGTAGCTCCACTATTGTTGCTCTTTATAGATCACGGTTAGCAGCAAGCATTTTATTTTTCAAATTAATAATGTATTTGAAAATTATTTTCTTGATTGACACTGACACCTGTTCGTTATTAGAAAAGCAAATGATAACTTTTCGCAAAGAGGTTATCTGTAATGTGAAGTGACAAATAATACGTATTGACATTTCAATACTTTTACTAAAATAGAATTTTTGGCCTTAATACATTGCGAATGTCTAACGACATTTCCACGAAATGGGTAGGGAATTAAATTCCTTGACTGTACCTTCTGAAGACGACATTTTGGAAATACCAATTTATCCTTATTGCTTGTATTAACTTTGTGTAGGCAAAGTAGTGACAAATTTTGTGTACATACATTAACAAGTGAAGATATACGGTTAAAATATCAATTTCCCTGAACAGTTCCCTAAGAAAATTTGAGACCCAATTTAAAGATTGACCATACTGCTCTCTTCTGCAAAATAAAGACTGTATCAATATCAGCTGCCTTACCCCAAAGCAAAATGTCATAAGACATGACGGAATGGGAATAGCTAAAGTAGACCAAGCGAGCAGTGTCAACATCTGTAAGCTGCCTTACTTCGAGTGCTCAAAGCCAAGTGCCGGTTGGTGACTACCAACACCTAATCCTGCCTCAGGTCGCTATTGCCTGAGTGTAACGCAGCCCGCAACGACTTACACCGCCGTTGAAGATCAGCTGTATCTGAGCTTCGCGCCCAACGATTCGGTGATCTGATGGAGAACATCTTTGCTTCTAATCAAGCTTATTGGCGCCTAGCCAGAGCGTTGAAATAAGACACCTTCAACTCCCTCCCTCCGTTAACTTCGATGACGACGAAAAAGCGGACTGCCTTGCGTCTAGCCTCCAAACCCAACGTGCCTTAAGCACAAAACCATTCGATCTCGATCACGTGCGAGAGGTAGACGGTGAAGTAGAGCGCAGAGCATCTCTGTCCCTATAGGATCCTCCGCCCCCCGTTACGATCGACACGGTCAAACAGGTCATCAAAGACCTACGTCCCCGCACGGCCCCCGGCGCGGACGGTATCTCTAACGATATCCTAAAGCACCTTATTTTTCCCTTCTTTGCCTTCTACTGCTTCTTCAACGCTGCTATCTAAAATTGCATTCTTCTCCTTTTTAATGGAAAGATGCAATTGTCATAGGCATCCACAAGCCAGGGAAAGCTCGTACCGAGCCTTCCTCCTATCGCCTTATAAGTTTACTAAAGGCTTTTGGTAAACATTACGAACGCCTGCTCCTCGCTCGCCTACGGAACGCTATAGTCTTAAAAGGCATCTTAATCGACGAGCTTCTGCGCCCAACACTCGTGGTCCACCAAGTCCTCCGTATCACGGAACACATTCTCACTGGCTTCCAACCAGTATTAGGTAAGCCCCGTCACACGGACGCTGTCTTTTTCGATGTAGCTAAAGCCCTTGACAAAGTCTGGCACAACGATTTAATTTATAAACTGTACAACTATCAGTTGCCAGACCGTCTCTTGCTCATCATACGAGACTATTTGTCGAACCGCAACTTTCGCTATAGAGTCGAAGGCACCCTCTCTTCCCCTCGTCCTATACAAGCAGGAGACCCGCAAGGGACACCAACGAAATTCCTAAAACGTTAGGTACCCAATTAGCCCTCTTCGCGGACGATACCGCTATTTACACCACCGACAGGCAAGTGAGTCGAATCACTGAGAGACTTCAATCCGCAATCACCGCCCTAGGCGAATGGTTTCGAAAATTGAAAATGAAAGTGCATCCCGACAAAAGCTCTGCCGTTCTCTTTAGCGTCGGCCCCCCTCCGCGACCATCCTTCCTCTCACTCTTCGGCCGTGCCATTCCTTGGCAAAACAAGGCCAAATATCTTGGTGTGACCCTGGATAGGCGTCTGAACTTCCGCGATCACACCAAAATAGTTAGAGGCCTAGCCGTTTTTGTCCTCGGTCGTCTATATCCTATGATAGGCAATATAGTAAGATGTCGCTTAGAAATAAGCTGATTCTTTACACCACTTGCATCCGCCCCATTCTAGCGTATGCTAGCGTCGTCTATGCGTTGTCTAAACGCAACCTCCATAGACTAAACATATATATATATAGCTCGAATAAGCCACCCGAAAAATTAAAGCAGGGAATAGCGAGTACTTGCTCGAATGAGCGGCCCGAACTGGGGAAGTACCTACACCTTACAGAAAACCGCGGCCATAATAACACTAACACTTTGAAGATTTGCTGCGCGGACAGCAGAGGACCGGCGGTGCTTGTTGCTGTCATTGCTCGGCGAAGACACGGCGTGCTGGATTGGCGGTCAAGGAGACCTGATGAAACGGCTGAAAGTCTCTGAAGTAGTAGTCGCCCGGAGAAGGAGACCAGAGTGGACACGGCTACTACAACAGAGGGGAATCAGCGGCCCTTCCGCCCGCCGTGCCAGCAACCGTATCATCTGAGGCGAGCTTCGGCAATCTTAGTACCGCACCTTTGGTCTTCTAAGCTGTCTGTGCAGTGAATCCTCATCCTTAGTCTAAGTAACTTTTTTTATATATAATGGCCAAGAGAACGAAAAGGAAAAGAGTTTTTACAACGGCTACTACATCCACATATAATGTGGATTTTTTCAACATCAGGGGTATTCACGCAAATCTTAACGCAGTCCACCACCATCTTGAGACTGCGCAGCCGACCATTATTTTTCTAACGGAGACGCAGATATCCTGCCCGGCCGACACATCATACCTTCATTATCCCGGCTTAAAACTCGAACACAATTTTATGAGTCGCGCCGGTGTATGTATGTTCGTCCGGGGACTTATCTGTTGTCGCCGCCTTCATAGCCTTAAAGACAGGGACCTATCGATATTGTAGGTGCGCGAAGATCACGTTCATCAGATTCACGCACCTGAGATTGACGACTGACAAAGTTCTAGAGCAATATGCCACAGCAGAACTAATTATTTTGGGAGACTTTAACGCCCACCATCGTGAGTGACTCGGTGTAATAAGTAGTAAATTAGAGAAGGAACGCAAACTCTTTGAGATAAGAAGGGTTGATAGGATTGAACAGCACACAGAAAAGAAATGAAAGAATATGAGCATTCCGGCGAAAGCGAATTGGGAGCCACTTAAGCTTCACGCGGAAATTGGAAATATGGTCATATTTGCGCAATCGAAATATAAACCGAATACAGAGATTTTGAAGTCGCTCAAGTTTGTTTAATTGGTCTTCAGTTAAATCAGGATAGCTGGCATCGGCGTAATCGAGTATGGGAAGCAAAAGAGATTGTGCAAAAACAATTTTAGTGTCCGTGGGTAGAAAATTTTGCAGCCTTCTTAGGGAACACACAGTGGAAAACATTTTCCTACTGACTTCGGCTATCTGTGAAGTCCAACACATACTACTATCTATAATAATACCTAGATTCTTAACCTGGTCATTATAAGGTATAAGTTATATACTATTTTACATTATAAGTATACATTGTCTTCACAAACTTTTGGGAGACTAACCCAGTTTATTCTAGACATAAACTTTGGACTGCCTAGTATTATGGCCTGGGTTTTTGCTGGGTTTATTTTTATGCCAAAGGCTTTGCTCCATTCTGAAATTCTGAGGAGAGCAGAGTTTATCAAACCTATCGTTTGAAATAAGTCATCAAAAGTTGTTTGATTATAGACCTGGAGATCGTCTGCATACAAGTGGTGGAGAGAAGAAGGTTGTTGAGTAATTGAATTATTGAAAATCGCAAATAAGAGAGGAGATAAAACGCCACCTTGCGGAACACCGGCAACTATGTGGCACCAATCTGAAAAGATGTTTTCGAATTTGATACTTTGCCCACGTCCACGCAAGTAGCTCTGAAACCATGTAACCACCGTTGGAGATATGTCAAGAGAACGCAATAACTCCAACAACACATCAAAATCGACAGTATTAAATGCATTACTAAAATCAAGTAACGTTACTGTAAGCTGTCTATTGTCCATTCCCATGCGAATGTCATCCGTGATTTTAACTAGAGCCGTAACAGTACTATGTCCTACACGAAATCCTGATTGAAGAGGATTTAATAGGTTATTTAGTGTCAAGATCAGGTTTAGTTGTTTTTGGACAAGACGCTCAAAGACTTTGGATAAAAAAGAAAGAATAGAAATAGGACGAAAAACAGAAAAACTAGAAGGATTTAATTTTTTTGGCAAAGGAATTATGTGAGCGTCCTTCCATGCACTACGAAACGTACAAGAGGAAATAGAATGATTAAGGATTTTTGTGATTGTAGGACAGACAATATCAATTATATAAATTATCATGTAACGGCTTATATCGTCGTTACCAACTTCATTGGAAGTAATGGCTAGAACGTTCATCTTAACATCACAATCGGTGAATTGTGTGAAAGTAAAAGGAGAGAAATTAGGAGTTGGTAGTGAGGAAAGATTATTTAAAGTATTGGTTTTAGCAACACCATCGAAGATAGAAGAGGTTGTGAAGTGTTGATTTAGGAGATTAACATTGATGTTTGGCGGAAGTGAATTCTGAGATGATTTGCCAACTCCTATTGATTTTAGAAATTTCCATACTTTAGACGGATTTTCATTTTCAACTGATTTGTGAATGTGGCCTCGCTGCGCGTCTCTACACATTGTATTGCAGCGATTCCGTAAAAAGTCTATTCTAGATTGGCATCAGTAGGATTTCTTTTATATTTGGATTTAGCAGTGTTTTGATTTCCTCTGTTAACCAGGGAGCAGGAAGATGTTTTACTCTGACTGTTCGGATAGGTGCATGCACATCATAAAGTTTAATTAACATAGAGTTGAAAAGCATAATTCTTTCATCAACTGAAGGGGATTTATCAATTACAGACCAGTCTAAATTGCTAGCATCTTCATAAAGAAGCTTTATATCCATGGCACTACAATTGCGTTGCAGAAGTATTCTCGATTTCGCTTTAGGGGGACGTATTTTATAAGAGAGATATAATAAATCATGATAGGGAAAAGCATCAGTTAAACACTGACCGTGATTAGCGACGTGTTCAGAAGAAGAAACAAAAATTAAATCTAAAAGAGAAGGGGAGCAATTTGGAAAGAAGTGAGCTTGTAGCGGTAGAATGTGCATATAACTTGCTTCTACAATAGATCTAAGATGTTGAGCTCGTGAATTATTTTTAAGTATGCAAGTGTTGAAATCACCCATGATAACAGAATGTCTATATGTAGATGTCAGGTCTTCTAGGAGCTTTTCAAATGTTGAAAAATAATTAACTTGTACAGATGGACTATAGAAAACTCCCGGAAGAGCTTTGCTATGATGTAGGGTAATTTCAATAAATATATATTACACCTGGTATTGGATTGAGGAGATTGATCAGAAGAACTGACAATTGAAAAAGGGATAGATGATCGAACATAAATTGCCACACCTCCTCCAGTGCAAAAAATGCGATCATTGCGAATGAGCTGAAATCCTGGTATGCAATAAGAAATAGAAGGCAGACAGGGCTTAAACCAGGATTCAGAAATTAGGTATATCAACAACGTTGTCGACGATAGACTGTAGAGAATAATGAAGTAAAAACATATTATTATAATATACACAGCGAGAGGGTAAAATGTAAAAATAAATTAAATGTTCAGCAGAAGATGTCGACAGTGGATAATATGGTACAGTTCTAGAGATAAGTTCTAGTGAACGCTATTCTTTTATAGAATTCGATCGGTATGATCTATTGTCGACACAGCTTTTCCATCTCAGAAAACAAATTACTTAGATCCTAACTAATTTATTATTTTAATGAAAATGTAAAAGTGCCTGGTTTTTAAGTTGTTCAATAGTTATTTATGGCTAAAAGATTAGTATCCAGTAAAAAAAAAATTAAAAAAAATAGAAATAATTAAAAATACATAACTTGTTATCATCTGTGACTGTTTGTGACGTTAACGAATACACATACAGTAGGTACGAAATGAAAACTAGGGTAAAAACATAATTGATTACAATAATATCAATGGATGAACTGCCAATAAAGAAGCCTATTATAAATAGATACCTAGTTACTTATGTTTAGCAACTCTTTTGGATCTTTGCTGGGTTGTGTCGTCGGAGATTTTGGTGGGTTTTACAGCAGAATTAGTTGGGTAGACTGTAGCCGAATCAGGATTTTTTTTAAGTTCTGCTAGTGTGGTCACACGATACTTTGTTCCGCATCTCCAATAACGACTACGTAACCAGACCTCGTCCAGCACTTTGTAATCCCGAACAGCTATCGCGCTGACAGAAATACATCATGTCGTCGTTTGGTCAAAAATTCCGAAAACGTGTATCCTGTGCCTCTGAGTGATGTTTTGGCAAACCAAACTTTATTTCGGATTGAAAGGTCAATGAACTTTATTAGCAATGATCTTGGTTTCTCACTGGAAAGTCGTCCAATCCGTTGAGCATAACCAATATCACTTTTGCTTAAACTTGGCAATTTTAAATGATCCAGCACTTTCACCACAGAATCAGAAGCATGTTCATTTTTGGATTCAGCAAGTCCATGCAGCAAAAGAGACTTACAACGCCTCATCATGTCTTGCTCATCAAGTTCACTGGTCTCTACTCTACTTGGCTTTGCAAGTTGCTTAGTACTGTGTTCAAATGATTTAAATAATTTAAAGTCAGAAGCAATACCAGTTACAGTTGGTGTTATAGCTGTTGATGTAGCTTTATGGAGATCCTGCTGGAACTCAGTCATCTTGGTATTAAATAATTCCATAAGATCTGTCATTGACTGTTTCTTGGCCTGACCATAGCGAAGGCGTTCGATCGGGTCTGGCACCGGGGTCTTCTATCGAAGTTGCCATCTTACGGAGTGTCCGAGGGTTTGTGCAAATGGGTGTCTAGCTTTTTGTCCGGCAGACGCATACCAACCGCAGTTGACGGTAGTTGCTCTGATAGCATGGACATTAATGCTGGTTTCCCGCAAGGCTCTGTGCCGTCTCCAACGCTGTTTCTACTGCATATCAATGACATGTTGGACATCAAAAACATGCATTGCTATGCTACGCTTTTTACACGGGTCGTGCAAACATCCCTCGTTCCGTTGTGGAGGGAAACCGCGGAGAACTTGTGTCTCAAATCGAGACCACACTGTCCAAGGTCTCTGACTGGGGACGGGTTAACTTGGTCCGATTCAGCCCTACAAAGACACAAGTCTGCGCGTTCACCGCTAAGAAAACCCCATTACTGTAGTCCCACAATTCCAGAACACTCCCCTCTCCATCTCCAAGATTTGGCGTTGACATCTCCAGCGATTTTTAGTTCCGAGAACATTTGCAAGGCACAAGTAAAGCTGGTGTCCAAAAAACTAGGTGTAGTCAACAAAACGAGGCCGTACTTCACGTCGGGGCAGAGGTTGCTGCTTTACAAGTCGCAAGTTCGGCCCCATATAGAGTACTGCTGCCATCTCTGGGCGGGTGCACCCGGATACCAGCTTGGCCCTTTTGACTCGGTTCAACGACGGGATGTGAGAATTGTCGACGATTCCAAACTCACTTGCGGTATCAAGCCCTTAAGTCTGAGGAAAGACTTTGTCTCCTTGTGTGTGTTCTACTGCTTGTACAATGGGTTGTGTTCTGAGGAATTGTTCGAAATGATGCCCACGGCTACTTTCTACCATCGCACCGCTCGCCATCGGCAGGGAATTCATTCTCACACTTTAGAACCTAAATGTTCGCGTACAGTGCGGTTTCAGAGAAACTTCCTACCGCGAACGCTTAAGTTGTGAAATGAGCTTCCTGCCAAGGTTTTCTCCAAGGACTACAGTATGGAGTTCTTCGAGAAAGAAGTTATTAGATTTCTGAAGGGTCGGCAACGCACGAGTGATACCCCTGGTGTTGGAAGCGTCCACAGGCTACGCTGACCGCTTACCACCAGGCGGACCGTAAGCTTGTTTGCCACCTTATTGGTATTAAAAAAAAAAAAAAACTCCAGACCCCCCTGGTTCGTCCGCAATGCAGACCTGCACAGGGACTTCTAGCTCCTCACGATTCTCCAATACTTTAATTTAATGCAATAAAAAATCTGGATGTGACCGTTGTTTTAACACTTGTGCAAATTTTTAAAGCGTGTTTTGCATTTGCTTGTAATGAAAGTTGGTTAAATAATTATAATAGCTTGTTATCTAGTGCATAGACTGTATGTTGTAGCGAAAAGTCAAAAAATGTGACTACAAAACGGTAATAACGTTAAATTCCATACAAAAAATTTTAAGTTTCAAGGCGTCATTACGGTATAAATTACTTAAGAAGTATATAACATATATATCTCATAGTAATGTATATACATTATCTAATGATTTATAATGCAATTTACTTACACAACGTTAGAATTACAGAAATTAGCTTTCTGGCCTATAGGCCTATAGGCCATATATCACCCTCTTAAGTTTCTTTTGTGTACGTCTATGTAGTAGGTGTTATGTAAGTATATATATTTTTGCCAACAAATGTGTAACTGTTTCTCTTAATGATAAGCTAGATGGCGCTGTACCGGTTACTTAGATTAGTAATGGCTTGGTCCCGTCTTACACTTGGCCGGTTTTAACTATTTGTTGTTATACTTTAGACATAATTTTTTGCTGCAAGTTTGAAGTTATGTTTTTACAATACAGCAAAAACAACAAAAATGTGTTTTTTTTTTAACTTTTTTGTATTTGTTAGATAATCGCCCCTTATAACACATCCTGTGAAAAATTTAGGCTTCTACCTATTTCGGTAAAAGATAAAGATGAACGTAAAGTTAGCAGAACACTTACGAAGAAAAATTAAGAAAGCAAATACATAGGAATTTGCCGCTAATTGGCCGTAATTTATTCGTGAAAAAATAAAATTTGCCTCTTTTATATTTCTTGAGTTACAGATATTTCTGCTAAGTTTAAGTAAAGTTAGCAGAACACTAACCAAAAATTGGAAGATAGAGAAAACCAAATACTAAGGAATTTGCCGTGATTTTGTCGTGAATGAATAAAATATATAAAATTTGCCGTTGTTATATTGCTTGAGTTACAGAGTTTTCTGCTAACACGACAAAAGTAACAAATATTATCTAGTTACAACAAAATAACGGATAAATCACGGCAAATTTCTGTATATTTCTGCTAGCTTTACGTAAAGTTAGGAAAAAACTCTGTAACTCAAGATATAAAAGCGGCAAATTTTATTTTCTTACTGATAAATCTCGGCAAATTAGCGGCAAATTTCTATGTATTTGGTTTTCTCTAAATCCCATTTTTTCGTTAGTACTCTGCTAACTTTACGTAAACTAAGCAAGTAATATAAAAGCGGAAAATTTTATTTTTTTACGGATAAATCACGGCAAATTACGCAACTTTTAATGGTCAGACAAACAGAAAGACAACGTAGTTTTAGTAATAAGGCTCCGTTGGCACCCTCTGGATACGGAACCCTAAAAAGTACAAAGAAAATAAATGGAGGTCGTAACAATCAGCAAAAAGAGCTATTCAGCTAAACGACGCGCCACAGAATAATTACTTATATTTAGTACTGACGGACTAAATACATGTTTTCTAAGTATTGTCAGTCAGATAAACGCCGGCTTTGCGTTTACGTATAACAGTATGGTGATCCGGATAAGAGAATATCTACTGTATGCCTCTTTTTTCTCCTAGTGTGGTAGCGTAAGAGATACTGTCAGCTGCCTTGGTGACGCCAAGGGTCGTCGGGTCATCGAAAAGCTGAGCGTCTCTCAGTGCGACCAGCAAGGGAACGCGTGTCACCGCTCAGCTAGTGTCACTGAGTTACAGACCTCACCAGTGGACTACCACAAAGCCAATTTTCTTTCTCGGTGTGTAAAGTCTAAAATAACATAATTTGACTTTGTGTTTCAAAAATCAATTTCTTTTACTATACCTTTTTTTTCCTTTTCTTTACGGTAGTCTTCAAATAAAATCTATAGATATGTACCTATTTTAATAAGTCAGGAAAAAGTTAATTTGTGTTTTATTTACAAAGTATGGAAGCCAGAGATGCCTAAGGTTGCTTGGTTTCTTTAAGCCATGTTGACAATGATACATTTTAATATGTTAAATGTAATATGCCCAATAAGAATAAATGAACAAATAAATACATAAATATTAAAGACACTGACCAGAACTAACTACGTTTTTAAGGTTAAATTTTCCAGAAAGAAAACGCCTAAACTAACGTAGAGAAACGACCACTCCGCATTAGAACCACAAACTCCTACTGACTCCGCATTAGGTCCACAAACTCCTACTGACACAAACGTCACATTTTTTGCCACTTGTGTCAGGCATTTTCCCAGCTTTGTAATAAGATTTCGAAATACCGTGAGACGTCCTGTTTATAGATTAGTTTAGTACGCACACATAAATTACAGTGTTACGTACCGTTCGTGCCTCGGCGAGTGTCGGTCCCGCGGCGAGGGCGGCTCGTCTCGGCCCGTGCCTCTGCAATGAAACAACCAAGCTCAGTACTACAGTATCACATAACATAGTTCAGTACTATGGTCTCACAATCGCAACACAACCAAGCTCAGTACCACGGCCTGCTACTGGCAGAGGATTCACTACACAACACTACACTAGAATGCATATTGATTTGGTGTCGAGACTGGCGGTAGAATTGCTCGTGTCGAATAGCGCCAGTCCTTTGTCGAAGAGACTCAACTGGCTGAAGGTGGTGCTGCTACAGACCAAAGACTCAGTAGTCACTACACTACACTCAATTAGTGCATACTGACTCGGTGTTGGGAATTGCGGTGGAATTGCTCTTGTCTATCAGCGCCAGCCCCTTATCGAAGAGACTCAACTGGCTAAAGGTAGTGCTGCTATTAACCGAGGACACACTACACTATAGTTTTTACTGACTTGGTGTATAGACTAGCAGTGGAATTGTTTTTGTTTATCAGCGCCAGCCCCTTATCGAAGAGACTCAACTGGCTGAAGGTGGTGCTGCTACAGAGTAAAGACTCAGTTCTCACTACACTACACTTAACTACAGTGTAAACCATTACCACACATTATTTACAAAAAAAATATCTTATTCTATTTACATCATTTTCAATATATTAATCAACATTAATCCCTTATTAATACATTATTATTTATGTCTCGTTTTTATTCTATATAATCCTTTGCTGTCTGGCGCTACCCATGGACTGTGAACTGTGTATCGTATTCTTTGCTGTCTGGCGCTGGCCTGTGGACTGTGTATCTAATTCTTTGCTGTCTGGCGCTGGCGTGTGAACTGTGTATCGTATTCTTTACTGTCTGGCGCTGGCCTGAGGACTGTGTATCTAATTCTTTGCTGTCTGGCACTGGCGTGTGAACTGTGTGTCGTATTTTTTGCTGTCTGGCGCTGGCCTGTGAACTGTGTATCGTATTACTATGCAGTCTGTCGTAGGTATAGCCAATGTTGACATTGATTTGATTAGTATTGAATTATATACGATATACTTAAGCGACCTTCGTTGCATAATTTACAAGTTTTTTTTTATAACATTCATTAATATATTGACATAAAATTTAAAAAACTGTTAACAATAGCAATATAATAAAAAATGACATAAATATCTCT
The DNA here is from genome assembly GCA_946406115.1 of Apoda limacodes. Lineage (NCBI taxonomy): Eukaryota > Metazoa > Arthropoda > Insecta > Lepidoptera > Limacodidae > Apoda > Apoda limacodes. The sequence continues at coordinate 156,852 of OX291555.1, forward strand.
TTTTTTCCAAGTTTTTAATGGATATTGTAGAAAAGTTTTTTTTCTGCATAAATACCGTAGATATTGTCTAAACAACATAAATACCGTAGATATTGTCTAAACAACATAAATACCGTTGATATTATCTAAACAATATAAATACCGTAGATATTGTCTAAACAACATAAATACCGTAGATATTGTCTAAACAACATAAATACCGTAGATATTGTCTAAACAACATAAATACCGTTGATATTGTCTAAACAATATCAAAGGGTTTCTTATTTTGAATATAAAAAAATAAAATTAAAAAACTGGTTGCCTGTAAAGTCGGTATACGGGCGAAAGTTTTACGTGACAATGATTTTATGTCTGTCTCTCTCGCTCTTAGGCGGGCGCGTGCCTCTCACTCGCTCTCATTGTGAGCGCATAACGTGAGCGGAGCGTAACGCAGTTTCTTGAAGTGTCACCCGGCAAACCAATTTACAAGACGTTGTCACGTCAAAAAAAATCGAAATCGGAGCTGTTCTTGAGGACTTACAAAGAAAAGGCTTCATTGACGAGACAATTCGTAAAGGCAAAAAACATAGCGGTTCAAGCGTAAAGAATTTACAGACAGACAGGCAGCAGACATATTTACCTTCGCATTTATAATATTAGTATCAAATACTATGCAGATGGTTAAGTTATTATCGCCTAATAAGAAAGGTAAAACATTGCTTACGCTACTATACTGCCTATAGGTATATGCTTATGCTTTAACTAAAACTTTGCTTATGCTACTATACTACGTACAAGTATATGCTTATACTTTAACTAAAACTTTGCTTACGAACTATACTACCTATAGGTATATGCTTACTCTGTTACTAAAACTTTGCTTAAGCTACTTTACTACCTATAGGTATATGCTGTTACTGTAACTAAAACTTTGCTTACGCTACTATACTGCCTATAGGTATATGCTGTTACTGTAACTAAAACTTTGCTTACGCTACTATACTACCTATAGGTATATGCTGTTACAGTAACTAAAACTTTGATTACGCTAGTATACTACCTATAGGTATATGCTGTTATTGTAACTAAAACTTTGCTTAGGCTACTATATTACCTATAGGTATATGCTTATACTTTAACTAACTACTTATTCTTGCTATAATCGAATTAACATGAGCGGCCTGTACTGTGTGTCGCCCTTGACAAAACTAAAAAAAAATGGCTAGTGAGCAAAACTTTTTATGACATTAATGAATTCTAGAATGCAGAAAATAAAACCTGTAATCCGTAATATATATATATATATATATAAAAGTACTGTGTGTCGCCCTTGACAAAACTAAAAAAAAATGGCTAGTGAGCAAAACTTTTTATGACATTAATGAATTCTAGAATGCAGAAAATAAAACCTGTAATCCGTAATATATATATATATATATAGACTTCACTTTTATCCTAATATTTCTGTATCCTATTTTTTAATTTGTTGACATGTAATATTTTATTATCAAAAAATGAGTATGAGTATTGTTAATGCTTTTCTGCACTTTCTTTGTGGACAGTTTTGTGGTCTGGATGTAAATGTATATGTTATACATATAATCGGTATATGCCAAGAACTAACTTTTTTTTTAATTAAGTGGAGTAGGAACACATATGCTTTGTCTGGTCGTTAGTTCTGGTAGTCCAACAATTAGGGAAATATTTTGGGGAGAACGTAGTTCTTTTCTACGGTCTGAAGCGAACTTACACCCATACACGAGCTTTGGTGAGGGGGTAGTAGACTTCCTATCAAAGAGCAAATCACACAATGTTCACCTGTCAGCCCCGTGGCTTACAGAAGAAATTAAAGTGTTAATGTCGAAGCGTGATCGCGCAAGAGACAAATTTAAACGTAATCCGACTGACTGCAACTTGAACCTGTATAAAAAACTGAGAATACTGAGAATATTACTCAGTGTAATAGGCTGTGTAGAGACGCGAAACGTCGGTACATTTACCGCTCTATTAATAAGTGTGATTCCTCTAATATATGTAGATTTCTCAAGTCATTGGGCATTGGCAAATCTTCCGACCACGTTTCAGTCAATTTTGATCTCAACTCACTTAATAAACATTTTTCGTCTCCACCTCTTACTATAGACGAGACAACCAAAAACATAACTTAAGCTCATATTTCTGGTCTGCCATGTCCTGACTTTAATAAGTTTAATTTCAAAATGGTTACTGGCTGTGATGTTAAGCGCGTGGTATGCGGGTTGGGTAGTAAAGCAACTGGTAGCGACAGCGTAGGCCTGATGATGATCCTTCCTGTAATTGATATACTCCTGCCTCATATTACCAATATCTTAAATCTCTCCCTTCTATCTAGTCGTTTTCCTGATAGTTGGAAGAAAGCTTTTGTCATCCCTCTATCTTAAATTTCTAATCCTTCTATACTTAGCCATTACCGTCCTATATCTATTCTACCCTTAGTTTCCAAAGTGATTGAACGTCTAGTTCATGAACAATTTAGTCAATTTCTTCTTTCAAACAACCTTTTAAGCCCTTTCCAATCAGGTTTTCGTCCAGGCCACAGCACTGTCAGTGCGTTGTTGGAAATAGCAGACGACATTAAACACAATATGGAAAGTCAACACATTACTGTGTTAACTCTGCTCGACTTCAGCAATGCATTCAATACTATTGACTTTGATATTCTGCTCTGCATACTACGTTCGCTTAACATATCTCCAGCAGTAGCCATGTGGTTTAAATCTTATTAAAAAGGTCGGCAACAATGCGTACGTACTGATGCTGGCTGCTTGGACTGGTGTGTTGTACCTGCCGGAGTTCCGCAAGGTGGAGTTTTGTCACCTTTGTTGTTCTCACTTTTTATCAATTCCCTGACGAATCGAATAACTACACAGTTTCATTTATACGTCGATGATCTCAAGTTATATACAGGTTCAACAGTAGACCAAATTCAGAATGCTGTATCTACGATTAATTATAACCTCGAAATCATATCCGACTGGGCAAAGTCCTTTGGACTTCTTAGCCCTAGTAAATCTCAGGCAATAATTGTAAACCTCAAATGCCAGATGTGTCCTGTCTACTTAATTAATGATCCATGCATGTCTCAATTAATTTACGTATAAAAGGCACAAATAACTAGTTGTGCCTTTTCTTTAAATTATTTACGATTAGGTGTGAGGAAAGGAAGTCAGGGTTTGATTGAAACGCGTTAGTTGTGCCTGCGACGTCGAAGTGATTCCACGCTTGTCAGCAGCCTGCCCGCACAAAGTCAGTTTATTAACGTTTTATCCATGTTTACATGTTGATTCTAATTCAAGTAGGTAGGTACATAACTTTGTAGGATAGGTCGTACACCTAGGTAATCTCAACAGTTACCTGTCGGTTTCTAGACAGATGTGCCAAACAAAGCCACGGTAATATTATTATTATCTAACAGACTATTTGTCTGCAGCCGGAGGTCCAGGCGCGAGGCATAGCTCGCGCTTCGTCCGTTTGTATGAAGTTGGAATACTGTATAGATAATATTACCGTGCCTTAGCTTAACATCTATGTGACATGTCATAATATTTAATTAATTAAGTAGGAATATGATAAACATATATTATCATTCATTTCACTTGTTTTTCCCTTATTTCGGATAATTTTAAAAATGCAGTCACGTGGTAAAAGTTTAGTAAGCGCCGCTTTACAAAATCTAAAGCCTAGATCTGATATTGACGAACAGATTCCGTCCACTAGTCGTCTACAAAACTGGTCGCCATAAATTCTTGCATCAGAATCAGATTTTGATTCGGACGATTCAGTAGTCGATTAAGATTATGAGCCACCAAAAAGCCATAAAACATACATTATTGCCGCTCAATGCTCAAAAAAATCAGTGGTTAAGAACTTAAATATGAGGAGCCATAATGGAAACTATGAACGACGTGAAGCCAATGTTTTATTGGATGATTCTGGCTCCGAATCAGACTTCATTCCATGTTCTCAACCGTGTTTGGAAAAAACGATTCCAGAATCTTCAGATGAATCTACAAAAGATGAGCTTACAAAAAAAGGGACAGTAAGAAAGCGCAAAAGATATGATGTAAGTCTTAAAGAACGAAAGAAAATTTAAAGAGAAGAAAAAATATATACCAAATATTTTGTGAAACCCGGATGCCAAGAAAACATTTGTAAAAAAAAATGTTCAACGAAATTCTCAGAAGATTATCGCAAAATTATTAATCGTAATTTCAGGACACCTCGAAACAAAAACACTTTTTTTTAGCTAATACTATCCAGCAAAAGCTTGCAAGACCAAATAAAAAAAGTCATGGTGATGATCATGGTAAACACTATGATCGAACTAGGAGTGTTTCGTATTTCTTATGTGATGAAAACGGTGAGAAAGTTACGGTATGTAAAACGTTTTTTCTCACAACTTTGGGTTACAAGAAAAGTAACTGTACGACCGACAGGAACATTTTTGACACATACTATAAAACACAATACGCAGAGCCTATTGCTGACGGCCGAGGTCATAACCAGAATCCATCACAAATAGACAGTACAAAGGTAAAAGATCATATTATGTCTTTTCGTCCAGTTGTGTCGCATTATAGGAGAGTTCATGCTCCAAACCGGAAATATTCCCTTGGATATCAATATCCGCATGATGTACGACAATTACTGTGAGAAAGAGCCTGAAATAAATGTGTCCTATGGATTTTATAGGAATGTTGTGAATGAGCTTAAAATATCCTTCACAAAGCTTGGACACGAGGAATGTGAATTGTGCGAAAAAATTTCTATTCACAATCCTTACGTAGCAATAAGGCACAGGAATTGCGAAGAATGCAAAGAATATGAAGATCATCACACTAGGTACATTTGAGCGAGAAAAAAAATATGAAGAGGATGTTGAAAGCCAAACGAAGCAAAAAAGTACTGACACCATAATATTTGCAGTTGATTTAGAAAAGGTAATTATGTTACCTCGCATGGAAGAATTTAAAACGGTAATGTTTTGTCCAAGGCTTATCGTTTTCAATCAGAGTTTTGTTCCTGTAGGTGACAAAAGGTTACATGGAGTTGGCAAAACACTGTGACTCTTATGGCACAAAGCTATTGCAGGGAGAAAAAAGAAAGACATAGTTAGCTGCTTTCAAGCATTTTTCTTTCAAAATCGGGACTGCAAAAATGTGATTTTGTGGCTGGATAACTGCTCGGCCCAAAACCAAAATTGGTACCTTTTTTTCTACTTAGTATATTTAGTCAATGTAAAGGGTGTAAATATTGAAAGTGTTGTGCTGCGTTATGTGGAAGTTGGTCATACTTTTATGGCTGCCGATGAATTTCACCATACAGTGAATCACTTAAGAAGAACAAGCGAGTGTATGACTTTGAAGATTTTTGCAAAGCTGTCGTAGATACTGGTTCAAATACTGTGGTGAAAAAAATGACTGTCCAGGATTTTCACGATTTTGAAGACTGCTCTTCGTCGTATAAATTACAAAATTCTGTGCCGCAAGCATATTTAAAAACCATGTCTGAAATTACTTTTAGGCGAGAGAGCAATTCGATGTTTTATAAGAACAGCCATGACACTGAAGAGCAAATGGAATTGGATTTCTTAAAAGTTAAACATCTTAAATTTGGCATTCCGTTGCCTAAGCAGAAGCTTTCTCCACGAGGTATAACATCTGAGAGGAAATCAGCTATAGTTTTCAAGCTTGGGCCACTCATGCCTGACAACAGAAGTGGTTTTTGGGAAACCCTACCCGTTAACGACGGTTCAACTGATCTCACAGAAATTTATGAAGACTGAAATTAAAGACTATTTTTTTAATTAATATTTTAAGCAAAACTGATTATTTAATTTCTTTAAACTTATTTATAGTTATTACCAATATATTGCATTGTGATAATTCAACCAAGTGCTATGTTATGTTTGTTATAGTTACATTTATTTTTTATAATAATAGTATTTTTTAAAATATTAAACTACGAGTACCTTTAATAATTACGGGTGTAAGCTATTTCTTGTAAATAAACAATAAATAATTAGAATAAGCTATAATAGAGTAATAAAGGTTCAAAACCAAAATTTATGCTCCTATTACTACGTCTATTAAGAATTACGAATATTTTCATTTATTTTTCATATTGTGATTTAGAGTAACTATTTTTTTATAGATTTTCAAATTAGGGGTCAAACCTATTAGTAAAAAGAATAAATTATAAAATTAATTATTTAATAATGAATTATATATAAAAACTAAAAAGTAAAAAATATAAGTACTAACCTTCACGCATATATCATCAGTTTTTTTTTAAGCAATGGGTTTCCACACTGTGAAGCAGAATATGGTAAAAACTTTAATACCAATTATCTCAATTTGACCAAAATGATAGATGTGCCCTGCTCTCGTACGACGGCAGTATTTATAACCGATGAAGTTGTACTCATAAAGACATATATGTTTATTCTTATTCTGTTCATAACTGTATATAAACATGCTAACGTATTTATTGTGTTTATGTATATGTATGTATATGATGTCTATATTTATATATATTATTTGTATATGTGTATTTTTATATAAGTTTACCTATGAAACTAGTATTATTAAATTTTGTTTGTACTCTACCTACATAAATGTGAAATTTATTAGCTCTCTGAAACACTCTAAGGTTGGCTGGAAGAAATCGCAGCATGCGATAAGTCCGCCTTAGTGCATAAAAATTTATAAATTGTACTCACAGCATACTGTTTTATTAAATGTACTGAAAGAGTTAAATAAATAAATATTGATAAATTGTAGTACTCTTGGAGTCTCGATCTCTGCGCAAATGTCATAGTTCATTGTATGGAGTAGAGGGTCACCAATCAGATCTCATCAGCATCTGAAATACTAGGTGATAGCTTGTAAGACAGATGCGAACTTCTTAAGTGTTGGATTACTAGGGTTATATTGGTCTGGAAAATCATGTTGTGTGATTGTAATTATTCGCGTGGTGAACATTAGCTATACCAAAGGTGAGAGCTCGTATAGTGAATCTGAACTATATTCGTAATAGTTGTTTAGGCAAGTTATAAATTGTGCTATTCTCGTGGTAAACATTGGCTATACTAAGGTGAGAGCCGGTATGGCGAGTGTGAGTTATATTTTAGTTTTGTAAATTTAGGGTCAATCCGAAAAAAATATAACTTGCACGACTCCTTTTCCTGCGTAGGTTTGCCAAGCTTTGCGTAGAGTTGTTAAGCTAGCGTAGATTTTTTTCTTAATATGCTAAGAAAATTAAGTGTTGCGAAATATATTTAAAGGTATTAGATTGTTTTCAAACGTAGATTTTTAAAATCAGGAAAATAAGTATAATCTTAAGGTAACCATCATTTGTATGTTGCAATTTTTTGTAAAGGGTTTTCTAATAAGAGGTTTCAATTTAATATTAAAAAACGAGTATTTTTTAAGATGAATTAATGAATGTTTATGAAATTGTAAAGAGAAAGGTATGCCATTAACTTCAAAACGGAATCAGTCAAATGGCCGCCATAGCTACCTGCGCCATATTCTTTTCATAAAATTTTCCATGGCCAATTCGCACATTTGCGGCTGTATGTCCTCGATAACTTCACGAATTCCACCTTTAAGGTCCTAAATCGATTGTAGAGTATTGTCATAGACTTTATCTTTTACGTGGCCCAAAAGAAAAAAGTCTATAGGTGTTAAATCACAAGATCTCAGTGGCCCATTGTGATCACCTCTTCGCGAAATAACACAGTCAGGAAACTTTTCTTGCAAGATTGCGATTGTAATCGTAATTTTAACAATTTAAGTGCATTGTTAAGCATGTATCGTACCATTATTAATAATGGTGTAGTTTTTTTGTTGTCCAATGTTAAAAGATGACAGCTTCATAATTGACAGCTGACCAAATAGCAGGCATTTCATTAAAAATGAAACCTCTTATTGGAAAACCCTTTATTTCTCTTATATATTTTTTTTTTTTTGATAAAGTTGTAAGTTATTTAGACTGGCTAAGTTTATTTAACAGTTATTTTAAGGATTTGGAGATTTTTATTTCTATAATAGCTTCTGCCAGCGGCTTCGCCCGCCATAAATTGCGTTATCGGCGTAGGTTCTTACGGCAACTCCTCAATTACAGAAAAAAAACAAACAATCAAATCTTTCCTTTTTAATGGCATAATACCAAACCATGGAAATACATATTCAAAATTGCAACCCAATCAAGCGGTTTAGTAGTTGACATACCGACAGCAGCGCCACCTACCGGGTCCTATTATATTCTTAAATCATCCAGGAAACCATCAAAATACCCATATAAAATTTCAATCCAATCGGTTCAGTTGTTTAGAAGTAATGTGAAAAAGATAAGTACGGAAGGATAATTCTTACTACCCGTTGCCCTATTACCCATTTCCCGTAGGAATGAAGCATTTCCCCGCGGTAAAAAGTAGCCTATGTTCATCTGGGATAATGTCGGCTTCTAATAATAAAAGAATTTTTCAAATCGGTCCAGTAGTTTCGGAGCCTATTCAAAACAAACAAATCTTTCCTCTTTATAATAATATTACTGTAGATTAATTGTCTATTCTATATCTATACCATATCCCTGTCCGTTCGCTTACGCAATAATTGGTGTGAATCTACGTATTCGGTTATTTGTTCATCATCTATTCCTGTAAATATGTTAGTATTAAATTGTAGTCCTATCTGTTTGTGTTTGCACGCATTCAGTTTCACTATCGAGTTTATCCTCATTTTTGAGTTTTGTTTGGGTAAATTTGATGCTCAATGTCCTGTTCTTGTTCGTGGTTGTTGTGTTCAGCCTCATCTTCGTGTCCGTGGTCGCAATCGTATTTGTTTCTATGTTCATGCTCGTCATCAAGATTGTTTCAGCTTGGTATTTATATATTTTTTTTTGTTTATGTTTGGATTCGTTTTCATGTTCATATTTGAATTCCTTTTCCGGTTCTAATTAATCTTTATATACATTCATATTCGTGTTTGTTTCTTATTTATATTTGTTTTCGAACTCATGTTTGCATTTATGATTGTATTACTATTATTATTCATATTCTTATCCGTGTTAACTTCGCATATTGTAACGGTTGTGCGAACGAAAGGAATAGTTGAAATGTATTTCTTCTAACTGAATAAGATAAATTAAAAGTGCTATGGTATCGTTTAAATATTTTTTTATTTAATTGTCTTTAAAAGGCAATGAAATAGGAATTTCCGGGGCGATTGTGATGATACAATATTAATGCCTTAATATTTCTGTAATGCTATGCTATAGGCTATAGCTTGAAGATTTGCAGAAGTAAACAATTCTCAACAAACTTATTACCTACAACAAGATACATGTTTAAATTAGAATATATTAGTTCAGAATTTTATGCATTAGCTGAGAAGAAGTTATGATTATTTTATGAAAGGTTTAAATGTAACAAAATATGAGTACAAATGACTAAAATATAAAATATATAATTATAAACTTACGAATTTTAAGCATCAACACAAAATTAATTGTTAATTCATAGATTCGGACTCTAGGCAAAATGAAGTTGCGTAAAATTTTGAACCAGCGGCGCGAGGATGAATGTTTTTAAATCGAACGTTAATTGGTGGTTGGTTTAAGACGAACGTTGATTGAAGGTTGTTTAAGCGATATAGAAATGGCATCACGCTTCATATGCCCTTCAAAGGTAGTTTCATAACTTTTACCTGAATAAAATTTTATTCAGAAAATTAAACGTAGCATAAATCGGGGACCCTCTAGAAAGGAGTTGTTTTGTAATCCGCGTTTTTATTTTCTTATTAATATAGCCTTAAAAAGTTATGCTACTGTTATTGTGAGTTTTATTATGTTGAATATAACCGCAAAAGTTTAAGTAAAGTTGTCTTTTCTAGATTAGAATGATAGAATAGACCTTGTTCTGGGACATTTTCAGCTAGGTGCAGCAAAACCTACAATAAAAGTAGAAGTGGGAACTAAGATTATAAAAGCCTTAATAATTATATAGCCCACTAAACATCTAGGTCGGCCAAGAGATAGTATAAGTAATAACTATGTGTAAGCCAGATATCCATAGCGGCGTTAGGAGGGTTTTACTATTTGACTGGTTAGCTAGGTGAGCGCTGATGTACATCGTAAGGGGGCGCCTCATATAGCTACCTTCAGGTCGCAAGTCCTAAACACTTAGCTACCTAGTTTCCAATCTACAAAACGAACGGATTTAGCATTCGTATGGATTTTACTTTTAAAAGCGGCAGTAGCAAAAATAAGGGTTCCTTTGCCTAGGGATGACAGAAAAATCATATTACTTTTTAGTGCCTGCGTCCTCTAGCTATGATATTTAAGTATTTGCTTTGTCCAGGTGTTGTTGTACAGATATAAGAAAGGAGATTAGGTTATGTCGCAACTTTAGAAATGGTCAAACTTAAAATGGAAGTAATTTATAATCGTAGATTTAGCTATATTAATTTTCTTGATTATTTTTCTTTTATGCTTATTTTGTATACTATTGTTTGCGTCCTATTTGCTGGCTATAGTTCCTCCAGAAGAACTGGGTTTACTACTTATTTGACACAACAGTTTTCAGGTCCTTCCACTTTTGACGATCACGCTTAACAAATAAAATAATTATCTACATCAATATTATATAATAGATTTATCTACTTATAGTTATTCTTGAATTAATTTGCGTTTCAATGTAGATTGATATTATTTCTCGACTCTGGTCTTGAGCGCGAATTATTTCGTCGATGTCGGTGTTGTTCACATAATGCAGGTCTTCTTTTATGGTCTATTTCTGATATTTTTAGAATTAGTTTGGCAATTTCAGAAATAATCAATGCTGTTACTTTTGGCTGTGTGTTTGCTGTGCAATTCGCGAAATTTGTAACAGCTTTGCATTTCCCCGAGCTTATTGGCTATGTCAGCCAATTTGCGGCAATTTTTTAAATGTTTGGTCTCCACAGAGGCTAGTACAGCTCGCACGGTTGTGGGTAGTCGGAACTACCATAGAAAGGTTAGTGTTTCTACGCTAATTTTGTTTCGGACCAGGTCCTGCATACGCAGGCGTAGCAAGAGTTTTGATGGTTTTTGATCCCCAAGATTCAATTCGGTCATTAGTTTCTGGACCTCTCTAGTTTCTGATTCCTTGTATATGGATAACAATCTATTCTTCAGCGTTTCATACTCTTAGGTATTCGTTGGTTTGACTACGATATCTGTGGCTTTCTGTGTAGCTTCTTTTCCTAGTTTGGCGACGACGAACTGGAATACTTCTGTGGTATTAATACAGCTTCTGTACGTTTGAACCAGATCCTGTTGCTCGTCTGTCCAAAACTCTATATACACTGATAGTGATATTACCGTTATGTCATCTCCATTGTTGCTGGGTCTAGTTTTTTGTTGGATTGGTGATTGATGTAACGCCTTTTTTCTACTTTGCCTGTAGTCGAATTGCGCACCCTCTTCGGGAAGTCCTGTATTGTTACTTGGCTCCTCGTTATAGCGAAAGTTGACTATTAAGTATTTCGGCTTTCTGGAGACTCTTAATACTAATACACTGATTGCTTTTTAGGCTTAATATCGTACAGTCATTACAGTCGTTACAACTACACTACATTTTAAACTGACTTGGTGTTGAGACTGGCGATGTGGACTTGCTCGTGTCGAACTAGCAGCCCCTTTTCGAAGAGATTGAACTGGCTAGAGATAGTGCTAGTACTGACAGAGGACTCACTACACTACACATCATTGTATACTAACTTTGTGTTGAGACTGTCAGCGGATTTGCTCATGTCGGAACAGCGAAAGCCCTTTGTCGAAGAGATTAAACTGGCTGAAGATGATGCTGCAACTGATAGAGGACTCACTACACTTTAAACTACACTACATTGTATAATAACTTGGTGTTGTCAGTGGCGATGGACTTGCTCGTGTAGAACAGCGCCAGCCACTTGTCGAAGAAATTAAACTGGCTGAAGATGGTGTTGCTACTGACAGAGGACTCGCTACACTCTACTACATTGTATACTAACTTGGTGTTGAGGCTGGCGATGTGGACTTGCTCGTTTAGAACAGCGCCAGCCCCTTGTCGAAGAGATTGAACTGGCTGAAGATGGTGCTAATACTGACAGAGGACTCACTACACTACACATCATTGTATACTAACTTTGTGTTGAGACTGGCAGCGGATTTGCTCGTGTCGAACAGCGCCAGCCCCTTGTTGAAGAAATTAAACTGGCTGAAGCTGGTGCTGCTACTGATAGAGGACTCACTACACTACACTACATTGTATAATGACTTGGTATTGAGACTGGCGGTGGACTTGCTCGTGTCAAACAGCGCCAGCTTCTAGTCGAAAAAATTAAACTGGCTGAAGATGGTGCTGCAACTGACAGAGGACTCACTGCACTACACTACATTGTAAAATGACTTGGTGTTGAGAGTGGCGGTGAACTTGCTGGTGTCGAACAGCGCCAGCCCCTTTTCGAAGAGATTGAACTGGCTGAAGATGTTGCTGCTACTGACAGAAGACTCACTACCCACCTATTTATCTACACTATATTGTATAATGACTTGGTTTTGAGAGTGGCGGTGAATTTGCTCGTGCCGAGCAGCGCTAGCCCCTTATCGAAGAGATTAAACTGAAGATGGTGCTGCAACTGACAGAGGACTCACTACACTACATTGTATACTGACTTGGTGTTGAGACTGGCGGTGGACTTGCTCTTATCGAAAAGAGCCAGCCCCTTGTCGAAGATACTGAACTGGCTGAAGGTGGTGCTGCTACTGACTGAAGACCGTTCCGACCGAGGGCTCACCAACGACCGACGGTCCTCGTTTTTCCAACCTATTAAAAATATTACAAATTAAATGTTTTGTGAATCATTTTTCTCGTTTTCATATGACGTTTGATCAATTTCTTTGTTACACTTAAATTTGTTTAAAACTTCAATCATTAGAATTATACAAAGTACTACAAAGAAAGCAACATTCTTAAATTGTATTCAGATTATAGTTCATCAGAAACTGGCAATGGGGTTTATAATATTGTCTTTGGTCATTTATTTTTCCGCTTATTACTTCAAAGCTGGCCATTATTGACAAATGAGACATATATGAAGCCACCACAGTCAAGACTGCAGCCGAAGCAGTTTTGCAGCGATGGGCACACCCCCTGCAGCCCTGTCACTCTCACGCAGGACTATAGTAGTTGGTGAAACAAGCCTGTTCCCCACATTATGGTGAGGGCGTGTATCTAGTTCTGACCACTGGTTTCCTTACCTACCTTCACATAAAATAAAAAACACCCTCAAAATATAGCCTGACTTTTTTAAATTCAGAACGTTATAGTTTTCGTGTGAAAAAAGATTTAACTCTGAATAAAATAGTCTTTTATATCTACATATAAGGAATTTCACAAAAAATACTTCTATTAATAGGTAGGTTTGTCCTTAATCCTATTTACTAGTTTGTTTATTATTATTATTAATATTTTTAATTTACAAGGTAAAATGGGTAACAAGAAGTAATGCAGATTGGGGTGTGAATGAGTAGCCAATTGTGGCTGGTAACAAGAAGTAATGCAGATGACATGTCTTACATGAGTGGCCAATTGTGGTCGGTAACAAGAAGTAATGAAGATTGAGATGTCCTACATGAGTGGCAAAGTGTGGTCGGTAACAAGAAGTAATGCAGATTTGGATGTTTTACATGAGTAGCCTATTGTGGCCAAAAACAAAACGTAATGCAGATTGGGATGTCTTACATAAATAGCATATTGTGGGCAAAAACAAAACTTAATGCAGGGATGTCTTAAATGAGTAGCAGGGTTACAAGAAGTAATGCAGATTGACATATCTACATGAGTAGCCAATTATGGTTGGTAACAAGGCTGCTCCATTGTGGTCGGTAACAAGAAGTAATGTAGATTTGGATGTCTTACATGAGTAGCCTATTGTGGCCTTTTTGTTTTCATACAGATACGTGACGAAGTTGGTATTTATAGACATGATTTCTGGGCGACGTTTTTTATGTTTGTGGTTCTTATTTATTAGATTTGTTATCCAGTTTTGTTTCTCTAATAGTTGTTTGGTTGCTTTTTTAATGCCTCAAGTACTTCCAATCTCAATATGGTTTTTGACTTCTTAGGGTTTGATATTAGTTCTGCTCTGGATTGTAAGAGTGCTTAAGTTTGATTTCCTATCCATTTTTTTTTGTCTTTTTTCCATCTTCTTGTTTGGTTCTTTTATTTGTGTACAGAAGTTCTTGAAATTTGTCATATTTGATTTGTGTATCGCAATTTATTGTGTTTTCTATGAAGTGTTCTAGTTTTTCTTTTTTATTTCGGTAGGCTAGGTTTTTCTTGCGTGTATGAAGTTGTAATTTAAGTCTAACCATTCTGCGATTGCTGTAAAAATTTATATTGTTTATCTCTACAGTCTTGAAACTTATTACTTTTATTCGTTAGGATGTTGTCTATTTCGTTTTTATGATAGCAATCTGGATGTATCCATGTCCATCTAATGTTCTTACTTTTTTGTATAAACTGTTTTAAGTTGATTCAGCATTTCACCATTCCTGAAGAAAACGGACCCAGTTGTATTTCCTCTCTGTCTCTTCTTTTGTCCGTTCTAGTATTGAAATCCCCCATTACTATTAAATTAATGTGTGATGGGTTTGTATTGCATCTGAGAGTGTAGAGTAAAAGGACTCGATTTTTAATTTACTAGATTTTTCGGTTGGAGAGTGGAATTCAACAATTGACCATTTTTCATTTTGAGGCAGCAAACATCCAAACAAAGGAGCCGCCCTTTAGTATAGGATCATTGGTAAGCAACGCCTTACCTTTGAGGAATTTTCAACCCTTGTAACACGAATTAAGGCTGTTCTCAAATTGGTTCTCATAAAGGAGAAAACCTACCTCCTCTTCAATGGAAGATGGGAAGAATAACCTGCACTATACCAGAGAAGGATGGAGTCACTCGTATTATGGAATTGAACACAGCCAATACTCAAGCTGGCATTCTAATTGAATTGCTCAAGAATGATGGTCTTGCTCCGCTTAGCTTAAGATCTCAAAAATAGATCTATTCCGCCCCTCCAGGATATTCACGCTAGAATGTCGTGAAGGATTCGCAAATGCAACTCTTTCACGCATCTGCTCATTGAACGCGCCGCTAAGGTGCGTTGAACTGTTAAGTAATTTAAAGTTTTTCTGAGCACGAAAGAAGTAATACGAATAAAAACGGTAACAAGAAGAAATGCTAATTGGGATGTCTTGCATGAGTGGCCTATTGTGGTCGGTAACAAGAAGTACTCGTAACACAGATTAGGATGTCTTAGACTTATGTGCAGAGGTACTCACTTTTAGGGTCCTCGTGCAGCAGCGACAACGAGGACACTGATGTGCCGTCCCATGAGCTGTTTGTCGGCGAAAGTTGCGACACGCCTGTGTACACCAAAAAATATTAGTAACTTTAATGTAGATAGCGAGTCAAGCCAAGTTCAAGTAACAGAACTGGCGAGCAGCACCGTGTGTAATATTACACGAACCATTTGGAGCCACTTTTGACCCCCTCATAACTTTTGGCTCATATATTGAGACTTGCGAGATACATATGTGCTCCAAATTTCATAAGCACATCTCAAGCATTTATGTAGATATTAACGTTCAAAAATCGTTATTTTTGTCACTGACTGACCTATAGATCAAAACTCTAACCCAGTTCCAGATCACCTAGAAAGTTCAAATTTGGCATGCAGATAGGTAATTACGTGAATACAAAGGAATAAATCAGAAACTGGTAAATTTTTATCATTTAATTATAATTTTTCACTTAACTTTTAAGGGGGCGCGCGGTCACTTGTAACGGCAGCGCGTAACCTTTATGACCGTCAAAGTTTAAGAATAAATCGATCGAATAAAAAAAATATTTGGCAGAAAACCTACAAAAATTTATATTTACGAAGCGAATCTTCGACGACGTCAGGCGCGCGTTTATTTTGCTAAACCTACGCAGCATGCACAACGAAAGATATAATTAAGATTAAGCAATCCGCACAGAAAGGAAGAATCTATTGTTTTAAGTTCACAATGAACCTATGAGAGGCTTCTAATATTGGCAAACATGAGTGATGATAATATACGAATTTATAACTGAAAATAGGGTTACAGCGGTCGATTCGACGGCGCGCGACCGCTTGAAGGTTTGATTCTATTAGGAACACTTGACGTGTACTTGTCTTATAAAAACTGTAATGTAAGAATCAGCAATCAAAACTAATGTAAACAAAAAGTAATGAAATCCCATGAAAAACATAAATGTGAAATGAGAGCCAAGTTCAATATTATGATATATGCCTTAGATGTTGACTTCAGCGACAAAAGAAGTGAGATCCAAATGGGTGCCAAGTTCAAGGGTCAGTCCTGAAATTTATTTATAACAACATAAAATATCATTTCTTCTTATAACTTAGGATAATATATTGTAGCCTAAGGTACGACTTGGCTAGATCTCATATACGAATTATTATGTTCGATGGCTAGTTTCTAGCAGCAAGCCAAATTTTCGGAATAATAATATAAGAACCGACGAGTAACAGGTTTAGAACTTGCGAAGAAAAAAATTTATTTCTTATATGAAAAACTAGCCAAGTTGATGGGTTAACTATTACACACACGTAAGGAAGATAAACTAACTCAGATTGTCATCGTTGCTGGAGGTGGAGTGCGAAGCTCCTCCACCGGCGTCGTGGTGCGCCCGTCGCGACACCTTCACCTGCTTTAGGGAGAGCTCAGGGTACCTGCGCGGCTGTCAACACACAAAACAATAAAATGTAACATCTTACTCACCGATACGCGATATACACTAGTGGAAACTACAAACTATAACAATTATGTCTCTGCCCTTTTTTTGGGTTGATCATCAAGGCTACATATAATCTTAATCGCAGCGCCGGTGGTCTCAAGCGGAAAGCTACTGGGAGTCATCCTCGTCTGGAAGGTTTCAATTTTTCAGGAAGGTCTTTTCGGTGGCTACAACTTCCTGGGGATTTCAGTACCCGGCACATAAACTTACGATCGTAAATCTAGCCTCAGTGTGGTACTACTGTGTTCAATTTTGCGTGGTCAGGAGCTCGCTGTTAACCTACTGACTATCAACCCCATGGCGGGAAGCCAACCCCGCCTCGGAGCGGGCTTAGGATTAATCGTGTTCTATGAGTCAGTGCTCCCGGCATTGTCCACGGGTCGTTGTTTATGTGCAGGCATTGGACGTGACGCTCTATAAGTAACATAGATTTTTTCGATTTAGTTTTTTTTTTCTTATTTTTTTCATTGATTATGTTCAGGCAGTAAAAAACCGAAATAATAAATAAATCGCCCCCTGCGTTACGTAGTCCCGTAACAAAGTGGCAGTCAAAGAGTTATGTAGCGTAGCTTATAAATATAATTAAAAACCAAATAAATGTACCAATATACATATATATATACCATGATAAACAATTGTATAAAATAATTTATTAGCTAATAAGTAACGTAATTTAATATCGTGTCGTTGTATGGCAATGCAACCGCGGCGTGTGTCGTCATACAGCCCAGCGCGATAACCGGCCTCGCATCGGACGCGTTGCGCGTGCTAGTCGAAATCACTCCACGACGCGGAGAACACGCCGCTTTCACTGGCTTTGCTTACGCGCATTTGTATCAACGCTTGTTATTGCATTCTCATATAAGAACCGTCTTGCTTGCTTGACCTATACTAGATGTGCTATGTGTCAATAAACTATTTATAACGATAACTCGGTGAGTACAGACTTTTATTAGTAGCCACCCAAACCACGTTATACTGGTGACCCCGCAGTGAACAATTCCAAACCTTCTGGTTTTAAAATAGTGCTTAGAGAACTTAGGAGATTTTTAGGCATGCTCAATTTCTATAGGAGATTTATCCCAAAAGCAGCCCAACAACAAGCACCTCTCCATGCCCTTCTTACTGGCTCATTCAAAGGTCGTCAGCCAATCACCTTGACGGCTGAAACATTAAAAGCCTTCGAAGAGTGCAAAAACAGTCTTTGTCAAACAGCCCTCTGGCACATCCCGATTGCACGTCACAGCTAGCAATAGTAACTGACGCCTCGGATAGTGCGATAGGAGCGGCTTTAGAACAACTGAAAGATGATTCATGGCAGCCTCTCGCATTCTTTTCCCGTAAGTTGAGCCCAACACAAGTTAAATATTCTCCTTACGACAGAGAGCTTCTGGCGATTTATGAAGCCATCAAGTACTTCAGACACATGGTCGAAGCCAGAGACTTCACCGTTTATACAGATCACAAGCTTCTTAGCTTTGGATTTAGCACTAACAAAAGTCAGTGTTCTCCCAGACAGTTTAGACAACTAGACTTCATATCACAGTTCAATAGCGACATTAAGCATATTTCAGGTAAGGACAATATTGTAGCTGACACGCTTTCCCGTATTTCGGAAATACAGCAACCTATTGACCTTATAGAATTATCCAAATGCCAAAGTCTAGATCATGAACTCAAATGGCTGTTGGAGAACAGTTCATCGCTACGCCTACAGAAAGCCAAAATACCCGGATCGTCAGCAGAACTCTATTATGACATAAGCACTGACGTCCCAAGGCCATTCGTGACAACATGCGAAAGCCAGTTTTTAATAGCCTCCACTCACTCAGTTATCCTGGTGCCGCAGCAAGTGCTAAACTTATAGCTCAACGCTTCGTGTGGCCAGGCATGAGAAAAGACTGTCGAGAATGGGCCCGCAACTGCCCCGCATGCCAAAGGTCAAAAGTCACGCGTCATGTTTCTGCACCCTAAGGTACTTATCAGTTACCTTGTGCTAGATTCGTGCACATACATATAGACCTAATCGGCCCATTACCACCCTCTCAAGGTATAGGTATTGCCTCACCGCAGACGATCGTTACACGCGATGGCCTGAGGTGATACCAATCACAAACATAACTGCCGAAACAGTGGCAAAAGCATTGCTGTCGGGTTGGATATCTCGCTTTGGTTGTCCATCTGACATAGTCACCGACCAAGGCCGACAATTTGAATCCGCACTGTTTAATCGCCTATCCGAAATCGCCGGATTTCAGCATAAGCGAACGACTGCTTACCATCCGGCCTGTAAGGGACTAGTGGAAAGATTCCATAGACAGTTAAAGGCAGCAATACTTTGCCACGCTGTTATCAACTGAACAGAATCTTTGCCACTAGTACTTTTAGGCATTAGAACGGCATACAAGGAAGGTAAGAGAGGTAGGGCACTGCAAGTACTCGCTCGAATAAGCCACCCGAACAACTAAAGCAGGGCATAGCGAGTACTTGCTCGAATGAGCGGCCCGAACTGGGGAAGTACCTCCACCTTACAGAAAACCGCGGCCATAATAACACTAACATTGAGTAGTGTTGTGTTCCTGGCGGTGAGTAAGGTTGCCAGAGCTCTTTGAGGATTCGCTGCGCGGACAGCGGAGGACCGGCGGTGCTTGTTGCTATCATGCTTGGCGTAGACACGGCGTGCTGGTTCGGCGGTCAGGGAGCCCTGATGAAACGGCTGACCGCTGGCCGCTCGCAGCTTGAACGGGATCCCGAACCCAGGGATCACTTAATCTCCGCCCTGGGAGGCTGATCTGCCAGCCTGTGTAAAATATCTGAAGTTGTAGTCGTACCGGAGAAGCAGACCGGAGTGGACCCGGCTACTACAACAGAGGGGGATCAGGGGCCCTTCCGCCCGCCGTGCCAGCAACCGTATCATCTGTGGCGAGCTTCGGAAGTCTTAGAACCGCACCTTTTGTCCTCTAAGCTGTCTGTGCAGTGAATCCTCATCCTTAGTCTTAGTAACTTTTTTTATATATTATGGCCATGAGAACGAAAAAGAAAAGAGTTTGTACAGCGGCTACTCCATCCACATATAATGTGGATTTTTGCAACATCAGGGGTATTCACGCAAATCTTAACGCAGTCCACCACCATCTCGAGACTGCGCAGCCGACCATTCTTTTTCTAACGGAGACGCAGATATCCTGCCCGGCCGACACATCATAAAGTCAAAGTCAAAATGGTTTATTCAAATAAGGATTTTACAATCACTTTTGAATCGGCAAAGTTATAAAATATTATTTTTTGAACCCTCCCACCTTCCCGCCGGTGCACAATGTTGTTGATTTCTACCGAGAAGAATCCGGCAAGAAACTCGATAGTTACTCTTTTAAAAACACTATCAATAATACAAATAAACTAAAAATACAATTAATTTTTAAAATAAACAATTTTAGCCGTACAATTTTATGTTATTTCCATTTTAATTTGGTTTACCTATGCATCTTGTAATTGAGCATCATCAGTCCCAAGGATTTTTATCATTTACATAGTCTGAAATATTGTAGTATGCCTTTTTACAAAGTACCTGCTTGATAAAAGATTTAAATTCACTTATTGATAGATTTTGAATTTTATTGGGAACTTTGTTGTAAAAGTGTATACATTGCCCCATAAAAGAGTTACTTATTTTGTGTAGACGTGTATCATGCACCAACAGCTTATTTTTACTTCTAGTATTTACTTTGTGAACGTCACTTTTCTTGCTGAAACTATTGATATTTTTATGTACATATAAAAGATTTTCATATATGTACTGCGACACTAAAGTTAAAATTTTTACTTTCCTAAACCTATCCCTCAGAGATATCCTATATCCTAATTTATAAATAGCACGAATTGCCCTTTTTTGTAACAAAAATATTGTATTTACATCAGCAGCGCTACCCCACAATAGGATACCATATGTCATTAAACTATGGAAATAGCTAAAATATACTATTATTGCAGTGTCGACATCGGTCAATTGTCTTATTTTCTTGATCGCATACACAGCAGAGCTAAGTTTTTTGGCTAGGTTATGAATATGAGGACCCCATTGAAGTTTGGAGTCCAGCGTTATGCCAAGAAAGACTGTTGAATTAACAAGTTCTAATTGCTCGCCATTAATATTAATACATGTCTGTCTCTGACTAACATTTGGTAATGTAAATTTAACACATTTGGTTTTTTTCTCATCAAGTAACAAATTATTAGCGTTAAACCAATTTTCAATTTTAGAAAGGGCATTATTTAATTCATTATAATATGTCTGTCGTCTCTTAACTTTAAAAAGCAAAGAGGTGTCATCGGCAAATAAGACAATGTCATGGTTTTTTACATTATATGGGAGATCATTAATGTAAATAAGAAATAGAAAAGGACCTTAAATTGAGCCCTGAGGGACAACCATAGTGACTGCTGATCCCGGAGATCTTTCACCTTTGACATCTATTTTCTGTACTCTCCTACTCATATAGGAGGTCAAAAGGTCGAGAGCTTTGCCTCTAATACCATAGTGATGTAGCTTCCTGATGAGATTTTCATGTTGAACACAGTCAAATGAGTTGAACAGAGCGATTCGATCAATAAGTGCACCCCTCAGTATGCCTCACCACCGTACATCCGCTTTCCGTGGTAGCTTTAGATATGCCGCTACCAAATGTTGGAATAACCTGCCACCCCCTCTTAGAAACACTTGTTTATCATTTGGTGTTTTTAAGTTTAGATATAAAACAATTTTATTAAATTACCAAAAGGATATACCTGCTGGCGGCAGAGTTATTACAACATACCTATAGTCCCTAGCGTATTTGAAATAAAATTTAACCATAACATAAGGCAATACTAGTTCAATATTTTATATAATATAATATTAATAATATATAACATGTAAATAAATTAAAATTAAAAAAATGAGTTATTTAAATTAGTAATAAGATAATTTAAACATAAGGCAATATAAAAAAAAAGATATTTAAACTTATATCACTGTAAAAACCTAAATAATATTTTTACGTCTATAACGTCTTTTACGTCTATTTTACTTAGTACTTGAGAAATAGTTCGACTGCGCCGCGAGCTAAGCCTCGCAATTGGGCTCCGCTGAAAAACAGCGCTGTGGCTATTAAGCTGCAGCACATGCTGAGTGGCGTCCATTTTGCACATTGCACTACGACACCCATGATACAAAAACTCATATTTAACTGTGATATATTTATGTGTTCTTGTTGTACAGAACCAGCCTCTTAGTCCATCTCTTCATTGTGTCCGACGGTTCAACCGAGTTGGTAAAGATCTCCTGAACTGGCCGATACTGAACTCCAAGGACAGCGATGGAGGTAGGATTTTCAGGATTCTGGAAGAGGCCCAAGACGGCAGGGGAATTGGAAATCCATTTCCTCAGTTCATAACCACCTGCCCGTAACAAGCCGATTAGCTCATCTCGCAGGACTAACGCCTTCTCCACAGATTCGTCCGTACAAATATCGTCGACAATAGGCGTCAGAAGGGAAGGCAGCAGCTGCACGCGGGATATTCAGACGCTCACGATCAGTCAAATGCAGCAACGAACGAATTGCGATAAACGGGCTTGACCTTATTAGTGTTTAGCTGATAAACAACCAAGGCCTCATCGATTTCCCAAGAACGCTGAAGGGAGTCAGCGAGCGAGAGTCCCACCTGCACCGACGAATCCGTAGACGCCTGAGCGGCGAGAGAATGTGCTGGGCCCATTATTACAGATGCGACCAACCCACTTGGCTGGAGTAACATGGCCTTGTCCAGTCCGAGCAATCCAAGGACATCAGTAGTAGTAGTAGTAGTAGTAGGAGTAGTAGTAGTAGTAGTAGTAGTAATCTACTTTATTGCACACATAAAAATATACCAATAAGAATAAAAAACAAGAAATTGTGATTTTCTTTAGACAGTCTTATCGCTAATAAGCGATTTCTTCCAGATAACCTTTGGGTAGAGGAAATTACAAAATAAAATGGGGGATAGGAAGTGCAGGTAACATATTTCAAATATATTGATATCTCAATACATATATTAACAATAAATAAATACATACAACATGAATATACATATATATTTTAATTTTTTTAATAATATATACTAATAAATACATTATCGGTTTAAATTAAGGTAATGAGAATGAATCATTTTTTTAAACATAGATAGAGTTGCGCACGTCTTACATCGAAGGGCAAAGCGTTCTAGAGTTTGATTGCATGAACTGTATAAGAATCTTTGTAATATTACGTAACATGTGTAGGGATTTTTAATAACAAGCTTGGAAACACTCTTTAAGGTATGATGGTGCTGATGGGTTGAACAGAACTTTATACAGAAAGCATAGAATATGAGTATTCCGGCGAAAACGAATTGGGAGCCATTTGAGCTTCTATCGGTATTCTGAAATGTGGTCAAATTTGCGCAAGCCAAATATAAACCCGATACATAAACTTTGGAGTCGCTCCAACTTATTAAGTTGCTCCACTGTAAGGTCAGGATAGCTAACGTCGGCATAATCGAGAATAGGAAGGAGTAACGAATGTGCCAAGGCGATTTTAGTGGGTATAGGTAAGAAATTCCGCAGTCGCCTCAAAGAGCTGTTAGCCGCGAACAATTTCTTGCTAATTTCATTCACGAGCGGACCCTATGTTAAGAAACGATCAATTTATATTCCTAGGTTTTTCACTGAGTCACTATAAGGAATTTTTTAAATATACTGGTGGAATTAAGTTAAAATCCAATTTTGTTAAGAGACGCGAGCTGCCAACAATTATTACTTGAGCTATAGCGGGATTTATTTTCAAACCGTAGGACTCACTCCAATCTATAATACGACTCAGATCATAATTTATGTCAGCAATAGCTTGAGGCAGATTTTCAATTGTAGATTGCTTATATATCTGGAGATCGTCTGCATAAAGATAGTAGAGAGAAGAAATATGAGAAGTAATAGAATTTATGAATATTGCAAAAAGTAAAGAAGAAAGCACGCCACCCTGTGGGACGCCAGCGAAAGTTTCACACCAGGAAGATGAAGAGTCATTTACATTAATGCGCTGCCGACGACCACACAGATAACTGTGAAACCAGTCAATAGCCGTTGGAGATATGCTAAGCGAACGTAAAGTGCCCACTAGAACATCAAGATCAACCGTGTTGAAAGTATTGATGAAGTCAAGCAAGGATAGTGTAGTGAGTTTTGTATGCTTCATGCCTTCACGGATATCGTCGGTGAGTTTTACAAGTGCTGTAGCCGTACTATGACCAGGGCGGAAACCTGATTGTAAAGGATGAAGTATAGAGTTTTTTGTTAGAAACAAACTTAGTTGCTGCTGTAAAATACGATCAAGGACTTAAGAGAGATAGGGTAAGATAGATATAGGGCGATAGTCTGAAAACGAAGTAGGACTAGATTTTTAGGCAAAGGAATGACTTGTGCATCTTGCCATCGTTTAGGAAAGCAGCCACTGAAAATGGAATAGTTAAGAATATGAGTTATGATAGGAGATACAATGTCAAGGATAGGAGTGATCATACTACGGCTAATATCGTCACTTCCAACAGCATTTGATGAGATAGAGAGAACGTTCTTCAAAGTCAAAGTCAAAATGGTTTATTCAAATAAGGATTTTTCAATCACTTTTGAATCGTCAAAGTTATAAAATATTATTTTTTGAACCCTCCCACCTTCCCGCCGGTTCACAATGTTGTTGATTTCTACCGAGAAGAATTCGGCAAGAAACTCGATAGTTACTCTTTTAAAAACATTATCAATAATACAAATAAACTAAAATACAATTAATGTTTTAAATAAAAAAATTTTAGTCGTACAATTTTATGTTATTTCCATTTTAATTTGGTTTACCTATGCATCCTGTAATTGAGCATCATCATTCCCAAGGATTTTTATCATTTACATAGTCTGAAATATTGTAGTATGCCTTTTTACAGAGTACCAGCTTGATAAAAGATTTAAATTTACTTATTGATAGATTTTGAATTTTATTGGGAACTTTGTTGTAAAAGTGTATACATTGCCCCATAAAAGAGTTACTTATTTTGTGTAGACGTGTATCATGCACCAACAGCTTATTTTTACTTCTAGTATTTACTTTGTGAACGTCACTTTTCTTGCTGAAACTGTTGATATTTTATGTACATATAAAAGATTTTCATATATGTACTGTGACACTTAAGTTAAAATTTTTACTTCCCTAAGCCTATCCCTCAGAGATATCCTATATCCTAATTTATAAATAGCATGAATTGCCCTTTTTTGTAACAAAAATATTGTATTTACATCAGCAGCGCTACCCCACAATAGGATACCATATGTCATTAAACTATGGAAATAGCTAAAATATACTATTTTTGCAGTGTCGATATCGGTCAATTGTCTTATTTTCTTGATCGCATACACAGCAGAGCTAAGTTTTTTGGCTAGGTTATGAATATGAGGACCCCATTGAAGTTTGGAGTCCAGCGTTATGCCAAGAAAGACTTGAATTAACAAGTTCTAATTGCTCGCCATTAATATTAATACATGTCTGTCTCTGACTAACATTTGGTAATGTAAATTTAACACATTTGGTTTTTTTTTCATTAAGTAACAAATTATTAGCGTTAAACCAATTTTCAATTTTAGAAAGGGCATTATTTAATTCATTATAACATGTCTGTCGTCTCTTAACTTTAAAAAGCAAAGAGGTGTCATCAGCAAATAAGACAATGTCATGGTTTTTTACATTATATGGGAGATCATTAATGTAAATAAGAAATAGAAAAGGACCTAAACTTGAGCCCTGAGGGACTCCTATAGTGACTGCTGATCCCGGAGATCTTTCACCTTTGACATCTTTTTTCTGTACTCTCCTACTCATATAGGATGTCAAAAGGTCGAGAGCTTTGCCTCTAATACCATAGTGATGTAGCTTCCTGGTGAGATTTTCATGTTGAACACAGTCAAATGCCTTAGATAAATCACAAAACACTCCAAGGACGTCATGCGAATCCTCCCAGGCGTTATATATATTTTTTAATAGTGCCACTCCTGCATCGGTTGTGGAACGGCCTTTCATAAAGCCAAACTGTTTACTACTAAGTAGCTCATTAATACAGAAATGGCTTAACATTTGAAAAAGTATGATTTTTTCAAAAACTTTACTGAGTATAGGTAGTATTGAAATAGGCCGAAAATTATTAGGGTCTGTTGAACTACCTGATTTAAAAAGAGTTATAACTTTGCTAAGTTTCATCTCATCAGGAAACACACCACTATCAACACAACTATTAAATATAATGGCAAAGCGTTGTGCTATAACATGAATAATTGAATTTATAGTTTTTACAGAAAGTCCCCAAAGGTCTGTGGTGTTTTTAATTTCTAATGTTTTAAATGTATTAATGATATCCGTAGGACTAATGTTTTTAAATACAAAGGGAATGTTACATTCAGGAACACTAGTTTTTAATAATTTATCTGCTAAGATTGGACTTGAGTTTAGATGTTCAGTTGTTTTGAATGGGATATTCCTAAAAAATTGTTCAAAGGCAACTGCTACCTCAGCATCATCAACAATCAACTCAAAGTCCTGACAAGAATTCCTAGCTTTACCAGTTTCATTAAATACAATGATCTGACTCTAGATTGCTTATAATTGATTTTTGAATTGGTTTTATGTCAGTACATATATTGTAGATGCAAGTGGCACTGGATACAGCAATTCTAGTTGGTTCATAAAACAAATTATTTACATTAAAAGACCGAAATAAGGCGAGCAATCTGGTGCTTAATGAGCTATTTTCTAAAATGTTTATATTAAAGTCTCCACAAACAATGATTTGTTTATTGGAAATGCTGATTTTATTTAGCACTTCTTCCATAACTAATTCGAAATGATCATACATTTCACAAGGCGGCTTGTATACACTCACAACAATGAGATGCTCAACTTCTATACAGGACAGCTCGGCAGTTCGCTCAACTGAGAGGCTCACAATGTATTTACGTTCCTTAAACGTAAGCTGTTTATTAAATAAAATTAAAGAGCCGCCATGAATTGCATTTACTCGGCTAAACGAACTTCCCACCTGGTGATTAGTGAAATTGAACATCAACTGATGGCTGCGTAGCCAGTGTTCAGTGATACATAAAATGTCAATCTTTAGGCAGTTTATGAACAATTCAATTTCTAGTTCTTTCTGAGACATTCCTTGTATATTCTGATGCACCAGGTTCAATGGAATATTATTTTTAGTATGACAAAGTTTATTTTTTTGTTTCTGTTTGCATAAAACTTGAGTAGACATAGATTGTTTAATATAATCATTATTAATGTTGGAATTATATAATATGCCAAAGTGGTCCTTTGTTGTCTGAAAATTTAATTTAAATTATTACATGTCAAATTATTATACTGCTCAATAGAAGCAGGTTGTTTAGCTTAATGATTAGCTGAAATGTCAATTACACTATTATAATTGCACTGCTCAATAGAAGCAGGTTGTTTAGCCAAATACTTGGCTGAAATGTCAATTACACTACTATAATAACAGTGCTCAATAAAAGCAGATTGTTTAGCCAAATTATTGGCTGTGGTATTAATATAAAATGATAGCGACAAGGCTTACACTCTGGTACAATGGTGTGTGAGATAATATTTATGTCTTGTCCTTATATAATTATGTCTAAAAATACTGTTAGTATCTATCACATAAAAGTTATTGTTATTGCAAGACATAGTATGCAAAGCTAAAATTAACTCACATCTAAGGTTGTTTTCCTCCTGTGGCAAACCCTTACCATAGGGAAATGTAAACATTACAATTTTTTTTTACTTTAAGTGCGCTTATACTATTATAATATTGCCTTAATTCACTTTTATTTACATTACCCCTGTTACCGATAAATATTACTAATGTAGAGGATGGAGTGATTTTGTCAGACTTAATTAAACTTCTCATAATATTAACATAATTGGCATTTGGCATACAATTATTTAAAACTGGTTGACCTACACTTGAGCTGAGAAAGTGTCCAAAACCTTTTCCCATTTCATCGCAAAACATTACTATATTGTCATCAACATTACATTTTTGTGAAACACTAGTTGAGTGAGAACTGTTGTGAGCATATGATTGTTGCTCGGATTCCAAACTGACACTCATTGATGACTGAGGTGTTGGTAAAGGTAGTAACAAGGATGCACAATCTGGCTGTGAATCGCTGAGGTGTTTACAATTACACATACTGTGATTGAGTTGTAATGACTCAAAACGCTCTGCATTATATTTACTCAATTCAATTAGCTCATTCATAGCCAGTGTGTGCTCCTCCATCTCTCTCAGAGATTCTTCATACTTGCAGGTCATCATCTGCAAGGATGTATGTAAATCTTTTATTTCCAAGTATAGTAAATGTGTGTCAGTTTTATGTTGTAGCCTACTGTTTTCTAATTGCAACTTACATACTTCCAGATGTTCCACTAACTGTAATTTTTCTTTGCAGTAATTTACATTTCTACTAAATATTTTTTGCTTTTTGATCATTTTTTCATTTTTTTTTTATAAATCTGTTGATTTTGAAGTATTTTTTTATCTGGTTTCTACTGCACTTAGCAAGCCTCACTGGTTTAGAAGAATTAATGGTGTCATCACCTGTAAGATCTATAGTGGTGGTATTGCTAGTTGCAGCAGAAACAAGATTAGGGGCCTTACTACATAATTCGTCAAAAAGATTTTGAGTTTGATGCTGTGTGTAAGTATGGGTGGCCTCTTCAAGTTGTGAGATGTGTTGATGGGCCTCGCGTAGTTCCTCTTCAAGATATGAGATCTTATTAAGGGCCACCACATACTCCTCACTACAGCTGTCAAATGTTTCTATAATTTTCTGAAATTGGTCCCGCTCTTCTAGGACAGTACCATATTGAGTGTGCAACACTGACAACTCATTGCGGAGGCTACTACGTAGTTCGGGTACGTAGTTCGGTTCAACCTCCTTCCTATCGTGATCTTTTAATAAAATTGTGTGTTTACGTGGTTTGTTGGAAGCTTCTTTGTTGACTATGCGCCACATTTCATTTAATGGGGTTTTACTATTTTGAAGACGATCCTCGGTGTAACTTTTGCGAACAGCTAAACATTCATTTTTAATAAAATTGCAGTAATTGGTAATATATGTCATCAAGGTTGTATTCTTTGGGTATAGGCGTTTGATTTCGGTTAAGTCATTATACTTTGAAATAAGTCTTAAAAGAGTATCCGTTACCCATGGCACATGATTGCTTTTCTTTTTTAATACATTTTTGAAAAGAAAGTGTATGCCAATATAATAAGTCAAAATATTAAATAATTTAGTACATTTGTCATTAATAGTTATTGTAATGTATTTTTTGCTAGTTTTTGTTTCAAAGTCCCGCCTCGAGCACGTGTCACTCCATTTCCTAACAACTCCAAAATGCTAAAAATGAAAAATAGAAGGGAAATATAGCGTCTCTAGTGTTTGACATAATTAATAGTAAAAAGGCCAACTACCTATACAAAAAAGTAGAGTGGTCAGGTGATTATCATAAATATAGGATAAGGGCTTCAAGTAATGTTCTGCGCACTCCGCGTTATGGTACTGCTGCCTTTCATGGTAGTTTGACATATACGGCTACAAAATGCTGGAACAATTTAACACCACCACTTCGAAAAAAAAAACAAAGCAAACTTTTAAAATAGAAATAAAAAAACTGCTTCTAGACACTCAAACAGCTTTTAGCTGTTAAACTGCTGAAACATCACCTAATATAAATTTAAAATAAATAAAAAATATAGATATAGAATAATATAAAAAGAACAATATGGAATAAATAAGTAAATAAAATAAAATATATGTATATTTAATTAATATTATGTAGGTAAGTACATCAGTTACCTAGTTATAACTAGCCAGAAGTAATGCATTATTAATTTAGATTGTTATTAATTTTTTTTTAAGGGAATCCTTGAAGTGAAATCGTTGCGCCACCTAGTGTAAGTTTCATTAATGATATAAAATTATATACTGTGATCTCCTATCCCTTTTTCTCCTACGCCTACCTCGTCTATGCAAGAAGAGGGCGGATGCTTTCACATCCGAATTGAACAGTCAAAGAAAGACAACGGTGTTATGCACATCTATCTATTTTTAATAAACCGTGAATTTTTGGTTTTCATAATTGTGACCTTAGAACTGCTTTGCGAGTGTTGGTGTTGACAGTGGCCAAAACTATTGAAGAAAATTCCCAGGATTTTGTGACGTAAACAAAGGTCTGCAGATCTGCCAGAAGCACCACCATTGTTTTCGAGGTATTTATCCTTTCATACTGTTTCATTTAATAACCTTCCACAGCAGTTTTGACATCTCATCCTCCTTTCTCTGTGTATGTGCATTTTAGATCTGCAAATAGTCCTATGCACGCAAAAACACGCGTATATTTTTTGTTCTTTTTTAAAGACATACAAATAGATGCTCGAACTGCGACTATATTATATAGGCTCCAGTGACCATGAGGCGAACCGTTATTTTGTTTGCCTCCTTAGTGGTATAAAAAGTACATTATGATACAAGTGAGTTAAGTTGGTAATTACACACGAGGCAGGATTTCAGCCCGAGCAGCAAGGCGAGGGCGTCGTGAAACCTAGTGTGTAATAACCATAGCTCACTTGTGGCATACAACATTTTGCAACAGACTTCAACACACATAAATAAATAAAACATCACAACACATATGTTTACACAATTATTGTGAAAAAAACGTGCGCAGTTTTTTTTTTTAGCGCTAATGGAAATAAACAAACGCTATCATTGAAGTAAGCGCACTTACTACACCGCCGTGATTTGCTTATATTTTGCTAAGATTTAAATAAAGGTGCCATTACTTACTAGTGCAGTTATGGTAAAGTAAAAAGGACGCATGTTTTATATGCTGCATAATGAACCTAAATGCGGTGCAGTAAGAGCCAGTTCATAAGCCCCTACTCGAAAACATATAACACCGGTTTGAGTGGCGTAATGAAATTTAATACATTATAATATTGGCGCAGACATGATAAAAGTTTAAAATAAAAAACAGTTTAGTTGAACGAAATAAGAATTAATTAGCAAACTTACAAACTTAGGCATCTGTTTAGTGGGGGCGCGGGGCTCGATCTCCAGGCTTTTGGCGTAAAGGTAGTCTGTAACCTCCTTGTCATCCATGTCCGGGAACGGGTCCAGCGACTCCAGGAACGCCTGACAGCAACACATTACACTACACATCCGTTTGCGGGTGCGTCCGCGTGTGCGTGCATTCGTGCATATACAGTTTAGTACAACGAACTTCTAAGTAGATAGGCGCTTAAAATAGAACCACAAAATTGTGCTTAACTCCGATAGTAAGCACACTTTTCTCGCAGTCTCTTGTTGACAACTAACCGATAGGATGCCAAAGTGTGCATTAAAAAGTTGTCTAAATAATATATTTACAGCGTTTTAGAAAAAAATTGTGACCTATCATCGGTAAATGGACCTAATTTACAACTAATTACAGATTTAAAAAAGTAGAATTGGGGCTTAAAACTGTTAAATTCGTCATTTTCTCCTTCTCCTTTACTCGCTATACGTAAGAAAAGGATAGGTGATGATGATGACAGAAAAAAACATAGAGTTGCGTTTTGTTTTTAGTTTTTCGTCTAGAACTTTTATAGAGTGCATTTAGTTCAGTTTGGGATAAATAGGGAAGTATTTTGTCACCTGTCATTTATTAGTTTGATAGGTTTCAAAATACCAAAATTTTAGTATTATGTGTATGTGTATATATTGTGTGTGTGTGTGTGTGTGTGTGTGGTTTAGCTCGGACCCGGGAAACCATTGTCAGATTCATTTTTCTACTTAGACGATCTACTACGATATGTTTATTTACACTGTGTGCCACGTTATTTCCTGCGTGAGAGAGGCGCCACTGTCAATAAGATAAACAAAATAATATACGAGTTAATTATAGTTCTCAATCGATTCTTGTGCTCTTTCTGATAACCCATAATTAATTTTTCAAATATCATCAATATACAGACACGACACTTTTACAGTTTTATTATAGTTGATAATGATAAATATGTACATAAGATATACCGACCCTGGTCTTAGGCTCGACGCTGAGGCAATACGGCTGGTTCTGGTACTGCTGGATCTCGCCCGTGATCTCCGCTACCTTGCGACGCTTCGAGAAGTTTATCAGCTCAGAGTTCGGCAGGAAGTCTGTCCAACACACCCGAGAACAAGACACTTAGACAACACACAGGACAAACGTTCATTACGTTGTTTTATCAGTTATCTATGCAAGTGTGGATGCTGAGTCAGCTTAGAAATGTGCGCTGCGATTTGCCGCCACCCGTGACGAGGCATCCACCTATTTGTGCTATTGTCTAAGTACAATGTGAAATAAGTAAATAAACAGTAAGTAATTGCAGCCTGAGTTTATTTCTCAGACCTACTAGACATTGGAGTCAAATACAATTAGACAGGGAGATACCTAGTGGTGGGAACAGTCAGGTTGATAGTTTGTGTATCTACGAGTATGTGATAAGTTCAAAGTCACTGTCACCTTGCCTTGTCGGTGTTCGTTCCCGAGTCGGTAAGATCAAATTAATGAGTACGGCCGTGTTCAGCGCGAGTTAACAGAGTACAGATGAGTGCGGCCGTGTTCAGCGCGAGTTAACAGAGTACAGATGAGTGCGGCCGTGTTCAGCGCGAGTTAACAGAGTACAGATGAGTGCGGCCGTGTTCAGCGCGAGTTAACAGAGTACAGATGAGTGCTGCCGTGTTCAGCGCGAGTTAACAGAGTACAGATGAGTGCGGCCGTGTTCATCGCGAGTTAACAGAGTACAGATGTCCTTGCAATATCGTTTTTTTAGTAACTGACTTCAAAAAAGGAAGATGTTCTCAATTCAGTTTTTTTTTAAATGTTTGTTACGTCAGAACTTCGTCATTTACAAACCGATTTGGATTTTTTTTAACATATAGTGATGGAATAACCCACAGATTGGTCCCATTTTGATTTAGTAATGATTGGTCGAAGAAAATAATTTTGATTATTTAGACATGCTTCTACCGATCTCTCTTCTAGACTAGCCATGTAAGTTTCTGCATGGCGGAGGCACCACTGTAAATGAGATTAACAAAACAATATACGATAGAATTATGGCTTACACTTATATGACGCGCACTTTAGTTGTCAACTCAGCGTATATTCGCTACAATTCTGAAATTTTCTCACAATAATAACAACCGGCTTTATAAAGATGCACTAAAAAGGTAACGGCTTCAGCCAGTTGTTTTTTTTTGTTAAAAAGATTTTATTTTGAGTGACGAATTAAAAGACTAACACTAAAAATATCCATACTCGTAACAAAATTTTATACAATCATCAACATAAAAAATTTAAGAGTTATATGGTTTTCTCATGGATGCCATTATCAGAACAGGACCAAAATGGGACCACACGGGAAGAACCAGCTTTTAACTTAAAAAAGAATCATCAAAAACGGTTCACCCAGTCGAAAGTTCTGTGGTAACAAACATAAGAAAAATACAGTCGAATTGCGAACGTTATTTTTTGAAGTCGGTTGAAAACAACGCAACTTAATACTTAGTATCTTTAACTTAGAAATACCTAAAATTTTTACCTCTACAGAAAACAAGAGGTTGGCGGTGACTTTATTTACTACCTATTTCTTGTTGACCACAGCCTACAAGAGATATGGAATGTAAAAGATACACAATGTCAGCAACGTAAGTGTTAGTAACTATCTTTGTGTGGGTTGAGAATAGTATTGTCTACGTACCCTACCGACATTGTGCATTATCGATATATTATTTATGACTCTTTTGGCTTGCGATGAGATGTGACGGTGGATAAATTTAAAATTTTAAACTTCCCAAGTAAACAAAATACATAATAAGTAATAATATTTAATTATTGCTTTACGATTTAAAGAAGAATTCTAATAGACCAGGAATATTGATAGGGGATAATATTTGAATGTTTAAATTACATAGTTGTATTTAAGTTGGTGAGCATTTGTCTTGAATGTGATGGTGCAGATCTGACGCTGGACCAGAAAAAAACCGGTCAAGTGCGTGTGGTACACGCATTAAGTAAGGGTTCCGTAGAATCGGAATTATTGCTAATATCTGAAAATCTTATAAAATTATTAAATTTATTTGGTTCGGGCCAATTTTATTTGAAAGATTTTTAAAAGACCTATGTGTTGTACCATTGCTATCATAGCGGCGCCTTACGCACGAAACGATAGGTTACGAACGCAGCCTTTTTGTTTCTGGCAGTACTTTGTAGTTGTTATTAGTCTGCAGAAATAACCTCTTGTGAAAACATAAAAGTTCGTGTCTATTTTACTAAAAAATTAAATACGAATTACGCTTATTGTTATTACTAATGCGTAAGCGTAAAATCAACTTGTTGTTTATGAGAAAGTGCCAATAATTGTCAAGAAAGGATCATATATTTGTAAAAGAGGTAGGGCACAGTAAGTACTCGACTGAACGAGCCGCGCGAACAATTTAAGCGGGGCATAGCGAGTACTTGCTCGAATGAGCAGCCTAAACAGGGGAAGTACCTCCACCTTGCAGAAAACGGCGGCCATAATAACACTGATATTGAGTAGTATTGTGTTCCTGGTTGCCAGAGTTCTTTGAGGATTCGCTGCGCAGGCAGCGAAGGACCGGCGTGCTTGTTGCTGTCATTGCTCGGCGTAGACGCGGCGTGCTGGTACGGGGGCAGGAAAGACCTGATGAAACGGCTGACCGCTGGCCGCCCGCAGGTTGAATGGAATCCCGAACCCCGGGATCACTTAATCTCTGCACTGGCTGATCCGCCAACCTGTGTAAAGTCTCTGAAGTTGTAGTCGTGCCGGAGAACGGACCGGAATTAACCCGGCTACTACAACAGAGGGGATCAGGGGCCCGTCCGCCCGCCGTGCCAGCAATCGTATCATCTATGCCGAGCTTCGATAGTTCTAGTACCGCACCTTTTGTCCTCTATGCTGTCTGTGCAGTGAATCCTCATATTTAGTCTAAGTAACTTTTTTGAAAAAATGGCAAGAAAAATAAAGAAAAGAATTTTTTAGCAGCCGCTCCATCCACATATAATGTGGACTTCTGTAACATTAGGGGTATTCACGCAAATCTTATCGCAGTCACCCACCATCTGGAGACTGCGCAGCTGACCATTCTTTTTTTAACGGAGACGCAGATATCCTGCCCGGCCGATACATCATACCTTTATTATCCCAGGCTACAAACTCAAGCACAATTTTGTGAGTCCTGCCGGTATATGTATGTTGATACGGGAGGATATCTGCTGTCGCCTTATAGCCTTGAAGACAGGCACCTGTCGATATTGTGGGTGCGCGTAGATCACGGCTACCACACTTGTATCTATGCGTGCCTATACAGGTCTCATAGCGGTGACACGGATGTAACTCGACTCTTCACGCACCTGAGCTTGACGACTGACAAAGTTCTAGAGCAATATCCCACAGCAGAACTAGTTATTTTGGGAGACTTCAACGCCCACCATAGTGAGTGGCTCAGTTCTCGAACAAATAACTACTCAAGGAAATCTGCGCAAGAATTTGCTCTGACCTATGTGTTCTATCAGCTGGTACTTTCTCCAACGAGAATACCAGATATAGAGGACCATACGAGCTCCTTACTGGAACTTCGGCTGACTACATGTCCGGACGGATATTCCGTCTCAGTGGATGCGCCTTTAGGCTCCTCGGACCACTGTCTCGTTCGGACTCAAGTGTCATGCTCACAATCCGATCCATCTGGGCTCACTAATTGGCGTCGTGTGTGGCATTATAGTATATATCGCGAGTAGCTGCCGGCGTCAAATAACGACGGTGGTTTAATAAGTCTTGCAGGGAAGCTTAAATTCTTAAGCAAACAGCATATGAGGCTTGGACCACGGCTCGTAATAATAATGGTCCCAATATTTCTGAGGTAAAACGCAAAATTAAATGCTGCCTCGAGGTTCAGTAAGAAAGCAACTGCCAGAGCAAAATTCCAATTCATCGGCAAAATAGGTAGGCGACTTGAAAGGTATACTTTTGGGAGTCTTACTTTCTGGTCGCTTGCCAAAGCTGCCGACGCAAACTTTTGCCAATCGTCGTTACAACCACTGCGAAAGACCGATGGTGACTTGGCTTATAGTGCTAAAGAGAAAGCCGATCTACTGGGCAATCTCTTTGCCTCAAAATCGAATATGAACGATGAAGGCGCTGTACCACCTACTACACCGTGGTGCGGTAAGACCATGCCGGAAATCTCCATAACCCAGCGAGAGGTCCGGCAGACATTGCTTTCTCTAGGCGTTCATAAGTCGATTGGCCCAATCGGTATACCAGCAGTGGCGCTTAAGCAGTGTGCCCCTGAGTTATGTCCTGCACTCACGCGCCTCTTCTCGCTTTCCTACCACACTAGGCAATTTCCGTCTTCATGGAAGACTGCGAATGTGCACCCGGTGCCCAAAAAAGGCGATAGATCAGATCCATCGAATTGCAGGCCTATCGCTATTACCTCTCTCCTCTCCAAGGTGTTGGAGCATGTGATCAACACACAGCTTCTAAGATAACTAGAAGAACACGACCTGGTCAGTGACCGTCAATATGGCTTTCTCCACGGTCGCTAGACTGGTGGCCTTCTAGTGTATCTCACACACCGATGGGGCACTTGCCATTAAGAGTCAGGGGGAGGCATTGGCATGTAGCCTGGACATAGCGAAGGCGCGGTCGGGTCTGGCACCGGGGTCTTCCATCTAAGTTGCCATCTTACGGAGTGCCCGAGGGTTTGTGCTAATCGGTGGCTAGCTTTTTGTCCCGCAGTCGCATACGAACCGTAGTTGACGATAGTTGCTCTGATAGCATGGATATTAATGCTGGTGTTTCACAAGGCTCTGTGCTGTCTCCTAAGCTGTTTCTACTGCATATAAATGACATGTTGGACATCAACAACATACATTGCTGTGCAGATGACAGTTCTGGAGAAGCTTATTACACGGGTCGTGCAAAGATTGCTCGTTCCGTTGCGGAGGAAAACCGCAGTGAACTTGTGTTTCAAATCGAGACGACACTGTCCAAGGTCTCTGACTGGGGACGGGTATACTTGGTCCGATTCAACCCTCCAAAGACACAAGTCTGCGCGTTCACCGCTTCTTAGCCTCCTCATTCGCTGTAGTCCCACAATTTCACAACACTCCCCTCTCCATCTCCAAGAGCGTTGGGATCCTTAGTTGCGACATCTCCAGCGATGTTCAGTTCCGAGATCATTTGCAAGACAAGGTGAAGCCAGCGTCCAAAAAACTAGGTGTACTTAACAGAGCGAGGCAGTACTTCACGTCGGGGCAGAGGTTGCTGCTTTACAAGTCGCAAGTTCGGCCCCATAAATACTGCTGCCATCTCTGGGCGGCTGCACCCGGATACCAGCTTGTCCCTTTTGACTCGGTTCAACGACGGGCTGTGAGAATTGTCGACGATCCCAAACTCACTTGCCGTATCGAACCCTTAAGTCTGCGGAGGGACTTTGCCTCCCTGTGTGTGTTCTACCGCTTGTACAATGGGATGTGTTCTGAGAAATTGTTCGAAATAATGCCCACGGCTTCTTTCTACCGTCGCATCGCTCGCCTTCGGCAGGGAATTCATACTCACACTTTAGAACCGAAATGGTCGCGTACAGTGCGGTTTCAGAGAAACTTCCTCCCGCGAACGCTTGGGTTGTGGAATTTTCTCTAAGGACTACAGTATGGAGTTCTTCAAGAAAGAAGTTATGGTGTTACAAGCGTCCATAGGCCACGGTGACCGCTTACCATCAGGTAAACCGTGAGCTTTTTCGTAAGAAAAAACTTACTTAAGGTCGTACAATTTTGTTTATATTTTTATTACTTGTAGAATTTGTCCCTATTTTCATGACCCTCAGATTACTTAAATCA
Source organism: Apoda limacodes (assembly GCA_946406115.1). Classification (NCBI taxonomy): domain Eukaryota; kingdom Metazoa; phylum Arthropoda; class Insecta; order Lepidoptera; family Limacodidae; genus Apoda; species Apoda limacodes. Next base: position 194,791 of record OX291555.1, read on the forward strand.
TCGTAATTTAGGGCTCCCTTAGATCTCGTGAGAGGACGTAGGACAGACGGACGTGGTCCATTTATGTCCATGATCAAAGCATATCTATATAGGTAAGTTCAGTCGCCTTTTTCCTTTTAAGTGGGTTTAACTGTACCGGTCATCGTTGATGAAACATATGATTTTGTCTGATTTACACATAGACACGTCGTCTAAATGTTAGTGGAGAGGAGGACGACACAAATTTCTCAACTTTGAGAGTAAATCGCAAAATATACATGTTGTGGAAAAAGTTTTTAACAAATCTCAATTGCATTTTTGCAGCCCTTTCTAAAGATTTTATAATTCATAATCAAAGATCAATATATGGAGATATACCGTGTCCGTAGTTAACAAGGAACCCTTATAGTTTCGCCATGTCCGTTCGTCCGTCTGTCCCTCTTTTTTTTTATACGACTAAGGTGGCAAACAAGCTTTTACAGTCCACCCGGTGGTAAGCGGTCACCGTAGCCTTTGGACGCTTGCAACACCAGGGGTATCACTCGTGCTTTACCAATCCTTCAAAAATCTAATGACTTCTTTCTTGAAAAACCCAATCCTGTCATTAGAGAAAACCTTGGCGGGAAGCTCATACCACAACCCAAGCATTCGCGGAAGGAAGTTTCTCTGAAACCACACTGTACTACTATAGTGTGGGGTGTCGTTGGATATTTCGTACAAAAATACTACTGGTATGTGGAAATCATTTTTCAATTCAGAGATGCGTTTGCGAAATATTAAGCTTTAAAGTGCAAATTTGCCCCACTGACAGCTAAATGACTATTCTTGGGTGTATGAAAAAAATCATGGTAGTAGCATATATAAGGAAATTAAAAGGAAAACTATCATAGCTAAGAAGCTTACATTATGTAGACGAAAAAGTAAATATTGCGTACAAATTCCATTAAAAGTTGGTACTTTTGTAAAACAGGTTTATTTATATTTATTTATTTATTTATGGATAAATTAAGTTCATGGAACCATGTAACATTATCGAAAAATAAAATTAAAACATTCCAAATAAGTACTAATAATACTGACTAAATTAATAACAATTTTTACGTTCGAATAACGCATTGGACTAGGCGGCGCGCGCCGGGCGGCGGCGAATCGAAGTAACAAATCCAGCGAGTGGCAGCTACGCTTATAAGCGCATGCTGTTCGGATGTGTCTCTCAAACTACCTATGCCTAGATAAGTTTTTGATTTGCACTGTAAAGGTTTGGTTTTCGATAGATTTCAGTTGAGTATCGTTTGATAAACTTTAAATATTATTTTTTATTTTAATTTACAGTTACTACAATTAAGAACTCTAACCGCGTGAACCAACACACACTTGGCCGGGTTTTTTTGTTACTATGTTAGTCACCTTCCTGTGAAATTTCATTGCAATTGAAGCAAAGGCGGTGGAATTATAGGGCTCTGTCATGCGGACGGAGGCGGACGGATGGAGATGAAGAATATATAAAGGTTCCGTTTTTGCCATTTGGCTACGGAACCCTAAAAAGAATATTAACTACGTGTGCTACAGTAATATTTGTAAGAAACATTTTTAAAATGCACTGGTTGTTATTTTCCTACTCTGGATGTAGAAAAATAATTACCTCAAAAAAGGTATATCGCGGCTGTCGACAGTCCTTGGCTAGGTGCTCCCCAAACAATAATAACATAGGCCTAGCCTACGGTTCAGAAATCGTTTTCGGGCCACCCCAGATTTTCTGAACTGGTGGCAATCCAGTATGGTGTGTCCCGGTTCAAAACACACCCCACACCGTTCAGTCCGTTCAATTATCAAAATTCTGGGGGGCCGAAACGACCCTGTACCTCGCGATGCCCGGGGCGAGGTTGTTGACGGGGTCCAGACTGTGGTAGTTGACGGGGTCCAGACTGGGGTTGTTGACGGGGTCCAGACCGGGCCAAAAATCGTGACGGTCCTGATTGTGGCTCGGCGGGTAAATTCTCCAGCTTCCTACTCTGGTCCTCTAAAAACGATACTAAAGTCAAAAGTAGATATGTGTGACGCCGAGTCACCTCCGTGCAATTGTTCGTAACGAGCCCTGACGTCATTGGGCAATTTGTTAAGTACAATGTGCAACAATAAAAATGACCACTCTGTTACAGGGAATTTTAGACCTCTTAACGCATTCGTCGCTACCAAAATAGGGTTAAGCAGGTCCGACCGCAGCTGTTTAACCGAAGACAGTTGTAGAATACCTAAAATGGCAGCTACATGTGTATCCGCAATGCGACGGTTATTTTGGTACCGCTTCACTAATAACTCCCTGGCAATATTATAATTGACATCGGTGATGTCCAAATGTTTCACTTAACAGAGAGGCTCACCCCTGATCGACGTCAAAAGGTAACTTAATTATTGTGAGTCCGATAAGTCAGTCCGTCGGTCCACTCATCCAATGATCCGCTAAAATGAAGCATATCCATTTTTGTTCCGAAACCTTCCTGCTTGCCGGCTGCGGGCTAGTCTCTAATGTCGACACAGCCTCGGTAACCTTGTCCACTACTGACATACAAAAGTCATAGTTAGAATTTGCCGTCTTAAGGATAGTTTCTTCATCTGTTGACAATAAAATGCCCTTGTATGCTTGATCCAGCTCACTGACTATTGTAGGAAACTGTGCAACTCTTTGCTTTAATGCAAACATCCGATCTTCCCGCTTAACGATCCCTAAAACACCTGAAAACCATCGTGTCAGATTGGTTAAAACATTGTGTTGTTTTTTACAGGCACCTATTTAAGCTTGTAAAGTTTATTTTTAAATTTCAATTTCATTTAATTTTCCTTCGACAACCTTAATGAGGGTGCATTTGGAATTTACTCCATCGTTATAATGTTTTTGTTTAGTCATACCTATTAAATTTAAATTTTGAAACTGAGTAGGCAACTTCTACAATTTTTTTAATGTAAACCTTTTGAAACTTTGAATTTTAATTTTATTGAAACTTTTAGTTTTTTGATTTCACTTTCGAGTTCCTTTTATTCCTTACTATCCTTTCCACCACCTCACCTTTTCCATTTTCAAAGAAATATTTTCCCTTTTTTTTTATTTTACCTTGATTTTTGTTTCAGTTTTGTACTTTTCTTAACTTCATCTGATTTTTTTGACACCTTCCTTTATATGGGTTACATAAGTAATAGTTTATAGCTTGGATATATATATTTGTGACTTTTATTTTATTTTTTGAATATTGGATGTAACTTTTACAGGCACATTTTAGTACACAAGATCTCACCTATTGTTATTTATTGCATTTATTCCTATAAGGGTGTTATGGCAGCGTAAACAAGGCCTCCTCTTAGTAAAATTGTACCACAAATATATGTGATTATTTTTAAGGAAACATAATAAGTATGTTTGGTATAGACAGGTATTTTTTGTTTGCCTTTCAACTCGTACGAACCGAACTGTGAAACGGCGAAGCGCGCGGGCGCACGGGGCCTCGACAGTTCCACGGACACGCGGCCGGCGTTGGACGTATCCGGTGTTCGCGTTCAGACTTGGCTAAAAGGTCTCACGCAGATATTCGGAAGCAACACCCTGTTCCCGTGTCCTACTTCAAGTTCATTGAAAAGTTGAAAACAGTTTGGTGAAGTATAGTGCAAATCAGTAGACTTCAACTGTGATTTCAACGGTGAGCTACAAACTCGAGCACCATTTTCTGAGTCTTGCCGGTGTATGTATGTTCATCCGGGAGGATATCTGCTAACGCCGACGTGACGAAAGCTATGAGCTTTGAAGACAGGGACCTGTCGATATTGTGGCTGCGCGTAGATTACGGCGGCAACACACGTATCTATACAGTTATCATAGCGGTTACACGGACGTAACTCGACTCTTCGAGCACCTGAGTTTGACGACTGACAAAGTTCTAGAGCAATATCCCACAGCAGAACTAGTTAATTTGGGAGACTTTAACGCCCGTAATCGTGATTGGCTCAGTTCTAAAACCAATAACTTTGCAGGGATATCTGCTCATGTATCTGCTCTGACCTTTTTTTTTTCTTTTAGCTGGTACTTTCTCCAGAAAGAGAATACTAGATATAGAGGACCATACGAGATCTTACTGGACCTTCTGCTGACTACACGTCCGGCCGGATATTCTGTCTCAGTGGATGCGCCCCTTGGCTCCTCGGACCACTGTCTCGTTCGAACACAAATGTCATGCACACAGCCCGATCCATCTAGGCCAACTAATTGGCATCGTGTGTGGCATTATAAGTCGGCAGACTGGCATAGATTGATCAAATTTTATGCATCGTACCCGTGAAGGCAACTCTGCTTTAGCTCAGAAGATCCTGACGTCTGCGCAGCCGCCATCACTAAGACAATCCTCGCTGGTATGAAATGTTTTATTCCCAACCTGCGAGTAGCTACCGTCGTCAAAAAACGACCATGGTAAAATTAAAATAGGGCTTGCAGAGAAGCTAAAATTCTAAGGCAAAATGCGTACGATACTTGGACCACGGCTCGTTATATTAGGGATTCGAATATTTTCGAGTTAAAACGCAAATTAAATGCTACCTCGAGGTTCAGTAAGAAAGAAATTGCCCGAGTTAAATTCCAATCCATCGGCAAAATAGGAGGGCTACTTGCGAGCTATCCCTCTGGGAGTCGTGCTTTCTGGTCGCTTGCTAAAGCTGCCCGAAGGGAGCTTCTGCCAGTCGTCGTTACCACCACTGCGAAAGACCGATGGTGACTAAGCCCATAGTGCAAAAGAGAAAGCAGATCTATTGGGCAGTCTCTTTACCTCCAACTCGAATATGAACAACGAAGGCACTGTACCACCTACTACACCGTGGTACGGTAAGACCATGCTGGAAATCTGTATAACACAACTGGAGGTCCGGCGAGTGTTGCTTTATCTAGACGCTCATAAATCGAGTGGGCCAGTGTGCTCCTGAGTTATGTCCTTTACTCTTCTTCTTCGCGCTTTGTAGCGAGTGAAGTATTTTAATTTATAATATGTAGTGTGTAAGTAGTTAAGATTACCCTTTTGCGTGTTTATGTCAAAATTATTGTAAAATTCGATATCCATACAGGCATGGAATGCCATACTTATTTACGTCAACAGACTTTTAAATCTGATTTGAAAAAGAATGACGGATTGAAAACTTTTGAATTGAGTCTTTTGGAGATTTGCTCTAAGAAAAGATGTTATAACCGTAATTTGTATTTTACCAAAAATGATTAAAAAGTATTGTTAGTAATAATAATAATAATTTCGTTTATTTAGTCTCAAAAAGTTTTAAATAATAAATACAATATAGCATGTACACTGAATTAAAGTAAGTATGATTGTGTAAGTATGATTAAAATTTTTTTTACTGTGCGTCATATTCGGCGAGTATCAGGAACTACTGAAAATAAATTAGAAAAGGATTTTATTGCATGAGACTGCGGAATTGAGGGTTTGATCTCATTAGACATCTATCGCCGGTTTGTGGGTGTCACTGCAAACCCACACAGAAGATAATGAAGTGCAGTTTTATTAAAGATCACTAAAATTCTTGATTTCTGCGGATTGGCAATTTACGGCTTATTGATTTTTTTCATAACTTAATCGGGGGAAAATATGGTGAAGGCCTAGATTACGGCAAACTACTGAATTTTTACAACATAAAATGATTCATCGATATTTACAAAAATACAGTCGACTGGAAAAAAAGATTTCAACACGGTCGTCTCAAGAAAAGAAAAGACGGCAAAATTGGATAATTTCCAAACTAATTAAAGTGCAATTGTGTATGGCATAATCTAATTAGAGACCATTTTAAATAGTGAATTGTGATCGTTTAGGAAACTATAAAATTGTATTTACGGACTTCACGCATTTTTAATTTATTTTTCCCTGAGGAGTTAGTTTCACAGCTTTCCTACCACACTAGGCAATCAGATCCATCGAATTAAAGGCCTATCGCTATTACCTCTCTCCTCTTTTAGGTGTTGGAGCGTGTGACCTATATTTGGAGAGTTTTTTTTGGCGGGTAGTTGTAACGATACACATCACTAATTTAAATTTGTAATTTTTTTATTTTTTAAAACAATTAAAACAATAAATTTAGTTCTTAATAACATTGATTAGTGCCCTCTTCATAACAAGAAGTGTTTGTGTAACTTTTTATGCACTATCTTTGAAATAAACTGCACTTACCTGCCGGTACTTATTGTTTGTTTACAAAATTGTATCACAAATATAAATATGACCAGTGTAGCTGATTTACAAGACACTCAGAAATCCTTTGAGGCCAGTTTATTGAAGCGGACCTTCGAGCAGCTACTCTGAGCAGCACTGTGACACAACTGAGCGAAGAGTTTAACATGTTCAAGGATCACACCCGGGGTATTTTGCAACTTCTAAGACAGCAAATATCAGAAGTTACTCGTTCTCTTGATATTGCAGAAATAAGACATAGAAGAAAATGCCGAACGAATGCGAAACGAATACTTAAGCTTTAATCACAGGAAATATATATATATATATATATATATATATAGAAAAAAGACATTTATCAAAAACATTATTTATAAAATTTTAATAAAAACTATTTTTATTAGATTGCATTTTTGCAAACAAAGCAAAAAGTTCTCATACCAATTGGTCCTTTTCAGAGAGAACTAGATGTCAAAACATAAAAAAAAAGTAATTCCTAACAAAAATAATCAAAACAGAAGTAGCGTGATTTGAACCATAGGCTTTCCAATCAATGTCACATCGCCTATCAATCACACCACCGGGCAGACAACACTTAATGCGAAATAAACAATACCTATGTAGAACGACAATGCAGTTTACGCCTAATTAATTTGTTAGGTTAAGAACCCAAAAGAAATAAGAACGGTTTAAAGAAACTGGTTTCCAGTATTTAGAATAAAGAAAACTAAACCTAATTTCGTTGATTTAAGGTTAATATTGTGAGTGCGAGATTCACAGAATGGCTCCACGTAATTTTAACCTTTACACTATGCATGGACTTTAGCAAATGACTGTATACTTGAAATAAAGAAGAAATTGAAAAAGTCTAGTTTTATTAAGTTACTATACCTACTAACTGCCTGCCTTACTACGATCACTTAATAAGATGTAGGTATAACTTCACTTAACACACTTTGTTGTTAAAAATGTTTTTTTTAATAGGTAGGAACACAAACTATTTGGTGTGTAGGTAGGCACTTCTTTTTGTCGCTGAGAAATACATCTGGATAGGTATCTATCCATAAACACGTCACATTATTTAAGTTCAATGATTTTAGAAAAGTAAACGAGTTACTTTTCTAAAATCACTTTCACACACTTTTAAAATAAAATTTAATATTACAGACCACCATGCAGTTTTTATAGCTCTTAACCAAGATTTAAAACGGACTAAAAATATTGTACAAACAAACAAAATTAACTATTTACAAATTACACAGGAAATAAAAAAAAACGTAGGAAACCGACGATCCTAACATAGCAACTAATTATTTAAATAAATCCTTGAGCACAATAATAGAAAATAACACAACACATAAAACTACTTCTGTATCTTAAAAGCAAAACACCCCAGCTCCCTTACTCAAAACACCCCAGCTCCCTTACTCAAAACACCCCAGCTCCCTTACTCAAAACAGCCCAGCTCCCTTACTCAAAACACCCCAGCTCCCTTACTCAAAACACCCCAGCTCCCTTACTCAAAACACCCCAGCTCCCTTACTCAAAACAGCCCAGCTCCCTTACTCAAAACACCCCAGCTCCCTTACTCAAAACACCCCAGCTCCCTTACTCAAAACACCCCAGCTCCCTTACTCAAAACACCCCAGCTCCCTTACTCAAAACACCCCAGCTCCCTTACTCAAAACACCCCAGCTCCCTTACTTAAAACATAATTTTGGAACCAATTTCTCCCTTTTGTTGTTCCTCTCCTATACAATATATTAAATGCTAAACTTAATTTACAAAATAAAAACAAAATCACTGTAAAAAAATAATACAAAACTGGTTACCTACACTAGATTATACTGCAACTGAAAATTTACTAACTCTTGTAACCTAACTTGCAACTTTACAACTACGTACAGAAGTGCTTATGACAATATCAATACTAATCTCACTTAAGTAAATACTCGCGCTCATAGACATACATTTTCTGACAAACACATATACACACTTACACACACGCACACACACACACACACGCACGCACACGGCAACACAACAGATACACACACACGCACACACACACACAACACACATATCTATAATCTATTCTCTTCTATGATATTCATTCTAGTTCTCCCAATGTAATGAAAATAACTGAAGAGCAAAGTGCCTATAACAACAGGTAAGACCTAGTTTAGGTACTTAAGTTTCACCTATACCTATTTTACAATTATTTGTTAAATCGTTGTACTGTAATGCGCGAATGTCAATTTGTAAACCTTTTTGATTAATAAATCTTTATTATTATACTCTTTATTTATTTTTAATCTTAAGTTCAAAATACAAAACTACTACTTAAACTATTACTTAAATAAAGAGTATATTATTATTATTATGGTCAACTGTCATCTGTTTGTTTAGCATTCGTTAATTTTGTCATCTTTTGTCATCCGTTTGTTTGGCATTCACTAATTTTGTCACCTGTCATCTGTTTGTTTAGGATTCGTTAATTTTGTCACCTGTCATCCGTTTGTTTAGCATTAGTGTCGAAAAGCCTGATTCATGAGCTGCGTTTGGTTCAGTTCGCGCCGCGAAATTCTACCGAACGCAGCTCATGAATAAGGCTCCCGTTGGAGAGCTGAAACTAGTCGAGCTAATGACTGATATTCTACCACTCGTGAGTATATTATTGATTAAAAATGTGCGCAAATTGCATCTCATTAAAAAAAAAGTTTTTTAGTTCAGCTTCAAATCTGGGTGACTGTAAGGTATCGCGGTAACAACAAAAAAACAAATAACAAAATATTCCCAAAGAAATAAGCCGATGGAAATAATGCTATTCTAAGTGGAACCCTGGAACGTACCTAGGTTCCCCTCCTCGATGTGCAGTATGTTAGTGAGGTACATCCCGAAGAAAGGCACGCAGGGCGGGTTGATGCTGCGCAGCCGCTCCTGATACCGTCGGAAGTGGTCGGAGTTTAGCTCCCGAAACTCCTCAAGCGCCCGGATCAGTCGCTCCGGCACCAGCTGTAAGCACAAGTATGAGCAAACCTCACCTCACTCACAGTATAAATATATAAACTACAACGGTTGGAAAGTCGCGTAGTGAACCGATTTAAAGATGAACAGCATTTACCCTGGTCTGGACAAATCCAACACTAAGGATCCCAATGCTCCTGTTAAGGGTTATGTTGTGTTCTGTAATTGTAAGACCTCAGTGAATGGTGGTGTCTTAGCGGTGAACGCGCAAAGTTGTCTTCGTAGGGTTGACTCGGACTAAGTTTCCCTGTCTACAGTCAGATACCTTGGACAGAGCGGTCTCTTTTTAGACACAAGTTCTCCAAGGTTTTTCTCCACAACGGAACGGGGGATGTTTACACGGCCCGTATGATAGGCGTCTCTAGCACTATCATGTGCAAAGCAATAGCTATTGTAGATGGACATGTCATTGAGATACAGGAGAAACAGCGTAGGAGACAGCACAGAGTCTTGCGGGATACCAGCATTTATTTATGTATATGCTATCAGAGTAACTACCGTCAACTACGGCTCGTATTCATCTGCCGGACAAAAAGTTAGTCACCCATTTTCACAAACCCTCGGGCACTCCGAAAGATGGCAACTTCGATAGAGAACCCCGGTGCCAGACCCGATCGAACACCTTCGCTATGTTCAAGCTAAACGCCAATGCGTGTGAGATACACTAGAAGGTCACCAGTCGAGCGACCGTGGCGAAAGCCATATTGACGGAAGCTGACCAGGATGTGTTTTCTGGGTATCTTAAAAGCTGTGTGTTAATCACACGCTCTATCACCTTAGAGAGGGCTGAGGTAATTGCGATTAACCTGTATTTCGATGGATCTGATCCATCGCCCTTTTTGGGCACCGTGTGCACATTGTTTTCCATAAAGACAGAAATTGTCTAGTGTGGTAGGAAAGCGCAAAGAGGCGCGAGGACAACTCAACAGCACACTGCTTAGGCATCACTGCTGATATACCGTCTGGTCCACTTGAATTATGAAAATCTAGAGAAAGCAACGCCCGCTGGACCTCTGCCATGTATAGTAGACAGTACAGCGCCTTCGTCGTTAAAATTAGAGTTTGAGGCAAAGAGACTGACCAGTAGATCGGTTTTCCTTTAGCTCCATGGGTCATTCATTGTCATGGGTCAAGTCATTATCGGTTTTTCGCAATGGTTGTGTTGTGGTGGTGGAGGCAAAAGTTTCTTCCGGCAGCTTTAGCAAGCGACCAGAAGCACGACTCCCAGAGGCATAGCTAGCAAGGCGCCCACCTATCTTAACAATTTAAGCTTCCCTGCAAGAACGATTGAACCATGGGTGTGTTTTGACACCGGCAGCTGCTAGCGGGTTAGAAATAAAAACATTCTATAATAGGCAAACCTCAGGATATTCTGTGCTAAAGCAGTGCCGCCTCTACGTGAACGATGCATAAAATTCACGCAATGTATCCCAATCTGCCGACTTATAATGCGACTCTAATTAGTTAGTCCAGACGAATCGGGTTGTGTACATGGCACTTAAGTCCGAACCAGACACTGCATCGAGTAGCCAAGAGGCGCATCCACTGAGAAAGAATATCCGTGCGGGCGTCGAGTCAGCAGAAGATCCAGTATGGAGCTCATATGGTTCTCTATATCTGGTATTCTCGTTGGAGTACCAGCTGAGAGAATCCATAGGTCAGAGCAACATCATGAGCAGATATCCCTGCGTAGTTATTGGTTAGAGAACTGAGCCATTCACGATGGTGGGCGTTAAAGTCATCTAGAAAAACTAGGTCTGCTCTGGGATATTGCTCTAGAACTTTGTCAGTTGTCAAATTTAGGCTTAGGCAAGTAAAGAGTTGAGCTACATCCGTGTCACCGCTATAAGACCTGTAAAGGCACGCATAGATACGATGGTGGTGGACTGCGTTAATGTTAGCATGAATTCCCCTGGTGTTTGAAAAAATCCACATGGGTGAAGTAGCTGCTGAATATGTAGCTTTGGAAGAAAGTTTCTTAGGCCCCGATTAAAAGCCGTGGGTTAGACAAAGTAACATTCTGAGACAGAGACTTAGCAAGTGTAATGTAATTAAATGCAACTACGAACATAACTGATGCCCGTTATAAAAGTCGTTGCTAAGACAAAGTATTACTTCTTGCTAAGACAGAGGCTTAATTCGAGTAATGTAATAATAATGCTCTTATTCTTAGCTAAGCCTGAGTAACGAAAATCCTTTACTCAGGACAGTCTAAGCAATTATAATAAAACATGGATTCAAATGCTCAAATATCCATGAATTATTTTTTCCTAGCTTCTTACGTCGACTTATGTAAGGGTACCATAGGCAAATGGCAGAGGTGCGAGAGGGTGGGGAAATAATTCTATTAAACTAAATAGGTACCGACGGAACCGTCGCCGCGTCGGCGTTAAAAAGTTCAAACTCGCCCTCGAGCAGTTTTTTAAACAAAAGCTATTTATGATAACCACTGAAATTAATTTTCTTCTATGACTATCATAATGGTTTTTTTTGTTTTTTGAAAATCCAATAAATATGACTAATAGCAATAACTATTGTATATAATTCTCTAAGTAAGACTTTCAAAAGTATTGCTTAGGACATTACTTAGCAACGACTGCGCAGAGAGCCGAAGGGGCAAAAACTGCGTTACTAGAAGTTTGATGATTGTGTAGCGCAACAGAGTTGTTAGTGGAGTGCGTCACATGTCGGTACCTTGAAGGTGTTCTGCAGTCGGTGCACGCTGGCGCTCCCGCAGGCGGCGACGCCGGCAAGCACCCCGTTGAAGTTGTTGAGCGCCCTCAGCGCGACACACACCTCCAGCAGGCGACACACGACAGCGACACGCTCCTCCAGGTTCTCGCTCTCTACTATCCACTTCTCCATCCACCGCGTCACCTGCGACATAACACTTGTGGATGCGACCAATATGTCCCCTTCTAAATAAAGACGGTCGCCGCTGTCTAGGCAAAAGACGTCCGTCCGTCCGCCCGTTTCTCCGACTTAGATGTAAGTAAGAACTCTTAATAAATAACATCGCCGAACTCTAATACGAGAAAACCAGTGAAAATAATTTCAAGCAATTTCTCAGAAATTAGCAATTCCTTTCATTAAACAAGCCTTAGAACACACATTTCTAAATCAGAAAAGAAACTCTTTCTTCAAAAGCATGGAATTAAAAGTGTTTTATTTTATCAGCCATCATTTAAAAGGAGGTTGGCAAAAAGGAGTTTTTATATAACAAAACTAAATTTTCTACACAATTCTTTTTAATTCAAGTTTCTAATTTAAATAGTACAGAAGTTATCGTCACTTTATGAGTGTTATACCTTCTTTTGTTATACCTTCTTTTGCAGGTCAGTGTATTTAATATTAATTTAAATTCCAAAGGTTTGAGACTGAGTAAGCTTTTACAAAAAACCAAAACCAAAAAGTAGAAAATACATATTTAACATTTTAATGATTAAAATATTAAAGGTATATTATGGGTTCAGAATAACCCTTGATGGTAACTCATCATCATTAAGAGAGGTAGGGCACAGCAAGTACTCGCTCAATAAAGCCGCTCGAACAATTAAAGCGGGGCATAGCGAGCACTCGCTTGAATGAGCAGCCTGAACTGGGGAAGTACGAGTACCTACACCTTACTGAAAACCACGGCCATAATAATACTAAAATTGAGTAGTGTTGTGTTCCTGGCGGTGAGTAAGGTTGCCAGAGAGACCTAATGAAACGGCTGACCGCTGGCCGCCCGCAGGTTGAACGGGTTTCCGAACCTAGGCATCACTTAATCTCCGCCCTGGGTGGCTATTTCGCCGACCTGTGTAAAGACTCTGACGTAGTAGTCGTGCCGGAGAAGGAGACCGGAGTGGACCCGGCTACTACAACAGAGGGGGTCAGGGGCCCTACCACCCGCCGAGCCAGCAACCGTATTATCTATGCCGAGCTTCGTCAGTTCTAGAACCGCACCTTTCGTCCTCTATGCTGTCTGTGCAGTGAATCCTCATATTTAGTCTAAGTAACTTATTTGAAGAAAATGGCAAGTATAAGGAAAACAGTTTTATCAGCGGCCGGTCAATCCACATTCAATGTGGACTTTAGTAATATTAGGGGCATTCCCGCAAATCTTAACGCAGTCCACCACCATCTGGAGACTGCGCAGCTGACCATTATTTTTCTTACGGAGACGCAGATATCCTGCCCGGCCGATACATCATACCTTCATTATCCCGGCTACAAACTCAAGCACAATTTTATGAGTAGTGCCGATGTATGTTCGTCCGGTAGGATATCTGCTGTCGCCGCCTTCATAGCCTTAAAGACAGGCACCTGTCGATATTGTCGGTGCGCGTAGATCACGGCGGTCACACATGTACTATGCGTTATGCATACAGGTCTCATAGCGTTGACGAGGACGTAGCTCGACTCTTCACGCAACTGAGACTGACAAAGTTCTAGAGCCCCACACAACACAACTAGTTATTTTGGGAGACTTCAACGCCCACCATCGTGAGTGGCTCAGTTCTCAAACAAATAACTACGCACGGATATCTGCTCATGAATTTGCTCTGACATATAGATTCTCTCAGCTGATACTTCCGCCAACGAGAATACCAGATATGGAAGACCCTACGAGCTCCTTACTGTACCTTCTGCTGACTACACGTCCGGATGGATATTCCGTGTCAGTGGATGCGTCTTTAGGCTTCTCGGACCCCTGTCTCGTTCGGACTCAAGTATAATGCACACAACTTGATCCATCTGGGCCAACTAATTGGCGTCGTGTGTGGCATTATAAGTCAGCAGACTGGGATGGATTGCGAGAATGTGGAGGCAGATCTGCTTTAGTTCAGAAGATCCTGAGGTCTGAGCAGCCGCAGTCACTGAGACAATCCTCGCTGGTATGGAACGTTATATTACATAAGTCTGCGCCTTGTGTCTTTGTAGGGTTGAATCGGAACAAGTTTATCCGTCCCCAGTCGGAGACCTTAGACAGTGTGGTATCGATTTGAGACACAAGTTCTCCACGGTTTTCCTCGATAACGGAACGAGGGATGTTTGCACGACCCGTGTAATAAGCGTCTCCAGTACTGTCATCTGCATAGCAATGTATGTTGTTGATGTCCAACCTGTCATTGATATGCAGTAGAAACAGCGTAGGAGACAGCACAGAGCCTTGCGGGACACCAGCATTAATGTCCATGCTATCAGAGCAACTACCGTCAACTACGGTTCGTATGCGTCTGCCAAACAAAAAGCCAGCCACCCATTAGCACAAACCCTCGGGCACTCCGTAAGATGGCAACTTCGATAGAAGACCTTGGTGCTAGACCCGATCGAACGCCTTCGCTATGTCCAGGCTTCATGCCAATGCCTCCCCCTGACTCTCAATGGCTAGTGCCCATCGGTGTTTGAGATACACTAGAAGGTCACCAGTCGATCGACCGTGGCGAAAGCCATATTGACGGTCACTGACCAGGTCTTGTACTTCTAGGTATCTTAGAAGCTGTGTGTTGATCACACCTTGGAGAGGAGAGAGGTAATAGCGATAGGCCTGTAATTCGTTGGATCTGATCTATCGCCCTTTTTGGGAAGAGGCGCGTGAGTCCAGAACATAACTCAGGAGAACATCGCTTAAGCACCACTGCTGGTATACCGTCTGGCCCACTCGACTTATGAACGTCTAGAGAAAGCAACGCCCGCCGGACCTTCCGCTGTGTTATGAAGATTTCCGGCATGGTCTTACCGTACCACGGTACAGTAGGTGGTACAGCGCCTTCATCGTTCATGTTCTAGTTCTAGGAAAAGAGACTGCCCAGTAGATCGGCTTTCTCTTTAGCACTATGGGCCAAGTCACCATCGGTCTTTCACAGTGGTGGTAACAACGACTAGCAAAAGTTCCCTTCGGCAGCTTTGACAAGCGATCAAAAAGCACGACTTCCAGAAGGATAGCTCGCAAGTCGCCCACCTATTTTGCCGATGATTTGGAATTTGGAATTTTGCTCTTGCAGTTGCTTTATTACTTAACCTTGAGGAACCTTTTATTTTGCGTGTTAACTCAGAATTTTCGGATTCTATAATAACGAGCCGTGGTCCAAGCCTCATATGCAGTTTGCCTTAGAATTTTAGCTTCTCTGCAAGACCTATTAAACCACGGACGTTTTTTGACGCCGGCAGCTACTCGCGGGTTAGGGATATAACATTCTATACCAGCGAGGATTGTCTCAGTGACTGCGGCTGCTCAGACCTGAGGATCTTCTGAACTAAAGCAGATCTTTCACCGTTAAGAAAACCCTCTCACCTCTCCATCTCCAAGAGCGATGGGATCCTTGGTGTTGACATCTCCAGCGATGTTCAGCTCCAAGATCATCCAAAGTAAAGCTGGCGTCCAAAATACTAGGTGTACCAAACAGACCGAGACAGTACTTCACGTCTGGGCAGAGGTTGCTGCTTTACAAGTCACAAGTTCGGCCCCATATGGAGTACTGCTGCCATCTCTGGGCGGGTGCGGAACAGCTTGGCCCTTTTGACTCCATTCCACGACGGGCTGTGAGAATTATCGATGATCCCAAACTCACTTGCCGTATCGAAGCCTTAAGTGTGAGGAGAGAGTTTGCCTCCCTGTGTGTGTTCTACCGCTTGTACAATGGGATAAGGAATTGTTCGAAATGATGCCCACGGCTACTTTCTACCATCGCTCCGCTCGCCATCGGCAGGGAAATCATTCTCACACTTTAGAACCGAAATGGTTGCGTACAGGGCGGTTTCAGGGAATCTTCCTCCCACGAACGCTTGGATTGTGGAATGAGCTCTAAGGTTTTTTCTAAGGACTACAGTATGGGGTTCTTCAAGAAAGAAGTTATTAAGTTTCGAAGGGTCGGAAGCGCGTGAGTGATACCCCTTTTGTTATAAGCGTCCATAGGCTGCGGTGGCCGCTTACCATCAGGCGGGCCGTAAGCTTGTTTGCCACCTTAGTAGTATAAAAAAAAAAAAAAAAACATCATAATATCGGATAGGCGTGCGAAGACAGAAAGTTACTAGGGACTAATATCTTAACAATGATTACATTAGGTTGCTATAGTACGTGTGGTGACTGCCTCAAGCTTTTAACAAACTAATAATAATAAACTACATTTAATTTAGTGATTTTTGATACCTGTTTAAATAATGTTCTCCTTCCTCCCCTCGCTCGCCCCTTTTTTTTACCACTTAAGTGGCAAATAAGCAATACAAGCACACGGTCCGCCTGATGGTAAGCGGTCACCGTGGCCTATGGACACTTGTAACTCAAGTTGTCGTCACCCGCTGCATTATTGTGTTCTTAATCGAAATAAAATTGTTAAGTTTTTCCAATGAAGCGTACACATTTTGAATGTGAATAACCAGTCGACTGCGATAACAAAGGCTTATAATTGAGGACCCAGAAAATGAAAATAAGAATAATTGACGATATTATATGGAAGAAGCACGCGGTGAGAGCAAAACAGTTTTATTTTGAATAGTTGCGCTTATCCCTTAAAAATCCCTCCCCATATATACAGTCCACTTGATCTTAAGCTATTTCTAATTATATTAAAATTATTTCTTTTCCTTTTTCCATCCGAATCATTATTGGTCCGTTTCGAGACGGATTTATTTCCATGTGTTCCTGGGATTTAATTTATTTCTTATTATATCTATTTAAAACCTTTAGCGCTTTATATATCAAAATCTTATATAATATATATCTATCACTTTTAACAAAAAATTGCATATGTGCTTATGTTTTTTGTTTTTACGCTGCACCCGCTAGTGGTAAAATAGTTTACACACATTAATGTTCGCATATTTTCACTTCGCTATTAGTGTGCCTAATACTTACTACTTATTTACAACTGCTGTTTGCCTAATTTTGTTATTTGATATTAGTTTGTTGTATGTTATTCTCATTCGCAAAAAATTTGCCCTTAGTAAACTTTTTTTAACTATTGCGCTTCGAAAGGTAGATGGTGAAAGCGTGAAGTCATTTGAAATGTTAAACAAAAGAAAAGAAGAAAAAATATCTAAATACGCTTCCTTAGTCACATTTTTAAATGAATAAAATAAGGCTTTGTGACATGCTAATATGAATAACTCCCCATATACGCAATCAGCAATCAATAATAATTATAAAAATTAAAATATTATCACGCCTATTACTAGTCGTTAACCTCAACCGTGCCGTTTTGTGAACACAAAAGAAACGCATGCGAATGTGTGTGTCATGTGCAACATACGAGGTCATGCGCATCTTTATGACTGCCCGCCATCAAGAAAATCATTTTCATTAAGAAAAACAAATATTGCGTTAAATTTTTAGGCCCCAGGCAAAGGGAACTTAATTGTATCTCGCAGCGTAATAGTTTACATTGTTCAAAAAGACACCATTCTTAAATGCAGTTTAAGAACCATGAATAATTTTAATAAATCATCGCAAAAATGTAAAGAAAGTAAACTACGATTGATAACTCGAACTCGGTTTCAGATCCTAACATCGTAAAAATAGCTACGCCAAATTCTTCAGAACAAAATCCTGCTGAAAGCTTTGTTTCTGCATTTAACTTAACTCGTAAACGTGCCCGTCGTCGATTTAAGACTACGCTGTAAGGTACGGCAAAAACTATTTGAACAACTCGCTAGGTGTTTAGTGGATCCAGCCTCGCAACAGGATTATAAGATTTATAGACTCATTCAATCTAATCAAACTTTATTCAAGTAGGTTTCTAGGAACACTTTTGAATCGTCAAAACAAACAATACAATGTTAATTACTGCCAAAAAGAGCTGGCAAGAAGTTCCATTTAACGTAATAATACAATACTTTGATAATTAGCTACTCTTTAGCTTTACAATATGTACCGAAACACTTATTAGGTAATAAAATTAAGTTAGTAAGCTACTAAAAACAAAGACAAATATGTCAATATTTTTTTTTTGTTTTTATTTAGAATAGGGGGCGCACCATATAAAGTCGCATCAAATATCGTTAATCGAGTGAAGGAATTTAGATATTTAAGAGAATTCCGATATTTAATAGTACTAGTGGCATTAGCGCCATGATAATTATATTTTTGCACAATCATATGTACATACATATACTTCAAATTATCCATACTATCCATGAATATAATATAATAATAAATATTATAAATGCGAAAGTAAATCTGTCTGTTACCTTTTCACGGTGAAACCGCTGTACCGATTAAGATGAAATTTGGCATGCAGATAATTTTGAGTCCCGGAAAAGGACATAAGCCACTTGAAAACATCAAGTAATATTCGTTTAATAATTGAGAAGTTGTCGTTGAAATCCTATGCCGATGACCGAATACTAAGAAGTTTGCAAGAGCAGACCAGCCTCCACAGGCGGCACCCGTTCACAAGTATGACACATGAATCAGCCATCGCTGCGCTCAACCATGTTAAAGGGAACGTAACGACCCGACGCACATGCCACCACCGCAGAGACACTTTGAGAGAGCATGACACACTCAAGCAACTCCAATAAAACTTCGATTGTAATAGATACACTGTGTGTAGTTAAGGAACAAAATATAAATCCGATTCATATTGAGATTTACACACACAAGTTTACATTTAACATCATACGGCGAACACACGTACTCTGAACTTAAAACTAATTTGTAGTTGCTTTTGAAAATATTTAGATAAGAGGAGAAGATTGGAAGGTCAAAAGTATTTACTAAATTATCATTTTTTTTTACAATAATATTACTAAATAAATATATAAATACCTACACAAGGACACACATAAATATATCAAAAATTGATACTACTAGAAAAATATACATACATGTATAAACTAACATAGGTACAAGTATAAAAATATAATAAATATAGAATTAATAACCCGCTGCTATCAACCATCGGCCGCCCAGCGCCAGAGAGGTTCTAAATGCAAGAGGGTACTCACATAAACGTGCATACATATCCATATGCATACACAAAGGTTATATATCATGAAGTAGCTTAGCTCCCACACGACAGTCCGGCAACAAATGCACACCATTTAACGTAGTGTCACTTCGGAAAAAAGCCTAAGGGAAGAAGAAGTGACAAGAAACTTCCCGGGTGTACACCTGTTACCAGCAATCAAGCAGGAACCAGGCCACAAAATACACAAAATCTATGCAAATATGTGTAAAAACACACACACATGTACACGTCTTTGCGTCACACCCACCCCCGTCCAGAACCCTCCCAATACCAAGCAGCCAAGGGTGGATGACTATCCATGGTGCATCCCCTGATCGTAATGTGTCATTAATTATCAACTACATAAGTCATAGATGGATGTCCAGTATGAGGCCCATACCTTTAATTCCAGACATTATTATCTTTATTGAATTCTTCCACAGTATAGTATCCCTTGTTAATAAGAACTTTTTTAATATAAGTTTCAAAAGTATGTACAGGTAGGTTAACAATATTCTCAGGAATTGTATTAAAAAGCAAATGCTTTGATTTATGAAAGAGCCACGCACCTTCTGAAGGCGACATTTTGGAATCACAAGTTTTTTTTATTTCTAGTATTAACGGTGTGTATGTCACTATTTTTAACAAATAAACTTAGGATTTTACGTACATACGGTAAAAGCATTTTTTTTAAACAGGTCACGAAGAGAATCTCGACGTGATAAGTTATACATTGATCTTATTGCTCGTTTTTGAAGTATAAAAATAGTTTCTATATCAGACGCCCTTTCCCACAATTGAATACCATATGAAAAAAGGGAATGAAAACAACTAAAGTATACTAACCGAGCAGTTTCTTTATTAGTAAATTGAGCAACTTTTTTGACAGCATAAGCGGCGGAGCTCAGTTTTCGAGCTAAGACAGAAAAGTGCCATGTCAAATTAGTATCTAAAGTGATGCCCAAGAAGACTGTTGACTCAAGTAGTTTGAGTGCTTAACCGTTTATAAGTAATTGTGTTGAAGTGTTTGACATTTGGTAAAGAAAACTTTAAACATTTTGTTTTCTGTGCATTCAGTAAAAGACTATTTGATGTGAACCAACTAAGAACTTGCGAAAGTGTATGCTTTATATCGTCATATGTATCTTTGTTTCTATCAACATTAAATATCGAAGACGTATCATCTGCAAACAATACAATTTTGCACATGTTTTCTACATAAAAAGGCAGATCGTTCATATACTCTTAGAATAAAAAGGGACCTAGTATAGAACCCTTGGGTACTCCCATCACAACAGGTGATCCAGAAGATTTCACTCCATTGATTTCAACTTTCTGCGTACTATCACTTAAATATGAAAAAAATAAGTTTAAGAGCCGTATCTAAAACAACATAATGATTCAGCTTTCGAATAAGAGTTTTGTGTTCAACACAACACTCTACAAATACCAATGGCATTCTGCGACCTTTCCCATGCGCCAAAAATATGTTTTACTAGGTCAACACCCGCATCGGTAGTGGACCTACCTTTCGTAAATCCGAACTGTTGACTGTGTAGCAGTTTATGGATGTTAAAATATCTAAGTAGTTGATTGAGCATGATTTTCTCGAAAATCTTGCTCAAAGCTGGTAATATCGAAATCGGTCTAAAGTTAGTAGGTTAACTTTTACTTCCAGATTTGTACAGTGGTATGATTTTACTATGTTTCATTAAATCGGGAAAGACTCCCTCGTCTACACATTTATTTAAAATGAATGCTCAGATAGTTGATATACTGTTTATAATACCTACAAGTGATTTTACTGATATACCCCAAAGATCTGCTGTCTTTTTAGGATTTAGAGATTTCAGTACATTTCTGTAAACGACTTCAATTAAAACCTATTTCTAGAAAACATCATCGAAACATCACAAAATTTTGGTACAGTTCGATTGTTTCTTATAGTTACCTTTAGCAGATGACACATTCTATGAACCAGGTGATATCGATATTTTATTAGGGGTCAATTTATTTGGTGAAATTCTTTTGTGAAACAAAATTGACAACTCTAACTCACCTGCCGCCTTAGAAACTATTTTAGGTTATATTATAATGGGGGATGCTGGTGTATTAGTACATTCACTATCATCGCATTGGTTTTTAACAACTAAAAAATCGCTAAACGAGATTTTAGATTTTTTTTGAAAATTGAGGAATTACCTGCCCAAACATGTTTAAGCCCGGATGATCAAAAATGCGAGGCTCACTATGTAGCTACTACTAATAGAAGGTCTGATGGAAAATATGTTAGTTAGTTGTTAGTTGAATTGCCGTTTAAAGACGACCCTAGTAAATTAGGCAGCTCTTACAATACTGCTAAAAATCGCAATTCTCTGCTTGAGAAAAAAATTGTGAGATACCCGGATCTCCGTGAACGTTATGATGACGTCATACGGGACTACATAGAGAAGGGATATCTATCGCTAACGTCTGTTGACGATCCTATTGATCCATGTCTTTATTTACCGCATCATCCAGTTGTCAGGGACGATAAGAACACTACGAAACTACGGGTTTTTCTAGATACAAGTGCTAAAACTAATAACGCTTTATCGCTTAACGATATTTTGTATACCGGGCAAAACTTACAAAACGATATTTTTAACATTTTAATAAACATTCGTGTATTTTCCATAGCTTTGTTTGCAGATTTCAAGCAAATGAACTTAGATTAAAAAACCGCACCGTAAATTTCAGCGGTATTTTGTACCGTTTCGCTTCCGATGCCGATATGAAAGTCTATCAGTACGAGCGCCTTAACTTCTGGTATGCGATCTTCACCATATCTCGCTTTACGAACGTTGCGCCAGATGGCTGACGATGAAAGGGAAAACTGTCCTCTTGCAGCTTCCGTCGTGGAAAGTGATATGTACATGGATGACCTGGCATCATCGTGTAAGTGTAAAGATTGCGTAGGAATTAATTGACATGTTTAAAAAAGGGGGATTCGAATTAGTAAAGTGGACTAGTAACTCTTCTGAAGTATTGGAAAAGTAACCTACGTCATATCTGCAACAAGAAAGATTTACATTTGACAACGACGATACTTCAAAAATTTTGGAACTGATTTGGCATCCCGCTACTGTTGTCCGTCACGTGGCGGATGCCAAGGTAATGAAAGTCATGTATTATGCTTTCGGTGAGTCTCTCATATGTATATTTCGTCTTGGGGAGGTACTTGTAGGTCCTATTTACTACCTCTTGAAAGAGCCCATAGGGCTATACTTAAGGTTAGCTCGTCACGTCCGTATACCTTACCAACTACAGACGTACGTTCTAAAGGTTATTTTTAAGCAACATTTGTCACTTCCTGTTGAGCGTAAACTATATAACCAAAAGTGACGTATCGACAGAGTATGTGAAATTCACACTTGCAAAACAACTTTTGCTTATCGCCACTATTCTTCTCTTAGTGCATTTTTATATAATAGGATTAGTAAATCAGATACCATTTTTCCCTATACATTCTTTAAATGCAAATTAACAGTAACCAATTTTCGGCAAGTTCCAGACCCTCGGTTCATAACCTGGGGGTAATTACCCCCGCAGGAGTAAAACTTTTATTTCGCGGGGGTAATATTGAGCTGGTTGTTCTCTAGAACGCCGAATTTCAAAATGACAAGTCAGCACAGCGTGTCTAGTCAACACCTACTGACATCATTTTTATCAAAGTATCAATTTATTCGCAAATTGGAACAATATAAATGTAGAGTTCAGGTTGGCGATATGACCATGTTTTAACAAGTTTGTGAGCAACTGGAAAACGATAACGCTGACAAGATTCCGTGCATTTGAAGATTCTGTGATACAGCATTTGTCAACAGTAATAAGCTCACTGCAACAATATTTCCCGGATATGGATAGCCGTCAGTCCAACTCTTGGGTATTTTGAGAACATTTTTGACTAAAGATAATATTTTTAAGGATGAAGATGTATCAGGTAAAGTAGAATTTCTCGGGTTTCTACGTGCGGATTGCACTTTAAAAGTCGAATTCCAAAATTATGACCTATGTACATTTTAGAAAAAAGTAGGTGCTGAATATCCTATCATGGCAGACAGAGCTTTAAAATGTTGGTACCGTTTGCTACTACTTACAGGTCTGAGGGTAGTTTTTGAACTTTGGTGACACTAAAAACAAAGGCCAGAAATCGTCTCAATGTGGAACACGATCTCAGATGCGCTTTAAAAGAAACAAAATCTAACATTACCAAACTTGTAAAAGCGAAGCAGTACCTACCAACCTTCGCACTAAAAATTATAAATTTATTTTACGTTTGCTAAGTTTTAGAAATTGAAATTTCAAAAGCATAATACTTTATCAGTCAAAAAATAAAAATAATAAATGCGGGGACAAATCACACACGGCCATCTGATCCCAAAGAAAGCTAGTTAAAGCTTGTGTTATGGTTATCGGGCAGATGATATACATACATACACCAATAGATAAATACATACTTATGCAGATAAATAACACCCAAACCCAAGCATTCACACATCATACCAATGTTTGCCTTAAACTTTTAACTGACGATTATAAAATCACTCCTAAGTTATTTTATCTTAGTTATTATATTTTTGTTGAGTTAAACCAGCTTATACATGTAATTTAGAGTAAAAATATCTCAATATTTCATGTGCAATTGTTTTTATGTTTATTAAAGTATACATATTTGTATTAACACGTATTGTTTAAGTTCGTCGTTGGGAGGAGGGGTAAAATCAGTGACATTAGTTAGATCATAAGGGTGATGGACCTAAAAAGGTTAAGAACCACTGTTCTACACTATAATAGCACTGAAAAATTACACACATACACACACACACACACACACACACACACACACACACACACACACACACACACACACACACACACACACACACACACCAAACATGCAACATGAGATGGTAACAGGTACTGTCTCGATTTTTTAAAATATTTTGTACCTATACTAAATAAAAACTATTACTAATGCAACGGTGAGCACTGACATCCACGACACAGGTTAAATCCTAATGTAGGTGACAGGGCATCACATACTTGTCACACCTCTCAAGTATATATAACCAAATTTAACATATGTCTTGTAAATATTGTTTAAATGTAATTTAGTTGTATTACTTGGAAATAAATTTATCTTTATCTTATCTTTATTGCACCAAACGTGCGATATTTTCCGCTACCGCTCGTCTGTATGACGTATTGGGCTTAGTTGGTCCTGTGATATTGTACGCTAAGCTTACAACAAAAGAATTATGGCTTCTTATACTCGATTGGGAAGAGAAATATCCCATTTATATTATTAATATCTGGCAACAATATATTGCAGAATTGCCGTTTTTATCGCAGTTAATCTCCCTCGCCACATGGGTGGCAAAAACGACTCGCAAATATCACTATTGAATTTTGAGGATGCAAGCGAAAAGGTACACGGCTGTGTCCTATACCTTCGCGTCACAAAAACGACTCGCAAATATCACTATTGAGTTTTGAGGATGC
This sequence comes from Apoda limacodes, assembly GCA_946406115.1. Taxonomy (NCBI): domain Eukaryota; kingdom Metazoa; phylum Arthropoda; class Insecta; order Lepidoptera; family Limacodidae; genus Apoda; species Apoda limacodes. The sequence goes on from OX291555.1 coordinate 219,482, forward strand.
AAGCGAAAAGGTACACGGCTGTGTCCTATACCTTCGCGTCACAAAAACGACTCGCAAATATCACTATTGAGTTTTGAGGATGCAAGCGAAAAGGTACACGGCTGTGTCCTATACCTTCGCGTCACAAAAACGACTCGCAAATATCACTATTGAGTTTTGAGGATGCAAGCGAAAAAATCATCACGCTAATATGTTCGAAGTCACGCGTAGCGCCAGTGAAAACTGTAACTTTGGCCAGACTAGAACTGTGCGCATTAGTACTGCTTGCAAAATTAGTTTGGATTGTTTATATTTTATCGCAAAGACATCCTATTCAACAAGTTTGCTTTTTTTTTTTGATTCAGAAGTCGCTTTGTGTTGGATTAAGTCGTCTCCCGACCGTTTCAATACCTTTGTGGCTAACAGGATTTCTCAGTGTCAATCTCTTTTATCGGCCGTTAATTTATATCACGTGGCCGGTTGCCAAAATATTGCACATTGCATTTCCCGTGGGATAACTCCCGCACAATTAATTAACCATCATCATTGGTTCAGTGGTCAGGCATGGTCAGATCTTTCTCAAGAAGAATGGCCTAGATGTTAAAAAACTCCAAATGAGAATATTCAACCAGAGGAAAAAACTAAATCTCTTGCCGCCACTGAAATTATTGAGCATCCATTTATAACACTGAGTACTAAATTTTCCTCCTGGACTAAATTACTACACTCGCTTGTGTATGTTTTACGTTTCTTAAAGAAATTGCCCCGTAATAAATTTATAACTGCTTCTGACGAACCTTGTTACACACACTGGAGTGGACTACGCCGGTCCACTTTATGTAACTCTTTCTAGCAAACGTGGTATATGTAGCCAAAACTTATGCTTATTTGTATGCCGGGTTACAAAAGCAGTTAATTTGGAGCTGGATTTATGTTTAGCTACTTTGCTTGACGAATTCAAAAGATTTATCTCAAGAAGAAGTCCTTGCAAATGTCGATATAACGATAATGACATTAATTTTATCGCTTCTTGCTCCTATTTAAACGATCTCTTTACATTTTTGCAATGAGAGGACTATTACAAGGTTTTTAATCAAGAACTTGCAAATCATCGTATCGTGTGGTCCCTCAATCCACCTTTCGCTCCTCATTTTGGAGGAATCTGGGAGGCAAACATAAAATGCGTCAAAAATTTACTATTCCGTGTCATAGGCAAACAACTACTTACCTATAAGAAAATGGTTACGGTTCTAAATCAGATCGAAGTTATACTTAACTCCCACCCGCTTTATTTACTGAGTTCCAATCGGACTGAACCGACTGCTCTCATACACGCACATTTTCTTTTGACCACTGCTCTAGTATGTCTGGCTGCAGATTTAAGCGATGAACTTCGATATCCCTTATCGCGCTTTTCTTAAATGGATTCTCTTATGCAATCATTTTGGAAAGGATTTAAAAAGAGAATAACTTCAAAATTTAATTTCTCGCCAAAAATTGGATACACTATCGAACCCACTTACTTTAGGGGCAGTGGTTTTAATAAATTTAGATAATGCTCCGCCTCTTAAGTGGCCACTTGGAACTATAACCAAGTTTTTTTCCTGGAAAAAACGGTGTGATTAGGGTTCTCGAGGTAAAAACAAAAAACGTTGAAACGTTCCGTTGTAGGGCTTTGTCCGTTTCCTACTCAGTAACTTTTGATAACAATTTTAAATAAAATTTACGTAGGTATTAATCATAAATGAGATTTGTATTATCATCAAAATTGTGTTACAAAAAAGGTGCTTACTAATTTTGAAATACCTCCCCTTATTTTATATCAACATAATAATATTTTCGTGTTACAGCTACTACCCAAAATATTAAAAATTAACCGTTTTGGTTTCACTTTCGCATTCAGGGAATTTATTTATTTGAAAAGCGTATTTTTTTTTCTGACTTCTGAATCAAGTGATTTATAAACAATGTAAAGAAAGTGTAAAAATGACCCTAATACGTTTTGTTACATTTGTGGCAACATTACTGCTAAAACTCAGCAATGGAATTTGGCACCATTAGCAACTACGTTATATGAAAAGTATTTTGGCTTTGCCACCGGAGAACAAGACAAAGCGTGGGTCCCACATATCTGTTGTGTTACATGTTTGGGTTTTCTTACTGGATGTGCGAGATGTGGTGCGGTAAGATCATGCCGGAAATCTCCATAACACAGTGGGATGTCCGGCGGACGTTGCTTTCTCTGGAAGTTTACAAGTCGAGTGAGCCAGACGTTATACCAGCAATTAAGCAGTGTGCTCCTGAGTTGTGTCCTGTACTCACGCGCCTCTTAACGCTTTCATATCACACTATGCAATTTCCGTCTCCATGGAAGACTGCAAATGTGCACCCGGTGCCCAAAAAGGGCGATAGATCAGATCCATCGAATTACAGGCCCTTCGCTATTACCTCTCTCTCTCCAAGGTGATGGAGCGTGTGATCAACACACAGCTTCTAAGATACCTAGAAGAACAAGACATGGTACGTAACCGTCAGTAAGGCTTTCGCCACGGACGCTCGATTGATGACCTTCTAGTGTATCTCATACACCGATGGCCACTAGCCACTGAGAGTCAGGGGGAGGCATTGGCACGTAGTCTGGACATAGCGAAGCAATCGATCGGGTCTGGCACTGGGGTCTTCTATCGAAGTGAAGTGCAAATGGGTGGCTAGCTTTTTGTCCGGCAGACGCATACAAACCGTAGTTGACGGTAGTTGCTTTGATAGCATTGGATATTAATGCTGGCGTCCCGCAAGGCATATCAATGGACATCAACAACATGCATTGCTATGCAGATGGCAGCTGAGGAGAAACTTTGCCTCCCTGTGTGTGTTCTACCGCTTGTACAATAGGATGAGGAATTGTTCGAAATGATGCCCACGGCTACTTTCTACCATCGCACCGCTCGCCATCGGCTGGGAATTCATTCTCACACTTTAGAACCGAAATGGTCGCGTACAGAGCGGTTTCAGAGAAACTTCCTCCCGCGAACGCTTGGGTTGTGGAATGAGCTCCCTGCCAAGGTTTTCTGCAAGGACTACAGCATGGAGTTCTTCAAGAAAGAAGTTATTGGATTTTTGAGGGGCGGCAACGCGCGAGTTATACCCCTGGTGTTACAAGCGTCCATAGGCTACGGTGAACGCTTACCATCAGGCGGGCCGTAAGCTTGTTTGCCACCTTAGTGGTATTCAAAAAAAAAAAAAAAAAATCTCGTTCTATGACATTTCCAACCCTTTGAACGGAACCAAAAGACCACTCGTCTGACTACTATTTTTGTCTTACTAATACAAAAGGTATTACAATTAAGACAAAGAGGAAAATTAAGTATCCTGACCTGTCATTGGCTAAAAGACTGATCCCCCAAAGTGAAGAACTACCTGTACCAGAATCACCTCAAAGTTCCGATCTGGTCGCTACCATAGAAAAACGATATCAGGGCAAGTGGAGTCCTCGTATGCTAGCGGATTACTGTTGGACATTAAAACGAGACATCCCTGAAGCAAAATATAGCCCAAAATCATAAAGCTACTTTTACATTAATGTTGCAATATACCGGAATAACTTCTTTTTGTTTATATATACTTAAAATTTCTGAAATTTAATACAATATAATTATTAAGAAACTATTAATATTTGAAGCATTCTTATTTTAATTTTATTATCCATATCCTTGTCCTAAACATAACTAGACAAAAGTTTTTATGTTACATTCAAGATGTGTTTTTTTGATCACCTTTCCAAATCTATTTTTAAATTTTTATATTTGCCCTTCATTTTTATTAAGGAAATCTCAAGGCCTGGGGGGTGTTGATGCCTGTTTAAATAATGTTCGTAATAGTTTTTATCTTCCTCCCCTTGCTCTTGCTCGCACCTTTCCTTTAGTTTAGTTTTTATCTTCCTCCCCTTGCTCTTGCTCGCACCTTTCCTTTATATGTAGCATAAATCAAACTCAAAGATTGAAGACAGAGGTCAGCTTCGTCGACAATTAAAATTAGCTTCTCAACCTCATGAAGTCGTCTCCGCCTGCTGCTCTTTGTTTTTAATTGAAATAATTAAGTTTTTACATTGAAGTGTACACATTTTGAATGTGAATAACCAGTCGACTGTTATAATAAAAGCGCTATAACTAAGGTCCCAAAAAGGGAAAATAAAAACACAAAAAGATTGCTTCAAAGTGCCATGGTTTAGGTGGGCTGCACCCTGACTCCCTAATGAGGAGCAGTTTTCGAAGATCTGGAAGTTTTCCCATAGTCACCTGCCCAGTTTGATCACTTTCCTCATACATCACTTTCACCCCTGGAGGCTTCTTCTGGGAGAACAATTCTGTCAGTGAGTTACTCAGTGGGTCTGCAGCCTTATATAATATCAGTGCAAAACAGTTTAATTTTGAATATTTGCGCTTATCTCTGTAAAATCCCTCCCCATATATACAGTCTACTTGATCTTGAGCTATTTAGGTCCTTACGTATAAAATTGATGGAAAAGCAAAACTATTTTTTTTTTAATTTTTTTTTATTCAATCAATTAAAGTAGGTACCGTTGTGATCTATGCAATTATACGATATACCGATAGTCAATCCGGCATTGCTGGAGAGACTCAAGCACCGCCCATGTTTCGACCGAATCAAAGGCTTTTTCATAGTCCACAAACGCTAAGCATAGTGGCAAGTTGTACTACTCAGTCTTTTGTATAACTTGCCGCAGCGTATGAATGTGGTCTATGGTACTATAGCCTTTTTGGAAACCGGCCTGTTCGGGAGGCTGGAAGTCATCAAACCTGCGACTATGACGGTTCGAGATGACCCTGGAGAACAGCTTATAAACATGGTTCAAAAGCGTGATAGGTGTGTCGGTCTTCAGCAAAGTATTATCGCCTTTCTTGAAAAACAGCACCACCACGCCTGTGCTCCATGCTTCTGGCGTTGTATCTACAAGCAGGACGGTATTAAAGAGCTTCTGGAGGACTTTCAGTACCGGTGTTCCACACGCTCTCAGAAACTCAGCTGTGATTCCGTCATCACCCGGCGCCTTGTTGTCTTTTAGCTGTTTCAAGGCCATCCTAATGTCGTACAGGCTGATGACCAGGATATCTTCGATATAGTGTCGGGTCAGCTTGGCTCTTGGGTCTTTGGCCAAGCTTGCAACGGGTTAAGTGACGGACTCATAGAGCTGTCCATAGAATCTCTCCACCTCCCTCAACCCCTCTGTTTTAGTCGAAGCTACACTGCAATCTTCTCTCTTCAGCCTTGTCAGCCGGCTTTGCCCAATAGATATGTCTTTTGCGAACACTTTGGAGCCTTGGCTCTATCGTCTCTTTAATATTTTTAGTATTAAAGGAGCGTGACGCTAGGATTTTGAGATTTGTTTATTGAGCTGCCCATATGACTTAGCGTCATTCGTCGTTTCTCCATGAGGTCTTGAGTTTGGCTCGAGGAGGTCTATCTGTGCGGCGGGGTCTAAAGAATTTACAACCCACCGTTTGGACAGTTTCTACTAAACCGCTACAAATCTCATCCGCCGAAGCTACACTCTCTAAGCAAGCGAAGCAATTACTAATCTCGAGTTGAAAATTTTCGGGGTTTTGGATATGTGCGCGAGTAGGTCGGAGCGTAGACTTCATCAGACGGGACCTCTCAAGTTTAACATTGATATCCAATGTGCCTCTTACCATTCGGTGATCACTAACGGTTTTCACCATGTGAATCACAGAGACATTATTGAATATTCGTCTCTTGGAGGTCAAAATGAAGTCTATCTCATTTCTCGTGGCACCATCGGGACTTAACCAGGTCCATTTCCTGTGAGCTGGCTTCTGGAAGAAAGAGTTCATCATAAAGAGTTCCTCTTTCTCCAGAAAGTCGGCCAACCTCCGTTCGGTTCCGTTGCCCATATCCAAATTTCCCCATTCGCATCTCTTCATCGCTCCTCTTGCCCAGCTTCGCGTTGAAGTCCCCCATGACAACATTGAAATAGGTTTCATTGGCATGTATGGCCCTACTAATGTCCTCATACATAGCCTCCACCTCCTCATCTGGGTGTGCCGAGGTCGGTGCGTATACCTGAATGACCTTCAGTGAGTATCTTTTAGATATTCTGAGTATTAGGTACACCACCCTGCTCGAAACACTGTCGATGGTCAGAATGTTGATAGTAAGGGACTTGTGGACGAGAAACCCGACACCACCTTGGGACTGTAACACCACCTTCCCGGTAGTAAAGTAGGTTACCGGATTTAAGAGTTATCGTGTCCTCATACTCTCTACGGACTTCGCGTGATACTAAAATATCCCAGCGTAACCTACACATTTCTTCTTCCAGTTCAACGATCTTTTCGTCAGTTCTCATTGTGCGCACGTTGTGTGTTACCAGAACCAGTTGTCTTTTTACAGAAGGAAGGTAGCCGTGCTTCTGCCGGAGACTAGCACCCTCTGCTCCGCCGTTACCATGGCTACTACCATGGCCATGAATAGCGGGGCCACCGGGGACTGGGGGCCTTGGTGTGGTTGTATTAATCATAAGGGGGGTTTGCCCGTAATAATAAAAAAAGTAAAAATTCGAACTGATGACGCTGCTGCCCGTCATCAACCTTGCCTATTTATTTTCAACGCTGGTTATAATGGTTATACCGCCATTAGTCGGTAGACGTGACTGGATTTGATGGATAACGCACATTAAAAAATTTAACAATAGTCGCCTGTTTAGTAAAGATTTATTAAGTTGGACCGCGGCGCGTGACAAGGTTAATAGGATTGTCGCTCGTCTGGGTGGACCGGCATCTCAGTCAGTCACATATAATCCTTTGACAGGTCGCGGCGTATGTACATTGTTTTGATTGTATTAATTTTATACATAGTGAATAAGTACGTCACACAGAGAAACACAGACAGAACCACAATACACCACATATTACACAAACTGTGAACATAAAATCTGACGCCAAAATTTGGGTAAGTCCATGCAATTTTATTAAGGCCTACGTTGGCCCAGTTTTTACGATCCAGTTGTTGGTAGACAAAAGCGTCGGTTCTGTTTTGGTTAGTTATTTGTTTTCGTATTTGGGTCATATTACGTCGGATTTAAAGTAAATTACAATTTAAAATTCGTGACGTCGTATAGTTTACCGGTTTTATATCATATCATCGCTCGTCGGACATAATAATTAATTACTTACCTACATTTCTATTTTTTGTTCGAAATAAAAATAGACTTCGATATTCTACTGTGTGTTATATTTGTTATTACGGATTATAAGATAATGTATTTATTTGTGTAATTGTAGTTGGGTTTTTTTTTTTGGGGTTTATATAGTAACTTGGTTGCTGTAAGAAACTGAGTATATAACAAACAGAGTCGTTTGTTTGTGTGTCTGATTTAGTTTTTGGATTGATTTTTTTTTTGTGTGGGAATTTAATTATATAACATGACGTCATCAATTAAGGAGTACAAGGCTGTTTTAACCAATCTGACACGATGGTTTTCAGATGCTTTAGGGATCGTTAAACGGGAAGATCGGATGTTCGCATTAAAGCAAAGAGCGGGACAGTTACCGACAAGAGTCAGCGAGCTGGATAAGGCATACCAGGATCTCTTATCGTTAACGGATGACGAAACTATCCTAAAGGCGGCAAATTCTGACTATGATTTTTGTATGTCAGTAGTGGACGAGGTTAACGAGGCTGTGTCGACATTAGAGACTAGCCCGCAGCTGGCAAGTAGGAAGGAGATTTCGGAACAAAAATGCAACGAACGGTTGCCAACTTTGGATATTCCTTATTTTAGCGGATCATTGTATGAGTGGACTAATTTTATCACAGTTTTTGATAGCATTGTGCACCGACGGACTGACTTATCTGACTCACAAAAATTAAGTTACCTTTTAGCGTCTATCAGGGATGAGCCCCTCTGTTTAGTGAAACATTTGGACATCACCGATGTCAACTACAGTATTGCCAGGGAGTTGTTAGTGAAGCGGTACCAAAATAACCGTCGCATTGCGGATACACATGTAGCTGCCATTTTAGGTAATCCTCAACTGTCTTCAGTTAACTCAAGTCGGACCTGCTTAACCCTATTTTGGTAGCGACGAATGCGTTAAGAGGCCTAAAATTCCCTGTATCAAAGTGGTAATTTTTATTGTTGCATATTGTTTTAAATAAATTGCCCAATGACGTCAGGGCTCGTTTCGAACAGTTGCACGGGTGTGACTCGGCGTCACATATACCTACTTTCGACACTTTGGACATTTTTGGAGGATCAAAGTAGGAAGCTCGAAAATTTACCCGCCGAGCCACAATCGGGACCGTCACGATTTTTGGACCCGTCTGGACCCCGTCAACAACCCCAGTCTGGAGCCCGGCAACAAACTCGTTCCGGGACACCGCGAGGTACCGGGTCGTTTCGGCCCCCCAGAATTTTGACAGTTGAACGAACTGAACGGTGTGGGGTGTGTTATGAACCGGGACACACCATTCTGGATTGCCACCAGTTCAAAAAATCTAGGCTAGGCCTATGTTATTATTGTTTGGGGGAGCACCTAGCCAAGGACTGTCGACAGCCGCGACCTTGTCTAAAGTGTGGTGGAGGTCACCACCCGGACCTATGTATGCCCATCCGAGAGGATGGTCCTCGGATGACTCATGGAGGTGTGTCTACGGCTCGCACGAGCGGGGGTTCGTCGCCGCCGATGGAACCCAATCGCCCCCGACCCCAGTGCGACATCGACCTTCTCCTTCCCGCTCACCGCGGGCGAGCCCACGGGATGGTCGTCAGTCACCACTTTCACGTGCCCCTTCCGCTCAGGTAGGTATTGCGGAACGGGCACATTACGCAGAGTATGAGCCTCTGCCCCTCCCAATCGCGGAGCGTCCTCGCGAGTTGAGGGCAGCATCGAGTGGTTATCGCGCGCCGCCGATGGCACGCGCGTCTCGGCGCCCACTTATGCCCGCGTGGGACCCGTATGCTTATACAGGTTCCAGCGTGGGGCATTATGAGCCACACGAGCCCCTGGGCCAAATACGGCGCTCGGGTCGGGCCGACGCCCGTTGAATCGTGGCAGCCGCTTCACCAGTCTCTCCACCACCTGTCACAACAGTTTTGCCCACCGCGCAGGTTCTTTGTTCATTCTCCGCGCGGACCTGGTGTGGTTGTGCGCGCCATTTTGGACTCAGGCGCTCAGGGGTGTCTAATGTCGCTGTGGCTGGTGAAGCGTATCCGCTTGCGGGTAAGTTCACGGAGTCATGGGATTTCTGGAGTAGGGGGTCTACGGGTGGACAACGTTGTGGGTACATTCTCGTTTTCATTTTCCTCCTTGCTCCATCCTAGTATGCGGTATCAACTAGGAGCTGTTGTCCTGAGGGATATTTTAGGTCATCACCCTCAGGTGCCCCTGCCGACGGACGTGCTGGATCTCTCGTCCGGCCTGCAGTTGGCCTGACTCCTGGAAAATAGCTGAAAAAAGGTTATTATCCATGGAGAGCCGGATGCGTCGTGATAAAGAATTCCGCACAAAATACGTGGATTTTATGCGCGAATACGAATCTCTAGGTCACATGTCGGTTTCGCAGTTCGAGTTGGAAGGCAACGAACATTATTTTGTAACACATCACGCCGTCTTTAAAAATGGTAAGATACGGGTGGTGTTCGATGGTTCGGCGCCTACATCTTCGGGTGTATCCTTGAACGACTGCCTGATGTCGGGACCTAAGCTTCAGGTAGACATCTCGGACATCTTGACTGGTTTTCGTCGCCACTGGGTTGTATTTGTAGCTGACATTAAAATGATGTTCCGTCAGTTCATGATACACCCAGAAGATAGGCGGTATCAGCTCATTTTGTGGAGAGAGGATCCGGCCTCTCCATTGGTTGATTATGAGCTGAACACCAATACCTACGGGCTAAAGTCGAGCCCGTTTATAGCCATTCGCTCGTTGCTTCACTTGGCTGATCGTGAGCATCTGAATTTCCCACGCGCAGCTGCTGTCTTCCCTTCTGACGCTTACGTAGACGATATTTGTACAGTTGCTTCGTCTGTAGAGGAGGCGTTAGTCCTGAGGGATGAGCTAATCGTCTTGTTACGGGCAGGTGGTTACAAACTGAGGAAATGGATTTCCAATTCACCTGCCGTCTTGGAAGACTTACCGACAGAACCCCATCTCTTTCATCAATCCTGAGAATCCTGACTCCATCGCGGTCCTCGGAGTTCAATATCGGCCAGTTCAGGATATCTTTACCTACTCGGTTGAACCGTCAGACACAATGAACAGGTGGACTAAAACGCTGGTTCTGTCCACAGTAGCGCGTGTCTTTCATCCCAATGGTTGGGTAGCTCCTGTAGTCTTTTGGCCCAAATTTATCCTACAGGAGCTCTGGATTTCTGGTCTCGACTGGGATACCCCGTTGACCGGAGACTTGTTGTCTTATTGGCTACGATTTTATGAGATACTTTCGGACCTTCAACATGTCTCAGTCCCTCGGTCGATCTTACCCCCAGGTCGTTATCGGGCCAGTCTTCACGGGTTCTCTGACGCGTCGGAATCCGGTTATGCGGCTGTGGTCTATCTCCGCACCGTTGACAGCAATGGTCATGTCCGCGTCAGTCTGGTGGTCGCAAAGAGTAAGGTTGCACCTTTGCGGACCAAGTTGACGATCCCCAAGCTGTAGTTATCAGGAGCTGCATTGCTTACTCGACTCCTGATCCATGTCTTCTCCACCTTGGGTCAATGGGTTCAATTTGAAAGAAAGAAAGAAAGAAAGAAAAACATTTTATTTGGACAACACAACCTATAAATAACAGGAACATAAAAAACGAAATGTTAACACTATTAACTTAATGTGAGTTGTGCGCCAAAAAGGTTTCTCACTCAGCATTACGCTGTGACCAAATGGTCACAACACTGATTTTCAGTGAGAACCTTTCGTTTGCGGCTCGTTTGACAATAGCAAATAAAAAGATGCTTAATTATTAATAATTACAGTTAACTAACTACACTTACTACAATTATAAATAAAAAATAAATAATCTACATAAAACAGCTGCATAAGTATTATCCTTCCTTAAAAAGTGATAAACTAAAATTAACCCTTTCAGTATACAATATATTAATCATAATATCTCCTTATAATTACATTTATTACATTACTTTATTTTCTATATACCTACCTTCTATTACTACCTATTATTATTGTAACTATCTTCCATTATTATTTTTATATATTATAATGCCCAACAACACAACTCATATCCCGCCTCTAATAAGAAGCCTTTGACTCCATCACGGCATGGACAGACAGCCAAATCGTTTTGTCTTGGCTCAAGGCGTCCCTTCATGCCCTAGAGACCTTCGTGGCCAATCGTGTCTCCCAAATCCAGTCTTCTGCGGTGTCTCTGGATTGGCGTCACGTGCCAGGGTCCTTGAATCCCGCAGATTGCGCTTCACGGTACCTGATTGCCTCGCAAATCATGAATCATCCGTTCTGGTGGGGTCCTGACTGGCTGGCCTCTCCTGAAGACACTTGGCCTCATAAAGTTTAGGGTTCGTTAACCATCTGCCGGGGTTAAAGGTCTTTGCTGTTGAGCAGATTGTAGACACTTCACCGAACTTCTTACTTAATCGGTTCAGTTCTCTCAACAAGATCGTTGGTGTCACTGGTTGGATAAAGAGGTTTCTCCACAACTTAAGGAACAGGTTACAGCCAAGGACGTCTTCAGTCTTGTCTCCTGAAGAGCGTCAGGATGCCATCCTCACCTGTGTTCGACTCGTACAGGCCCAGTCGTTTGGAAAGAAAATTCGTCTTCTCCGTTTAGAGAACGGGAAATTGCGGGGAAGTCTTGCTCGTCTTAATTTGTTTCTCAACGAGTCGGAGTTTTTGCGAGTGGGTGGTAGGCTTCGTAACTCAGAATTGCCCTATGGGGCTCGGCATCCTCTCTTGTTGCCCAAGAGCGGTCATTTTATTGAGTTGCTGATCAGGGACCGCCATATTAGGAACTGTCATGCCGGTCTCAACTCATTGCTGACTTGTCTGCAGCGAGACTTTTGGATTTTGTCCGCCAGACGAGCAGCTCGGAGCGTCATTTTTAAATGTAAGAAAGAAAGAAAGAAAAACATTTATTTGACACTCAAACAATTACATATTAAACATAAATATATATAAATAAGTTTTTTTTTTTTTTTTTTTTATACCACTAAGGTGGCAAACAAGCTTACGGCCCGCCTGATGGTAAGCGGTCACAGTAGCCTATGGACGCTTGCAACACCATGGGTATCACTTGCGCGTTGCCGACCCTTCAGAAATCTAATAACTTCTTTCTTGAAGAACTCCATACTGTAGTCCTTGCAGAAAACCTTGGCAGGGAGCTCATTCCACAACTTAAGCGTTCGCGGGAGGAAGTTTCTCTGAAACCGCACTGTACGCGACCATTTAGGTTCTAAAGTGTGAGAATGAATTCCCTGCCGATGGCGAGCGGAGCGATGGTAGAAAGTAGCCGTGGGCATCATTTCGAACAATTCCTCAGAACACAACCCATTGTACAAGCGGTAGAACACACACAGTGAGGCAAAGTCTTTCCTCAGACTTAAGGGCTCGATACCGCAAGTGAGTTTGGGATCGTCGACAATTCTCACAGCCCGTCGTTGAACCGAGTCAAAAGGGTCAAGCTGGTATCCGGGTGCACCTGCCCAGAGATGGCAGCAGTACTCCATATGGGGCCGAACTTGCGACTTGTAAAGTAACAACCTTTGCCCCGACGTGAAGTACTGCTTCGCTCTGTTGAGTACACCAAGTTTTTTGGACGCCAGCTTTACCTTATCTTGTAAATGATCTCGGAACTGAACATCGCTGGAGATGTCGACACCAAGGATCCCAATGCTCTTGGAGATGGAGAGGGGAGTGTTCTGGAATTGTGGGACCACAGTGAATGGAGTTTTCTTAGCGGTGAACGCGCACACTTGTGTCTTTGTAGGGTTGAATCGGACCAAGTTTACCCGTCCCCAGTCAGAGACCTGGGACAGTGTGGTCTCGATTTGAGACACAAGTTCTCCGCGGTTTTCCTCCACAACGGAACGAGGGATGTTTGCACGACCCGTGTAAAAAGCGTCTCCAGTACTGTCATCTGCATAGCAATGTATGTTGTTGATGTCCAACATGTCATTGATATGCAGTAGAAACAGCGTAGGAGACAGCACAGAGCCTTGCGGGACACCAGCATTAATGTCCATGCTATCAGAGCAACTACCGTCAACTACGGTTCGTATGCGTCTGCCGGACAAAAAGCTAGCCACCCATTTGCACAAACCCTCGGGCACTCCGTAAGATGGCAACTTCGATAGAAGACCGCGGTGCCAGACCCGATCGAACGCCTTCGCTATGTCCAGGCTACATGCCAATGCCTCCCCCTGACTCTCAATGGCTAGTGCCCATCGGTGTGTGAGATACACTAGAAGGTCACCAGTCGAGCGACCGTGGCGAAAGCCATATTGACGGTCACTGACCAGATCGTGTACTTCTAGGTATCTTAGAAGCTGTGTGTTGATCACACGCTCCATCACCTTAGAGAGGAGAGAGGTAATAGCGATAGGCCTGTTTTTCGATGGATCTGATCTATCGCCCTTTTTGGGCACTGGGTGCACATTCGCAGTCTTCCATGTAGACGGAAATTGCCTAGTGTGGTAGGAAAGCGCGAAGAGGCGCGTGAGTACAGGACATAACTCAGGAGCACACTGCTTAAGCACCACTGCTGGTATACCGTCTGGCCCACTCGACTTATGAACGTCTAGAGAAAGCAACGCCCGCCTGACCTCCCGCTGCGTTATGGAGATTTCCGGCATGGACTTACCGCACCACGGTATAGTAGGTGATACAGCGCCTTCATCGTTCATATTCGAGTTCGAGGCAAAGAGACTGCCCAGTAGATCGGCTTTCTCTTTAGCACTATGGGCCAAGTCACCATCGGTCTTTCGCAGTGGTGGTAACGACGACTGGCAGAAGTTCCCTTCGGCAGCTTTGGCAAGCGACCAGAAAGCACGACTCCCAGAAGGATAGCTCGCAAGTCGCCCACCTATTTTGCCGATGAATTGGAATTTTGCTCTGGCAGTTGCTTTCTTACTGAACCTCGAGGCAGCATTTAATTTGCGTTTTAACTCAGAAATATTCGGATCCTTATTAAAACGAGCCGTGGTCCAAGCCTCATATGCATTTTACTTAAGAATTTTAGCTTTTCTGCAAGACCTATTAAACCACGGTCGTTTTTTGACGCCGGCAGCTACTCGCGGGTTAGGAATATAGCATTCCATACCAGCAAGGATTGTCTCAGTGACTGCGGCTGCGCAGACGTCAGGATCTTCTGAGTTAAAGCAGGTCTGCCTCCACGGGTACGATGCGTAAAATTCACGCAATCCATCCCAGTCTGCCGACTTATAGTGCCACACATGACGCCAGTTAGTTGGCCCAGAAGGATCAGGTTGTGTGCATGACACTTGAGTCCGAACGAGACAGTGGTCCGAGGAGCCAAGAGGCGCATCCACTGAGACGGAGTACCCGTCCGGACGAGTAGTCAGCAGAAGGTCCAGTAAGGAGCTCGTATGTTCCTCTATATCTGGTATTCTCGTTGGAGAAAGTACCAGCTGAGAGAATCCATAGGTCAGAGCAAATTCATGAGCAGATATCCCAGCATAGTTATTGGTTCGAGAACTGAGCCACTCGCGATGGTAGGCGTTAAAGTCTCCCAAAATAACTAGTTCTGCTGTGGGATATTGCTCTAGAACTTTGTCAGTCGTCAAACTCAGGTGCGTGAAGAGTCGAGTTACGTCCGTGTCACCGCTATGAGACCTGTATAGGCACGCATAGATACGAGTGTGGCCGCCGTTATCTACGCGCACCCACAATATCGACAGGTCCCTGTCTTCAAGGCTATGAAGGCGGCGACAGCAGATATCCTCCCGGACGAACATACATACACCGGCACGACTCATAAAATTGTGTTCGAGTTTGTAGCCGGGATAATAAAGGTATGATGTGTCGGCCGGGCAGGATATCTGCGTCTCCGTTAGAAAAAGAATGGTCGGCTGCGCAGTTTCGAGATGGTGGTGGACTGCGTTAAGATTTGCGTGAATACCCCTGATGTTGCAAAAATCCACATTATATGTGGATGGAGTAGCCGCTGTGCAAACTCTTTTCTTTTTCTGTCTTCTGGCCATAATATATATAAAAAAAAGTTACTAAGACTAAGGATGAGGATTCACTGCACAGACAGCATAGAGGACAAAGGGTGCGGTTCTAAGACTGCCGAAGCTCGCCACAGATGATACGGTTGCTGGCCCGGCGGGCGGAACGGCCCCTGATCCCCCTCTGTTGTAGTAGCCGGGTCCACTCCGGTCTCCTTCTCCGGCACGACTACCACTTCAGATACTTTACACAGGCTGGCGAATCAGCCTCCCAGGGCGGAGATTAAGTGATCCCTGGGTTCGGGATCCCGTTCAACCTGCGGGCGGCCAGCGGTCAGCCGTTTCATCAGGTCTCCCTGACCGCCGAACCAGCACGCCGCGTCTACGCCGAGTATAAAAGCAACAAGCACCGCCGGTCCTCCGCTGTCCGCGCAGCGAATCCTCAAAGAGCTCTGGCAACCTTACTCACCGCCAGGAACACAACACTACTCAATGTTAGTGTTATTATGGCCGCGGTTTTCTGTAAGGTGGAGGTACTTCCCCAGTTCGGGCCGCTCATTCGAGCAAGTACTCGCTATGCCCTGCTTAGTTGTTCGGGTGGCTTATTCGAGCGAGTACTTGCAGTGCCCTACCTCTCTTTAGTACTTGCAGTGCCCTACCTCTCTTAGTACTTGCAGTGCCCTACCTCTCTTAAGCCTTTTTGGTTGTCACTAAACCAGAGTGACCGCAAACAAAACAGCAAAAAAATAATAATTTAAATTAATAATTTACATCACAACATAATACTAACATAAGATAAAAGTAAAAATATTTAAAACAGTCTTGGCTGTATGTTATAATACCTTTGCCGTAACAATGATGATGGAAACAAGGAAAAAAAAAAGTATATCCAAAAAAATAAAATAAAAACGTACTACACATGCATGCACTACGTAATATAACCTCACTTTAAAACTATATCAAACATTTCTCAGTTACATATAGAAAACCAATTACGTATCAATACTTAAAATGCTAATTAATTATATATTGGGGGTTTGTCATGCTCTCTCAAAGTGTCTCTGCGGTGGTGGCGTGTGTGTTGGGTCGTTACGTTCCCTAAAACATGGTTGAGCGAAGCGATGGCTGATTCATGTGTCATACTCGTGAACGGGTGCCGCCTGTGGAGGCTGGTCTGCTCTTGCAAACTTCTTTGTATTCTTAGTATTTAGTCTTACTTTTTTGTTCTGTTTATTAATACTGTAAGACATTGATTATTCCTTAGTGATGAATACATAAACTGTCTTTTGTTTATATTAGATACTTTTTTATGTTGTGCTTGTGCTTTATATTTCATGTTTTTTTATGTTTGTAATGGAAAGTGTCCTTTTATGATAGGGAGGACATTTTCCAATATTTTAATTGGACGCTGTAAGAGAAAGGGAGAAAAGAAATGCCCTTGCTGAATTTCTTGCCGGTTCTTCTCAGTACAAGGTCTCCCGCCTTGTAGACTTACGAACCGATGGCGTAGTGACATTCATAAGTGCTCAATTATTGTAGCCTAAACTGAATAAATTGAATTTGAATTTGAATTTAAAGATTTATTAAGTTGGACCGCGGCGCGTGACAAGGTAAATAGGATTGTCGCTACTCTGGGTGGACCGGCATCTCAGTAGTCACATATAATTCTTTGACAGGTCGCGGCGTATGTACATTGTTTTGATTGTGATAATTTATAATTAAGTTCGGTTTGCGTGAAAACACCTACACATACACAACATAAACAGACACCACACCACATTTTCAGACAAAATTGGGTAAGTCCATGCAATTTTTCTTAAGGCCTACGTTGGCCCAGTTTTTACGATCCAGCATCTTTAAATTAGAATGGCGCGTTCAAATATTCAAGTTCAGTAATTTCATACATTAGATGAGAAGTTATGATTTATTTTATGAAAGGTTTAAAGGTAACAAAATATAAGTACAAATGACTCAAATGTAAAATATTAAAATAATAACTTACGAATCATAAACTACAACACAGAATTAATTGTAGTTATCTAACTCCCGATTTATGAATTGGGACTCTAGACAAAATAAAGTTGCGTAAAATTTTGAACCTGCGGCGCGAGAATGAATGGTTTAAAACTAACGATGATTGGGTGTTTGTTCGGAACTAAAGTTGATTGGAGGACGTTTTAAGGCAGCACACTCCGCTGATGACGTCATCACCATGCTTGTTTGGTATAGGAGGTCAATAATAAGTTTAAGGCGATAGTTTATGCATGTAATTATCGAAATCATTTAGACAAAATCGACTTCTTCATTGTGCGACGAAAAATATAGTATATATTCCAGTTTTTGGTATTAGGCGCCTGCCCGGCCGTTTACGGATTTTAACATTCCGCCATACAAATTTGTATAGGAAAAACTAATACCTAACTATAGTAATCTTGATAACTTTACTGTAAAATAATTAACGAACATCAGTAGTATACTATTTGGTTATATGATTTTAATCAAATTTAATGTAAAAATACCGTGTTATTGTTGTTATAACCAACCAAACAGGGCTCGATCATCGAAAATCGCGAACTTTGCTACTTTATTTAGACATAAAAATTACATAAATTTGCAAATTTTTTAACGAACATCTGTTAAAGACAATATCATAGCATAAAAATGCACATTACGTTTAAAAATACTGCAAAGATTTTATGTAATGAGCAACCAAAGTCACCCTCTAGTGGAGCATACTAAGACAAACGCTGATTGGCGGTTAAGTGATATAGAAATGGAAGCACGTTTCATATGCCCTTTAAAGGTAGTTTCATAACTTTTACTCGAATAATATATTATTCAGGAAATTAAACGTAGAATAAATCGGAAGCCTCTACATAGGAGTTGTTTTGTTATCCGCGGTTTTCTTTTCATATTAATTTTATTGCCTTAGTTAAATAGTTCGTTCGATTCAGCAGAAAGACGTCCACTGCTGAACGTAAGCCTCCCCCTTATGTCTCCACAACGGCTTGTCCTGAGCCGCCCGCGGCCATACGCTTCCTGCGGCTCTGACCGTCTGTCCACCTGGTAGGAGGCCGACCCACGCTGCGTCTTCCGATCCATGGTCGCCACTCGAGAACCTTTTTTCTCCATCGGTTATCGGTTCGACGAGCGATGTGGCCTGCCCATTGCCACTTCAGCTTGCTAACTGTTTAAGCTATGTCGGTAACCTTAGTTCTTCAGCGAATTTCCTCGTGTCGGATTCTATCGCGCAAAGAAACACCAAGCATAGCTCTTTCCACAGCTCGCTGAGCGACTCTGAGTTTATTTAAGAGGCCAACAGTAAGAGACCACGTTTCTGTACCATTAGTCATCACCGGCAACACACATTGATTATAAACTTTCGTCTTTAGGCACTGAGGTTGATTATGGACGAAAAGATGTTGCGTAGTTTCCCGAACGCTGCCCAGCCGAGCTGGATCCTTTGGTTAACCTCTTTCTCAAAGTTGCCGCTACCTAATTGGACTACTTGCCCTAGGTATGTGTGTTCGTCAACAACTTCGAGAGTAGCGTTCCCAACAACAACCGGTATAGGCCCGACATGGACATTGAACATCACCTTCGTTTTATCCATGTTCATTTTAAGGCCAACCTGTTAGAACGGGAGACAGTGACACAAATATTGGGTAATTTGTACCAGTATGGCGGTTCTTCAGGGGTCTAGCTACGTAATGACGAAAAGAAAAATGATGGTCATAGCGCTGGTACCGGCGAGCCACTGGCGAGGGCGTGAGTCGAACGTGTCTAACTATTTGTTCCACAAAAATCCTTGTATTTTGCGATAGTCCATAAAAAAAAAGTCGGCGGTAGCGTAATGCTTCTCCGGTGTGACTTAAAGCCCGCCATACTGACGCGAACACATTAATTTAAAAATAAACAATTTAACCATTTGTACAAAGCTAATTTTTGCACAGCTAATCATCGTCGAGTAGCCATTCACGAACGGTGACGGTCCACACAATCGGCGCATCCAGGTGCACCACAATCATACATGCCCCGACTTCAAACACACCATACAGCGGTGCTTATAAATCACCCTTTGCTTACGTTCGTGGACCGATGCCTTCAAAAGCCAAAAGGTGGTTCGGCCCACGACAGTAACAAAAAAAAAGCAGGTTGGCTGTGGTGGTGTTTGCCTGGCCGCTGTCCTAATAACCCTCGAAATTGAGGGTACAGGGGCCCTTCGGAGCAGTTTCTGTGGTGCATGTAAAGCTCTGCGTGGAGGCGGCTGAAAAGACCAGCGGGGAAAGGAAAAAAAGGAAGGTTTCAGACCTTCGGCACTCATGCTCAAGAATTTCTGCATATCGGAGAAGGTAGAAAAAAGTGGTGGCCGATACACCGCCACAAACAAATTCAAAGCGGCTTCTTAAATCCGATGTAAGACAGTAGAGGGCCAAATGAACAAGAAGAAAGGACCAATCCTTATCTTCTTGAAGCCCTAATCCCTTCAGTCCATTAACTGCCAACCTAGGACTGAGAAGCTCTCTCCCCGGGTTTGCCACCTCGAAATGATAGGCAACTGAAATAACGCACTGGCAAAAGTGTGAGCAATTTGCCTAATATTGTCATACCGTCTAAACAATAATTCCAGAGCAGTTTTATAACCGGCATAGTTCTGTAACAAATGCCTTATCATGTCATATGGCTTTTGAGCGGTTAATCCCAGCAAATATGAGAACTTTTGTGAAGCGGTTAGATCAGACCGATTATGAACGAAACTTTTGAACCTGTTTATGAACGACTGCCACTCTGCTAAATCACCATAAAATTTAGGCAGGTCCAAAGTAGGCAAAGAAGAAGGAACCCCCTGAGTGGCCATCACAGAGTTGTCAAATTCCTTCTTAGGGGCAACAGTCTTAGCCTCAGCCCGACGAATGTGTACAACCGTGGCCACATTTTCCTTCTGCAAGCTTACAATGGCTTGGTCATATGCATCCCGAATGGCGTTTATCCTACTATTTAGCTGCTCATTCCTATAAATCAGGGCATCGCTTTAGTCCTGCCTTGTTATCAAGGTTGCAGCCGTTGCTAACCAACGCAAGCCTCCAGCGAAAACAGTTCTAGGTTTTAGGCCATTTTATATAAATAAACAAAATATAAATGAACTATTTAACTAAACTAAACTTTAACACAAATATTTAAAAACAAAGTATGAACTAACTGTTCAAACTGAACGCTATTAATTACAAAAGAAAACTAATTTTAATTAGAAACCAACTCAGAAATAGTGTTATGTTTTTGTGTATGCCAAGCCAGTAGTAAGACTAGTTAAAAAACTATAACAAAGATTACTCTGGGTTGGAAAAGTGCCAAAAAAAGTGAAAAAAATTAAGTTCAGGCTTGAACAAAAAATATGAGATGTAGGTAGGTATAAAAAAAAATTAGTACAGAGTTAAGTAAAATGTAGTTCGTTAAACTAGCTCTGGTTAACAAACTTGCTTTGTCAATGATGACAGGTACAATTAAACCCTAAATTAAAGGAACAAGTTTACTTACCTTAATTATACTGATGTACCTGAATGGACCAAGTTTGTCTGTCCTATGTTTTTTAAGGGGACCTAAGGAAGACCTAAATTACAATTTAAACTGAAAGAGGGCATAAAAGGTAGGAATAAGATCTACTCTCTTAAGATCTTAAGACCTACTTAAGTAGTCATACAAATAGACCTTACTAAACAATGGCACATCACTTTTACTCTTAACACTTTTTATATAAGTAATGTTTATTAAATGCAATACTACATCTACAAGTTACCAGTACGCTATAATTTCTTTCGCAATTTTTTTCCTTGTAATACCAAACTCTTATTAGTACAAGCGTCAGTATTGCCTCTCCTTGATTACTGTGATGTGTGTTTTCCGGACTTTACCTCTGATCTTTTAAATAAACTGGACCGACTTATTAACAGCTGTATTCGGTATATCTTCGGTCTACGCAAGTATGATCTCTAATTTTCGCAAACAGCTTAAATGGTTGCCAGTTCGCCAACGCAGGAGTGTTAGGATTTTCTGTGTCCTTTACTCTATCCTACGTGATCCTAGCTATCCAACTTAAAATCACGATTTTATTTTCTCGGCAATAACCATCTCTCTCTTCGTTCTTCTTACAACCTTATGCTTCCTACTCCACGACACCGCTCTGCCTTTGAATCTAATTCTTTTACACTTTAAGCTACAAGACTCTGGAACGCACTTCCTAAAGACATCCGCAATGCGCAAAGTAAATATATATATGTATAACCCATATATACCCACCATACCATATACCATACCCATTTTTGAATATATAAAATATATTTATATATTTTTTATTATCATGTACATATTAGTATTTTTATTCTTTAGTATGTTCCAATAAGTTATAAGTCAAGTTAAAATTATTTTACTTCTACTTACCGCCAATAATTTATCTGCTTGGCTCTATGGTTGACTAGTAGAGAATACCGTGTGGCATTAAGTCCGCCATTGTACACTAGTTTGTGCAGTAAGTTAAAAAAATAAAATAAATACATTAGGTATAAGCTTTTTTTTATAATTAACAAATACAACACTTGATAGATTACTAATTTTAAATTCGTGCAAACTAATGACAGCCAGTGTTGCCAGAAAAACAAAACACAGGTTGCCTTCGTTTCGTGCGTACGGCGCGGTCCCGATAGCAACGGTACAAATCACATTAGTTACAGCATGACACATTCTGATCACTGTCACTCATTGGTTACGGCATGACACATTCTGATCACTGTCACTCATTGGTTACGGCATGACACATTCTGATCCCTGTCACTCACTGGTTACGGCATGACACATTCTATAGCACGGACACTGGCTAAAAAGTAAAAGGTCCGAAACCAACGTACGAAATTCTTTTTGCTTCGCGTCCGTGCTATAATCTCAATACACGATCTAAATTTAATGTTTTCAGCTGCCACACATTTAGTATGGCGACATGAAGTGAGTTATTTTATCATTTAGGAACCTACGTACTTAAAAGATTATGCATTTATTAATATTTGTATCAATAATAATTGTGATAGATAGCATATACACGTGTCTCCACTCCACCTGTTTACAAAAACCAAAAAATACCGACTATTTTGTTTGTATCATGCGTTTTTAATTTAGAATTGAGGATTAATAATCAGTATTTCAATATCGTGTATGGTTTAGAAATAGTTATAGTTATAGCTATAGTTAGCCTCTCACTTGAACGCATAATAGAATTGTCTTGTATAGAACTTAAGAATTATATTATACTTTGTGTGTATCGCCCCCCTTCTGCAAATTATAATTCTTTTGAGCCTGTAATGGCACAAATTCTGGAAAAAATTTGTCATTCTAAAAAGTCAGTTATTGTTTGTGGTGACTTCAATATTGATATTTTAGAGAGTTCCCAAACAAGAGATAGATTTATTAACTTATTTAAAAGTTTTGACTTAAATTATATGTTTCTGGAACCAACTAGATTACATCGACTTCAGCTACATGTTTAGATAATATTTTCTGTAACGTTGAAGTAAAAGATAAATCTATTATTAACAATTTGCAAACTGTGGTCAAATAATAAAAATTCTACACAACTATAAAAAAAAAATCTCAGTACTAGTATCTTGTATATTTAAATTTGAGCATGTTACCTCTGAAGACATCATAAAGACATTTAAATTACTAACTCAGAAAAAAACTTGTGACCTATGGGGTATATCAGTCAAAGTCCTTAGCGGAATTATTGATATTATAGCACCAATCTTAGCCATAATATTTAATAAGTGTGTTGATGAAGGGATATTCCCAGATTTAATGAAATATAGTAAAATAATACCACTTTTTAAAAGTGGAAGTAAAGATGATCCTAATAATTTTAGACCTATCTCTATACTGCCTGCCTTAAGCAAAATTTTTGAAAAAATTATGTTCAATCAGATGCTTAAACATTTTAACTTAAATGGATTACTTCATCCTCAACAGTTAGGTTTTACAAAAGGGCGTTCCACAACTGACGCAGGTGTTGCCCTTATACAGCATATATTTGCTGCTTGAGAACAGTCACAAAATGCTATTGGTATCTTCTGTGATCTATCAAAGGCATTCGACTGCGTGCAACATGAAACTCTTATACGGAAACTGAGTCATTATGGTATTGCAGATTTGGCTCTTGAGCTTATCCGCTCATATTTGAGTAGTGGAATGCAGAAGGTTCAAATTAATGAAGTAAAATCCAATGGCTCTGAAGTAAAATTAGGAGTTCCTCTAGGTTCTATTTTAGGTCCTTTTCTATTTTTAATTTACATAAATGACTTGCCTTTCTTTGTGGAGAAGCTGTGCAAGATTGTACTATTTGCTGATGACACATCTCTTTTTTTTAAAGTTGACAGAAATAAAACTAATTTTGACGACGTAAGTAGTGCGCTTTCTCAGGTTCTTCAGTGGTTTACGGCAAATAATTTACTTCTTAATGCGAAAAAGACTAAGTGTTTAAAATTTATGATGCCAAATGTCGGAAACATAAGTACAAAATTATCCCTAAACGGAGAAGAAATAGAACTATTAGACTCAACAGTGTTTCTAGGTATTACATTAGACAATAGGCTGCAGTGGAACCCTCACATTTCAGTTCTTGCAGGAAAACTCAGTTCAGCTGCCTATGCAGTTAGGAAAGTTAGGCAGCTTACAGATGTTGACACTGCTCGCTTGGTCTACTTTAGCTATTTCCATTCCGTCATGTCTTATGGCATTTTGCTTTGGGGTAAGGCAGCTGATATTGATACAGTCTTTATTTTGCAAAAGAGAGGAGTACGGTCAATTTATAAATAAGGACCTCGAATTTCTCTTAGGGAACTATTTAGGGAAATTGATATTTTAACTGTTCCTTGCCAATATATCTTCGCTTGTACAATGTATGTACGCGAAAATTGTCACTTATTTGCTAAAAATAGTGACCTCCACACTGATAATACAAGGAATAAGGATAAATTGGTAGTTCCAAAATGTCGTCTTCAGAAGGTACATAGCTCTTTCGCAATACAAAGTATATTTTTCTACAATAAAATTCCAGAACATGTGGTTAATTTACCCTCAAATAAATTTAAAATATATGTCAAAGATAGTTTAATGAAAAAAAGCTTTTACAAAGTTGATGAATACATAAATGATAAAAATGCTTGGAAAAATTAGAACTTAATTGATTTGTATTGGGGCATTTAAAATATTTTTTTAAAATTAAAACATTGTATATTATGTTATTACCTAGTGTAAGGCTATATTGTATTTTTATATGATGTATAAAAGATTAACTAGTGAGTTTATTGCCGTTGCTTCTCGGTAGTAAAGCAGTACAAACCTTCCACTCTTCTCCTCTTATATTTTGTTCCTTTACTACACACATTGTAACTAGTACAAACGAAGTTTTATTGGAGTTGCTTGAGTGTGTCATGCTCTCTCAAAGTGTCTCTGCGGTGGTGGCGTGTGTGTCGGGTCGTTACGTTCCCTAAAACATGGTTGAGCGAAGCGATGGCTGATTCATGTGTCATACTCGTGAACGGGTGCCGCCTGTGGAGGCTGGTCTGCTCTTGCAAACTTCTTTGTATTCTTAGTATTTAGTCTTACTTCTTTGTTTTGTTTATTAATACTGTAAGACATTGATTATTTCTTAGTGATGAATACATAAACTGTCTTTTGTTTATATTAGATACTTTTTTATGTTGTGCTTGTGCTTTATATTTCATGTTTTTTTATGTTTGTAATGGAAAGTGTCCTTTTATGATAGGGAGGGCACTTTTCAATATTTAAATTGGACGCTGTAAGAGAAAGGGAGAAAAGAAATGCCCTTGCTGAGTTTCTTGCCGGTTCTTCTCCGTACAAGGTCTCCCGCCCCACGCCACGAACCGATGGCGTAGTGACATTCATAAGTGCTTCATTATTGTAGCCTAAACTGAATAAATTATATTTAATTGAATTGAATTTGAAATAATCTAGTGAGATCACTCAGCGTTTCCACCCATAGACGTACATATGTCTGATTTGTGGAGATATATTAATATACATATTCTAACTCGGGATTTCCTACTAATATTTTTAACGTTTCACATGGTGTGAATATAAAAAAATAAAATAATGTATTTATTAGTTATAAATAAATAATAAGTATTTATTAGTTGATCATAATATTATGTTTTGTTTGTAGTTTTACAAATTATTGACCGCTTTATTGATTGATTGAATTGTATACTGTGTCGGCGCAGCTAATCTTAACGTTGAAGAGGGATAAAGTGCCTCGAGATAGACATTTTGCGCTACATAGTACTGCCTCAAAAGTAGTTATTGTACTGTACCAACTTTGTCTGTTACCTGTTATAATTTTGTCTGTTGTCAGTTGTCAGTAAGCAGGGGGACTCTGTTTGTCCCAGGTTGATTTTCTTTCCACTTCGGACGTTTCTAATTATTTAACGTCAGAAAACAAAGAATATATTTTGTAAGTGATATTTTAAGATAAGTCAGACCCCCGTTCGAAGTCAAGAAGCAACTGCCAGAGCAAAATTCCAATTCATCGGCAAAATAGGTGGGCGACTTGCGAGCTATCCTTCTAGGAGTCGTGCTTTCTGGTCGCTTGCCAAAGCTGCCGAAGGGAACTTTTGCCAGTCGTCGTTACCACCACTGCGAAAGACCGATGGTGACTTGGCCCATAGTGCTAAAGAGAAAGCCGATCTACTGGGCAGTATCTTTGCCTCGAACTTGAAAATGAACGATGAAGGCGCTGTACCACCTACTATACCGTGGTGCGGTAAGACCATGCCGGAAATTTCCATAACGCAGCGGGAGGTCAGGCGGGCGTTGCTTTCTCTAGACGTTCATAAGTCGAGTGGGCCAGACGGTATACCAGCAGTGGTGCTTAAGCAGTGTGCTCCTGAGTTATGTCCTGTACTCACGCTTTCCTACCGCACTAGGCAATTTCCGTCTTCATGGAAGACTGCGAATGTGCACCCGGTGCCCAAAAAGGGCGATAGATCAGATCTATCGAATTACAGGCCTATCGCTATTACCTCTCTCCTCTCTAAGGTGATGGAGCGTGTGATCAACACACAGCTTCTAAGATACCTAGAAGTACACGATCTGGTCAGTGACCGTCAATATGGCTTTCGCCACGGTCGCTCGACTGGTGACCTTCTAGTGTAACTCACACACCGATGGGCACTAGCCATTGAGAGTCAGGGGGAGGCATTGGCATGTAGCCTGGACATAGCGAAGGCGTTCGATCGAGTCTGGCACCGCGGTCTTCTATCGAAGTTGCCATCTTACGGAGTGCCCGAGGGTTTGTGCAAATGGGTGGCTAGCTTTTTGTCCGGCAGACGCATACGAACCGTAGTTGACGGTAGTTGCTCTGATAGCAGGGACATTAATGCTGGTGTCCCGCAAGGCTCTGGGCTGTCTCCCACGCTGTTTCTACAGCATATCAATGACATGTTGGACATCAACAACATACATTGCTATGCAGATGACAGTACTGGAGACGCTTTTTACACGGGTCGTGCAAACATCCCTCGTTCCGTTGTGGAGAAAAACCGCGGAGAACTTGTGTCTCAAATCGAGACCACACTGTCCCAGGTCTCTGACTGGGGACGGGTAAACTTGGTCCGATTCAACCTTACAAAGACACAAGTGTGCGCGTTCACCGCTAAGAAAACTCCATTCACTGTAGTCCCACAATTCCAGAACACTTCCCTCTCCATCTCCAAGAGCATTGGGATCCTTGGTGTCGACATCTCCAGCGATGTTCAGTTCCGAGATCATTTACAAGATAAGGTGAAGCTGGCGTCCAAAAAACTTGGTGTACTCAACAGAGCGAAGCAGTACTTCACGTCGGGGCAAAGGTTGTTACTTTACAAGTCGCAAGTTCGGCCCCATATGGAGTACTGCTGCCATCTCTGGGCAGGTGCACCCGGATACCAGCTTGGCCCTTTTGACTCGGTTCAACGACGGGCTGTGAGAATTGTCGACGATTCCAAACTCACTTGCGGTATCGAGCCCTTAAGTCTGAGGAGAGACTTTGCCTCACTGTGTGTGTTCTACCGCTTGTACAATGGGTTGTGTTCTGAGGAATTGTTCGAAATGATGCCCACGGCTAGTTTCTACCATCGCACCGCTCGCCATCGGCAGGGAATTCATTCTCATACTTTAGAACCTAAATGGTCGCGTACAGTGCGGTTTCAGAGAAACTTCCTCCCGCGAACGCTGAAGTTGTGGAATGAGCTCCCTGCCAAGGTTATCTGCAAGGACTACAGTACGGAGTTCTTCAAGAAAGAAGTTATTAGATTTCTGAAGGGTCGGCAACGCGCAAGTGATACCCCTGGTGTTGCAAGCGTCCATAGGCTACGGTGACCGCTTACCATCAGGCGGACCGTTAGCTTGTTTGCCACCTTAGTGGTATAAAAAAAAAAAAAAAAAGTGTCTATATAATATTGTATGATAAACAAATGTGCAACTTACATTGGTTGTGTGTTTTATGATCCTGAGGAGGTTGGGGCTGCTCCTCTCCTTGTCTCTCTTGGTCCACACCGCGCCCACCAATTCGGACGGCTTCACCTGAACACGATAAGCCACAACTTAACATAACAATACTTTAGTATCGACCGTTTTTCTATAATATCATGTAACACTTACGCGCTTTGAAACATAGTCGTACATATTATATTAGTAAGAGATTGAAATATAAAAAAGTGCTCAAATAACGATTATCGTGGGACTCATTTCGGACATACCCATTTGTACCACCTCAACCTGTTGTTGAGCTGAGTTGTGTTGTGTTGAGTTGAGCTGAGTTGTGTTGTGTTGAGCTGAGTTGTGTTGCTCGATAACTACTGAATTGATTTACTTGATTACGGTGTCAAATTTAATTTATTTATTTAATTTATTTGTTTCAAACAGATAATAGGTACAATATAAGAAGTCTTACAGATAAGGTATCGTGAGACTCATTTCGGACATACCCATTTGTACCACCTCAACCTGTTGTTGAGCTGAATTGTGTTGTGTTGAGCTGAGTTGTGTTGTGTTGAGCTGAGTTGTGTTGTGTTGAGCTGAGCTGAGTTGTGTTGTGTTGAGCTGAGTTGTGTTGCGTTGAGCTAAGTTGTGTTGTGTTGAGCTGAGTTATGTTGCTCGATAACTACTGAATCGATTTACTTGATTACGGTGTCAAATTTAATTTATTTGTTTCAAACAGATAATAGGTACAATATAAGAAGTCTTACAGATAAGGGTAGGTTACAGTGATAACTAATTTGTCGGTGCTTATCTGTCGAAATATTTAGTTATTGTTTAAAAGATAGTTACTTAGTTACTCTAACCCCCGTACCGTAACTGTGTCACGGTGGGCTAGGGTTCATCGTTCTTGTACATCATATTATAAATATTAAGTGTGAGCAATCCAAATAAAAACACAATTAACTTAGAATCATTGAGTGGAATAATGATACAGTATAATTGGGTAGAAATTAATACTAAGTTAGTTACTAGTGGCTATTTCATTACTTTGTGCGTTTAGAGTAGTACAAAGCGATATATTAAATTGTAAAGTAATATGAACTTAGTCTGTAGTTCACAACTATGTATTATTAAGAGATCTGTGGCATTACAATACAGTTGAAATGATTGTTATGGAAAATAATTGACTTTATACATTAATTCATGTACAACCTTAATAAAAAGAGATAAGACAAAAAAAAACTTTACTGAATACTTAGCTGATTTTGTATTTTTCACTAAAATAATGTCTGATTCGGCATTTCTCAAGATAACAAAAGACTTTAAACACCCTGATCGAGTTATAAACAAGGGAAATGCAGCTATTTACGTGCGAGGCGATGCAAGAAATCACGACATACACAGATGGCGGTCGGGCCCATGTTATTGCGCTGTGTTGCTCGATAACTACTGAATTTATTTACTTAATTAAGGTGGCAAGATAAAGTGCTTGTAATGTAAAATAATTCACTTCACTTCATACATGTACAAATTAAAAGGGTTCCTGATCTCCCCTAGCGCCGCCAATTATGTGTAAACACACATACATGTACACGTCTATGCGCCACACAAACCCCCATCCAGAACCCCCCCCCCCCCACCCCAACACCAAGCAGGCAACGGTGGACGACTATGCATGGGGCATCCCCTGATAGTAATATGTATAAGTAGTAATAATTTTTATATTACTACTTATAATTACTTATATATGTATAATTCCAGACATTATTATCTTTATTGAATTCTTTCATAGTATAGTTTCCCTTGTTAATAAGAACTTTTTTAATATAAGTTTCAAAAGTATGTACAGGTAGGTTAACAATATTCTCAGGAATTTTATTAAAAAAGCAAATGATCTGAATTATGAAAGAGCCACGCACCTTTTGAAGGCGACATTTTGGAATCGCAAGTTTATTTTTATTTCCAGTATTAACGTTGTGTATGTCAATATTTTTAACAAATAAACTTAGGTTTTTACGTACATACAGTAAGCACGCGTAAATATATTGAGAAGCTACAGTAAGTATATTATTTTTTATAAAGAGGTCACGAAGAGAATCTCGACGTGATAAGTTATACATTGATCTTATTGCTCTTTTTTGAGGTATAAAAATAGTTTCTATATCGGCCTCCCTTCCCCACAATAAAATACCATATGATAAAAGGGAATGGAAATAGCCAAAGTATACCAACCGAGCAGTTTCTATATTAGTAATCTGAGCAACTTTTCTGACAGCATAAGCGGCGGAGCTGAGTTTTCGAGCTAAGACAGAAATATGTGAGTGCCATTGCAATTTAGTATCTAAGGTGATGCCCAAGACTTAACTAGTTTGAGTGCTTCACCGTTTAAAAATAATTGTGTTGGAGTGTCTTTGACATTTAGTAAAGAAAACTTTAAACATTTTGTTTTCTGTGCATTCAGTAAAAGATAATTTAATGTGAACCAACTAAGAACTTGCGAAAGTGAATGATTTATATCGTCATATATATCT
The DNA here is from genome assembly GCA_946406115.1 of Apoda limacodes. Taxonomy (NCBI): domain Eukaryota; kingdom Metazoa; phylum Arthropoda; class Insecta; order Lepidoptera; family Limacodidae; genus Apoda; species Apoda limacodes. The sequence goes on from OX291555.1 coordinate 249,706, forward strand.
TTGTTTCTATCAACATTAAATATCAAAGACTGTTCTGGAAAGATTTATTAGGTTGGACCGGCGTAACAAGTTCTATCGGATTGTGTGTCGCGCCTCTCTGTGTGGACCGGCACCTCAGTCAGTCACATATAATCTTTGGTTGAAAGGTCGCGGCTGTTGTATTTCTATCTAATTTTATATTTTATAGTTATAGTGCACCAGACAAACACAATACAGACATTCACATACACACTACATACAATCTTACACTAAAAACGTTTTTACAAAAAAACTGGGTAAGTCTTTTCTAATTTTTCTTAGGGCCTACGTTGGCCCAGTTTTTACGATCCAAAGACGTATAATTTGCAAACAATACAATTTTGCAACGGTTTTCTACATAAAAAGGCAGATCATTAATATACACTTAGAATAAAAAGGGACCTAGTATAGAACCCTTGAGTACTCCCATCACAACAGGTGATCCAGAAGATTTCACTCCATTGATTTCAACTTTCTGAGTTCTATCACTTAAATATGAAAAAATAAATTTAAGAGCCCTATCTAAAACAGCATAATGATTCAGCTTTCGAATAAGAGTTTTGTGTTCAACACAGTCAAATGCCTTACACAAGTGGTAGAAAATACCAATAGCATTCTGCGACCTTTCCCATGCGCCAAAAATATGTTTTACTAGGTGAACACCCGCATCGGTAGTGGACCTACCTTTTGTAAATCCGAACTGTTGATTGTGTAGTTAGTGTGTGTAGTGTTAGTTTATGGATGTTAAAATATCTCAGTAGTTGATTGAGCATGATTTTCTTTTATCGAAATTGGTCTAAAGTTAGTAGGTTCACTTTTACTTCCAGATTTGAACAGTGGTATGATTTGCCTATGTGTCATTAAATCGGGAAAGACTCCCTCGTCTACACATTTATTAAAAATTTATGCTAAGATACACCCAAAGATCCGCTGTTTTTAGGATTAAGAGATTTGAAAGTTTTGAATATTTTATCAGGGGTAACATGTTCAAATTTAAATTTTTTAACACATTTAGGAACATTATTATTTAAAAGATATTCTGCTTCTGACGGGGATGACTTAAGTGAGCTAGTAGTTAGAGCAGGCATATCCTTAAAATATTTTTCAAATGCATTAGCTACATCAACATCTGATTTAACATTATCTGCTCCAATGTGTAGACTATAATGACTATCACGTGGTTTGAGTTTTCCTGTTTCGATACTTATAATACTCCACGTTGCTTTAATTTTATTGTCAGAATTCCTTATTTTTTTACTGAGAAACATTAACTTAGCAGCAACACAGACTTTTTTAAATGTTTTAGCAAACTTTTTCACATATTCAATAAAATCTGAAATTGTATTGTATTTTTTCATTTCATATAATTCATATAATTTGACTCGACTTCTATGTATTCCTGGTGTAGCCCAATCACTGAATTTCATTCTTGAATTTTTTATTAGTCTTTATTAGTTTTTACTTTAAATACCTGCTCAGTTTTCAAAAAGTCTAAAAGAGTATTGTACATATGATCTGGATCACCCTGTGTAAATTGCAAAAATGGAATTTTATATTCAACATTAACTTGTAATTGATTAATACGAGCAGATGTCACTGGTCTTCATGATACTAAATTGCACTATTTTACTTCTGTGTTTAAAAATGATACATTCTGACCGCAGTGGTCAGATGGTTAGTTGGAAATATATAATATTACTAGCGGTCCTGGCGAACGTTGTTCCGCTGCCGTCCCTCTGTACCCGGCGAAAGTTGGTTTTTACCTATAGTGCCCGAGTCCGGCTCGCACTTGACATATCGAGATAAAAACTATCCTATCTTTTAAGTTGGATCAAATAACAGATATTTACGAAGTTTGATCAAAATCGGTTCAGTAGTTTAGGAGTCCATTGAGGACAAACATTGTGACACGAGATTTATATATATTAAGATAAAATGCACTAGAAATACTATAATGTTTAACATTACAGTGCGGCCGGTCAAAGAATGTGTTCCTGACACCTGTCAATTCGTCATGACTAGAATTTAATTTATATGTTGTTATTTTTTATAGGAATTATATTTCAGTATTTATAAGGGCAAACAATAAAAATGCTTTATTTATTGGAAAATGTATATTATGAGATACATAGTTTAAAGCCTTAAACAATGAAGACTATGTCAAACAATTTAATCTTCCAATTCGCTTGAGGAGTCGCTGTCATCTTCACTAACGTGTATAATCATATTATTGTCAATCATAGTATCTATACGGATATCGCGGTCAAAGTCATCAAATATAATCTTTTTAGTTTTTTCAACCACCTTCATCCAGTCATCTCTTGTGACTTTTTCGCATGCTTCTTTTAAAAGCATCTTCATCTTTTTTATGCAATACGGTGGAGAAGTATTATGACGGGTTGCATAACCTTTAATTTGAGCCAAAATTTGCTTAATGGCATTGTACTGGCAGTGGCACGGGGGGATTCGGAGAACGCGATGACCGTACTCCAGAGGCAACCCATCTATTTCATATCGAACATTTGTCGGCTTATGGCCATTGACTAATTTCATCAGCTCTGCTTTTAGTATTGATATATTTGCGTCAATGCCACTTATTTGCAGCCAAGCCACCAATTTTCTATTAGCTTGGGTAGGTGCTTTATTTTTTTGCACCGAATGATAAGGGGCGTTATCCATAAATATAACTGAAAGCCTGGTAGCAACACATCCTGGAACCACTCCTTAAATGAAGCCGCTTTCATTTCTTCGTGGTAGTCAGTAGTGGTTTTTGACTCAAATGCCAATAAACCGTTTTCCACAAAACCATACTTCGCACAACCAGCGTAGCATATTATAAGCGGTGCTCCTTTACCTATTGGCACTTTCGACGTTGACGCTTGAGTGTCATCTGTCCAATAACGAGAAAGCGTGTGATTGGCGTTCAGCCATGTCTCGTCGATGAAAATGACATTGTCCCAATTATCGATTTTTGTCGCTACTCTTGAAAAAGTAATTCTTTTCAAAATTATGTTCTTTCTAAAAGAATTTTCCTTTTGTTTGTTTTTTTTATATTGAAATCCAATATCTGTCAAAATTTTAGATAAAGCAGTTTTGCCTCCCCTAAATAATTCAGCTGCTTTCAAAGATGCTAGAAGCATCGACCTATTAAGGTACTCATTCTTGGAATAATAACCATATATATGATTCCTTATTGCATCGGCGTCAAAGCTATCAATGTCTGTTATAGGTTTAGTTCTGCTTTTCTTTTTTGGTGTTCGTAAAATATTTTCTTCGATGCCAGATGAGCCGAAATTTTCTTTATTAATCTTGTTATCGTCCGTTTGCTCACTGGACCTGGTCGACTGGAATTAAAGGTCCACCATTTTGTCTTTCACGCTCAAAGTAATCTTGTAGCTTGATAATTTCCGCGTTTTGGCATCGTTATTATGCACCAAAAGTCCAGATTAGCGCAGAGGTCAGTATATCAAGAAGAACAGTCAAAATAACAACTATAACAGTCATGAGAAAATACACAACGAGAAACACTGGAGAACGTAGTCTATGCGTGCGAGACGACTGTTTGTAAATGTCACAAAAAGGCGGTCCCCACAACGCTATTTTGGGTTGTCATTTTTTACCAAAAATATAAAGTAGTACCTAAGTAATTTTATTTTCAATGTTTTTTTAATTCATCTGACTGATATTATGACACTAATTTTCTTAAGTTTTGTTTGGGCGTACCATTATTATATTATTAACTGTATTAAATACTAAGTACATTATATATTATAAAATTATAACTTTTTTTTTATATAATACCGTCAGATGATATTAAGATTACTAAAATATTCGATTACAATTGCCTCGTTATTTTGTCACATCACTGTAAAAACAAACAGTTGATATAACATTGAAACAGCGCCGTTTGACGTGGTTTTTCATACGTCCATGTTTAAAAGCTATTGTTTTTATATTTGTTAATTATGTAATTGTAATAATTTTAGCCCAAAATTAATACATTTATTGTAAGTTGGCATAATTATTCGAATTTTAATGTTATCACTCGTTAATAAGTTAAATAAAAGATATTTAAAATTTGCCGTAAATAGTGCGCCAGTTCAAAGTTACATCGCCCAGTTGATCACGATCTCTCAGGAACACATTATTTGAGCGGCCGGACTGTAATTTATGTTTTTCTCGCCAATGCTCAGTAAGGCACAATACATGGAGATCCAGGCTTCTTAAAATAATTCAATTTGTAATTCCTTGCCAGACAAGCCCTGAATATTTTGATGTACAATATTTAAAAGATCTGTTGGCTTGATTTACTTTACAATGTGTAAACTAGAGGACTTGTCCGTTGTCTTGTATCTCAGTGTAAATCGCTTACTGAGCCGTCACTAGTATTGCTATTAGCACTATAACAAATAGTACTAATATTTTATTGGTCAAAAGATTCCTTAAAACTACTTACATCTAAACATTGTATATTGGGAGCTAACAATGTAGCCATACGTCGGCGGCAGTTGATGGGCAAGTACATATTAGCCCAAGTCAACTTAAAATTATAAATAAATTAATTTATGTCAAAAAAGGATATAATGTCATTATATTATAAGTCATATTGTGTAAATGTGCATTGAGAATAGAAATATATTTATTTTGCTTTTCAGACAAGCAATAAGAATATGGAAATCCACTTATGATACACTTACAATTTAATTTATTTTGTATTCTGTAAAGGGTATCAATATCATATATAAAGTCCTTCTTTTTCAAAGATGCACTGTCCCCAAATATTATGACTAATGTGGTATTACTGTCTAAATTATCTGTTGGTATATTACTGATTAACTGGCTGAATGATGTTTCGCTCGCAGATAGTAATTTTTACACGCCCGCAAGTATAGACCTTATTTTAGGGTCAGATTTATTCGCACGTATGTTACGTTCAAATACAATTTCCCGTGGCTATTGAGACTTTATTAGGTTATTTAATAGTCGGCCAGGCTCCTGTTCTTAGCCCGTCTAGTAATCCTTTGCCTACATATTGTACTTTTAGTCACGAGAACAATTCGCCAAAATTGTATAAATAGGTGTTTTGAGATCGAAGAAGTTCGTGAAGTAAAAACCCCGCTTACGCCTGACGAACAAATATGTGAAAATATTTTTCATAGTACTAAACACCGCGAAAATTTAGGTCATTATGCTGTTTCGTTACCCTTTCGAAAGGATCTGTCATTGTTAGATGACTCAATGCGGTCAGCTGAGCGCCGATACCTATCACTGGAGCGTAGATTGTTGTCAGATGCTTCTATTAAGGAAGAATACGATAACATATTTCAGGAATACCTCCAGAAGGGATACCTAGTGGAAATCGGAAATATTTCGGAAGTAAAAGGTGAACAATACATAACCCTCATCACGCCGTGATACGATCAGACAAGTCTAGTATCCGCGTGCGAGTTGTCTTAGACGCTAGTAACAAAGGTACATCGGTTTATTCTTTGAATGACCTGCTGTACAGTGGCCCAAATTTACAGAATGATTTATTTAAAATATTATTAGACTTTCGACTATTGCCTGTTGCTATAAGTGCTGACATTCGTTAAATGTACTTAAGGATTTTTGTAGCGAAAAAACACCGGAAGTACATTAGACTGCTTTACCGGTTTAATTCTAATGAAGAAATAAAGGTCTTTGAGTTCTCCAGGGTACCATTTGGATTTTTCAGTAGTTTTACAATAAAAACAGTTCAAACTTTATGTGAAGATGAAATGGACCGATTCCCGATCGCATCATACTGTCAGTATAGGTTCAGACGCTGAAGGTATTAATCTTCAAACCAGTTGACTGACATGTTCGCGACTGCAGGGTTTGAGTTAGTAAAATTTTCTAGTAACTCACCTGAAGTAATGTCCAGTATCCCACCCACTCACCGTGTTTCAGAAGCTGATAAATTCAGCTCTGAAAGTCATTTAAAAATACTGGGAATACAGTGGCTGCCCGCAGTAGATGTTTTTTTCTTTTAGTGTCAATCCACAATCGCGTGAATGTACAAAACGAAACATCCTATCTACGATCGCCCACCTATGGGTCGTGATGGGCTTCGTTGCACCAGTCACTTTGTTAGCAAAGTTAATTATCAAATCTCTATGGTTGGACAACGTCGACTGGGACGAACTCCCACCTCGAAATATAATTTCTTTATGGTTTGGCTTCATATCGAATATGAAGCTGAATTGCCAATGCTTCAAAATTTGAAAATTCCACGTTATATTGGGTCAATTAAAGACTGCATTATAACAATTAGGCTTTGCGAACTTCTCACAATCCGCGTATGGTGCTGTCGTATATTCACATATCATATTTTCCAAAGGATGGACGATTTTTAATAAATTTGGTCTGCGCTAAGTCAAAGGAATTTCCTATAAAGGCTGTGCAAGAAGCCATGGCCTTTTGTCGCACGGGCATTGATGTCATGCGGTTTAGACGTCGCGGTGAACGTAGCCAAAAGGTATACGTATGCGTATTTATTGTTTAGTGACACGCGCACTTCACCTAGAACTGGATTACGATTTAAGCACATAGTCTTTTCTCAACGCTCTCAAACTTTTGTAAAATTACACCTTTCTCGTATAGTGGGCAGACATCTGTTGACGATCGAAAAGATGACAACAATCTTAATCCAAATTGAGGCATTGCTTAATTCTCGCCCGTTGACTGTCTTAAGTTCCAATCCTTCTGAACCACTCACGCTCACTCCTGCTCATTTTTTTGTAATGACGCCATTACAAAATTTTCCTGTTAAGGATCTTTCTACTGTTAGTACAAACCTTCTCCACAGGAAACGCATTGTTGACCACTTGGTTCAATCCTTTAGGAAAAGATGGAAGATCGAATATCTTACCACGTTGCTAGTCCGAAATAAATGGTTAACCTCTAGCATATCTATTCAAAAGGGTACTATGGTGCTGTTACAGTCGGATAACAGCGCACGTTATGATTGGCCCATAGGTGTCATAGAAGATACCTTTCTGGGAAAGGACGGAGTAGTACGGGTTGTAAACGTGCGAACCAAATCAGGAAATAGGAATATCGTCGACCTACAGTGAAGGTTTTTCCTCTACCTACACAATAACATTATTATCAATACATTCCACTTCTTACATACTAAATAAATAATAGTATACTTTTTATACTTATATATATTTTTTCTCGCTTAAATTTTGTTGTGTGCTCACTAAAGTAAACAGTAGTGTAGAGTTATCACAGCATTAAATAAAACCGTGCTCTTTATCTTTCAAATTGAAAGGTCTACGACCTCTCAAGCGGTGGGGGATGGTTAGGCTATTTTGAAAATTAGATACCTTTATTTTATAAAAAATATAATGCACAACTGTATGTATTATCCATCTCCTTCTATCATATCCTAATTCCTATGTCTATGCCTTTCTAACTCACTATTACGTAGCGGTGTTAATCGCTAATCAGCGGATGCAAGAGGACTTCAAATTGATTTCTGATTGTTTGCGCATCGTTCGCTCCTCTTTTTTATAAATATTCTATAAAATACGTGAATGTTAAATGTTTTGTGCCGAAGTGCTGTGCCTTTAGACTTTGAAAAGGAACTTGTGTTTAAGTGAGTGGCCACTCAATCATCAGGATTTGAAAACCGCCATTGTCATCGAAACGTGGTAAGTCCCATCAATTTCCATCCTAGCTATTTACATATCACTGTGCCATTTTTTATTGAGATTTTTATTGTTTAGTATAAGGTTAGGAAGCCAGAGCTATATTTTGAACCAGCATCACCAACAATAGTTACAGGAAACCGTTCAAAGAAGGCTACAAGCATGAAAAGTTATTTAAGAAGAAGCGGTATGGATTAAGAAAATATTTAAGGTTAATGAAATGGCTGTTTTAGAGACGACAGCGAAAGAGGCCCATTTAAAAAAAAATGTTTCGAATATCTTTAAAAAAAACAGGCAAGTAGGAGTCTGAATCGCGGACCGAGAGTTCCGCAGAGACTTGTATGTAAATAATTCGTTCATCACGGAAATCATTTAGCCGTTTCTTGAATATATGTAAAACATATATAAAGTTTAGCCCAAGAATATGTAGCTTTTTAAAAATATCTTGATAAATATGATAATAATAAACAAAAAATAATTGATAGTTATTCCCTTTTAACCAAAACAGATTTCTTTTTTCTTTTCCGAATTTCATGATTCCAGGTCAACGGCAAGTACCCTGTATTTTTTATTACGATGCCTTGGAAGCTTGTGGAATGAGCTCCCTGCCAAGGTTTTCTCTAAGGACTACAGAATGGGGTTCTTCAAGAAAGAAGTTATTGGATTTTTGAAGGGTCGGCAACGCGTGATTGATACTTCTGGTGTTGCAAGCCATAGGCCACGGTGACCGCTTTGCATCCGTAGGCGGACCGTGTGCTTGTTTGCCACCTTAGTGGTATATATATATATATATATATAAAAATCTTGTCTTATTAACAGTGCTAAGAGAATGCATATCTTAGTATTTTATATTAAATTAAAAAAAGGTTTATAAATATATTTTTTATGTGATCGAACTACAAAACATAAATTTTTCGATTATTTACTTACATTCGTGCTGTGAGATCTTGCTTCTTGCCAAATTTCGTGATTCAAAGTCAACAGAAACTAAACTACCCTATAAGTTAAATTTATTTGCAAGTGTTAAAATATGCGCCATAAATGGCCGTTTTTAATGATTGGGTTGATTTAGAAGCTGGATTTTTATACAGCTTCAAGGGACCGTAGACCTTACTATTTGCAAATAATGATCGCTTAATCACTCTACGCGTTTCTGAAAAAATCAAATCGGCCAAGTGCGAGTTGCACTCGCGCACGATGGGTTACGTACATTAAATATTGTTTTACTTTAATTTATTTTTTCATTTTTAAAGTGAGTGAGTGAAGCGTCTACCTGTTGCCGTTATTAATATCGAACAAAAACGAGCATAAAAATCACGTTTGTTGTATGGGAGCCCGATTAAATTTATTGATTTTATTCTGTTTTTTAGTATTTGTTATAGCAGCAACAGAAATACATCTTCTGTGAAAATTTCAACTGTATCTATCACGGTTCATGAGATACACCCTGGTGACAGCCGGACGGACCGACAGCGGAGTCATAGTAATAGGGTTCCGCTAAGTACCCTTCGAGTCAGTGGTGGCCGAGGGGTTTAAAGAGTCAGTGGTGGCCAAGGGGTTTAAATTTCTCTTTACGTCCCAAGTGGCGGAGGTTCGAACCCCGGGGTCGGCGTGTACCAATGAGTCTTTTCTTAATTTCTCACATGCACTGATTTATTTATTCACACCACTGGCTTTTCGGTGAAGGAAAACATCGTGAGGAAAACTGCATACGTTAAGAAAAAAAAAAGACGTATGTGAAGTCCACAATCCGCACTGGGCCCGCGTGTGGACTATGGCTCAAATCACCCTCGCTTATGAGGGTAGGCCGTGCCCCAACAGTCGGAACGTATGAAGGCTGGCGAGTAATTACCCTTTGGGTACGGAACCCTAAAAATGATCTTGACATACAGACTTTTATAAAATTGTTTAATTCCATACCTTTTTTATATTTGTCTGCTTTTTTTTTTTTTTAATTCAGCCCTTTGCCTTATTTGCTACAATGCTGTCAAATCGCAAGCAGCCAAATTTACGGAAGCCCATAAGGCTATTTTATTCTTATTTGAAGTGGCCCACTTCCTATTAAAAGGTGACACTACTAAGCACTCCAAGGCTGACTTTTCAGGCCGATTCACCAAACTTGATGAGGTGAAGAGTAGACTGGACGAGGTCTACTATGAGATTTTGGACGGGTCTGACTTAGATGAGAAATCTGAGTCAGTATATAATGAAAATTATAGAAAAAAATTTAGTTGCAAATGAAACAATCAGTTCAAATATAACTGGAATGGATTCGGCACGCGCCGCAACCTCTGTTCTGCCCAAAATAGAGCTACCCAAATTTAATTCTAAATTGGAAGATTGGCCATCCATTCATTACAATCTTCAAGAGCTTGATTGACACAATGGTCGATTTGACGGGTGCGGTCAAGCTCCATTACTTATTTTTATGCCTGTCTGGTGAGGCCTTAAGCATGATGTCTCACTTGAAGATTGTCAATGAGAACTACGATGTAGCATTGGAAATATTGACCAAGCGCTACGAGAATCGACGAGTTCTCATTGACCGTTTCGTGGACATCATTCTTGAGTTGCCTCAAATAACAACCCGCTATCAGATGCGTCAGCTCTTTTTAACCCCATTTATTTCAGCTCAATCGGCTCTCGGAAATTTAAAATTGCCCCTGGATAACTGCGATTATGTTTTTCTATCCATAGTAGTAAGAAAACTAAAGGGTGAGCTCCGCACACTTTTTGAGAGAAGACATGGATCATCAGATGTTCTGCCCACTCTCAAGGACTTAATCGAGTTTCTTGAAGAACATGCCCGCTGTTGTAAAACAGAAAAATCCAACCCGCCTACACCTCCGCCCTACACTTTAGCTCAATACAGACAGACAGCATAGACATCACCATCCGCCCGTTTTTACCAACATGCTCCTCCACAACTACGTCCAGATGCTCGACGCGTACATTTTGCACCAGCCCTGATTCAGACTCGTCCAGCCTACTCTGCTCAACTTGTCAGGCCACAACCACTTCGAATATTCTGCCCTAAACCCTCTACATATTGACCCTTCAGCACTTGAATCACTCACAGCCGGCCACTTCTTTATTGGCCGTCCCCTCACTGCCGTGTCTGAACCATATAAACACCTGATAATAGATCAATGTCGGCTCTCAAGCGTTTTAAAGTCATCCAAGCCTGCTCTCAGCATTTTTGGTCCCAATGGACCCGCACTTATCTGCATATCCTTCAGCCACGTTCCAAATGGCTTTCCAAATCAGCTCCTCCCCAAATAGGTGAATTAGTCCTTATCAAGGAGGACAACCTGCCCCCTCTACAATGGAAGATGGGAAGAATCATCCGCACTTTGCCCGAAAGGGATAGAATTACCCATGTTGTGGAGTTACACACGGCCAATGGAACGCTACAGCACCCGGTATTGAAGTTGGCAAGACTCCCAATTCATCTGCCTAGGGATGATGGTCCTGCACCGCTAACCCTCGAAATCAAGTTTAAATCAGCACTCATGACGAGGCAGAAAAGGAGGATCTCAGCCAAGAGACCCCCACCCAGGATGTTCACGCCAGAGTGTCGTGACGTTAGTCAGAACGCATCTCTAATAATTGACGAGTGAAGCGGCCACACTTTTTGAATCTCAACGACAACTTAATAATATCTGCAAAGATATTTAATCCGTCACAGCGGTCCGAGACGAGTCATTGAAGTCTTTTCCGAACATAAGGGTACCGTTTTTCTTTCGATGTACGAAACACTAAAAACTATACCTGTCATCAAGACTGTAAAAGCGGAGCAAGCTTCTTTCGCGATGGTTTATATTATCTGCAACGCATACGAAACTCTCCAAATTAAGAAAGTTTAAATGCCCCAACATTTCAAAATTCCATTATAAAAATTAAAATAAGTTCAGAAGTAATTACATATGAAAAAGGCGTTGAAGCACTCTTCATTTAATCTCATAAAAGTAACTGATTATTTTAGTAAAGTGAACCAAGTTCCTTCTAAACTCTCATTTCTTGAATTATTTATTGATTGTTTTTTTTTATTTTTAAATAAAACTTTTCTTTTGTATTTGTGCCCTAATAATTTTGTTTTCTGCATTAATGTAACCCAAAGGTTTAATTAAAAAAAACTGAGGCCCATACATTTCATTAAAGTAAACTTTCTTTTTAATAAAGCTTCCAGCTCCGGTACTCCGGAGATAGAATGCTTACTTCAAAACCCCACTCCGGAGTTAAAAACGGTTTGATTTCCAAGCCCTAGCTCCGACCGTGCGGTGACTATAGTGCGCTTATCGCAATCACCAAGCCAGACCGATATCCCGTACCACGGTTGCAAGATTTTACCTACATGCTAGCTGGTAAAAAAGTTTTTTCAAAAAGTGATTTAAACAGGGCGTACTATAATATTAGGATTTAACAACTTGCATAAACACGCCCTGGGGTTTATATAGCTTTAAAAATTTGCCCTTTGGAATGTTTAATGCCAGCCAAACATTCCAAAGGTTCATGAATGACACCGTACTACGGAATACTCAAGTACCTGATCAAAACGGGATATTAATTTTGAGTACGGAGTTCCTATTTTGCTACATCGACTATATTTTTATCGCGTCAGACAATCATAGCAATCACAAAAAACACTTAAACTTTTCGAGAGATTAAATAAATATGGCATTACTATTAATCTTAGCAAATGTTTTTGGCAAAGATCCCGTCGAATTCTTAGGCTATGATGTTTCGTCAGTAGGTATCAAACCCTTGGACTCAAAAACCAAGGCTATTAACGATTTTCCTAAGTCTCAAACTATAGAGCAACTACGTCGCTTTCTAGGTATGATCCCATATTCCTAAAGCAGCTAAATTTCAGGCTCCACTGAATAGGTACCTACACCAATCTAAGAAACGATAACACACACCCATAGTGTGAACGCACGAAGCCGAGTCAGCATTCAACGAATGCAAAGTCCGATTGCAAAACGCAGCTGCGCTCTGACACCCGACACCGGACGCGCAACCTGCAATCATGGCCGACGCATCAACTGTGTCGGCGCCGTCCTCAATAATATATTGCAAGCGGGTAAGTGTACCCCGTTAGGCTATTTTTCAAAACGGATGTCACACAGCAAAAATACAGTACCTACGACAGGGAATTGCTAGCTATTTATTCAGCAGTGGAACACTTTAGATACATGATCGAAAGACGAGCCTTCACCTTTTTCACTGACCACAAGCCACTTACTTTCGCGTTTTCCAAAAACACTGACTAGCACGACACTGCTAGACGGACTAGACAGCTTATGTACATTAGCGAATTCACTACTGACATACTTTACATCAGTGGGAATGAAAATGTAGCCGCCGACTGTCTTTCCAGGGTCGAATTTGAAAGTATTGACACGTCGAACCTCGATCTCTCGGAACTGGCCAAAGCACAAAGCACTGATGACGAGTTACACAAATTACTAAACTCGAAACCCACAGCCCGTATCGAAAAAGTACTCATCCTAGGCACAAATATTCAAGTTTTTTGCGAAACGTCGCTTAAAAATTTAAAACCATACCTACCTGAACCCTTCAAGAAAACTGCCTTTGCATTAGTACACAATCTAAGCCATCCAGACATTCGCACTTCGCGAAAAATGATGATATATAGATTTTTCTGGCCAAGAATAAATGTAGACGTAGGGAACTATGTCAAAACCTGCATTGTCTGTCAAAAAGCCAAAGTACATCGTCATACAGTGTCACCACAAGGCACTTTTCCATATTGCAAACGTTATGAACAAGTTTGCGTGGATATCGTCGATCCACTACCTACGTCGCAGGAATCTTACCCCATGAAAGATATTTTTGCAAAAAAAACAGGTGCCCGTAACAATGGGCAAAAATCAAAGTAAACAGGAGAGCAAAAACGATTTTTTTATCTTACAAAGTAACGCAAACAATATTCGAAAGCTCTCAATCAAAGCTTTTTATAACGGCAATCAGCCTTATTTTGAAAATGTGCGGCTTGATATATTCGTACAAGCACTGCCGATCCGGAACCAAATCCTGGATCAGACGAGAAGTCCAAAACACAGGCCCTGTACACAAGGATCAGCCAGCTAGAGCTAACTACGCTTAGCCCATTATAGCACGTAAGTGAATAAATAGTATGTAAGGACTTTACGTCAAGACTAGTTAAGGCACCTATAAAGTAATTTTTATAACATGTCTGAATTTTTTTTTAAATAATTTTTGTGTTAAATCTCGTGTCAAGTAATGTAGTTTTTATGTGCACTTACTATTTTTTCCAAGTTAAGTTTTTTTTTTAAAAACAAAAAATCATTTTTTCCTTTTTACATTTCATGTTTACATTGCTTGTCTCAAGTAAAACAATGTTTTTGTCACACACAATTGACAACTTTCTTTCTATTAACTTAGGCCTTAATTCGTATCATGTACCTTCTACGTATGTACAAATGAACAAATTTCAGTTTTTTTCCTTTCAGCTCAAACTCTTGTACTTATTGTGCTAGACACATTAGTATTCTGTCTAGCGTTAGTATTGTGTCTAGCGTTAGTATTGTGTCTAGCGTTAGTATTCCATTTGATATTTTTATGAAGGAAAAAACTTTTTTTAATGTTTTATACTAAAATGCTATTAGTCATTTTTATACTATTTTTTTGGCAACCAAAGTCACTCAAGCTAACTAAATCACACACAAATGTACTATAGTAAATGTAGTTTATTTCATGTTTGCAAGTAACATACTGTCTTCGTTTTGTGTTAAACATTATTTTATTTGCATTATTGTTTGAAAGGGAGCACAAACCTCTTAAAATAAGCATTACTCAGAAATAATAGTTAAACTCAACATTCGAGTACAATTCTTCTGCTAAAATATTTGTCAAATCAGCTCACTTAGCACTAAATGAGTTAGACACAAAAAAATGAGTTATTTAAATTAGTAATAAGATAATTTAAACATAAGGCAATAAAAAAAAAAAAAGATATTTAAACTTATATCACTGTAAAAACCTAAAAAATATTTTTACGTCTATAACGTCTTTTACGTCTATTTTACTTAGTACTTGAGAAATAGTTCGACTGCGCCGCGAGCTAAGCCTCGCAATTGGGCTCCGCTGAAAAACAGCGCTGTGGCTATTAAGCTGCAGCACATGCTGAGTGGCGTCCATTTTGTACATTGCACTACGACACCCATGATACAAAAACTCATATTTAACTGTGATATATTTATATGTTCTTGTTTTTATGTGCTTATTTTTTGTTATTTTTCTTTGTGTAATGTGAAATAAATAACTGTCTACTGTCTAAATAGTTGTATAATATTACTTAATATAACCTTGTATATACTATTTAGATTTAATACATAAAAATGTGTTTTTATCCAGAACGGTGTCGCAAATCTAATACCTTTCAACAAGCAATTCTTGTATACATATTTTTTTATACTACTAAGGTGGCAAACAAGCTTACGTTCCGCCTGATGGTAAGCGGTCACCGTGGCATATGGATGCTTGTAACACCAGGGGTATTACTCGCGCGTTGCCAACACTTAAAGAATCCAATAATTCTTTCTTGAAGAACCCCATACTGTAATCCTAAGAGAAAACCGTGGCTCATTGCACAACCCAAGCGTTCGCGGGAGGAAGTTTCTATGAAACTGCACTGTACGTGACCATTTCGGTTCTAAAGTGTGAGAATGAATTCCCTGCCGATGGCGAGCGGTGCGATGGTAGAAAGTAGCCGTGGGCATCATTTCGAACAATTCCTCATCCCATTGTATAAGCAGTAGAACACACACAGGGAGGCAAAGTCTCTCCTCAGACTTAAGGGTTCGCTACGGCAAGTGAGTTTGGGATCGTCGACCATTTTCACAGGCATGGCCACCAAGTTGACGGGTTGGGTTCCCCCGGGCCCGCAGTTTTAAGAAAGGCCCGCCATTTTCCGAAAAAACTTCACTTTAATGACGATTTTGACTGTTTGCATAGAATTAATCCTTTACAATTTTCGCGCCCGAAAAGCAACGACCAATGAGAACGCGCTATTGGTTTATGGAGCTGCGTGCGCCGAAATAAAGTCGTGCACGTCCAAACACGTTTTCTGACAGTTGCGTAGAGATAATAAATGTACGTTTTGCCCACGCCGCTAATTGTCCTGCTGATTTAACACACAGTCAGACATAGCTGATTTATTTGAAGGGAAGGGAGGGGGCCGAACATGGATACCCCCTGTTATAGTAGTGGACATCACTAAATATTGCAGGCAGCACTAGTAATGTTGAGAGTCCGCCAGCGCTCTACTCTCTATGGTAGACGCGCTATTCGTAAGGCTTGTTAATATATGTTTTGAAGTCGGATTAAAGAACAAACAATCAGAAGGTGGTTTCATTTACTTCTACATGGTGGCAGCGGTGCTGGCGATATATCAAAATGACAGAATCAAAAGGAAGCATTCATATCAAGGTGCCAGAAGAGTTTAGTTTCGAACCGGAACAATGGGAAAAATGGATCACAAGATTTAACCGGTATTTATTGCTATCAGGTAACGATAAAAAGACTTTTAAAGAGAACCTCGTGTATGCCATGGGGGATAGAGCAGAGCAATTGATTAAACAATTAAAGGTAGGGAAAAGTGAAAATTACGATGAAGTCGTAGCGGCAATCAATAAATATTTTATACCGAAGAAAAATGTTGTATATGAAAGATGGAAGTTCAATTCAAGATGCCAAAAGGAGGAAAATGTATAAAAGCTTTGCACTTCTTGGCCGAGAATTGTGCCCAAAGGAAGAGCTAATCAGAGACAGAATAATTATTGGAATCCAGGACAAGAAAACTAATGAGAGGCTTCAGCTAATGCCTGATTTAAAGTTAGAAGAGGCTGTTATAATTTTACAACAGGAATCTCAATTATGGCAAGAGGGAAGACAGAAAAGTGAATTTAAATTGAACAAGATTGAAACTAAAACAAAGAAGAAGTGTTGGTGGTGTGGTGGATGGAGCATTCATCCAAAAATAAAATGCCCAGCAGCAAATCAGGAGTGCTACAAGTGTAAAAAAATAGGCCATTATGCAAGGTGCTGTAGAGATTGGAAGAAAGTAAATGTGATAGAATCGGTTGGAGATAACTTCAAGATAAACCTACATACAGAGATTCGAGATAATAATCAGGTAGTCAATTTTTTGATAGATAATAAATCTAAAATATCCAAGTGTAATGATGTAATAAGGGGGCCTGGTGGTCATCCACTACAAGTAAAAGGCTGTATTAGGGTGCATTTGAAATATCATAATAAAATGTATAGTGGTATAGCTTACGTCATAAATAATCTACAGTGTCTAATTTTAGGGTAACCTGCAATTAGGAAGATGAATATATTTAATTTGTGTGCTAGTCAGATAATATTCAAAATACAAAGATTATTACAAGTGAAGAAATAGAAAAAGAATTCCCAAAAATATTTGATAATTTAGGCACATTTAAAGATACCTTTTCAATAAAGTTAATAAAAAAATCCTACACCTTTTGTACAGACTACCCCACGTGTTGTATACCAATACCTTTATTAGATAAAGTCAAACAAGAACTGAATAGATTAGTGAGTTTAGGTGTTCTTACTCAAGTAGAGGAACCTACAATGTTTGTTTCTCCTATAGTGATGGTACCTAAAGATGACGGAGGTGTAAGAATTTGTGGTGATTATACGCAAGTTAACAAAAATGTTATTAGACCCATTTTTACCTCGAGTAGAAACCACTTTGGGCCGGCTTAAGGGATCTAAAGTTTTTTTAAAAATAGATGCTACATCAGGATTTTACCAAATTAATTTATGCGAGGACTCTAAGAAGCTTACTACAATTTTGACTCCCTTTGGTAGATTTATGTACAATCGTTTATCAATGGGACTACATTGTGCGCCAGAATATTTTACAATGAAATTCACAAACCTCTTTCAAGATTTAGAGGGGGTTGTCATACATATTGATGATATTTTACTATTTACAAGGGACAAGATAAGTCATAATATATTATTAAGAGAAGTTTTAGTCAGGCTAAGTAACGAAGGATTGACAATAAATAAAAACAAGTGTGTATTTGGAGTAGAAAAAATAATATATTAGGGGCATGTAATAAATGAAAAAGGTGTTTCTTTGGCTCCAGATAGGGTAGAAAGCATAAAAAAATTCAAAGCTCCTATTAATAAAAAAGAGCTGATGCAATTTTTAGGGTTAATTAATTATGTAAGGCGATTCATACCAAATAAAACTAGTATTTTGCAGCCATTAAATGATTTATTAAGGGAGGGAGTACCATATATCTGGGGCATTTATCAAGAAAAAGCGTTTAATTAAGTAAAATATTTAATTGCAGATTCCCCAACTTTGAGACATTATGACCCATGTAAAAAATCATTATTTCAGCTGACAGCAGCTCTTTTGGATTGGGTGCTGTCTTGTTACAAGAAAGTCAGTCAGGGGAAAGAGATGTAGTTTAATTTGCTAGTAGGACATAAAATAACACAGAAAATAACTATGCACAGATAGAAAAGGAATTTTTAGCCTTGGCATGGGCAGTTCAGAAATTTCGGGATTATGTTGTAGGTGTTAAAGTGACACTGGAGACAGATTATAAACCTTTGCTTCAGATTTTACAGACAAAACCTATAGTTGATTTGACTCCCAAACTATTACGGTTTAGATTACAGTTAATGAGATATTCATATGAGGTTGTATATGTTCCAGGAAAAAAAAAAATTGTAGCTGATGCTTTGTCCCGGACTCCTTTACACTGTGTATATTATGAGGTGAAAAATATATATGTCAACTTGTTAACAGATAGCTGTATTGAGGATCACAAATTAAATAAAATTAAAGAGGAGCAACAAAACTGTGAGTTATGTAATTTTTTAGTTTCATATATACATTAGAAGGCTGACCAGAAAAAAGTAAGATTCCATTAGGATTACAAGATTATTATCAATTTAGGCATAACTTGTCAGTTCAGGAGGGCTTTTTGCTCTACAATAGTAGATTAGTAATACCAAAAAGTTTGCAAAAAGATATTTTAGATGACATTCATAAAGGGCATTTAGGCATTACAAAATGTAGAGTAAGAGCAAAACAGTCAGTATGGTGGTTAGGGTTGTCTTCTCAAATAAAAGTTTTAATAGAAAACTGTCAAGATTGTATTCAAGAAAAAACAATTATCGTGAACCTCTGCTTTTAGATGAGATGCCATGGCAAAAAGTTGGCATGGATTTTTTTCAAATATGACAATTATTGGTATCTTGTTATAATTGATTATTACTCTAGATTTATTGAGCTCTTTAAAATGCATGATTTAACAAAAAATTCTTTAACTAAATATTGTGAAGAAACATTTGCTCGCTATGGTGTCCCAGAAATAGTACGAACCGACTGTGGTACTCAATTTAAAAGTAAATTTAATCAATTTTTGTAAAGAATATAATTTTGTACATGTAACCAGCAGTCCTTATTTTCCTCAAAGTAATGGATGCTGAAGCTGGTGTTAAAATTGCTAAAAGTTTATTGAAAAAGAATATGGATACTTATTAAGCGTTGTTTAGTTATCGAAATACTCCACTAGAGACAGAGTACAGCCCTAGCGAGCTCATGTTCAATAGGAAATTACGTGAAATATTGCCTGTTTATCCAGATAAATTAAATGTAAGACCTGATATGCAAGTTGATTTTAAAACTAAAAGATTAGAAAACCTCGAAAAAATGGCCATAAACTACAACAAAAGTCACACAGGTACATATTTAAGAGACTTAGAGATTAGTGACCATGTGTGGGTGATTGATTTACGTGCTTATGGAACTATTGTACGGAAGGCGAAGGAACCAAGGTCATATTATGTGGAAGTTAATAAAGTAAATTATCGTAGAAACAGATGGCATTTGGTTCCAGCTCCTTTCCGTAAAGTAAGTAGTACTAGGAAACAGAACTTTAATGTTTTAGAGGATTTAATATCACAAACCAGTGTGGCTACAAATACCACAAGGGAAATACAAACAAATGAAATTTGTACTAACTGAAGAAACAGATGACTATCCCAACAATAGCATAGAAATCGGAGATAACTGTCAAGGTAATAATGATTGTTATGATAGGGTGTCTAGAACTAATAGTAGTATGATGTTAGAGAACTATAATGAAAACAGCGGTGAAAAGGGGACAGAGTTATGGAACAGAGATCAAAAAGGATAAGAATAAAATTCGGTACTTAAAAAAATATTTTCTACATTTCACATAAGATTATACTCTACAGAATATTGTTTGTTATAATTTGTAATTAGTTTTATATAGTTATACACTAAATAAAACTAATTACAAATTATAGGTAGACGCACTATTTGTAACGCTTGTTAATATATGTTTTGAAGTCGGATTAAAGAACAAACAATTAAAAGGTGGTTTCATTTACTTCTACACCCCCGGGCCCTGATTTTCTCCCTGCGGCCCTGCTCACAGCCGTCGTTGAACCGAGTCAAAAGGGGCCCAGCTGGTATCCGGGTGCATCCGACCAGAGATGGCAGCAGTACTCCATATGGGGCGGAACTTGCGACTTATAAAGCAGCAACCTCTGCCCCGACGTGAAGTAGTGGTTCGCTCTGTTCCATAAAACTAGTGTTTTGGACGCCAGCTTCACCTTGACTTGCAAATGATCTCGGAACTGAACATCGCTGGAGATCTCAACACCAAGAATCCAATGCTCTTGAAGATGGAATGGGGAGTGTTCTGAAATTGTGGGACTACAATTGAATGGGGTTTTCTTAGCGATGAACGCGCAGTCTTGTGTCTTTGTAGGGTTGAATCGGACCAAGTTTACTCGTCCCCTTGGATAGTTTGGTCTAGATTTGAGACACAAGTTCTCCGCGGTTTTCCTCCACAACGGAACGAGGTATGTTTGCACGACATGTCATTGATAAGCAGTAGAAACAGCGTAGGAGACAGCACAGAGCCTTACGGAACACCAACATTAATATCGATGATATCAGAGCAACTACCGTCAATTACGGTTCGTATGCGTCTGCCGGACAAAAAGCTGGCTACCCATTTGCACAAACCTTCGGGCACTCCGTAAGATGGCAACTTCGATATAGGACCCCGATCGAACGCCTTCGCTATGTCCAGGCTACATGACAATTCCTTTCCCTGACTCTCAATGGCTAGTGCCCATCGGTGTGTGAGATACAATAGAAGGTCACCAGTCGAGCGACCGTGGCGAAAGCCATATTGACGGTCACTGACCAAGTCGTGTTCTTCTAGTTATCTTAGAAGCTGTGTGTTGATCACTCGCTCCATCACGTTGGAGAGGAGAGCGGTAGTAGCGATAGGCCTGTAATTCGATGGATCTGATCTATTGCCCTTTTTGGGTACCGGGTGCACATTCGAAGTCTTCCATGAAGACGGAAATTGCCTAGTGTGGTAGGAAAGCGAGAATTGGCACGTGAGTGCAGGACATAACTCAGGAGCACACTGCTTAAGCACCACTGCTGGTATACCGTCTGGCCCACTCTTCTTATTAACGTCTAGAGAAAGCAACGCCCGCCGGACCTCCCGCTGTGTTATGGAGATTTCCGGCATGGTCTTCATTGTTCATATTCGAGCTTGAGGCAAAGAGGCTGCTCAGTAGATCAACTTTCTCTTTAGCACTATGGGCCAAGTCACCATCGATCTTTCGCAGTGGTGGCAAAGTTCCCTTCGGCAGCTTTAGCAAGCGACCAGAAAGCACGACTCCCAGAAGGATACCTTGCAAGTCGCCCTCCTATTTTGCTGATGAATCGGAATTTTGCTCTGGCAGTTGCTTTCTTACTGAACCTCGAGGCATCATTTAATTTGCGTTTAACCTTAGAAATATTATATATATCTATATATATAAAAATTACAAGTCACGTTGTTTGTCCGCGATGGACTCCTTAACTACTCAACCGGTTTTGATCAAACTTTGTACCTAACTGTTATTTGATCCAACGTAAAATATAGGACAGTTTTTATCTCGATCTGCAAAGTGCGAGCCGGACTTGGGCACTTTAGGTAAAAACCAACTTTCGCCGGGTTACAGAGGGACGGCAGCGGAACAACGTTCGCCGGGACCGCTAGTATATATATATTTATAACCTGAATTACGGAAACGGCTCCAACGATTTTAATGAAATGTAGTATGCGGGGGGTTTCGGAAGCGATAAATCGATCTAGCTAGGTTTTATTTTTAGAAAACGTCGTTTTATCCGTGTTTTCAGGCCATGATAAACTGAAAAATATGACTCTTCCTGACATCTATTGGCGAGTAGAAATACTATTATTTTTACTGACATAGCAACACTAAAGCTACGTGGCAATAGATGGCGTTGTTAAAAAAAAAAACTTCTTCCAGGTACTTACTAGATAGATTTATTGCACACCAAGAATTTACTTAAACCTAATTATATAACATTATATTGGAAAGTACACAATAAGGCGGCCTTAGCGCTTAAGAGCGATCAATTCAGGGAACTGGAAACTGTAGGTGATGCTATATAAAAAAAAAAATTTAATAAAAGTAAATATAGGTATATGTTAATATAAACCTACATATATAAATAGATACACATATATACATAGACATACACATATACTTACATAACATAGATACATATTTTAAATATATTACATTAATAGTATACATATATATTATGGTGTAGGATATAATTGATTTTTGATTTGCTTTTGGAAAATATGTAAAGATGGAGCCTTTTTAATGGACAAAGGCAGAGTATTCCAAAGTTTGATAGCTTGCACTGTAAATCAATTATTATAAAAATTTGTGTAGTGCGCTGGTGTTTTCAGAAGAAGATTGGTCGATGGTCGGAGATTAGGATTGGAGACGCCTTAAAATTGGAAACGCTCTTTAAGATATGTTTGAGTTGCCGGATTGAACAAAATACTATACAGACGAGAAAGAATATGAACATTCCGGCGAATACGAATTGGTGGCCGGCCACTTGAGTTGCTGTCGAAAACTAGAAACAAGATCATATTTCAAATACAAAACGTATACATAAATTCTGGAGACGCTCAAGTTTATTTAGTTGGTCCTCCGTGAGAAAATAGCAATGCAATGATTGTGCCAGCGCAATTTTAGTCGATATTGGAAGAAAATTGCGTAATCGCCTCAGCGAACAAACAGAAGCGTATAGTTTCCGGCTTAATTCTTGTAGATGTGGCACCCAATAAAAAGTACGGTCTATAATGATGCCCAGGTTTTTGACATTTTCGCTGTAAGGGATAAATACACGATCAAGTTCAATTGGAGGTAGTTTTGTAAATTCGATTCTCGATATTAACTTTGGACTACCAATAATTATAACCTGTGTTTTCGAAGGATTTATTTTAAGACCGTGTTATTTATTCCATTCTGTGACATTAGCTAAGTTAGCCTTCATAGTATCGATAGCTCTATGAAGATCATGTAACGATGTTTGGGTGTAAATTTGGAGATCGTCTGCAGACATGTGGTAGGGAGAAGAAATTCTTTCAGAAATTGCATTAATAAAGATTGAAAACAGAAGAGGAGAGAGCACGCCGCCTTGTGGAACGCCAGCCCAAATATCACACCAAGAAGAGAACGAGTCCTCTACTTGAATCCGTTGCCGGCGTCCCTGCAAGTTACTGCGAAACCATTTAATTGCCGCTGGAGATATGTTAATGGACCGTAACTGACTCAGCAAGATATCGAAATCGATAGTGTTGAATGTGGATTACTGAAATCGAGTAAAGACAAAACTGTGAGCTCAGTACGATCCATGTCTAGACATGTCATCGAAAATTCTTCTAAGAGCAGTAACCGTACTATGCCCTAGACGAAACCCGGATTGAACGGAGTTAAGGCGAGAGTTTTTTGTAAGGAAGTTACCAAGTTGCTGGTATGCAAGACGTTCTAGGACTTTGGACAGGAAAGGTAGTATGGATATTGGACGGTAGTCGGAGAATAAAGTAGGATTAAGTGTTTGTGGCAATGGGATTATTTTTGCTTGTTTCCATTAGTCAGGGAATTCACCTGATAACACGGATGCGTTAAGGATGTGTGTTATAGTTGGGGAGAAAATATCAAGGATTGGAATTAGCATACCACGGCTAATGCTGTCAATTCCGACGGCATTTGATGCAATTGATTGCATGTTTTTTTTAACATCACAGACGACAAATTGATTGAAATTAAAAGCGGAATAATCAAGCGTTGGGATCATGGAAAGATTATTAATAGTTTGGATTTTAATGCTAGCTTTAATGTAAGCTAAACCAGAGAAGTGTTGGTTAAGTATATTTATATAAAAGTTATTTAAAGTGGCCTCAGAACGAGGTTTCCCAACCCCTAACGAATTGAGAAATTTCCAGACTCGGGCAGATTTGTGAATGTGGCGTCTTTGTGCATCCCTACACACCATGTTGCAGCGATTTCTAAGCAGCTTGTATTTGTGTTAATTTTCTTCGCATTAATGAGCTTTGAGCTTGGATTTAGCTCTGTATTTTTTCGCCTGTAATGATTAAATTTCATCTGTGAGCCATGGAGCTAGCATGTGTTTGAGTTTAATAGGTCGAACGGGCGCATGTATGTCAAACAATCTTGTTAGAAGGGAATTAAAAATTGCAAGTTTTTCATCAACAGTTTGTGCAGCTATCACTGGTGACCAGTCAATTTAGGAAGCATCATTCTTTTTGCTATCGATATTCATACCACTAAAATTGCGCTGCAGAAGAATTTTCGGCTTTGCTTTGGGGGTACGGATTTTGTTGAATAGATATATTAGATCATGGTATGAGAATGCGTCAGCGGCTCATTGACCATGTCTTTGAACATAATAGGGAGAGGACACCATAATAACGTCAAGAAGAGATGGTAAACAATTTGGGAAGTAATGAGTAGCATCAAGGGGCAGTATTTTCTTATTGCAAGCATTGATTGAAGTCGAAAGGACCGACTATCATTTTTGAGGACATATGTGTTAAATCACCCATGATGATATTATGATTATTAAGTGGTGTATAAAATTCCAAAAGGTTTGCAAATGTATTAAAATAATTTACATGTAGAGAAGGACTATAAAAGACTCCAAGAAGGAGTTTTGTATGGGACAGATAAATTTCAATTAAAAGGTGTTCCACTGCATTAGCAGGTGGGGGCTGAATTGACAAGCTTAACACTGAGAAAGTAATATGGGAACGGAGATAAATGGCAACTCCTCCAGCACTTCTGCTAACACGATCGTTACGAATTAAGCGAAATCCTGATAGGATTAAGAAGTGGAGGGAAGACAGGGTTTTAACCAGGTTTCTGAAACTATGATTGCCTGAATACGCCAGCATATCAGGAAAATTAGCCGGAATTTAATTAATATAACTTAGCTACGAGTAGATCAGCTTAATCATATTGTAAACATTACGTCATGCAAAAGTCGCCGACTCGACATACATTCCTGAGCCAGAAATCGAACGCCAGCTGTACAGCAACAGCGAGCATCACTAGGCAATTAGGGTTCCGTAGTTTGTATAACTTTTACTTATAAAAATTTAAGTTCTTTTTTTATCTCTTTTGGAGGGGGAGTACTTACACAGCGAAACAAGCTTGACACGCCATACATGGGTATGTACGTATCATCGCTAGTTACGGCCGCGCGACCGTTCTGGATACTAGTGCCCGCTCACCGAGTGCATACTGTACCTATTTCTATTCAGCTTTTTACTGAATATATTCAGTAAAGTATTGATAGTTTTATTGACCCGAGTACTATCGCTTTATTCTTGCACCCTTCAAATTCAAATTCAAAATTCAAATAGTTTATTTCTCAAAAATAGGATACAATATCACTTTTTTGACGTCAGTATAATATGCAAGGATTTCATAAACTACTACCGTTTCGGAATCAAGATGGCGTTCTGGGGAGAAGAAACGGCGAAAGCTGTCGCTCTTTTCAATTTTAATTATAAGGATTGGTACATTTTAAAATATAAGTACTATGATAACATCATTTTAGTTATTCCCATGCGTTTTTATCTATAAAATAGTCTTTAATTGAATAGTAAGCTTTTTTGACAAGTTTCTGTTTAACAAAATTTTTAAACTTTTTTAGTTTCAGTTTACATACTTCTGCAGGGATTTGTTGTAAAAACGGACACATTGTCCTTTAAATGACTTTTTCAATTTTCTCAAGCCTTGTGTGGATCAGAGCCAGATTGTGTCTATTTCTTGTATTTAGATTATGAACATCACTATTTTTTTTAAAAAAAGATTAATATTCTTATAAACATACATTAAATTATCAAATATATATTGACCAGGTAAAGTTAGTATATTGATCTCTTTAAATTTATCCCTTAAAGAGTGTCTGTTAGATAAATTGTATATTGCTCGAATAGACCTCTTCTGCAGAACAAATATTGTCTGTATATCAGCTGCGTGTCCCCATAATAAGATACCATAGGACATCACGCTATAAAAGTAACTAAAATATACTAGCCGGGCTGTGGCTTCATCTGTAAGTTGACGAATCTTTTTAACCGCAAAAGCTATTCGCCAATCCAGCGATGTGTGGGCCCCATTGAAGTTTTGCCTAAAAATACAGCGCTATCTACAATCTCTAATTGCTCCCCATTTATAAGTACACTAGTTCTTACTTGACTAACATTTGGCGTTAAGAATTTAATAAATTTCGTTTTCTTACTGTTTAAAAGCAAATTATTTAAATTATTAGGTTCATATTGAACCAGTGGACAACTTTAGACAGTTGTTTACATTATAAAAACTGTTTCGCGTCTTTTAACTCTAAACAAAAGTGATGTGACATCTGCGAACAACACTATCTCGTGATTGTTTTTAACGACTCCCGGCAGATCATTAATGTATATAAGAAATAGGAATGGCCCCAGGATGGAGCCCTGTGGAACGCCCATTTTAATTTTAGATCCAGGGGCGCGCTTCCCATTTATATCAACTGTCTGAATCCTATTGTCTAGGTACGAGCTAATGAGTTTAAGTGCAGTGTTACCATAGTGTTGTAATTTCCTAATTAGGGTTTCATGTTGGACGCAATCAAATGCCTTGGATAGATCACAAAAAACACCCAAGGCATCCATTGAATCCTCCCATGCATCAAATATGTGCTGTATAAGCTCAACGGCAGCGTCGGTTGTTGACCGACCTTTTGTGAACCCAAACTGTTTGCAAGTCAGTTGTGAAGTAAAATTACTACTTATTTGATTTAAGATCATTTTTTTAAAGATTTTACTGAAAACAGGTTGTATAGAGATAGGTCTAAAGTTAGAGATGTCAGTAGTACTACCTGATTTAAATATAGGTATAATTTTACTGTATTTCATTAAATCAGGAAATACACCACAATCAATAGATTTATTAATTATTAGAGCTAGTTTGGGAGCAATCTCAGAAATTATGGTTTTTTCTAAAGTAACTGAATGGCCCCTGAGGTCAGCTGTATTTTTTATTTTTAGAGAATTTAATGCTTTGATAACATCATTATGATTTACATGTCTAAATTTAAATTCTTTTGGGCATTCTTTTACATTTTCTTTTAACACAGCCTCTGCTATTAATGGAGATGAGTTTAGTGAGTTGGTGGTTGAGAATGGAATATCCAGGAAAAAATTATTGAACAATGAGGCAACACCATCGATATGAAAAAACAATAGATATGTCCAAAAAGCACCGACAGGCTAGCCGCCCATAGTCTAATTTTTAGACTATGTTGAGAAGCGCATCGATTTGACGCAACAAACACAAGGTCACCCTCGGCGAGTGAACATCTAAAGATTTTTTGTTTGTTTTATTTAAATAATGTCGTATTGTGCTATAAAAAGTTGTAAAAACTATAAAAAAAATAAGATTTCCAGCGAAGTAACTTATCACACTTTAGTATTATTTTTTCATAAATAACCGATTTACTTTAATTTATAATAAATTACTTTAATAGAGGTGCACTATTTTTATCGAAATCATGTTAGTCATCACTGTAATCTTGTTCATAAAAAGTGTTATTTTTTTCAATTTCATGGCATAATTTTAAACCTTTCTTTTTATTTGTGATAAAAAGAATAAATTACACTTGAACTGTGACTGTTTTTCAAGATTATTAGGATATCGTTTCATAAATTCACAACGAAATTAAGTCGAAGACAATAAAGTACCTCACCTCTATTTGAGAAGAAATTGTTGTGGAGTCTTTATTTCGAAAAATTATTAAACTAAAAAAACTAAAAAAAAATTATTACTAATCTTAACCGTATTACAATTATATAAAAAATTAATTAAATATGTAATGCGCCATCTACCTGTGAGTAGCTAAACTAATATATATATCGCTTAGCGAAATAGCTTAATTTGCTTAGTGTTTGCGGAGATTTTAATACGTATGAAATAAAGATATCGATGTTTTTTACCCGTTGTGAATTGATGCTTGTAGTCAATCGAATGTTTTAGGGTTGCGTTCAAAATTTCAAAATTCGAATAATTCGTTCGAATAATTAAATTATTTTAATTAGTTAAATAATTCTGTCAACCTGCGAGTACAATCAGTTAAATGAAAATTTAATTATACATTTAAAGCGCTTATTTAATGCAAAATACATCTAAAAATACTGCTTTTCATCCAACTAATATTTTAAATGCGAAAGTTTGAATGTTTGTTACTCAATCACGCGTCAACCACTGGACTGAAACTTGGCACACATTTAGGTTTAGTCCTGGAATTGAAAGAAAATAGGCTATTTTTTTATCCCGGAAAATTCACAAGTTCCCGACTTTTCACAAATTCCACTTGTACGAACTACAGCTTTACATAGCAAACTTTCATAATACCATCAAAGAGTTTCCGTAAAAATTTCCCGCCGATAACCAGTTAATTTAGGGCGGGTGGAGCCGCTGGGCAAAATGTAGTCGGCAATGAAACTGTTGTATAATATTGTGTCAAAGTACATACAGTATTAGAGAATTTGTCTAGCCCCGAGCTTTCCTGTGATTTATAGAAGTGTTTCGTTGTTTTATTTAATATACAGGATGATGGACTTGGATAATGTTTTTATTTCGCTTATTTGTTAAGCTTTATGTTATGTGATTGTTGACTTTTGCATGCTTCTGCGAGACTTCTTAACATCTGGAAAATAATACAACAAGTAGTGTATGTGGAGTAAAACCTATACTAGCTTTTGCCTGCTGCTCCGACTGCACTAAATTTGGTTATCAGTGTTATATTTCTACGGCAACTTCTTGTTTTTAGAAAGAAAGTTTGCAATAGCAAGCTACAGCTGAAGCTATAATTCGTAATTATAGTGTAATTTGGTTATAGTTATTTCTACGGGTACTTTGGACTTCGCGGTATTTTATACTATCTCTGGGACAAATTTAGGTTTATATGATGCTCCAGTGCGACGTGAAGGAAGAACAAACAAACTTTTACATTTATTTTATAATAAGTATAGATTATTTTGCAAATTTCAAATCATATTATTAAATTAAAAGTCATATTATTTATTATTTTTATGATAAAACTTTTAGCGTTCATCTATATATTTTCATGCCATGAATCAAATTCGATAAAACGAAAGCCTACGGTAAAGTTTAGATTTTGAACTAATTTAGCCGTTTTAACGTAATGCGTGTTCAAACAAAGTTAAGTTAAAGCATAAAGGTACAAGTAAGGTAAGGTAAAGTATATCTATATTCCAATAATGTACTATCTAAATCACAATATTATTTGCTGTTTTATATGTCCACTGCAAACTAATTAGAATTAAATTATTTAGGTACATTTATAATTTAAGTATATTTCATTAAATTAGACTTTTAAAAAACCTAAAATCGCCAGTTTAATTTACAATTTTATAAATTCGGAATGATCTGACTACTGATAATATAAAAATATGTGTTGATAGTTAGTTAGGACTTTGAATTTTCCAAAGATATTTTTGATCATCAAGCATCATAGTAATCTATCGATAATTTTATTCATATCGTCACAGGAACAACACTGGGTCTAATGTAAAATTAATAGCATTAGTAATACTCCAAGTAGTTTTTATATTATCATTACTATTTTTAATATTTTCACCAAAGAAACGTGATTTTGCTATACGACAGATTACTTTAAATAATTTAGAGTATTTTTAACATAATCATTAAATTTCTCACTTATATTAAACTTTCTTTCACTATATAACTCATACAATCGTTTTCTGCTTACATAGATGCCCACAGTAGCCCAATCACTAAAGCATGGACGTTAGTTGGCTAAGACACTCTTGGCTAAAATACAGAGTCGTACGTACTCATCACTAAAATCTTTAAAAAACATATTATATTGTGTATTTGTTCATAATGTTCGACAAGAGACGGAATTTTTAACAATAAATTATTTTTTAATATCTCCAAGTGTCTTTTAGTTTTAGGTCTTATAACAATTTTTTCCTTACATTTATTCTCCGTTAACTATTCAATTTGCACTAACTGCCCACAATGGTCAGAAGTAAGGTTATTATAATACTTTTATTAGTAACTGCAATACAATCTGTAAAAATATTATCTATGCATGTTGCTGTATTGGCTGTTATTCTAGTCGGTGATAGAAATATATTTTTACAGTTGAATGATTGAAATAGACTTTTTAATTTTTTGCCTAAGGAGGACTTTTCTATTAACAAATCTATATTAAAATCTCCGCAAACAAATACTTTTTTTATTTTTTTTACAAATAATGGATAGAGCCTCCATTTTATTTTCTGAGGGCGGCCTGTACACACTAACAACAATGAAATGCTCTAACACCACACAGGCTATTTCAATAATTCGTTCAATAATTTGTTAGCCAACAATATCTTTCCGATCTTTATGTTTTAACTTGTTATTTACAAGAATCCTTGCCAGCCTATCTCCATCGCATTTTATCACCATTGGCCACCACACGCCAAAGGTGTTGCGTAAATGTTGTGTTTTCCCACAGTTATAAATAACTATTTTTATGTTTAGTTTTTGCTCGTTTTGCTGACCTAGATTATTTATTTTGTTTCTTCTTTAGGTTAGGTAAACTAACAATGGATAGGCTTTAACTAAATTGTATTTCCAGGTTCGCATTGAATTGCAACATTCCCCATTTGAGAAAGTTTTGACATTGGCGCTAGATGAATTTCCTATAATCCAACTACAGGACTTCACTGAAAAGTAAGATAAGTCATCCATATACAACAAACATCTGGGTCTATTTTTCATCTTCCGCTTCGCTATTGTTTTATCATATATCTAAAGTGAGGCTGTAACCACTTAACAATGAAAAGTAACTCTATTTGGTTTATAGTTTGATGATCTACTGATTTTTTAAACAGCACTTTTAGTGCAGTCATTGAAGCGAAAAATAGGGTCTTACCTCCGATTTCTTTTGCTGTGAACCGATTTGCATGAAATTTTGGAATTAGGCTCATCTAACCCTTAACTGCAAAAGTGAAAATGATCTGAGCTCCGCCTTTTATTTTTAAGGGGTGAATGAAAAAATTTACATTGAGCCATTTTATCGCTAGAAAACGTGTGTGTTTAATATTAAGGAGTGAAATTGTAAAGTGTTTTCTAACACAATTACCACATAATAAAACCCTTTTATCCCCTTGAAAATCTTAAGACCCTTGCAAACAACCCCTTAATTGAAAAAATCACAAAAAATACTTTGGTTTGACATAAAAAGATGTAAGTATAGAGTAAATAATATTTTATGTTGTTTTTCTTAATTATTGAAGTTTTAAAATTTCGACTCTTAAAAACAACCCCTTGATAAAAACTTGGTAAAAAAAATTCGTTTGATGAAATGAAAAGGATTTCAATGTTATTCCTCATTCTCGAAAATGAATATCATATTCTCAAGCTTTTAAACCCTTAAAACTACCCCTGAATTAAAACAGTTCTAATACTTACCTTCATTCAAATGTGTTATATATACATATATGAACGTTGTTATGTATTCATGCCTACATTTCCAAAATATATGTCCATAATATATATATATATATATATATATATATATATATATATATATATCCTTCACTTTTGATGCTATAACAACTTGTAAAAAACCATTTTAAAGGTAATTAAAAGAGCTACAACTTTTTTCACTACAGTATATAGTGAAAAACCTTTTATTTTAAAACGGTGAAGGGTCAAAGGGCTCGAGAGAGACTGTAAATGCGCTGCCGCGCGCTCTTTAAACAATCATTCTCCGTCAATTTTTGTGACAGAAAAAAATAAAACAAATTCGAAAAAAAATTTCTTAAAATCGTGGATTTTTTAGAAAAATATGTGTCCTTAAGCAACCAAACTGCTAGGATCCATCAATCTCTTAATATTAAAGTTAATTCTGGACGGAATACGGTTAATTTTAATTTTGGTGGAAATGGCACTTATGAAACCCATTGAATTTAAAGAAAAAACCATTAGATGTTTCTCTTATTTGCATTACAGCAGCAAAGACTTTTAACAGTGCTCATTTTAAAACTTATTTCAAGCACTACAAAATCCTATTTTATTATAATGCATAAAATGTATCTGCTCGCCGCTAGATGGCATTGAATACATCGATTTAATTTCAGACAAAATAAAAAACGGCTTTGTCCTTAAATATCTAGCTTAATATTGCAATTAGAACACTTTAAAAAAAAACCGATTTGTTCAAATTTTTACATGCTACAATTTTGTTCATCATAAAATTTCCGTTAAAATGCATATTTTTGGAGATATTTGCAAAAAACCGATGAAAAACGTGAAAAAAATCCGAATTTTCAATTGCCAATAACTTGAAAAGTATTGGATTTTTTGAAAACGTTATAGAACATTTTTTTCTTAAAATTAGGTCTTCTATCGATATCCGAATTAACACCACCGAGAAGGGCTCTGGCAACCACCCACAGGGTGGTGTGTGTGTATGTTTGTGTGTGTGTGTGTGTGTGTGTGTGTGTGTGTGTGTGTGTGTGTGTGTGTGTGTGTGTGTGTGTGTGTGTGTGTGTGTGTGTGCGTGTGTGCGTGCGCGTGTGTGTGTGTGTGTGTCTGTGTGTGTGAGTGTGCGTGTGTGTGTGACCTACCTGCCGGTACAACTGAAACTCTAGCAACGTGAGTTGTCTTGCGAGCTCAAGGGGGTGCAGCGCGAGGGGGTGCCAACCATACCGCTCGGGCTCCGCGACCACGTGCCGTAGCACGGCGGGCGGCGCACGGTCGAACACGTGTGATACACCCACTCCAACACCCAACCCCACACCCACACCCAAGCCACACCACTCTGACTCAGATATCGTGCCCTGCAACAACATTCAACATTCTAAACTGCTATAAAACATAACAACAACAAATGATTCGTACACTTTTTTAATTATTGGCTAAGAAACTTACCATTATAATAGGGACATTATAGCCACTGTATGGGAATAAGCAATGAATAGAAACGAAGGAATGAAATGCCGACGAGACAGCGAAAGTCATCTTGCTGGAAGATGGAGAGGGGTGAAGTTTGCTCACGCTGTGCGCCATTTTGTATGTCTACATCATGTATATTTTTTTGTTGCATTTTTGGCTAAGTTTCTCAAACTAATCTTACTTGTATATTCTTGAAAACTAACTAAATGTAGTTTTCAAATATATTTTTTTTAAGTCACTATTGTTAACAATTTAGAAATAATAGTTTTTATGAATATTTCTTTTTTCTTCTATGTTAATTTTTTTGTGTCAGAAACGATTGTATGTCTGCCATTTATCCAAAATTAGAACACATTGACGCTAGACACTCTTCTGGCTAAATATCTCTACATTGCGGTAAGGAAACCCCATTCACTGAGGTCTCTATACATACAATACACCCCCTACCATCACCAAGGGCATTGGGATCTTTGGCTTTAACATCTCTAGCAAGTTTTAGATCCGAGATCATTTTCAAGACAAGGTGAAGCTGCTGTCCAAAAAATTTGGTGTACTCAACAGAGCATGCGACACGTCACCTTAGGGCAAAGGTTTAAGGAATTGTTCTAAGTCATGCCCACGGCTACTTTCTAACATCGCACCGCTTGCCATCGGCATTGAAATGAACTTTCTGCCAGGTTTACTCTAAGGAGTATGGAGTTCTTTAAGAAAGAAGTTATTAGATTTTTGAAAAGTCGGCAACGCGCGGGGTGTTGCAAGCGTCCAGAGGCTGCGGCAACCGCTTACCATCAGGCAGACCGTAAGCTTGTTTGCCACTTTCGTAGCATTAAAAAAAAAAAAAAAAAAAACGGTGCCATGTTATACTTTCTAAGTTCCGGACTGGATACTAGGATCTCTGAGCAATAACAAGGGTCTAGGACCCATGACCAGTATCTCCGCACCAGTTCCGGACAGCAGAGAATGGAAACCATGGACCGATGGAATCTACAACCTCTTTCACATAGCACACAGACCACGTTTCGTGAAACCGAAATTCGAGATACTTATTTTTTTCCTATTGAAGAAGGAACGACCTCATCTCCTGAGTCCCTTGCCACTGTCGCGTGATTTGCTTTTTGTATTTTTGTTCGTGTAATTTCTCGTGTGCATGTTATTTTTTTTCATTATATGTAATTTTTCATGATGAGCGTGTTCACTTCCCTAGTGCTACTTCTGTTTGTTGTCCGAGTATCCCTTATTAGATACTCCACTCAACCGCTTGGCACGGTTTGAACTGCTGCAACAGATGTCTCAGAGCTTTTAGAAAAGGTTTTCTCTTGAGTATCTTCATCTCTTGTAGCAGCGAGTGCGTTGGTCGGATAAGACTGAACCCCCAAAAGTGGGTGATCTAGACCTGGTCAAGGAGATGAATATGCCACCGCTTCTATGGAGGCGTGGTTGCATACTTCGACTCTTTCTCGGCTCGAGTGGCATTCCTTGCGTTGCTAAAGTTTTAGTAGGCAACTCGATTCTTACGAGAGCTGTTGCTACTCTGACGATAGGTTCTGAACGCAACCTGTT
Source organism: Apoda limacodes (assembly GCA_946406115.1). Lineage (NCBI taxonomy): Eukaryota > Metazoa > Arthropoda > Insecta > Lepidoptera > Limacodidae > Apoda > Apoda limacodes. The sequence continues at coordinate 284,430 of OX291555.1, forward strand.
TTGTTTCCGGCAATAATCTATGGTTGTCATTAGTCTTGCAAAATATTAACCTAAGAGAAACCTTTGTAAAAATATATTTTATGTTTGTTGTGATTTCGCTCATACGCTTATAGCTTGGAATTGCATTGAAATAAACATTATTAACCCAAAAGTGTAGTGTCGAGGATATAAAAGTTTAAAGGACAAACTACTTTAAACCAGGGAAGTTATATACATTTCTACTTTGACTTAACCTACGTTTTATGTCTTGCCCCTTTTCTATGTCCTCTAAAGTTTAAGTCATTGTAATTTAGGCTCCTTTAGGTCCTTAAAATACATAATGCAGACAGACGTTGTCCATTTAGGTACAACAATACAACCTGAGGTAATTCGCCTTGTAGTAATTTGGGTTAGATTGTACCTGTCATCATTGACGAAACACCGACCTATCCCATACAAATTTTAACAACTCGACCGCAGCGCCACCTATCGGATCCAAATTTTGCGATTTACTTTTTTGGCACTGAACCAACATATATTGTGAATATGAATTATTTTGCTTCGTAAGTCGTGATTTACCAAAATAGGAGGTAAAATTATAGACCAGGGTCAGGATAATATTTTTGCCAGTTTTTGATACACCGATAATTTAATGCTGGAATAATTTTGACCATGCTGTTATTAAAGAGTGCCGGGGCGCTTCTCGCCCCCACTCAATCGCAACCGCACCCGCGTAACGGGGAACTCCCCTCCTGGCGCTGACTCACCTTCGGGTTCGAGACTTACCCCGGTCGAAGGGACGCCCCGAGGGCGACAACCCAAGCCGAGGCTTGAGAGGGGAGCACTTAAGCATTGTGCGCAATATGGGCTGAGACTCCTTCAGAGTCTCGCCCCAAAAAGCCCGGTGAAGCAGTAACCGCTGCAACAGCCAAATGCATAGACAGCTCAGTATAAAAAAACAACATGCTCTCTGAGTCTGCCTACACAATCCTATACGTGAAATTTAAATACGTACGTAAAAAATAAAAACCCTTAAACGGGTCAGTGCACAAGCGGCCACACATTTACTATGGAGGCTATGCCGAATGGGTTCTTTTTCGAATGGTTTTTTTTGGAATCTTTTTTTTTCCGAAAACGAATCAGTGCACCAGAGACTATTAGTAGTATTAGTTATGAAAGTCAATTATTTTTTTTGACTTTGCCTCTACCCGTTATGCGGAACTTTTGGCGCCATTCACTAAGCACCATCGTCTGTAAGGCCAAACTTTCGCATGTCCTTCCAGACATTTGTCATCCAGGTAGTTTGCGGTCTACCTGTCCCTTTGTTTTGCATGTCCTTCCGCACATTTGTCATCCAGGTAGTTTGCGGTACCGCCTCTCCCTCTCTTTATTGTAGCCATAAAAAGGCTCTTTGTCACCAATGTGTCTGTTTGTAAATGTTAAAAAAACATTTTATACAAAAAACTATTTGTCTCTTCACGTATTAAAGTCACATCAGTAATGGTTTAAGATATTTAACATTACTAAATGTTATATTTAGGAAGGAATCGAGTTTTGTTCCCATAGGTTTACAAGATTTGAACTGCATATCGCGACGTGTCACGTGACACGTGTCGTCAACCACGTCGCTTATTTGCAAGCACGGTCGAGAAGGCATAAGTCTGACAAGATCGCCGTGACGTTTGACTATTGTGGACTCTATCTACCTTAGTTTTTTTTTTCCCTAAAAAAAGGGCATGGCAGCGGAGGCTGTTTGGTAAGCTGCACGTAGTGAAGCTGCATGTTTATGAAGAGCTAGTCAACAGCTTCTTTTTAGATACAAAGATCCTTGGGAATTACTTTTTGTAACGCTGATCAACTGTTCATTAACACTTGAAAATGTTACAAAAATACTTTTTGTTACGATAAGCAATGTGTTGATGATCAACTGTTCTTACCTCCTGAAAATGTTACAAAAATTAAAATAAGCAACTGTTCCTTAACTCAGGAAATAAGATGAATCGTGAACTTTGGACTCGTATCTTGACTTTCTGTCTCATGTGGATGTCATAATAATAAGGAAATATTATAATAAGATAAGTTTCATTCTTAGTATCTTAGAGATTCAGCCCTTTAGCAAAACGTCCAGGCCTACAATACTTTGTTTTATTTAAATTGAAGTAAAGTATGAATACGGAGCGACAGTTACCTTTCTTTGCAGAGTCTTCAGCACGCTCTGCACCCACTTGCGCATCGGCTTGCCGTCGACGGACTCCAAGAAGTCCCTCAGCCGCTCGAGCAGCGCCGGTTCGCGCTCGAAGTCGTAGAAGTGCTGGTCCACCCAGTGCCGGATCACGTTTATCACCCTGACAATGACAATAAACAATAACAATACAACTTTCATACACGCATATATACATATCTTAAAACAATAAAGGCTAAATTCGCGGAACATTCGACGAACGCCGTCCCGCGTCTCTCTCAAATCACCTAAATAAAATGGATCAACAAGTGAAAAACAGACATCGTAGGTGCTACACTATCGTCCTACCGACCCACAAGTACATATCTGCGTTCGTTTCTTATCACATCTACTTGTCTTGACAAAAAGCTAATATTTTGACTAGCTTTCTCTTTTTATAAGTCAACATTTTTTAAATACCGTTGTATGAAGGTGAAATAAAAAATATGTAACGGCGAAGCTAGTGCATCAGTTTCAGGCACTTTCAAGATCGCAAGGCTTCCACCAGACTTAGGAATCACAAAAAGGCTGGATGAGGAAGGCGAAGGACCGGGTGTGATGTCGTAAATTGGGAAAGGCTTATGTCCCGTAGTTGGGTGTCGTAGGCTAAAGTTAAATAGGAACCAAGATATATTGACTTTTTTTAAAGAGCAAGACCTGCTTAACGACTATAAGCATGACTGTTGGCTGGTATACACAAACCATGCTCAGTATTTCATAGTCACTAACTTTGCGAGCCTATGCCCGACTTCGTTACCGTTACTATTACAACTAAACCAGCAACTGCCTACAAAACACAATTTGGTGAGCTTCTATGGTATCTCACACACCAATGGGCTAGCCGTCGAGAGTCAGGGGGAGACATGTAGCCTAGACAATGCGAAGGCGTTCGATCGGGTCTGGCACCGGGGTCTTCTATCGAAGTTGCCATCGGCAGAGAATTGGTCTAGAACCGAAATGGTCGCGTACAGTGCGGTTTCAGTGAAACTTCCTCCCGCGAACGCTTGGGTTGTGGAATGAGCTCCCTGCCAAGGTTTTGTCTAAGGACTACAATATGGGGTTCTTCAAGAAAGAAGTTATTGGATTTTTGAAGGGTCGGCAACGCGCGAGTGATACCCCTGGTGTTACAAGCGTCCATAGGCCCAATGACCGCTTACCACCAGGCAGACTGTGTGCTTGTATGCCACCTAGTTATTTAAAAAAAAAAAAAAAAATCAACGAGACCGAGTCAGAGTTCAGACATACTATTGTGGGTGCGATCCAACGAACAAATCTGTTCGGAACAGTGTTAAGTCGTAAGTAAAAACTATTTTTCGTTGAATAAAACTTGAGATGCAAAACTCTGACCTGAATTTGACCGGCTGTTGGTACTCCTTCCGGTATCTTTTCCAGTCTTCGCGCGCCGTGTTCTTGCTAAGCTTTTCTGCGTCGCTTGAAATCACGTTCTCTATGTTTTCCGCTGCGCAAAAAAACATCTGTTAATGAAACGAAACAAATGCAACTTAAATATAAATCAATCAGATAGGTAACAATGTATACGTTACCGAGATCGATGCGTAGTACAGAGTTAAGATTGATCTCCTTCTTGGGCGTCTTGATCCTTACGACTGGCGTGCACAAATTGTACTCAAATCAGTAACACCATACGAAATTAAGATTATTAAATTATCAAGATATACTAACTTATGTCCTACCCTCAATAGCAATCCTTAACCGAATTAAAGACTATCGGAAACTAATATCGCTGTCTCTTTGTTCAGGCGTCTCTACATTTTAGAGTACCGTACTTTATTTTTAAACTAGCTGGGCCGGAAGACGTGGTTCTGCCACAAATAGAAACAATAACACGAACTAGTGGGGCAACTGTGCGTCAAGGTCAAATATTAGCCTACAGCTCGGCTGCGAACGCCAAATCATAGTCAATTGTGTGGTCTATTATACCTTGTGCTTCACGCGACCCCGTAACGTTACTTTACGACAATTTATGGGTAGTAACATCGAGCGTTAACTAATAATGTTACCATCATAACACAAATAGCCGGTGTCTAAATGAGCTGAAATTTGGTACACATAACTTCATATAACAATGCAATACTTCGGTAACAATGCAATAATATATTACCATAGAGCTGACCTATGGAAGCGGCCATAGGTATTTTGACGAATGGACGCAACCCCTCTTCGAATTTGAGCTTGTCTCATTTACCTTGACAAGTACTCTGGTTTAAAATGATATCCAGGGTATGATGATAAGACCGGAAGGTGGCTACAAAATTTGTATAACCCAACGTCGCAATCCCATCGAGTTTCACCTTGTTCGATTTGTCTTGACAAATGATACGTTAAGTTTTGTTGTAAATAAACAACTTAAATAATTTTAAATGATTTATTTTAATAATTACACGTTTCATGTACAAAGCAGTAGATGAGAGAGAGGCAAAGCTAGACTAAGCTCGAGAGAGATGGCATTTGGCTGCGTTCGTTATGCAGTTTATGTTTTACTTTAAACATACGAAATTTATAAAATTACAGATAAAAAATCGCTTAAGTCCTAAAACTTTTTAATAATTATTTTATTATATTATTTTAATTATAAATACTTGAAATTTTACTTTAATTTACAATTTACAATCATGCAGCATCTCTCTAATTATGATCTCTCATTATCTTAATATATATAAATCTCGTGTCACAATGTTTGTCCTCAATGGACTCCTAAACTACTGAACCGATTTTGATCAAACTTCGTAAATATCTGTTATTTGATCCAACTTAAAAGATAGGATAGTTTTTATCTCGATATGTCAAGTGCGAGCCGGACTCGGGCACTATAGGTAAAAACCAACTTTCGCCGGGTACAGAGGGACGGCAGCGGAACAACGTTCGCCGGGACAGCTAGTATTACATAAGTTTATTTGCTTATCTACTTAATATTAGGTTACTTTCATTAAGTATATTGCTTAAAACTGAATGAAAACATAAGTAAGTGTAACAAAATATTTGCTTAATTACTTAACACAATTAAAAATGAACATTCTAATGGTTTCTAAATTATTTTTTTTTAAATGAAAACTAAATTTTATTTTACTAAAGTTATATCTAAATTTAATTGCTATATATAGGAAGAACTGCCACTTTATTTGCAGCCCTTTTATGTAAAGCACCCGTTGGGGTACGAACCTCAACTACTCGTATGTTATTCTAGCCATGGGCCAATGCAATGGTGGGGTATTTTCTCCAATTAATAATACCAAAGTACCAATCTTAATATTGGGTTTAACATTTTGCCATTTTGGACGACTAATAAGTTGAGCTAAGTAGGTTGTGCTACACCTTCCAAAAATGTTGTTGGACTAAAGAACATCTTTTCCACATTCTTAATAAGTAATGATCTTTGCTAGTTAAGTCACTCTCCAGTGGGGCATTTACAGCTCTTCCAAATAAGAAATGTCCAGGTGACAGAAACGAGAAATCATTTAGATCTTCTTATAATTGTGTCAGAGGTCGTGAGATCAAAATTCCTTCTACTTGAACTAATATAGTGTTAAGAGCTTCATAGGTTAGTACTTGTCTTCCAATAATTCTTTTAAGGTGATACTTAGCCGATTTTACGGCTGCTTTCCACAAATCACCAAATGTGGGTGAGTAGTTGGGAATGAACTTAAATTCAATACCTCTACATGATGAATAGTCAATTACAGAGTCATTGTGCTGCTTTGAATAAACTAAATCAAAAAGTTTTCTCAACTGATTATTGGCACCTTTGAATGTGGAAGCATTATCACAAAATAGAAAACTGGGCATACCTCTTCTAGAACAAAAACGTTTAAATGTAGCTAAGAAAGATTCATTAGACAATACTGAGACTAGCTCGAAATTTACACATTTTGTAACAAAACAGACCAATACAGAAACATAACCCTTACAAATGATTTTCTTAAAGTACATTATTTGACGTCGAAAGGACCTTATCCTACCTTATCTTGCGTTACCCGATCATGTGGAGAGGCTCCCATTAGTTGCTTAGCGTTTTCAGCTTTAAATCTAAAACAGGTGGTACACCTTTGTATCACTTTTTTTATTTCCTTAGTAGCACACACAATGTAGTATTTTTTAATTAAACTGGAAAGAGTTAATTTTAATCCACTGTGCATTAGCGCTAGATTTTCATTACAAATAATTAATGTAGTTATGTTACACTGTTTAGGAAGTATTATAGGGCATTTCTGCGCATATGAGATGTTGGCATTTTCAAAGCTACCAGGCACCAGCAAAAGGCCAACGTTGTCCAAAACGGGGTGTAACTTTTTTAAATTTGATTTAATTTGCTTATTATTCTTAATGCATTTCATTTCTTCTGAAAAATGTATGGACTGCAATTTCTTAATGATAAGTGTCATAGCCTCATTTAATTCAGAAGCTGTTAAATTTTGTGATTTCCTTTTGTTTTTATTTACTGAGCAATTTTTTATAAAACGTAGTACATAGGCAATAATACGCTGAATCATAAGGATTGATGAAAACTTGGCCAATGGTAGCTCTTCCACAATTGTATAACAATTGACATTAATTATTGCCTCTTCTTCAGGTAATTTTAAATTTTTACTGAAGTCACTTATGGGATTAAACTTAGCATCACATAGAATTGGAGGCCCATGCCACCACAGCTTGTGTGTTATCAAATCATTAGGATTCACTCCACGAGACAAAATATCAGACGGGTTGCTTACCCCTTCAATGTAATGCCAACTGCAATCCTGTGTAAGTGTGTTGATCACATGAACCTTATTTTCAATATTAGCTGGTAATTTATTTTGTGATTTTAACCAACATAAAGCAATTTGAGAATCGCTAAATAGCCATTTATTTTAAATTGAACTTTGTTTAAAATAGAACAAACTTTTTCATATAAATTAGCCAAAAGAAGAGCACTGTTTAACTATAATTTAGGAATTGTAAGTTTATTTTTACATGGAGCAATCCTAGATTTGCTACATAAAAGAGTTACATATATATCATCACCATAATGAACTTAATAACATAATGAATGTAGATACAACAACCGTTAGCTACAGATGAACCATCGCAGTAACCAATAAGGTAAACCTGAGTTGCACCACTAATTTTTAAGTTACGTTCAATTTTTATTGGTTCCATATTTAATAGAGCACCTAGAAAATTATTCTATTGTTTTAATAAATCAACAGGCAAAGAGGAGTCCCACTCTAATTTAGCAATCCAAATTTTTTGCATGAATTCCTTAGCTTTTGTTATTATTGGCCCTGCTAACCCCAAAGGGTCAAAAGACGGGTTATAAAACTCAAAACCGTACGTTTAGTCCACTCATCATGAATTTTAACTTTAGGCTTACAAATCAGAATGTTATCAGAGTTTGTGTCTAATAAAAGACCTAATGCCTTCAATATGGAATCATTTTCGTCAATTTGCTTATTGTCAAAATGATGTTTGTTGACAGGGATACCATTTAAAAGATAATGGTTATTAGCGCAACATTTGTGCAATTCAAAAGAACTGAGTTTTAAAATATCAATTGATTGATCTCGTCCCTGTATTAGTCCTTCCAATGAGTCATCTCCAAATAAGCAATCGTCAACATAGACATTGTTCTGGAGCACAGCAGCAGCTAATGGATACCTGACAGCATACCTAAAGGCTATCTTCATCAGACAGCGAGTTGCTAGAAAACTTGAACAGCGAAGCTCATTTGTGACTGTTTGAAGCTGAAAGCATGTTGTGGGAGAGTCTAAGTCTTTTTTCCATAATATATTTAAAAGATGACGTTGGGAGGGATCTATGAGGATTTGCCTATACATTTGCTTTATGTCACACATTATTAGATAATCATGGCTTCTAAATAGTATTAATATATCGAAGAGATTTCGTTGGACCATTGGCCCATTATGTAAAACATCATTTAAGCGAGTGTTTAAGTCAGTGTTAGCACTGCCATGAAAAACAATGCGTAACTGAGTAGTCTTACTGTCATTCTTAAATACTGGGTGATGTGAAAGAAAATAACATTTTTCGATAGGCAAATTAAAGATAGATAAGTCTATCGTTTTTGCATGATCAAGGTCATGGTATTCTTAAATAAATTTTGAATATATTTTAAAGTTGAGTTTTTGGATAATTTTTGAATTATATAGTTTAGTCTCTGCAAGGCCAGTGAAAACAAGTTACCCAAGTGCAACTTTTCAATTGGAGTCTTAAGTGGAAGCTTGACTTGGTAACGGTTATCCTTTAACTGCACTGATTCTACAAACTCAGCCTCACAAATGTTATTAGAAACTGTGTTGTATTTCAGTTCCAAAATATTTTCCTGCTCCCAAAACTGCTGCATACTGTCATCTAAACTGTTAACACTAGCATCCAAAACTACCTCGTTTTTATCTTTATTGCATATAGACTCTTTATATAAATTGCCAGATACTATGTAGCCAAATTTTGTCCCTAGTAATGTTTAATTGCTCCCTTTTAACTCTATTTTGTCTGGCAAAATAATTTTAAATAGTATGTCAGCAGAAAGTAACAGAGAAACTTGACTAGGTAAATTCATTGTCGGCCAACTGTATAGAATTTGGAATTGCAACATTATTGGTATTAAATCTTGTCTGAGGTAGAACAGAGGTTATATTGTCTACCACAGAAAACATTGCATTGCAACAATAATCATCATACATAGAATTTAAAACTAAATTAATAATTTGGCTTACTGGTTTTGCTTGATTACCTAATGCAGATATTTTTAAATCATGCCTAAAGTTTTTTAGGTCTAGTCGTGTCACCAGGTCGTTTGAGACAAAACAGGATTGACTTCCACTGTCCAAAATGCATTTTGACACAATAAATGAGCCATCGCTCGCCTGTATTCTCACCTTGATTGTAGGCAATAATACCATACCTATAGATATTTTATTATTTTGTAAGCTAGTTAGACTGATATTATTCTGATCAGTATGTAAAATGGAGTTATGGTCTTTACTTTTACAAACTGAACATTTAAAATGGAAGTAACAATGTTTTTTGTGCGAATTGAGGCAAATTTTGCACAGATTAAATTTATCGAACAGTTTAATTTTATCCTCATAGCTGAGCAATTGAAATTTTTTACATTGAAATAATTTGTGATCTGTCGATTGACAATGTTTTCAAAGGCTAGTTGGCTTAGAATTACTTGAAAAGTTGGAAACTTTATATTTAAAATAGGCATTTGTCTTACCTTCAGAACGCTGGCTTTACTCAAAGCCTGTGGCTCTCTTTTTTATATATGCAAAAAATTCTTCCCATGTAGGCAGCCCATCTTGTTTTCTATCATTGTAATATGACCTAAATGTGAATATATCTAATTTTTTAAGCAATATGGGAACCACAATCATGTCCCAATGTTGTACTGACTGACCTAAGCCTTTTAAGGCTCCTAAATGTTGACGTGCATGTGCGACTATTTCCCTCAAATGTTGAGCAGTACCTTTTAAAATGGGCGGAAAGTCTAAAAGTAAATTCACATGATGAGTTGTTAGGATACTTTAGTTGTCATACCTTTTTTGATTAATGACAATGCCTCATCTTTAACAAATTTTCTTAAATAAAATAATTTCTGAACTGCAGTTAAAGTTGAATCACAGTGTATCATTGCTGTGAATAAATCTATGAATGGCTTGTAGTCGATAATATTCTTACCATCAAAACACTTTATGTCTAGTTTTGGTGAGTTACTAACATTAAAACTTTCACTAGATTTGCTTTTCACTGAGGCACTACTGCAAGACGATTGTTTAATTTTTCTAATGACAGTAAATATGTTAAAACATTTATCTTCTAGGTCATCTTTGGAAAAAATTTCTTCACTATCATCTTCTTGCAAAAGTAATAGGGTTATATTATCTGTTTTATATTTTTCAAGAGCTGTTTCCAACTGTTCCATTCTTAATTTTAGGCCTTCAATATCTATAAGGACTTGGTCTTGCTGTTCTGTCACATAGTTCTGTGTTCGTGTGATCTGTCCTTTAAATTGCGCTATTTGGAGTTTTAAACGTTTTCTTTGGGGTCGGCTGTAGTAGTCATTATGCTGTGAATTCTGTTGTTGTTATTCCTTTTGTCGCTTCAATATCTATAGATACCTTAGAACTAAGTATTTTCTGTTACAAAATTTTAGTTTTGTTTGCAGGAAATGACTTTGACAGCTGCTTATACTATTATCTCCTTCACTCTCGCCGCAAGAACAGATGCCTTCTTTGTCGTACAATTGACGTTTAGTTATACTGTTTCTTCCTTCGCACCCGATGAGATTGCTCTCTCTTACTCGCTTACCGGATTTGCTTTTTGTAAACCCCAGGCAGCCATCTTTCTTCGTGGTGAAATATGCCGAAATCGGACGAGCTATGCTTGATTGTAACACTTGCAGTGATTTGTATATGAAAAATTATCACAAGGCCGCAATGCAACGCGGTTTACGAATTTTACAATAATTACAGCCACATGGTCCGACGCTATATGTAAAAGTCCGATTATTGCAATCTTGAGCATCCAAATGTAAATAAAATAAATACACTAAAATGACCGCCGGCACACCGTTTAATTAGTTTCGGCACCAAATGTTGTAAATAAACAACTTAAATAAAAAATGATTTATTTTTATAATTACACGTTTCATGTACAAAGTAGTAGATGAGAAAGAGAGATAGATAGACTAACCTCGAGAGAGATTGCATTTGGCTGCGTTCGTTATGCAGTTTATGTTTTACTTTAAACAAGTATTTAATGTTATATCATATATATTATGATATCCAGAGAGTGATCTTTAAGACAGAAGGTGGCTAAAGAAACTCTGTAATGAAACAACGGAACCCCATCGAGTTTTGGGTCGTTCAATTTGTCTAGTCTTAGATGATATCCAGAGAGTGACGATTAAGACAGAAGGTGGCTGAAGAAACTCTGTAATGAAACAACGGAACCCCATCGAGTTTGGGGCCGTTCAATTTGTCTTGACAAAAATTTGTCTAGTCTTAGATAATATCCAGAGTGTGCTGATGAAAGCCGAAAGTGGCTACAGAAACTCTGTAATGAAACAACGCAACCACATCGAGTTTGGGCTCTAGTCTTAGATGATATATCCAGAGTGTGCTGATGAAGGCGAAAGGTAGCTACAGAAACTCTGTAATGAAACAACGATACCCCATCGAGTTTGGGGTCTTTCAATTTGTCTTGTCAAAAATTTGTCTAGTCTTAGATGATATCCAGAGTGTGATGATTTAGACAGAAGGTGGCTAAAGAAATTCTGTAATGAAACAACGGAACCCCATCGAGTTTGGGGTCGTTCAATTTGACTTGCCAAAAAATTGTCTAGTCTTAGATAATATCCACAGTGTGCTGATGAAGGCCGAAACTCAGAAACTCTGTAATGAAACAACGCAACTACATCGAGTTTGGGCTTTAGTCCTAGATGATATATCCAGAGTGTGCTGATGAAGGCGAAAGGTAGCTACAGAAACTCTGTAATGAAACAACGCAACCCCATCGAGTATGGGCTCGTTGACTTTGTGTTGACAAGTTTTGTGGTCTTAGATGATATCAAATATCAAAGGCTGAAATTCGGTATACTCACATAACCATGGAGCTGACCTAATGATGGAGCCGGAACCGGCCATATAAACTCTGTAACGAATCCATGAAACCCCTTTTCGAATTTGAGCTTGTCTCATTTGCCATGATAAGTAAAAAGATAGCCATAATAGCAATAGCCACCTGCGTCACGCTATTCTTTTTTGTAAGATAGCCATAATAGCAATAGCCCCTTGCCTCAAGTCATTTCTTATTTGTAAGAGGACCATAATAGCAATAGCCACTCGCGTCAAGTTATTCTGATTTGTAAGATAGCCATAAATGCAATAGCCACTCGCGTCCAGTCATTTCTTATTTGTAAGATAGTCATAATAGCAATAGCCACTTACGTCAAGTTATTTCTTACTTTACTTTTTTCTGCCTTTGTTAGGAAATGGAAAGATTGAGATACTTAAGTAATCGGAATCATTTGCAAGGTTTAACAGTGGTTTCTTAAATGAGAACCTGGCTATAAAATTTTTAGTTTTAAGGCTTTAGCGTTTTTGCTAATAGCATTCTACAAATATTCTGGATAGTATCTCTACTGGTCAGCTGATAATAATGGTATAAACTTTTTTAACTTAAATAAATTTCTGTGTGCGCTACAGATATTATGCATGGGCACATTTAAAAGTTAAAAAGTAAAAGTACATTGTTGTGGTATTGTTGCTAAGGTTACGGCTTGTTTTATTAATAATTTCAAGAAAGTAAATGTGTACGAGTATTTCAGTTATGCAAAGGGGTCTCCTTTTGCGCTCTTTGGCACAGCTTTGAACCAATTTACTGTTTTTGTCCGATTAATCAATGTTTCGGACAGTTATTATAATTTAAAACACTAAGGCACATAAAGCCTGTGTAGATTGTGCACTTGATTGTATAAAAACAGTCATTCCATATAGCGAGGCTGTGAAAAACTTGGGCATCATCATAGACCAGACATTTTCGTGGGAACCACAATTAAAAGAAGTTAGCAGAAAAATATTTGCTACAGCTAAATCTATTAGCAGATTGCGTAACTTCTTGCCCATTGCCACTAAAGTTGCACTGGCTAAATCACTACTGCTACCTGTCCTTGATTATGCGGATGCTAGCTATCTTGACCTTACTGAGGAGCAATTAAATAAGCTTGAGCGACTCCAGAACCTATGTATTGGATACATATTTGGTTTACGTAAATATGATCATATATCCGAATTTCGATTTAAACTCAAGTGGCTCCCAATTCGCCTTCGCCGGAATACTCATTTTCTGTTTCTTCTCTACAACGTACTGTTCAATCCATGACGTCATCCCAAACATGATGCTGAAAACCCCAACACATTATTCGCAAGCATATAACGACTCATTCACTGCCACAGCCATAAGGCTATGGAATAGTTTACCCTTTGATGTCAAAAAAGCACAAACTTTAAGAATATTTAAAAATCTCGTAATCACACATTACTTAAAAATTTAAGCTGTCTCATCAACACTGTTTATTCATCTTTATTATTTAAGATGTATGTAGTTTGTGTATTTATTTTTTTATTTTTATTTTTTGTTATATATTTGATATATATATATTTATATTGTTTAGATGTTTGTACGTATTAGTATTATTTATTATTCATATGTATATAAATTTAGCTATTGCTATAAATGTATATATTATTTTACTGTTGCCTTTTTATTTTTTTCTTATATTGTTAAGTTTCAGTTAGCACATTCTACTCAATAATTTTATAAAGTCTCCTCTACCCAAAGGTTGTCTGGAAGAGATCGCTCATTAGCGATAAGACCGCCAATTTGTTGTTACTTTTATTGTTTTGTATTCTATATGCGCAATAAAGTATATTATTATTATTAGATCTTAATTTTCACCTCAACGTTCTGTCAACACTTTCCATTGATTAAGTTAGTATTATTTGCCTGACTTAGAACTGACGAACTCTTAATATGATAGTCACAGAAATGGACCGCCTCTTAGTTTCTTAAAGTGTTAAAATAAAGTTACTTTTGTAGTTTGTTGATGATTTTTTTTTTGAGATTTTATCTTATTTTTAACTACTTGATTAAGTCTTTTTGACATAATTAAACGAGACTAAAGAACTTGTATAGTTGTATAGTAAAAGTAAAGTAAAAGATCATAAATATATGGACTCTTTCTTTTGAACAAGCGTAAAACCAATCGATATCACGAACGTGTTTTCAAATGTCTAGTGATTTTTCTGCAAAAGCTTAAATCAGAGAATCCAGCATTCAAACAGTATTGTAAACATTTTATTTATTGATATTAAACACCAATGACGTAATTGTTTAGAATTGCTTTTACAATCAAGTGTTGATTTAAGAAACCATAGATTTTTTTATTTATGGAGTAATGCTATTGGATGGAAAAAATACACACATATATTTTGTTATTTCGGGGGCTTTATTATTCTGAGGCCCTGGGCTCATGCACGACATGCTCTTAAGGTAAAGACTATACTAAATACGGCTTTCTACCATCGCACCGGTTCTATCCGCATGGAATTCACACCTTAGAACCTATAAATAGTTACGAACTGTGGCGTTTCAGATGTGCTGCTTTACGCGAAAGCTTGGCTGTAGCCTGACCTCCATGTCAAGGGTATTTCTAGGTTTCTTCATGAAGCAAAATTAAAAGTAATATTGGTCTGAAAGATAATTGTAAAAACTGTCTACCAAACCAAAATTCTCGTAGTACTAATTCCTTTTTTGCAACACTACTAATTTGTTTGGAATATATAAGTTTTTTCTGGCTTACTTGCTGATTGTCCAGAGTGTTTAAACTAAGTTGTTTGCTAACTTAATAACATCTAGCGGAGATGCTAGTTATTTTTATCAAACTCGTTTTTCCCTCATCTGTCGGTTTGTTGAGTTGTGTTGTGTTGCGGTGTGTCGTGCTCGTGTGTGATTGGTCCCTCACCTGTGCGGGGTGTGTCGTACACCTCGCTCGGCTCCGGGATCCGGAACCGCTCGATGAGCAGCTCGAGCAGTTCGCCAGGCGAACAGAACGAGCGGTACGTCGTCAGGAATGTGCGCACCAGGTTCAAATCCGCGTAGATGTGGTAAGTCAGCCGCTCAACAAGTTTCAACAGTGTTGCACCCTGCAATAAGTCAAAATGTTAACAAATTGTTCAAAATACATTTTGCAACAAAATAATCATTACAACCTTGATGAGCGGCGCTGACGCGTTTCCCTGCCTCTCTTCCAGTACTATGTTGTCGGGGGAGTCGGAGACCGCGAACCGGTATAGTGTAGGCGATGGCAGCTTTAGAGGATGCCGCCTCTCCAAATCTAGCAGGATGCTGAAATTATATTATCCAAGGTTAGATAAAATCGTTTAGTTGCATCCAGTTTGTTAGCCATAACTCTCAGGCTTATAGCAAGACCAAAAACCTCGTAAAATCGTTGAAGTAACGATCATTATCATTCAATTTAAATTTTAAAATTGTTGTAGTGTGTGTATGTTTATGTCGATAAACCAATTAACACCGCCATCTGTTAGAAATATATGGAAGTCTTAACCAACACACGCCTTGTAAAGCTCCTGTCGGCATGATTTTTCGACATCTTGAACAATTATCGTCATATTTCAACAAATTAACACAAAACAATATTAAACTATACGTAAAAATTATCCTCTTCAACCACTCTATCTATTCATTAAAACCGCATTAAAATCCGTTTCGTAGTTTTGAAGATCTAAGCGTACATCTATCTCTACAGATCTAAGCGTAAATCGCTACAGATTTAAGAGTACATCGCTACAGATCTAAGCGTACATCGCTACAGATCTAAGCGTACATCACTACAGATCTAAGCGTACATCGCTACAGACGGCACGCGGCGGGAAGCTACTTTCTTTTGTACTATATACGCATAGATTATTATAAAACCAAAACCATGTCTGGTCATGCTAAGTCTAGGGTTTCGTAGTCGTTACTACGATCATTGCTTGAAAGCACAAAAACCTCATTATGGTAGGCTATATACTTAAAAAAAAAAAAAAAAATTTTTTTGAAGTGAAATTTTCTTTAGTGGCGTTGTGCACTTTTTTTGTGATAAGTAAAAAATGATAAACTCGCGTCAGACTGATCGAAAATTCGTAAGACGGAAACCATAAAATCACGCCATAAAAATTCACAAGACGGAAACCATAATGCCACGCGATAATAGGATGATTGGCAAAATAAAAAGATTGATTTTGAAGTGAAAACTTCTTTAGCGGCTTTGTGCACTTTTTGTAATGGGTAAAAAATGTTAAACTCTATTATATATCTATAGGACGAATAAAAAGAAAGAGGAAACTGGGTTGATGAAAAAATTAAAGTGCGGATTACAGGTTGTATGTTTTCACTTCTGTCGGCACTCCCGGAGTGCAACCCGTTTTTTTGTTAACTTTTCTATATGTGTAGTGTAATTGACTATACCAACTGTTAGCTTTTATTTATTATATATATTGATTTTGAAAATAAATGACACACGTTAGTATTAATAATCGAACGAAATATCAAGAATAACTAAGATGTGGGAATAATAAAATAAAGTAATGCAAGTCGTGGGATTATAAATAAGGCGGCTCGTCAAGCCCAGGCATTCATTCTAGTGGTAACAGCGCTTGCAGGCGGAAGTTTAAGCATTGAATATTGTCATTTCTAAGTGTTAAAAGATTAACAGTCTAGCAATGTGACTAGTGTCTTTAAGTAATATAAGTAAAGTGATTTTGTCTCTGAAACCGCACTGTACGCGACCATTTAGGTTCTAAAGTGTGAGAATGAATTCCCTGCCGATGGCGAGCGGTGCGATGGTAGAAAGTAGCCGGGGGCATCATTTGTACAATTCCTCAGAACACATCCCATTGTACAAGCGGCAGAACACACACAGGGAAGCAAAGTCTCTCCTCAGACGTAAGGGTTCGATACGGCAAGTGAGTTTGGGATCGTCGACCATTCTCACAGCCCGTCGTTGAACAGAGTCAAGAGGTCCAAGCTGGTATCCGGGTGCACCCACCCAGAGCTAGCAGCAGTACTCCATATGGGGCCGAACCTGCGACTTGTAAAGCAGCAACCTCTGCCCCGACGTGAAGTACTGCCTCGCTCTGTTGAGTACACCTAGTTTTTTAGACGCCAGCTTCACCTCATCATGTAAATGATCTCGGAACTGAACATCGCTGGAGATGACGACACCAAGGATCCCATTGCTCTTGGAGATGGAGAGAGGAGTGTTCTGGAATTGTGGGACTACAGTGAATGGGGTTTTCTTAGCGGTGAACGCGCAGACTTGTGTCTTTGTAGGGTTGAATCGGACCAAGTTTACCCGTCCCTAGTCAGAGACAGTGTGGTCTCGGTTTGAGACACAAGTTCTCTGGGGTTTTCCTCCACAACGGAGCGAGGGATGTTTGCACGACTCGTGTAATATGCGTCTCCAGAACTGTCATCTCCATAGAAATGTATTCAAATTCAAATTCAATTTAATTTATTCAGTTTAGGCTACAATAATTGAGCATTTATGAATGTCACTACGCCATCGGTTCGTAAGTCTACAGGGCGGGAGACCTTGTACTGAGAAGAACCGGCAAGAAACTCAGCAAGGGCATTTCTTTTCTCCCTTTCTCTTACAGCGTCTAATTAAAATATTGGAAAATGCCCTCCCTATCATAAAAGGACACTTTCCATTACAAACATAAAAAAACATGAAATATAAAGCACAAGCACAACATAAAAAGTATCTAATATAAACAAAAGAAAGTGTATGTATTCATCACTAAGGAATAATCAATGTGTTACAGTATTAATAAACAAAACAAAAAAGTAAGACTAAATACTAAGAATACAAAGAAGTTTGCAAGAGCAGACCAGCCTCCACAGGCGGCACCCGTTCACGAGTATGACTCATGAATCAGCCATCGCTTCGCTCAACCATGTTTTAGGGAACGTAACGACCCGACACACACGGCACCACCGCAGAGACACTTTGAGAGAGCATGACACACTTAAGCAACTCCAATAAAACTTCGATTGTACTAGTTACAATGTGTGTAGTAAAGGAACAAAATATAAGAGGAGAAGATTGGAAGGTTCGTAATGCTTTACTTCCGAGAAGCAACGGCAATAAACTCACTAGTTAATCTTTTATACATCATATAAAAATACAATATAGCCTTACAGTAGGTAATAACATAATATACAATGTTTTAATTAAAAAAAAAAAAAATTCAAATGCCCCAATACAAAAGCCCTAATTAATAATCAATTTTTTTTTTTTTTTGTTGTATGTTGTTGATGTCCAACATGTCATTGATATGCAGTAGAAACAGCCTAGGAGACAGCATAGAGCCTTGCGGGACACCAGCATTAATTTCCATGCTATCAGAGCAACTACCGTCAACTACGGTTCGTATGCGTCTGCCGGACAAAAAGCTGGCCACCCATTTGCACCAACCCTCGGGCACTCCGTAAGATGGCAACTTCGATAGAAGACCCCGGTGCCAGACCCGATCGAACGCTTTCGCTATGTCCAGGCTACATGCCAATGCCAATGCCTCCCCCTGACTCTCAATGGCTAGTGCCCATCGGTGTGTGAGATACACTAGAAGGTCACCAGTCGAGCGACCGTGGCAAAAGCCATATTGACGATTACTGACCAGGTCGTTTTCTTCTAGGTATCTTAGAAGCTGCGTGTGGATCACACGCTCCATCACCTTGGAGAAGAGAGAGGTAATAGCGATAGGCCTGTAATTCGATGGATCTGATCTATCGCCCTTTTTGGGCACCGGGTGCACATTCGCAGTCTTCCATGAAGACGGAAATTGCCTAGTGTGGTAGGAAAGCGTGAAGAGGTGCGTGAGTACAGGACATAACTCAGGAGCACACTGCTTAAGCACCACTGCTGGTATACCGTCAGGCCCACTCGACTTATGAACGTCTAGAGAAAGCAACGCCCGCCGGACCTCCCGCTGCGTTATGGAGATTTCCGGCATGGTCTTACCGCACCACGGTATAGTAGGTGGTACAGCGCCTTTACCGTTCACATTTGAGTTTTAGGCAAAGAGACTGCCCAATAGATCGGCTTTCTCTTTAGCACTATGGGACAAGTCAGCATCAGTCTTTCGCAGTGATGGTAACGACGACTGGCAAAAGTTCCCTTCGGCAGCTCTGGCAAGCGACCAGAAAGCAAGACTCCCGAAAGGATAGCTCGCAAGTCGTCCACCTATTTTGCCGATGAATTGGAATTTTGCTATGGCAGTTTCTTTCTTACTGAACCTTGAGGCAGCATTTACCTTGAGTTTTACCTAAGAAATATTCGGAACCTTATTATTATGAGGCGTGGTCCTTGCCGCATATGCAGTTTGATTTAGAATTTTAGCTTCTCTGCAAGACTTATTAAACCACGGTCGTTTTTTGACGCCGGCAGCTACTTGCGGGTTAGGAATATAGCATTCCATACCAACGAGAATTGTCTCACCACCGCTATGAGACCTGTATAGGCACGCATAGATACGAGTGTGGCCGCCGTAATCTACGCGCACCCACAATATCGACAGGTCCTTGTCTTCAAGGCTATGAAGGCGGCGACAGCAGATATCCCCCCGTACGAACATACATACATCGGCACGACTTACAAAATTGTGCTCAAGTTTGTAGCCGGGATAGTGAAGGTATGATGTATCGGCCGGGCAGAAAATCTGCGTCTCCGTTAGAAAAATAATGGTAAAATACAAAATAGTTTTTATTTGTTAAACATAGGTAAGATAATACAGGTTTTTATAACAGATTTTGTGTTCTCTATGTTTTGCCGTTGATTGCGGCGTACAAATATTTAAGCATGCACTGAAATACACCGTTCTAAAAAAAAAATTAAACGATACAATACTAATCATATTATAGAATCACTCATAAAGTCGTTTATTGTGTAGTAACATTTTTCTGTAAGAGTTGACACTAATCTTTTTTTAAACAACTGTAATGGCAGAACCTTAATTTTATCCGGTATTTTATTGTAAACAAGTGGAGCCATTCCATAAATACTTTTACTCATGAGTGCAGTTTCGCATTTTTTTAAACATAATTTTGTTAAATGTTGAGCTCGTGTGGATCTAATTCGTCCATTTATCAATTTTAAAAAAATAGATGGATTGCACTTAACATAAATACATATTTCCAAAATGTATGAAGATGGTAGTGTCAATATTTTCAGTTTTTTAAATGCAGGTTTGCAACTATCTTGAGTTTTTAAACCACACATTGCTCGAAAACATCGCTTTTGGGCTTTAAAAACTGATTCCTTTTCGGTAGAATTACCCTAAAATATAACTCCATGTCTTAGTAATGATCCTACAGAGCCGTGATAAGACAATAAAACTGCAACGAGGTCAACATATTACATATTTCTTCAATTTGAGGTTTCCATGTTAACTGATTATTGATTAGGAGCCCTAGAAATTTAGTTGTGTTTACATTTTCTCATTAAATATCTTTGTAACTGACCTTAATTTTTTGTTGGTTTAGGCGTTGATAAAAATGCATAACTTTTGTCATACTAAGATTAATAATCATATTATTTTTTCAAGCCACTTTACCGCCTTAGCCAGTGCATCATTAAAATTGTTTTGATAATTCATATAAATCTCGTTTTTAACAGTTCTCGCGCTGGATAAGTACTTTACTTCTATTTTTGTTTTTTTTTGCAAATTCTTGTGATCTCAGTATATTGATGTCGGTCTTGTAAGTATGACCTAATTAAATCTAAAATCGGTCCTTTAATTTTTTTTTTTTTTTTTATACCACCGTGTTTGTTACCAATAGTAACAAGCACACGGTCCGCCTGATGGTAAGCGGTCACCGTGGCCTATGGACGCTTGCAACGCCAGAAGTATCACTCGTGCGTTGTCGACCCTTCAAAAATCCAATAACTTCGTTCTTGAAGAACCATACTGTAGTCCTTAGAGAAAACCTTGGCAGGGAGCTCATTCCACAACCCAAGCGTTCGCGGGAGGAAGTTTCTCTGAAACCGCATTGTACGCGACCATTTCGGTTCTAAAGTGTGAGAATGAATTCCCTGCCGATGGCGAGCGGTGCCATGGTTAGCAATTGGTACGCTGCCCACCATTATTGGTCTATATAGTTTAT
Source organism: Apoda limacodes (assembly GCA_946406115.1). Classification (NCBI taxonomy): domain Eukaryota; kingdom Metazoa; phylum Arthropoda; class Insecta; order Lepidoptera; family Limacodidae; genus Apoda; species Apoda limacodes. The sequence continues at coordinate 305,383 of OX291555.1, forward strand.
CTAAATAATTTATCATTTTCAGACTAGCAAATATGGCGCATTGTTTGCTATTTTCCTCTGCAATTATTGAAGATGCTCAATATTACATGACTGATAATATTGCCCCAGAAATAACTTCTGCACTAGAACTCAATCTCGGATTTGACAATTTTAATTTTAGATTTGCATTTTAAGACCCACCTGTTGGGAAACTCTGCTAAAGTCTACGATTCAGCGATTCTGTGATTATATTGATGCCTTAAACATTAATTAAATTAAATATTCCAAAATGTATGTAAGCTGTTTTTTTTTTTCACAAGCCCGATATTCCTTTCTATCCTATGTATATACATATATGTATATATTAACTAATTTTATACTTTAACAGATCGGAGATAGTTCTGTTGTTATATGGTGGTGAGGAACACCAACGATACAAATAACATGACTCGGTAACAAATGTTTCGTGACAAAAATATCTGCCCCTAGCGGGATTTGAGCCCGCGACCCTCGGCTCCGTAGTCAGGTGCACTAACCACTCGGCCAAACCGGTTGTCAAATGAATGACATTGCTAGGTAAGGGTCAATTATGTAATATGCATAGATATAGTATTAGTACGTACGTGCTTAGTCTGTGGTAATATGTAATTGACTGGCGACAAATTGATAATTAAAAGTCACTTATAATATACTGAGGTTTCTAAATACATTCCTCCAGCTATTCCAATTTGACGACGGAACTATTAAAATCATAGTGAATTAAAATGTCGATAAAAGGTTTGTGATACCTACTATTAATATTTGATGGTGTGTCGCTTACAACTATTTTAAAACAAAGAAATGAATGCCACTACTTTCAAAGAGTGGTTTGAGAATACGTTATTGCCAGGCCTAACAGAGCCTTTCATTATATTTATGAATAAAGCGCCTAATCATTCGGTTCAAATAAATTAGGCACCAACCTGTGACGACAGTTAAGGCTATACAGTCGTTATTTTTTATTAATTTACATTGACATATAGTACATTACATAATTGGATAAAATTAAATTCATACACTAACGTCGCCACCTGTTGCTAAAGGAATATGTATTGTCACCTGTTTAGAGAAGGTACCTACCCTCATTCGCCAGTGACTACTAAAACTAGTAACTTATCCATGTTATGTATAAAAACTGTTTTTGTTGCACACTTTGCCTTCTTATTTTTAAATTAATTATAAACAGCGTTTAATATGTACTCTACTAATAAGACGCAGAGGATCCTGGCCCTCAAACTAGGTAAGCCTGTTTCTTGAGGGTCAGTTGCTTGTTTCTTTTGACAATGTTGTTTGTGACTAACATTATACATTAAAGTCTCCGAGCACATACACTGCCTGTGTATCACTCTCATCAATATCTGTTTGGTGCGAGTGAGACGGGCGCCACCGGCCATTTTTGAACCAATCAGAGAGCGCGATTTGCTTCATGCGGGTATGTGTTGTCACGTCTTTTTGTTTATCTTTCTCTTTTTGGTGCGCTCGTATTGCAATTGTTAATTATTAGTTTCGCTGAAGAAGCCGTGAAGGCACAAAATACGTGGGCAGTACGTACTACACAGAATACGATGGACGGGAAAAAACCATATTGGTGCAACAAATTACCACGTAAAGTACATAGTGCTGCAGGCAAAATTTGCTTTTAGAGGCTGATACAGAGGCGAGGCACGAGGTGTAACTTTATCGCACTGATCGCGAGCATGATCATGCTTCTATAAAGAAAAAATACGATTTTGCGACGAAACTGAATCTCAAATAAACAAGCTATTTGACTTCCACTTAAAGCCGAAATCAATCTTAGGAGTGTTTGAAGAAAAAAAAATTAAATTAAAACTAACTACAAAACGACAGCTTTATTTATAACTAGCTGACCCGGCGAATGTTATTTCTTTTTTTAAAACAATTACCGCACCAACCTATATTGAAAGGGTTGTACTCATTCAGAAACATTCCCCGGCATGTGCATAACAACTTACCAAAATTTCATTACATCTTGACATCTTGTTTTCAAAAATCTCTTCACCTATAATTATAGCGGCACTTACTTAGTTTAAATATTCTATTCTACCTATAATCTTGTATCAGTGTACGCTATGTTGGTAATCGAATAAATAAATAAATTACAATCAGTTTACCCTTATTGCGCGGGTCCGACTCGCAATTGAACCTGTCCGACTCGCACTTGACCCTTTTTTCTTTCTCAGATACCTTCCCCTGTGTGTGCATAACAACACCAAAATTTCATTAAAATCGGTTAACCCTTAGTGCGCGAGTCCGACTCGCACTTGACCGTTTTTTTCTTTCATAGAAACCTTGCACTAAACTAACAAACACAACAAAAAAAAAATACCCGAATTAGTCCACCCGTCTTCGAGTTTTGCGCTTAGCAACAAATATTGCGATTCTTTTTTGTTTTTGTAGACTATTTAGCAGATCGTTCGCGTATCAAATATGGACCATCCACAATTTCATTAGGTGAATTGGAAAATTGATAACTAGCCATACAAATGTTCGAGACGATGAAAATTACGCCTTTGTGGTGTATTATATTTAAGAAAGTAATCCGCCTAGTTTTGTCATAGTTTTATCTGTAAATAATTTGTTGAAACGACGTATTTCTGTCGTTTGTATGCAGATGATACCTATAAATTGATTAGGCAAGGGTTTTTTGTTTTAATAGTGAGAACAACCGATAAAAACAGAAAATTTCATTCTATTTTCTTGTCAGTCTCAACCAATGAATGCCAGGCGAATTTTAAACTATTTTTCAAGGATTAAACAGCAATAATTCATCATTTTTTTCGTATACTTATAAACCAAATATGCCAATAGAATACAGAATGCATTTTACTGACGTGTTTGAAGTGTCAGCACATTTTACGCTAAGGAGAAAATTTGCACTAAATTGGACGAAACAACGGAGATGAATTTTCGAAAGCACACGATGGAAGATATTGACGCACTTCAATTAGCTACATCTCCTGAAGTTTAATAAATATAAGTTATATTTGAAGAAATGGAAAGATCAAAAAGAATTTGTAACATATTTTAAAGAAGAATGGCTAATAAAAACCCTAATTGGTATTTGGGTGCAGCCACGAACAACGCACTCTCGAGTCCTTTAACAGTTAGAAAAAAAAGAGCAATTCGCGACGCAATGTAGGTTGCAGTTATCACATTGGACAACAGGATATTAATGAACCAAGACTGATGTCAAAAAATTTTAGTTGTCCAGTCAACACCAGCCAGCACCACATATTTAGTGCCAGGAAACGGCTCTCTCCAAGATAAAGTAACTGAGAAAAAATCAAACATTTTGAGGAATAAATAAAATATTTTTTTCCTCTTGGAACGTGACACTATCTAAAAATCCGGCCACAAACTTATAATATTTAGATAGTTATTCCATCATGAGATCAAGTCTCACAGGTGTATGCTTTAATCTGTATCAGTTTTTTTTCCTAAATTTCTGATGTAACATCGTGCTTCTTGCTTCTTGCCAAATTTCATGATTCTAGTTCACCAGGAAATACGAGTAGTAGCGGATATATCTTTTTATTGCATTGACTTGCGCATTCCCGATGGCTGACAGTAATTCAGACCACAATTTAAATATGTATATACAGGATTAATGCTATTAAATAGAAGTCAGTTTAATTAGCACCTCTCTTATTTAATCCCACTAAAAAATAACCCCTCTAAAATTGATTGAAGAATTTTGCTATAAAACGTTTTTTATTGCAAAACTCAGACTTCTATAAAAGGATTTTTTAGAGAATTTGCAATTTTAAAAGTGTGCTACTAAGTTTTGAAGGCCGTTTAGATATATATAATTATATATTTTTCTCACACGAGCTTGTCGTTCGGAATAATAATTTTTTTTGTCAAGTTTACTCCCAGAATAAACCAGGTTGGGAAAATGTAATGACATCAAGACTTATTTCGTGTTCGCTTATCGACGTCTTCATGTGTGGAAAAGATTTTTTTTACTATTAAACATTAGTTAATTACTGCATGTCGTTGAAGAAGTATATGTATATTTAGCCTTGGGTAATGTTAAACAATAACACAGCTCTAGGTAAGTTGCTTGACTGTCTAGCGGCAGTTTTTTTATTTCTATTTTTAAAGTTTGCTTCGTTTTATTGCATTGCATTCGGTAGCCTTATGCCTACTCGTAAAACTATAACCAAATGCCGCAGTACTATACACTACTACTATGGCGGTTTGCGTAGCAGTTTAATATTTGTGTTGTTGTTAAGAAAGGGAATGGCATGTGATCAAGGTGAAAGTTTGAAACAAAAGCGGGCACATACGTTTTGTACCCCCTGAATAAGCCGGCTGGTGGTGGCAACAATTCGTGGACCGTACACATCAGCATAGGTAAGCTTTGGCAGTACTAGAGATTCTACAAGCCTTACCTCATACCAAATATTTTGTACAAAACCCTTAATCGATAAAAGCAATTTCTGACTGTTTCAGTAATATAGCTCTGAAAATGAAGATTCTCGCCTATTAAATTCCGCACTTCAGTAATACGAACAATTGTGCAATTTAGCGTGTTTACTGCGAATGTATCGTATCTGTTTTTTTTTATCTAAGACAAGAAACTTTGATTTGCAAAGAGTTTCTACCAGTCTAATTACTATATCGACTTTATCTGATCTACACCTAAGATATAGTTGAAGATTATCCGCGTATAGGTTAAACTTAGAATGACGGATATTAATAATATGCGCACAGTAAATAACAAACAGTAGCGGGCCAAACGTGGATCCTTGTGGTACACCCCTGACGTACCTGTCGAGCGTCCGGTCGAGCATGGGCTTCGTGTTTAGCATGACGAGGTCGCACATCCAGTGGCGCTTCTCCGCGCACGAGCCGCAGGACAGCACTACGGGGGCGCCCTCGCGCGGCAACAACTCCACGCAGTGACGTGCCTCTGTACATCACAACACACCATACTCATATCTTACATTTCTCAACACATTTGTATTTTTGAGTATTTCTTTAAGCTTTGTTACTAATTTTTGACACAGTTATTGTTAAAAGGAAGGGAGTTTTGTAAAAAGTAATTTACTTCTGAAGGTAACAAATTTAAATGATTAAAATATTTATTACCATCTAACTGTTTTTTGACATTATTATAAAGTCTATAAACTACTACCAATTCTGAAATGGCGAAAGAAACTCTCCAACAGCCACTCTCTTAAATTTTAATAACATAAATTATTGTTTAAGTATTACAATGAAATACATAAGACGTCATTTAAGTAGGTAACTGCACGATTCGTAATTTATCGGTTCGATGTCGTAATTGAAACACAGAATACAGATAGTACCTTATACATACAAGAAGGTGAATATGTAACTTTTGTATTTGTTAGATATTTGGATAACTGTGATCTAATATGTACAATATTACCTAGTTTCATTGATACAATGTTAGTTTTTGCCTAGACACTGAGTTGATTTTAGCTTTATTGTATTAAAAATATTTAAACTACATTTTTATTATAAAAAGGCAAACACGGGCTGCTTAGATTCATTCTTGTGGAGTGTTAACTAAAGAAAAAAAGTGTAAGGTGAAACTGTGTCCGAATTTTATTTGAGAAAAAATATATTCAACTGAAGTGCTTCTTATATCCAGCGTAGATAGCATAAAATAATATTTGTTTACTCATCGAGCAGAGTAACCCCACTTCATAATAGATATATAGACGTACAAATTAATTAAACAGACATAGGACATATGTTGGGTATTTGTCCAGGAAGTCAATGAAAACAGCGAGTTGATAGTTACACAAACACTATATTGTTCTTATTTAACACTGAACTGCATTATATAAAAAATTAGTAAGAACATCTTATATAAATGTATTTAAACATGAGAGCGTGTTTCGCACAGTGTGATTGTTGAGAACGGAAGAGGAAGAGAGAATGAAGGGAACGATTTATTTAGTTAATACTAAACAACATACATACATAGCGTTTGTATCGTTATACCGTTGCTCAGAGAAAATCTTTTTGTCGGGGTTCTTCTCACTCTAACCCTGCGAGAGCTAGTGGGGTCTGTGTTTTGAGGTGATTTTTACATATTTCGCAGGCTTCAACTTAGCTTTTATAGACGAGCTGGTCATGAGGTTCGAATTTTTCTTTGGTTTCAAATGCTTTCTTTTTTTGCAGTGATACTCCTATTAAATAAATTACAACTACATTAATCTGAATTAGTGAAAAGGAATGAAATGTATAAGACTAAAACACACTCACTAAACTTAAAAATTGAGATTTTAGAAAATTCTTGTAAAGAGATTTCTAACAAATATTATTTAGCCCAAAAGGAGATTTGTGAACATATATAAGAAAAACTTTTTAGTTTTTGCAAAGTGAACAACGATTACAGTGTTACACTCTTATCTTCATCTACACTGACGGGGACACAAATACAAGAATCTGCAAATACGATTGACACTTGTAAGACGAGAAATAATTTTCCTGTGGAAGTTCAACGCTCTGATCTATTATTATCTCCTGGACAACGATCTAATGTGAAAAAGATGTCTCTTAAGCCTTCTATTGTCAAAAAGCTATTTGACTGCACGTCTTCAGAGGACAACAATCATTCCACTCAACAAAATACACTAGTTTTTTCTGATGAAATAGGCGTAGGTCTCGGAAATCTGCTTAAAATGAATGTTAATCACAATATATAATCAATTACTGTATACCAAATTGTACGATTTCACAGATTATCAAGAAAATCGCAACTTCTGAACATAGTGAATTGACTAATGTAGTTATCCTTATAGGGGATTCATTAACGATAAAAAAACAAGATATCAGATATTGCTTTTCTAAATTATTAGACTTGAAATTAAATAAAATAATATTTTGTTCGCTACCATTTTCAAACTATTTGACAAAATACCAAAATAATTACATCTTTGAACTGAATAAATTGATTCATAATCTAACTTGTCGTCATGGTCACAATTTTATGTTTTTTGATACAAATAAGTTTTAGGTTGACGTGGAATAAATAATATGTTTCTTCACATTGTAGAAAAAAAAGCATAGCGACTTTATTAGCATATAACATTAATAGACTAAAGACTAATGTAAGTAAATGTAACGACGCATCTAATAGTAGTAGTTCTATATTAGTTGCTAATCAATCTTTAAACTAAACTTAAAGACAACAGCAAAGCGGCTTAATGCCTGCCTTACTTTGGCAAACCAAAATATAAATCGCTTTTCTGGCAAACTTTTAGATGTAGAATTATTAATTGAGCAATTTAAGATTGATATTGTTTGTTTAGCCGAGACATGGTTAAGGTCAGATAGAATGTTAGAATATAAATAATTTTGATGTTGCTTGTGCGTTTAATAGAGAGTCTGCTAAAGGTGGAGTTCGGCGTAGCATTAAGTATAAGGAAAGGAAAGACATAGCTAAACTATCAGTTGAACGTATATTTGAGATTGCGTGTGTTGAGCTGGAAGAACATGTAATATTATGTATATACAAACCACCATCAGCTAATTTCTTGTAATTTTTATTAGTTCTAGAGGAAGCTCTGGAAATGGAAATGGAAGTAAACTCAAGCACAGTAAATCAGTGATTGTCTGCGGTGAATTTAATATTGACCAACTTGCAGACTCTTTCGAGAAACTAAGGCTTAATTCGCTTTTTGAATCGTTTCATTTAAAATATTTATTTCAAGAACCCACATGAATTACACCCACTAGCGCTACCTGTATTGATAGTAAAATTCTAAACTGTGAAGTTATATATAAACTTTTAGTAAACGGAGTACGTTCAGATCACAAATGTCTTAAAATTAAATTAAATTCTAACAGGCCACGATATATCAAAAATCAATTTTGAATCTCGCGATCCTAATTTAATAAATCAGACATTTTTTAACTCTATTCATGGTAGTTTTCAGGAAATATTTCCTAACGAAAAAGTCAAAATTAAAAAGAAATTGTGTTTTAATCAATGGGCTACAACTGGCATAAGGAAAAGTAGGAAGAATTTATTCGATTTATATGAAAGAAAATCATATACAACAGATAGAAATTTTATTGCTTACGTTCGGAAATATTCAAAAATTTTCAAACATGTGTGTATTGAAGCAAAAGCTCGGTATATAAGAAATAAGATTGAATGTTCAGAAAATAAAATAAAATCTGTTTGGAAATTGATTAATCAGGAAACTGGAAAAAACAAACAACATAAAAACCATGTCGAGCTGAAAATCAACAACGATATTTTAACCGACAATAAAACAGTAGCAAATGCCTTTGAAACATTTTTTGCTAACATAGCACTAGAAATATCAAATTCGATTGTGTCTGTTTCCGGGTCATCCAAATTCCTTTTAGAGAGAAATATGAAAGTATCAATTCTACCAACTTCATATTTAGACATGTTTCACCAGATGACATAATAAAAACGTACAAATCTTTGGAGAAAAAAGAGAACCGAGAATGTATGGGGGATTTCTGTAAAATTAATTGGGTCAATTATTGAAGACATAGCTCCTTTGGAATATCATCTGCACATAAAATTTGAAATTTTTACTTATGGCTATTGTGTTTTTGTTTTAATTTTTAATGTAAATTTATATTTTATAGCTTAGCTATTTATAGTTTTATCGACAAATATTTATTATGTTATATTTATTAATTCACACTTGTTTATTATAAACTGACGTTCAAGTGTCCGAAGGTGACCTACTTAAATAATAACTTATAAAAAAAAAAAAAAAAAATAGAAGAGTTTTTAGCTTCATTTGAATTTGTGATAGCTTTTCTTTTGGACGGTTTTGGGGGATCTATTCGGGGGTCGTGCGCAGAGAACAGCCAAATCTCTTATGTGAGGGAGAGAGGTGCTCTCAACGCACACGAACATGTTTTCCGTGAGCCTCTTGACAAATTTTTCCAGAATATCCATTTGGGGCCTCTTCGCAATAGTGTCGTTTTTTTCGTATCGTTGAGCACCAACGATTGTGCGAAGGGTTTGATTAGTGGAGGTTTTATTGAATGCGACCTTGCACTTTTTCTAAGAAGTCGCCGCTTGGCACAGTTGAATATTGGGTGATTCCAAGCTGATTTAGCTCGAAAGACACGCAGAAACTCCGCGGAGGTAGACGGGCAAGGGCGGAGAAAAGTGCATCCCGCCATCGAGTCTGCGCTTGATTTGTGACCACATAAAGATACTATGCCAACTTTGTGACCACATATAGATACTATGCCAACTTTGTGACCACATATAGATACTATGCCAACTTTGTGACCACATATAGATACTATGCCAACTTTGTGACCACATATAGATACTATGCCAAGTTTGGGAAAAATCTAAATTAAAAATATAAAATAATCAGAATATTGTCGCTCAAAATTAAAGCAAGATAAATAATACAAAATAAAAAATGTAATATTATAACCCTTTTATGTTGTAATAACACATTCGAAGTAAAATATATTTAAGTAGCGTGGCGGAACTGATTTCTTTACGTTGAATTCAGACAGAGTTCTAAATATTCTTAAGGTATAGGAAATAGGTTGAATTTTGTATTCGAGTATTATAAATATTTCATATTAATATTTTTACACATCCTTTATTGAAAAAAAAAACCGTCACAGGACGTTCTCAATACGCTACACAGTGCACAATACTACATATAGATTGTATATATAGCGTGGCGACGCGCGTCGCCATGGCATGCATCGCCACGCTAACAATCCTGTTTATCCGCGGCTATAGATGTTTCACATCAAAAACCTAAATAACTGATTTGAAAGGAAAAAATAATTTATTATATTTGAATAGCACATAGGTACTTACAATCAAACTAATAGAACAAGTTATGTTATGGAAAGAGTTTTCTTAATTATAAGTAAATAGTTAAATAATTAAAATATTATTGGCATGTCCTTCCACAACTGCAAAGCTCTGTACACTTCAAGACACCAGACAGCTGCTTTTGAAGCGGCAGAAATAATTGTTCCAAACCAAGACTTGTTCTCCCACCGTTTGCAGCTATTGCGTCCTTAGTCGACGGTAGGTTTTACATGATTCGGTCTTTTTTTTCCAATCATGACTTATGGCACAGAAAGCTGGTCTCTTAAATAAGCTCAGAGTTACTCAGCGAGCTGTGGCAAGAGCTATTCTTAGTGTTTCTTTGCGCGATAAAATCCGAAATGGGGAAATTCGCCGTAGAACCAAAGTTACCGACATGGCTCATAAAGTTAGCAAGCTGAAGTGGCAACGGGCAGGCCACATCGCTCGTAAAACCAATAACCGATGGGGAAGAAAGGTTCTCGAGAGGTGACCACGGATCGGAAGACGCAGCGTGGGAAGACTTCCTACCAGACAGACGACCTGCTCAGATCCGCAGGAAGCGGATGAGCGTGGGCGCCTCAGGACCGGCCGTTGTGGAGACATTTGGGGGAGGCCTACGTTCAGCAGTGCAGCGAACAAACTCAAAATATTTTATATATTATAGGATAAATAAAGGCTTTAATCATCATCATATTTTTTATTTAGAGTTATTCGTCACGGTTGGTCACAGACATAAATCTGTCATGGTATCATTGTGAGCGACAATATTCAGATAATTTTATTTTTATTATTTTGTTTCTTAAATAACTCTACTTTTAGGGTTCCAAACCCTGAGGATGCCAACGGAGCCCTATGACTAAGACTACGCGGTCTGTCTGTCTTTCCGTCTATCCGACCTTTAAAAGGCTCTATCTTTTAGACCGAAATAGGTAGAAGCCTGATTTTTTCAATTTCTGAAAAGTTAAAATTTAAGGGGGTGCCCATACAATAAACACATTTTCGTTGTTTTTGCTCTATCATCAAACAGAAAGACAAACAAACTTAAAAATAGTGTAAAAAGTACCTATAACAACAAATCATAAAAACCTGGACAAGAGACGGACCCAAGCAATTAATATTTTAAATTACGGGGACAACGCCATCTAGCTTCTCAAGACAAACAGTAACACATTCGTTTGTTGAAAACGAAATTCAAAGTTAATCAACGTCGGGCTTGGTTAGTACTTGGATGGATAACCGCTTAGCGGCACACTTTTTTTTTTGTTTGTGTTTGTAAATTACGTAAATGGTGGTAGGTATGGAACACTCGGTGCGCGAGTCCAACTCGCACTTGGCCGGTTTTTTTTCCATAGGCAGGTAAAAACTTTATTCCTGAATTCGTCATCCTCAAATTAAACGATTTTTGTGGATTATCTCGGCTCATACCGAGACGAGACGCGACGCGACGCGACGCGACGAGACGTGAAGCGGCTTATAGATGCGCCGCGCGGCGCCTATTAAAGAGAAAATTAGTAACGAGAGGCCTTAGGCCATTTAGAAGCCGAAGGCTTTAATGACTAGAGTTTGTAATTTCCGTACCGCCCGTGTTACACACAATGTTTTTTATCACATTTGAGAGTAAATAAATAAAAGTATAAGGCGAAAAAATTTACATTCTTAAAAATTTACTTTTTTAAAAACACAATAACAGATTTTCAAGTGTGTAAATGCAAACCTAAGTGTGTAATATTTATCGTATTAATAATTTAATTAATAATTTTTTTTAAATTAATAATTAATAAATAGAATAACTAAGCCGTTTAAAAGCACCGTAACCTTAAAATTTTTGTATTTTAGTTTTGTTAGGTCTATCTTAGATTTTGCCTGCGTTGTCTGGAATCGTTTCTACAAAATAAACATTGAGAGGTAGGGCACTGCAAGTATTCGCTCGAATAAGCTGCCCGAACAAATAAAGCGGGGCATAGCGAGTACTTGCTCGAATGAGCGGCCCGAACTGGGGAAGTACAGAAAACCGCGGCCACAATAACACTAACATTGAGTAGTGTTGTGTTCCTGGCGGTGAGTAAGGTTGCCAGAGCTCTCTCTTTGAGGATTCGCTGCGCGGACAGCGGAGGACCGACGGTGCTTGTTGCTGTCATTGCTCGGCGTAGACGCGGCGTGCTGGTTCGGCGGTCAGGGAGACCTGATGAAACGGCTGACCGCTGGCCGCCCGCAGGTTGAACGGGTTCCCGAACCCAGGGATCACTTAATCTCCGCCCTGGGAGGCTGATCCGCCAACCTGTGTAAAGTCTCTGAAGTAGTAGTCGTGCCGGAGAAGGAGACCGGAGTGGACCCGGCTACTACAACAGAGGGGGATCAGGGGCCCTTCCGCCCGCCGTGCCAGCAACCGTATCATCTGTGTTGAGCTTCGGCAGTCTTAGTACCGCAACTTTTTGTCTTCTAAGCTGTCTGTGCAGTGAATCCTCATCCGTAGTCTAAGTTACTTCAAACAAAAATGGCCAGGAACAGAAAAAAGAAAAGAGTTTTGACAGCGGTTACTCCATCCACATATAATGTGGATTTTTGCAACATAAGGGGTATTCACGCAAATCTTAACGCAGTCCATCACCATCTCGAGACTGCGCAGCCAACCATTCTTTTTCTAACGGAGACGCAGATATCCTGCCCGGCCGACACATCATACCTTCGTTATCCCGGCTATAAACTCGAGCACAATTTTTTGAGTCGTGCCGGTGTATGTATGTTCGTCCGGGAGGATATCTGCTGTCGCCGACTTCATAGCCTTGAAGACAGGGACCTGTCGATATTGTGGGTGCGCGTAGATCATGGGGGCCACACTCGTATCTATGCGTGCCTATACAGGTCTCATAGCGGTAACACGGACGTAACTCGACTCTTCACGCACCTGAGTTTGACGACTGACAAAGTTCTAGAGCAATATCCTACAGCAGAAGTAGTTATTTTGGGAGACTTTAACGCCCACCATCGTGAGTGGCTCAGTTCTCGAACCAATAACTATGCAGGGATATCTGCTCATGAATTTGCTCTGACCTATGGATTCTCTCAGCTGGTACTTTCTCCAACGAGAATACCAGATATAGAGGACCATACAAGCTCCTTACTGGACCTTCTGCTGACTACACGTCCGGATGGATACTCCGTCTCAGTGGATGCGCCTCTTGGCTCCTCGGACCACTGTCTCATCCGGACTCGATTGTCATGCACACAACCCGATCCTTCTGGGCCAACTAATTGGCGTCGTGTGTGGCATTATAAGTCGGCAGACTGGGATGGATTGCGAGAATTTTATGCATCGTACCCGTGGAGGCAGATCTGCTATAGCTCAGAAGATCCTGACGTCTGCGCAGCCGCAGTCACTGAGACAATCCTCGCTGGTATGGAATGTTTCATTCCTAACCTGCGAGTAGCTGCCGGCGTCAAAAAACGACCGTGGTTTAATAGGCCTTGCAGAGAAGCTAAAATTCTTAAGCAAACTGCGTATGAAGCTTGGACCACGGCTCGTAATAATAAGGATCCGAATATTTCTGAGTTAAAACGCAAATTAAATGCTGCCTCGAGGTTCAGTAAGAAAGCAACTGCCAGAGCAAAATTCCAATTCATCGGCAAAATAGGTGGGCGACTTGCGAGCTATCCTTCTGGGAGTCGTGCTTTCTGGTCGCTTGCTAAAGCTGCCGAGGGGAACTTCTGCCAGTCGTCATTACCACCACTGCGAAAGACCGATGGTGACTTGGCCCACAGTGCAAAAGAGAAAGCCGATCTATTGGGCAGTCTCTTTGCCTCTAACTCGAATGTGAACGACGAAGGCGCTGTACCACCTACTTTACCGTGGTGCGGTAAGACCATGCCGGAAATCACTATAACACAGCGCGAGGTCCGGCGGGTGTTGCTTTCCCTAGACGTTCATAAGTCGAGTGGGCCAGACGGCATACCAGCAGTGGTGCTTAAGCAGTGTGCTCCTGAGTTATGTCCTGTACTCACGCGCCTCTTCACGCTTTCCTACCACACTAGGCAATTTCCATCTTCATGGAAGACTGCAAATGTGCACCCGGTGCCCAAAAAGGGCGATAGATCAGATCCATCGAATTACAGGCCTATCGCTATAACCTCTCTCCTCTCCAAGGTGATGGAGCGTGTGATCAACACACAGCTATTGAGATACCTAGAAAAACACGACCTGATCAGTGACCGTCAATATGGCTTTCGCCACGGTCGCTCAACTGGTGACCTTCTAGTGTATCTCACACACCGATGGGCACTAGCTATTGAGAGTCAGGGGGAGGCATTGGCATGTAGCCTAGACATAGCGAAGGCGTTCGATCGGGTCTGGCACCGGGGTCTTCTATCGAAGTTGCCTTCTTACGGAGTGCCCGAGGGTTTGTGCAAATGGGTGGCTAGCTTTTTGTCCGGCAGAAGCATACGAGCCGTAGTTGACGGTAGTTGCTCTGATAGCATGGACATTAATGCTGGTGTCCCGCAAGGCTCTGTGCTGTCTCCTACGCTGTTTCTACTGCACATCAATGATATGTTGGACATCAACAACATACATTGCTATGCAGATGACAGTACTGGAGACGCTTATTACACGGGCCGTGCAAGCATCCCACGTTCCGTTGTGGAGGAAAAGCGTGAAGAACTTGTGTCTCAAATCGAGATCGGTCTGTCCAAGATCTCTGACTGGGGGCGGGAAAACTTGGTCCGATTCAACCCTTCAAAGACACAAGTCTGCGCGTTCACCGCTAAGAAAACCCCATTCACTGTAGTCCCACAATTCCAGAACACGCCCCTCTCCATCTCTAAGAGCATTGGGATCCTTGGCGTTGACATCTCCAGCGATGTTCAGTTCCGAGATCATTTGCTAGACAAGGTAAAGCTGGCGTCCAAAAAACTTGGTGTACTCAACAGAGCGAAGCAGTACTTCACGTCGGGGCAAAGGTTGCTACTTTACAAGTCGCAAGTCCGGCCCCATATGGAGTACTGCTGCCATCTCTGGGCGGGTGCACCCGGATACCAGCTTGGACCTTTTGACTCGGTTCAACAACGGGCTGTGAGAATTGTCGACGATCCCAAACTCACTTGCGGTATCGAGCCCTTAAGTCTGAGGAGAGACTTTGCCTCCCTGTGTGTGTTCTACCGCTTGTACAATGGATTGTGTTCTGAGGAATTGTTCGAAATGATGCCCACGGCTACTTTCTACCATCGCACCGCTCGCCATCGACAGGGAATTCATTCTCACAGTTTGGAACCAAAATGGTCGCGAACAGTGCGGTTTCAGAGAAACTTCCTCCCGCGAACCCTTGGGTTGTGGAATGAGCTCCCTGCCAAGGTTTTCTCTAAGGACTACAGTATGGGGTTCTTCAAAAAAGAAGTTATTAGATTTCTGAAGGGTCGGCAACGCGCGAGTGATGCCCCTGGTGTTGCAAGCGTCCATAGGCTACGGTGACCGCTTACCATCAGGCGGACCGTAGGCTTGTTTGCCACCTTAGTGGTATAAAAAAAAAAAAAAAAAAAATTGATCGCATTGAAAAAATGCAAAAAATATTTCCTAAAACCTTAAATTACCGAAATAATAGTAAAACTCATCATAAATGGAATCGCTGCGTCATAATAAAATTCTTTCGCTTCATGCACGTCGTAAGCAATTTGATCTAGTTACCCTTTTCAAAATTCTGAACTACAAAATTAATTCACCTACATTATTATCTAATATAAATTTCATAGCAAAAGCTCGTCTTCTTGTTCTTCCCTCGTGTAAACTGTAAATTTTTGAACCTCCTCGTTTGCGCCAAATTTATACTCGCAATAGTTTTAATTATCGCTGTATTAACTATATTAATGATTATCACGACATTGACTTTTTTTAGAACTCTGTTAAGTCCCTAAAATCTAATATTTATAATAAACTTTGCCAGTAAACGCACAGCTTATATTTGTTGCCTTTCTGTTTTAAAATGTAAAAAATATATATTTATGTCTTGTATGTATTATAATGTATGTATTACTGTTGTAGTAGAATCAATACTAGTATTTAAGTTAAACGAAAACGTTTTATATTGTATATTCTGTATTTATTGGGTACTCTTTGTCTTTATATCAAGCACATTAATTTAATTCGTAGGACGGAAACCATAATGCCACGCCATAAAAATTATTTGTGATGGGTAAAAAATGATAAACTCGCGGAGGCTGATCGAAAATTCGTAAGACAGGAACCATAATGCCACGTCATAAAAAAACGGCTTGCACTCCGGGAGTGCCGGCAGAAGTGAAAACATACAATCTGGATATAACATTTTAACATGTGTAATCCGCACTTTCATCTTTTCATCAACCCAATTTTCTCTTACTTTTTATTCGTCCTATAGAGTTTAACATTTTTTACCTATCACAAAAATTGCACAACGCTGCTAAAGACGTTTTCACTTCAAAGAGGCCTCTCTAAACTACGGAGTCGCTCTCTGAGTGAGAGGATTGACTAAACTACTAAGTCGCTCGCTGAGTGAGAGGCCTCTCTAAGCTACGGAGTCGCTCTCTGAGTGAGAGGCCTGACTAAACTACTAAGTCGCTCGCTGAGTGAGAGGCCTCTCTAAACTACGGAGTCGCTCTCTGAGTGAGAGGCCTGACTAAACTACTAAGTCGCTCGCTGAGTGAGAGGCCTCTCTAAACTACGGAGTCGCTCTCTGAGTGAGAGGCCTGACTAAACTACTAAGTCGCTCGCTGAGTGAGAGGCCTCTCTAAACTACGAGGCGCTCTCTGAGTGAGAGGCCTGACTAAACTACTAAGTCGCTCGCTGAGTGAGAGGCCTCTCTAAACTACGGAGTCGCTCTCTGAGTGAGAGGCCTGACTAAACTACTAAGTCGCTCGCTGAGTGAGAGGCCGCTCTAAACTGCAGAGTCGCTCGCTGAGTGAGAGGCCTGACTAAACTACGGAGTCGCTCTCTGAGTGAGAGGCCTGACTAAACTACTAAGTCGCTCGCTGAGTGAGAGGCCTCTCTAAACTACGGAGTCGCTCTCTGAGTGAGAGGCCTGACTAAACTACTAAGTCGCTCGCTGAGTGAGAGGCCGCTCTAAACTGCAGAGTCGCTCGCTGAGTGAGAGGCCTGACTAAACTACTAAGTTGCTCGCTGAGTGAGAGGCCTCTCTAAACTACGGAGTCGCTCTCTGAGTGAGAGGCCTGACTAAACTACTAAGTCGCTCGCTGAGTGAGAGGCCTGAAGGTTTCTGAATTAGTACAACACTTTCACAATAGGCAAGTGTTTTAAAATGAGAAACAACGTTCGCCGGGTCAGCTAGTTTCTTTGATAAAAGCTTTGTAAGAAGTTATACATACTACTTTCTCGTATGTAGAATAGTTGTATTGTTTTCTGTAGGATCGTAATATCGTATCGTATCGTGATAAAAGTTAAGCTTAATACAGATTTTTAAACCATGAAAATAAGAATATCTATTGATCGCACGTAGACGGACTCGTGGCCAATAATTATTATTATTATATTAAAAATTTATATATATTTGTTTTTTTTTAGTTGTTTTTATCACAAATGCCTAACCTAAGTTGATTTATAATAAAAAAACTGTTCTTATTTTCATAAAATGTGTAAGATTAACGGTCTGTTCGGTAACTTCAGTTAAAATGAAATCTTAAAAGTTTTTAATTCGTTCAGTAATAAGGAAAATAAAATAAAAATAAAGATTTTTATTTAAAGTTTTATCGAAAAAAAACACTAAATTGAGTGTCGCATGTAGCCCACTCTGGCATTTATAACAGCTTGTATGCATTCTGGCATGCTTTGCAGAATGTTTCCTATCTCCACTTGTGGGATTTCCTCCTACTTCCGCACTACATCGGCTCTTAACTCGTGGAGTGTCTCTGGTGGGTTTGGCAGTGCTCGGACCCGTCTTTTAAGTTCAGATTATGTATGCCCACGTTGGATAAGTAACTTTTAACTATGCCAGGAGTGTTAGCTCATGCATTATCATGCACGATGAAGTCTACAAATGGCACATCATGATCTTGGAGGATTTCTTCAGTGTACCAAGCTGCTGTCAGGCAATCTACGTTGATAAGGTAGGGTTTTCCATGCTTCCAAAGGTACACCACCTCACCACCTCACACCATGACAGTGGGTACTTTGATAATTAACCGTCTAGCGCGTCGTTATAGGAAGGAAACGTTCTTCAGGGCGCCTTTTCACTCTCTCACGGCCACGACTATCTGGTTCTTTTAGACTCTTCTCTCACTCTACACTCGTCAGTTAATGAGACCTTGCTCCACTGGTCAACAGTCCAATCATTGTGTTCACGGACAAATCCGAATCTTGCAACTCGAACTGGTTCTCAAGTTCTGGCCCTTGCTTTTTTTGCTCGTAAATCTCGTTCCTTTATCGTTCACCTTATGGACCGTTCACTAACAATGATTCCGCGCGCCGCAGGAAACTGCTGCCGTCTGATCTCAACTGCGGTGAGGAAGCGATATCAAAACAGCTTCTAGCACAACAAATCTATGATCGCGGTCAGAAGTAAGGTGTACTTCTTCCACTACTTGATCGCCGTCTGTAGAGTCCAGTCTCACGATACCTCTTGAGTGCAAATCTTAGGGTAGTTAGATGCCTTTTCGAATGTAATTTAATGAAGTATGTAGATACTCAGCTCGGGGCAAACGCCAAGTTAGTGTATCATTATACCAACTGTAGTTATAGTTTATATTAAACAAAGCATAACACAATAAAATGGGCTGATACAAGTTTTATTAATATCAAGATTTCATATTCGATATTGAGGGGAACAGCACTATCGTCTTTTGTCAAATTTAGCCTCGACAGTTGAACAGGACGCCACTTTTCGACATACTAGAAGAGAAATAATGAGTTTGAAATAGTGAAAATATTTGAACCACTCTTGTTAACTGTAGAGACAAGTTGGTGATTGTTGGGTCAGTAGCTCGATCAATGCAGTGATTTGGTAAACCAATAAATCGACATAATCCAGCTCAACGGTATTTTATTAATTTTTGATCGATTTTAGAGATTGATCATAAGATAAATTAAAATATTTTTCTTTTTTGTTTAAGGTTCTGAATTTTCTTTCCCGAGACCACATAACATAAAAATAATTTAATATTAAAAATTTTTTGGATATTAAAATAATAAGCCACAGACACTTAAGAGGTTAAAATCATAAAACTTAAGGTTTAAGTTTTTTTGTTCCCAAACCAGATTCCGGTTGGACTAAAAGTTTATGGTTGGGCCACTTTTCTGCCGCTGAGTGTATCTCAAGAAGTTACACCTCCGCGTCCGATCACTAATCCTCGTTCAAATTTATCCTGATCAGTCTTACAACTACTGCTACACAAGAAAAACCATAACAAGATTTAGTTTTATCGTTTCTTTTCATTTGAAAAGTTTAGTTTTTAAAATGGGATAATACGACGTAACTAACCATCTGTATCGAGCCGGTCGACGACCTCCAACCTTCGCACGTGCAGCCTCTCCTTTAACTTGAGTTGCTGAGCCCCCCCCGAGCCCGTCGCGAGCGTGGCGCTGTTCACAGTCACCTGCGAATACACTGTTCAATAAACAAACTATTGATACGGATATGATCCGACATAAAGCTCCCAACTACGATTAAAGGAGCCTCGAATAAAGTATTGTTTTTACAAGTCTACCATTACACATATATAAACATAAGCCAGTGTCATGTATTGTTACAATTTACATACAAGTTTTATTTCGATTTAAGATTTGGCACGATTGTCTCGCACAGGATATGTGTATGTGAGAGACTAGAGACGAAGGTTCATAGCTACCGGGACGCCGCTATTTATTTTAAAAATCTATAAAATAAGGGTTTTTACTAAATTCTCCGTTATAATAATTTATTGTGATAACTCTAAAGGTAAAAATTTAAGGAACCTAACCTTAAAGGTAAAAAGTTAATAACATTTAATTCGAAACATCTCTCAATCTAATCGAGGCAGCCCCTACTGCTTGGATCGCCACTATGAAGGCCGTAAACTTCTTCGATAGCTTCTCTTAAGAGGATAACACGGTAAGCTACCGCAGCCCTGTCTGGATTTGATATAATATCGCTTTCAAACTCAAACTATTTTTTTTTTAATTTAAATTAGGTTTTTACGAACACTTTTGAATCGTCAGTAATTAAATACCATTTCATTTTTGAACCCTCCTATATACCCTCCGGTTCACAATGTAGATTTCTTTTTCTTTTTTTTTATACCACTAAGGTTGCAAACAAGCTAACGGTCCGCCTAATGGTAAGCGATCACCGTAGCCTATTGACGCTTGCAACACCAGGGGTATCACTTGCGCGTTGCCGACCCTTCAGAAATCTAATAACTTCTTTCTTGAAGAACCCCATACTGTAGTCCTTGGAGGAAACCTTAGCAGGGAGCTCATTCCACAGCCCAAGCGTTCGCGGCAACCATTTCGGTTCTACAGTATGAGAATGAATTCCCTGCCGATGGCGAGCGATGCGATGGTAGAAAGTAGCCGTGGGCATCATTTCAAACAATTCCTCAGAACACATCCCATTGTACAAGCGGTAGAACACACACAGGGAGGCAAAGTCTCTCCTCAGACTTGGCTCGATACCTAAAAGTGAGTTTGGGATCGTCGACAACCGAGTCAAAAGGGCCAAGCTGGTATCCAGGTGCAACCGCCCAGAGATGGCAGCAATACTCCATATGGGGCCGCACTTGCGACTTGTAAAGTAACAACCTTTGCCCCGACGTGAAGTACTGCTTCGCTGGAGATGTCAACACCAAGGATTCCAATGCTCTTGGAGATGGAGAGGGGAGTGTTCTGAACTTGTGAAACACAGTAAATGGGGTTTCCTTAGCGGCGAACGCGCAGACTTTTGTCTCTGTAGGGTTGAATCGAAACAAGTTTACCCGTCGCCAGTCAGAGTCCTTGGCCAGAGTGGTCTCGATTTGAGACGCAAGTTCTTCCCGTTTTTCCTTCACAACGGAACAAGGATGCTTGCCCGACCCGTGTAATAAGCGACTTCAGTACTGTCATCTGCACAGCAATGTATGTTGTTGATGTCCAACATGTCATTTATATGCAGTAGAAACAGCGTAGGAGACAGCACAGAGCCTTGCGGTACACCAGCAATAATGTCCATGCTATCAGTGCAACTACCGTCATTTACGGTTCGTATTCGTCTACAGGACAAAAAGCTAGCCAACCATTTGCACAAGCAGTTCGCAGTGGCGGTAACGACGACTGGCAGAAGTTTCCTTTGGCAGGTTTAGCAAGCGACCAGAAAGCACGACTCCCATAAGGATAGCTCGCAAGTCGTCTATTTTGCCGATAAATTAAAATTTTGCTCTGGCAGTTGCTTTCTTACTGAACCTCGAGGCAGCATTTAATTTGCGTTTTGACTCAGAATTAGAATCCTTATTTTGAGTCGTGGTCCAAGCCTCAAAATCCATAGGTCAGAGCAAATTCCTGAGCAGCTGTCCCTGCAGTTATTGGTTCGAGGACTGAGCTACTCACGATGGTGGGCGTTAAAGTCTCCCAAAATAACTAGTTCTGCTGTGGCGTATAGCTCTAATTTTGTGTTGTGTGAATTTTTCGGGATAAAACTATCCTATGCCCTTCCCCGGGACTCAAACTATCTCCATTACAAATTTCATCTGAATCGGTTCAGCGGTTTAAGCATGAAGGAGTTACAGACAGATAGACAGACATACAGACAGAGTTACTTTCGTATTTATAATATTAGTGTGGATGTAATTTGTTTTAAACTAGCTGTCGCCCCTTTCTTCTGTCGAGTTTTTAATCGTCGCGAATATAGACTAGTATGCGTGTAAACACAGAAACTAACCAAACTGGTGACGGGCTTGCAGAGCAGCAAGAGTCCGTCGAAGAGGTAGGCACGCCGCTCCGCTATGCGCTTGCCCGGACCGATTTTGGACAGCGTGTCCTCTGCAACAATCAGTACATAATAAAAAAAAAAACGGGAGTGTCGGCAGAAGTAAAAACATACTAGCTATTTACTTCCCATCACTTCGTATATATATTTATTTATTATAAATAGTAATGTCTGTTTATTTACTTTTTTAACGCAGTATATTTGACATCTCAATCTGTCATAGAATAAAAATCCCATATCCAACCCCCCTGTACTACTCATAATCGCCATATACTAAAAATAAAAAACTAACCTAATGTAAATAAAGGTCACGTGTCCTGACGCGAGTTTAACATTTTTTACTCTTTACTCATCACAAAAAGTGCACAAGGCCGCTAAAGAAGTTTTCACTTCAAAAACCAGCCAAGTGCAAATTGGACTCGCGCACCGAGGGTCCGTACCACCATATACTTAATTTACAAACGAAAAAAAAGTGTGCCGCTAAGCGATCACCCATCCAAGTACTGACCTGTTTGCAACTAACCTTGCTGCTTACATTACGTAGAGCTCTTATTTTTTCTGTGCCCTAAATGCTCTAATGATATAGAATGCCATAGTAATAATGCATTTCTGCATTTCTGCATATTCACTTAATGAATAACTCATATTCGGATATCCTACGTTCAAATCACTAACGAGAATAAGTTAACGGCGTAATAGGTGAAGCTGTAAGGTAAACAACTGATTGTAACTATGGCGGGGCGAGGCGGGCCCTTAAAAAAGGTCATAGGTGGAAGCTATAAGGTAAACGACTGATTGTAACTATGGCGGGGCGAGGCGGGCCCTTACAAAAGGTCATAGGTGGAAGCTATAAGGTAAACGACTGATTGTAACTATGGCGGGGCGAGGCGGGACCTTACAAAAGGTCATAGGTGGAAGCTATAAGGTAAACGACTGATTGTAACTATGGCGGGGCGAGGTGGGCCCTTACAAAAGGTTATAAGTGAAGCTATAAGGTAAACGACTGATTGTAACTATGGCGGGGCGAGGCGGGCCCTTACAAAAGGTCATAGGTGGAAGCTATAAGGTAAACGACTGATTGTAACTATGGCGGGGCGAGGCGGGACCTTACAAAAGGTTATAGGTGGAAGCTATAAGGTAAACGACTGATTGTAACTATGGCGGGGCGAGGTGGGCCCTTACAAAAGGTTATAAGTGAAGCTATAAGGTAAACGACTGATTGTAACTATGGCGGGGCGAGGCGGGCCCTTACAAAAGGTCATAGGTGGAAGCTATAAGGTAAACGACTGATTGTAACTATGGCGGGGCGGTGTGGGCCCTTACAAAAGGTTATAAGTGAAGCTATAAGGTAAACGACTGATTGTAACTATGGCGGGGCGAGGCGGGCCCTTACAAAAGCTGGCAATGCTTCGCAAAACTATATCATTCATTGGGGCCCAAACTCTTTTAGACATTTCTCAATCAATAACTTACTTGAAAGTAGTTTTTCAATCAATCTAGTCAGAGCAAAAGTTAAAATTATGTTTAATAAAGTAAAATAAGATTTAATTACATTTACACTGATTTTACATTTACACACCTTTGATCATAAAAATCTCAAAAAAAGTCCTATAAAATGATGTTTCTTTCTAGTCACAATAACATTCTAGTGTTAACAGTAGTTTTTAAAATCAATTAGAAGTCTCTTTGACCACTTTTTGATATTTAGCTGTTATTTTAGTTTATAAGACCTTTTACCTAAAACGTATTTTTTTTAATATTTGATTTGAAATTTCGGTAGCCATTGTTAATAATTAGTTATTTTGTTATTTTTTTCTAACAGCACATTTATTAGTGATTACGAATAATTGAAAAAACACCATAAAACCATTTTTTTGTAAAAAAAATAATCTAATAAACCAGTACCAGCCATTAAACTGTAAAAAATACCTAAAAGAAAATCATATCTCGGAAACTACTAAAAATCGCTGAACATACGTAGGGGTGTTTCGGATAGATCTTTGTGTAAGGCATCTCAATTTTCGTTTTTATCGTCACTATTTGGGCCACACTGTATAAATTTAAAGTCCGTATGCGCTCTGTATGCTGACGTATTCTATATGGAAGGAGAGCTACTAAAAGTGAGAGTAATAAAATTAGGCATATTTACCAAAGGCTATAGGTATCGAAATGCGGAAATGCTTAAACAAAATATCATACGTCCCTCCGAATCAGAATAGAGATTCCCTATCTGGGTAGTTCCAAAGAAAACTGACGCTTCCGGTAAAATGAAGTGGCGAATAGTCGCAGATTTTAGGAATCTTAATGAAAAACCAATAGACGACAGGTACTCTATTCCTAATATCGCAGACATATTAGACAAACTCGGTAACACTCAATATTTCACTACGTTTGACCTTGCTAGTGGATTTTATCAGGATGGTAACGAAAACAAAAAAAGAAAAATTAAGACAACTTTCAAGCAATTTTTTTTCTTCCGTTACGTTTTTAACCATTATTCATTTTGACATGGATTCTATAAGCATGTAATGTGTTATTCGCACGTTTCGCGAAAATCGATAAGTTACATTTAATGTTCTTTCGGCATATCGTTCTTCCAGTATCTCACAAACCGGCTAACCAATCAGTTAATAGATTACTCGGAGAGAGAACACTCGGCTCCCTTTACTAAAATTTTGAGAGCTGACTTCAGTTGCCTCTAGGTTTTATCTGCGTACGGGTGTTTTGGCGCCGAAAATTTCTCTCTTCTAAATTTTTTTTTTTACCACTAAGGTGGTAAAAAAACTTGCAGTCCGCCTGATGGTAAGCAGTTACCGCAGCAATGGACCCTTGCCAAACCAGAGGCATTAAACGCGCGTTGCCAACCCTTCAAAAATCTAATAACTTCTTTCATGAAGAACCCCATACTGTAGTCCTAGGAGAAAAAATTGGCAGGGAGCTCTTTTACAAACGTTGCGGGAGGAAGCATGTCTGAAACCGCACTGTACGTGACCATTTAGGTTCTAAGGTATGAGAATGATTTCCCTGCCGATTGCGAGCGGTGCGATGGTTAAAAGTAGCCGATGATGCCCGATCATTTCACAAAATTTCTCAGAACACACTATTCATTCCTAACAACTCATTATACAAGCGGAAGAACATGTTACTCTATCAAACTTAAATATCTCAGGAAATCTCCCCAATAACAACAAATCAGAGTACCCTCACAAGGAATAATATCAAAAAATTAACTCAAAAATGCCTCTACCTAAGAAGAACAAAATCGCGGCCCGCATCTCCAATACCCAGGTCGTCGAACCGTTCGCTCAATCTGTGTTGCAAAAACAAATAATTAAAATGCCTATAATTTGATGTATACTGGCAGTCCCACGTTTCCAAAGCCTCTTTGTGTTTACTCGTTTCATGGGCTTTCTCTTTGTTTCTCGTTTTTAGTTGTAGTATGTGTAGTGTTTTCTGGAAGCTACAGGTAAAGAAGAAGGTATTTCATTGCGTCAAATTATTTATTCAAATAGGTTTCTGAAAACACTTTTAAATCGTCAATACAATGTAAACAATGTTAATTTCTGCCAAAAAGAGCTGGCAAGTAGTTCTGTTTAGTAATAATACTGTTAAGAATAGTGTTAATTATAATTATTATATCTGGCAACACTAATTTCAAGATTCGGAATAAAAAAAGGTTCGTTTATCGTTCTCTTTCTTTTTTTTTCGTATCGTAAAATAGTTAAATTAAATAACTTGACCGTAACTGGAGGCTTTCAAATTGAGAGAGCATTTCCGTCGCGAGTGCCGGCTGTCGTACTCCCACCTTAAGTCCGTATTTGGAAGTGGCGCCATCTGGCGGCTGCTCGCTATGTTAGTTTCGTGTTACATCGAGCGCCATTTTAAAAACATTGGCGTTTAAGTTTCCGTCGAAGCAACACGTCTACAACCACTCTGTCGTACGACTGTTGCACTATTATAATAGCAGCGTTTTACCTGAAATAAAACGCATATTAAAGTACTTACCTAACTGGAAGCTTTTATATTGAGAGAGCATTTCCGTTTCCGTCGCAAGTGCCAGCTGTCGTACCCCCACCTAAAGTCCGTTTTGGAAGTGGCGCCACCTGGCGGCTGCTCGCTATGTTAGTTTCGTGTTACATCGAGCGCCATTTTAAAATCATTGGCTAAATATATTCACCAGGCAGAAATTAAAGTGAAAGCTTCCAGTTAGGTAAGTACTTTAATATGCGTTTTATTTCAGGTAAAACGCTGCTATTAAATAACTTGACCGTAACTGAAAGCTTTTATATTGAGAGCCTGTTTGTTTTCGCCTGATGGCGCCCCAGTTTAGAGTAGGGCTTTAAATTTTTTGGTAACCTAAAGCCAATGTGAGATTTTCCTTTGAACTCAAAAACAAATAAAGTAACTAAATTAAAAGTGATAAATAAAATCAACAGCATTAGATAAATTATTTAGTAACACGTAATTTATCTCAAAAATATAAATAAAATCAACAGATTTAAATAATTATTTAGTAATACGTAACTCATCTCAAAGGTAATAAATAAAATCAACAGTATTAAATAAGTGATTTAGTAATACGTAATTCGTCTCAAGGTTATTCTCAATCAAAAGTTTACAACCTTCTTTTATGAAATATAGAATGGAAACAAGGTTATTGTTTTCTTTAATCTATTGGAGTAAAAAATTTTGTGACGCTTTTTGAATTATCAGTTCTTAATACTTCACGTCTATAAAAATTTTTAAAAGTATTTGCTGATGGCCAATTTCCTCGAGCTAGGATGTCGTCGATTGAAGCATTTTCTAACCAGCTCTTTGAGGCGACCGCTGAGCGGACACTTCCCGGAGAAGCTGTTATACCAGCTTCTTTAAAAATTGTCCTTATCCAGCTTGCTATCACAGTACTTGAAGCGGGCTGAGCATCTCCTCTGATTGTAATAAAGAGATTCAATGATTTCGCAGTGTTACGTCTATCGTTTAACAATGTTATAGTTTTGTCTATCCAAAATATGGGATTTAAATTTTGATTCGATAAATTTGGAAGAAATTTCCAATTTGACTGTCTATAATAATGGGTATCAGTTTTTGAGCCCAATTCAGGCAAAAATATTGAATTATCGCAAGTTTTGAACAAAATGATCAGGATCAACTCTTTATAATTTTAAGTCATGCATACGTCGTCCAGAGCATAGAAATAGTAAAATCGCCGTATGACGCGATGGCTGGAATAAATTATTTAAATTGACAGTATAACTGGCTAGAAATGAGCCTAATTTATTAACGTCCCAAATAGGTGCTTTAGTACTTTTTGGATTTTTTAGAGCGATTGATTTTAGAATATGTTTTACCAGGATGTGCGAGGTCAAATGACTTGATGTTTCAGAGTTACATAGCGTAGAAACTACAGACTTATGTAGGAGAATAGTATTGTATGATAATTTATTAATTAAATATAAATCTGATAAAAATTGTGCTAACTGAGAGCCAGTAGGATTTTTTGGATCAATATGTTTATGTTTAGCCCATAACATCCAGCGTTTCCAAGCTACTTCGTAAGTTTTTAGGGTAGATTTTCGCCAAGAGTTTTTGAGCAATAATAACTGTTCATTGTTCCATGTTTCTATCGCCTCGGTCCAGCCCCACATTTCCAAACTTCCGAAGGATGTGCTGAACTTTCGGCGGTGGTTGTCCCGTCGCCGTGTCGATTAGATGTTTGTGTAAATTGGTTACAGTGAGCGGCGCTTCGAGCGCTCGGGCTTTTAGGTCTGCCCGCCAAAAACACTTTTTCCCAACGGGGGACTACTATTAAAAATATTCCTGTTGACCGATTCAGGTGTGTCAGTACTTTGGGAATAAGAAACGGCGGTGGGAACACCCACGCTAGCGGGTAATTCCATGGAACACTGAACGCGTCGTGATATAGCGCATGACGGTCTTTCAAATCTCGGGATACATAATTGTATACTACATGGGCCGTTTTGGATGCGAAAAAATCTATCACTGGGTTTCCCCACTTTGCAAACACCATTTCCACACAGGCTAGCAAGTGCCACTCCGGAGGCTGAAGATGACGCGATAGGTGATCGGCTTGATTGTTGTATCTGCCTGGGATATGGTGTATGCTGAAGTGTTTTTGGTATTGATCGAGCAATGTAAGAATTTGATAGGTTATGTTCATAAGAGGCGTGGATTTTGTTCCTCCTTCTTTTCGTAAGTAAGCAACTGCCGTTTTGCTGTCGCATTGTATCAGGACTGAGCTGCCTTGCAGGAATAGAGCATCTACTATGATTTCGGTCTTTTCTTTCGGCAGGGTTTTCAGATTATCCCTAAGTAAACTATGCTTTTTTGGGGATATAAAATAGATTTTTCGAAATTTATTTGCCACCCTAACCTCTGCAATGTCTGTAAAGTTATTTGGACATGATTGAGAAGCACGCATTTGTCTTGATGTACCAGTAAGTAATCGTCTAAGTACACCACGCTCCTTATATGCCACTGTTCTCGCAATATTTGAGCTACCCAATTCGTAAGAATTGAAAAGGTTTTTGGGGCTGTGCTCAGACCGAACGGTAGACATGTCATCTCTAGTAATTCTTGCTTGTAAATAAGTCGTAGAAAGCGTCTTTGGGACTTCACTACTTTCAGATGAAAATATGCTTGGCATAAATCGATTTTGCACATCCAGTCCTGTGGTTGAAGAAAATCTGGTATTTTGTGCATGTTTATTAAATGAAATGGTTTGGTCAGCACATATTCGTTCAGCGCCTTGAGGTTGAATATAGGGCGAGCTGTGCCGTTGGGCTTGGGCACCAGAAACATTTTGCTACTTTTAAAATGCCTTGGGATTTCAATTGTTGTATAATTGCAGTCATTTCCTTTGAAATAGGAGTTTGATTACGTTAGGATAAATAAGAGGCGGTTTTTGAAAAAATGGTACGCGGTACCCTTGAATTAACCTTAAAATTATCTCTGGTGCTCCCATCATTTTCCATTCTAGGTAGTAATGCGCTAACTGACCTGCTCGAAAAAGTCTCGAGTCATTGTTTTTTATTTGAACTATAGCCGCCTCTGGAAGCTCTTCGAGCATTTCCTCATCCTCTGTAACTTCCACGATCGAGCCGCAAGCTTCTGTTGTGAAACGAGCCTCTATTATTACAGAGGTTGAAATTAGTGTTTGAGGGTTGGCCTTGGGGAGGGTAGTTTTGAAAATAATATTCACCCCGCGAGGGTAGATTCATACAAGCATGCGAGTGCGTGCTGCCTGCCTGGTATTGGGTTCCACGCGATGGAACTGTCAGTTTTCGTGCACCTTGCCCCCGCGAGGGGCGGTAATTGTTTTGGCTCATTTGTGGTTGTGATTGCGGTCCTTTAATTTTCAAGGGCCAAAAAGCTTTGCGAACTCCGTCTGCCTTTTCCAATGCTGATGTTAAAAGATTGGAATCAAAAATGTGCGTGGTTGAAGGTGGGATTTTATTAATTGACGCCTTGACCAAGGGATCACGAACTTGACTTGTTATTGTGTCGCGGCGCATTTCGATACTTTCAGCTCTATGTCCACAAACCATTTGCAAAAAATCAGATGAAATTTTAAATAAATCCCCTTTTAAAAATAGCTCATCTACCTTATTACCAAGATTTTCGGTATTAACATCTGTACTCTCTGCCCAAGAGAGAAGGTTGCGAATGCCTCCTTGCAGTGAAATTTTTTGTTTTAATATACAGTATGTTATGGCAGCATATGATTTATCAGCGTACGTGAGGTGACGCAATGTATCATACATTTTTACCTTATCGTTTGTTTCCAGGTCTGTAAAGCCTGGGTTATGATTGTATAATTTTTGGGTGTTAGCGTATCTTACGTCAGACCAAGAGGTGCTGCCTAAGCGCTGAGCATCCAACAACCTTTTTAAATAGTTATCTGGAGTTTTAGGAATAGATGGTTCCTTTAATTTCGTTTCTATTTCGAATGTGAAGGGATTTTCATGACTTTCATGATCAGGGGCAAATTCTTGAAATCCGTCGTTATCTGGATAAATTGACACACTGTCATCACATGGATTATTGTTTAAGGTAAAGAATTGTCTAAGCTCACTTACTTCTTTAACCAGCTTTTCTATCCTGGGATCAGAGTGCTTGGCACGCTTACTGGTTTTATGTTTGCGCCGACGCTGCCTTTTCTTATTATCCGATGAAGACGATGAATTTGAAGAGCTACTAGTGCTACTAGTAGAGTTGCTTCGTTCCCGCTTGCGCCCTTCTCCACTTGGTCCAGCCACTGCCCATGGCTCAGTATTTGAGGCGTTCCCGTTCATTTGCGAATTAGTTTAAAATTAACACTTAACTATTATTACGACAAACACTGGTAAAAGATTTAAGAACAGTCAGTGTATCAATAACTGGCACACTAATTTGCAACTTTATCGAATGGCATAACCATTAAAAGAAATTTTTTATATCATTGATTTATCTTTAAAAAAGAATTTTAATTTTTAATATTAATTTTATAATAACGCAACAGTCGTGAGACAGTGTTGTAGACGTGGTGCTTCGACGAAAACTTAAACGCCAATGATTTTAAAATGGCGCTCGATGTAACACGAAACTAACATAGCGAGCAGCCGCCAGGTGGCGCCACTTCCAAAAACGGACTCTAGCTGGGGGTACGACAGCTGGCACTTGCGACGGAAACGGAAATGCTCTCTTAATATAAAAGCTTCCAGTTACGGTCAAGTTATTTAAAATTAATATAAACTGTAAAAATTAAAATTCTTTTTTAAAGCATTAAATTAAATTCAGTGATATAAATTTTTTTTTTCTTTTAATGGTCATGCCATTCGATAAAAAATAATTATTTATGTAGGTAGTTGAAATTTAGTGTGACAATTATTAATACACTGACTGTTCTTAAACCTTTTACCAGTGTTTGTCGTAATAATAGTTAAGTGCTCATTTTAAAACTAATTCGCAAATGAACGAGAACGCCTCAAATACTGAGCCATGTGCCGTGGCTGGACCAAGTGGAGAGGGGCGCAAGCGGGAACGAAGAACCTTTACTAGTAGCACTAGCAGCTCTTCAAATTCATCGTCTTCAGCGGACAATTAGAAAAGGCACCGGCGCAAACATAAAACCACTATTTAAAAATGTTGTGGGATGTGCAGCGCTTAGGCAGCACCTCTTGGTCTGACGTAAGATACGCTGACTCCCAAAAATTATACAATCATAACCTAGGCTTTACAGACCTGGAAACAAACGATGAGGTAAAACTGTATGATACATTGCGTCACCTCACGTACGCTGATAAATCATATGCTGCCATAACATACTGTACATTAAAACAAAAAATTTCACTGCCTAAAGGCATTCGCAACCTTCTCTCTTGGGTAAAGAGTACAGATGCTAATGCCGACAATCTTGGTAATAAGGTAGATGAGCTATTTTTGAAAGGGGATTTATTTGAAATATCATCTGAACTTTTGCAAATGGTTTGTGGACATAAAGCTGAAAGTATTGAAATGCGCCGCGAAGCAATTACAAGTCAAGTTCGTGATCCCTTGGTCATGGCGTCAATTAATAAAATCCCACCTTCAACCACGCACATTTTTGATTCCAATCTTTTAACATCAGCATTGAAAAAGGCTGGCGGAGTTCGCAAAGCTTTTTGGCCCTCGAAAATTAAAGGATCGCAATCACAACCACAAATGAGCCAAAACAATTACCACCCTTCGCGGGGGCAAGGTGCAGGAAAAATGATAGTTCCATCACGTGGAACCTAATACCAGTCAGGCAGAACGCACTCGCATGCTGGTATGAATCCACCCTAGCAAGATGAATATCATTTTCAAAACCACCCTCCCCAAGGCAAACCCTCAAACACTAATTTCAACCTCTGTAATAATAGAGGCTCGTTTCACAACAGAAGTTCGCGGCTCGATCGTGGAAGTTACAGGAGTCGAGGAAATGCTCGAAGAGCTTCCGGAGGCGGCTATAGATCAAATAAAAAACAACGAATCGAGCCTTTTTGAAGCAGGTCAGTTGGTACATTACTACCTAGAATGGAAAATGATGGGAGAACCAGAAATAATTTTAAGATTAATTCAAGGGTATCGCGTACCATTTTTTCAAAAACCCCCTCTTGTTTATCCCACCGTAATCAAAAGCCTATATCAAAATCCTATTTCAGAGGAAATGTCTGCAATTATACAACAAATGAAATCCCAAGGCATTTTAAAAGTTGCAAAACCTACTCGGAGCTTTATTTCCCCTATGTTTCTGGTGATCAAGCCCAACGGATCAGCTCGCCCTATATTCAACATCAAGGCGCGGAACGAATATGTGCTGACCAAACCATTTCATTTAATAAACATGCACAAAATACCAGATTTTCTTCAACCACAGGACTGGATGTGCAAAATCGATTTATCCCAAAATATTTTCATCTGAAAGTAGTGAAGTCCCAAAGGCGCTTTCTGCGACTTATTTACCAGCAAGAATTACTAGAGATGACATGCCTATCGTTCGGTCTGACTGTGCTCAGACCCCCAAAAAACCTTTTCAATTCTTACGAATTGGGTAGCTCTAATATTGCGAGAACAGTGGCACATAAGGATCGTGATGTACTTAGACGATTACTTACTGGGAGATCAAGACAAATGCGAGCTTCTCAATCATGTCCAAATAACTTTACAGACATTGCAGAGGTTAGGGTGGCAAATAAATTTCGAAAAATCAATTTTATATCCTCAAACAAGCATAGTTTACTCAGGGATAATGTGGAAGACCGAAATCATAGTAGAAAAAGTAAATCTGGTACTCGGCGAAGGCAGAGCGAAAATAAAAACGTTGCAGAGAATAGTAGGACTTCTTAATTTTGCCAGTTTTGTTATCCCACGAGGTCGACTCCATCATCGACAAACGTTAATGTTTCTGAACTCACTGCCAAAACAGTCGTTAAAAACATATACTCTACCACAAAGTGTATGCAACGAACTGAGTTGGTAGACCCAAAACTGCCAGCTACTAACAACCTTACATTACCCTCCCCAGTGCACTTCCTGGTTACGGATGAATCGGACCTAGCGTAGGGAGTACAGATGAACGATCAGGCTCTATGGGGCAACTGTGCCCCAGAAGAACAGCACCTACATTGCAATCAGAAGGAAATGTTGGCCATACTACATGCTCTTCAGGAACTTGCTATTTTCCTGCAAGGCAGCTCAGTCCTGATACAATGCAACAGCAAAACGGCAAAAGTTGCTTACTTACGAAAAGAAGGAGGAACAAAATCCACGCCTCTTATGAACATAACCTATCAAATTCTTACATTGCTCGATCAATACCAAAAACACTTCAGCATACACCATATCCCAGGCAGATACAACAATCAAGCCGATCACCTATCGCGTCATCTTCAGCCTCCGGAGTGGCACTTGCTAGCCTGTGTGGAAATGGTGTTTGCAAAGTGGGGAACCCCAGTGATAGATTTGTTCGCTGGATGCGAACTGCCCATGTAGTATACAATTATGCTCTATGCTCTGGACGACGTATACATGACTTAAACTTATAAAGAGTTGATCCTGATCATTTTGTTCAAAACTTGCGATAATTCAATATTTTTGCCTGAATTTGGCTCAAAAACTGATACTCATTATTATAGACAGTCAAATTGGAAATTTCTTCCAAATTTATCGAATCAATATTTAGATCCCATATTTTGGATAGACAAAACTATAACATTGTTAAACGATAGACGTAACACTGCGAAATCATTTAATCTCTTTATAAAAATCAGAGGAGTTGCTAAACCCGCTTCACGTAAGGTGACAGCAAGTTGGATAAGAACAATTTTTGAAGAAGCTGGTATAACAGCTTCCCCGGGAAGTGTCCGCTCAGCGGTCGCCTCAAAGAGCTGGGTAGAAAATGCTTCAATCGACGACATCCTAGCTCGAGGAAATTGGCCATCAGCAAATACTTTTAAAAAAATTTATAGACGTAAAGTATTAAGAACTGATAATTCAAAAAGCGTCACAAAATTTTTTACTCCAATAGATTAAAGAAAACAATAACCTTGTTTCCACTCTAAATTTCACAAAAGAAGATTGATTGTATACTATTGATTGAGAATAACCTTAAGACAAATTACGTATTACTAAATAATTTATTTAATACTGTTGATTTAAATCTGTTGATTTTATTTATTACGTTTGAGATGAATTATGTATTATATAAATAATTTATCTAATACTGTTGATTTTATTTATCACTTTTTAATTACTTAGTTCATTTGTTTTTGAGTTCAAAGGAAAATATATTAGGTTGTTTTTTAAACAGAATTTTATTCTATCTCACATTGGCGTTGGGTTACCAAAAATTTAAAGCCCTACTCTAAACATGGGGCGCTACCAGGCGAAAACAAACAGGCTCTCATATAAAAGCTTCCAGTTACGGTCAAGTTATTTAATAGCAGCGTTTTACCTGAAATAAAACGCATATTAAAGTACTTACCTAACTGGAAGCTTTCACTTTAATTTCTGCCTGGTGAATATATTTAGCCAATGATTATAAAATGGCGTTCGATGTAACACGAAACTAACATAGCGTCACTTCCAAATACGGACTCAAGGTGAGGGTACGAAAGCTGACACTTGCAACGGAAACGGAAATGCTCTCTCAATATAAAGGCTTCCAGTTAGGTAAGTATTTTAATATGCGTTTTATTTCAGGTAAAACGCTGCTAATTTCATAAGACTGCTTCGTAATATTTTTCGTTATAACAATTGTTGCTGAAGCTGGTTAATTGAAGAAGATTCTTCCATCCGGTAAGTCGGGTGATGGTAAGGTTCTGGTTTCTCAAGGTAAGTCGAGACGAGCTGAAGGATTCCGGAGCCTGAAACACCTGGGAACCGATTGCTGCACCTACATTTCAGTCAAAATACTGGTAAGTGTCTTGTCTTATTAACCCAGAATAGTAATTTGATTTTCGTAGATTTTCATTAGTTATTTCGTAATTTTCATATAGTTTAGTTCGTAGTAGTTGTTTTTCATATCATACAGTCCATTCATAGACATTTTTGGTCCTTCGGCCAAATTTAATGATCGAAAAGCGATCTTAGGATAATTATTGTTTCGTTTGTCGTATTGTTTATCGTGCTTGCGTGCGTTCGTGCGTACGTGTGTGTGTGTGTGTGTATGTATGTACTTGCTGCCGAACCAATTTTTTTTTGTTTGTAGTTTCAGTATTACCATATTTTTTTTTTGTAAAGGCATGGATACAAGTGTGTATGAAAGCGATAACGATTTTTATCTATAGTGGTTTGAGATATTTTGCACACTTGGTTGGAGGTACTTAAAACCTAATAATAAACGTTCCATTTTGCCTTATTTATTTATATTGCAATTCTTGCGTTCCATTTCAATACTAGCTTCAAAAATATTTGGTTTTGGTACAAATTTTGTATATTTATTCAATAATGACTGAATATCATAATAATTCTGGTGATAAAAATCGCATAGCTCAGGACTATGCTTTTGCTCGTATCAAGATGATGAAAGGTACAGATTTGCAAGGCTATTGCTTGCGAGATATCAAAGATATTGAAGATAGTTTTCATCAAGCTCAAATTGAATTGCTGTCAACGGTTTCACCTTCCGAAGGGGCCACAAAACTCAAAGTGACCTGTCAGTTCGAATATTAAGAAAAATCTATAAAATGTATGTTATTAAAATTTATAACGGAACGACCGTTTCCGGTGGCCCGTCTCCGGTAAAGGACCGGATGATGTAGGAAACGATTTCTGGGCATCCACTCTTAGGTCCATTACCACTATGGTAATTTAATTTCAGAGATCAAAGAATCTCTAGATGTTTGACATCACTAAGTCATACAGATTGCTTTGCGTTCTACTTGACGTCTTTGTGAAAAATTCTGTTGATAATTATTTTCACGGATTCTACTACTATTCTGCAAATTAATTGCCTATCTACTTCTCTTCTATAAGAAAAACCGTCCTCGGCAATTTTGTGTATTTATTTTCTCTCGTGCTGAGTTTTGTGAATTATTGGTAAGTCGCTAATCCAGTTCTCTTTCTCATTGACAGTACGGTTCTTAGTAAATATATACAACGAATATATATTACTTTACTACGGCTCTACGCCGAAACTGAGGTCCGAGAGAAGACTTCTCTGTGGGCTGGTGTACGTTTATCTTCTAACGACGGCGCACCGCAGCTGCTTTGCTGTCCTTTTTTTTGGGAGGCCGGAGTCTACTGAACTCCAAATCCTCGGCCTGTCCGGAGTCTCCTTAACTCCAAACCTTCGGCCTGTGCAGAAGGGGTGCTAGCTTGAACACCGCTACACACGAAGGCTACGGGGCGACCTGCTCTACGCCGAAGCTACTGGCGAGCTGGACTCACGTGCGATCTTGCACTGTGCTCGCCACGTGCGGCCTTACCTTGTGCCTGCCACGGGCGGCATATTCACTACTCATCACACGCTGTTAGGTCACTTAAAATCAGTCCCGTCCGCGTCTTCTTTCTACGGCGGCAATGACATGAGGGGTGCCTGCAGCGAGCAAGACATCGAATCGGGCTCTAGGCCGAAGAGACCTGATTGTACTAGTTCCCTAATAAAAGCTTTAAAACTACACTTAAAAATCTGTGTAGGCAGGCTTGCGTTTTATCGCTATCTTTCTATTTATTTAGGTAGTCCTATATAATTGTAAAATAGGTAGCATTAGGATATTGTTTATTAAAAGCTGTTACTATATAATGAAAGAGTATACTCATATAACCAGCCTTACCCTTGAAAAGTGTTTCTTTACTCACCTCTGAACTCCCTCTATCTTTTCTTCTCCTTCTGAGCACCTAGCCGGTGCATTCGGTAACAGGGCACTACTGCTATAACCTGTCTTGTTATACATTTGATAGGAAACCAGAAATTAATAACGGCTTCCGTTCTAAATTACCTAAAATAAAGATTACGCCTTTTGATAGTAAGATAGAAAATTGGATTTCTTTTATTCAACTCTTCGATTCATTAATTCACAGAAAAGATATCCCAGCAGTAGAGAAGCTTCACTATTTGATGTTGAATGTTAGAGGGTATGCCTTGAACTTAATTAAAAAAAAACCTATTACTAATGAAAATTATATTACTGTTTATAACTTATCAAAACCTCATTATGAAAAGAAAAGAGCATTAGCTAAGATTTTTTTATGAAAAATTAACAAACTGTGAATCCGTTAAAGCAAAGAGTAGTAATGTATTAAAAAGAATTTATCGAACACTTAAAGAAAATATAGACATTTTACAGAAACATCAACTACCTGACAAAAATGATGCAAGTTTTACATAAAAATAAAACTTATAATATTTTCAGAGACGATGCACAGCATCTGTGAGAGATAGCGTTGTAGTACTTCCGTTTGATTCTCAACTGATTTTGTCAGAATTACGAACTACCGTCAAGATCCTATTTATGTGCAAGCAAATGGAACTTCCTTAAAGAAATTAGTGAATTTGCAAAGATTTAATCGCGACGATTGGTATGCTATTAGATTTGCTGATGTCCAGAAAAAATATTTAGCTACCCCCGTTTTTGTTGATTTGCTGATGTCCAGAAAAAATATTTTACTACCTCCGGTTTTGTTGAGCTAAGCGTTAATGATACTTTTAAAAGATATGAAGCGGCCATGTTACGTGAAGACCGTCGTTCGTATTTGATTGAGCGTTCGTTTTTTGCGTTGATCAATGCTTTACAATGCCAAAAAGATGAGCTGTAAAAAGCTTTACAAACTTTAGTAAACTGGGCCAGTAAAAACAAAAACTCTGTAACTCCAAATTCAGTGTTTAGCAAAATAGAATCATTATTTTCAAAAGATTCAGCGCAGAGTAAAGTTACTGATGATTTACTACAAATGGTTTGCGGAAGACGGGCGGATTTTGTCAGTATACGTCGTGATACATTATAACGTCAAATTTCGGAAGATTATCATCGCGATGTCTTGTATAAAATACCTCCTAAAAAATACCTCCAAGTTCGGAAAAGTTGCTAAACGATGAGCTCGTTCAAAACTACCTCCAAACAATTGGTGAAGCGGAAAAATTAGTTTCATTACCACGATCAGTGCATCAATCTCAATCAAAAGACAGTTTATATCGGAACCATAAACAATCAATTAGAACGCAACCTGATAAAGCATTTTTTCGTCGAAACTCGTCTACAAAAAGAGAAAAACATGCGCCGCGGCCACATTTAAGAGCAAACCGAGAAAAATCAGGTAATAAGCGAAAGTTAAAAGATCCCGACCCTCTTTTAAAAATAAACATAGAGAATGACTATCAAACATTTTACAGGGGCTGTCTAAGGCCATTCCAAGGCGTTTGGAGCAACTTAGAAGAAATTTGCAAACTACTCAATGCATTCCATTCAGCCGGAAACCACCACTGATATTTCCACATTCTGTAGTCATGCAAAATTACAGAACCAAAACTTCTCGCGCTATGACTAAGCAAATTGGAACATGTTGGAATCGGAAATACTGGAAAAGGCGGACCGGACACCAAGCTATCTTTCAACCTTCTTTTTCATACCAAAGTCCGACGGCAGCCTCCGCCCAATTTTCAATTTCAAACACTTTTTATCAAAACAAAGCCCTTTCAATTGTTTAACCATTTTCGCGTGCAGAATCAAGATTGGATGGCAAAGCTGGACCTGAGCCAAGCGTACTTTCACGTGCCAACCGACTATCAGCATCGGAGATTTTTGAGGCTCAATTATCATCACGATCCAGATCAGCATCAACTCCTTTAGATGACGTGTCTGCCCTTCGGTCTTTCTTCAGCATCAAAAACATTCGCCTCATTGACCAAGTGGGTGGTTGGAGAGTTTCTCAGAAGCCAAGGAGTCAGATGCGTCGTCTCTCTACACGATTTTCTACTAGCGAATCAGTCGGCGCATCAGTTGTCCTACGACGACTACTGGGCTGGACAATAAATTTCGACAAATCTGTTTTGGCACCGACACAATGCCTCGAGTTTCTCGGCATAACCTGGGACACAATACGCAACGCAAAGTCCCTGTCGGTGCCAGAGTGCCAAACGCTACGCAGTACACTACAGAAACAGTTCGATGTTGGCAGTTGGTCCCTAAAACAATACCAATCTCTAATGGGGAGATTCTACTTTGCCACATTTCCCCATTATGAATTATGATTCTGCACTCCAGAGATGGACCTTTTTGCCTCAGTGACTGCCCACGTGACAACGAAATATGTCTCGATAGATATACAGGATCAACAAGCTCAACACCACAATGCGTTCTGCCACTGACCAGTAGCATTACAGTCTAGGATGGCACCTGAATCAAGCCAGCGAGCTGTACATTCTGATTGCTACGAGATGGAACAAAGCATTTTGGCGAGCAGATGTTCAACGGAGGGCTCTCCGAACATTAAATGTGAATGTGACGTACCTCTGATGAGCTCGTTGCAGCACTGCGCGATGTCACGGTTGTCCCAGTTCTCCACAAGCTTCGCGAGCTCGTTGCACTTGTCGATCGCCTGCTGTCTCCGGACCCTAGTCGCCATCGGTTGAGAATCCCTTAACAAAAAATAATTAAAATGGCATTGAATGTTTAAATTTATTCCATGGATTTAGCATTTCATGTTAACTTTAAATCAGTTTTTTTGTAAAATGGAGCTGTTAGCAATGATTCTTGTAGAAACTTACATCTTTGGTCCATTTCCTAGAGCCTTTATCAGTAGTTTCTTTATAGGATGAAGATTGCATTCTACCTGAAACAACATAAGAACTAAATTACATCTTTACTTCAGTGTCTCTACCTACGGTCTCTATATAAGGTACACTCGTAAATAACAATACTTAAAGATAAGGTCTACCTGTTGCCGTTATCAATATCGATCAAAAACGATCAAAAAAAATCACGTTTGTTGTATGGGAGCCCCCTTAAATATTTATTAATTATATATTTATTTATAGCGGAAACAGAAACACACCTTCTGTGAAAACTTCAACTATCTATCTGTCACGGTTCATGAGACACAGCCTGGTGACAGACGGACATCGTAGTCTTAGTAATAGGGTTCCGCTAATTACCCTTTGGATACGGAACCCTAAAAAGGAAAACATGATTGTCTATATCTATTAAACCAGAAGTAAATCTACTTCCTGTGAACTCATATAAATTTTATACATATTGTCGTTCTGGAACTGTGTGTACGGTCGATAGGCTTTCTTATACTTAGATTTTTTTTTCCTTCAAGTAAAGATTCCCGTTAATTAAAATGAGTGATTGAAGCAAAGAAAATTCTTCATTGCCGAAGCGATTAGAAGATACGTCTAGTTCGTCATCGAAAAAAGATTCGTATTCGTCGTCGCGTAGAAGTTCTCAGACGAAAAAACGTCCTCGGCGCCGTAGTCGAAGGCGCAGTCTAAGCTGTTTAAAACTTTGTCACAACATAAGTGAGTTAAGGTTGAAGACTGCACTACTTCGCTACGCCAACTCATCAATAGATGGCGTTACAATTTCTCGAAACGAAAAGCGAAACCCAAAACGGCGAACCCTTGTCATTATTTAGTATCTTATTTTAAACTAAACTTACGTTAAATAAGAGCCGTTTTTAAAATGATGGCAGAAATATAATGCAAATCCAATGAACTCTCTCAAACTCAACTGAAATTGTTAACATCATCAAGTACAAATAGACTTTAGATTATTGTTTTACAGTTCAAAATTGGTTAGGCAAGGCTTCTTAAACTTGAAACATGTATCATCAAAATTTCTATCAGAGCTCCTGATATTTTACCGGAATCAAAGTACATAAAATGACCTTCTTATTAGAAGGCCATTGGTATCAAAAAGCCGGCAGTTGGTTAAGAATTCCAAATTAAAATTTATTTCAATATTAAGCTTGTCTATTTGTTCAATATTGTTTTGCGTCATTCAATATTGCTTTGACATCGTTCTGTGTTCAATATGGAAAATATAAAATATCGCATTATTTCCGAATACGAATTCCATCGTGGCACTAGCGCTGCAGAAACAGCAAGCAAGGATTAATAATGTGTACGGAGAAGCCACTGTAAAAGAAAACACAGTATGTTTTTAGTTCCAACGCTTTCGTTCTGGAAATTTTGACCTCCAAAACAAACCTCGTGGACGGCCGACCCTAGTTGTCAATGAGGAATTGAAAATGATCGTGGAATCGAATACCTCTTAAACCACGTCAGAGTTAGCCGCAGGCTTCTGTGTGAGTGATAAAACCATTTTGAATCAATAGAAACAAATTGGAAAAGTGAAAAAGCTTGAAAAATGGGGCCGCATGAACCAAGTGAAGTAAACCAACAAACACGCGTCGACTGCTGCGTCACGTTACTCAACCGTCACAATAACGAGGGGATTTTGAATCGTATCATTTCTGTGATGAAAAATGGATCCTATACGATAATCGAAAACGCTCATTACAGTGGTTAAATCCAGGAGAACAACCGGCTAAATACTGCCCCAAGCGAGATTTGACTCAAAAAAATGTATTGGTTAGTGAGTGGTGGACCAGCGTTGGTGTCATCCACTGCAGCTTCCTAAGATATGGTCAGACGATTACGGCAAATCTGTATTGCCGACAATTGGAGACCATGATGGAAAAGGCAGCCGTTAAACAGCCGAGATTGATCAACCGCTCTAGCCCACTGCTGCTTCAGGACAACGCTAGACCACACACTGCACAACAGACGGTGGCGAAACTAGAGGAGTTAGGATTGGGATGTCTCCGTCACCCACCACACTCCCCGGAACATGCTCCAACCGATTACCACTTTTTTTGGAATTTGGATAATTTTTTAATTGGAAACAAATTCAATTCAGATGAGGCAGTCCAAAACACTTTTTTGTTGATTCTCGCTCCCGCAATTTTTTCAGCAAAGGAATCAACGAAATCCCTATATAATGGCAAATGTGCATAGATCACAACATTACCTACTTTGATTGATTAAATAAAAAAATTGTTTTGCTTTTTCCATATAAACATAAATTTCATATGTAACGACCTAATATTTTGATCATATAAGAAAGGAGCAGCGTAGCCTAGTGGTCGACATGACAGATACCAACTATTTTGCTCCGAGTTCGATGTTTGGCTTTTTAGAATAGATTATACATAATTACGAGTATACAGAATATATAGTAATATATTCTTCCAGTTTCTTTTTTTTTACTTTTAATTAATGACTAGTGATTTTAAATACCTAATAAAAAAGTTTTATTCTAGACAAAAACTAAATTTACCTCCTATCTAACGAAATTGTTTTTCGTGCGTGTTATCTAGGTAGCTCATGTACGGCATTTTGAGATCAGTTTGGATAATTTTTAGTTATCCGTTCGTACCGAAACCGTCGAAACAGGAACTTTTTCAAATACAAATCATCTCATTTACATGTAGGTAGGTACATATAAGTATAACCTGTACCTTCAATGTATTTTGCATGGCGAATATCGCTGAATCGACATCTAGCGATACATTATTTTAATACTTTTTAGTATTCCGTACATTCCGTTATTAGGCAGAAACTACACCTTTATAAAAAGCGTTGTCTGCCGCATCTCACACTACTCAGCTCTCGGGACCTTGGAGCTTATTGCGAAGTTTCAAGGACCTCAGACTCGTGAATTCGGAAGCAAAATGTATGCGAGTACTTTCACGGGTACTTACTTGCATTCGTTTATTTGTCCAATTTCCGAGTCCGGAGAGACCGTTCGAAGTAAGCTCCCTTGTTTAGTCTCGAGAGGCAGGATGTACTATGCCTATCTTCTTCTTCTTTAATTTCTTCTATCTGCTGCATTTTTGTTTAAGTAAGTGTATGTATGTATATGTAAGTATTAATTTATTTATGTATATTTATTTGGTATGTAATTTTTATGTAGGTATATATAAAACAATAATATTTATTTAACTTTATACATAATGTTGTAATTTGAATGATACGAGTACACCACCTACCCAACTCTTTATTTTATTTTAATTATAGCCAGTTGTGTGGTAGAACTCGCTTCTTGGCGATAACACCGCCTATTGCATCTTATAATTAGATTACCTTGAACATAAAGATCAGGAAAGCACTTTAATCTTAATCTTTGTCTCTAGCATCAATTGGAGAAGCGTTGACTTTGAGAAAGTGTAATGACGTTTCTTGCGTCAGATATTAAAAAGATATTTAAATTTGATATTCAAAATATTTCGACTCGCGCGGTCAACGGCCTGTATCAGTCCAGAGTATCAACTACACCAGTACATCCGGAATTGAAAGCCGTTGACCGCGCGAGTCGAGATACTAGCACGGCAAGATCCGTCTAGTGCAAAATACGCCTATGGAAACACGACGAATTCCCCTTTCTCGTCAGGCGCTTATGTTATAACAAATGTAAAGACTGGTACTACAGTGTTAAGAGTCCACAAAAAACCGAGTTAGGTCTTCAGATTAGGAAGTTTATTGGGAAAAGTCCCGAGCATTTCAGACTCGGAAATTCGAAAAAATATTGTATGCAAGTAACCTAGGTCTTACCTCTAGAGATCCGTGAAAGTAGTAGAGGTATAAATACATTTTACTTCCCAATTCACGAGTTTGGCGTAATAGAGCGATTACAATAAGCTGTTACATTGCCAGTTTTCTGTTGAGTATGTAGGTACACGCACTAGTGTCTTGTGTTATTATTTATTCGACCTTAGGTATTTAAAAGTGAAAAACTAAATAAATGTGATTGAAATTACGAATTACCTAATCACTAAAACAAAACTAAAAATTATTATTATTTGTGTATTCAAAAGTTTAAGTTTTGTGTTATGTAACTTAAATAGGTACCTAAATAGCCACTATAGGTAGCCACTTTTTGACAGACGTAGGGATTAGACTGCTAGGTAATACATAATACCGCAAAATCTAATATATATAAATCTCGTGTCACAATGTTTGTCCTCAATGGACTCCTAAACTACTGAACCGATTTTGATCAAACTTCGTAAATATCTGTTATTTGATCCAACTTAAAAGATAGATAATAGAAAAATAAAAAGATAGCCGGACTCGGGCACTATAGGTAAAAACCAACTTTCGCCGGGTACAGAGGGACGGCAGCGGAACAACGTTCGCCGGGACAGCTAGTAAGTTATAAATAATATTGAAGGACTGGTCAGTAGCGGCCAATGACCTTTGTAATAACACGCTTTAGGTTTACAAATCTTGGAAGTTGAATTCAACCAACTAAATTTTTTTACCGTATCGATTTCAAAACTTTGTAAATGTATGTATGTGCTAATACCGATACCGGTTGTATCGAGCTGATCTAATGATGGATACAGGAGGTGAATAGTGAAACTCTTCAATTTCAAAACCCTTAGCATTAATAATTCTGTGACTTGGCGACGAGTTTACTTTTTTATTGGTTACTAGTAAACGTCTAGAGTTTAGGCTCTATTTGTTTGGGTTAACAAGTGTTAGTGACGAAAGTGTGTCATTTAGTATTTTTGTAATAAAAATGTATTACACCAAGAGTAAAACGTTCATTTAGTATTGGTGTCATAAGTATCAAAGTATGTACCTACCTACTGTTTAAAACAAACACCTATCAAAATTTTTTTACGATCTTTTTGTCACTTGTACCACCGAAAAATACCACTTAAGACATTCGTTAATACATTGATTAACGTATTAAATAAAATATCAAAACAAATCAATTGAAGTCGCAAACTTTTGGTTTTGCATGACCAATATTTTTGTTAAGCACGTTTCATAGCTACCCGACCGACTGCAGCGCACGAAATATAACAATGGCAAAAAGGGCGTTATCAAGTAGGTTAGTTTATGTAATGAATGACCAACATGGAACATAATTAAATACGGGGCTCTCATAAAACAAACGTGATTTTTTTGCAATTTTTATAGATAATGGTACGGAACCCTTCGT
The DNA here is from genome assembly GCA_946406115.1 of Apoda limacodes. NCBI lineage: Eukaryota > Metazoa > Arthropoda > Insecta > Lepidoptera > Limacodidae > Apoda > Apoda limacodes. The sequence continues at coordinate 350,130 of OX291555.1, forward strand.
GCGCGAGTCCGATTCGCACTTGGCCGAATTTTCATTCCGTTGACCATTTAACAAGTTTCCTTTGAACATAATTAAATCTAGGTACCTATGTTCACCTACTATTCCATTATATATTATACATATACTAATTCTTTTACTGCAAATAGTACTTTGTAATCCTACATATTTATTTAAAATTACAAAGTTAGTTATGCAGTTGGTGTATAAAAAAAATGTATAAAATAAATATTTTAGTTTTTCCTTGATTTATAAACTAAACACTAATTGATTTCTAAATTTAAAGCTTCTATGTCTGCTAGAAGTGCCTTAGAGTTTTGATAATCGGTCAGTGAGTGAGTGAGTGACAAAATTAAGAAACTTTGACTATAAATGAAATTTAAAATATACCGTGTTTAAACAATGCCTGCTTGGTTACTGAAAAGTCAGACTTCTAGTTTTATCCACATCGAAGTTATAGGGGGGTCGAAAATAGTTGAACTGCTTCGAAAAAAGGATGATACGGCCGTGTCGCTTTTGTGCTCGACTTGGCACCCAGATTTCCGTCATATTCGCATCAATCCTAAAGAAATTTTACAAAAAGGTGTCTTATGTAGGTAAAAACACAATTAAACAAAAATGTAAAGTAGTTCTCCATACTTATTGAACTGTGATATAATTTTTTACGCTATTGTGGGGGTATCGGCGAATAGGTCTTGAGATCATTTAAGGTGTTAATAAAACTTTTCTTTCATATGCACACTACACAAATTATTACCTTTCAAGGTAAAATGTTGCGTTCCGCCTTTCGTTGTGCCTTTATTAGTGTAGGTATTACCCAGCGACGTGTACGTTTACCATAATAGTTTTCTACTGTGTCTACACGTAATCTGTTTTTCTTCTAAATTCGGGTTGGGTATTAATAAACTCGTTGTTTTTTTTTTAAATCATTGTTATTATACTAGCTGGTTAATATTATCATTTTAAGTAGCTTACAAAACTTGTAGGACCTTACAAAACTTTTACCTCGATTGGCACATTCGTACTTTTTGCACTACTTACACTTCGCTACTTAGTAAACATTTACCTAGATTAGCACTCTCGTACTTTTTGCACTACTTACACTTATCTACGAGGAAGCGTTTTTAAGTTCGCGGAATGACAGGGTTGGAGGGGGTTGATTAGGCTCATTAGGATCCTAACATGTTTCGTGACTCATAATTAGTATAAATACGAGGTTACATTGTTATTATGCGATTAGGATTGCCTTGGAACGTGACCATTGTTACTGTAACCCTATCGTAACCATAGTGTTCGGAGCAATTCCGATTGTATGAGCGTATCCAGCTTTCGTAACCACTGCATAGGAGACGCTCGTCACACACGCGGCTAACAACACTACCTGTCCTGTGTTTCGCCGTGAGATGCGGAATAAAAAAGCGGGCTCCGTTCCGCTCACTAGGATGGGCAAAACAACGGTAGCGCAGACAACTGTGGAGGAGTCAGCGCCTGCTTCATTGATGGCCCCGGCTAACTGACCCCTAAGGCCAAGGCCAAGGGAAAAAGAGCAAAAAGCCGAATGTGACCGATGAGGCAACCAGTCCAAAGAAAACTCTAGCTCATACAGCAACCGAAAAAGACTCCAGCTCCCTAGAAACGTCCATCAGCGTCATCCAGGTATTGCTGCAAACAATCAAGACCGGTAAAAACGCGGAAGCCATTGCCCTCAGAGATGTACTTAAACTCGTGGGAACACATGGTAAGTGAGCCTCTGAGGATAATAAACTGGAACGCCTCCTCCCTGCAAGGAAAAAGACGCCTGCTGCAGCTTTTCCTGGAGGAACATAGCGTGGATGTCGCACTAATCAGCGAGACTAACCTCCGGGAAAATGCACCATATGCCATCCCAAACTATGTCGACGGCAGGAAGGACGAGAAGAACAAGCAAAGACGAGCCATGCGGGGCTTAGCGGTGTTCGTTAAGATGAGCGTCGTCCATTAGCGATTACCGCAGAAAACCTTCTCATCCATGCAAACCCTGGGAATAGAGATCCAGATTGCTGGTAAAATAGTCAGACTCTACGCAGCATATAGACTACCTAAATGAAAACTCAATTAAAGAGAACTTACGAGCCTGCTAGATTTCGCATTCCCGACTATTGTTGCCGGCGATCTCAACGCAAAGCATCTCGCCTAGAATTCCAGCAGGATCTGCCCGCAAAGACGTCTTCTCTTTCAAAACTCAGTGGACCACTGATATGACGTCGCCAAACCCCAAGAACCAACTCATTACTGGCAAATGGGTGCACATTTTCGATATTGTGGTCTACAAAGGTCTACGAACACCAGCTACTCAAGAGGTCCTACATGAGCTCTCATCAGACCATCGGCCCGTTCTTCTCCCCCTTGAGGAGCTCCCTACACGAGTGGCCAGGGCGCGCACGCGCCGAAAAACCAATGGGAGACTTTCCAGGGAGTTTTACAGGACACCGTCCCTCTCGGTTCAATGTCAAACGCTGAAGGCCATAACGTCCCCTCCGTTCATCTTTTATGCCGGCAGCTGTCTACTAAACCAGATCCTGTCAGACCGCTGCTGGGCAGCGATAACCTACCCATACTACAGTACTAAGAAATGCAATATCTTCGGTATAGATAATTTGGATTTCTCAGTTTGATGGTAGACTATTTTGATGCGACCGTTATATGGCAAATATAATTTTATTTGTTTAATAATAATTAACAATGATTTTTTCGCTTTCCCGTCAAATTAGCGACTTAAAATTTTCTAAACTAATAGATTTTAAATCAACAGTCAATTTGTATATTTTTATAAAGGGAAGTTATCACTTTTTTAGAAAATACAGATAATGTTTTTCATGTTCAATGACCTTACAAAAAACAATTTGTGTTACCGATTGTCAAGCACCTACGTCATTTTTAACTTAATTAATAAGATAAGATAATATAAATATAAGTAACTCTGTTGACTTTTGTAATTCTAGTTTAAAATATATCAATTGACATTTGAATCAATAGGCATTATATTGACTCAAGTAGTGCTCGATAGAAAGATGAAGCAGTCTGTCATTCGTGTCCCAGATATTGATCGGGAATGTTGTTTAAAGTGTGCTAACGAAGTGTTAAATTAATAGAAGTAATTATTGTTCTAAATATTAGTGTAAATAAAGTGATTATTTTGTATTGAAGGGCTTTTACTGAAATTACCGATTATCACAAGTATTATAAGTCTTTGTGAGAGTGTTGCAAGAATAAGGAAACATCGAAATAGTGTTCGTGACTGTGTTCGTAATTAAAGCAAGCGAAACAGTAATTGTCAAGTATTGACTTAATTACAGTCTGAAATAGAAGTGAATAACATTTGTAACTGCTAAATTAAAAGAAAGCATAAAGCCGGACAAATTTTTCATACAATTCGGAATGTGAGCGTAGAATGGGCGAAAAGCGAAAAAGAAAAATAAAAGATATAAATAACTAGAATATTATTATTTTTATTGAAACTGTCTGAATAACAGCCCTAGGAAAACCTAGGGCTGTTATTACAAATACAAAAGTATTAAGCAACATTTTCATTAGATTTCAGCTAAATTATGTGCACTATTATATAAAAACAAATCGAAAAATGGTAAAAATCAGAGGTAACCTTGTGCTTTTATTCTGTCAAGAAAATTTTGTAGCATCATGTTTTTGCTAATGTCAGACCTTGGAATTATTATGTATCTATAATGTTTTTATAATATTTATTTAGACTTGATTTACTAAGTCAAAATTAAATTCTGTCATTACCTTTATGCCCCCTCATAAAGAAAATATCTAAGCAGGTGTTCCTTAGTATGATTTTTTGATTGTTATTAAAATGGCATAAAACGAGCATGACCGTCACTAGGACTAAATCACACACTTTCGTACTGAATATTGAGTAAACTCAACCTGCTTGAAGCTCTCCCGGTCCTCGGTGGCGGGCGCGATCTGCAACAACGCCAGCACGTACTTGTGGTAGAGGAAAACGTGCGCGACGGGCGCCAGCAACAGCTTGGGTAGGTAGTACTTTACCGCGAGCCGGAAACCGTGACCTGCGGTGTCGAGACGCTCCGATAGCTACAATTCAGAAAAAAAGATGCCAGTTAGAATCGTGAACTAACTAGAAACAAAGGACTATAAGCATATATATAAAAAGACTATAGATGGATCACAATAAGTTGAACAAAAGACCTATGAACAGTACGCTTCATTCTAACGTATGTCTTATGGCATTTTGCTTTGGGGTAAGGCAGCTAATAATGATACAGTCTTTATTTTGCAAAAGAGAGCAGTACGGTCAATCTATCAATTACGACCTCAAATTTCTGTTAGGGAACTATTTAGGGAAATTGATATTTTAACTGTTCCTTGCCAGTATATCTTCGCTTGTATAATGTATGTACGCAAAAATTGACACTTATTTGCTAAAAATAGTGACCTACACAGTGTTAATACATAGAATAAGGATAAATTGGTAGTTGTAAAATGTCGTCTTCAGAAGGTACATAGCTCTTTCGCAATACAAAGTATATTTTTCCACAATAAAATTCCAGAACATGTGGTTAATTTACCCTCAAATAAATTTAAAATATATTACAAAGATAGTTTAATGAAAAAATGCTATTACAAAGTTGATGAATACATAAATAAGAAAAATGCTTGGAAAAATGAGAACTTAATTGATTTGTATTGGAGCATTTGCAATATTTTTAAATGAAAACATTGTATGTTATGTTATTACCTACGCAAGGCTATATTGTATTTTAATATGAAGTATAAAAGATTAACTGCTGAGTTTCTTGCCGGTTCTTCTCGGTAGTAAAGCATTCCGAACCTTCCAATCTTCTCCTCTTATATTTTGTTCTTTTACTACACACATTGTAACTAGTACAATCGAAGTTTTATTGGAGTTGCTTGAGTGTGTCCTGCTCTCTCAAAGTGTTGTTTCTGCGGTGGTGGCATGTGCGTCGGGTCGTTACGTTCCCTAAAACATGGTTGAGCGAAGCGATGGCTGATTCATGTGTCATATTTGTGAACGGTGCCGCCTGTGGAGGCTGGTCTGCTCTTGCAAACTTCGTTGTATTCTTAGTATTTGGTCTTACTTTTCTGTTTTGTTTATCAATACTGTAAGACATTGATTATTTCTACGTCATGAATACATAAACTGTCTTTTTTTTATATTTTGCAATTAGATACTTTTTTATGTTGCGCTTGAGTTTTATATGTCATGTTTTTTTGTTTTTAATGGAAAGTGTCCTTCCATGATAAGGAGGGCATTTTCCAATATTTTAATTGGACGCTGTAAGAGAAAGGGAGAAAAGAAATGCCCTTGCTGAGTTTCTTGCCGGTTCTTCTCAGTACAAGGCCTCTCGCCTTATAGACTTACGAACCGATAGCGTAGTGACATTCATAAGTGCTCAATTATTGTAGCCTAAATTGAATAAATTATATTGATTGATTGAATGCTAGTTTTACGTGTATTAAAAAGAGATAAACAAATACAGTTCGCGCACGTCATCAAGCAAGGCGCGCCATTTCCCGCCGGCAGCCATATTTGTTGTTACCACGTGGTAACAAGGTGTCTTTTTAATTTTTTAAAATAGATTTAACTTTATTAAATGATTGATTAATAACCACGGTATGTAACGTTCTCGGTTGTTTAAGTTGAGTGGAGGTTTTAAACGAGAAAAATAGAAATCTGTCAATCCATTGGTAAGTCAAACTCCTTTTAATTGTGATTTTATAATTAAATTGTAAATGGCGGGTTCAATTCTACTAAAACTAACTAATTAGAAGTGCAAATTTTGCAAGTATATTTCTGTTTAATCAATAAAACTAGTGTTTTAATAATTTTGTCTACTATTTAGTGTTGTAACCCATACTTGGAACCCAAACAATGTCGATTTTATGTTAAAACAAAAAAAAAAATCCAATTTTTTACAGGTTTCCCCAGTGACCTTGGATTAAAAAAAAAAGGGCATGTACCTAAAATACCAAAAAGACGATCAATAAAGTCCTTCACAACATACACGAATTTGCTCTTACATAGGGTCACAACACGAAACTCTCCTTCCGACACTAGAACCGTGACGGACTGGGATGAATTGGGGCAATTGCTCGAAAATACCAGCTCGCCACATCTAGATCGCGTTCCCAATGTAATCTCTTCCGCGACCGACTTGAACGTAGTTATCGACTCACTCACTAGCCACCTGACCGCCAACGTTGGCGAGTGCTCAATACAAGTGCCGGTTGGTGATTATCATCAGCTAATCCTGCCTCAGCACACCAGATCGCTAATGACTGAGCGTAACGCGGCCGCGCCCGCGCTCCCACTATCGAAAATAAAGCTCGCTTCAACGACTTACACTGCTGTGTAAGAACCGCTGTAGCTGAGCTTTGCGCCCAACGTTTCGGTGATGTGATGGAGAACATTTCTCCTTTTCACCAAGCTTGTTGGCACTAAGCCAAAGCTTTAAAATCAGACACCGCCAACTCTCTCCCTCCGTTAACTCGTCCCAACAACGTTGCCGCGTTCGATGACGACGAAAAAGCGGATCGCCTAGCGTCTAGCCTACAAGCCCAATGTGCCTTAAGCACACACCCGTTCGATCCCGACCACGTGCGTGCGGTAGACGGCGAAGTGGAGCGCAGAACTTCTCTGCCCCCACAGGACTTCCTGCCCCCAGTCACTGTCGACGAAGTCAAACAGGTCATCAAAGACCTATGCCTCCCTATAGCCCCCGGCGCGGACGGTATCTCTAACGATATCCTAAAGCGCCCCACTCTTCCCCTTCTCTCCTAGTAGCGATTTTCAACGCTGCTATCGAAAATTGCACCTATCCTTCTCAATAGAAAGATGCAGTTGTTATAGGTATTCACAAGCCAGGCAAAGCTCGTACCAAGCCGTCCTCCTACCGCCCCATAAGTTTACTAAAGGCCCTAGGTAAACTCTACAAGGCCTCCTCCTCGCTCGCCTACGGAACGCTAACGTCTCCAGAGGCATTTTAATAGACGAGCAGTTCGGCTTTTGTGCCACACACTCATTCGTCCATCAAGTCCTCCGCATCACGTAACATATTCTTAACGGCTTTTAACCAGTATTAGGTAAGCCAAGCCACACGGACGCTGTCTTCTTCGATGTAGCGAAAGCCTTCGACAAAGTCTGGCACAACGGTTTTATTTTTAAACTGTACAACTTTCAGTTGTCAGACCGTCTCGCGCTCATCATACGAGACTATTTGTCAAATCGTAGCTTTCGCTACAAAGTAGAAGGCACTCTCTCTTTTCCCCGTCCCATAGAAGCGGGCGTCCCGCAAGGGTCCGTGCTCGCCCCTATCTTGTACCTTCTGTACACTAACGACATTCCTAAAACGATAGGTACCCAATTAGCCCTCTTTGCGGACGATACCGCTATCTATACCACCGATAGGCAAGTGAGTCGAATCACTAAGAGACTCCCATCCGCAACACCACCCTAGGCGAATGATTTCGGAAATGGAGAATCGAAGTGAATCCCGACAAAAGCTCTGCCGTACTCTTTACCTCAGGCCGCCCTTTGCGGCCATATCCCCTCTCACTCTTCGGTAGTGCCATTCCCTGGCAAAACAATAATATCTCGGTGTGACTTGGCGTCAAAGTTTTATATTGAAGATTCTTGCTTTCGTGAGGGATATTGTCAAATAAATTTCCATTTTATGCAGTGCAAATTTCTAAGCCAGCAATTATGACAGTGTCAAAACAAAGTAGTGTAGATATAAAATTATATTTGTAGTTTAAAGTCTTATTCTTACCTTCAATATTTTTATATAGTAGTTGAGTACTACTATGCGATTATAGAATTAAAAACTTTCTTGTTTTAAAAAATATATAGTGCAATAATCTTTTCTGACTCGGCTGTCATAAATTAAAACTCCAGTTGCCACATTGAAAACTTGCAACGACACTAGCGACCAAACATCCAAGGTCAGAGGGTCAGATAAGTTTGTTGCACTGTAAGTACCTATTTTATTCACTAATACAGCTTCTGATAGTATAGTTAAATGACTTTTTTTTAATACATATTGTTTTAAAATGAATACATTTTTAAGGTCATACAGATTATCTTGTAAGATTTTAAACTAAAAAAATCAGCCAATTTCTTCTCTTTTACGCAATAAGTTAGGGTTCCGTAGTGGGTAAACTACTTTTACGGATATATTCAGATACAGATTTTGTCTATTACAATTTTAGGGGGGAATATTAATAAAACTTTTAATGGAATTTTAGAACACGTGGTTAAGTTAAATCTGTAATGAGTGAAAATGTTAGGGCTTAAAAAAATGAATACTTTTTAGTACAGTTTGAAAATGGGGTGGGTATAAAATAAAAAAAATAAATGTTTTCTTTTCTGCTTTTTTAATTCAAAATGTATGGAATCGAATGCAAAATTAGTACTGAACAGACAAAAAAAAAGAATACAGACTAAAAACTAGTTACTATTGTATTGTCGGCTCCGTGGCTCAGTGGCCAACTGCTGCATCGAGGGGCGTGGGTTCGATTTCCACACGTGACAAACATTTATGTGATGAATGTATTTTGTTAAGACGGGTTCTTCTCGTAGTCAAACTATTTAGTCTAACTGATTTGACCACTGTGAATTAGTTATCTGGTGGTAAGATGTTAAAGTGAATCTAATCCTTAAGGGGGGTAATATGAAGGATGGAAGTGTATATGGAAATCCATCATTTTTTTAAAACTAAATGCAAACACTTTCATAATAAGATAAACTTCTCACCATTTTTGTAAAATTATTCCCTAGACGGTAAAATAGGATATAAAAATTTGTATTGAGAATTCCGCTACTATTGTATGTAAACCCGTAAACGGTCTAAAACTGTCTTTTTTCTTCAAAGTCCACGCGGACGAAGTCACTACTTTTCTGATGATTTTGACATTCCTCAGTATTTATTGTCTATACAATTTATCGATAACAGATTACAGGTAGAAATACAACACTATCGGTTGTTTTTTTTTTTTTTTTTTTTTGGTTGTTTTAAGGTGGCAAATAAGCTTACGGTCCGCCTGATGGTAAGCGGTCACCGTCGCCTATGGACGCTTGCAAAACCAGGGGTATCACTTGCGCGTTGCCGACCCTTCAGAAGTCTAATAATTCTTACTTGAAGAACTTCCATACTGCTGTAGTCCTTGCAGAAAACCTAGGCAGGGAGCTCATTCCGCAACTTACGCGTTCGCGGGAGGAAGTTTCTCTGAAACCGCACTGTACGCGACCATTTAGGTTCTAAAGTGTAAGAATGAATTCCCTGCCGATGGCGAGCGGCGAGCGGTGCGATGGTAGAAAGTAGCCGTGGGCATCATTTCGAACAATTCCTCAGAACACAACCCATTGTACAAGCGGTAGAACACACACAGTGAGGCAAAGTCTCTTCTCAGACTTAAGGGCTCGATACCGCAAGTGAGTTTGGAATCGACAATTCTCACAGCCCGTCGTTGAACCGAGTCAAAAGGGCCAAGCTGGTATCCGGGTGCACCCGCCCAGAGATGGCAGCAGTACTCCATATGGGGCCGAACTTGCGACTTGTAAAGTAACAACCTTTGCCCCGACGTGAAGTACTGCTTCGCTCTGTTGAATACACCAAGTTTTTTGGACGTCAGCTTCACCTTATCTTGTAAATGATCTCGGAACGTCTCGGTTGTTATTGTATAGTGGTCATTGTATAGTAAAAGTGGTGACATTCTAATTGTTTCGACTATGTTTGACCTACTAGAGCTTTTGTGTCTTATGACATTTTGTTTGCTGTAACAAATAACATATATAGTTACTGCGATCGTGCTTATGACAATACGTCTATTTTTTTTTTTATTTCTATTGCTATAAGTGACTTTTGAACCTTATATACAAACGATGACAGTACTCAAAACGGGATCGTCGATTATGTACTGGAGCGCGTCGCAAGACTCCTGCGTGGAAACGATGTTTGCGTAACTTAGGACTATTAGTGACATTTCACTTCATAGATTATTGTGCTTTGGATGATTATTTTGATAAAAAGAAATTTATGAAAAATTTATCAATTGATAAAATACATAAATAATGATTTTTTATTTTATTTATTAATTGAATGTTGTGTAAAATCCAAGGACTTTATAGAAATGGACGGGACTTTGCAAAGTTTTCGCCTTACAGTGTACTATTAAAATTAGTATTTGAATAAAACAATAATTATAAGAAGTTTTTTTAAATAAACTAACGGCTAATTTAATCGCAGTGGATTTTGATTCAATAGCCCGATTAGTTTTAGCTCTCTAACGGAAACCTTAATCATGAGCTGCAGGAATTAGGACAAACCACAAAGTTGTATTCCATTTATAATACACACAAGCTTTTGCCAGCGGCTTCGCCCGCCCTAAATTTGGTTATCGGAGTAAGATTCTTACGGCAACTCCTCAATTATAGAAAAAAACCTACTCACACGACGTTATCTCTCCCTCTTGCCCTCTGTCTCTCTCTCTCGCTTTTTCAAAAATAATAAATAATTAACTACTATAAATTAATTAGCTAATATATTAACCTTGGGATCTTGGTGCTCCATACAAACTTTGAACCCCAGTTTAGGGGGTGAGCTTTGAAAAATCTTTTCTTAGCGCACACCTACATCATAATAGCTAGTGTGCTAAATTTCAGCTCGATCCGTCCAGTGGTTGGAGCTGTGCGTTGATAGATCAGTCAGTCATAGTTACTTTAGAGTAACGCTAACTTTAACCCGCGACTTTGTTTACGTAGAAGGAGAAAATATTTTTTAAATAATAAGAGACTGCCCGCCGGCCTTGCACATCATAAATGCGCGCGCAGTACTTTATTATTATTTTGCTCCGATTTTATTTTAAAACTACGATATCTCCTAAGATATTCATTGAAATCGAATGATGTAAATGGCAATTTCGTTTTAAATTAAATACTTGTAGTGAATAACGTATTTATAAGGATAAGGATTAATATCATGTTTATAAAAACACATTCTCAAATAATGCATTATTTTGGAACAAATTTGGTTAGCATAGAAAAGGTTATAGTAAGCCAACCATAAAATATAGACATATATTGTGGCGGATTCTTTAGAAATGTTAAAGGGGAACAATTCTGTCATATATGATTTTTGCGTAAGTCTGACCGTTTACGCAGCGCACGCAGTGGAAATAAAACTCGATTCTGAAACAATCCTCATTGGTGCTCCGCTTCTATTAGTCTTTGCGTGATGATATTTATGCCGATACAACCGAAGTGCCTACACCTATTCTTACTCAGGTATTTCCTAATCTATCAGAAAGTAATTATGACGCTCTACCCTCAATTTCATCTTTGCCATCTCTGCCTTCAAATCAACCACTTGCATCCTCGCCTGTCAGCACACCTTTGACGCGCGCTCAAAAAATGAAACGCAAAGCTCCTGCCATAGTTGCTCGAAAAATATGATGCTATGAATATGTAATGTCCCTAAAAAGATTTAAACAAATCAGGCGATTTTTACATTTTACCAATAATTCTGAAGCCGATATATCAGATAGATATTATAAACTACGTCCTGTAATTGATCGCATTTGAACACAGTGTTTATCCGTAGAAGAAGATAATGCTTTTAGTATCAACGAAATGGTATAACGTACAAAGGGAAGAAAGCAGGAAGTCGTCGTCAATATAACCCAAATAAGCCTTGTAAATGGGGTTTCAAGAACTTAGTCAGAGGTGTATCTGGCATCATTTATGACTTCTTGCTATACGCGGGAGATGACACTTTTAGAGGCATTACATTTACTGAAGAGGAACAGACCATGGGTGTTGGAAGTAAAATAGTTTTAGCTTTATCTAAGATTATTAAAAATAAAGCAAGTGCGGTATATTTTGACAATTGTTTTACTTCCTTGGAGCTGGTACATATGTTGAGGGAAAATAAGACAAAATAGACTCAAAGATGCTGCTACTGAACTACTAACTGAAAAGACTTGAAAAAGAAAGGAAGAGGTGCCTTCTGTCAGGTTGTTTGTAATAAAAATAAACTTAGTATTTTCAAGTGGTTTGATAATAAACAGGTTACACTGATGAGTTCTTATGATGATGCATACCCTATCAAAAATATAAAACGATTCAGCAAAGAAGCAAAATCTCATGTTGATGTAAAATGTCCAAAAATTGTCAAAGACTATAATCGTCACATGGGAGGTGACGATTTGGCAGACATGCTGATTGCATTATATCGCACTGGAATAAGATCGCACAGGTGGTATATTAATATTTTATCGCAGCTTTTGGATAAATGCATCAACAACGCTTGGCTTTTACGTCGGAGACACAATAAAATAACCAACACCACTAGAAAGCAGGATCGCCTAAAAGATTTTAGGTATGAAATCTACAGCGGCCTACTGTTACGAGGTTGAAACGTTTCAGTTGAAAAATTTACACGCAATTCCCGACAAAGCAAAAATAAAAAAACCGGTATCTGAACGACCATGCGATGATGTCCGGTTTGACAAATATGACCATTGGCCGCAAATAACCGGATATCAGAGATGCAAGTACTGCAAAGCTGGCCAGGCAAGTACGATGTGCACACAATGTAAGGTTCATCTTTGATATGTGAAGAATCGAAACTGTTTTTTGGAGTACCACCGCAAGCAATAGGGTCTCTGAACTATTATAATACAATTATTTTGTAAAAAAAAAATTGTTCAAAAAAGATTTATTTTATCAAATATTTTTACTTCCACCGAGACAGTTATTTTTATTTAAAATCATGTTATTTACAATAATCTTTTGGTTTATGTTAAAAACTACCAGTAACATTCCAACTCTTCCTAAACATAACAATGTACAGCATAATATACATTCCAAAAAATACGATAATCACTGTACGTGTAGCAATGTATAGAATAGTATACATCTTGTTTTTCCAAAATTTTCATATCACGATTTTTTTATTTATTTTTTGATGTTTTTTATAGCCCAAAGAAGCTACCCATAAACTTTTTTTTTGCTTTTCTTTAAAAAAGCAATCTTGCCACGATAAGTGTTAATGCAAGTATAATATAATTTAATTATGCTTCAGCACGTCTAGCGCTCGATATCTTTATCGATTGCGTACAACCCTATTACGCTTCAGATAAGAGTACCTACACACATGGCCGTGTGTTGTGTTTATAGGCAACTATTATTGTGTGAGTGCGGATTTCATACAGTTGCTAAATCATTTCGCGTCCATTTCTATAACGTCCTTGGTAAAATCATATTGTTTGGAGTTTTACACTGTGTATTAGATAGTTGATGATATCTGTAGTCTAAAATGTGGAAGTTTAATATTGAAAACAGTTTTGTTATAATGTAAACAAAAATGGCATGATTCCAGTGTGCCACTTGCACCGCCCCACCGACAGATTTTTTTGTTTATTATTGACTATTGTTACTAGTAGTTTATTAGTAGTAAGGGTTTGGCTTTGACTCGATAGAGCTGGCTCAGTTGTGTATTAGAATTAAAGCCTACTGGTATTAACTGTGGTGCGAAATAAAAGCAATGGAAGTATATTGCTTCAGTGTAATAATATTCTACGCCGCGACGCTGCCGAAACAGAATGGGAATTTAGTATTTAAAAATACTTCAGTTAAGTGCAATTGATTACGTCACTAGCTTGAATTTAATTATGTAAGTAATAAATAACCTAGTTGAGAGTTTTATCTGTTTGTGGCATTTGGCTGGACCAGTCATTATGGTCCTTAATGACGTATAATTGTTCTTCTTGCAGTTTGTCAATTGATAGCTTACAAATTGATAGCTTACAAATTGATAGCTAACAAATCTTGGAAATATTTAAAGGTCTTTTTGTGTTTTTACTTGAAACTTAGATTTAATAAGCAGATAGTTTATATCTCGTAGAAATTTTGATGATTTAGTTTTTCTAATGAAACAATAAAAGAGCGATGGCTAGAGTTTCTTCCACCGTTTCTTATCTTTGGAACGTCACCTTGATTCCGAAGTGTTAGTAGTTTACAGACTTTTCGTTCATCATTCTTTTAAACTTACTTCAGACTTTTATTTATTTTATCTTATCGTCAAAATACCTCCCTACATTGTTATATCTATATATCGTAGATGCTAACACACTCTTATACAAACAAACGATGACAGTACTCACGACGGGGTCGTCGACAATGTACTGGAGCGCGTCGCGAGACTCCTTCGTGGTAACGATGTTTGCGTAGCGCACGTACGCACGAAACTCTTCCACCTCCGCCAGCTCTACAAAGTTAACAATAAAATTAGCAAGTCTGATTAGCAAGCGCGCCGAGGATTAGGTAGAAATCCCTTCGAAGAAATAGCAATATTGATTCTGGTACACAACACCCGATGTCAAAACCATTATTTATGATGCAATTGTGCGAAAGTGAGTACTTATTAACACGAGTGCTAGTTTGTGACATGTGGTGTAGAACAAATTAATAACTGCATACAATACTTTTTATACTTAAATTAATAAATAACACAAAACAATAAAATATTTCAAGCAAATTTTAAATTTTTAGCATATAATAAAAATTAATATACACACGCGGGGAAAAAAAAAATCATGTACGGAAGACGTAGCGCCACCTTCAGCTCCTTGTGTTGTTTTTGGTGCCTCTAGTTACACTTAGAAACTTCTTCTTATTCTATTACGACTGTCCAAGCTACTCAATTAGTATCGCAGTAAATGCGATGCGATGCACTTGTTGAAACTGGTTCATCAAAAGATAACCTTCCAGATATACGACGTGCCTAATTTACCGTTTTTTTGGATATTCCGCAGTATAATTGGTCACTGAAAATCACCTTAATGCCGATAAAAGAGACGTGCCTGCCCTAATAACTATTAGCAGATGAAAATGAAATAAAATTGATATAATCTCTGCTTTAAAGGAAGCGACTTTAAACCCCCACAAAGTGTTAAAAAATTGTAAAATAATGCTGTTAATGTTCAAGAACCCCACAGTTCAGTTTGTGTAACGTAAATTTATATACAAACACGATTTTTTGTAATAAGCCCGAATCTCGTACCTTGGACAAATCTTAACCAAATAAGACGAAATCTTCACAGAAAGTAGCTCTCGTTCTCATATCGTTTATAAAATACTATCCTATTTTAACTTAAAAATATTAAGTAGCTTAGTGACTAACTTTTGTTCAAATAATCTCTCATAAATGGGGTTGGGCAGTGTGCAGACAGACCCTTCGGTTATCTGTGGCACGCGGCCTACCCTAAACAAGGAGTTTCTTCTTTGGCGTATTATGTAGAGCGAGAAATAAGAAAGCGCGAATTGCACACAACAGAGTGATTTTATTTAAAACCAACTTAAAAAGGAGGTTATCATTTGACCCTATGTTTGTATGTATGTTATACTGTCAGAATTGCACAGTTTTTAGATATGTTTGTCTATACCAGCTTCCACAAGCAAATATGTGTTATTTCGTGTATGTATATATTTATGTTTGTGCGCGCATTTCTCAAAAACTCCAAAAAATTATAAGTCGGATAGCAAAAAATCGTTTTTAGTTGGACTAGGTATACTACAACTTAGGGAACAGTGCAAGTTTCATCAAAAACAGCTCAGGAGTTTTTGAGATAGAGAATTAAGTGTGTATAAGTCACTACTCACGAGGAAATCGTGCCGTTGGCTCAGCAGTTTCAAAGTTTGCATGCATGCTCTAGCTAAACAATCTCAATGAAAATTTTATAAATTTTTTTCAAAATGTATGCCTTGACTGTAATCACACGGTTTTGAACACTTGAATTGGGCGGACTGCTCAAGCTGATGAGCTGGAATTTTGTGTGAGCTAATATGTATGTATGTCATTTATTTCTTTATAAAAATTAGATTATGTCTTAAAAAATATTCTTAATAAATTCAACAAACAACAAAAATAAAATTATAAGGAATAATAATATTCAAAACAAATACAAACAAATATGTCAAATATGTAAAACAAAAAATATATATAAATTGAATCAATATTCAATACGAAATTTCAAAATGTCAAGATAAAAATAAAGAAATGTCAAAATTAATTGAAAAATAGATAAAATAAAAATCACAGCTTTTCACTGTATTCTTTGACAGAATACAGTGATTTCGACACTTAAAGTTCTTTCAGTCGGCGAAGCGGGACCTACGACTCGCGGGATTTTATCAAGCAGCCCCAACCGTCGTGGCACACGTTGCAGGCGCCCAGTTTGGCGAGTCACTCTGCCAGGGACGCTAATGCGTTTGCAGGTGTTTACACTCTTCAATCTCAATATGAATCGGATTTATATTTTGTTCCTTTACTACACACATTGTATCTATTACAATCGAAGTTTTATTGGAGTTGCTGGAGTGTGTCATGCTCTCTCAAAGTGTCTCTGTGGTGGTGGCGTGTGCGTCGGGTCGCTACGTTCCCTAAAACATGGTTGAGCGAAGCGATGGCTGATTTATGTGTCATACTTGTGTACGGGTGCCGCCTGTGGAGGCTGGTCTGCTCTTGCAAACTTCTTAGTATTCGGTCATCGGTGTAGGATTTCAGCGGCAACTCCTCAATTATGGGGAAAAAAAACGGATGATACTTGAAGTTTTCAAGTAGCTTATGTCCTTTTCCGGGACTCAAAACTATCTGCATGCCAAATTACATCTGGATCGGTACAGCGGTTTCAGCGTGAAAAGGTAACAGACAGATTTACTTTTGCATTTATAATATTTATTATTGTATTATATTCGTGGATAGTTTTAAGTATATATATGTAAGTATATGAATGTACATATGATTGTGCAAAAATATAATTATGATGGCGCTAATGCCACTAGTACTAATAAATATCGGAATTCACTGAAATATCTAAATTCTTAACTCGATTGACGATATTCGACGCTTTACATAGTGCGACATAAAAACATAAAAACAAAAAAAGAATTGACTTACTAACTTATTTTTTATTACCTAATAAGTGTTATGGTACATATTGTATACTCTTTAGCTAATTATCAAAGTATTGTATTATTACATTGAATGGAACTTCTTGCCAGCTCTTTTTGGCAGAAATTAACATTGTTTACATTGTATTGACGATTCAAAAGTGTTCTTAGAAACCTACTTGAATAAATTTTTATTTGATTGAATGATTGATTGATAGACAACATCTACTCGTCGCCTCAAGCTATTTTCAGACAAAAAGTCCACATTTTGGTCGCCGACTAATATAACGTAGTAAATAAGAGAGTCACTCTTATTTTCGTCTATTAACCTACCAAATAACAATTCTAAGTTATTTAACAAAGTGTCAAAATGTCCATTGCCCGTGCGATATAAAACAAGAATTAAATTAGAATCAAAAATTTCGATGGCAGCAAACTCAAAATGAAATTGAACAGCTAGGCTCTGTAGGTCGTTTCGCTGGCGGTAAGTAGGTATCGACGGTGTGAATAGTACAACACCGCCGTGGGCGATGCGCGTGCGGCAGTAGCTACCCGCCGGTTCATACCCACATAGCTGAACTCGCTCAATCTCAGTTTTTTTACACCAAGTTTCACTGCATGCTAAAACGTCTGGTCTCTCAACTCTCAATAACAAGTCTAATAACTGATCGATCGAACATCTTGGTGTATAATTTTAAACTGATATTTTGCGTCTAGCGTGGTGTTTTTGAGGCAGGATTTTTTTAAGTTTTTTGGACAAACAACAATAAATCGCCTAATTGATACACCTGCTGGCCAGTGCTTCGCATTCCTCACCAAGTTCACTTTATCGGCGGGCAAGTCGAGCTTGAAGGACGAGTAGTTGCCCCTGGTTCCATCGCCAGGTGAGTTTTGCACAGTATTGAGAAGCTCGTTAAGTATTTCTTTTTGTAACTGCATTTCACGTTGTTGCATTACAATAAGGCATTGTAATGCATTATAATAGCAGCTGTTTAACTCTCTCTCAATTCTTTGATATTGTCCTTTAAATTTGGAATTACGTCAACTAACCTTTTGTCCGAGTCCTCTTTTCCACTTGTTTTGCTCTTTGAGGGTACCATAATGCCAATTGTTTTTTGCCACAATGTTAAATATAATAAACTTAATTGTTTTCAATTTTAAATATTACGTGAAAATAAATAAAATTATTATTTTTACCACGTAGCAATTTCAAACTCGCTGTTGATGTCAACGGTAGTATAATAGCCCTGTAATTATTAATCCGGTGCGCTGAAGTGGGATATGCAATATTTTTGCTATATCCATATTAAATAATGTTAACATAGAACCAGAGTCTAATAATGCCCCTGCCTAATGGAACTTTCTCTCACTTTCGGCAAGCTCTACTGACACTGTGCAGAAATAACCAATTTGTCAGATTTAGTAGGTGAGTCGCTAGTGACAAAGATGAAATAGGTACGGGCTGACTTTTATTTTTGTACAATTTAGGCTTATAAATATGAGCTGATTTGACAGGGTCACTGGGTGTGGGTGACCGTTGTCTTTGTTCACTTGGTGAGTGTCGATAATGTGGTGATAGTAAGGGTCTAGAGTGGAATGAGTTGGGTTGTGGTTAGTAGTGTGAGCGTTGGCGAGGCTGTGCTCTTTGTGACACGGGTAGAAGATGAACTGATGTCTGTATCGGAGATTTGGCACCATATCAATAGAGAGAATTGTGGTGGTTTTCAAACATTGATAAAATCCCAACGATCTTGTATGAGCTAATTATTGTATTGCATGCTGGCTTTTTATTTTTTTTTCTGAACGGACTATGACCGGGCTTTTGGGGCGAGACTCTGAGCCCAAATAGCGCCCAACGCTCAAGCGTGGGGAACCTCGGCTTAGGTTGTCGCTCTTGGGGTCGTCCCTTCGACCAGCGAGAGCCACGAACCCAGTGTGAGTGAGTGAGTTAGCACCAGGAGGGGAGTACCCCGTTATGCGGTTGCGATTGCGATTGAGTGGGGGCCGAGAAGCGCCCCGGCACTATTTGCCACTCATATATGAGGTAGGTCCGTGCGTTCGAAACGATATCGTCATCTGGGGCCGTTAGTACGTGCCGAGGCTGCCTAACTATAGTTTTTCGACCATGCCGGTCGGTCGTGGGCATGGTAGGTTGTGGATTGCACAATTAGTCGGTTCGAGTGATTTTGCGTACGCTATAAAAAATAGACTGCCAGGTCTTTAAGACATTGGGGAATCGTGGGGAGCTCGAAGTTCCTGTGTAGGTCGGCATTCCGGACGAACCACGGGGCTCCGGAGGCCACTCTGAGGAAGCGGTTTTAGAGGGTCTAGAGTCTATAGAGGTTGCGTTTAGACAACGCAGAGACGACAATAGCATATGCTAGTATGGGGCAGATGCAAGTGGTTTAAAGAATCAGCTTAGTACTAAACGACATCTTACTGTACTTGCCTATCGTGGGATATAGCCGACCGAGGACAAAAGCAGCTCGGTCTCTAACTATTTTGGTGTGATCGCGAAAGTCCACACGCCTATCCAAGGTCACGCCGAGATTTTTTTTGGCCTTGTTTTGTCAAGGAATGGCACGGCCTTAGAGTGAGAGGGAAGATGGTCGCGGAGGGCGGCCTACGGTGAAGAGAACGGCAGAGCTTTTGTTGGGATTCACTTCGATTCTTCATTTCCGAAACCATTCGCCTAGGGTGGTGGTTGCGATTCGACTCACTTGCCTGTTAGTGGTGTAAATAGCGGAATCGACCGCGAAGAGGGCTAATTGGGTACCTAACGTTTGAGTGATGTCGTTCGTGTACAGAAGGTACAAGACAGGGGAGAGCACGGACCCTTGCGGGACTCCTGCTTGTATAGGACGACGGGAAGAGAGTGCCTTCGACTCATAGCGAAAGCTGCGGTTCGACACATAGTCTCGTATGATGAGTACGAGGAATTCTGGCAACTGATAGTTGTACAGTTTATAAATTAAACCGTTGTGTCAGACTTTGTCGAAGGCTTTCGCTACATCGAAAATGATAGCGCCCGTGCGACGGGGCTAACCTAATACTGGTTGGAAGCCAGTGTGAATGTGTTCCGTGATACGGAGGACTTGGTGGACGCACGAGTGTTGGGCGCGGAAGGCGAACTGCTCGTTGATTAAGATGCCTTTGGAGACTATAGCGTTCTGTGTAGGCGAGCGAGGAGGTGGCGTTCTTAAAGTTTACCAAGGGACTTTAGTAAACTTATAGGGCTGTAGGAGGAAGGCTCGGTACGGGCTTTCCCTGGGTTACGGATGCCGATAACAATTGCATCTTTCAATTGAGAAGAAAAAATGCAGACTGGGGGCGGAGCGGCCTGAGAGGAGGAAGCGGGGGTTGTGTCCATTGCGGCTTGCTCTTGACGAGCCGCCGAGCAGGACGGGGAAGCGCTGAGCGTCTTGGGGCGTTTGACCTTGGAGTCTGAAAGAGACTCTGACGCGGATGACGTTGGCGGTTTCTTCCGCTTTTTACCCTGTTTTGTACCCAAGTCGACCACTTGGTAGCCCTCATCATTTTCGTTTGAGGACGACGCTGACTCCGTGGACATTACGGGCCCGCTGAGGGCGCAGGGGTCGGAGGGGGGGACGGGGAATCTGATGACCGAGTAAGGGTAGACGCCTGAGCGGTGAGAGAATGAGCTGGGCCCATAATTACAGATCCGAGATTAGTCGAAACAACGAGCAACCCACCTGGCTAAAGTAACATGGCCTTATCCAAGCCAAGCAACCCAAGGACATCAGCGCCAAGCAGAAGCTCCACAGGACTAGGTAGGTAGAACCTTACATCGGCCAACTGCAGACCGGACGAGAAATCCAGCACGCCCGTCAGCAGGGGCACCTGAGGGTGATGACCCAAAATGTCTCTCAGGACAACAGCTCCTAGATAATACTGCACGTTAGAATTGAGCAAGGAGGAAAAGGAAAACGAGATCGTACCCACGACGTTATCCACCCGTAGACTCCCTACTCCAGAAATCCCATTACTCCGCGGAGACGCTTCACCAGCCGCAGCGACATGAGACACCCCTGGGCGCCTGAGTCCAAAATGGCGCGCACAACTACAACAGGTCCGCGCGGTGAATTAACTAAAACCTGAGCGGTGGGCAAAGCAGTTGTGACAGGTGGGAGAGAGACTGGTGAAACGGCTGCCACGAGTTATCGCGCGTTGGCCCGACCGGAGCGCCGTACTTGGCCCCGGGGCTCCTTTGGCTTATAATGCCCCACGCTTGAACCCGTATAAGCAAACGGGTCCCACGCGGGCATAAGTGGCAGCCGAGACGCGCGTGCCATCACTAAACAGAGAGGATTACCCCTGATCGACGTCAAAAGGTAACTTAATTTTTGTGAGTCAGATAAGTCAGTCCGTCGGTGCACAATGCTATCAAAAAGTGTAATAAAATTAGTCCACTCATTTAATAATCCGCTAAAATGAGGAATATCCAAGGCTGGCAACCGTTCGTTGCATTTTTGTTGACACAGCCTCGTTAACCTCGTCCACTACTGACATACAAAAATCATCTCAGACTTAAGGGTTCGATACGGCAAGTGAGTTTGCGATCGTCGACAATTCTCACAGCCCGTCGTTGAACCGAGTCAAAAGATCCAAGCTGGTATCCGGGTGCACCTGCCCAGAGATGGCAGCAGTACTCCATATGGGGCCGAACTTGCGACTTGTAAAGCAGCAACCGCTGCCCCGACGGGAAGTACTGCCTCGCTCTGTTGAGTACACCAAGTTTTTTGGACGCCAGCTTCACCTTATCTTGTAACTGATCTCGGAACTGAACATCGCTGGAGGTGTCAACACCAAGGATCCCACTGCTTTTGGAGATGGAGAGGGGAGTGTTCTGGAATTGTGGTTTCGTCATCCGTTAACGATAAGAAACCCTGGTATGCCTGATCCAGTTCATTTACTCTTGTCGGAAACTGTGCAACTCTTTGCTTCAATGCAAACATCCGATCCTCCCGTTTAACCAATCCTACAGCACACGAAAACCATCTCACTAAATTCGTTTAGATAGCCCTGAACTCCTTGACCGATGACGTTTTTTTTTATAACTAAATTAACACACAAACACAAAAAAAAATCCAAAAACTAACCCAGAAACACAAACGACTCTGTTTGTTATATATACAGCTTGTTACAGCAACCAAGTTACTGTATAGACCCGACTACAATTTACACAAATAATACGTTATCTTACAATCCGAAACAACAAACATAAACATAAACCACCAAACCATAGAACATTCAAGTCTATTTTAATTCCGATTTATTTTACAACTACAAAATAAATGTAGGTATGTACCTAATTAGCTACACTTTGCGAATGTGTCCGGCGAACAATGATAACGAGAACCTAAGCGACGTGATCCCGAAGTCACGCTTTGTTAATTTATTTATTTACCTTAAATCCGAACGAATTGTAATATGATCCAATATACAAAAACAAACTAACGAAACCGTTTACTACGTTACAAACAGTGGTCCGAAAACGTCTGCCTACCAGAATTGTAGCCGAAAATGCTACTAAATTTTGGGTCGATAAGTAAATTGCAATGGCTTACCGGTTGGCATCAGTTGTTTGTGTAAAATGGGGTGTAGTGAATTGTGTATATGTCTATCACTGACTTATCCACTTTATATATAATTAGTTCAAATAACGTACGCCGCCGCGCGTTCCGAAGTATTCTGACAGACTGACGCGCGCACGCGCACGGAGTAGGCGACAATCCTATTTAACTTGTCACGCCGGTCCAACCAAATAAATCTTTCCCGAACACTTTATTTATTTTAATTCTCCCAAAATAACTAGTTCTGTTGTGGAATATGGCATTAGAACTTCGTCAGTCGTCAAACTCAGGTGCGTATAGAGTAGTTACGTCCGTGTACACCGCTGTGAGACCAGTCAACACACGTATAGATGCGAGTGTAGCCGCCGTAGTCTACGCGCACCCACAATATCGACAAGCCCCTGCCTTCAAGGCTATGACGGCGGCGACAGCAGATATCCTCCAGGACGAACATACATCCACCGGCAGGACTCACGAAATTGTGCTCGACTTTGTATCAGTGATATCATATATGCGTCTCCGTTAGAAAAAGAATGTTCAGCTGCGCAGTCTCAAGATGGTGGTGGATTGCTTAAAGATTGGCGTGAATACCCCTGATGTTGCAAAAATCCACATTATTATGAGGTAGCCGCTTAAAGTACACTTTTATTTTCTTTGACTTCAACACATTCAAAATGTGTGGACATCGGAGGACCGGCAGTGCTCGGCGTAAACACGGCGTGCTGGTACAGCGGTTTAGGACACCTGATGAAACGGCTGACTGCTGATCGCCCGACAAGTTGAACGGGTTCTCGAACCGAGGGATTACCTATTCTCCGCCAGTGGAGGCTGAATCGGCAACTAGTAAGGGTAGCTAGTGCGATGGGTCACCTTATTGTATAAGCGTGTTACGTAGGTGTAGTGTAGTGAGGGTAGCTAGTGCTATGGGTCACCTAATTGTATAAGCGTGACTCGTAGGTGTAGCGGGTACAGCCTGTGGAGGCTGGTCTGCTCTTGCAAACTTCTTTGTATTCTTAGTATTTAGTCTTACTTTTTTGTTTTGTTTATTAATGCTGTAAGACATTGATTATTTCTTAGTGATGAATACATAAACTGTCTTGTTTATATTAGATACTTTTTTATGTTTTGCTTGTGCTTTATATTTCATGTGTTTTTATGTTTGTAATGGAAAGTGTCCATTTATGATAGGGAGGGCATTCTCCAATATTTTAATTGGACGCTGTAAAAGAAAGGGAGAAAAGAAATGCCCTTGCTGAGTTTCTTGCCGGTTCTTCTCAGTACAAGGTCTCCCGCCCTCTAGACTTACGAACCGATGGCGTAGTGACATTCATAAGTGCTCAATTATTGTAGCCTAATCTGAATAAAATTATATTGAATTGAATTGAATTGAAGTGTTAAGTCAAAAAAAAAGTCAAACTTGCTGAAACTATTGATATTTTTATGTACATATAAGATTTTCATATATGTACTGCGATGCTAAAGTAAAAATTTTTACTTCCATAAAACTATCCCTCAGAGATATCCTAGATCCTAATTTATAAATAGCACGAATTGCCCTTTTCTGTAACAAAAATATTGTATTTACATCAGCAGCGCTACCCCATAATAGGATACCTAGTAGTATATTTTAGCTATTTCCATAGTTTAATGACATATGTAGGATACCATATCGTCGACAGTGGTCAATTGTCTTATTTTCGTAATCGCATACAAAGCAGAGCTAAGTTTTTCGGCTAGGTTATGAATATGAGGACCCCATTGAAGTTTGGAGTCCAGCGTTATGCCAAGAAAGACTGTTGAATTAACAAGTTCAAATTGCTCGCCATTAATATTAATACATTTCTGTATCTGACTAACATTTGGTAATGTAAATTTAACACATTTGGTTTTTTTTTCATTAAGTAACAAATTATTAGCGTCAAACCAATTTAAAATTTTAGAAAGGGCATTATTTAATTCATTATAACATGCCTGTCGTCTCTTAACTTTAAGAAGCAAGGAGGTGTCATCAGCAAATAAGACAATGTCATGGTTTTTAACATGATATGGGAGATAATTAATGTAAATAAGAAATAGAAAAGGACCTAAAATTGAGCCCTGAGGGACTCCCATAGTGACTGCTGATCCCGGAGATCTTTCACCGTTGACATCTATTTTCTATACTCTCCTACTCATATAGGAGGTCAAAAGGTAGAGAGCTTTGGCTCTAATACCATAGTGATGTAGCTTCCTGATGAGATTTTCATGTTGAACACAGTCAAATGCCTAAGATAAATCACAAAACACTCCAAGAGCATCATGCGAATCGTCCCAGGCGTTAAATATATATTTTTAATAGAGCCACTCCTGCATGAGTTGTGGAACGGCCTTTCAGAAATACAAACTGTTTACTACTAAGTAGGTCATTAATACAGAAATGGCTTAACATTTGACAAAGTATGATTTTTTCAATAACTTTACTGAGTACAGGTAATATTGAAATAGGCCGAAAATTGTTAGTATCTGTTGAACTACCTGATTTAAAAAGAGGTATAACTTTGCATCTCATCGGGAAACACACCACTATCAACACAACTATTAAAAATTGTGGCTTAGGGTTGCGCTATAACATAGGTCTATGGTGTTTTTTATTTATAATGTTTTAAATGTATTTATGATACCCGTAGGACTAATGTTTTTAAATACAAAGGGAACTTAACATTCAGGAACATTAGTTTTTATTAATTTTACTTGAGTTAAGATGTTCAGTTGTTTTAAATGGAATACTGCTAAAAAAAAATCTAAGGCAACTGCCATCTCAGAATTTGTTTTTAAACTAGTATCATCTACAATCAACTCAAAGTCTTGACAAGAATTCCTAGCTTTACCAGTTTCATTATTTATTATGTTCCATGTAGTTTTTATTTTATTTGTTGAATTTTTTACTTTATGTCTGAGATTAATTGATTATGCAACATACAGGCTTTTTTAAAGGTGTTTGAGTATTTTTTACATATTCCCTAAATATTTGGCTATTATTTCATGTTCTTTCTTTATATAATTCATACGGTTTCGCCTACTTTCATAAATACTTGGGGTGGCCCATTCACTAAAACTAAAGCGACTGGAAATTAAATATTTTATTATACTGTGTAATAATAGTGTTAAGAACAGTATTGTACATATCATTTGGGTTGCCATTATAAGGTAAATCCGGAAGTTTATTTAAATGATTCAATCCGTTTAGTTGTTATTGGTATAAATTTAATTTCCTTTTTAGTAATACTATTCTTTCTCTCTAAAACCACTAATTGTCCACAATGATCTGACCCTAGATTGCTTATAATTGATTTTGGAATTGGTTTCATGTCAGTAAATATATTGTCGATGCAAGTGGCACTAGATACAGCAATTCTAGTTGGTTCACAAAACAAATTATTTAAATTAAAAGGCCGAAATAAGGTAAGCAATCAGGTGCTTAATGAGCTATTTTTTAAAATGTTTATATTAAAGTCTCCACTAACAATGATTTGTTTATTGGAATTGCTGATTTTATTCAGCACTTCTGCCATAACTAATTCAAAATTATCATACATTACACAAGGCGGCTTGTATACACTCACAACAATGAGATGCTCAATTTCTATACAAAACAGCTCGGCAGTTCGCTGAACTGAGAGGCTAACAATGTCTTTACGTTCCTTAAACTTTAGCTGTTTACTAACTAAAATTAAAGAGCCACCTTGGATTGCATTTACTCGGCTAAACGAACTTCCTACCTGGTGATTAGTGAAATTGAACATTCACTGATGGCTGCGTAGCCAGTGTTCAGTGATACATAAAATGTCAATCTTTTGGCAGTTTATGAACAATTCAAATTCTAGTTCTTTCTGAGACATTCCTTGTATATTCTGATGCACCAGGTTCAATGGAATATTATTTTTAGTATGACAAAGTTTATTTTTTTGTTTCTGTTTGCATAAAACTTGAGTAGACATAGATTGTTTAATATAATCATTTTTAATGTTGGAATTATATAATATGCCAAAGTGGTCCTTTGTTGTCTGAAAATTTAATTTAAATTATTACATGTCAAATTATTATACTGCTCAATAGAAGCAGGTTGTTTAGCTAAATGATTAGCTGAAATGTCAATTACACTATTATAATTGCACTGCTCAATAGAAGCAGGTTGTTTAGCCAAATACTTGGCTGAAATGTCAATTACACTACTATAATTACACTGCTCAATAAAAGCAGATTGTTTAGCCAAATTATTGGGTGTGGTATTAATATAAAATGATAGCGACAAGGCTAACACTCTGGTACAATGGTGTGTGAGATAATATTTATGTCTTGTCCTTATATAATTATGTCTAAAAATATTGTTAGTATCTATCACATGAAAGTTATTGTTATTGCTAGACATAGTATGCAAAGCTAAATTTAACTCACATCTAAGGTTGTATTCCACCTGACCCTTACAATAGGGAAATGTAAAGTGTGTGTGTATTGAGGGTAGCTAGTGCTATGGGTCACTTTATTGTATAAGCATGTTTCGTAGGTGTAGTTTTGTGTAGTTTAGAGAGGGTAGCTAGTGCTATGGGTCACTTTACTGTATAAGCATGTCTCGTAGGTGTAGTTTTGTGTAGTGTAGAGAAGGTAGCTAGTACTATGGGGCACCTTATTGTATAATCGTGTCTAGTATGTGCAGTTTTGTGTAGTGTAGAGAGGGTAGCTAGTGAGATGGGTCACTTTATTGTGTAAGGGTCTTTCGTAGGTGTCGTGTACTGAGTGTAGGTGGTGCGGTGGTACGCCTTCAGCCACTCATTAGCTCACGATGTAGGGTGGCGTGGGTGAGTCCTGTATAAGCGTTTCTTGTAAGTGTAGTGTAGTATGGTGTAGTGAGTGTAGCTAGTGAGGTTGGTCGCCCTTACCCTCAAAGCAACTCCCGATGTACGGCGTTGGCGAGTCCTGGGACATTTCCATCGCATCCTCTAGGTTCCCGAGCAGCGTTACCGTCAGCTCGTAGATGTCCACGATGTTGCCGAATATCAGGAACACCGTCTGCGACACGTCACAACACAACACATATCAACTAGCAAGGTAACAGTTATGGTTAACATTACACTCTCTACACTACCTTACTAACTTTGGGTTTGGGAAATTAAACAAATTATAATATTTAGGGGTTTAGGGAAGGCTACCCGACCACCTCTGCCACCGACAATTTATTTTTCCATTAAAGAAATTAACTCAACTTAAAAACACACTTGTTATTTTAGGCTATACAATTTTATACCTTTTTAATTAAGTTCACCTATGCTGCCTATAGGTGGCGCTACTGTGCTTATGTTAATATCCTTCCTGTGTAGTTATCGAACGAAAATATATAATAGAGTCCATTAGTGTTAAAAAAAAGCAGTTCATTCGGCGGTATGAGTTGATCCCATTGAGAAAATGTTATTTGTAAAATATTCTTAGTATTAAGAAGAAATAACGACAAAAAATTACTGCGAAAATCAACAAAAATAGATGAATCAAGAGAGATTTATGTTCATCAATAATCAATAATATCACTCAGGTGGTTTAAAATAGAAGAATCGAGAGAGATTTATGTATCAATAATATCACCCAGGTGGTTAAAAATAGAAGAATCAAAAGAGATTTATGTATCAACTTTTTTAGTCAGTCTTTGTTTATATGACGATGGTTTAAATGTTATATAGACGAATCATGTTTTAAATTTATAACCTGTATTCACATAGATTGGTCATCAAAATCGAAACAATGTCATAAACAACAATGACAAGAGAACGCCATCTAACGCTAAGTAGTACCGTGGAACTAAGCAATCTTGTTCTAGTGGTACAAGGCACCATCAAAGGAATATCACTATTCGACACTAGATGGCAGTATTATACTAAACTGGAAACTATACAGAAAATATTGGAAACAGCCGAACAAATGAAAGGCATGAAAAATTAGAATATAATATTAGGTCCTTACATGTGAAATTGATGTTTTACAGAACTGGCCACTTTGATCTCCAAAAGCTGGCGTTTGGTTAAGAATTCCAAATTCAAAATTTCAATTTTAAGCTTGTCTATTTGTGTTTCAAATGTAATAATTCATTTGTTTTCGCGTCATTCAATTTTCCTTTGACGTCGTTCTGTGCTCAATATGAAAATATAAAATATGGTATTATTTTCGAATAGGAATTCCATCGTAGCGCTAGCTCTGCAGAAGCAGCTCGAATGATTAATGTTGTGTACGGACAAGCCACTGTAAAAGAACATACAGTACGTTTATGGTTCCAACGCTTTCGTTCTGGAAATTTTGATCTTCAGAACAAACCTCGTGGACGGCTGGAGACCCTAGTTGTCAATGAGGAATTAAAAGTGATCGTGGAATCGGATCCATCACAATCCACGTCAGAGTTAGCTACAGGTGTCGGTGTAAGTGATAAAACCATTTTGAATCATTTGAAACAAATTGGACAAGTGAAAAAGCTTGAAAAATGGATACCGCATGAACTAAGTGAAGCAAACCAACAAACACAACCCAACCCCGTGCAGAGGTGTACGCACTTGTGTTGTATACGTTGGACGGTGCCAGTCCCAAGTCCGGATAAATGGGGAGGGCCATGACCTACATTTTCCAAGGAGCCTATAGGCTGGAAAGCGGGCATACTTGGAAATGCACACACACACACACTTGATCTAACACATACATAATTCAGATTCCCTCGCAGCCTAGTTGGTAGTGTGGCCGACTGCTGTGCAGAGGGCGTGGGTTTGATTCCTGCACTGGACAAACATTTATGTGATAAACATTTGTCTCGGTCGTTGCCTTCAACCAGTTGCGACGTGCTCAGTGGGGAACGCAGCCACAACGGGCGTGCGGTAACCACACAGTCGGCAAGCGGGCCTAATATGACGGCTGACGCGATCCTGACTAAACAGCACGAAGCACTGGACGGGGTGACGTCTGAGGCTCCCCAAAGTGAACTCCTGGGCGAGCTGGAGACAACAAAAGGCCAATCCAACCGATCGCAACCACAACAGGTCCGAAGAAAAAACGCAAACGCGGACCCAACAAACGCAGATCACGCCATGCAGCGAATCGCCCAGAACAATCGGGGCAACCCGTACCGCCCACAAAGGCTAAGGGGGAGCGCCCTGATGATACCTTGCCGCCAAGGGACGGGCTGAAACGCGCAAGGCTGGATCCTACACCAAAGAAGGCAACAACCAGCTATGCAGATGCGAGCAAAACGCAATTGCTTATAGCCATTGCTGCCACACCTGCCACTGACCTGACGGCAGTACAAGCACAGCAGCTCCAACTCTCCATTGAGGAAAGAATCATCGAAGCAGCGCCACCACCACCAACAAACAACAATCCGCATTTAGAGGGAAGCCTATCGTCGCAGAAGGCGTTCTGAAAATGTGGTGAGAGAATGATGACTCACTAACCTGACTTAAAACCATTGTAGCTAACCTACAGTCACGAATATCGGGAACTAAACTGACTGTTATCCGACAGTCAGACATAGCGTAACGAGTCCGTGCCTCGCTTTGGTTACCGAAATCTAACGGAGTAGACTTAACAAGAACAAGAAAAATCTTTGGTACAACGTCAAATCCTGGCAGTTATACGGCGCGACCATGCAGGAGAAGTGAATATTTTTGACCCTGGGCATTCCGGAATCGGATGCGACAACGATTCTGGAAAGAAAACGACGTGTTGCCTTCATCTCTGGCAGTGTCTACATTCAGTTTGGCACTGGTGGGGGTGACAAGGCGGACACAGAATCCCCAGCTGAACCCAACAAAAAATAAGCTTAAGTCACCAGCCAGGCACCACCATCTGCCGGCCCAAGTACCTTAGGCTTAGCTTACTTAAAACCGGCACCTATGAACGTAAACACGGATTCCACACCTGACATAGATGCCGGCTCTATCAAATTAACTTAATCCAAAACAACCACCAGCACAAACAAATTGCAACGGCTACCCTACGTAAACTGCAGGAGGTTGACCAGAAGACCATAGCCCTAATCCAGGAGCCGTGGATTAGAGGAGACAATATATGTGGTATTAACAACATCGGGGGTAAATTGCTACACAAAATCTCAGCTCGTCAACCGAGAACATGCATATACATACCCTGATCAATACCACCTTTGTTACTAACCAATTTCTGTTCCAGAGACCTTACTGCTGTAAGGCTTGAAACAGGTACAAACAAACAAACACTAGTAACGGCCTCGGTGTACATGCCCGGTCATAAGGAACTTTCGTAAAAGGAGCTGGAAGAACTAGTACAACACTACGAAGACCACGGCTCGCACATCATAACATCAGCTGACGCAAATGCACATCACCTTTTATTGGGAAGTCCAACACCGAACCGAAGAGATGAGTCTTTTTAACAGAGTATATATTCTCAACTAACCTATCTATAATTAACAATGGCTCGGAGCCCACCTTTGTTAATTCC
This sequence comes from Apoda limacodes, assembly GCA_946406115.1. Lineage (NCBI taxonomy): Eukaryota > Metazoa > Arthropoda > Insecta > Lepidoptera > Limacodidae > Apoda > Apoda limacodes. The sequence goes on from OX291555.1 coordinate 381,195, forward strand.
AGATACCAGACCATAGTAGATGTAACTCTCGCATCCGACGGAGTAGCGGAGTTTGTGTCAAATTGGTACGGCTCAGCTGAGCCATCCTTTGCGGACCACAGGAGAATCTGGTATACCATATAAGTGCCACGACAGCACTAGAGGTCAGGTCTTGTTATACAACAAGAAGCTGCTGCTGCAGCCATACAACTTGAGAGAGTAGGGTAAACAGAATCACTCATGCACGTCTCAAGGAGGCAGTAGGCAACGAGCTTCCAATGATAGAGGCGACATGTGACATCATCCCACAAACCTTTGTCTTCGACAAAAGATACCGCATCCAGCTTCATGAAGAAGAAAAGGATAGCTGTAGCATGCATGAAGTTAGGATCTACCCTGACGGCTCTAACACAGAGTCTGGAACGGGCGCGGGAGCGTTCTCCCAGGACCTGAACATCAACATATCAACGACCTTGGGTGCACTCAATGAGAATCTAGAGACATATGCGATGCATCGATACGCATCATCTCCGGCAGTGCTGCTGTGCTACAAGCTCTCAATAACAACCGCATGAACAGTGGACTAATCCTGGAGTGTCACTGTGAACTGCAAAACTTGCATTGAAGAACCGGGTTATTCTTCAATGGATACGTGGTCATAGTGGGTCTCTAGGCAATGATGTGGCAGATCAGTTGGCAAAGAGAGGATCGGGCACTAAAATTTTGGGACCCGAACCAATCGTACCGATACCTTTTACACAACTCAAAACGTGGTTTCATGACAGAACCTTAAAACTACACAACAAACATTGGGCAGAGCAAAAAACCAAGAATGTTCTTGCATCCTTGGACGCAAATTTGTCGCAGAAGCTGTTGCAACTTAGTAGAAAAAACCTATGCTACATAGTTGGCATAATAACAGGTCACTGCCCGCTAAACAAATACTTTTTCAATATCGGCGTTACCGACCATTATCTATAAAAACGGCAAAGAAATCACTTTTGTTGTATGGGAGCTCCCATCCCTTAAAATATTTGTTTTATTTTAATTTTTAGTATTTGTTGTTATAACGGCAACAGAAACACATTGTCTGTGAAAATTAACTATCACGGTTCATGAGATACAGCCTGCTGACAGACGAACGGACAGCGATGTCTTAGTAATAGGGTCCCGTTTTTTACCGTTTGGGTACGGAACCTTAAAAACTGTATAGGTTGTCTAAATTTCAAAAACCTGAAATTCAAAAACAAATCCAAAATATGTTTGACGAAAATGATGATGATATTCTTTGAGGAAACAGTTAGTGTTTGGTCGAGCCCTATACTTTTAGTACCAAAGAAATCTAATTTCACAGGTTAGACAAGTTTCCCCTTCTTAATATAGCGGTAATTTTGGATTCTTTGTCGGGATCTATCTATTTCACTCATTTCGACTTTCCAAATTCCTTTTACCAGGTAGAACTAGAAAATGATAGAAAGTGTACTGCATTCACTGTTGACAAGCAATATCAGATGAAACGCAAACCTATGGGTTTAAAGAGTTCATTACGTGCTGGTTAAGTGTGTGCTAAAACCTTAATTACTCCAACGGGCTTTTTCTTTAAAAATTTATGCAAAGCGGGAGTTTATATAACTCACGGGAGATTTATTATGTCATTGAACGCACGGCGTGTGTTATACTTCTACGATAAAACAGTACGTAGACTTTACGCGCTGTTTTATCTATTCTATGACGTATGTACAAAAGCACCATCCATAGTTTAAGATATGAACTACGCACCAAGCGAGCAATTATACTGCAACAATTTTTTCTAACCACTAGGCAAAAATCATAACTACAGTCGCCATATTGAAATGGTGTGAACTTATACCGACACTAGCGACCAAAACTCTTTAATCAGTAGGTACTTAACCGCATACGCCAGTTTTATTACCTGGAGAAACAAGAAGAAAACGAATTCGTTTCCAGAGAATGTCCTATTAGTTTACTTTGGGGAAATTGTCGAAAAATACAACAGTCTTCCCTATGGGCAATTTACTCTATGTTGAAGAGCATTCTAAAGTCCAAAAATTCCATCAATAATAAACAGTATATAAAATTAACAGCATTTTTTAAAAGGAAGTCAGATGGGGGTATGTGAGTAAAAAATCGAAGATAAGTAATTAGGGGATAAAATGTAGAAAAAATTATTAGCTAAATATTTACACACTAAACTAAATAAAATAAAATAACTTAAAAAACTTTTATTGTGTTTTTAAAAATTGTAAAACATTTTTATTTATTTACTCACAAATGTGATGAAAAACATTGTGTGTAACACGGGCGGTACGGAAATTACAAACTCGAGTCATTAAAGCCTTCAGCCTTCGGCTTCTTAATGGCCTCCGGTTAGTAATTATCTCCTTTTAACACCCTTAATACACAATGTACCCTAGGCGACACAACAAGTTACCTACGAAAACATACCTATAACTAAAACGTTTCGCTATAGATAAATCTTAGGAAAGAGAGCTGCGTCTGCGAACATATCTATAGTTATATGTATACTACAAACATGAATGAAAGCAGGCGCGGCGGGCGGGGCGGCGAGGTGGCAACAAAATTTAGTATTCTTCGTGACATCGTCACGAGTAGGCGCGCGCGCGCGCGCAATCGTTTGTTGCATCTAAATATCTAAATTAAAAATGGCACTTCAACTTATCCAAGTACAACGGAAAAGCGGGCTACAGAATAAAACATATTGAGCGACGAACTCGAATAACAGTAAGTATATTTACTTTGTTAATTACTTATATTTAGAGGAACCTATCCATCATGAATCAAAAGTAGTAATTTAATATTTTTAATCCTTACCAGCCTCATACCTACGTTCCGACTGTGGGAAACGGCCTCCCCTTATCGAGGGTGTTTACATGGGTCTTTTTTTATTTATTTAGGTTTTCTCACGATGTTTTCCTTCACCGAAGAGTCAGTAGGTAATAATCAATACTCAATATAGAACTGTAATGGATTTAAACACCGTTCCCATTATAAGTAGTTATTAATATGCACGCCGCGCCGGTCAGCGTAAAATAATCTTTTGTTACTTTATAATGTTACTGGCTGTGCCCGCGGTTCCATCCGCGCTAAATTCAGTTATCGAGCCGTATCTGATTCCTTGCTAATCCCTCGAAAACACTATTTTTTTAGGACAAAAAGTAGCATACCTATATGTTAATCCAGGGTGTCACCTTCCTCCGTAACAAATTTCATTAAAATTGGTCCAGCCGTTTGAGCGTGAAGAACACATTCATAAATTTTCGCTTTATATTATATTCATTATCTAAATAATAGGCAACAGGGAGCAATTTTTTATGTGTAAAAAAAAAATGACTTTGAGCACAACAAGCCGTCTGTTGGTTGAGGCTACTGCGACCTTCACAATCTACCTACGATAAACGTGGTTTTTCACCGTCTCTCAAAAAACGAAAAATCAAAAAATCACAGAATTTTAAGAACGAATTGAAAATGTATACTTGAATTTAACTTTTTCAAGTCTAAACAAAACCCGTGTGACAGACCGCTGAAGGTATTAGGGTTGAGGTGAGTAATGACGACTGCCGGGAAATAATTTTAATTCATGAGCAGAGCTCAGCCTTACTTGTAAAGAATAGACATCGCGAAAATTATTATGAAAAATCGGTCAAGTACGAGTCGGACTTGCGCACGAAGGGTTCCGTACCATTATCTATAATAAAATCGGCCAAGTGCTAGTCGGCCTCGCGCACGAAGGGTTCCGTACCATTATCTATAATAACGGCAAAAAAAACACGTTTCTTGTATGGGAGCCCCCCCCCCCCCTCAAACATTAGTTTAATTTTAATTTTATTATTTTTATTAAAGTGAATTAAATATTCTGTGAATCTTTCAAGCGTCTACATGTCGCCGTTATGAATATCGAGCAATAACGAGCAAAATATCACATTTATTGTATGGGAGCCCCCTTAAATATTTATTTTATTCTGTTTTTTAACGTTTGTTAAATAAATTTATGCATAGGTATTATTTTGCCTAATAAAAATAGTATTTTATTTACACACAAAACGAGGAAATAATTTCATATAGGATTAGAATTTTTGATAGTTGGCAACGCTGCCTGTTCGTATGCTTCAGCTTTTATTATTGGCTATTTTTTAATAAAATTTAATTTTCAGATTTTGACGCAGACTGTCCGGTGGCGGTTAAAAGAAGGCACCGAAGACACTGTAGGGCAGCGATAAGATTTCGCTAACAGAGGCGCATGCTCAAGCAAGAGTAAGCTTTTACTTGGAATATTATAATTTTGACTGCGTTAATAATAACACCGTAATAATTGCTAACGAAAACACTTCTCAATCGCATAAGGACGGCAAAAAACTTTTATGGAGACGAAAAAATGTCAAAGTAATTTATGTCGTCCTTAACAGTTGGAAAATGTCTGTCTTCATTCTTATCCTGATAGTCAACTTGGGTAATACCTACCTAGGCGTTTAATAAGCAATTCTTATGTTGTTTTTGACATAACACATGATTCTTACACAGGCAAAATCATAATGATTACCTGCAGGTTATTATATTATAGCTGAACTTGCTTTTCTATAAGCTGGATATTTTTTAAAGATTAATTATGGCCACAATAATAGGAGTGTGTTTAATTTTTCTATGCTAATAAACTAACCCAAATACTAACACTTCTGTTAGGTAAAACTCCAGTAGCTCGAGCGCTCAAAATTTTCTAAATAGATAATTAGCTCGATACCTACAGTTTTGAGTATTTTACTTTCATATAATACCATGGGTATATCGACATTTTAAGAGACATTTTCATTTAATACCATTGGTATATCGACATTTTAAGAGACATCATAATGTAATAAAATTGAGATTAAATTTAATAAGGGTTAAGTATTCGGACGTCTGATGTAAGATTTTGGTGTGACGTGTCATAAAAATGTAGTAAAAGATAAGAAAGATAAGACGAGTTCACGTGTTTGGGCAATAAAGATTAAGGGTTTAGGTAAATAGTTTTAATTTATGATTATTTTTTTTTTCAAATAGGTAACTGTGATCTGGATTACTTCATTGTGGAATTGTTGTAGTTAAAAAGTATATCATATTCAAAAAGTTTTAGAATTGATTAATGGAAATACTTTATACTAAAAGCTCCATTTGCACTAAGATCAGTTGTGGTTTTACACACTATTGTTAATAACTTTACTGTCAAACAATGTCTATAAAAACTTTATTTTTATTGTTGTTATTTTTAGTTTATCCTTATTATTATTTTTAATTTAAATTGTCATGTTGATAATACTTCTGATGTTTTATTTTACTTATACTTTTAGCCAGTCTCGGCCAAAATACCAAGGAATCTGCCAACTGATGACTTTTGCCAATATTAGTCGAGAAAAAATTAGTGGATTTAGTTGATGTTTGTCAACCATTGTGTATATCTGAGGAATTTTTAAAACTATGCAGACTTCCAGTCCCCTCTCTACTATCGCATCGCTTGCCACCGTAAGGGAGTTCATCCTCACACCACAAGCCTATATAGTTAGTCACGTACAGGGGTCAGCGTCCATAGGCTGCGTTGACTGCTCCACACGAGGCGGGCCGTATGCTTATTTGTCACCTTGGTATATTGAAACAAAGAACTAAACGAATGAGTATGTCAACCCACACTTTCCACTTTTGGGCACAAGTCTATACCTACTTACTAAGAAGAATGTTTGCGCTTACGCACTAAGGGCCCACACGGACCAAGTGCGCGTTAATTATAGAAGACACTGGGTGCGATATAGGCTAAAAAGCCAATTCTGTAATAATAACGATGATTGTAAGTAAAGATTCTAAAAATTTATTATAATTTATAATAAAAAAGCTGACCCGGCGAACGTTTTCTTTTTTTAAAACAATTGCCGCACCAACATATTGTGATTTTAATTCAGAAACCTTTCCCAGCGTGTGCATAACAACTTACCAAATTTTATTACAATCGGTTCACCCTTATTGTGCGAGTCCGACTCGCACTTGACCCTTTTTTCTTTTTCAGAAACCTTCCCCGGCGTGTGCAGAACAACTTACCAAAATTTCATATAAATCGGTTTTCCTTAGTGCGCGAGTCCGACTCGCACTTGACAGCTTTTTTCTTTCATAAAAACTTTGCCCTAACACTAACAAACACAACAAAAAAAAATTACCCGAATTGGTCCTGCCGTCTTCGGGTTTTCCTTAGTGCGCGAGTCCGACTCGCATTTGACCGTTTTTTTCTTTCATAAAAACCTTGCCCTAAGACTAAGAAACACAAAAAAAAGAAATAACCCCAATTGGTCCAACTGTCTTCGAGTTTTGCGCTTAACAACAAATTTTATTCATATAGATTACAATAAGACGATTTTTTCCATACTTCTTAAATATTTTTTACCGAAATAACTACATTATTACTATTCCAGTATCTCCCAAATCCTAATTTTGAATGGAAGGCACAAAAACCAAATCCAAATATAACAATATATATCAAATCAATAAATGACTTATAAAAATTAGGTAAATAAAGGTTTTCAAGGTCGATCACATTTTTATGTATGCCTCTTTGTTATCGTAGGTAAGAAAAATGTAAATTCAATAATAATTAAGCACGCACACTTATATATTCATTCATAATTTACGTTGCGACGCGATGCAGTGAACAGATAGCAGCCAGTATGAGACGAAAAAATAAATTACGGCGATCTCTCTCTCGCGACTTTTTCGCTGCGTTGCGCCTGGGTTCAAAGTCCATTAAGGTTAGGTTGAAAAATAAATCCAAGAAACTGTAAGTATCTTAAAAAAGAAATATTTTATCTTGGCCATTTAGTTACGTCAGAGGGCATAAGACCCAACCCCCCAAAAATTAAAGTTCGCGAAAATTACCCCATTCAGCAGACGAAGTCGCACGGTTTGTCGTGATTGCAAATTATTATAGGAAATTCATTCCCCATTTTGCCGCAATAGTCAGTCCTATAAACAATTTATGCAGAAAATATCAAGTTTTTATTTGGTCTGATGAATGTAAACAATCATTTCAGAAACTAAAGCTTTGATTTTCCGACCAATATAATAATATATATTGCACACTGACGCGTATTTACAGGTATAGCTATAGGTTTCATACTATGCAACAAAGATAACCGACCAATTAATTATGCTAGCCGAGGCCTAAACAAAGCAGAACTTAACTACCTGACAATAGAAAAGGAACTTCTGTCAATCGTCTGGTCTGTAAAGTACTTCCGCCTTTATCTTTATGGTAGAAAGTTTGAAATACACACCGACAACCAACCTCTTATTTATTTATTTAATATGAATGACCCATCAAGTAGGTTTACAAAGTTTAGGTTAACTTTAGAAGAGTACTACTTCACTATACGATGTGTAAAAGAGAAAATTCAACATACTCAAATAAAGACACATACTTTGTGGTGAAACGGTCCAGCTTCGCTGTCAACCTTCAAGGACGAAGCAAAAGAACGTCCTTTTTTCCAAAAAAAATCAAGTATTCAATCAAAACTGTGACGACGGCATAATCAACTTGTTATTATGTAAAGATAGCACATTTACAAGAGTAGTTAGAATATTAGCATGGATCATCAGATTTATTTCAAAGAAAAGTAAACAACAGCCATCTAATCTTACGATAAAAGAACTGAAATGCGCCAAAACCAAAATTGAACGGTATGTTCAGCGCACTGAATTTGCAGCCGAAATAACGGATTTACTAAATAAAAAAACAAATCAGTCGCAAAAGCAAAATTTTGATTTTAAATTCATTTTTAGACGAAGATGTCGCTTTGAAAGTTGGCGGGCAAATGAAAAAGGCATGTATTAACAAAGACAAGCATCGTATTATTTTACCACATTGTGGCAATTGGACCAAGTTAATTATAGATCACGCCCATAAACTTACACATCATAGTGGACCACGGGTAACGTCAGCATTTATTAGACAAAAATACTGGATTATTGGCGGAAACCGAGCAACAAAAAAGCATTTCAGGTTATGCGTAAAATGTCACCGTCATAACCCCTATAAGCAAAATCCATTAATAGGAGATTTGATACAATTCAAGATGACAACTTGCCTGCAGGCAATTGGGCTATGGTAAGAGTCACAGATATTCATACTGGAAAAGACTGTTACGTCAGAGTAGTCACCTTACAAACAAAAACAGGATACATTAAACGACATGTTACAAAGCTATCAATCTTACCTCTAGATCAAACCAGCAGTAGGAAAACAGACAGCAGCGAAAACTTGAAAGAAAAGATACCGCAAACCCCGTTCCGTAATCAATCAAATTCCAGACAACCAAAACCTAGTTTTCTCGCTTTAGCAATTTCATGGATATTTTTCTTATCGATCTTATTAACTTCTCACGCCTCATACAATATTTCATTATTACCTGAAAAATGATCCAACCCACAAAATGGCCAAAATTGAGATATTGATGTCAAACAATCAAAAATGATCTGTATTCTTATGTAGCAAAGACTCATTTTATTCTGTCAACTAGAAGTACTTTTATATGACATACTGTACCAACCCACAACTATGACAAAAGCTGATATAAGTAAAGCAAAAGTGATTCAAGACTCTTGGAACAATAAAGCTAATAAGAGTACAAAATAATTATTCCGCATAACAATAAAGCTAATAAGAGAACAAAATAATTATTCCGCATAAATGTTCCAAGCGACTTGGTCTTATACCTTAGACAAAAAAATATAGTATGCATTTTGAAATTCTTATTTTGCAAAAATGATTCAAGCCTCGTGAATCATTTCCGATAGATAGCATTTTCAAATTAATCATAAAGCAAAAATGTTGCATGCAACTTCGAAAGTTTGTTTTTATTCTGAAATATATTTTTATAAGCATTTTTGAATTTTATTTGCAAGTAGTTGATATAGTAAGTGTAAATGGTTATTATTATATCAAAAATCAAAATTTTTGATCAAATGGGTTACTAAGAACACTTTTGAATCGTCAAGTAAATTAACTACGACTAGCTTTACAAACTAATTAAAATACTGTTTTATTGCGTGCGTCCAATATGTAATCTTGGTAAAATCACAAACGAAACATAAAATTATAGTGTATCAACTAATAAATACATGTTTTGTATTGAAACATTAAATAAATAAGATTTACAATGTAAATAGTTGGATTTAAAAAAAAAACAATCAATATTTATGTAATATTTCAATTGCCTATTGTTTTTCAGATTGCATAGGGGGGGGGGCACCATGTTATATAATATAATATTTAAGTGTATTTTAATATTAAATAGCTTGACCGTAACTGAAAGCTTTTATATTGAGAGAGCATTTCCGTTTCCGTCGCCGGCTGTCGTACCCCCAGCTTGAGTCCGTATTTGAAAGTAGCGCCACCTGGCGGCTGTTCGCTATGTTAGTTTCGTGTTACATAGAGCGCCATTTGAAAATCATTGGCGTTTAAGTTTCCGTCGAAGCAACACGTCTACAACAACTCTGTGTTACGACTGTAGCATTATAATAAAATTAATATAAAGTGTAAAAATTAAAATTCTTTTCAAAGAATTAAATTAATAGTCATATGATTTTTTTTTCTTTTGATGGTTATGCCATTCGCTAAAAAACAATGATTTATGTAGGTATTTAAAATTTAGTGTGACAATTATTAATACACTGACCGCTCTTAAACCATTTACCAGTGTTTGTCGTAATAATAGTTGAGTGATAATTTTAACACTAAGTCATATACTCTACCACAAAGTGTATGTAACGAACTGAGTTGGTAGACACAGAACTGCCAGCTACTAACAACCTTACATTACCCTCCCCAGTGCACTTCCTGGTTACCGATGCATCGGACCTAGCGTGGGGAGTACAGATGAACGATCAGGCTCTATGGGGCAACTGTTCCCCAGAAGAACAGCACCTACATTGCAATCAGAAGGAAATGTTGGCCATACTACATGCTCTTCAGGAACATGCTATTTTCCTGCAAGGCAGCCCAGTCCTGTTACAATGCGACAGCAAAACGGCAAAAGTTGCTTACTTTCGAAAAGAAGGAGGAGGAAGAAGGAGGAACAAAATCCACGCCTCTTATGAACATAACCGATCAAATTCTTACATTGCTCGATCAATACCAAATACTCTTCAGCATACACCATATCCCAGGCAGATACAACAATCATGCCGATCACCTATCGCGTCATCTTTAGCCTCCAAAGTGGCACTGCTACCAGCCTGTGTGGAAATGGTGTTTGCCAAGTGGGGAACCCCAGTGATAGATTTGTTCGCTTGATGCGAACTGCCCATGTAGTATACAATTATGTATCTCGAGATTTAAGAGACCGTCAAGCGCTATATAACGACGCGTTCATGGTTCCATGGAATTATCCGTTAGTGTGGGTGTTCCCACCGCCGTTTCTAATTCCCAAAATACTGACACACCTGAATCGGTCAACAGGAATATTTTTAATAGTAGTCCCCCGTTGGGAAAAAGTGTTTTTGCGGGCAGACCTAAAAGCCCGAGCGCTCGAAGCGCCGCTTAATGTAACCAATTTACACAAACATCTAATCGACACGGCGACGGGACAACCGCCACCGAAAGTTCAGCACATCTTCCTGGAAGTTTGGAAATGTGGGGCTGGACCGAGGCGATAGAAATATGGAACAATGAACAGTTATTATTGCTTAAAAACTCTTGGCGAAAATCTACCCTAAAAACTTACGAAGTAGCTTGGAAACGCTGGATGTTATGGGCTAAACATAAATATGTTGATCCGAAAAATCATACTGGCTCTCAATTAGCACAATTTTTATCAGATTTATATTATATTCATAAATTATCATACAATACTATTCTCCTAACTCTGAAACATCAAGTCATTTGACCTCGCACATCCTGGTAAAACATATCCTAAAATCAATCGCTCTGAAACATCCAAAAAGTTTTTTTGGGACGTTAATAAGTTAAGCTCATTTCTAGCCAGTTATACTGTCAATTTAAATAATTTATTCCAGCCATCGCGTCATACGGCGATTTTACTATTTCTATGCTCTGGACGACGTATACATGACTTAAAATTATAAAGAGTTGATCCTGATCATTTTGTTCAAAACTTGCGATAATTCAATATTTTTGCCTGAATTTGGCTCAAAAACTGATACCCATTATTATAGACAGTCAAATTGGAAATTTCTTCCAAATTTATCGAATCATAATTTAAATCCCATATTTTGCATAGACAAAACTATAACATTGTTAAACGATAGACGTAATACTGCAAAATCATTTAATCTCTTTATAACATTCAGAGGAGTTGCTAAACCCTAAGCTGGATAAGAACAATTTTTAAAGAAGCTGGTATAACAGCTTCCCTGGGAAGTGTCCGCTCAGCAGTCGCCTCAAAGAGCTGGGTAGAAAATGCTTCAATCGACGACATCCTAGCTCGAGGAAATTGGCCATCAGCAAATATTTTAAAAAAAATTTATAGACGTAAAGTATTAAGAACTGATAATTCAAAAAGCGTCACAAAATTTTTTACTCCAATAGATTAAAGAAAACAATAACCTTGTTTCCACTCTAAATTTCACAAAAGAAGGTTGATTGTATACTATTGATTGAGAATAACCTTGAGACGAATTACGTATTACTAAATAATTTATTTAAATCTGTTGATTTTATTTATTACGTTTGAGATGAATTATGTATTATATAAATAATTTATTTAATACTGTTGATTTTATTTATCACTTTTTAATTACTTAGTTCATTTGTTTTTGAGTTCAAAGGAAAATATATTAGGTTGTTTTTTAAACAGAATTTTATTCTATCTCACATTGGCGTTGGGTTACCAAAAATTTAAAGCCCTACTCTAAACATGGGGCGCTACCAGGCGAAAACAAACAGGCTCTCAATATAAAAGCTTCCAGTTACGGACAATTTTTAGAAACTACTAGTAAATCAAAAATCTATATTCAATTTGCTATAAAATTATATGCATTACATATAATAATAGGGCTACTGTTTCACAAAAAATACATTTCTCTTTCAAATCGCTATAACTTTTATCAATGCCTTTGTTGGTTGAAACATTTCTGCACAACACGGTCCAATTAATCTCTATACTTAGATTCCCTTGCCAACATGAAATTAATTCGAGATGATTAGAAATTATTTGTGTTCTACAATATGCAAGCAAGCCCAATAGGGAAGGATCGAAAACCATAAGCAAATACCTGGAACATATGAGATACATATGTAACGATATAAGAGGTCAATCACACTGTGAAGCATTGTTACTACAATTACATCAAAGTTACAATGAGCTCGAGTACTTTAATCGTATCACGCTGGTCGGTCAGCAAAATACCCACACCCGACGGCGGATCTCTTGCACATGACCTCTTCGGAGTATTGGACGATCATTCGCCGAACAGTACAGAAAGGAAAGTTCCTTGTGAGAGAAAAAGAGAAGCATTTAGCACTTTTATTTCAGAACCAGACATCAATAGTCGAAGCTGCATATTATTTAATAAAAAGAATCTAATAGTCAGTAAATCAGCAGCAAAAATTTAATAACTCAGCATTTAAATTCACAAAAAAAATCGATTATTTTACTAAAACCAAAAATTGAGCAAACTTATACAAATAATGATTTCACTGCATGTGCTGTATTTGTAAAAACACATATTCAGACACTTAAAAAGTATCCAGGACACGTTGACGGATACGGTAAGTAATATAAATTATGGAAGATTCAATATTCATCTTTTGAACCCAGACCACTTACGAGATGAACTAAACATAATTTCTGGACAGTTATCGAAAGAGTTATCGTTACCTTTAGACAACTTTAATATACACACCGATTTCAAAAAAAATTGACAGTTTAAAAGTCAGAGCAAGGTTAACAGCAGATTATTTTATATTTAAAAAGTTTTCTAAAACATTTAAAAAAGTCTGTGTTGCTGCTAAGTCAATGTTCCTCAGTAATAAAATTAGGAATTCTGACAGTAAAATTAGAGAAACGTGGAGTGCAATTAGTAGCGAAACAGGAAAACTCAAACCACGTGATAATCATTATAGTTTTAACATTGGAGCAGATACTGTTAAATCAGATGTTGATGAAGCAAATGCATTTGAAAATGTTTTAAGGATATGCCTGCTCTGACTACTAGCTCGTTTAAGTTATCCCCGTCAGAAGCAGAATTACTTTTAAATAATAATGTTCCTAAATGTGTTGAAAAATTTAAATTTGAACATGTTACCCCTGATGAAATCTTCAAAACTTCCAAATCTCTTAATCCTCAAAAGACAGCGGATCTTTGGGGTGTATCAGTAAAATCACTTGTTGGTATTATAAGCAGTACATCACCTATCTTAGCATTAATTTTTAATAAATGTGTAGACGAGGGAGTCTTTCCCGATTTAATGAAACATAGTAAAATCATACTACTCTTCAAATCTGAATGTAAAAGGGAACCTACTAACTTTAGACCAATTTCGATATTACCTGCTTTGAGCAAGATTTTCGAGAAAATCATGCTCAATCAACTTTTTAGATGTTTTAACATCCATAAACTGCTACACAGTCAACAGTTCGGATTTACGAAAGGTAGGTCCACTACCGACGCGGGCGTTGACCTAGTAAAACATATTTTTGGCGCATGGGAAAGGTCGCAGAATGCCATTGGCATTTGTAGAGTGTTGTGTTGAACACAAAACTCTTATTCGAAAGCTGAATCATTATGTTGTTTTAGATACGGCTCTTAAACTTATTTTTTTCATATTTATGTGATAGTACGCAGAAAGTTGAAATCAATGGAGTGAAATCTTCTGATTCACCTGTTGTGATGGGAGTACCCCAGGGTTTTATACTAGGTCCATTTTTATTCTTAGTGTATATTAACGATCTGCCTTTTTATGTAGAAAACCTGTGCAAAATTATATTGTTTGCAGATGATACGTCTTTCATATTTAATGATGATAAAAATAAAGATACATATGCAATATAAATCATACACTTTCGCAAGTTCTTAGTTCGTTCACATCAAATCTTTTATTGAATGCACAGAAAACCAAATGTTTAAAGTTTTCTTTACCAAATGTCAAAGACACTCCAATACAATTATTTATAAACGGTGAAGCACTCAAACTAGTCAACAGTCTTCTTGGGCATCACTTTAGATACTAAATTGCAATAGCACTCTCATATTTCTGTCTTAGCTCGAAAACTCAGCTTAAGCGGCGGGCTTATGCTGTCAGAAAAGTTGCTCAATTTACTAATATAGAAACTGCTCGGTTTGTATACTTTTGTTATTTCCATTCCCTTTTATCGTGGGAATTCTCTTCTCTCTCTCTCTTATTTTATCTTTTATTTTATTGTGGGAATGGTGGCTGATATAGAAACTATTTTTATACTTCAAAAAAGAGCAATAACATCAATGTCTAACTTATTACGTCGAGATTCTCTTCGTGACCTCTTTAAAAAAATTAATATACTTACTGTAGCTTCTCACTATATTTACGCTTGCTTACTGTATGTACATGTGACGTACATACAGTAAGCAAGCGTATAGTCGGTGGTGGCCGAGTGGTTTAAATTTCACTTCACGTCCCAAGAGCCGAACTAGGCCACCAAATACACAAAATCAAAATCATATTTGCATTTTGATTTTGTGTATTTGGTGGCCTAGTTCCTGCGTGATTGATGGTAACAGTTGTACACCCGGGAAGTTGCTTGTCACTTCTTCTTCCCTTAGGCTTATTTCCGAAGTGATAGTACGTCAAATGGTGTGCATTTGTTGCCGAACTGTCGTGTGGGAGCTGGGCTACTTCATGATAAACAACGTCTGTGAGTATGTGTATGCATGTGGGTGCACGTTTGTGTCATGCACCCTCTCGCATTTGGAGCCTCTCTGGCGCTGGGCGGGCGATGGTGGATTGCAGCGGGTTATTAATACTATATTTATTATATCATTATACTTGTACCTATGTATATTTTTCTATTAGTATCAATTTTTGATACACTGTTTGTGTTTTATGTATATTTATGTGTGTCCTTGTGTATGTATTTATATATTTTTTTAGTAATATTATTGTAAGAAATTTGATAATTTAGTTAATGCTTTTGACCTGCCAATCTTCTCGTCATATCTAAATACTTTCAAAAGCAACTATAAATCAGTTTTAAGTTCAGAGTACGTGTATTCGACGTGTGATGTTAAATGTAAACTTGTGTGTGTAAATCTCAATATAAATCGGATTTATATTTTGTTCCTTTACTACACACATTGTATCTAATACAATCGAGGTTTTATGGGAGTTGCTTGAGTGTGTCATGCTCTCTCAAAGTGTCTCTGCGGTGGTGGCATGTGCGTCGGGTCGTTACGTTCCCTAAAATATGGTTGAGCGAAGCGATGGCTGATTCATGTGTCATACTTGTGAACGGGTGCCGCCTGTGGAGGCTGGTCTGCTCTTGCAAACTTCTTAGTATTCGGTCATCGGTGTAGGATTTCAACGGCAACTCCTCAATTATGGGGAAAATAAAAAGGATAGTACTTGAAGTCTTCAAGTAGCTAATGTCCGTTTCCGGGACTCAAAACTATCTGCATGCCAAATTACATCTGGATCGGTACAGCGGTTTCAGCGTGAAGAGGTAATAGACAGAATTACTTTCGCATTAATAATATTTATTATTTTCGTGGATAGTATGTATAGTTTTAAGTATATGTTAGTATATGTATGTACATATGATTGAGTAAAAATATATGATGGCGATTATGCCACTAGTATTATTAAATATCGAAATACTCTTAAATATCAGAATTCCTTTACTCGATTCACGATATTTGACGCTTCACATGATGCGCCCACTATAAAAAAAAAAAAATTACATTATTGCCTTTGTTTTTTTTAGTAGTTTACTAACTTATTTTTTTATTGCCTAATAAGTGTTTTGGTAAATATTGTATACTTTTTAGCTAATTATCAAAGTATTGTATTATTACTTTAAATAGAACTTCTTGCCAGCTCTTTTTGGCAGAAATTAAATTTGCTTACATTGTATTGACGATTCAAAAGGGTACTTAGAAACCTATTTGAATAAAGTTTGATTCGATTTGATTTGAAAATAAAGATGCCACTTGTCAGGCGAGATTCATATGAGCTATACTGAATTATCCACAACAAGCAGAACACAGTACTGTCATTAAACAAACAATTACAGAATATATTGCGGATTACTTAAAAAAGACACATTTTTGCTTGTGTCTCAATTTGATATGCAAAAATGTATATGAGGCATCTGTTTATATGTGCCACTTACATATTCTGTATTCCAAAGAAAATCAGACAACGACTCATGTGTAAATGACGAATCCGCAAATACATGTAAAACAGTCACTACTAACTGCAAAAATTTGTGGCTCGAATAAACAAAAATCAATACTTATTTCTTCTACTGTTGCGATATATGTTCCTTAGGAATTTTATGCCAACATCAAGTTACAGTAAAGGAACTCAGCAAGGCTGGCATTTTAGTTTTGGGTCAAGAGTGCCTAGCAAGAAACGAAGAATTCACTGTCTATTCTCACAAACTTTCGACTTATCATCATCATATCAGCTTATATTGATCCACTGCTGGACGTAAGCCTCCTCTATGGCGCGCCATTTCTCCCGGTCTTCTGCCTTCGTTTTAAGGACGTCGGTCCACCGGGCTGGAGGGCGTCCCACGCTTCGCCTTCCCATACGCGGTCTCCACTCTAGGACACGTCTGCTCCATCGGCCATCAGTCCTCCGACAGACGAGGCCAGCCCACTGCCACTTCAGCTTGCTAATTCTGCGAGCTATGTCGGTAACATTTGTTCTCTTCCGGATGTCCTCCTTTCGGATTCGATCCCTTAGAGACACTTCGAGCATAGCTCGCTCCATTGCCAATTCCATCCACTCCACTCCACTCCATTGCTCCAAACTTTCGACTAGCGAAATAAATATCAGTCCACAATGTTGACCCCAGAAATTGCTGCCATAAACCATGTCATAAAATATCTATTCCTTTGACTAGACAACGATTTTCTAAAAATATCAGATGACATGATGCGGCGAAGGAAACAGATTGATGACATGAAAAAACAAAACATCATATCAGAGAGTATATCATATCACTATATACATCACTATACAATATCATATGTGCTGCTAGGCGCGACATTCCTGATTTTTATGATTTTAGCAAGTTTTTAATTATTTTTGATTGTTTTTGTTTATCATATTATTTAAAAAATCCACTTGTATAATTAAAGCAAAGCAACAGGTGTTAGGTAACCAACCCAACATGTGTAAAATCATATTGTATGTTTTACACAATGTATTAGATAGGTAATAATATCTGTAGTCTAAATGTGTATTTCAAAGATTGGAAACAGTTCTGTTATAATGTAAACATAATTGGCGTGATTCTGGTGTACTACCTGACCGCCCCACCCGATCGTGTTGTTTGTCACTACAAATAAAAGGGTTGGCTCAAAAGAGCCGGCTCAGTTGTGTATTAGAATTAAAGCCTGGCTGTATTAACTGTGGTGCGCAATAAAAGCAATGGAAGTATATTAAAAATCGGCCAAGTACGAGGCGGACTCGCGCACGAAGGGTTCCGTTCCATTATCTACAAAACGAGCAAAAAAATCACGTATGTTGTGTGGGAGCCCCCTTCAATATTTTTTTTTCTGTTTTTTAGTATTTGTTGTTATAGCGGCAACAGAAATACATCTTCTGTGAAAATTTCAAATGTCTAACTATAACTGTTTATGAGATACAGCCTGGTGACAGACGGACGGACGGACAGCGAAGCCTTAGTAATAGGGTTCCTAATTACCTTTCTGGTAAGGAACCCTAAAAAGTGTACAAAAAACATAAAGTGACGCTGCCGAAACTGAATGGGAATCCAGTACTTAAAAACACTTCAGTTAAGTACAATTAATTTTGAAACTTGTTTGTATAAGATCGTTTGGCTGGACCAGTTATTAAGGTCCCTAAGTACTTATAATTGTTCTTCTGGCAGTTTGTGAATAGCTTACGAAAAGAAAGAAGATTTAGAAATACTTAGAGGCTTATTTGTGTTTTTGCTTGAAACTTAGATTTAATTAGCAGATACTTTATATATCGTAAAAATTGTGATAATTTTGTTATTCTAATAAAACATTCAAAACAGCGATTGCTAGAAAGTTTCTTCATCGTTTCTTCTTTTTAGAACGCAACGAAACGGTAGTAGTTTATAGGTATTTGTGGGCATTGCTTTCTCTAGACATTTATAAGTCGAGTGGGCCAGACGGTATACCAGCAGTGGTGCATAAGCAGTGTGCTCCTGAGTTATGTCCTGTACTCACGCGCCTCTTCGCTCTTTCCTACCACACTAGGCACATCTTCATGGAAGACTGCGATTGTACACCCAGTGCCCAAAAAGCATTATGCTGGTGTCCCGCAAGGCTCTGTGCTGTCTCCTACGCTGTTTCTACTGCATATCAATGACATGTTGGACATCAACAAAATACATTTCTATGCAGATGACAGTACTGGAGACGCTTATTACGTGGGTCGTATAAACATCCCTCGTTTCGTTGTGGAGGAAAACCGCGGAGAACTTGTGTCTCAAATCGAGACTACACTGTCCAATGTCTCTGACTGGGGACGGGTAAACTTGGTCCGATTCAACCCTACAAAGACACAAGTGTGCGCGTTCACCGCTAACAAAACCCCATTCACTGTAGTCCCACAATTCCAGAACACTCCCCTCTCCATCTCCAAGAGCATTGGGATCCTTGGTGTTGACATCTCCAGTGATTTTCAGTTCCGAGATCATTTACAAGATAAGGTGAAGCTGGCGTCCAAAAAACTTGGTGTACTCAACAGAGCGAAGCAGTACTTCACGTCGGGGCAAAGGTTGTTACTTTACAAGTCGCAAGTTCGGCTCCATATGGAGTACTGCTGCCATCTCTAGGCGGGTACACCCGGATACCAGCTTGGCCCTTTTGACTCGGTTTAACGACGGGCTGTGAGAATTGTCGACGATTCCAAACTCACTTGCGGTATCGAGCCCTTAAGTCTGCGGAGAGACTTTGCCTCCCTGTGTGTGTTCTACCGCTTGTACAATGGGTTGTGTTCTGAGGAATTGTTCGAAATTATGCCCACGGCTACTTTCTACCATCGCACCGCTCGCCATCGGCAGGGAATTCATTCTCGCACTTAAGAACAGAAATGGTCGCGTACAGTGCGGTTTCAGAGAAACTTCCTCCCGCGAACGCTTAAGTTGTGGAATGAGCTCCCTGCCAAGGTTTTTTCCAAGGACTACAGTATGGAGTTCTTTAAGAAAGAAGTTATTAGATTTCTGAAGGGTCGGCAACGCGCGAATGATACCCCTGGTGTTGCAAGCGTCCATAGGCTACGGTGACCGCTTACCACCAGGCGGACCGTAAGCTTGTTTGCCACCTAAGTGGTATAAAAAAAAAAATCATATCATTTTATAAAATTTACTTCAGACTTTTATTTATTAGCCTATCCTCAAAACACCAACCCACATAAGATGTATATGTATATACCGCTAAATCTAACACGTGCATGTTTTACAACCGCTTGGCGATAGATTTATAATTATGGTGATTTCAATGCCAAGAATACGTATTGAATTTGCTCCAGGCTAACAAACTCAAAAAGGAATTTTACAAGCAATGAAATGTAATGTGGCATCGACTAAATTGCCCCTTACTTATACTAAAACGTCAAAAGATGCTACTCAAAGCATATGCAGATTTACTAGAATCGTATATATCGGATAGAGTTTTTAGAATAAGGCAATATGCGTACTCCGAAATTAAAAGCATCAAATTTGGGGTGCCTCAAGGAAGCGTATTAGGTCCGGTCCTGTACCTTTTATACACCAGTGACATCCCTAAATTAGAAAATAACACTACTGTGACCTTTGCTGACGACACTGCTATAATTGCGGTTGGAGTCTCTCATGTAGAAGCAGTTGAAAGTCTTGTTGGAGTAGTATGACGTCATCTCTTTTTTTAATGGGTCTAAAAATTTTTAAGTCATCAGCATACATAAGAAAATGTGAATTTATAAAACAGTCTTCGATGTCATTGATGAATAAAACAAACAACAAGGGATCCAGTATTGATCCCTGTGGGACGCCAGAAGAAACATTAACAGTATACCTAGTGTGAGTTTTCAACGCTACTACCGCGTTCGCGTCAACGAAATAAATGTATGGAAATGAAGGAGCGCCTCTAGCGGACGCGTTTCGAGACTATTTTTCTCATAGGAATTTTATTGAATACGCGAACGCGATAGTAGCGTTACGAATACACAAAAACTCACACTAAGCACACTGTGTTCGATTTAAAGCCGTTGATTACAACTGTTTGAGATATGTTGGATATATAAGACGAAAAACACCTTAGCAAGTTTCCGCGAATTCCATTGAAGGCATTTTATATAATAACAGCTCGTGGTCAACTTTGTCAAAACATTTTTGGAAATCTGTGTAAATGGTGTCAATCTGCGTACGACGGTCCATATTTTCAAATAAATAATTACTGAAAATCAGAAGATTTGTGGTAGTAGACTGACGCTTAGCAAAGCCATGTTGTTCAGGCATTATTATATTATGCAGGCTTGGATAAATCATGTCATGAACTAACCTTTCAAATAACTTTACTAATACAGAGAGTACGGATATTGGTCGGTAATTTTCGACATTGCATTTGTCGCCGCTTTTATGTACCGGAGTAATAAATGCATGCTTCCAGACATCTGGAAACACGCCTTCTTTTAGACATTTGTTATAAAGAATATAGAGCGGGATTGAGATGGTGTTAGCAGTCGATTTCAAAAATATTATGGGTAGGCTATCGGGGCCTGGGCCCTTAGAAGTATCTAATTTCTTAAGTTCATTAATAATTGTATTGATGTCTATTTCTATGTCAGAAATGAGAACCGAGTTGTCAGCGAATGAGACACTTTGTTTCCAACTCTTCGTATCTAAAGTTGATGGTTCATAAACAGAGTGAAAAAAGGATGAAAACAAATTACTGTATTTTGGTAATACATTGTACTTTACCCAAAAACAGTATACATTCCTAAGCACAAACTTGTACAATAAAGCAAATAAAATCCTATCCATTCATAAATGTTCCAAATTTGAATGTAAACCTTTATTAACTTCCTGGTTATTGAATCTGAGCTACTTTGAAACTGAACAGTTAATTAAGCCATAAAACTTACGTGCGTCTATACTTCCTTATATTATCACTTCTATTTACCAACGATCTTACTAAATCTTATGACATATATCACATACCTACACACTTTTATACACGCTCTCACACTTACACACAGGCAAGCAAGATATCCAATATTTATTACTCCTCAAGACCAATTGAGATACATTTATTTTATTAACTATTATACTAACATACATATTACTTTTAACAATAATAGTTTTATCATGTCTGCACACCCAACCCTTTACTCTTTGCTCTGTCAAAATTTGACTCCCATAACACAGGATTACCTAGCTTGGGAGTCAGAAGTCCCTCCATGTACCTACAATTATATCCCGTGTATGCATGTGCATGTTTGTGTGTGTATGTGTGTGTATGTGTGTATATGTATATATATATATGTATATATATATATATGTATATGTGTGCGTGTATATGTACGCATGGATGGATATGTATATGTATGCATATGGGTATTGAAATATAATAACAATACATGTATAGGTACATTAAATTTTATTGTGATAGATATTATTACTAAAACTGTGTATTAATTCATAATATGTTCCTTAGAATGTGATCTACATAATAACTGAATGCTTGAATATTATTATGCTTCTACTAATGTACCTGCTTGTATTGTCTTTCTTCTTGTACGCTGTCATTTTTTAACTGGTGAATAAATTTTTATTTTATTTATTTTTTATTTATTTAAAGATGAGACCTTTTTGCGGTTAGCTATGAAGGTCCAAAAATATTTAACGTTCATTGGTATGCTCTCCTCAACTAAATAACATGATTACAATAGCATTTGTTACACTCAGCCTTGAATCTTGCGCGATAAATAGAAAATGTCTCGTAATCACAGATATTATTATAAATCTTCCCTTTTTTCCATGCTCTTTCTTTGTTTTTAAGTATGTGAATAAGTGCTGGAGAAAACCAGCTGGAAAACTGACTTGACTTACTACGTGTAGTTGGAAAATTTTCTCTTATTATCTTGTAAATAGTTTCATAAAAACTTTGGAGAGCTTCCTCGGCATTTAAATCGCTCAGGATTTCAGTCCAGTCGGTTTTCTCCAATTCATTATTTACTATTTTGTAATTAGCGGTATTATACTTATATTTAGTCAGAGGAAAATAATTCATGGGTTTCATGTCAAAGTTCAGTTTAAGGTTGATAAGAAAGGTTGGATGATGTCCATCAGGTGGTATAAGCCCGTCACAAGGAAGTATATTACAGTCTTGGTTAGAGATACATAGGTCAAAAACACAACCATTTTTATTTTTTAAATAGTTAAATTGAAAAGAATTTGTTTAAGACATAAAATCCGAAATGTAAGTATACGTAAAGTGCGTCGAAGCACCGATCATACCACATATTTTATTTGTTCCACCACTTATCCATTGGGTATGCGGCAGATTGTAATCACCTATGACGAAAAACGATTCTACACTACTATGCGTCACCTTTTCGCATAGGTTGTTAAAATGCGTTGAGTAGGTATCATCTGTAGTCCGGGGGGAGGTAAGCCGCACTAAATAAGTGATGTTTACCGTGAGTAGCAGCCGGCAGCGCGACCGTGACGTGTTCGCACTCGCCGAACGCAGAAGCGGGCACTAACACATTAACCGGTTTTAGTTCGCGCTTAACAGCAATGAGGACACCTCCTCCGTCTTGTTTATTAGTAAGGGAACGGTTACGATCACATCTAAATATGACATATCTATTGTCAATAAATTTGGTGTCTGTTATTTGTGCAGTGAGCTAGGTTTCTGTCAAAATAATTACGTGGTACGATGATGACAAAATATTCATGTATAAGGTCTGGAGCTTAGTGCGGATCCCTCTACAGTTCTGATAATAAATAGATATGTTACAATTATAATGAACTACCTCAAGCGAGTCTTATCATTATTATAAGTGTATATGCACTGTCGTAAACAAGAAATATTATGTATGTTAACAAAAAGTTACGTAGGTATGAAAAATAACTCGGCATCTTTGTACTAAAAATTAGCTACTACTACTAGCCGTGCACAACAAAATATTACCATTCAAACAAGACCTATGGTATACAGGTGTGGGGCTGTACCAAAAAGAGTAATATCGCGATCATCCAAAGATTCCAAAATAAGGTTCTCAGGGCAAAAGATAATTAACCCTGGTACCTAAGAAAATACATTTTCCACTGGGAACTTTAGAGTTTGCCGATATAATTACGAGAAAGTATGCAAATCAGAATAGAGAGTTAATAATAATGTGAACATCGAAGCAATCCAGCTCCTCGACAACGCGGACAAAGTGAGAAGGCACAAAAGAAACCCTTTTAGTTGGTGTAGTGTTGTTAATAGTGTAATGCAGTGAATGTACTAGTTCTACAAATATGTATATACAAAGTGTCCGTGTCTATACTAAAATTCCTGCAGAAATGTGTAAATTAAATTGATTAAACATTTCGTAAAACAAAGACTTGTCAAAAAAGATTACAATTAGAGACTACCTAAATAGAAAATATAATAAAAACGATGGGACTAAAGGAATTGTTGTCAACACAATTTTCTTGATAATAATTGTAACCATAATTTAAATTAAGAACATCGACTGCTGGAGAGTTTCTTTCGCCGCTTCTTCTCACTAAAACGCCATTTTGAACGCCGAAACAGTAGTATATAGTAACTTGAACTTAATAAAAAGTAATAGGATATCCTTTTTTTGAGAAATAAAGCATTTCTTTTCAAACTAATTGCCAAAATCTTCTCCAGCTTATGAGATGAAGTTATGTTTCAAATTATTACCAGTGAGCCAATGTTTGTCAAATTAGAGGAGGCAATTTTTTTTATAAAAACATGCGTTACTCACGCGACTGTCTTTATCCAGAATCTTCTCCAATTCATCCTTGAAGACCCTGATGATGAGGTGCAGATCCCTAAGAAAGTGTTTCTCGTCCGTGAGCAGGTCTCTGACCAACTCCGCGTACGTGAGGGACCCGCGGCGGCCGCGTCGCTCGCAACTCGCGCCCGACGCTCCCGCAGCGTCGGCCGCAATAAGCTCAGACTCTTGATAGAACATGTCCATTAGAACCTGAAACACCCAACAGAAAACTACAATTGCGCAGTTGCGGTATATGTTGACGAATGGCGCAACAGCTTTCTGTATATTCTATGTTGCAGCAGTACTCTATATGGGGGCGGACTTGTAAATAATAAAGCAGCAACCCCTTCTGTTGCAGTAGCCCGGTCCAACCTTGTCTTCTTCTCCGGCACGACTACTAGTTCAAAACCTTTACACAAGTTGGCGGTTCAGCCTCCTAGGGCAGTGATTGAATAATTCCTAGGTTGGAAAACCCGTACAATCTGCGAGCGGCCAGCGGTCAACCACTTTATCAGATCTCCCGACCACCGTACCAGCACGCCGCGTCTACGCCGAGCAATTACAACGCACTCCACCAGTCTTCCGCTGTCCTGCAACGTATCCTCAAGAGCTCTGGCAACCTTAACGCCAAGAACACAACACTACTCAATGTTGAGCCGTTTGGCCGCAAGTACGACGTCTTGACGAGCGTGCAGCATAAAATAGTTTTTTGTGTGCATAATGTTTCATTTTTTAAAATAATGAATTAGAAAAATTATAAATTTTATAATGCAAGGTTTAAAACCAGCCAAGTTGACCTCTTGAGGATTTGCTGCGCGGTGCTCGTTGTTGTCATTGCTCGACGCAGACTGCAAGAATGCAAAGGGTCTGATTTGTCACCTTTGACATACATTAATGGACGTTCATGATAGCTTCAAAGGCACACATGATAGTTCCTAATTCTTCGTATAATACACAAGCGTTTTCAAGAATTCGACGTAGAAGTTCTTTTAATAATCTAGTAAGCCGTTCCCAAAATCCTCCACACCAAGGTGCTGCAGAAACATTGAGTTTCCATTTCATACGATGTATTGTACATTTTTCTTGGATTGTATAGTATATAGTATATCATAATAATGAATTTCCGCAAAGTAACGCCTGATTCTATCAATATTAAATGTATTTATAGTTTTCTTTAGTTCTCAAGTTGCTTCTTTTTTGTTACCTATTATTGAAGATTTAAGCCATTCTTCTGGTTTGGTTTACAACCACAATGTTCCATTCCACTGGTGCAGCGCACTCCCATAAAAAATATCTATTTAATAAACAATATGTTCATAAATTATTATGTTTCAATTGCTCTTTATGTTAAAATAGCATTTCACTAAAAATATTCCGTCTAGAGACAGTTAACTCAAGATTTAGTATGGAATTGCACTAAAGAGACTAAGTTCCTAAGTGGAGCGCTAGCAATTGCGGTCCTATGACACGAATTTCAGTACAGAGACTTAGAGCTAAAATCAACGAGTGTGAAAGAGAAAATTCGACACAGTCTGACACGTGAAACAGATGATTTTGTATGAAAAATAAGCAAAATGTGGAGCGCCGCCTCTGAGCTATGTAAAGAAAAATACTTTTTGTTGTTAGCTTGACCTTCGTTTTCGGCCCGGCGTGCGCGCTGTTGCCGCTCTTATCACAACTAATGTTTTAGTTCGTGAGCGCGAGTTTTTGAATAACAAATTAAATAAGTACATACCTACATAAACAGTTTGTTTATGAATAAAGACAAAGGGTCACAACACATACACGTGCGACGCGCGTTTGTAAATCTAAATAGGCAAACAAATTTAAGCTATAAATAGAATAATAAAAGGTTATCATTTGAGCAATTCCTCTTTTGTTTCTTTTTAGTGAACACCCATTAAAAATTGTTACGTGCCGCCTCTAAAAGTTGTTTAGCATCGCAACCTCGAGATTTGTCTGCCCAATTTCGAAAGGACAGGGGATGTGTGACCAATCGGATGTGCTAGATTTTTCTCTTATTTGTTTTACACGATTACTCACAAATGTGTTTGAGACCATCAGACAGGTAAAGGCTACATTTGCCTTTTCGTTTGTATGGCGACCCGTGCTATAAATTTAGAAGCTGTGAGTGATTTAACGACGGAGGGTTTTTTAGCAGCTTACTAACGCTTTACTAACGCAAGACGAGGTCATTGTTTTGAGATCTTTAGTGACAATAGCACGAACTTCGTCTAAGCCTCAAGGGAACTGCAAAAGTTATCTAGCATTCGAGTATGCTACAGAATATAGCTGAGTGCCTAGCAAACGCTGGTACTAAATGGTCTTTTATACCACCCCACGCTCCAAATTTTGCAGTTCAGACAAATCTCGTCAGACGCGGTAGGACTATAGCACTATGGTTAACATTATCATCAGAAGTAGTCTGTAATATCGATCTCGTCAGTCGTGGTAGGACTATAACACTATAGTAACCCTTATCAACTGAAGTAGTCTGTACTATCGATCTCGTCAGTCGCGGTAGGACTATAGCACTATGGTTAGCATTATCATCAGAAACCCCAAGAGCGTTGCCTCGAGGTTCAGTAAGAAAGCAACTGCCAGAGAAAAATTCCAATTCATCGACAAAATAGGTGGGCGACTTGCGAGCTATCCTTCTGGGAGTCGTGCTTTCTGGTCGCTTGCCAAAGCTGCCGAAGGTAACTTTTGCCAGTCGACGTTACCACCACTACGAAAGACCGATGGTGACTTGGCCCATAGTACTAAAGAGAAAGACGATCTAATGGGCAGTCTCTTTGCCTCGAACTCGAACATGAACGATGAAGGCGCTGTACCGCCTACTATACCGTGGTGCGGTAAGACCATGCCGGAAATCTCCATAACGCAGCGGGAGGTCAGGCGGGCGTTGCTCTCTCTAGACGTTCATAAGTCGAGTGGGCCAGACGGTATACCAGCAGTGGTGCTTAAGCAGTGTGCTCCTGAGTTATGTCCTTTACTCACGCGCCTCTTCGCGCTTTCCTACCACACTATGCAATTTCCATACGAATGTGCACCCGGTGCCCAGAAAGGGCGATAGGTTAGATCCATCGAATTACAGGCCTATCGCTATTACCTCTCTTCTCTCTAAGGTGATGGAGCGTGTGATCAACACACAGCTTCTAAGATACCTAGAAGTACACGATCTGGTCAGTGACCGTCAATATGGCTTTCGCCACGGTCGCTCAACTGGTGATCTTCTAGTGTATCTCACACACCGATGGGCACTAGCCATTGAGAGTCAGGGGGAGGCATTGGCATGTAGCCTGGACATAGCGAAGGCGTTCGATCGGGTTTGGCACCGGGGTCTTCTATCGAAGTTGTCATCTTATGGAGTGCCCGAGGGTTTGTGCAAATGGGTGGCTAGCTTTTTGTTAAGCAGACGCATACGAACCGTAGTTGCTCTGATAGCATGGACATTAATGCTGGTGTCCCGCAAGGCTCTGCGCTGTCTCCTACGCTGTTTCTACTGCATATCAATGGCATGTTGCACATCAACAACATACATTGCTATGTAGAGGACAGTACTGGAGACGCTTTTTACACGGGTCGTGCAAACATCCCTCGTTCCGTTGTGGAGGAAAACCGCGGAGAACTTGTGTCTCAAATCGAGACCACACTGTCCCAGGTCTCTGACTGGGGACGGGTAAACTTGGTCCGATTCAACCCTACAAAGGCTCAAGTGTGCGCGTTTACCGCTAAGAAAACCCCATTCACTGTAGTCCCACAATTCCAGAACTCTCCCCTCTCCATCTCCAAGAGCATTGGGATCCTTGGTGTCGACATCTACATCGATGTTCAGTTCCGAGATCTTTTGCAAGATAAGGTGAAGCTGGCGTCCAAAAACCTTGGTGTACTCAACAGAGCGAAGCAGTACTTCACGTCGGGGCAAAGGTTGTTACTTTACAAGTCGCAAGTTCGGCCCCATATGGAGTACTGCTGCCATCTCTGGGCAGGTGCACCCGGATACCAGCTTGGCCCTTTTGACTCGGTTCAACGACGGGCTATGAGTATTGTCGACGATTCCAAACTCACTTGCGGTATCCAGCCCTTAAGTCTGAGGAGAGACTTTGCCTCCCTGTGTGTGTTCTACCGCTTGTACAATGGGTTGTGTTCTGAGGAATTGTTCGAAATTATGCCCACGGCTACTTTCTACCATCGCACTGCTCGCCATCGGTAGGGAATTCATTCTCACACTTAAGAACCTAAATGGTCGCTTACAGTGCGGTTTCAGAGAAACTTCCTCCCGCGAACGCTTAAGTTGTGGAATGAGCTCCCTGCCAAGGTTTTCTGCAAGGACTACAGTATGGAGTTCTTCAAGAAATAAGTTATTAGATTTCTGAAGGGTCGGCAACGCGCAAGTGATACCCCTGGTGTTGCAAGCGTCCATAGGCTAGGGTAACCGCTTACCATCAGGCGGACTGTAAGCTTGTTTGCCACCTTAGTGGTATAAATAAAAAAAAAAAGAAAAGCGACAAACCAAGCCGAGGCTCCCCCCGCGGGCGTTGGGCGCTATATGGGCTGAGACTCCTTCAGAGTTTCGCTCCAAAAGTCCGGTGAAGCAGTAATAGCTGCATCAGCCAACTGCAGTACATTTCAGAAAAAAGATATCGTCAGAAGTAATCTGTACTATCGATCTCGTCAATCGCGGTAGGACTTATAGCACTATCATCATCTTCTTTCTGATGATTATCGTCAGAAACCCCAAGAGCGACAACCCAAGCCGAGCCCTTGAGCGTTGGGCGCTACATGGGTTGAAACTCCTTCAGAGTTTCGCCCCAAAAGTCCGGTGAAGCAGTAATGGCTGCATCAGCCAACTGCAGTAGACAGTTCACAATAAAATATCGTCAGAACAGTATAATAACCCTTATCGTTAAAAGTATTCTGTATCGGTGTCATGTCAGATGTCTAGTCAGTAAGACTATAGCACTACATAATAATATAATCAACACATACCTTGTCCGCGCACATGGCGGTTTTAATATCACTAGACGTGATGGTCTCGTAGCCCGATTTCTGTGAGATCTTTTTAACAAAGTTCCCGGCGAGCTTCAGTATGTCAGCACTCACGTACTCCAATATGGCAGACATAAACATAGACACCGACAAGTCTATCTTGTAGAGGAGCACCTCCTGTAATTATTTATTATATTTTTATTTTTTTCTGGATACAATCAAATACTAGATATGAGCATGAATATATAATTTGTACCACCGTTATATGGGTTTTGGAGTCGGTCTATTACGTGGTAAAATCTGAAGGGCCATCCCACTATCATGATGAAGTCCTAACTTTCTTCATAGGAATTTCCGAATTCCAATTTTTTTTAATTTTTACCAGGCGTGGCGCAAAAGTATTGGTACGAATATGAACGGGTATCTACGAGCTGGCTACGAGCTGGCGCGATGGCGGTCGGTGCCGCACAGTAGGCTGGATTTCGACTTTTCCTTTTTAGTCTGTATGGATGGATGTTTGATACTCAATCACGCTTCAACCACTCGACGGATCGGGATGAAACTTGGCGTGCATATAGGTTAGGTACTGGAATAGCATATAGGTTTTATCCCTAAAAATTTAAAAGTTCCCGCTGAAATAACTATAACCGAGCTTAAACGAGCTATAGCTTCAGCTTGGTATAGCAACTTTCATTAGTGGTATTAAGAAGTAAATTACAGTATTAATATTGTGATTAAATAAAGGCGTCCTACGCCTATAACCGAATTTAGGTCGGGCTAATTAAGGAGTAAATCGTAGTATTAATACTGTGATTAAATGAAGGAGTCCCACGCCGATAACCTAATTTAGGGCGGGCTAATTAAGGAGTAAATCGTAGTATTAATACTGTGATTAAATGAAGGAGTCCCACGCCGATAACCTAATTTAGGGCGGGCTAATTAAGGAGTAAATCGTAGTATTAATACTGTGATTAAATAAAGGACTCCCACGCCCTTAACCAAATTTAGGGCGGGCGGCGCCACTGGCGAAGTCTAGTAATCTATAATTGTTAGAGTGACGCCTTTAATGCTTGAATATGCTTCAGGAGACTAAGTACATACCAAAAAATATCAAAACTATGGAATGCTACCGCAAACGACGCTCTTAGATTTTATTTGTAAAAAATTGTATGGAGCTGGGAAGATAAAAAATTACATCTACGCGGTTGATATGTGAATTATTTGAAATTTTTCGATAAACTCTACGAAACGGCTGGATTGCGATGTTTTTATTTTATTTTATAACTTATTGCCAAAAATCTGATCTGAATCACAATTTGAAGTTGTTGTCTATGTACCTAACAGTTTATAACACACTTCACTTGCATGACACCAACTTCAACATCAAACGGTAATTCAGATCAGACTGTTTGGCAATAACTTATTAGTTTCTAGGCAATCGGTAAATTACCTAATTAGCCTTTTGTAGCCGAAACAATTTTTCTGTTATAAGCTAACAAAAGTAAGAAATACTAAAATAGATAACAAGATCAATAATTAATGCCAACATTTCCGTCTTCCTGTGGTAAACCCAGACAACTACAGCGTAGTCAGCTGATTGATCACGAACGATGACGTCGTCAATTCCATTGCACTTCGAACACCGGGGAAACCAGCACCCGAGCCGCGAGTGTTACCCGGTTGGAGCCTGCCGCTTCCGCTCCGCCGCTGCTTGCACGCCACGCTGGCGATGGTACCACAAACATGAAAGTACCCACAAAATCCAAATAAAACAGCCCGAAGATAAGTATCATTTTAAAGAATGGCTTCACATAACAAAAACCGTTTTACTGTGAATCGAAAAAGAGAGATTTTCAAAAGTGAATAAAGAAACCGACATAAGAAAAATATTAACTGTCCTAGCTGCATCAAAGAAAATGTTTCTGAAGCTTTAGCGTCTTCTATTTGTAATGAAGAACTGCCATTTACATCAACATCGTCAATTGGTATGATGACCAAAAGAAAGTTTCCTCGAATACCATTTGAAGAATTAGGAATAAAACGAAAGAAGAGAAATTGAAAATTTCCAAGATATCATCAAACAACCAACCAGAAAAAAGACCTTTACACCCCTAAAGGCTCTTGGTTTTTTAATATCTTCTTAAGACTTCAAAGTGGCAATATATAACATTAAGAGAGTTAGCTGTTCAAGAAGGTCTCTGCAAACTTACTTTCGCATTTATAATATTTATTATTATATTATATTCATGGATGGTATGGATAGTTTTAAGTATATGTATGTAAATATGATTGTGCAAAAATACTAGTCCTAGGTGTACCTACGCAAAAAAAACCGCAAATCGATGGAGAGATTAGCCGTTTGGCACACATGTACCTTAGGGCAAATGATGGCAACACAGCGAGAAGATTCTTTAAATACCCAGAAAAAACTGCTGCCATCACAGGACTGGATGCAGAACTAATTCGTAGATTTTCTGTCATTTTACAAACTATTAAATCTGGCGAGCATGTACACATTGAACAATTTAGAGATTACACATATAAAACTGCTAAAAAGTATGTGGCATTATATGACTGGTACAATATGTCGAATCACTGTGCACAAGGTTCTGATTTACGAAGCTGATATCATAGCTTGTCACTCAATTGTGCCAGTTGAAAAACTTTCTGAAGAGGCATCGGAAGCCCGAAATATGTATTTCCGAAGGTTGAGAGAGCTCCCGGAAGAAAGCAGTGACGTGTGATGGAGACATTTTCAACTTTCTTTTTATTTCATCGGATCCACTGATATCGTCGACAAGACCTACTTTGGACTTGGACTGGTTCTTGAAGAACCCCATACTGTTGTAGTCGTTGGAGAAAACCTTGGCAGGGAGCTCATTTCACAACCCAAGCGTTTGCGGGAGGAAGTTTCTTTGAAACCGCACTGTACGCGACCATTTTTGTTCTAAAGTGCGAGAATGAATTCCCTGACGATGGCGAGCGGTGCGACGGTAGAAAGTAGTAGGGCATCATTTCGAACAATTCCTCAGAATAAAACCCATTGTACAAGCGGTACAATACACACAATAAGGAAAAGTATCTCCTCAGACTCGGGCTCGATACGGCAAGTGAGTTTGGAATCGTCGACAATTCCCACAGCCCGTCGTTGAACTGAGTTAAAAGAGCCAAGCTGGTATCCGGGTGCACCCGCCCAGAGATGGCAGCAGTACTTCATATAGGGGCCGGATTTGCGACATAAAGCAGCAACCTTTGCCCAGAAGTGAAGTACTGCTTCGCTCTGTTGAGTACACTAAGTTTTTTGGACGCCAGCTTCACCTTATCTTACAAATAATCTCAGAACTGAACATCGATGCAGATGTCGACACCAAGGATCCCAATGCTCTTGGAGACGAAGAGGGAAGTTTCTGGAATTGTGGGTCCTTACTGAATGGGGTTTTCTTAGCGGTGAACGCGCAGACTTGTGTCTCTGTAGGGTTGAATTGGACCAAGTTTTCCCGTCCCCAGTCAGAGAAGGTCTTTGAATCTTTGATTTGAGACACAAGTTCTTTACGTTTTTCCTCCACTACGGAACGAGGAATGCTTGCACGACCTGTGTAATAAGCGTCTCTAGTACTGTCATCTGCATAGCAATGTGTGTTGTTGATGTCCAACATGTCATTCACGATGTGCAGTAGAAACAGCGTAGGAGATAGCACAGAGCTCTGCCAACCACTGTTATGAGCGTTTCCGATGATACGATTCAAAATCCCCTCGTTATTGTGACGGTTGAGTAATGTGACGCAGCAGTAGACGCGTGTTTGTTGGTTTGCTTCACTTAGTTCATGCGGTACCCATTTTTCAAGCTTTTTCACTTTGCCAATTTGTTTCAAATGATTCATTTTATCATTTACACCGAAGCGTGCAGCTAACTCTGACATGGTGTAAGATGGATCCGAGTCAAATTCAAATTTAAATTCAAATAGTTTATTTCTCAAAAATAGGATACAATATCACTTTTTTGTCGTCAGTATAATATGCAAGGAATTTATAAACTACTACCGTTTCGGAATCAAGATGGCGTTCTGAGGAGAAGATACGGCGAAAGAAACTCTCCAGCTGTCGCTGTTTTCAATTTAAATTATATAACGATTGGTACATTACTAAATACAAGTACTATGATAGCAACATTTTAGTTATTCCTATTCGTTTTTATCTATAAGATAGTCTTTAATTCCATGATCACTTTCAATTCATCATTGATAACTAGGGTCTCCGGCCGTCCACGAGGTTTGTTCTGGAGGTCAAAAGGAGACCCGGTTTACACCTTGTACACACTTTGGAAAATCGAGGCAAAATCTAGAGGTTATTAGAAAAAGAAATTACGATAAATGCAGTATTTTTTTTGTACAAAACAATATCTTATTATACCACATTGCTAAAAAAGGCAACAATTAGGTACGCCATTATGAGTTCATTCTGAAACCTAATACGAAGTATTCTAAAAACATATAACTATATATTTCAAAATGTTCGTAATAATTATAAAAAATATAGTCTAATTTAAAGTACGTAATTATAATAAAAAAGAGCTTTTTGTTTAATATTTTCATATTAATCGAAGATACATTTTGTGGCTCCTGACCATCGACCATCGACCATCGACCATCCCGACGTGTGATTTCTAAACGTAGGTGCTATTAATGTCAAACTATTTACATATTATAATTGTCATTCTGTGTTTACCATAAGCTTCTTGGTTTACCGTAAACAAAGTGCTTTTTGGATTTATCAGTGACTTACGATCGACCCCAGCTTTGTTATTTGGACCTTTCTGCTTCGCGTAATATATTGGATTTGGCTGTGTTAATTGAACCTGATTTCTCTACTGCGATTCGGATTTCGTCGTTTATAACACATCTTTATTTTCTGTGGGATCAGGTATGTATGAGACACACAAACCGCCTCTTTTATGAATAAATAAATGTAATGGTACCATATAACTGTAGTCATACATACAAATGTTTCTAGTTCTTCATAATCATGTCATTTTAAGTCTGCATTGCAGGAGCATAACCCTCTATCATCTGCCGGAGACAGACGGAGGATTTGGCCTACACTCCCAACGCCGGCCAAATGGGTTGAGGAGAATTAAATACAGGAAGGAAATAAATACAATATTTCCTTAGTCGCCTTATTTGACATCCACGATGAGAGTAGGTCACTTCAGGTAGGGGAAAATTCTTTCTACTACTCTGCCAGAAACCACACGGCCACGCGGTCTTTTGTACTTATGCTATTTTAAACAGCTGTGCTTGCTTGCCTTAATAATATTGTCTGAGCACATTCTAAGATTTGTATGCTGATGCTTGCAAATGGATATCTGTCATCTGAGCAATTGGTACGCTGCCCTCCATTATTGGTCTAAATAGTTCTATTTATCATTTTCAGACTAGCAAATATGGCGCATTGTTTGCTATTTTCCTCTGCAATTATTGAAGATGCTCAATATTACATGACTGATAATATTGCCCCAGAAATAACTTCTGCACTAGAACTCAATCTCGGATTTGAAAATTTTCATTTTAGATTTTCATTTTAAGACCCACCTGTTGGGAAACTCTGCTTCAGTATTCAATTCAGCGATTCTGTGATTATATTGATGCCTTAAACATTAATTAAATTAAACATTCAAAAATGTATGTAAGCTGTTTTTTTATTTCAAAAGCCCGATATTCCTTCCTATCCTATTTCATACTTTAACAGAACAGATCTGAGGTAGTTCTGGCCACAGGCTAAGTAATAAACTTGTTATATGGTGGTGAGGAACACCAACGATACAAATAACATGATTCGGTAACAAATATTTCGTCACAAAAATATCTGCTCCTAGCGGGATTTGAACCCACGACCGTCGGCTCCGTAGTCAGGTGCAGTAACCACTCGGCCAAACCGGTTGTCAAATGAATGACATTGCTAGGTAAAACGTCAATTATGTAATATGCATAGATTTAGTATTACTATGTACGGACTTAGCCTGTGGTAATATGTTATTGACTGACGCCATTTTTTTTAAAGTAAGGTGTTGCTAAATATGTTTATATAAATGCTATTGTACAAGAAAACCACACCGAAATACGACAAATTGATAATTAATAGTCACTTATAATATACTGAGGTTTTTAAATTAGTAGTGTACAATGTCCAGACCGGGCCTCCATACATTCCTGAAACGTCTCCTTTCCAGAACGAAAGCGTTGGAACCAAAAATGTAATGTGTTTTCTTTTACAGTGGCTTCTCCGTACACATCATTAATTTCGTTGAGCTGTTTCTACAGCGCTAGAGCCACGATGGTATTCGAATTCGAAAATAATGCGATATTTTATGTTTTCCATATTGAGCACAGAACGATGTCAAAGCAAAATTGAATGACGCAAAAAAAAATGAATTCTTACATTTGTAACACAAATAGACAAGCTTAAAATTTAAATAAATTTGAATTTTGAATTCTTTACCAAACGCCGGCTTTTGAGATCAAAGTGGCCAGTTCTATATGACACGATTAGTTTCATTGTTTGGGTAGTACTTACTTGTCTAAAGTATAAAATTACGCCATAAACATGACTCAAAATGTCCTTTACCCTCCAAAATCGCTAATTACACTTTGGATACGGAACCCTAAAAACTTATAGCCTCCGGCTGTTTCGTGGAGTAAATCAAAAAAAACCAAATAATTGACATATCAGCCCTGTGCAAAAGAGTGCGACAGTAAAGATATATTTTTTATCTTACCAGCTCCATACAATTTTTAATAAACATAGCTTTGATTTTGGGTATGTACTTAATCTCCTGAAGCATATTCAAGCATTAAAGTCGTCACTTTAACAACAATTACAATTTAACAATGAGATAGATTATTTGTCTATGAAAGCCGAAATCCAGCCGAGTGTGCGCCGGCGCCGTGACGAGTGAGGTTT
Organism: Apoda limacodes; assembly: GCA_946406115.1. Classification (NCBI taxonomy): domain Eukaryota; kingdom Metazoa; phylum Arthropoda; class Insecta; order Lepidoptera; family Limacodidae; genus Apoda; species Apoda limacodes. The sequence continues at coordinate 417,328 of OX291555.1, forward strand.
CAACTGTTCGCGTGCACTCGTGCAGTCACAACACAACCTAACGGTAACGGCGCTGGAACGTCCTTCACGAGATGACAAACTGTAACTTGTGTACCGGTTATATGATGATGATAATTGATTAATATATTTGCTAAGAAAATGCTCAGCTGATTTAATTGGCACCGACCGCGAGTAATGTCACATTATGGTTTAGGTATAACTTCTAGCTCAATATATTAACGGTACGAATCGAGTTTATGACCACGCTCTGCTACCATCTTTCGAATTTCTTACTTTTTGTAGCATCTGGTGCAGCTTGTCGACAGGGAGCTGGGTGCGTCGACGCCGCTGCGAGGCTGCGTCGCGTGCGTCCGCTAGCGCCCACTTGTCTAGAGGAGTCGGGAACGTACGCGCCACGCGCTCTTCTACGTCCTACAAAGCATTACCATTTTTCCCACGTTAGTATCTATCAATCAAAAAAATACCTATATATTATTCAGTTTGTAACTGAATACTCCCAAATCCCTTGTTGAGGTTATAGTGTGTCCGGTACTCAAGCATTAAGTATTGGACCACAGGGTAAAACATTGACCCGGAGGGTGAAACCTCAGGAGCTTTCAGAAGTTTTGTGAAAGCTGTCTGTGAGTCGATAACCGGTCTTTTTGCTCAAGTTGTGATGATATTTCTCAATTATATTTTCTATATTCACCTACAGGTGATGTCTCTAAGAGGCTTATTTTATGAAAAAAGATAAATTGTGTCGCCAGTAGCCTGTTCACTTGTAGTTTGTTAAGATAAATTGTGTCGCCAGTAGCCTGTTCACTTGTAGTTTGTTCCATTAATTGTATATTTTTAAGCTTATTTTTTGAATGAGAAGGAAATAACTTAGATATAATTTACACATCCTAAAATATTTTTTATACATAAAGATATATGCTTCATTGTTGTAATGGTACGAGATGGTGACTGTGACTATGTGACATCCAACATGTTGCGGTTGTGTATTATATATAAATTTTAAAAACAATAAAATGTAAATGAATGCCGCTACTCACTACTGCGATCCGTTGTTCTATGAGTAACTCGAACATCAGACAGTGCAGATAGAGAGGGGAGTATTTTTTATTTCATGTGTATATTTTATCCGAGCGGTTCTTCATGAATTATTCCTTTTTTTTTTTCATAATCCAAATAAGCTTGTTTGCCACCTTAGTGGTATAAAAAAAAAAGGTTGAAATTCTTGTAAATAATTAATAGTGAAAACTTTTAGGACTTTTAGGACACCTTAGTATTATATAAAAAAAAAAGTAAAATTTACAAAGAAAATGCCTGTGTGAGTAATTAAGATTTTAGCTTACTTATGTCATTAAGCAAGAAAGGCGGGTGCTACGGCTTTAATAACTCCCACGGGCTCTTTCTTTGTAAATTTTACTTTTCTCAAGGCAAAGCGCGCGTTCATACAACCCCCCCGGCTGTAATGACGCGCCTATTGTATCAAGAACGATATCTGAATCTTAGGCCTTTCTTTAGTAATTTTCTCCCTTATTTTTGACACTTGTTGATCAAACACCACGAAATTTTGAAGTCATGTTCTAGTAATAAATATCTAGGTCTGCAGTGTGCCAGTTTTCTATAAAATTTTATAGTTCAAAATTTATGTAGGATTCTAGTTTTTTATACAAATGGTTTTAAAAAAGATTTATAGGTAATAGAACGTTTTACAAGATTTTGAAAAAACCACAGACCTAGGTATTCGGCTTGGGATAAGGACTAAGAAATTGACAGTGATTGATCACTAAATATCAAAAACCAATGAGAAATTCGTTTGTACGAAGCCGGCTGTGAGGCGCCGCGAAGTGTATCCTCTTAATACTAATGACAAAGGTAATAATATTGTTCCTATGTATTTTGCGTTATCAGATGGCTAGAACTTTATCATCGTGTGACGTATCGTTATGAAATCGCCGAAAAGCACACCATTTTGTATGGAAACATCAAAAAGTTACAATAGTTCTAGAGTTTACGACGGGGTGCAATGATAGTTCCGCCGAGGAGGCACTATTTAAAAAAAAATGGGGTGCTAACTTCATCCCCTAGCCCTTTTTCTGCAAAAAATAGTTCTGTATATTTTTTAGTTCGTCCTACAATAGTTCTAGGGTTCCTGAAGCATTTCACGAATACAGTATATATTTGCAAAAAAACGTTGCGCTATTCGCGATAACTGCACTGTGATAAGAATTGAATTATCACATCAGAGACAGTTCTGTCATAGTTTTGATCAGCACCCCAAGAGTTCTACATTTTATTGCGTACCTTTGATTCAGAAAAACAAAAATACAAAAAATATTTGCAAAAAAAGTTGCTATCTTCGCGAAAACTGCATCTAGCTAAATAAGTAGGATTATCTCTTCAGTGGCAATTCTGCCAGTGTTTTGAATGGCACCCGGAGAGTTCTGCATCCCATTGTGATTTTATTTACTTTAGAGAAACCAAAATACCAGATATATTTGCAAAAAAACAGTTGATATATTTGATGTACCTAATCTGTACAGTTGATTTATTTGATGTACCTAACCTGTAAAAATGATATATTTTATGTACCTAATCTGTGCAGTTGATATATTTGATGTACCTAATGAGTACAGTTGATATATTTTATGTACCTAATCTGTGCAGTTGATATATTTGATGTACCTAATCTGTACAGTTGATATATTTTATGTACCTAATCTGTACAGTTGATATATTTGATGTACCTAATCTGTACAGTTGATATATTTTATGTACCTAATTTGTACAGTTGATATATTTGATGTACCTTATCTGTACAGTTGATATATTTGATGTACCTCATCTGTACAGTTGATATATTTGATGTACCTAATCTGTGCAGTTGATATATTTGATGTACCTAATCTGTACAGTTGATATATTTTATGTACCTAATCTGTACAGTTGATATATTTGATGTACCTAATCTGTACAGTTGATATATTTTATGTACCTAATTTGTACAGTTGATATATTTGATGTACCTAATCTGTACAGTTGATATATTTGATGTACCTAATCTGTACAGTTGATATATTTGATGTACCTAATCTGTACAGTTGATATATTTTATGACCAATGTTAAGTTAGCATTACCATTAAAAAAAAACCGTTATTGCAATCATTGTGGAAACAAAAAAAATGTCGCGCTTTTAATTTTTTTTATACGCCCTGGTAATGCCACCTTTATAGTTAAGTTAGTATAACCACCCCTGTTACTCCGTGAATATTGTTCGCAATTGAAATCTAATGAATGGAGAAATTGTCATAAATTAGTCGTGTAGAATATAAATTGATTTTAAGTCGATGAATGCGAAGGCGACCGTTAAGTTAGTATTACCACCCCTGTAACTCGGTGAATATTGTTGTAGGTAAGGTATTTCACAATATCTAAATAAATGTTTAGTCAGCTACTAGCTACTAGCTATCGTGTTTGATTGCTGTCTCACTGTCACTGGCGACGAGAACTGGTTTAAGCGAGAGTATTATTATTTGTTCCACGTGTACGTTGAAATAGGTTTTTAAAATGCCGATCGGGAAATTAGAACCATTCGACATAAGATCGAAACAATGGCCCGCGTGCGTACGTCGAGTGTTACAATATATAAAGTTAAACGAAGTGAAAAGTGAATTGCACGTGCCGTTACTGATCACAGTCATAGGTGAAGCGACGTACTCGCTTATGTGTGACCTTTCTCCCGGGACCATCCCGAATCGAAGAAGTTTGACCAGTTGGTACAGCTAGTTTCCGATCATTTGGAGCCTCAACGTTCGGAAATAGCAGAACGCCACGTTTTTCGTTTACGACGGCAAAGCGCGGGCGAGCCGCTTGCAGCGTACCTACAAAGCCTTAAGCACCTTGCGGCAACTTTGGTACATCACTTGAAGAAAATTTACGAGACCAGTTTGTTTCCGGTCTCTCCAATGAAGATATGCGTTCCAGAATCTTTGCTGAGAGAAGGATTAAATACAAAGAAGCTGTGGAGTTGGCGATGGCACTGGAGGCGGCCGAGAGGCACGCGGAGGTAAGCGGGGCGACGGCGTCAACTTCGGTCGGAACCTCAAGTGCAGACGGCGAAGCAGGAGAGGGCCTGCTACACAACAGCGCGCGGTACACGGGGAGCCGCGGCGGTGGCGGCGGCGGTGCGGTGTCGGCGGCAACAGAACGGCGTGGGCGGCGCGAGCCCAGCGCAGGCAGCGACCCGTGCTGCTGGAGATGCGGGAAGTCACATCGGGCGGATAGGTGCCGCTATGTGAATTATAATTGCGATCAGTGTAATCAAAGGGGGCATTTGAAAGTGATGTGTAAACAAGTGCGATTTCCTAGGCAAAATTTTGTGAGTGGTGATACTGACTCATCGGAGGAGGACTGTTTCAATATCGAACTGACGTCTCAAGGTAACAAACCTTTTTTTGTTAAAGTGAACATTGATAACGAAAATATTGACTGTTAGGTGGACACGGGAAGCCGTATGTCGGCGATAAGTGACCAATTTTATAAAGAAATGTTTTCTTATAAAAAAATTAAGCCTGATAATTTATCTTTGCTATGTTACTCCGGTTCACGAATCGAGTCTCTCGGTTACATTTCAGTCAAAGTATCTCTAGGGGATATCACGGTGGATAGCATGGCACTTTATGTAATTAAAAATGGAAGTAGGCCATTATTAGGTAGAGAGTGGATCCGCGCTCTGAACATAAAACAAATTTTAATTAATAAAATTGCCGAAAATCCATTCGTGAACCGCCTCAAAACTGAGTTCCCTGAGGTATTCACGGATACACTAGGCAAATGTAAAAAAACGATCAGCTTGATTTGGTCGATGAGCAGCCGATGTGCGTGCGCGCGCGCGTAGACCGCGAGCTGCGCCGGCTCCAGGCCGAGGGCACCATCTACCGCGTCGAGCACTCTGACTACGGCACTCCAATGGTACCGGTGATCAAGGAGAATGGGGATATACGAACATGCGGGGATTATAAAGTAATGATTAATCGTAAGTTGAAACGGGACTACTACCCTTTGCCACGAATTAAAAAATTGTTTGCCACTCTTAGTGGAGGGGAGGAATATTCAAAAATAGATTTAAAACATTCTTATGAACAGACGATGCTTAAGGAAGATTCTCAAAAATATACCACGATAACAACACATCTGGGTAACTTTGTATATCGCCGGACCCCTTACGTCCTATCTTGTATACCTGAAAATTTTCAAAAATTAATGGAGGCGACGTTACGAGGAGTGCCCGGCACGGTAGTATTTTTGGATGACATCTGTTTTACTGGGAAAAGTAGGGCTGAACATCTTAGTAATTTGAGACAGGATTTCGAGTCGGATGGGCCTTACTATTAAGTTAAGCAAATGCAGTTTTTTACAAAATAGCGTAAAATATCTCGGATTTATCATAGATAAATGGGGTCTACACCCAGATAAAAAAAAGAACGAAGCCATTTTAGCAGCCCCCAGATCACAGGATGTTACTCAATTATAAAAGCTTTCTAGGCATATTAAACTATTATGGGAAGTTTATTCCCAATTTAGGCACTTTATTGCACCCCTTACATGATCTTCTGAAAAAATACTGTATGTTACATGAATGTAATTGAGGAATGTATGCCAATTAGTTTTCAAAGTCAAAGTCAAAGTCAAAATAGTTCAAAGTCAATGATGAGAGGTTAGTAATGAAACTAACAAAGATTACTGACTACTGTATAAAATATTAGGATACGTTAAGTTTGGTTGGCCGTCGGCGTCGAGATGTGAAGACGAATATCCTTATTTTGCAAGAAAAAATTATTTATTCGAGGATTTGGGGTGGTTAGTATATAAATTTAGAATCGTGATACCTCCGAGCCTGCGCGAGACCGTTTTAAAGGACATTCACGAAGGACATTTAGGGGTAAATAAAATGAAAAATTTGAGTCGTAATTACGTTTATTGGCCAAGTTTAGATAAAGATTTAGAACGATTATGTCGTACCTGCGATGCGTGCCGTGCCGTCCGTGACGCTCCACCTCGCACTCATTTACATCCATGGGAATTTCCATTATTTCCATGGCAACGAGTGCACGCAGATTTTGCCGACTGCGCGGGAAAACGTTTTTTAATTTTACTGGACGCCCACTCTAAATGGTTCGAGGCTATCTCAATGAATAAAACGAATGCTGAAAGTACCATCGCAGTACTATAATGTCAATATTTGCCAGATTTGGGCTACCGGCACAACTCGTCACCGATAACTGCCCACCATTCTTATCGCCAGAGTTTAAAAATTACGCGCAAACAACTGTACAGGGCAATGGCGCAGCCGAAAACGTAAAACGTGAAAACGGTAAAAAAAGCGATCAAAAGAGCTTTACACGAAGAAGAAAATCGCAATTGTGAGCACGCGACGACAGCAGTGCCGCCGGCTGTATTGTTGATGGGGCGGCGGCTGCGCGGAAGGCTCGACGCGCTGCGGCCCGATGCCTCGGCCTTAGCTCGCACCGTGCAGGCCCGCCAGCAGGCGCACGCCGGGGGCACACAACCAAGCGATATACAACTCGGAGACCCGGTTCTCGTACGTAATTACACCGAGAAAAACTTTAAATGGTCAAAAGGTACCGCTATGGTTAAGACTGGTCCTGTATCATATAGGATAAAAATGGATGACGGGAAAATTTGGCGAAGGCACCAGGATCAGATTATCTCGGACCAAAATTAATCTCGTTTTTCATTGACTCGTACGAGTACCGGTCCAACAGAAATAAATAACTAAGGAAGGAAAGATGTCACCGTAGATAGTGACGATGATGAGACACGCGCGGACGACTACCCGAGCACAGACGGACATCTAGGCGAAATTGGCAACCCTTCTGTGGTTGAACAATGTTCGATTGAAGTACCACCCGTTTCTTCGTCGCCGCCTCCGTTGGTGACGTCATTGCGTGCCTTACGTGCACAACGCCGTGCACAAGTAACAAATAAAAAAAAGTAAGTTAAAATAAGTTAATAAGTACCCACATAGATATAGTTTAACCTTTAAGTCGTAATAACTGATGTACCTAACGGCAAACTGTAACCCCTAAGGGGGAAAAGATATAAGGTATTTCACAATATCTAAATAATGTTTAGTCAGCCACTAGCTATCGTGTTTGATTGCTGTCTCAAAGTTGGCATTACCAGGGAATATAAAAAAAATTAAAAGCGCGACAAATTTTTATGTTTCCACGACTAATTCACGACAATTTCTCTATTACTCAAATTCCAATTCCAAAGAATATTCACGGAGATACAGGGGTGGCAATGCTATCTTTACGGCCGCCATCACATAAATAGACTTTTAACAATAAAAAAAATTAAAATCAATTTTATTTTTCACAACTAATTCACGACAATTTCTCCATTAATTAGATTTCAATTTCGAACAACACATATGGAGTTACAGAGGTGGTAATGCTAACTTAACTGTTAAGTTGGCATTACCAGGGCTTATAAAAAAAATGCAGGGGTGGTAATGCTAACTTTACGGTCGCCTTCGCATTGAATTTAAAAAATGAAAAAAATTAAAAATCAATTTTTATTCCTCGCAACTAACTTACAACTAATACACGACAATTTCTCTATTACTCAAATTCCAATTCCAAAGAATATTCACGGAGATACAGGGGTGGCATTGCTAACTTTACAGTCGCCAACGCATTAATAGACTTTAAACAATCTTCTACACGACTAATTTAAGACTAATCCACAACAATTCCTCCATTAATTAGATTTCAATTTCGAACAACATTTATGCAGTTAGAGGTGGTAATGCTAACTTCACACCGGTTTCAATGAGACGGAACATCCGTCCGGTTGTAGTCAGCAAAAGAAGAGTTCGTATGGTCCTCTATATCTGGCATTAACAAGATCTATTATAAGATGACTTTTTCAATTGCAGCTCGGCCTCCCGTAGTTTAATACAGATACTTACTTCACTGTCACATTTTTTTATATAAATACAATTAGTTATGAAAGAAGTGCTAAATAAAGTCAGCAATTCCAATAAACAAATCATTGTTTCTGGAGACTTTAATATAAACATTTTAAAAAATAGCTCATTAAGCACCAGATTACTCGCCTTATTTCGGTCTTTTAATTACAATAATTTGTTTTGTGAACCAACTAGAATTGCTGTATATAACAATCTAGAGTCAGATCATTGTGGACAGTTAGTGGTTTTAGAAAGAAAGAATAGTTTAACTAAAAAGGAAATTAAATTTATACCAATAACAACAAATGGATTGAATCATTTAAATCTAACTTATTGCATAAACTTTCGGATTTACTTTATAATGGCAACCCAAATGAAATGTACAATACTGTTCTTGACACTATTACTACAGAGTATAATAAAATATTTACTGCAAAAAAGAAACTTATTTCCAGTTGCTTTAGTTTTAGTGAATGGGCTACCCAAGGTTTTTTTTAAAAGTAATCGTAAGCTGTATGAATTATATAAAAAAAAACATATAATAATAGCCAAATATTTAGGGAATATGTAAATAAATACTCAAAAACCTATCTTGGTGCAAAATCAATTCACCTCAGACATAAAGTTAAATATTCAACGAATAAAATAAAAACTACATGGAACATAATAAATAATGAAACCAGTAAAGCTAGGAATTCATGTCAGGACTTTGAGTTGATTGTAGATAATAGTAGTTTTAAAACAAATTCTGAGGTAGCAGTTGCCTTTGATATTTTTTTTAGCAATATTCCTTTAAAACAACTGAAAATCTTAACTCAACTCCAATTTTAACAGAAAAATTAATAAAAACTAATGTTCCTGAATGTAAAGTTCCCTTTGTATTTAAAAACATTCGTCCTACGGATATCATAAATACATTTAAAACATTAGAAATAAAAAACACCGCAGACCTTTGGGGACTTTCTGTAAAAACTATAAACTGAATAATTTATTTAGCCATAATTTTGAATAGTTGTGTTGATAGTGGTGTGTTTCCTGATGAGGTGAAACTAAGCAAAGTTATACCTCTTTTTAAATCAGATAGTTCAATAGACCCTAATAATTTTCGGCCTATTTCAATACTACCTGTACTCAGTAAAGTTTTTACAAAAATCATACTTTGTCAAATGCTAAGCCATTTCTGTATTAATGACCTACTTAGTAGTAAACAGTTTGGCTTTATGAAAGGCCGTTCCACAACCGATGGAGTGGCACTATTAAAAAATATGTTTAACGCCTGGGAGGATTCGCATGATGCTCTTGGAGTGTTTTGTGATTTATCTAAGGCATTTGACTGTGTCCAACATGAAAATCTCATCAGGAAGCTACATCACTATGGTATTAGAGGCAAAGCTCTCGACCTTTTGACCTCCTACATGAGTAGGAGAGTACAGAAAATAGATGTCAATGGTGAAATATCTCCGGGATCAGCAGTCACTATGGGAGTCCCTCAGGGCTCAATTTTAGGTCCTTTTCTATTTCTGATTTACATTAACGATCTCCCATATCATGTAAAAAACCATGACATTGTCTTATTTGCTGATGACACCTCTTTACTTTTTAAACTTAAGAGACGACAGACATGTTATGATGAATTAAATAATGCCCTTTCTAAAATTGTAAATTGGTTTAATGCTAATAATTTGTTACTTAATGAAAAAAAACCAAATGTGTTAAATTTACATTACCAAATGTTAGTCAGATACAGACATGTATTAATGTTAATGGCGAGCAATTAGAACTTGTTAATTCAACAGTCTTTCTTGGCATAACGCTGGACTCCAAACTTCAATGGGGTCCTCATATTCATAACCTAGCCAAAAAACTTAGCTCTGCTGTGTATGCGATCAAGAAAATAAGAAAATAAGACAATTGACCAATGTCGACACTGCAAAAATAGTATATTTTAGCTATTTCCATAGTTTAATGACATATGGTATCCTATTGTGGGGTAGCGCTGCTGATGAAAATACAATATTTTTGTTACAAAAAAGAGCAATATGTGCTATTTATAAATTAGGATCTAGGAGATCTCTGACGGGTAGGTATAGGGAAGTAAATGTTTTAACTTTAGCGTCGCAGTACATATATGAAAATCTTTTATATGTACATAAAAATATCAATAGTTTCAGCAAGAAAAGTGACGTTCACAAAGTAAATACTAGAAGTGAAAATAAGCTGTTGGTGCATGATACACGTCTACACAAAATAAGTAACTCTTTTATGGGGCAATGTATACACTTTTACAACAAAGTTCCCAATAATATTTAAAAGTTATTAATAAGTAAATTTAAATATTTTATCAAACAAGTACTTTGTAATAAAGCATACTACAATATTTCAGACTATGTTCATGATAAAAATCCTTGGGACTGAAGATGCTCAATTACAGGATGCATAGGTAAACCAAATAAAAATGAAAATAATATAAAATTGTACAGCTTAAATTTTTTATTTAAAACATCAATTGTATTTTTAATTTTTATGATTTTGTTTTTAAAGTACTCTTTTCAAGTTTCTTGCCAGATTCTTCTCGGTAGAAATCAACAACATTGTGAACCGGAGGGAGGGTTCGAAATATAATATTTCATAACTTTGACGATTCAAAAGTGTTTGCAAAATCCTTATTTGAATAAAACATTTTGACTTTGACTATCAATAGCATCAGAGGGAATAGGCCAGACATTAATAGGATTCTACTTGTTGAGCTGAGGTTTGAAATCAACTGACCTGCACAGTGAGCGGAGAAGGGACAGTGCACAGCATGGCCAGCAGCCGCAGGCAGAGAGACTCCACATACTCCAGCGCGCTGTCCTCTGCGCTCAACGTCGGGTGCACCTGCTCCAGGACCTGCCATGAACATTGCTTTTATTAGCTCACCTAAGGCAAGGTTAACTTAATATTTACCTTAGCAAAGGCCATTTACACGACCCAGTTTTAGTTAATTAAGTTTCCCCGCGCCGCGTCTAATCCTGACTTTACTTCTTGTACTTTGTCTAGAAATAGCAAAGGGGTATATTATTCTGTTACTGTTATTTAATTTACGGCTTATTACAATAGAGCTGGTATTTATGACTTATGGGACATATAGAAATACATAGAAAGCCACCTTAGTCCAAACTATCAGAAGCAGTATTGCGGCGATGGGCACACCATCACCTCCTGTCTGTCCCCCAGATTATGATGTAGATGTGTTTCCAGTTTCCAGACACTGATTTACTCTTTCGAGAAATAAAAAACGTGATGTCATACATACATATATAAATAATAACTTGTATAAATTTTTAATTTTGTCTTTTTCTTCTGGGTAAACCCTGATATCAAACTAAAAATGTAACATTGTCGGTGGTTGTAAATGTTTAGTGACTGCTGACACTCGTCTTGTAGTATTTCGCTATCTCCGTATTCGTAATGTATTTAGGGAGTGCTTTGCTATCCTCAGGAAAGTCCGCGTTTGCCGCGCTGCGTTGCATGCTTGGACTTTAAGAGATCAAATTAACTTCTATGTGTGAGGTTTAAATAACTTTTATTAAACGCTGGTATTATTATTTTATATTTCATTTCAAAATTTATTAATTTAAAACGTAAAATTTTTAAAAAAGGTATATATCAAGCAACACTTGGTAAACGGCGACAGAAAGTATTAGCTCAGTCGTTAGTATTGGCTCAGTCGTCGACAAGAGCGCACGTGGCCCCAATCTATGGAGCTAACTATGTTTTGCAATCATGACGATTGTAATAACAAGTTACACCTGCAAGGGATTAAGCACCTGCGGCGATTGAAACTCTAAGACGTTTGAAATGGAATTTTTTTGAATAAAAACAACACTTATTGTGATTAGCAGTATGCGTACCAGGCCGGCTGCTCAACGGTTGGAGCTGCTCCCATGGTTCTATGGACGGTGATGGCACATCTAGATTTAGAGAAAAACGTAGCCGCAATCTTCTTTAACCCGTCCCGAGCCTTCGATTAGGCGACCACCAGATTATTGTTGCTAAATTAGAACATTATGGAATTAGGTCTTTTACTACAATTAATTACATCCTTCTTATCCAACAGTCAAGTTACAATGATAAACAGTAACGCGTCGAGGTCGGGGCAGGTTGGAGCTAGATCTGAGCCCCAGGGTTCAAACGTGAGGAACAGCTTGTTCATTCTGCTAATGACTGATGTTATTATGTACGCCGACGACATCTGTGCTGTCATAAATACTGATTCTAAAGACCAGCTTTAGGAAAGGGCTTATACCACAGTAATAAAATTATCAGAATGGTCTACAGCTAACGGAATGCAGTTGAACATGGACAAAACCAAATTGCTGGAATTCTCTATGAAGCAAGAGAGCAACCGTAGTCCTATATCGGTTCAGGTAGATGGCACCATAGTGGCGGTTGTAAGGTCCACTGGCTTTGTAGGTTTTACATTCGATGACAGTCTACAATGGCACGATCATACTGTTACAACCTCTTTTTATTTAATTTGTATGTAAGAGTAAATACTGTTTAGTTTATACCTTTTTAACTATTTTCGTCATTATATTCATTTTGATTGCCTTACTTGGTGAAAGGATATAAATTGCATTTTACTCGCTATTATTCTTCTAGTTATTAAAACCCAATTATCATCAACATAGTGTTTCACTGCATCTTATAATACATACCTACATTTCATTAGCTCTCCCTAATACATACTGATAGCCTTTGTACTAGATTGACCTCAACTTACTACGCAATCTCTCGTCTTTCTAACGGCTACTTCCAAATCTTTCCTACGGTGATAACTAGTGAGGCAAATCTAAGCAAGACGTGACCGACCAGGTTGCATTATCTTTGCGCAGATAGAGGTGTACTTGCAACACAATTCCTGCAATTTTAACGTAAACGAGCTTCTGTGCATGCCAGGGGTCAAAATTGAAGCCTGTTGCGGGAAAAAAGGACTCGCTCAATGTCACCGTTGCCAACAATTTCGGCTTCCTCATACAGGTAGAAAGTTGGCGTGTGTGAAATGCGGTGAATACCACACTGCAAAGGATTGCTCACGACCCAAAGGCGACGCACACACGGCTAACAGTGCAGCCTGCCCAGTATATGAAAGAGACGAACAAAAAAAGCAGGGACTGTCGCTCTCACCACTGCATCAGAAAAAAATACTATTACAGAAGCCGCCTCTACGTCTACCACTGGCGTAGAAGCAACTTTCACGGACGCTGACTTTTCGAGAACTCGATAAAGCACAACTACTTTGTGACAGGACCCGAAGAACCAACACACTAATGCCTGTAAGGTTCACGCTGACACCGCTGTACCGATCAAGATGAAATTTGGCATGCAGATAGTTTGAGTCCCGGAGAAGGACATAAGCTACTTGAAAATATCAAGTATTATCCGTTTTTTTTAACCATAATTGAGGAGTTGCCGTTTAAATCCTACACCGATGACCGAATACTAAGAATACAAAGAGCAGACCAGCCTCCGCAGGCGACACCCGTTCACAAGTATGAAACATGAATCAGCCATTGCTTCGCTCAACCATGTTTTAAGGAACGTAAGAACCCGACGCACGTGCCACCACCGTAAAGACACTTTGAGAAAGTATGACACACTCAAGCAACAAGTACTTGTTACAATGTGTGTAGTAAAGGAACAAAATATAAATCCGATTCATATTGTGATTCACACACACAAGTTTTCATTTAACATCACACGGCGAACACACTGATACTGAACTTATAGTTGCTTTTGAAAATATTTAAATAAGAGGTGAAGATTGGAAGGTCTAAAGCATTTACTTAATTATCAAATTTCTTACTATAATATTACTAAATAAATATATAAATACATACACAAGGACACACATAAATATACATATATGAATAAACTTACATAGGTACAAGTATAATAATATAATAAATTTAGTATTAATAACCTAATGCTATCCACCATCGGCGGCCCGGCGCCAGAGAGGCACAGACGTTGTATATCATGAAGAAGCCCAGCTCCCACTCGACAGTCCGGCAACAATTGCACACCATTTAACTTACTGTCACTTCGGAAATAAGCCTAAGGGAAGAAGATGTGACAAGAAACTTCCCGGGTGTACACCTGTTACCATCAATCACGCAGGAACTAACCCACCAAATACACAAAATCTATGAAAGTACACCGTTAAATTTTAATCGTTTTAATGCCGTGGATGGGTGCTTCACTTTACAAAGTACTATTCATCAACAACTTAATCTGCGGTATATCTCTTAAAATAAAAAGGAAATGATACTGTAATACCCGCAAAGTGCGTGAAAACAGTAGCGCCACGAGTTAGTTACCATATGCCTACTCGTACAGGTCATTGTCTCGCTCAGCTGCTGCCAATTTGTTTGTTTGAAGAAATTCAATGATTGCACATTTTCCTTCATACTTTTAAGGCCTTAGGACCGTCGTAAATGCTTTGTACCTAGATCCTAGGACCTAATTGCACCATATCAAGGCACTCGATGTTAGAGTACGCGTAATTTCGAGACCCCATACTTTCGCGCGACAATATCGTAAACAGCGATGCACGCACCGCGCCGGTGACGTCTTAGAGAAAACTGATTTTTTTGATATGTTTTGACCGTAGCCTGCGAGGCGCGGGGGCACACGCCTTGCGAATTGCCAATCAAATAAGATGCAGGCGCGGTAATTAATATAGCATTGGTTAATTTATCGAAGTGCACGTGGACTGCGCTACGCGTCATTGGTGAAATGAGTCATGTATCATAATAGGGTCGGTATCTTTAAATATTGACCTACCTGATAATGGTTCGCGTCATTTTGTCACTCAAGCAAGAATTGATTCGAGTTTAAAAAAAATGTTATATTTTTTTATCTTTACAAATCGATAGTGTTTCATGCACCTGATCACCTGTCCACGGCATTAAAATGATTAAAATTTAACGGTGTATGTGTAAACACACATACATGTACACGTCTATGCGCCACACCGACCCCCATCTAGAACCCCCCAACACTAAGCAGCCAACGGTGGACGACTATCCATAGTGGAATTATCAACTACATAAGTCATATATGGATGTCCAGTATTGTGCCCATACCTTTCATTCCAGACATTATTATCTTTATTGAATTCTCCCACAGTACAGTATCCCTTGTTAATAATAACCTTTTAAATATAAGTTTCAAAAGTATGTACAGGTAGGTTAACAATATTCTCAGGGATTGTATTAAAAAAGCAAATGCTCTGAATTATGAAAGAGCCACGCACCTGCTGACGGCGACATTTTGGAATCGCAAGTTTATTTTTATATCTAGTATTAACGTTGTGTATGTCACTATTTTTAACAAATAAACTTAGGTTTTTACGTACATTTTCAGTAAGCACGCGTAAATATACTGAGAAGCTACAGTAAGTATTTTTTTTTTTTTTAAGTTATACATTGATCTTATTGCTCTTTTTAGGGTTTCGTAGCCAAATAGCAAAAAAATAAATCCTAATGGATTCGTCATGTCTGTCTGTCCGTCCGTATGTCACAGCCACTTTTTAACGAAACTATAAGAACTATACTTTTGAAACATGGTAAGTAGATGTATTATGTGAACCGCATTAAGATTTTCACACAAAACCCTTTTGACTCGGTTAAATGACGGGCTGTGAGAATTGTCGACGGTCCCAAACTCAATGCATAAAGTATATTTTTAAATGCTGCCACATATTAGACGTTCGGTCTTTTGGTAACAGCTAACTGTTATAAGTAGAGAAATACGTAAATTTTTTTTTTTTTTTTTTTTATACCACTAAGGTGGCAAACAAGCTTACGGCCCGCCTGATGGTAAGCGGTCACCGTAGCCTATGGACGCTTGCAACACCATGGGGTATCACTTGCGCGTTGCCGACCCTTCAGAAATCTAATAACTTCTTTCTTGAAGAACTTCATACTGTAGTCCTTGCAGAAAACCTTGGCAGGGAGCTCATTCCACAACTTTAGCGTTCGCGGGAGGAACCGCACTGTACGCGACCATTTAGGTTCTAAAGTGTGAGAATGAATTCCCTGCCGATGGCGAGCGGTGCGATGGTAGAAAGTAGCCGTGTGCATCATTTCGAACAATTCCTCAGAACACAACCCATTGTACAAGCGGTAGAACACACACAGTGAGGCAAAGTCTCTCCTCAGACTTAAGGGCTCGATACCGCAAGTGAGTTTGGAATCGTCGACAATTCTTACTGTTGGCGTGTTGTATTTCCGCCCACTGTAGGCGGCGCTAGTGTGTCGTAAGATCTGTGAAAACGCTAATTGATAAATATTCTTTTATTTACTTTCACAAACTCTGCGCGCCTGCTGTATCTATAATTCTGTTTATCAGGTTATGGACCCAGCAATCAGAGGCGGCTCGCGACAATTTTTTATGGGTGTTCACTAAAAACAAAACAGGTTTTGCTTAAATGCTTAGCTTTTATTATTCTATTTATAACTAAAATTATTTCGCCTATTTATTTTAAGCTGAATTTCTAAAATCTTTCTCACATTTTATTTTGCTATACTTACTATTTGACAGTAAACAAACTGTTTATGTAGGTATGTACTTATTTAATTTGTTAATCAAAAAATCGCGCGCAGGAATAAAACATTTGTTGTGATGAGAACGGCAACAGCGCGCCGGCTGGTCGGACCGAAGCAAAGACGAGGGTCAAGCTGAAAACTGTATTTTCTTAAGTAACATAGCCTATGATTTTGCTAATTTTTCATACAAAATCTTCTGTTTTACGTGTGAGACAAAAAAGGACATCACAACGTATACAACAAACAAACAAGAGTGAGAGAGTATTATATTAAGTGGTGACAGACATATTAATTCATGCATAAGAGTTTTAGTTTAATATTAAAGGTTTTGATTTGACTATTTAGACAAGTGTTAAAAGCACTATTAGCACCTGGGTCACCTTTTATTAGTCCTAAGTCTAGAAAAACTCGTGGTGTGAACAAAAGAGAGTCAAAATCTGTATCATAAAGGAGCAAGAGAGGATATTGTGCAACTGGACATGGAAGAGTATTTAGTTTTTGAAAACTTTCAACTAGTCTTGGGTGTTCTTTGTTGTTCCAGTATGAGCTTAGGGACACCAACGCACACAAAGTGCGTAGACGATCTAGGAGTGGATGAGAGATAGTTTTAAAAAGAAATCTGCCACAAAGAAACTGTCTTGGCAACCCTAACACACTCTACACGCAAAGCATTTAGAGGAGAGGATTTCATGGTTCCGGTAACAATTCTCAACCACTTTGCTTCGATTTTATCCACCTTATTCAGGGAAGCTCTGCAATAAAGCTTCCAAAAGGAAGGAACCATAATCTAGATGGCTTCGGACAATTGCATGGTACAGCAGTTTTTGGCAGAAGGGATGTGAGCCCCACCATACACCTGCGAGAGCCCTGAGGATATCGACACCTTTTTCACACATGTCCATAATGTAATTAAATTGAGTGGAACCTGAGAACTTTGATTCTAAGATAACGCCTAAAAACTTTATCTTATTTTCTACTGGTATAATTTGATTATCACATTTTATTTCAATTTGTGGAGTGAGTCTTTTCCTAGAAAAAACAACCACTTTACATTTAGGAATAGAGAGGGAAAGACTGTGATCTTCAAGCCAAATGTTAAGATAGTGGACAATAATCTATGGTATAGGTTTCATAAAAGTAAAACGTAGGTAGGTACAATTTGTTCCTTGTCCCTTCCTATCATTCTGCCAGCCATCTTGAAAGACGGTCAGGTGATCTTCATCTATTTTAATTATTATAAAAGCATCCTTCCGTACCAAACTTTTTGTAAAGTGTGTGGGTCGACCCTAAGCAGTGTTAATTAATAAAGATACTTAATTACAACTCAGTTTTGAACCAGAGACCTGTTCGTCCATGACAGGCACATGTGGTGTGAGTGAAGTGATAAGCCTTCGGTAAGTGCTGGCACCAATCTTATTCTCATCCCTAATCCGCTAAATGTCCAGATAGTGTTAAGCAGAATTTAGTTGTTGGGATATATCATGCAAACTGGTTGATACAAGGTACTAAGCTATATCATCTGCATATTGCAAAATATTACAGAAAGAAGAAACAGAATGTTTGAGGTCATATGTATATAAACTATATAGCAGAGGACTAAAAACTGAATCTTGTGACAGACCTTTCCACACAACTCTAGAAGGAGTGTCATGCGAATGAATCTTAATATTTCTAGATATTAAGAGATTAAAGACAAAATGTACCAGCCTCTCAGGGTTGCTCAGCTGAAGCATTTTCTGCCTGAGTACTGGAAGTTAGACATTATCATAGGCTAATGCAATATCCAGGAACACACCAACAACATGCTTACTTCTAGAGAATGCAACCCGAATGTTGGTACACAGAACACTAAGGCTATCTATAGTTCCCTTTCCCTTGCAGAAACCAAATTGACTATTAGCCAGAGTACAACTTGACTCTAAACAATTTTTTATTAAATGTTCCATTACTTTGCAAATACATGACTATAAAGCAATAGGCCTGTAGGAAGAAGCTTTAGAAGGATCCATACCTGGTTTAAGTAAAGGGATAATTATTTGTGTTTTCCAGTCTTTTGGGATACTACCAGAGGGGAAAATATTGTTAAGAATGTGTAAAAGAATTTGTTTACTATGACAACTAAGATGAATAATGAAAGAGTAAGGGATGCTATCTTCCCTAGGGGCAGAGTCTTTGAGGCCACACAGGACACACTCCAATTCTGTCATTGTAAATGGTTCGTCAAATTTGGAGGTCTGAATTGGATATGGGAGAGGTAAACAGTTTTGGTTAGGGACAAAAGGAGGGGCCAACTTATCAGCAAATTCATTAATCCATGCCGAAGAATTAGTAGATGGACCATCTGCAGTAGACATAGAGCCTTGGAATCTTTTTATTTGTTTCCAGACTAGAGAAGAAGGAGCCCCAGGCTCACAGAAGGAAAAGTGACGAAATTTGCGGTCAAAGCAAGTGTAAGCAGGAGCACTGCTTAAACACGTTAAAAATTGATACCACGATTATAAAAAAATTCAGTGGCAAAAATTATTTTGAGTAATTATATTAAATTATATGTCCAAATACATCTTGGTTTACGTGGTAAGGGATTGGATGAACACGAAAAAGATATGAATGTCGTCAGAATGACGTCTCTACCGCTGTCTTCCTGATTTATGTCGACAAACAAATGAGAAACAAGTTTCAACACGAAAAATATCTGTTATTATTATTATTAAAATTATAGATGAGCAGCATGAGATGCTGAAGTGTCTATCTAAAGTGATTGAAATGTCTTAGTCATTTTCACTAAAATATTATTCACTGAATATGTCATTCTTGTAAGGTCCACACACTTGAAGTCTTTAAACCATTTGTCTAGTCTGTTTTTAAAAGAGTTGACTGAATCAGCTGAAACTACACTGGCTGGCAATCTGTTCCAAGGTTTCCATTACACAATTACTCAGAAAGTATACCCATAATCAGTAAGTGTATGTTACCCCTTAAAGTGAAAATAGAAATGCTTGATCGTTTATGCCTTGGAGAGTCATTTGCATCCATATCATGCTCATTCAATGTCAACAAATCAAACTAGGAACATATCCCCTACAATCCCATATCAATTACCATTACAGAAGAATCCCGATTATCCGGATCAATTAAAACCAGGGGTATTCCATATAATCGAAAATCCGGATAACCAATTTCAAAGCAAATCAAATAATATTTAAGTTTTAATAATTTTTATTATGTAATGGGTTTTACTTAGATAATACGATATATAAAAACGAGCTATAAGGATAGATAATGAATTACATTATGTACCTATGTAATTTAAAATTTTGGTTGGAAATAACTTGTTATAGATTTTTGACGTAATGAATCACATCTTTTTCTCGCAGCCAAGTCCCTGATGCGCTTCAGTTGTAACAACTGTATGGGATCCGATTCGTCCTGTCTTTCAAACCACTTAAAAGCAACATCTAGAGCTTGAAAGCTTCTGCGTGAGATGGTACTTGACATACATCCCCAGTTTCAGTCTCTTCTATCTTCTCTCTCGTTACTGTTTAAATCCTCAATGATTTCTTCATCAGTTAACATTTGGAATCCAGGGTCTTCACTATCGCAGTTCAGCCACTCCATAATATTCTCTTCATCGCACCCTTCACCAATGCTAAGAATTTTCATTGCTTCGGTTATTTCTTTAAAATCGTCGTGCGGTTTAATTGAAGAATCAGATAGAGTTAATTTTAATAATTTATTCCATGCCCTTTTTAATGTTTGCAATTCCACAGAATTCCACACTTTAACAACTTTCTAATTTCACTGTCATCTGCTGATAAAAGACGACGCAGTAGCTGCTTTCTGTATAAACGTTTTAAAGTTTCAATGACCAAAGTGGTCCATAGGTTGCAATATCGATGTCAGTTAGGGGGCAAAAACTTAACCGTGAACTTCCCATTTTCTCGATTTAGTGTTTCAGCGGAAGGGTGCGTTGGCGCATTATCTAATAACAACAATACATCGCCCTCTTTAGTTCTCGAATTCCATGTCTGGATTTGAATCTTGCTAACCATCCACAGCTCGCCTTGAAAGAAGTATCACCACCAAGTTTTTGATTAAAATCCAATGCTTTTTCACATAACAGAGGTCCAGATATGGGCTGACCGCTTGCTCTCTTTTGTAAGAACCAAGTAAAAACTGCATTCTCCAGAATTTCATTTTGAGATTTTTTCATGACATTACTTTGCGAACTTCCATCTTCTTGCTCAAGCGCGCAGGTGGATTTCATTATAGAATTAGAATTCTTTTTAATGTCTGATATCGTAGAAGTTCCGACACCATATATTTGAGCCAACTTACTGCCAGATTCACCATTTTTTATACTCTCAATTATCTTTATTTTGTCTTTAAGAGACAACACTACTCTTTTACACTTGGACATTTTAAATTTCCAACACAAAACATAAACAAAAATAAAAGACAACCTTTCAGTCAGAACGCTATCAAAGAAAATGAAACAACAACAAACACTATCCCGCAAACAAATGAGAGCGGGAGTACACCGTCGGAGGCGGGAATAAACTTGTCGTAACATGTCTCCTTGCGCCGTCAAAACATTTTTAAATTAATAATTAGAGCCGAGACGAATGAGTCCGGATAATCGGATGTTCGGATAATCGGATGTTCGGATAATCGATGTTCGGATAATCGGGATTCTACTGTACATATTCACGGTTTCTGTATTAGTGGCATATTTATGATTCTGTATTAGTGGCATATTTATTCCCCGTGAATAAGGAACTTTTACTGTAATACATCCTTAACCAACTGACTACAAAAAACCACCGCTATTTTTTCTGTTAGATTCATCTTTGCTTAAAAATTAAAGTTAAAAGCCAGAAAACCTTAGAACAAGCAGAAATCTACAGTTTACAAAAGTAAATAAACTTCAACTGTCACTGTCAAATTTCGACAAGTCCAGATGTATAACTATAGGAAAAACCAACTTAATACTTGGTATTTTGTGGTCGTTTACTAGACCGTAGCCTAAAAGGGGCGCGCAAGGGTGAGTCTTTACTACAGCACCCCCTAACCAAGAATTTTGAAATAAGCAATATACATCATGTAGTTTAAAAATAATAGATGTAAAACCAAATGTTTGTACACACCTTTCGCAGTGAGTTGACGAATAATCCCTGCCATTTTTCCGCATTCTCAGGATCCTGAAAGTCGTAGCCACGACTTTCCTCCACTGTCGGCAGCATCTTAAACCAGTGCTCCTCTTCGAACTCATGAAAACAATATCTAGTTAACACACCAGCACAATATAAAAGAACAAATTGTTTATAAAAAACTTTAAAGTTGTGTACGGTACACAATACTTCATATAGTTCAATAAATAGTACTTATACTATATTAACAGTAAAGTTACATAAGTAGGCCGTATTTTTTATTAACAGAAAAACATAAGCATAGTCTGCGAATTATTGGTAAAACATGGGAAAATCAAAAGAAAATATAACCACTTCGGTAAGACAACTAAACGCCGCCATTTTAATTTGTTTTTTTTAATTATTGAAAAAGGAATTGGCAACGAAACCATTAGCCTGGCTATATTTGATTATAGATATTAAAAAGTATAAAAAGTAAATCTATATAAGTTAACAAACATCATACATTTAAAATAATAATTAGTTCAAGATGAGAGCAATTACACAGCAATAATTAGTTACTCAGAAATCTTTTCTAATGGTCTATCTATACAATCTAATAAAGTAATTAAATTGAATTATTCAAGTTATGTACAATCTTATAGTCTACCTACAGTATTAACAATTCATAGATAACAGGGTAAAGAATAAAACATTTTATAAAATTTTGTACATTGGTTGGTTAATCGCTTTGTAATAAATCTTGAATAATCTTTATTTATAAAAATTACGTGTCACGTTGTTTGTCCGCTATGGACTCCTAAATTACTGAACCGATTTTGATCAAACTTCGTAACAAGGTATCTGTTATTTGATCCAACATAAAATATAGGATAGTTCCTATCTCGATCTGATAAGTGCGAGCTGAGGGCACTTTAGGTAAAAACCAACTTTCACCGGGTTACAGAGGGACGGCAGCGGAACAACGTTCGCCGGGACCGCTAGTACTAATAATAAAAAGTTGTAATGAGAAATCTGGACACACAAAAATTAAATGGTTCATATCACAAAGTTTCTTCTGTTTTCTATATTTATTAATTCCATCTCTTCTGTTATTTCTTCACTCTACCATCTTAATGCTTGTTGAAATATACAACAAATATGTACTATCTATATCCATGGTGTATTTAAAAAAATAAGTTTGATGTTAATGTCAATCATACAATGGTTCTATTAGAAAATATTATATGGATTATTGGTTTAATTTACATGTTCACACAACTTCAATAGGTTATGGGCCCAGCATGCTTGTAAAAAATTACGTAAGTACGTAGCTAAATGAAACTACGGTAAAGTAGTCATAAAGCAAATACAGTAAAGCATTGTGAAAAGTAAAAGTGTAACTGTGGTCAAGCAGGGTAACTGTTATGGAAGGTTCATTAGTAAATACTAGTGCTTCAATTAAACTAGAGGGGTAAAAAATGGGGGTTCATGGAAATTCCAAGTACGCGTTTTATTAAAAGCGGCAGATGTTTTCGGCATAGTGGACAGTTCAGTCAAACTCCCGACGAATGAAAAACAAGAAAAGGTGGATCTGGTATCTATATGGCAAAAGAAAGATGCAATAGCATAATGCATTATTGTAACTCGACTGTCAGAAAGTGTTATTGCTCAAGTAATCAGTTGCGAAACTGCTAATGAAATTTGGAAAAACATGCATACTATATATGAACAAAAAGGTGAACTATCATTGCATCTTGCACAGCAGACATTTTTCGCTTTGCAGTACAAAGATGGCGAGAACATATCTGATTTTCTTGCAAAAGTTGAAGAAATAATTTCTCAGTTTAAGACTTTAGGTGGTGAAATACAAGAAAATATGGTTATAACAAAAATAACAACATGCCTGTCTGAAAAATTTCAATATTTTATTTCTGCGTGGGATTCAGTTCCGAAAAAAAAACAAAGGGGTTTGAAGATTTTTCTTAGGAGGCTGGACCAAAAGTTTGTTTTGACCCTTATTTAAAAAAAAGTCAAGTTCGCGGCGCAGGGTGAAAGTTACAGTGATAGAGGTCATTTAAATGAACAAAAAAACATCTATTGTAAAATGTCCTAAAGTGTTGTGTTATTGAGTTATTCACAGTTAAACTTTTCATATAAAAATCAACGAAATCCATCTTTCCAGTTAAAATAATTATCAATTATTACTAATTTCAACTTAAATTAACTATTTCATTATACACAGATATTGAAGATCAAACGATGACTGAAGTTAAGCTCTCTTGTCTCGGCCACCAAAGGATGGGTGGCCATTTTTGTATGCATGTCCACTATTGATGATCGACAGACTGGTTAGTTGTGATGTTAAACAAGTTTATCCAGATAGCGAAGTGGTTAGAGCTCAGTGTGAACAGAGTAGTTATCTTTGAAGTTGAGCAACATAATCTGCGGTCGGTCCTGAGATAGGTGACCGCCCAGTGGTATTTATCTCGAGCTTCTTCCCTGCTTGATAAGGCACGTAAACCCTACACATAGGTGCCAGTTCTTATTGAAAGATAACAGTCGTAAAGCTGAGTCAGAGGCCCGATAGGCGGCTTGATAACATTTGACAGTAAGGTGGAGCCCCTCATTGAGTACTGCTGCCATCTCAAGGCAGATGAAACTGGATACAAAGGACGAGCTGTGAGAATTGTGGACGAACCTAAACTCACACACATCATGTGGGCCGCAACATTGTTTGCTACCTTGGTGATAAAAAATTCACTAGCCTTTTAAGCCTCCACCAATCCAGCTGGCCCCCGTGGTGGAATATGGCCTAATCCTTCCGCCTGGAAGAGGCCGGAGCCCAGCAGTAGGACGTATATGGGTTGATGATGATCCAGATATGTATCTCTACCTTCCTAATTGCACTCAAGTTAACTGTACGTTTAGTATGATGTACTATCCTGCGATTAGATCACAGGGGTACAATTGGTTATGTTCTGAATCGTTTGGAATGATGCCTACGGCTATTTACTACTATCGCACCGCCCTTTTTATACCTAAGAACCTTAATGGTCGCGCACTGTGTGGTTTCAGAGGTGCTTCCTCCCGCCTACGCTAAGGTTATTGAATGAACTCCCTGCCAAGGTTTTCTCCAGGGACTACAATATGGGGTTCTTCAAGAAAGGAGTGATTAGATTTTAAATTCCAAACGCTACAGTGACTGCTTAACATCAAGTGGGCCGAAAGCTTGTTTGTCACCTTAGTTGAATATAAAAAAAAGGTACTTATTCTAAAATAAAAAAATAAATGAATATGCAATCATCTATATATTTACATCATCAGTTAATCAATGTTTGTAGAATTTTCCACTTTGGTGAAGTATTCCCCTAAGGATTTGACATAGAAAGTTGACAGTGCAGTGAAGAAAATAAGAAAATCTTGTTTGTATCTCATCTTTTATGGTGGATAAGCTCTCTTCTTTCAGATGAACAAGATTCCTGTATAGCGCGTATCTATAGACATGTCATAGAGTGACTATTTTTCAAGTACTAGAAGGAAACGATAAGGAACAAAAAGGAAAAAGTACTAGGAATAGATTTCAAGGACTAAGAGGAACTAAGAGCCATCGATTGATTAGTTACTGTAGCTATGAGTACCTACTCATAATTTTCTTCACATTTCTGCAGGCACTTTTAGGCAGTATTCGTGGACAAAAGGTCTATATGTATCTCAATTACATATATTATTGTGCTATTTCCTCTATTGTAATTGTTTTTGTGTATTTTAAATTGTGCAATAAAGAATATTGTATTGTATTGTGTATCTAAAAAGCGAGCAGGGGGCTGAACGGGAAATTCTTGATGTCGTGCCCAGCCCATGTACCAGATTGTTAGGAAACATACTGATGCAGCAACTATTTTGAGGTTATTGTCTGTTAATTTAAGTATATTTTAGGATTAATAAGAGTTCATTAAATAGAAACTAAACAAATACTTAGCTTAATGCATTATTAAGTTTGTACTTTTGTATTTTCGTCCGGCAACACTTACTTTGCACACGTGTCCGCCCCGTTACCGCCACAAATCCCTTCCAATTTATTTCCAATAGATTGATTGTAGAAAGCAGGCGTAGCGGTGGCGACACAAGAGTATTACAGGCAGTCTTGCCACGACAACCGAATAGAACGTACGAGTACTTCTAATAACGTAATAATAGCGCATTGCTGAAAATGTTCAACTATACCTAAGTGTCACATTAAATAAGGTTCGTACAGTGTTTAAATTAATCATAATGTAAAATGGATAAGTACAAGTTCAATATCACCAATAAATGTCTGAGAATCAAATATAAAGTTTCTTTACGAAGTCATGAAGTTTCCCTACAAGATAATGCACATGACATGAGTACAACATCCAAGGGTTATTTTTCCTACAAGGCAAGAACAGTAATGTCCCACGATTTTATTTCGGCCATCTAAATTATTGTCTTACAGTATATTAACAAAATATATTTTGTTATTATGATGGCGTGACTCCATTTTTCCTCTTGCCAACCATGGATTAGCAACTAAGATGCCACAGTCAGCGAAATCATAATGTATGGCTACATCTCTGCATTCTTCTATATAAAATGCACCATTCTCTTTCATATGTTCTCCGTAGTAACTTCGTGCCTGTTGAACATTGTAAGGTCCCAAAGAATTAATTATTAGTTCATTGTATTTTAATATTGGGAATTCATCAAACCCTGGGTCCCGAGTATCTATTGATACAAACGGCGCTCTTCGTTGATTAAAAATATTTTCGATCACCCACTCGCTCAACCGATTTGGCTCATCGTATTTTAAATATATTTCATTGATGATTACATCGGTGAGTGGATGATCTTTTAGTCGTTCTATCTAAAGGAGTTAATCAGTGAACAGGCTATTCGTATTTCCTCGTTCAAATGTGGTGCAGCTATGTTAACATACTGAGATCTTAGCTGCATAAATTGATTTTTTAGACGACCATTAATAGTTTTCACTACCCAACGACACAAGGTTCCGAGATTCATTTGCTTGTTGGGTAGTATACTGACGTTCACCTTCTTCCTTTGTATGTGACATGTAGGCTTTGAATCCGACTATCCGACCGAATAAAAACATCACCATTTTCAAAAACCCAATGGAAGGGTTATCCTCCCGCTCACTTATTACGTTTTGCATTATCTTTGCATCTGACATGGTGGCTGGGTATGGACCAAAGATATCTATACTATAACCATCAGGGCTGACGATTAGAAAAGTTTTCATTAGGTTACGAGACTTATGTAAACTGTATGTTTTCCTTTGAAATTGTGACGATACCATAATTATGCCTTAACATTTTGTAATACAATGTTTGTTTTTATTCAAGTTTTAGCGCTAAGATTTTCATTAGTAAACAATTCTCAATGAACGTACTACCTATAGCAAAGTGCATCTTTAAATTAGAATGGCGTGTTCAAATGTTCAGGTTTAGTAATTTTATACATTAGAAGAAGTACTGATTTATTTTATGAAAGGTTTAAAGCTAACTATGATTGGGTGTTTGGTTGGAACTAAAGTTGATTGGAGAATGTTTTAAAAGCGTTGATTGGTGGTTTGTTAGAACATATGTGATTGGTGGTAGTTTTAAGACGAGCGCTGATTGGGAGTTTTATAACGTTGAATATAACCGCGAAAGTTTAATTTACTTAGAACTTTTATAGTATTGAAAACACCCACGAAACTTACCTAAGTAAGTCGTTTAAGAACCATTAGGGTAGCCTCATAAAATAAATATTCTAACAATAATAAAGGGTAGTTGTCTTGGTTTTCACTTATTCTGTATAATGGTATGACGTGTTAGTTTATTTGAAATTACCCAGGGTTTGTTAAAACTTTACGAACATTTAGAACATAATATTAATATTCTATTAGTTTAGGATAATGAGGCCGTTTTATCAAGACCGCTCATATTAATCTAGGACTCTATAATAGTATCCCAACCAACATAACTAGAATTATACTTAAAAGATATTCTTTTTTCTTTGTTAAAATTAATTAAAGCCGGACATCCGTCCCGAATAAAAAATAGGATAGAGGGGTTTGAAATATGGGGTTGTTAGAGAGGGGTTAGTGGTGATAAAAGTGCGTGGTCCCATACATACAGAACATTCAATTGCTGGTTAGTAAATACTTTTACAACTTGAAGTTACAGTGAAAATATTGTTTGTTCGTTGTGGAATCCTTTAGGTTGTGTTTCGGGTCCCACCACTTTTGACGATCATGCTTGGCCAAATAAGATAATTATCTACATCATATTATTAGATTCTTTTGATTTTTCTCGTTGAGTGATATCGGCTGCGAAGTTTCTTAGAACATTTCATTGACGTCCACTGCTGGACATAGGCCTCACCTAACTTTTTCCACAGCGTGCGACTCTGTGCCGCCTGTAACCAACGGCTCCCCACTACCTTACGAGGTCATCTGTCCATCTAGCGGGGGGCCGTCCCACGCTGCGCTTTCTGGTTCGTGGCCGCCACTCAAGAACCTTCTTCCCCCATCGGCCCTCGGTTCTTCAAGCTATGTGCCCAGCCCATTGCCACTTCAGCTTTGCGAGTCGGTGAGCTATGTCGGCGACTTTAGTTCTCCTACGGATTTCTCATTCCTGATTCGATCACGTAGGGAAACTCCGAGCATAGCTCTTTCCATCGCCCGCTGAGCGACCTTGAGCTTTCGTATAAGGCCCATAGTTAGCGGCCACCTCTCAGTGCCGTAAGTCATCACTGGCAACACACACTGGTTGAAGACTTTTGTCTTCAAGCACTGGGGTATTTGTGACGAGAAAATAGTATGCAGTTTTCCGAACGCTGCCCAACAGAGTTGGATTCGGCAATTAACCTCTTTCTCGAAATTGGACCTACCTAATCGAACAGTTTGTCCCAGGTATACGTAATCGTCAACAACTTGGAGTTCGTAACAGTAATTGGAGTGGGTGCTCCATGGCCATTCGACATGATTTTCGTCTTGTTCATGTTCATCTTGAGGCCCACTCGTTGGGAAGTTCTACTGAGGCTGAATATTTCATAATCATTATATTATTATTCTTGGCGTAAAAGGAGGGGACGTTATAAAATCTGTAGTTCGATCTTTTCTGAACATAAAAATAAGTACCATCACATATTGAAATTAGCGGATTATTTTCATTTGAAAAAAGTATGTGAGGAATTCTTAGAATTCTCTCTCGTAGTTGATCCCGGAAGGTAAAAGTATTATTTTCATTATAAATATGGTCAAACCCCAAGTGTTTAGATACATACGCATCCATCAAACTTTTTCTGACTTTTTTCATCATAATACTTAAATGTTGTAGGGTCATACGGAATATGGAAGATAACCTTTCATTTGAGTCACCTGTATGCAGTTTTGTCAAAACGGTTGCTAAAAAAGCACCTTCTAGCACCAATGCGGGTTGACATTTTTAACTAACCCCAATAGTAACAAAACAGTCAATAACAAAAGTAACAAATCAGTTACTAACAAGATAACAAAACAAAAGTCAATAACAATAGTAACACAACATTCAATAACAATTAATAATAATAACGAAAATAGCGTGCATAAACTAGAAGACTAAGTGACAAACTAATAGTATATGCAGTGTGACCATCTCAAAAATAGCAAATCTGCCCGAAACTGGCAAAAAATCTGCCGAACTCGACTCTAGTAAATGCCAAAAATCTGCCATCATATTACTGTCACCATAGACACGGGAACGTATAAATAAAATACGCAATTTTGACAATATTTTTTTTTTTTTTTTTTTTTTTTTATACCACTAAGGTGGCAAACAAGCTTACGGCCCGCCTGATGGTAAGCGGTCACCGTAGCCTATGGACGCTTGCAACACCAGGGGTATCACTTGCGCGTTGCCGACCCTTCAGAAATCTAATAACTTCTTTCTTGAAGAACTCCATACTGTAGTCCTTGCAGAAAACCTTGGCAGGGAGCTCATTCCACAACTTAAGCGTTCGCGGGAGGAAGTTTCTCTGAAACCGCACTGTACGCGACCATTTAGGTTCTAAAGTGTGAGAATGAATTCCCTGCCGATGGCGAGCGGAGCGATGGTAGAAAGTAGCCGTGGGCATCATTTCGAACAATTCCTCAGAACACAACCCATTGTACAAGCGGTAGAACACACACAGTGAGGCAAAGTCTCTCCTCAGACTTAAGGGCTCGATACCGCAAGTGAGTTTGGGATCGTCGACAATTCTCACAGCCCGTCGTTGAACCGAGTCAAAAGGGTCAAGCTGGTATCCGGGTGCACCTGCCCAGAGATGGCAGCAGTACTCCATATGGGGCCGAACTTGCGACTTGTAAAGTAACAACCTTTGCCCCGACGTGAAGTACTGCTTCGCTCTGTTGAGTACACCAAGTTTTTTGGACGCCAGCTTTACCTTATCTTGTAAATGATCTCGGAACTGAACATCGCTGGAGATGTCGACACCAAGGATCCCAATGCTCTTGGAGATGGAGAGGGGAGTGTTCTGGAATTGTGGGACCACAGTGAATGGAGTTTTCTTAGCGGTGAACGCGCACACTTGTGTCTTTGTAGGGTTGAATCGGACCAAGTTTACCCGTCCCCAGTCAGAGACCTGGGACAGTGTGGTCTCGATTTGAGACACAAGTTCTCCGCGGTTTTCCTCCACAACGGAACGAGGGATGTTTGCACGACCCGTGTAAAAAGTGTCTCCAGTACTGTCATCTGCATAGCAATGTATGTTGTTGATGTCCAACATGTCATTGATATGCAGTAGAAACAGCGTAGGAGACAGCACAGAGCCTTGCGGGACACCAGCATTAATGTCCATGCTATCAGAGCAACTACCGTCAACTACAGTTCGTATGCGTCTGCCGGACAAAAAGCTAGCCACCCATTTGCACAAACCCTCGGGCACTCCGTAAGATGGCAACTTCGATAGAAGACCGCGGTGCCAGACCCGATCGAACGCCTTCGCTATGTCCAGGCTACATGCCAATGCCTCCCCCTGACTCTCAATCTCAATTACATACATGCGGGTCAATTTGGTAACTTTTTTTTTTCAAACAGTCGGTCAAAAAACATTTTTACTTTTTGTAAAGTACTTACCGATGATTGGCCGTTATACCCAATCATGGGTTTCTTATGTTTTTGAGATAACACATGTTCCTTTAATGAAGACAATCTTGTAACTAAATTACAATAAAATTGCAAGCTTTGCAAAATGCAACATCAGGGTCCTCCTTAGCCCTGAAAATTCAAGGAGAAAGCAAAGGATCTTGTTCTTCAGACCGGTACGAACGCTGGTATTTTCTTTTCATCATGTATGGATCAGCATAGTCACAAACACAACTGTATACATTTAGGGCGCGGTCCTCGAGGCTTGCCACGTATAAAATTTTAGTTTAAGTTATATTAAATCATCGGGAGTAGTAGTCAAAATTTGACAGTGACAGCTGATGTACAAAACCAAAATAATTTATAAGCGCCCATGGTATTTTGTAGTAAATTGGTTTAAGTTGGATTATTTTAGAGGTGCGTTCCAAATCACAACGAGAAAGTTAAAAAAGTGGTTTTGGGACGACCGGGGTAGAGTTATTTTCCAACTGTGAAGTTGAATTCTTTATACTGCCATAGAAAAGGTTGAAATTTACTCCTGTCAGAGTTAAAATTAAGTGTCGAACTCCCGTTCCAAAACGAGTTGATTTTTTCTATTTGTATTAAAAAAAAATAAGGATTTCTTTAAAATCTGCCAATTCCTGCCACTTTTTTAAATAGTCAGCTTATTCTGCCAGACTTGAAATTTAGGAGTAAAATCTGCCAAAATGGCAGATATCTGCCACAAACGGTCACCCTGAGTATATGTGGGTGGGGCAAACTAAACTAGCGATGCCCGATACGTATCGATATTTTGGTGTATCGATTGATGGAATGCGATATGTCGATATTTTGTATCGATACACGTCAATGCGATATTTGGCTGTATCGCATCACTTCGCCGGAATATCGCATCAAAAATATCGTATTGTATCGACTACTTAAAGTGATATTGTCCCCCGCATAACTTACTGTCTGATCTCATTTTTCGTAGTTCGTTAAAACAAGCGTTTTTCAGTTGACAGTTTTCGAACGTATTGTAACAGACTTTCTAAACAAAGTAATAAATGTGTACTTACAGAAAGTGGCTTTTATTCTTTTTTTTTAATATAACCTGGTTGATAAATCATATTTAATAATTGAATTTTTCTAAACATTTTTTTCATTCCTACATAATTTTTACCAGATACGAGCATTTACTTTCAAGCAGGGGTGAAATAAAATATTTAAAAAAACATTTTTTGTTTAGTTTTTTTATTAATAAAAAGAGATTTAATGCCTTAATTAAATTCTAGTACGACCGAAAAATAAAAGTTAAACCTTCTTGTCAAAATAACAGGTTTGTAATCATACTACCTTTTTTTAAACCAAAAACTTTTTTTAATTACTTAATCAGCTTAAGTAAAATACGGTCAAGGCCACCCGCGGCAGAATGCCAAAAAGCAGATGACACCTCAACAACCTGATCCAACTGTGGCAAAGGCCCTACGGCCAACCATAGATAATATCCTTTTCCCACAAGGAAGTCAAGAAGAAAGGTACGAAAATCCAGGCACCGACCACCCCCTCAGCGCACGTTACGGTAGGCAAAAAATACCACCACCCACGTTCCAGCGTACACTGCGGCTCTGATTTTGATGCCCTCTGCCAACCCAGCCCATTAAGGCCCAACTTCCCCTTCAAACCTAGAAATGTAAGGGAAATAGGGGGAATAACCTTCGAAATAACCAGGTAACGATACCCATCGTTCCTGCACCCCAGCCTACTCTCAGCGAAGCATCAAAGGCGTTAACAAAACAGTCAGTAGCTACTAAGCCAACTCAGCCCGCCAGAACTTCTCAACTGCAGCTACATTTTAATTCTAAGTCAAGATTATTATTCCTTAAAAGTTTTGATACATTGGCAGTTATAAGAATCAAAACTACATAAGAGCTTTACTTCAAATATCCAATACGATATTTACAATATCGATAAAAAGGCATAAGATATATGTCGTATCGTTTCTATGGAATTCATTAGCAACTTTTTACAGAATCAAGGCTCAGGTTGTGATAACGCCGGCTATTCATGGATAATCCTATAAGGCTGTCGAAATTTATTTATGTATTTATTTATTTAATTGTTTCAAACAGATAATAGGTACAATATAAGAAGTCTTATATATAAGGTTAGGTTACAGTGATAACTAATTTATCGGTGCTTATCTGTCGAAGTATTTAGTTATTGTTTAAAAGATAGATTTACTCTAACCCCCGTACTAGTTAAAACTGTGTCATGGTGGGCTAGGGTTCCTCGTTGTTGTACATCATATTATAAATATTAAGTGTGAGCAATCCAAATAAAAACACAATTAACTTAGAATCATTGCGTGGAATAATGATACAGTATAAGTGGGTAGAAATTAATATTAAGTTAGTTACTAGTGGCTATTTCATTACTTTGTGCGTTTAGAGTAGTACAAAGCGATATATTAAATTGTAAAGTAATATGAACTTAGTCTGTAGTTCACAACTATGTATTATTAAGAGGTCTATGGCATTATAATACAGTTGAAATTTGTTTGCCTCTAAATACGAGTTGATGAGGTGTCTCTTAATTAGCAGCAACTACATACTTCGTAAACAGGTTTGTACTCTTATCATATCTTGGTTATTATATTGCAGTATATGGTAATATTTTAGAGAAATATATACAATAAACATAATTAACAATTAACTAGAATAGCTAGGTTTAGCTAGTAAAAATAGTTTGGTATATAAAAAAAAACTTAAATTATAGATAATGATAGTATTACAACTATATAAATTAGTAATTTTATTCTTATTTTATTTGACAAACTTTTACAATTTCATGTTTTATAATACAATCATTACGTCTAAAAATAAATGGGTTAATTATAATATTATATGGGAAATTGATTTTTTATGAATAATGTTATAAATGAGATCAGACAGTAATTTATGCGGGGGACAATATCACTCTAAGTAGTCGATACAATACGATATTTTTGATGCGATATTCCGGCGAAGTGATACGATACAGCCAAATATCGCATTGACGTGTCACGTCACGAAAGAGTTGCAGTGGCCGTCCTCGAATTCTATTCCGTTCTAGCTTTTTTATAAGAGTAGGAACAGAAACTGTAGCAAAGGCTTTTGCTAAGTCCAAACATATTCCTATAGTTGTTTATGATATTGATTATTTCATGCTCATCAGTGAGTAATATAACAAAGGAATTAAGTGCTGTTGGGCCAATTACATCGTTGTCCTGTGACTATTCAATAAATCAGAAAAATTTACTTTGTTAGAAATGTCTGAAGCCAGTTTATTTCCTACGTTAGCAAAAAACTTTTTCATAAAATTTACAGCTTCCTGGTTATTGTTTCCGAAGTTCAGAAGATTAGGCATACAACTATTTTTTGTTTTAAAGTCACATATATCCTTAACTGTTGACCACGTCTTTTGAAGATTGTTTTTACTCTTTTCAAGTTCTAATTTCTTATAGTTTCTTCTGAGGTTATTAAGTAAATTTTTACATGTGTTTCTGTATCGTTTATAAGTTAATTTTAGAATTTCGTTGTTAGGGACGCCTTTTAGTTGTCTGTGTAGTCTGTCTCTGTTGGCCATGCATCGAAGTAATCCGGGAGTGATCCAGGGTGTTAAGTTTCGTTTTCAAAGAGACAGTGTGCAAAATTTTGAGTTACTTTGAATAACTGAGGTGACGACTTTTAGAAATGTTTCTGTTGCCACATTCGGATCTGTAGCTGATAGTAAATCTTTCCAGTCGTAATTCACAAGTTTATTGTCACAGAAGTTTTACAAACTAAGGTTTAAAGTTGCAGCTTGCTTTTTAGAAAACAATAGTCTATGCCGTTTCCCTGACGCGTAGGAAGTAGATGAGTAGGAAGTAATCCATGTCTAGCAAGAAGATTGAGATATTCATAAGATTTATTGTCTTCTTTACCTTTGATTATATTTATATTTATATCTCCAATCAATACTATGTTCGGAATCTTTTTAAGATCATTAAGGATTTCATTTAAAGAAGACAAGAAACGATCAATTATTTTTAAAGGATGGAGATCTATAAATGGCTATAATCGCAAATTTATCTTTTATAGTTGTTATAAGACAGTTAAATTCAGAACATTTCAATGGTTCCAATACTTTTGCTTCAATATTATTTTTTATGTAAATGGTTACACCATCGTTTTGATTAGTATTTAGTAAAGTAGAGTATTCAAGGCAGTTATTAAGTTTGGGGATCTGGGGGCATTTAGAGAGCCAGCATTTGGTAAAAATTAGGAAGTCACTTTCGTTATTCAGTCTAGACATAAAAACTTGAAAGTCATCAAAATTTCGCTGTAGGCTTCGGATATTTTGTGATACAATATGAAATTTGTTGGAATCACACAAATGAATCTTACATTCCTCAGGAGTACTAACCGTCAATGCATTTGTGATATCGACATAATTGTCGATATCAGATAATAGTTCCTGAATATTAGCCATTTTCATTAACAAAAATAATTGTGCAATGAAAGACTATGCATTGACAGTTCGTAATTAGAGATCTGCAGTTAGCAAGCACGCCTTGTAATGTATGGTGTAGTGGTATGTGTATGAATGTCGTGTATGATAATAAGCTTCGTAAAAATATTAAACAATATATTTGGAATATTAAATATTAAGAGTGCATAAAACATGTTTACACATAAAATCTTAGTTTTAGTAGTAAAATATATATTTTTGTAATTAAGCAAAATAAGTGGTTTACCAGATATAAAGCTAAATTATATTTCGTACGTTTCATTCTTCAGATATAATAAACACATGTAGTACTTCCATTGTACTCGCAACTTCGCACTTATTTAATTTTGTGGGTATTTTGTAAATACCACCCATTTGCTCTAGCGTCGCCATTACCTATAGTCTCATTCTTTTATTGTGCGCGGCAACAAGCACTCACTTCTCGAATAGTTTTTATTGGAATCTTTACAATATTCTTTTATCTTCATTGCTAAAATTTAGAAAATGCCTAAGCATTGTACAGATAGTAAAATATCATATTATGAACAAAAAATTAAAAAACTAAAGGAATGTTCAAATAGAAAACGAAAGCGTGTGATAGTGTATTCGTCTTCGTCGGATTCCGAAGAAAACCAGAGTAAGTCGGATGTTTTTTCGTGTTTCTTTCGTTTCTTGTGAGTACCGTTTTTACTTAAATTGCAATATGAGCAAATATGCGATATAGGTATATACATGGTAAATAAAATACCAAAATTGGCATCTCTAAGCTAGCCTGGAGGATATCACGTTGGGGGTATCACGAAGGTATAGCATGATGCGTAAAATTAACCCAGAAGTTAATTGCTGCTTAACATAAAATACCTAGATTGGCATCTCTAAGCTAGCCTGGAGGGTATCACATTGAGGGTATTACATTAATTAAACCTAAAAGTTAATTGGGGGTTAATACTAGGGTATAACAAAAACTTGTTGATTTAAAAAAAAAAAAAAATGTATAAATAATCGTTTCAGATAACGGAACCACACAAAACGATGACAGAACAAAAGAAATTCACGTTGTCGATGAAACCACTGAGCAGTCTGCTCCAGTGACTCAATCGGAACTATTACAAAACCAGACCCCGGAGCTTGATCCGGAACTTTTGTCAGCACTAGGTGACCCCACGGACGAACAATCAACTTATGGTGAAAACATTCACCACACCTTGGCTGTACGTTGGCTTCCTATATTAAAAAGAGGACTAACTAAGGATGTTAAAGAAAAATTATTAAAAGAGTATCAGATACCTGATAACTGTAAATATTTTAAGGCGCCTACTTTAAATCCCGAAGTTAAGGCAGCGGTTTCAGAAGTCACCATAAATCGCGATAATAATATACGCAATAAACAGGACCAGTTAGGCCTCGGCATTACCGCAATTAACAAAGCCATTACTGAGCTTCTCCTCGGAGGTGACAAAATCCAAGTTATTAAAATACTTTCCGATGGCTGTAGGATTCTTACAGACCTACATTACACAGACACTCAAATAAGAACAAAACTTGTAGTTCCATCTTTAGATAAAACATGTGCGCATCTGCTAAAGGAGCACGAAAGAGATGAGACGCTCTTTGGAGAAAAGCTCTCCGATACCATAAGGGCATCGAAAGCCATAGGACGACAGGGTTCGCAGATCAAAAAACAGAGAGCTTTTTCTGTGCCCACTTCCACACCTGGAGCATCGGCATCGAGGTCACAGCTGCAGGGAAACGGGATAGGCTCTCCTCGTTATCCCTCGGCAACCAGGGGGGGGCGCGGAGGGCCTTCACGAGCAGCGAAGACATACCAACGACCAGCGCCGGCACCAGCAGCCACTCGGCCCCGCGCTGCTTACAACCAGAGCAAGCGCCGTGCCTACACACGATAACCACACAGGTACATGCAGGACGCCTACAGTATTTTTATAATTGTTGGAGAAAAATCACTAATAATAAAATAGTATTAGGTTGGATAAAAAACGGTTACAATATACCGTTTTCGGAACAGGTTTTCCAACTCAAAGTACCCTCCAATACCTTTACAAGAGAGGAAAAACTGAACATGTTCGTAGCTATCGAAAACTTAGTAGAACTAGGTGCGATATCTGAGTGTGAGTCACAAGAAGATCAATTTATCTCTAAAATATTTTTAGCCCCCAAATCCAACGGTAGCAACAGATTTATTTTAAATTTAAAATCGCTAAACACTTTCGTTACTCAAAATCATTTTAAAATGGAGGACTACCGGACAGCATGCAAATTAATTCCTCACAATGGCTTTATGGCTACGATAGACATAAAAGAGTCTTATCTTTTGGTACCCATCAATCCATCACAAAGAAAATATTTACGGTTTCAATTTCAGAACCAAAATAATAAAACAATTAATTACGAATTTACCGCCATGCCCTATGGATTGTCTTCGGCACCAAGAACTTTTACAAAGATAATGAAGGAAGTTGTGACCCACCTCAGATATCGCGGCTTCTTATCTGTCATATATTTAGACGATTTATTATGTATTGGGCGAACATATAATGAATGTTTACAAAACGTAATACATACTATAAAATTATTACAATGCTTAGGGTTCGTAATAAACTTTGAAAAAAGTTCCTTACAGCCTTCACAACAAGTGAAATTCTTAGGATTCATTTATAACACTATCGAAATGACCTTGTCCTTACCTGATGATAAGCGAGTTAAAATATCAACATTAATTGAAAAATTAAAGATTTCGCGCGACTAATCGGCGTCCTTACGTCCGCGTGCCCAGCGGTTAAATATGGTTGGGCTTATACAAAAATTCTCGAAAGACAAAAATATTTAGCATTACGAAAATATGATGCATACGACGCAAAATTTTGTCCTTCGCCGGAAATATTACAGGATTTAGAGTGGTGGTCAAAGATGTACATAGCTGTTCCTCTTAAACCACGTAGGTT
Source organism: Apoda limacodes (assembly GCA_946406115.1). Lineage (NCBI taxonomy): Eukaryota > Metazoa > Arthropoda > Insecta > Lepidoptera > Limacodidae > Apoda > Apoda limacodes. Next base: position 455,651 of record OX291555.1, read on the forward strand.
CACATTAGAAATTTTTACCGACGCATCCAGATCTGGCTGGGGCGCTTTTTGCAATAATAAAAGAGTAAATGGCAATTGGAAGTCTACTGAACTGCTTTTTCATATAAATTATTTAGAGTTATTGGCTGTCTTTTTTGGCCTTAAATGTTTTGCACTTGACAAACATGACTGTTCTGTTTTGCAACGCGTAGACAATACTACAGCGTTAAGTTACATAAACCGTATGGGTGGCATACAGTATCCCCACCTAAATAAATTGACAAAAGACATTTGGCAATGGTGCGAGGAGCGCAATATATGGTTAACTGCATCGTATATTAAAAGCAAAGATAATAAAGAAGCTGATGAAGAATTAAGGAAAGTTAACAAAGATATAGAACTTATACTAACTAACAAAGCATTTAGGAAAGTTACTAAAAAAATAGGTGAACCAGATATTGATTTATTTGCTACTCGCACCGATGCCAAATGTCAACGATACGTGTCGTGGAGACCAGACCCGGATGCCGTAGCAATCGATGCATTCACAATCTCGTGGAACAGAATATATTTTTATGCATTTCCGCCATTTTCTCTTGTTTTAAAATGTCTAGAGAAAATAAAAATAGACAAGGGCGAAGGCATACTTATATTTCCCTATTGGCCTTCTCAGGCCTGGTTCCCCCTATTACAAAAAATGCTTACTTCAGATATTATTTTTATAAATTCGGATCATAATTTACCCTGGGTGCAGCGAAGCTCTCAGGAATGCATTCATAAAACGAGGTGTCCCTGCGGCTTCCTTGAACATAATGATGGCATCCCTTGCCAAAAATACATTACAACAATACAGTGTCTCGTACAAATATTGGTGGCAATTTTGTTCAACAAATGATACGGATCCTTACAAGTTTTGCATACCCTCAGCATTGCTATTCCTAACGGAACTATTTAACAAAGGCGCAGCTTACGGTTCTCTAAATAGTCACCGCTCCGCATTAATTTTACTTTTCGGTAATGAGTTAGGTTCTCATGAACAAATCAAACGATTGTTAAGAGGTGTATATAAATTAAGACCTAACGTTCCTAAATATGCAGTTACCTGGGACCCACAGATAGTTTTACAACACATCGCCCGATGGGGCCCAAATTTAGATCTACCATTAGAAAAATTATCAAAAAAAAACTTGTAACACTATTAGCTTTATGTACCGCTCACAGAGCGCAAACGCTAACTAGCATTAAAATTAAAAATATTAACGTCGGCCCAAACGGTATAAAAATTATAATATCCGACATCATCAAAACGTCCGCCGCTGGACGCGATCAACCAATTTTATTCCTGCCTTACTTTAATGAGAATGTTAATATTTGCCCAGCGACTGTTTTAAAGGATTATTTAACAGTTACGAAAAATGTAAGACTTGATTCAATAGAGAACCTCTTGATAACGTACAAGCCACCTTACAAGGCCACTTGTAGCCAAACCATCAGCCGATGGATCAAACAGACGCTAGCAGAAAGCGGCGTAGACGTGGCGGTGTTCAGCGCGCACAGCACGCGGCACGCCGCCACGTCCGCAGCGCACGCTCACGGTGTGTCGCTTGACGTCATCAGGAGGACAGCAGGTTGGTCGCGATCTTCGGAGACCTTTGCAAAGTTTTATAATCGTCCAGTGATCGATACCGCTTATTTTGCAAGATCTGTCTGTTTCTCCAATCGCTTGTAGAACAAGTTAATTATTTTGATAATACCTATAATACCTAACAAATACCTATTAATCACTTACAATTATTTAATGTATTAAAATTAGGTAAATATTGTTTGTCAAAACTGATTAACCCTTATCGAGTAAATAAATGATACCGATAAAACGCAAAATGTTTATTAATTCATTTAATCCATAGTTACATACAAAATTTTCTACTCTAAACTTCTACATGTGTTTATTATATCTGAAGAATGAAACGTACGAAATATAATTGATGATTAAACGAACTTACCTGTAAGTGAAGTTCTATCGCAATTATATGAGTACGTTTCATTCGAAGATATATTGTATCCCCGCCCATCCCAATGCCCATCTTAACCTCAAAATTTTTGTACCTTCTCTAAAGAATGAGACTATCGGTAATGGCGACGCTAGAGCAAATGGGTGGTATTTTCAAAATACCCACAAAATTAAATAAGTGCGAAGTTGCGAGTACAATGGAAGTACTACATGTGTTTATTATATCTTCGAATGAAACGTACTCATATAATTGCGATAGAACTTTACTTACAGGTAAGTTCGTTTAATCATCAATAGTCATTCGGTTGGAGCATCATTTTTGTATCCCATGTTTACAAGCTGCTGCAAATTTTTTATGTGGATAACAGGAGAATCTTCGGTTTTCTTGAGTAACACTTTGCCATACGACGTCCAACAGAACTTGTAATTATTCATTTTTTTTAAATGTCTGGCAGAGTGAAAGAGTTTTTTATTTTCTTAGGTTAGCGATTCAGATACATATATAAGTTTGCTTTCGCCTTGAAGTGCTATGGCGTTGGTAGATAGTTTGGCTGTATTATTTTAAATATACGATCTTATCTTTTTAAGAACATGATTACGCGTTTTAGTTTGTAGGTATTCGACGATGATGGTACTATTGTGCGATTTTTTTATCCTATAGGCCTTTTTCACCATTATCTTTTTGAAGAACGGATCTACCACCTTGTGTAGGTTATCAACGATATCGTAAAGATATTCTTTATCAGACGGAGGTATATTGTTAATTTCTATCATCGTTTCTCTTTTTCTTTTTTCTAGGCCCTCTAGTTTTTGCTCCAAAAGATCAATTCTAATCAAAGCATCATAATGTTCCGATGTTATTTGTTCAATTTTCTGCTTAAGTTAATTGTTTAATCCAACAGTTTGTTCCATAATGTTTTGTAAATGCATGTTAGTTCTCGAAAGCTCTTTATTTAGATAAGTAAATTTTTTGTCTTGTTCACTTTTCATATCAGTTAGCATATTAATGACATCTTCAATATCAGGTTGTTTTCTTTTTAAGCCAGTAACCGAGATGAGCTTATTAATATGACTCACCTCTGTTAGTTCCGGATTGGAAGAATATTTGTCGATTTGGGGTGACCTCAGCATGATTGTCTGATTGATGAAATATTCATCGAGAGTATCGAACTTTTACCGTAAGTAGTATGCACTATGGAGCGTTCATCGCACTCGTTGCGCAGCTCCTGTACGGGGCACGCCGCGCTCTCGCTTGCACTCGTGGCCTCAAACGAAAGTAACGTTACCCGTGACATTTTTTTATGCATGCTGCCGGTGTTAATCGATTTACCAGGCGTTATCACGTCAAAAACTGTAATAATATACTTATTAAATACTCTACGTTCAAACGTTCTCGCTGAACCAGTCCCTGGCTAGGTGTTCGGAACACAGCCCAGATGACACTTAACGTTACATTCTTTCTCAATGTCACATAGGTATTTTAGTCTATGATACGTTATAAATCGTTCTATTGTGCACTTATATTAAGTTTAGTCAGTGTATCATATTCTCTGTAGTTTAGTTTAGCGATCTTTGATATGTCGCTTTGTATCGCTATATCGTATCGTAATGAATAGAACCTGAGCCTTGATTCTGTAAAAAATGCTTATGAATAACATAAAAATTACACATACATTGTGGATTTGAAATTACATGTGAAATTTATCGATTGTCGCAAAACTGCAATGTATATCTTATTTCTATGGACTTCAAACGAGAATTGTTAGCAAAAACTTTACGGAATCGACCGGCCGGTTACAGGTTCTGAACAAACCCCCGCCGGAAACAGGTTATATTGACTAAGTTTGTTGATTTTATATGAAACTTTTAACTATCAATAACTTGGTAACGCAACATTTTAGGACATTTTACTATAAATGATTTTTCGTTTATTTTTATGTCCTTTGGTGCGATTGGTGTAACTTTTATCCTACCCCTTACCCTTTTAAATAGGGTCAAAACATTTTTTTTTCCAAAATCTTCAAACCTCTTTGGATGAGCTGTCAGCGTGGTTATTAATTGAAGAACAGCAATTCAATTCTCGATAAGATGAAAAAACTTCAGCACTGTCAGCGGTCAAAAACGTTTTAAGTGTGGAAAAGATGGCCATTACAAACAAGACTGTAAGTTCAATAAAAGTAGTATTAAGTTAAAATAAGTTATTAAAATAAATCTTTTTTCAGTTAGTGCGGCTACAGACAAGGGATATACACTACGAATGGATACTGAAAGCTGTAAGTTTATCGAGAAAGATTGCGAATCTACTCGTAAAAATAACTTGTACATTATGAGCTTCAGGTATGTAAATTTCTCTGCTAATATAGGACGCTCTTACAGCAATATAACTGAGTGGCATGATAAAATGGGCCACCAAGATATAGAGCAAATTAAAAATATTTTGCAAAGAATTGACATAGATTTAACATTAGGAAATGAAAATTCATGTTTATCTTGCCTTAAAGGTAAACAACATAAGTTGCAGTTTCCTTGATTGAATATTGAATTGAATATTATTTGTTGGTTAAAGATGATTTTACTAGATACAAAACTGTTTATATTCTAAAAAACAAGTCGGACACCATGGGTTAAATTTGGCATTTTATCAAACAAGTTTTGGAACAATTAGGTTTCAAAGTAGAAGTTATACGCTCAGATAATGGAAAAGAATTTATCAATAATGAGATGAGTATTTTAACGAGTGACTATGGAATTTTACACCAAATAAGTGTTGTTTATACTACGGAACAAAATAGCCGCGCGGAACGAGAGATAAGAACTGTGACAGAAGCAGCTAGGACTATGCTATTAGCAAAAATATGGGTAAATCATTATGGGCAGAGGCAATTAATACAGCCGTGTTTGTAATAAACAGAACATGCAAAAGTTCTATAAAAAATAAAACTCCATTTATTTATTTATTTTATTTATTTAATGTTTTGCAAACTTTACAGCTTCTTAAATCTAAAAATACAATTTTACAAATCAATTCTTATAAAGCCTATTACAAAGTTTGACCTTTACAATTCTATATATACAAATCGATGACGACGTACCGTTATGTTTTAAAAAGAAAGTAGGCAAATAATTATTGTTCTATAATATATTTTTTTATAAAAGGATTTAAAAAGAGAATAAGAAACAAAAAAGGGACGAGGGATCAATAGAAGAGTAACTGTGTGTATGTATGTGTGTGAGAGGGTGTGTTAGGGTGTGTTTGTGTATGCGTGTGTGCCTGTTCAGTCCTGTTTATTTATGTATTTCCGTTAAAAAAGACTTCTTAACAAAGTTAATAAAAGTATTTCGATGGAGAAAAAATATGTCAGCGCCTCTGAATTTGCTTTCGTATGCTTGGACGATTCTTTGCAAAACAGAGTGTTTGGCGTAATTTGTGCGTGCCGACCCAACGTCCAGAGAGCGCATGCGTCTGGTGCGGATTGAGTATGCCCGTACACCAATGCGTTCTGTAAGCTCAGGACAGTCTAGGACTGCATTCACTACGTCGAAAAATAGTTTCATATCTGTAAGTAACCGTCTATCCTCGAGAGAGACCAGATGGAAAAAATTGAGCCTGTCGGCGTAATCACCCCGCCTACCTAAGCGATAGTTTAAACGGCGTGTAAAATTGCGCTAAACGGATTCTAGTTGGGCAATATGTGTTACATAAGTAGGGGACCAGATCGGCGATGCATATTCCATGATACTTCGAATATATGCGAAATACAGCGTCATTAAAGATTCTACCTTTTTAAAAGATTTAGTAGCTCTATGTAATAATCCCAGCATTTTGTGAGCTCTGTTACATATATACTCAAAGTGAGAAGTATACAAAAGTTTGCGATCTAGCATAACGCCAAGATCTCGAACAAGCTCTGCTCTAGGAATAATAGTGCCATTAAAATTATAATTATAGGTTATTCGATTACATTTTCTAGTAAACGTTATTACCTGACATTTGTTAATGTTCATATCAAGTTGATTACGTACACAGTATTCGGAGAGTCTATCGAGATCCATTTGAAGTTTAATGCAATCAGCGACAGATTGTATTGGCACAAAAATTTTCTTGTCGTCCGCGTACAGCAGAACTTTAGAATACGTGAAACATGTCTCAATGTCATATAGATAAATGTTGAAGAGCAAAGGCCCTAAATGGGACCCTTGTGGGACGCCCGATGGGACAGTCATGAAATTAGATTCGTAAGTTCCAATCCTTACTGCTTGCAGGCGATTTTCGAGATAGGATTCGAGCCACCTCAAAAGATTCCCATGCACACCGATACTAGTTAATTTGGATATCAGAATGCCGTGATCAATGCGATCGAAACATTTGGAGTAATCGGTGTACACAACGTCGACCTGAGAACCTTTGTCCATATGTTGAGTAGCAAAATCAGTGAATACGTAGAGATTGGTGACAGTTGATCTTTTACGCATGAAGCCATGTTGTGAACCTGGGATGTAGGCTGCAGCGACAGGGTATAATTGGTCGTGTACAATGGATTCGAATACCTTTCCGAAAGCAGAGAGTGTTGAGACCGGTCTATAGTTTTCCACGTTCTGTGTTGGACCAATTTTGTGTATAGGGATAATATAGGCTTCTTTCCATTTTTCAGGAAATACTCCTTCCTCAATGGATCGTTTAAAAATTATAGTTAATGGGAGAGCAAGCTCCTTAGCGCATAATTTTACATAGTGGGTATACCGTCACTCCCGGGACCTTTATTATTGTCTAATTTTTCTAAGTACTTTTGTACTAACGTTTGTGAAATATCAATAGAATTTATAGTATCAATGAAGTTGACTGAAAAAGTGATGTCATCGCGTTGATTAGGACCCTGTGGGCAGGCGTAGACCGAGGCAAAATATTTTAAAAATGTGTTACAAATCTCAGAGCCACCGCTCGCAACACGATTTCCAAAATTTATCTGTGTAGGGACCCCTTGCTTTCCTCGTAACGAATTGGTGTATGACCAGAAATGTTTAGGATTAGTAGATATTGAATTTTCGCAGCTATTAATGTACCGATTCCAGCACTCTTGCTGGACAGTTTTTTGTCGTTTGCGTAGCAAAGCAAAAGTATCGTTATCTAATTTATTGCCGAATCGTTTCCATCGTTTGTGATATTTAGATTTTTCTTTAATAATATTAATTAGGGACTTTGAAAACCATACAGGATATTTACAATTACGACTGAAAAAACTAGGGACTGCCTTCTCTATAATCGTTTGAAGTTCATCGTAAAAACAAGTTACCGACTCGTCGATACTACCGCATTCAAGTTTGGTGACCCAGTCAATTGAAGACATACGCGACTTTATGACGTCATAATTAGCCTTTTTAAAATTATAAATCTTAGTTTTAGGGTCTTTTAACGTGTTGACAAGTTTTAAATTGGGTATTTCCAAGTCAATTGCCGGGTGGTGTGGCATATCCTCACTAATAATAGGGAGGCTACAGCGGGTCGAGGTCACTTCTAAGGTGCTAAATATAAGGTCAAGGCATCGGTTATTTCCATTGACCACGGTGTTAAATTGCTCTAAACCCAGATTTGACACAGTGTTCAAAAAGTTTTGTTGGAATTCATTAGTAACATTAGTAGGCAAACATGATGAGCCGTCAGGATTAGTTATCCAAACAATGTTGGGGTAATTAAAGTCGCCTAGTAAAGCATAATCATCTTCAGGATATTTTTAACAAGTTCACGTAAACAAATTGTCAGATGGGCCACTAGTTCATCATGAGAGGCACCAGAGCCAGGTAAATAAACGCAGATTAGGTATAGGTCGCGCGCCGCTTGTATCGCCCGAGCCGGCAGCACCACGTGCACCAGCTCGTAGGGGGCGTCGCGCGGTGGGGCGAGGGCACGCGAGTCAACAGCATCACGCCACCGCCTACAGCGCGCACGCCGCCGCCGCGCCGCGCCACGCTCCCTTTCACCGACCGGTCCTGTCTGTGTACATCGTAACGATTGTCTCCCACTTCCGAGTTTCCGATACTATCCAATAACCAAGTTTCACATATTGCTACTACATCATAGTCGTGAAGAAGAAGTCCTTGATTGAACTTCACCAGTCTGCCGCGAATGCTACGAGAATTTTGTAAATAAATTTTAAAACACATCATAATTTGTGTGGTATAAAGGCGAGAGCACCACCATGCACACGATCACTGTGTGCACGATGGCGCACCCGCCCATACACCACACGTTAAGATTGTTATATTTATTGAATAATTTGTGTTGATTGTAATTCTCGCAGTAATCGCGACAGACGGCGGTGGATATTAAGTTAACTGACACCAACAGAACAGAACGTGTGTGAGTATTGAAGGTGGGTCTCAGTGTGTGTAAGTTACCTAACAAATCTAAGAAGTGTGACCTACAAAGAACATCTATTTTCATATAAAGTATGGTACAATACAAGTTTGTTTGATATAAATGAACTTAAAATATTTGGGTCTAGGGCAGCTGTGCATATTCCACACCAGAAACGACAAAAATTTGATCCTAAATGTTAAACAGGTTTTTTTGTGGGTTACGGATAGTTACAGCGAGAGAGGTTACAGAATATTTTTTCAGAAAATAATGATGTCGTAATAAAAAGCGATGTAGTTTTTTTTAAAAGGTAAGTATACAGAAAACGAAGACTACAATAAAATTAAAGATGACACAACAATTTCAATTCCTCAACAGAATATCAATACTACCTTTTCACATTCAAAAGAAAATTTGGAACCAAATGTAGATGTGATACCAACATCATCAAATGTTAAAAAGTATAATACAGAAACGGAAGAAGAAAAGGATGATAATGATAAGAGTCTTGATGAAACCAATATTGAAGAGCAATCTGATGTAACTCTAGACCACTCAAAGTATGAAATCACACCTGGCCGACCCACAAGGGATAAGCATAAGCCAATGTGGACAAAAGATTTTTGAAGAAAGTTTTTTGATAGTAGGAGACGAACCACATTCTTATAAAGACGCCAGCAATAGAGATCATGAAATAAAATGGCAAGAAGCCATGGAATCATAAATAAACACTTTAAAAGAAAACAACACTTGGTCAGAGCATGAAGATATTCCACAAGGTACAAAGATTGTCTCTACAAAATGGGTTTTTAAGATAAAACAGTTAAATAATAACGAAAAAGTGTACAAAGCTCGATTGGTGGCAAGGGGGTTTGAACAAGCAGATTGTGACCTGGAAATCTATTCCCCTGTGGCAAGATTGTCAACATTCAGGGTTTTCATGGCGATCACAAATAAAATGAAATGTACATTTCATCAAATGGATGTTGTTGGTGCATTCCTTAATGGAGATATAGATGAATGTGTTTTTATAAAACTGCCGACTGGTGAAACCTGTAAGTTAAATCGATCACTTTATGGCCTAAAAAAATCCCCAAGATATTGGAATAAAAAAAATGACGAATTTATGAAGACGCCAGATTTTGAAACGTCGAAAAATTACTGCTGTTTGTATTCTAGAAAAATGGAAAATATTTATATATACGTTCTTGCTTACGTAGATGACATTATTTTTTTTAGCAATTACGAAAATTGTGTAAATAACTTTAAAGTGGTCTTAAATGAAAATTTTAAAATGAAAGATATGGGCATAGCATCCAATTATTTAAGTATAACTATATATCAGTCCAGTGACAAAATTTCAATAAGTCAAGAAAAATACCTTGAGGAGGTGCTTGCTAATTATGGAATGACTAACTACAAGCCAAAAAGTACACTTATAGATTAAAACTTTGATTTTAATTTATTATAAAAAGCGTCGTCTGAAAGTTCAGAAATAGAAAAAAGTGTAGGCAATTAATCGGAAATCTCATGTATGCTGTTTGTGGAACTAGACCTGATTGTTGTAATGATGAAATGAATTATACGCCACCACTACCTTGCTCAGCATGCCAGGCATCTCCATAGAAGCACGGAAACCCAGACCGGGTCCTTCACAGTGCCACCGCTGCCAAGCCTTCGGCCATGCCTCGGCAAATTGCCATCGCCCGGTGAAATGTGTACGCTGCGGTCAAGGTCACCCCACATCAGAGTGTGACCTCCCTAAGACAAACGCACTGAAATGCGTAAATTGCGGCCGTGGGCACGCCGTCAACGATTGAACATGTCCGGTTTTTAAAAGAGAGGCCCGCAAAAAAGGTGTAAAAATCCCGCCACCAGCACCGCCTGGAAGACAAGCCAAAGGTAAGGCTCCAGAACCTACCCCGCTACCCAGCATGGCACCGCAGGAGTACGATTTAGTAGAGGGGTTAAGTCTGATGCCGCCTGCAAACATGCCAACTGATAGGTCCAAACCTCTCAAGAAACGAAAAGAGACAAAAAACCTAAAAAGCTAGTAACGTACAGTGTTACTCTACAAGGCAGAACCGGTAGCAGCTGGCCATAACCCACTTTTTTGGTCTGTTCCAGCTCACTTCTATACTGACTCAAGAAGATTATGGCCCCACGACATAACTTGAGAGTCGCATACTGGAATCCCGGAGGCTTAAAAGGTAAAATCTCGGCCTTTAGGACGCTAGTCCAGGAGCACGATATACATATTGTGCTGCTGGGTGAAACCAAGCTTCGTCCTGAGCAACAGTTCCGCTTACCTATCTTCACTATGTACAGACGTGACGTAGTTACTTCGGATAGTATTACGTATAGGGGTACAACGGTATTGATCTGTCGCGACCTGGTTCACGTGGCATTACTACCTCCATCCTTCTGTTCAACCATATACATTGGTATAATGGTGTAAGTAGGTACATTGGAGCTTACAGTTTTCGCCGCCTATAAGCCTCCCTCTCTCCCCTTTGTCCCGGATGAAATTAAGGCAATAATGTCTGATGACACCCCTACCCTTGTCTTAGGCGAGCTCAACGCCAAAGATCAGCACTGGGGATCGCGAATTTCATCCAAATCGGGGAAACTTCTTAAAAAGGATGCCGAGGAAAACAATTACGCCGTGATTGGTCTCGGCTCCCCCACCCACTACCCTTCGAGTGACAATGCACAACCAGACGTACTAGACATTTTACTAGCCCATAAAATAAGCTGGCCCATATAATAACCATGTCCTTAGAAGTCCTTTTAGACATCGACACCCAACATCTCCCCATCCTACTGGTCCTCGGGGACGCTGCTAGCGGCAAATCACTGCCCAGCCCAAAAGGCCTTACTGACTGGAATACCTGCGGACAAAAAATGACCTCTTACATCCTCCCACCCGGTGGTATATCCACCCCCGATGAGGTGGAAAGGGCCACCCTCTATCTTACCTCCACTATTTCTAAAGTGCTCGCTGACTGTACCACAGTCACACCCACCTCATCGGGTAAAAAATTACTCCCCCCTCACTTACGTAAAAAACTCCTCCATAAAAGATATCTCCGTAAACTCTGGTGTCGCACTAGATGTCCAGCGGTTAAAAGAGATCTCAACGCTATTAGCGCCGTACTAACTAAGGACATAGCTGACAATAGAACATGGTCCTGGGATAACACTATCTCTAAAGCTTGTGAGGATGACTCCAAGCTCTACCGTCTGGTCCGGCAGATGACTAACACCCAAGAACCAACTTACCCCCTTTTTAACAACTCAGGCAATCGTTGATTGACAACTCAGGAAATATTCGCTGCCCACCTCGAGAACCAATTTCAACCAAACCCCAGTGCTGACTCCCTCCATACCGCCAACATCGAGGAGCACATACATTATTTACTATCCTCACCTACCCCTCCGTTACGCGGTGACTACTTTTCCTCCCCCAAGGAGGTGAGAAAATGATCTGGCTTCTTAATAAGCGAAAGTCACCAAGACTGGATGGTATTCCGAACACGGCTCTAGTTATGCTACCTAGGAAGGGGGTGGTAGCATTGACTAGAATCTTTAACGGGATCCTCCGAATTGGGCATTTCCCCGCAGCCTGGAAAGTTGGTAAAATAATTGTCCTCCCTAAGCCCGGGAAAGATCGCCGCAGACCATAACATTACCGTTCAATAACGTTGCTTTCTAACATGGCCAAACTGTTCGAACGTCTTTTTTTGACGAGGGTCACCACAGGGGGTTTGGTTTTAGAAGCAACCACAGTACGATGCTCCAGTTAGTAAGAGTACTGCACCATATGGGCTTCGAAATGAATAAAGGTAGAAGACGGTCGGGATCTTTCTTGACGTTGAGAAGGCCTTCGATCATGTTTGGCACGAAGGCCTTCTCTATAAGCTGCTGGAGACGGACTATTGGACGGGTAATTGCTTCTTTTCTGGTAAAGCGGAGTTTCTTGGTGGTGGTTGAGGACAAAACTTCCCAGTGCAAGCCTATTCGGGCAGGCGTACCGCAAGGTAGCTGCCTCTCTACCGGGCTAGAGCCAGGTATTAAGGACGTGACCTTGGCCCTGTACGCTGATGACAGCGCTTACATGAGTTCCTCCCGTAAGGTGCGGTTAGCGGCTTGCAAAATGCAACGTCTTTTGCACAACCTTCCTGAATGGCTAGATCGGTGGAGGATAGCAGTCAACGCAGGCAAAACCGCAGCCATCTTAACCGGGAACAAAAAAAAATATTACCCCCGAAGCTTGTATTCCGCGGTCAGGAAATTGAGTTGCAGTAGGACGTGAAACACTTAGGCTGTATCATAGACCGCCAACTAAAAATGTCCAAAATGCTGGCAAACGTGTTGGCACCCGACGTTGGTGCAAGGGCGGCTCTAACACCAGTACTGTCGTCGGACCTACCACTCAGATCCAAGATCCGGATATACAAGCTTTACATCAGGTCAAGGTTGACCTATGCCGCACATGCGAGGTTCAACCTGCTATCAGCCACCAACAAACGCAAGCTACTAGCTGTCCAAAGAAAGTCGCTGCGCTATATTACGGGAGCCGGGCGTTATGTCCGCAACTCTGTCATCGCTAAGGACACTAAGACCGAACCGCTCGGCAACTTTATAGCCCGTCTTGTGACCCGGTTGTTCGACCGAGCGGATAATAGCCCATTTCCACACATTAGGAATATCGCCCCGCTGCATTCGCGACCTCCCCAGGGCAGAGCTCTCCCTCGTGAGCTTATTACCCTGTGTAGTGATTGATAAGGTGCCTGCCTGAAGGCGGCAAGAGCAAAACTTTTATTTCCCATATTTTAATTCCATCTGGGTCCCTGACAAGTAGGGCCCCTCTTTTAAAATTTCACCAGGGGTGTTTTTGTACCCCCTGAGCTTCTGCCCGTGTCATGGGGTAAGACACTCATCCTCTAACCCCGACGCCCGAACCTTGTTCGCTCTACAGAGCGAAATATAGAAGAACTACGACCAATCAGAGCATATCATCCCTATGATCTCATTCTCCATATTATTCTTATTCCCCATATTAAGTTCAATTTGAGTGAAAAGTTTATGTGCTTGAAGACAAAAAAATCCAAAATAACTCCCCCAATGTCAGACGCGCGGAATATAAACCCGCCCCCCATCTATCTACCGCAGAGGGACCCCAGAATTCGCAACAGACAGGAGAGACCATTTTCCCTAAGCCCGACTAAAGACCCCTCCGAGCGTGCTCGCCAGGCCACTATGGCCAATCGGCCTAAAAGCCGGCCTCGGCCAAAAAGCCGCAAGGCCCCATTCAAACCCCCCACAACCTCGTAGACATAGACATGGAGACTACTCCCCCGTTACCGTCTACGCACTCTACTTCGGCATTATCTTATGCACACACCATCATTTCGCCGCAGCGTCCTCTCAGCCAACAGACACCCAGCCATCCACCAGCTTAAATGCTCAATCGGCCCCCAACGATCCCGCGGGCAATATACACGGGGAAAAAATAGGCAACCGCCTATAATCGTAGAAACTTTGCCACAATGGACGTTGCATTTGAAGAAATTGCACACCATTTTAGGCCACGTCCCCAATGCCCGCCCATTCGGCGGTTCTTTCCTATAATGCCAATTGAGTACCGAATTGTAGCGGCCTGCATTGACGAGCTGTCTAAACTGGACAACACAGTATCTTGGTACTGTTACAGTTTAGACAGCGAACGTCCGCAAAAAATCGCAATAAAGGGGCTACCGCAAGACACACCACTGGCAGAGATAGCGGAGGAGCTCTGTAGAATATAGCTTCCACATGGAATATTTAAATAAAACTTGGTTTTATTATTTAATAAACTTATATTAAGTTTTATGTTACTGGTCATTGACACAGAGCTAACAGAGAGAGTTACAGAGTATATCATCAAAGATGAAATAAAAAAATGTTGCCACAATAAATATTTATGTTTGTGTATCAAACATAAGTTGGGGCCAGCGAATGTGCAAGATTAAATTTATAAAAGTACTAATTTTACAACACAGTTTAAGATATAAAATACATAGAACTTAATTTTTTTTTTTTAAATTAACATATATAATTGTTTTTATTTTATATTAAGTAACTATATATACAGTAATTTTACAAAAGTATGATAGTTTTCTTGTTTCTTATTATAAGCTTAGGTATTTATTTTTAATATTAAGTATATGTTAGTAAGTTAGCAATTTTACTAAGTAATTTTAAAACTTACAGATGGTTTACACTGTTTGTACTTTATTTTACATCAAGTTTTAATCCTCATTAATTGGAAGAGGGCATAATTTTACATATGATCTAGTATAAATTTTATCAGAATGAGGCATTTTAATTTCTGCCACTCTTACCATATTGTCTGGTCCAGGAATGGTTTTTATAATCCTGGCCATTGGCCATTCAAATGGTGAGGTATGATTAGTTTTGACAATTACTAAGTCACCTACCTTAAGATTAGGTTGATTGTGCCTCCATTTGGGACGGTTTTGTAATTGTGTTAGGTAGTCCTGAGACCAGACTTTCCAGAAATCCTGTTTCAGCAATTCATGTAGTTGATTAGATGCTCCCTTGAATGTGGAACCATTATCGCAGTATATTTGCCGAGGCAATCCACGCCTTGCAATAAAGCGCTTGAGACATGCTAAGAACGTTTCAGTAGTCAAGTTACTAACTAACTCAGTATGTATAGCTTTCGATGAAAAACGGACAAATATTGCTACATAAGCTTTAGTTATTAATGGTCTTCTTATTCTAGCTATTTTCAGATTGAATGGACCACAAAAATCAACACCTGTTACTTCAAAAGGCCTAGCAGCAGTAATTCTTTGATAAGGTAATGAGCCCATCAACTGTTTAGCAGCTACAGCTTTTATTCGGAAGCACTTAATACATTTATGTAAAACTTTTTTACATTCCCTAATTCCATTCATAAGCCAAAACCTTTGCGATAGTGAGCTGAACACCAATTTAGGACCAGCATGAAGCAATCTTAAGTGTTCTCTTTGTATAATCAGGTGAGTTATATGACAAGATTTTGGTAGGATTATAGGATATTTTTTATCATATGCTATATTATTGGCATTTTGTAGTCTACCTCCTACTCTTAGTAACTTTTCTTGAACCAAAAATGGATGTAAATTACTAAGTGCTGATTTTATAGGAATGCCTCTGTCAAGTGCATCTATCTCCTTGGCAAAATAATTACTTTGAACATTTTTTATTATAAGCAGCATTGACTTATTCAATTCTAGAGTTGTGAGGGCACCATCAATTTTAGCAGTTTTGAACTTAGAATTGTTATAAAATCTGAAAATATAGGCTACTATTCGTTGAAGTTTATTAAAATCTGAATATTTATTAAAAAGATTAAAATCGGACTCTACTTTGTTATATTGGAATATTTAAATAAAACTTGGTTTTATAATTTAATAAACTTATATTAAGTTTTATGTTACTGGTCATTGACACAGAGCTAACAGAGAGAGTTACAGAGTATATCATCAAAGATGAAATAAAAAAATGTTGCCACAATAAATATTTATGTTTGTGTATCAAACAAGCTCTCATCCTTAAACGGCCCTGTGTCTCACACTCGCCAGATTCCAGCGGTCAGAGGCCGTCCCAACTGCATATTTTATGCGCAGTTGCAGAATAGGCACCCAATAGCTTACCTCCAAAGCCTATACGCAGTCACTGAGCTGCTAAGCATGCCAGGCATTACCATAGAAGCCTGGCGTACACGACCGGTCCAGTTCAGTGCCACAGGTGTCAGGCTTTCGGACATGCGTCAGCAAACTGCCACCATGTGCTCGTTGCCTCGGCATGCAACCTCAATACAGTCACGCTCAAATACGCTAACTGCAAGCGGCCGCACGCAGCAAATGACCGCTCGTACCCCGTTTTCAGACGGGAAGCACGGAGGAAAGGGGTGTCAATAGCTCCTCCGCTACCACGTAGTGACCCTCAACGGGCCACCAATCAACCCCCCCGAGTAGAGCAATTTCTCGCGGCCCCAGCCCCACCACTCAGAGGTGATTACTTTATCTCGCTCAAAGAGGTGAGAAAGGAGGCCACCAGACTTAACAAACGTAAATCACCCGGCCCTGATCTTAGAACCGCACCTTTTGTCCTCTATGCTGTCTGTGCAGTGAATCCTCATCCCTTAGTCTTAGTAACTTCTTTAATATATTATGACCATAAGAAAGAAAAAGAAAAGAGTTTGCACAGCGGCTACTCCATCCACTTATAATGTGGATTTTTGCAACATCAGGGGTATTCACGCAAATCTTAACGCAGTCCACCACCATCTCGAAACTGCGCAGCCGACCATTCTTTTTCTAACGGAGACGCAGATATCCTGCCCGGCCGACACATCATACCTTCACTATACCGGCTACAAACTCGAACACAATTTCATGAGTCGTGCCGGTGTATGTATGTTCGTCCGGAAGGATATCTGCTGTCGCCGCCTTCATAGCCTTGAAAACAGGGACCTGTCGATATTGTGGGTGCGCGTAGATTACGGCGGCCACACTTATCTATGCGTGCCTATACAGGTCTCATAGCGGTGACACGGACGTAACTCGACTCTTCACGCACCTGAGTTTGACGACTGACAAAGTTCTAGAGCAATATCCCACAGCAGAACTAGTTATTTTGGGAGACTTTAACGCCCACCATCGCGAGTGGCTCAGTTCTCGAACCAATAACTATGCTGGGATATCTGCTCACGAATTTGCTCTGACCTATGGATTCTCTCAGCTGGTACTTTCTCCAACGAGAATACCAGATATAGAGGAACATACGAGCTCCTTATTGAACCTTCTGCTGACTACTCGTCCGGACGGATACTCCGTCTCAGTGGATGCGCCTCTTGGCTCCTCGGACCACTGTCTCGTCCGGACTCAAGTGTCATGCACACAACCCGATCCTTCTGGGCCAACTAATTGGCGTCGTGTGTGGCACTATAAGTCGGCAGACTGGGATGGATTGCGAGAATTTTACGCATCGTACCCGTGGAGGTAGATCTGCTTTAACTCAGAAGATCCTGACGTCTGCGCAGCCGCAGTCACTGAGACAATCCTTGCTGGTATGGAATGTTTCATTCCTAACCTGCGAGTAGCTGCCGGCGTCAAAAAACGGCCGTGGTTTAATAGGTCTTGCAGAAAAGCTAAAATTCTTAAGCAAAATGCATATGAGGCTTGGACCACGGCTCGTAATAATAAGGATCCGAATATTTCTGAGTTAAAACGCAAATTAAATGCTGCCTCGAGGTTCAGTAAGAAAGCAACTGCCAGAGCAAAATTCCAATTCATCGGCAAAATAGGTGGGCGACTTGCGAGCTATCCTTCTGGGAGTCGTGCTTTCTGGTCGCTTGCCAAAGCTGCCGAAGGGAACTTCTGCCAGTCGTCGTTACCACCACTGCGAAAGACCGATGGTGACTTGGCCCATAGTGCTAAAGAGAAAGCCGATCTACTGGGCAGTCTCTTTGCCTCGAACTCGAATATGAACGATGAAGACGCTGTACCACCTACTATACCGTGGTGCGGTAAGACCATGCCGGAAATCTCCATAACGCAGCGGGAGGTCAGACGGGCGTTGCTCTCTCTAGACGTTCATAAGTCGAGTGGGCCAGACGGTATACCAGCAGTGGTGCTTAAGCAGTGTGCTCCTGAGTTATGTCCTGTACTCACGCGCCTCTTCGCGCTTTCCTACCACACTAGGCAATTTCCGTCTTCATGGAAGACTGCGAATGTGCACCCGGTGCCCAAAAAGGGCGATAGATCAGATCCATCGAATTACAGGCCTATCGCTATTACCTCTCTCCTCTCTAAGATGATGGAGCGTGTGATCAACACACAGCTTCTAAGATACCTAGAAGTACACGATCTGGTCAGTGACCGTCAATATGGCTTTCGCCACGGTCGCTCGACTGGTGACCTTCTAGTGTATCTCACACACCGATGGGCACTAGCCATTGAGAGTCAGGGGGAGGCATTGGCATGTAGCCTGGACATAGCGAAGGCGTTCGATCGGGTCTGGCACCGCGGTCTTCTATCGAAGTTGCCATCTTACGGAGTGCCCGAGGGTTTGTGCAAATGGGTGGCTAGCTTTTTGTCCGGCAGACGCATACGAACCGTAGTTGCTCTGATAGCATGGACATTAACGCTGGTGTCCCGCAAGGCTCTGTGCTGTCTCCTACGCTGTTTCTACTGCATATCAATGACATGTTGGACATCAACAACATACATTGCTATGCAGATGACAGTACTGGAGACGCTTTTTACACGGGTCGTGCAAACATCCCTCGTTCCGTTGTGGAGGAAAACCGCGGAGAACTTGTGTCTCAAATCGAGACCACACTGTCCCAGGTCTCTGATTGGGGACGGATAAACTTGGTCCGATTCAACCCTACAAAGACACAAGTGTGCGCGTTCACCGCTAAGAAAACTCCATTCACTGTAGTCCCACAATTCCAGAACACTCCCCTCTCCATCTCCAAGAGCATTGGGATCCTTGGTGTCGACATCTCCAGCGATGTTCAGTTCCGAGATCATTTACAAGATAAGGTGAAGCTGGCGTCCAAAAAACTTGGTGTACTCAACAGAGCGAAGCAGTACTTCACGTCGGGGCAAAGGTTGTTACTTTACAAGTCGCAGGTTCGGCCCCATATGGAGTACTGCTGCCATCTCTGGGCAGGTGCACCCGGATACCAGCTTGGCCCTTTTGACTCGGTTCAACGACGGGCTGTGAGAATTGTCGACGATTCCAAACTCACTTGCGGTATCGAGCCCTTAAGTCTGAGGAGAGACTTTGCCTCACTGTGTGTGTTCTACCGCTTGTACAATGGGTTGTGTTCTGAGGAATTGTTCGAAATGATGCCCACGGCTACTTTCTACCATCGCACCGCTCGCCATCGGCAGGGAATTCATTCTCACACTTTAGAACCTAAATGGTCGCGTACAGTGCGGTTTCAGAGAAACTTCCTCCCGCGAACGCTTAAGTTGTGGAATGAGCTCCCTGCCAAGGTTTTTTGCAAGGACTACAGTATGGAGTTCTTCAAGAAAGAAGTTATTAGATTTCTGAAGGGTCGGCAACGCGCAAGTGATACCCCTGGTGTTGCAAGCGTCCATAGGCTACGGTGACCGCTTACCATCAGGCGGGCCGTAAGCTTGTTTGCCACCTTAGTGGTATAAAAAAAAAAAAAAAAAAAAATTGCAGCCGCAGGAGTATGACCTGAGTATGAGCTGGCAATAGAGGCTATCGCTGCTGGCCAAAATCCTTTGCCAGCCTTTTTTATTGGCCTGGCACAACTCACCACAATTCTCACTTGGGAATTTAATGGGGCCTCATCGGGGCCTTAAATTCAGAATTGTGTACTGGAACCCTGGGAGCATAAAAGGCAAATAAATACACAATACAAATAACTTTATTCGCCTAGAATGCGGTTAAGAAAAGATGTTATAAATTTAAGTACTACACATTCAGTCTTACTTAGTAGTCATGCAAAAAGTTTTTTTATGTAATTATAATCCAATCGATAATAAATTAACATCATATTCATTATTTATATAATTTCAACTTTAAAATAAATTTAAATATTATAAAAGATTCAGTTGGAAATGTACCTAATTAAATTCTTAAAAGCTTTAAAACATAAAGTACTCATTTACAGAATAAAAACATCTATCACTCAACCAGTTGTTCAATCCATTTTTAAATAAATTGTAAGGCAGCTCACTTAAATCTATTGACAATTTATTATAAATTTTGACCATCATACGAGTGCAATTTTTGTCATACAATGATGTTTTGGCCCTTGGTAGTAATAGTTTATTTGTGTACCTAGTATTAAAGCTGTAAACCTCACCTGCTTTTTTTAAATAAGTTCATATGCCTTTTGACGAAACACGCTTCTTCGTAAATATATAGACAGGGTATCGTTAGAATTTTGAGTTTCATGAAATGTTTCTTACATGACTCTAGTGGTCCTTTGTTACAAATTGCTCTTATGCATCTTTTCTGTATAATAAATACTCTGTTTATTTCATTACAATGACCCCATAAGACTATTCCGAATCTCATGACTGATGCAACACATCCGTGATAAGCCATAAGTGTGGTGCTTCTATCAGAAATATTTACCATTCTGTGTAGTGCATAAACGAAACTGCTTATCTTACTGCAGATTTTATCTACTTGCGGTATCCATGTGCAGTATTCATCTAAAATGAGTCCAAGGAATGTAGCTGTAGTTGTTTCTTCTATTTTTTCTTTATCACAAAGTATATTCATTGTGTAATTTTTTTTTCTTTTCATTTCTTTTTCCTGTTACAAAATTGAATAAACTTTGTTTTTTGTACATTAATGCTCAAATGGTTTTTTTGAAGCCATACAATGACATTATGAATAGTTTTGTTTATTTCAGATTCGAAAGTTCTTTTATCCTCACTATTTACTACAACCGATATATCATCAGCAAATAAGACACATGGGTAGTGTATTATTTCTGGAAGATCATTAATATATATAATGAAAAGCAAGGTTCCAAAATACACTGCCCTGTGGTACACCTTGATTGTTTTGAGTAAATGGAGATCTGTACGAATTAAATTCACAGTTTTTGCTGCACACATTTTTTAGCTCAACACATTGCTCTCGGTTGTTTAAGTACGATGTGATCCAGTCATACGCTAATCCACGAATACCGTATTGTTCGCAATTTTTTTTTTAGATAATGAGATACACAGTCGAAAGCCCTACTCATATCAAAAAAGATTGCAGCTGCTTGTTTACCTTCATCTATATTCTTCGTGATTTCCTCTATTAATAAATAACACACTCAGGAAGTTGTTTTTCCTTTTTGAAAGCCATTTAGCTCTTTTTTAATTATTTTGTGTTTTGAGAGGAAATCAATAATCCTTTTATGCATTGCTTTTTCAAAAATTTTGGATATATTAGAAACTAAGTAACAGGGCCTTTTTTGTGGATTGGTTTGACTAGATTTTTTAAGCTTACTTGGAAATTTGCCAGTAACAAATGACAAATTTACTAAGTGTGATAAGATAGGTGCTATCTCGGTAGCACAAGACTTAATAATTTTAGTTGAGACTTCATCAACACCAACTGAATTTGTTGATTTTAGTGATTTATAATATTAAAAGTTTCATTAACAGTGCAAGGCAAAAGAAAAATAGTATATAGTATATAGAAAAAGTAATAAGACAGCCGTCCTCAGAACGTTAGTCCAGGAACACGATGTTCACATTGTGAATCGAAATTCCGAGGTGAGAATGAGTTCCGCATGCCAAATTTCTTCACCTATAGGCGAGACGAAATTTTTCCCCCTAATATTGCCTTCAGGGGTACGGCAGTATTTATTAGACGTGACCTTATCCACGAATTACAACCCCTTCCCCAATTTACATCCACTCGGTCTATAGGTGTAAAACTAAAGGCTGACAATGTGGAGCTTAAAGTCTTCGCCGCATATAAGCCACCATCAACCCCCTTCGTTCCAAGTGACATCGAAAATATTTTTTGCGATGCCACTCCCACACTATTTTTAGGGGACTTTAACTCCTAACACCAACAATGAGGTTCACGAATTTCATCCAAATCGGGTCGTGAACTAAAAGCAGATGCTGAGAACAAAGACTATTTAGTCATCGGTCCAGGATCTCCTACGCACTACCCTACTACAGACAATCAGGCTCCGGATGTACTAGACATCACCTTAGCACATAAGATCGGCTGGCCGATCTCTTTAAAAGTCCTTCCACGATACTGACACTCAGCATCTGCCAATCTTATTGGTCCTCGGAGTATCCGCAACCGGTAAACCGCTCCCTAATCCCCGGAAAGATACTGACTGGGCCTCTTTCCTCTGTGCCATGCTCAGTTATAAACTCCCGGCTGGAGGCATTTCTACTCCCTTAGAAGTCGAAGAGGCAATTGACATCTTCACAACTGCCATTGCACAAGCTCTAAGGGAGTCCACTTATGTCTCCTCTGGCAAGCACCTCCGCGCTAAACTTAAAACTAAGAGCGGACTAAGTTCCGAAATCGCCAATTTTAGACAACACTCGTGGGGCCAGGTGATATTTTAAGCCAGTGAGGACGACATGGCTCTCTATCGCCTGGCCTTTTTATTTTGTGTTATATTATTTTTTATTTCGCTTTTATTTTAATTTGGTTTCGTTTTTGTTTTGTTTTGCTTCGTTTTAATTTTGTTTTTTGCTCTGTTTATTTTGTTTTTATTTTGGCGCTTATTTTCTTTCGTTTTTATTTTTCACTTTCATTTTTATTTCCATATCGCCTGAGGCGATATTTGCATTAACCACACGGGGGCTTGAAAAGGAGAGTCACTTATAATTTCACCGGGGGTGTTCAGCACCCCTGAGCTTCTGCCCGGGTTATGGTGGGATGTAAATTCCCCTCCCCCGACACCCGCACCTCAACACCCTTCGGGTGATAGAGAAGAAACCCACGACCAATCAGAGCACGCGGCTATAAATGTGGTATTATTATAAACTTACTTGCACTTGCACTTTTCACTGAAATAGTGATTGTTCAACAATGAACCTGTTTAAAGTGGCTATCCGGAACACGCTCTTAAGAAAATACTATTCGGAGCGCCTCTCAGCGTGCTTCATACAAACGAATTTTTCACTTTTGACATTTGCTACTAAAACCACGACATTTTGAAGACATGTTTTAGCAATAAATATCTAGGTCTGCAGTGTGTCAGTTTTCTGTTTAATTTTATAGTTCAAAGGTTGTACAGGATTGAAGTTTTTTATACAAATAGCTTAAAAAAGATTTCTAGTTAAGTAGTTATACAGGATTCTAGTTTTTCATACAAATGGTTTAAAAAAAGATTTCTAGTTAATAAATTTATTCACAAAACTTTGGAAAACCACAGACATATATATTCGGCTTGGGATGTCTAAGAAATTTCACATTGATTGATCAGTAAATGTCAAAAACAAATGAGAAATTCGTTTGCATGAAGTCTGCTGCGAGACGCCGCGAATCGTATTCTCTTAAGAATCAAATGGTGAATACGAAAACAAAACACTTGTCACCCACAGAAAGATGTGCGCAGGCGCAGCGCAGTGCCATTTATGAACAACTGAAACGTCGCACTCGTGCTACTCGCGATTTACGCGAATGTTTAAGTGCCAAATTTTCCACGCGGATCCGCGTTTTAAAGGTGCGGGATCCAGCAGGTTAATAAAAGCAGCGGGATTGCAATCCGCGCAAATTTCTGAAGGACTCCCCCACACCTAAACTCCCGCGCTATCTTGGGACATGAAAACGAGGACGCGCGATAGCGAAGCGATACAAAAAGATAATTGACATTGACACTGGCAAAGGCATAGTCATCAATGGTCTGCTAAAACCGTCCAAGCCCATAACAATTGAAAAAAAAAAAAAACTTCATCTTTCATTCGAAATTTTAAAGTTCTTTCATTACGATGTTTCTGAAACATAATGAATTCA
Source organism: Apoda limacodes (assembly GCA_946406115.1). Taxonomy (NCBI): domain Eukaryota; kingdom Metazoa; phylum Arthropoda; class Insecta; order Lepidoptera; family Limacodidae; genus Apoda; species Apoda limacodes. The sequence goes on from OX291555.1 coordinate 479,533, forward strand.
TATTGTTTGTTGCTGTACTGGTGTGCCTCGCTCAGGTGGAAAATATTGTGGCTCCCGATGTATTAGACAAAACCTTTATTTATAACAAGTGAGTATTTATATAATTTATATACGAGTAATAAATTATACGACTGTCAAAGGTTCTTTTTATATACCACTAAGGTGGCAAACAAGCTTACAGTTCGCCTAATGGTAAGCGGTCACTGTAGGATGCTTGCAACACCAATAAATGAGTTCTCAATGTTACTATCAAGATTAGATTTTTATCTTGACACAATAACACTCACTGAATGCTGGCTTTCAGCCGTGCTTTCAGGCCATAGTTCCCAACCTTCCTTGGAATCTTATACCCCAGATACCACAAAAAAAAACTTTACTATCAAAATAACAGCACTGTTATGTATGTGAGAAATAACTTGAAAACTAATACATATGAACCTGATTTTTTGCATGCCTACCATCTAATCACAACCATTAACAAAACAAGAAGAAGAAGATAGAAGAAAAACATTTACTTACCAAAAAAAAAAACAGCAGCAAAGTTAAAAATGAAATAAATAACAACAATTAAACATATATACTACAACTATACTGCTTTTAATGCCATAAAAGTCTCCTATTTAGTATAAAGCTATGGCCAAGCCAATGTCACAGCACTGATTTTAGTGGGAGCTTTTCTAAGACGACAATTGTCAAGGAAAAAAAAACTGAACACTTCAAGAATTCGGGAAATTAAGGTTATGCGCTCGGTAACTAAAAAAAAGACGCATACAACACCTGACAAGCCTAGTGTATTGCATCGCTTTCACCCTTCTATTTGTGGGGGGCCAATTTCCACACTTGCCACATATAGGTGTTGGCTGTGTGAATAGCAGATGGCCGGCTATTGCAGCCAACCATGCTCCTTCCAGAACCTCAACAAGCGACCCACATTGCTGCCAGTCACCTGGAGCATCCCTGGGTTCCACCCCAACACCATGTAGCATTACATGGGATGGTTTTTCTTTGGCCCCCTTGCATGCTCAGCAGAGGGGGCTGTCAGTGGCTCATAAAAAAAATAGATGTCGGTTAAGTGAGCAGTAACCTGTTAAGATCCCTACTACCTTTCTTAGGTTATACCTGTTAATCCGGAGCAGGGTCTTAGTTAGTCTGGAGTTTAGATTGGCTGTTAAGTCCTTAGCATTGATGTTGTTGTTGTGTGTGTGCTGTATAAGCTAGGAACGCAGCTGGTTGAACAGTATACATATGATTGGCTCTGGCCCTATCGGCATCAAGCTTGAGCCGATTTTGGCTAGATCATCAGCTGCATCATTGCCTAATGATTTACTGTGGTCCTTTATCTAATCCACGGTCACGGTAGTACTGAGTAATATTACCTGTAGAGCTAGGTGACATTCAAGCTGTAGTCCTGAGTTGATTGTGTTACCATCAAGAGCTCTCAGGACAGCAGCGCTATTCGAGATAATTCAGATTTCAAAGACCGTGATCTTCTTGCTCGCCATGTCCTTTGCAACCTGGATTATACATTCACATTCCAGTTGGAATGTCCTGTTAAACTTACCCAGAGCTTTGGATGTCTGCAAGTTTTGGTCAGCAGAGTAAGCACAGGCTCCCATTCCCTTTCTTGATTTTGAAACATCGGTGTATACTTGTACCTCTTTGAGTCTGGATGATCCTGTTGATTTTCATGTAGCTCAATAGTGTAGTGTTTGTTAAAAACAATTCTTCTCAGTATTCTGTCACAGGCAGCATTTAATCAATCAATTAATCAAATCAAACTTTATTCAAGTAGGTTTCTAAGAAAACTTTTGAATCGTCAATACAATGTAAATGATGTAAATTTCTGCCCAAAAGAGCTGGCGAGAAGTTCCATATAAAGTAATAATACAATACTTTGATAATTAGCTAAAGAGTATACAATATGTACCAAAACACTTATTAGGTAATAAAAAATAAGTTAGTAAGCTACTAAAAACAAAGTCAAACATTTCAATTATTATAGGGGCGCACCATGTGAAGTGTCAAATATCATTAATCGAGTGAAGGAATTTGGATATTTAATAATACTAGTGGCATTAGTGCCATCATAATTATAGTTTTGCACAATCATATGTACATACAGATACTTACATATACAATATTATAAATGCGAAAGTAAATCTGTCTACTTTTTCACTGTGAAACTGCTGTACCGATCAAGATGAAATTTGGTATGCAGATAGTTTTGAGTCCCCGAAAAAGACATAAGCTACTTGAAAACATCAAGTATTATTTGTTTAATAATTGAAGACTTGCTGTTGAAATCCTACACTCATGACTAAATACTAAGAATACAAAGAAGTTTGCAAGAGCAGACCAGCCTCCACAGCGGCACTCGTTCACAATGTGTTCGCTCAAACATGTTTCAGGGAACGTAACGACCCGACGCACATGCCACCACAGCAAAGACTTTAAGAGAACATGTCACACTTAAGCAACTCCAATAAAATTTCGATTGTATTAGTTACAATGTGTGTAGTAAAGGAACAAAATATAAATCCGATTTATATTGAGATTTACACACACAATTTAACATCACAGGGTGAATACACGTGCTCTGAACTTAAAACTGATTTATAGTTGCTTTTGAAAGTATTTAGATATGACGAGAAGATTGGAAGGTGAAAAGCATTTGCTAAATTACCAAATTTTTTACAATAATATTACTAAACAAATATATAAATACATACACAAGGACACATATAAATATACATAAAACATAGTGTATCAAAAATTTATACTACTAGAAAATATAGATAGATAGATATATTGGTGGAGTGTGGGTGTTACTGCGATTATGAATAAGTGGATTTAAATATGAGAACAATATACGAGGATATATATAGATACGGGACTTAGAACTACGGGAAGAATGAGCTCGCCTACCTGGCCAACAGGCTTCTTGAGTGGTTCACGAAGAGTGGAAGATGGCGTGCTGCCAAAGCACAATTTCACCACATGTACACGGGCACAATATAGTCTATAAAAACTGGAATTTATCACGTCTTTATTAGTCCTTTGTTATACTGCGATTTTGGAATAGATCGCGGCGTGTGCGTTGATCAACGCTCACACTTGACCAAAATAGAGCTTCTATTGTGGTTATATCTTGCAACAACTTTGTGGTAGGCGAGAGTGGATGTGGGGAGGTTGGACGCTCGTAGAAAATAAAGGTGTTGGTTAATTAACTATAGTAGTGAAGTCTATTTAGAACATATTATGTTACAAAGTATGGATAGGTAGCATTACCAGTGGAAGCCCTAGTAGGATTTCTAAGGCTGCAGTGGGGGTTGTTCTCATACATCCAGTTTTTGCCACATATGCCAATCTCTGAAACTTTGTAGATTGAGTTGCTTGGTTTTTAGCGTTGTCCTTGGCCGTCAGACAATGGCTCCGTAGGTGATCGCCCATCTGATTACTGCTGTGTATAGCCAATTTTCTCTAAGGACTACAGTATGGGGTTCTTCAAAAAAGAAGTTATTAGATTTCTGAAGGGTCGGCAATGCGCGAGTGATGCCCTTGGTGTTGCAAGCGTCCTTAGGCTATAGTGAGAACTTCACCTCAACCACTTCCTGCTAATATGGCAGAGTATCTTTTGATTGAAATTACTATATCGTACATTAAAATTCTTTTAGATGTTTTTTATAGTCCATCTGTACTTAACATCTACTTCAATTCTTTTGAAAATATTTTTGAAATGTGCACGGCTTCTATGATCACACAATTATTATGGGTGATTTTAATACTTACTTGATAAAAGATGATAATCGCACAACCCGACTACGATCAACTTTTTTCCGAAGTCGCTACTATACCTTATTATAGTTTCCTCTGCTGACTCTGTCTTCACACATTGACAATGTTCCGCAGATACTTTTTCCTGTCATGATCTTATCTTTCTGTCTTATAAAATCCGCCCTCCAGAAGCAAAACCGAGAATACTCCTTCAGCGCAATTTAGTCCTAGGTGTACGCAAAAAAAACTGCAAATCGATGTAGAGTTTAGCCGTTTGGTACACAGGTACTTTAGGAAAAAACAATAATTTTGAGCCGCAGTTCCTAAAAAAATATTTCCCTTAATTGGGGTTTATGGTGTCATCAATTTTTTGTATGGGATTTAAATATTTTTTTTCAGAAACTCATCGTGTGGGGTTCATTTATCAAATGAAAGGGCTTGATGAGCCGGTTCTAAAAATATACCACACTATTACCTTTGGGCTACTTTTTTTCTTAAAATCCAAAAAGTATTTTCAAAACATACCAAGTTTGGGCCCCTCCAGGTGGAAGACTTAGTATTTTTCTCTAATATATACCTTAAATGATAGTTTATATCCTCATTTTTAACCCCCTGAAAGCAATTTGGAAAATATTAAAATTTAATATTTTTTTTTTGCAATATTAAAACATTCAAAAAAAAAGGAAATATTTTATTTTTTATTTTTAATCAATTCACTGATTGTGATGTTAACTATGGGCATAAACTCCATTGCTTCGAATGCCGTTGGATGTGACTGTATTTGCCGTAACAAGATCCTTCCAATCCTTGACATAATAGCTCCAACTATAACTCATATCCTTAATTCCTCAATTTCCTCTAATCAATTTTCTAGCACGTGGAAAGACGCTCAAGTAATACCTTTGCCGAAAAAAAAAACTATCCTTCGTCTGTCTCTAATTATCGACCCATATCAATACTTCCTTTCCTTTCAAAAGTCCTCGAGCGCTTAGTGAACCAGCAGCTGAGCCTATTCCTTACAAAAAATAACCTTTTTAATCCTGTACAGTCTGGATTTAGATCTGGGCATAGTACGGTCGCTGCGTTAACTAAAATTACTGATGACATTCGGCTGGGTATGGAAAATAAGCAATTGTCAATACTTTCTTTACTAGACTTCAGTAATGCTTTTAATACTGTCGATTTTGACATTTTGCTTTGTTTATTACGCTCTCTTAACATATCTCCAATAGCGATGTATTAGATTCATAGTTATTTGCGCACAGCGCATTCGGGTCGGCGAAAATCTGTCGGCCTGGTGCAACATTGACTCCGGTGTACCGCAAGATGGCATGTTGTTTCCACTCCTATTTTCTATTTTCATTAATACTATTACTAATACTCTATATTCTCTCTTATCACCTCTATGCAGATGACCTCCAGATTTATGCTCAAGCTTCTGTTGATAATATTAATGTAGCCATTGATAAAATTAATCATGGTCTTGGTAATATTGTTAATTGGTGTGAATATTATGGTTTACAACTAAATCCTAGTAAGACTCAGGTCATCATATTGGGAAGACCTAAATTTATTAATAAACTTGATTTCTCATTACTTCCACCAATTTTACTTGACGGTAGTCACATACCTTATAGTAAAACAGTTAAAAGCTTGGGTATTATTCTTGACTGTACTCTTTCTTGGAGATCACAATTCCAGGAAGTAAGTAAAAAGTTATTTGCAGCTGTAAGTTTTATAAGACGCTTACGCATTTTCCTTCCGATTGCCACTAAAATTGCACTTGCTCACTCTATTCTTCTTCCTATTCACGATTATGCGGACGCTAGCTATACAAATGTCTTTTAAGTCAAAGTCAAAGTCAAAATGGTTTATTCAAATAAGGATTTTACAATCACTTATGAATCGTCAAAGTTATAAAATATTATTTTTTGAAGCCTCCCACCTTCCCGCCGGTTCACAATGTTGTTGATTTCTATCGAGAAGAATCCGGCAAAAAACTCGATAGTTACTGTTTTAAAAACACTATCAATAATACAAATAAACTAAAATACAATTAATGTTTTAAATAAAAAAAAATTATTCGTATAATTTTATGTTATTTCCATTTTAATTTGGTTTACCTATGCATCCTGTAATTGAGCATCATCAGTCCCAAGGATTTTTATCATTTACATAGTCTGAAATATTGTAGTAGGTATGCCTTTTTACAAAGTACCTGCTTGATAAAAGATTTAAATTTACTTATTGATAGATTTTGAATTTTTTTAGGAACTTTGTTGTAAAAGTGTATACATTGCCCCATAAAAGAGTGACTTATTTTGTGTAGACGTGTATCATGCACCAACAGCTTATTTTTACTTCTAGTATGTACTTTGTGAACGTCACTTTTCTTGCTGAAACTATTGATATTTTTATGTACATATAAAAGATTTTCATATATGTACTGTGACACTAAAGTTAAAATTTTTCCCTAATTCCCTAAACCAGAGATATCCTAGATCCTAATTTATAACTAGCACGAATTGCCCTTTTTTGTAACAAAAATATTGTATTTACATCAGCAGCACTACCCCACAATAGGATACCATATGTCATTAAACTATGGAAATAGCTAAAATATACTATTTTTGCAGTGTCGACATCGGTCAATTGTCTTATTTTATTGATCGCATACACAGCAGAGCTAAGTTTTTTGGCTAGGTTATGAATATGAGGACCCCATTGAAGTTTGGAGTCCAGCGTTATGCTAAGAAAGACTGTTGAATTAACAAGTTCTAATTGCTCGCCATTAATATTAATACATGTCTGTCTCTGACTAACATTTGGTAATGTAAATTTAACACATTTGGTTTTTTTTCATTAAGTAACAAATTATTAGCGTTAAACCAATTTACAATTTTAGAAAGGGCATTATTTAATTCATTATAATATGTCTGTCGTCTCTTAACTTTAAAAAGCAAAGAGGTGTCATCAGCAAATAAGACAATGTCATGGTTTTGAACATTATATGGGAGATCATTAATGTAAATAAGAAATAGAAAAGGACCTAAAATTGAGCCCTGAGGGACTCCCATAGTGACTGCTGATCCCGGAGATCTTTCACCGTTGACATCTATTTTCTGTACTCTCCTACTCATATAGGATGTCAAAAGATCGAGAGCTTTGCCTCTAATACCATAGTGATGTAGCTTCCTGATGAGATTTTCATGTTGAACACAGTCAAATGCCTTAGATAAATCACAAAACACTCTTAGGGTGTCATGCGAATCCTCCCAGGCGTTATATATATTTTTTAATAGTGCCTGCATCGGTTGTGGAACGGCCTTTCATAAAGCCAAACTGTTTACTACTAAGTAGCTCATTAATACAGAAATGGCTTAACATTTGACAAAGTATGATTTTTTCAAAAACTTTACTGAGTATAGGTAGGATTGAAATAGGCCGAAAATTCCTCGATCATTTCGAACAATTCCTCAGAACACAACCCATTGTACAAGCGGTAGAACACACACAGAGAGGCAAAGTCTCTCCTCAGACTTAAGGGCTCGATACCGCAAGTGAGTTTGGAATCGTCGACAATTCTCACAGCCCGTCTTTGAACCGAGTCAAAAGGGCCAAGCTGGTATCCGGGTGCACCCGCCCAGAGATGGCAGCAGTACTCCATATGGGGCCGAACTTGCGACTTGTAAAGTAACAACCTTTGCCCCGACGTGAAGTACTGCTTCGCTCTGTTGAGTACACCAAGTTTTTTGAATTGGGACTACAGTGAATGGAGTTTTCTTAGCGGTGAACGCGCATACTTGTGTCTTTGTAGGGTTGAAGCGGACCAAGTTTACCCGTCCCCAGTCAGAGACCTTGGACAGTGTGGTTTCGATTTGAGACACAAGTTCTCCGCGGTTTTCTCCACAACGGAACGAGGGATGTTTGCACGACCCGTATAAAAAGTTGTTGATGTCCAACATATAATTGATATGCAGTAGAAACAGCGTAGGAGACAGCACAGAGCCTTGCGGGACACCAGCATTAATGTACATGCCATCAGAGCAACTACCGTCAACTACGGTTTGTATGCGTCTGCCGGACAAAAAGCTAGCCACCCATTTGCACAAACCTTCGGACACTCCGCAAGATGGCAACTTCGATAGAAGACCCCAGTGCCAGACCCGATCGAACGCCTTCGCTATGTCCAGGCTACATGCCAATGCCTCCCCCTGACTCTCAATGGCTAGTGCCTATCGGTGTGCGGGATATACTAGAAAGTCACCAATCGAGCGACCGTGGCGAAAGCCATATTGACGGTCACTGACCAGGTCGTGATCTACGTATCTTAGAAGTTGTGTGTTGATCACACGCTCCATAAACTTGGAGAGGAGAGAGGTAATAGGCCTGTAATTCTATGGATCAGATCTATCGCCCTTTTTGGGCACCGGGTGTACATTCGCAGTCTTCCATGAAGACGGAAATTGCCTAGTATGGTAGGAAAGCGCGAAGAGGCGCGTGAGTTCAGGACATAACTCAGGACCACACTGCTTAAGCACCACTGCTGATATACCGTCTGGCCCACTCGACTTATGAACGTCTAGAGAAAGCAACGCCCGCCGGACCTCCCGCTGTGTTATGGAGATTACCAGCAAGGTCTTACCGCACCACGGTATAGTAGGAGGCACAGCACCTTCATCGTTCATATTCGAGTTTGAGGCTAAGAGACTGCCCAGTAGATCGGCTTTCTCTTCAGCACTATGGGCCAATTCACCATCGGTCTTTCGCAGTGGTGGTAACGACTAGCAAAAGTTCTCTTTGGGAGCTTTGGCAAGCGACCAGAAAGTACGACTCCCAGAAGGATAGCACGCAAGTCGCCCACCTATTTTGCCGATGAATTGGAATTTTGCTCTGGCAGTTGCTTTCTTACTGAACCTCGAGGCAGAATTTAATTTTCGTTTTACCTTAGAAATATTCGGACCCTTATTATTACGAGCCCTGATCCAAGCCTCATATGCGCAGCGAATCCTCAAAGAGCTCTGGCAACCTTACTCACCGCCAGGAACACAACACTACTCAATGTTAGTGTTATTATGGCCGCGGTTTTCTGAAAGGTGGAGGTACTTCCCCAGTTCGGGCCGCTCATTCGAGCTAGTACTCGCTATGCCCTGTTTTAGTTGTTCAGATGGCTTATTCGAGCGAGTACTTGCAGTGCCCTACCTCTCTCAACTCTCTTCGAACAATATCTTTTTTCTCCGGGAATGCGAACGGGGATGAGATCTAGTTGTGGTAAGCAGATTCTTTTAAGAGAAATAGTCGCGTACAGTGCGGTTTCAGAGAAACTTCCGCGAACGCTTGGGTTGTAGAATGAGCTCCCTGCCAAGGTTATCTCCGAGGATTATAGTATGGAAATCTTCAAGAAAGAAGATTAAATTTCTGAAGGGTCGGCAACGCGCGAGTGATACCCCTGGTGTTGCAAGCTACCATAAGCTACGGTGACCATTTACCATCAGGTGAACCGTAAATTTGTTTGCCTATTTAGTGGTATACTAAAAAAAAACCTTTTCTAATTTTTTCCAGTTTTTGAGGATAAGTGGTCTAAGTGGGAATCAGATGTGATTGTGATCGGGTAATGGTTATCCGGTCTTGGGTCTTATCAAGCGGACCCGAATGACGTTCCACTCTACTATGTACACATCATGTAGCATAATGCATGCTTCATTTTCTCTCCGTCTCTCGCATTCTCACCATCTCCATCGATCTTTCTTTCACTAGGTAGTGACACGGAATTAGTTTTTAAAAATAGATTTGAAGGATTTTGGACACAAAAAAAAACTGTATATCGAAATTAACATAGACCATGCCGGAAATCTCCATAACGCAGCGGGAGGTCAGGCGGGCGTTGCTTTCTCTAGACGTTCATAAGTCGGGTGATTAAGCAGTGTGCTCCTGAGTTATGTCCTGTACTCACGCGCCTCTTCGCGCTGTCCTACCACACTAGGCAATTTCCGTCTTCATGGAAGACTGCGAATGTGCACCCGGTGCCCAAAAAGGGCGATAGATCAGATCCATCGAATTACAGGCCTATCGCTATTACCTCTCTCCTCTCTAAGGTGATAGAGCGTGTGATCAACACACAGCTTCTAAGATACCTAGAAGTAGACGATCTGGTCAGTGACCGTCAATATGGCTTTCGCCACGGTCGCTCGACTGGTGACCTTCTAGTGTATCTCACACACCGATGGGCACTAGCCATTGAGAGTCAGGGGGAGGCATTGGCATGTAGCCTGGACATAGCGAAGGCGTTCGATCGGGTCTGGCACCGGGGTCTTCTATCGAAGTTGCCATCTTACGGAGTGCCCGAGGGTTTGTGCAAATGGGTGGCTAGCTTTATGGGTGGCTAGCTTTTTGTCCGGCAGACGCATACGAACTGTAGTTGGCGGTAGTTGCTCTGATAGCATGGAAATTTAATGCTGGTGTCCCGCAAGGCTCTGTGCTGTCTCCTACACTGTTTCTAATGCATATCAATGACATGTTGGACATCAACAACATACATTGCTATGCAGATGACAGTACTGGAGACGCTTTTTACACGGGTCGTGCAAACATCCCTCGTTCCGTTGTGGAGGAAAACCGCGGAGAACTTGTGTCTCAAATCGAGACCACACTGTCCCAGGTCTCTGACTGGGGACGGGTAAACTTGGTCCGTTTCAACCCTACAAATACACAAGTGTGCGCGTTCACCGCTAAGAAAACTCCATTCACGGTAGTCCCACAATTCCAGAACACTCCCCTCTCCATCTCCAAGAGCATTGGGATCCTTGGTGTCGACATTTCCAGCGATGTTCAGTTCCGAGATCATTTACAAGATAAGGTGAAGCTTGCGTCCAAAAAACTTGGTGTACTCAACAGAGCGAAGCAGTACTTCACGTCGGGGCAAAGGTTTTTACTTTACAAGTCGCAAGTTCGGCCCCATATGGAGTACTGCTGCCATCTCTGGGCAAGTGCACCCGGATACCAGCTTGGCCCTTTTGCCCTTTGGCCACTTGCGGTATCGAGCCCTTAAGTCTGAGGAGAGACTTTGCCTCACTGTGTGTGTTCTACCGCTTGTACAATGGGTTGTGTTCTGAGGAATTGTTCGAAATGATGCCCACGGCTACTTTCTACCATCGCACCGCTCGCCATCGGCAGGGAATTCATTCTCACACTTTAGAACCTAAATGGTCGCTGAAACCGCACTGGTTTCAGAGAAACTTCCTCCCGCGAACGCTTAAGTTGTGGAATGAGCTCCCTGCCAAGGTTTTCTGCAAGGACTACAGTATGTATACAATACAGTATACAAATTAAGTATATTATTATTATTACTAATTTATACACAGGTTAGATATTAGTTTAGAGAAAACCTTGGCAGGGAGCTCATTCCACAACCCAAGCGCTTGTGGGAGTTTTTCTCTGAAACCGCACTTAACGCGACCATTTCGGTTCTAAAGTGTTAGATTATTGTGCTTTGTGTGATTAATTTTAATAAAAATAAATGTATAAAAGGTTCATGAATTGATAAAATACATGAATAATGATTGCTTATTTTCATTTATTAATTGAGTGATGTGTAAAATCATATTGAATATAGTTTCACACAATGTATTAGATAGGTAATAATATCTGTAGTCTAAATGTATATTTCAAAGATTGAAAACAGTTCTGTTATAATGTAAACATAAATGGCGTGATTCTGTTGTACTACCTGACCGCCCCACCCGATCGTGTTGTTTGTCACTATAAATTAAAAAGGTTGGCTCGAGAGAGCCGGCTTTAGTTGTGAATTAGAATTAAGGCCTGGTTGTATTAACTGTGGGGTTGTATAAAAGCAATGAAAGTATATAGTGTAGAAAGTGACGCTGCCGAAAATTGATGAGAATCCAGTATTTAAAACACTTCAGTTAAATAAAATTTTTTATGTAGAAAATGATATTTCATTGTGTATTTTTAATTATGTTTATTTTGTTATAGTATAAATGTTAAATTAATATTACATACGTAATACCTAGCTGAGAGTTTTAGCTCTTTGTGGCATTAATACTTATGGCTTGAACAGTGATTAAGGTCCTTAAGTACTTATATTTGTTGTTCTTACAGTTTATGAATAGCTTACGAATCTTAGAAATGCTTACAGGCTTATTTGTGTTTTCACTCGAAACATAGATTTGATGAGTAGATACTTTATATCTCGTAAAAGTTGTGATATTTTTGTTATTCTAATAAACCATTCAAAAGAGCGTATGCTAGAGCTTCCGTGACCATGACGTGCTCAAGGTGACAAAGTGCGTTATTAAATCAAAGCATTAAAAGATGACCTTATATCAATAAAATAAGGTATACTATAGTGGAATGTAAACGGTTTTAAATCCCGAGCGCAATGAGCGGGTGCAAAAGATATAGTCCATTGAAATGTTACAATTTAAGGACCGAATATTGCATTTTTTAGAAGACGGAATTTTATTTTTGGGACATTTGTGGGGGGTCAATAGAAGCTTAATCTCAAGTTTGTGGGGTCGCTACTCTTGTCATCCGGCCGCCTTCTTGGAAAAAGGGGTTAAAAAAAATTTTTTTTCGCGATATCTCGGAAATAGAAAGAAATAGTGCTGGAGGCTTGGAAGCTTGTATTGGCATCCAAATGTTTGCATGCTTTTTCCAGCCCCAATCTTCAGGATTTTGATATCTTCCGAGCCACGGCTGGACCTGGTGATATACTTGGAGACTGTGAAAACGAGCTGCATCTTGTTTTGGAGGCAGCGATGATAAATTAAATGAATTTTTAATCACTGTCTTGGCAAATTGTTCGTATCGCAAGACGTCTAGTGGGTCGCCAACAAGAGTGAGCAAAGATGGATCGCCGTTCTCATTTAGGAATAGCGCGGTACCACCAGCTAATTCAGGATGTTTCTCCATAATATTATGATTTCGAGGATTACCTTATAAGCAAGATATCCGTGGAGTAGGTCTACTGGGGGTAACCACGTAAGAAAAGACTCGCCTAAAGACTCTACCTCATAGATTGGCGGGGAAAAGACTTAGAAATGAATAAGTAAAGTTGTACGAATTTATTAAAAAAATTTTAAGAATAGGCACAACGCGTAACGGGCAAATAGACGGTTTGAAAAATAGACCGTTGTGAAATTCGCACATAACGTTTGCGTTGGCACTCCGAGCAAACGTTTTGAAAACAGTCTGTGTTGCATAACGCCCACGCCTAGTCACTCACACACTTACAGAAATAAAGTAATTCGTCTTGTAGGACTTGAGTAATATCAGTTTCATTCAATATAAAGTATAATAATTTCACTTTGAATATTATGACTGTGTCCGACATGAAAATCTCATCAGGAAGCTACATCACTGTGGTATTAGAGGCGAAGCTCTCGACCTTTTGACCTCCTACATGTGTAGCAGAGTACGGAAAATAGATGTCAACGGTGAAAGATCTCCGGGATCAGCAGCCACTATGGGAGTCCCTCAGGGCTCAATTTTAGGTCCTTTTCTATTTCTTACTTATATTAATGATCTCCCATATCATGTTAAAAACCATGACATTGTCTTATTTGCTGATGACACCTCTTTACTTTTTAAAGTTAAGAAACGACAGACATTTTATAATGAATTAAATAATACCATTTCTAAAATTGTAAATTGGTTTAACGCTAGTAACTTGTTACTTAATGAGAAAAAAACCAAATGTGTTAAATTTACATTACCAAACGTTAGTCAGATACAAACGTATTAATATTAATGGCGAGCAATTAGAACTTGTTGATTCAACAGTCTGTCTTGGCATAACGCTGGACTCCAAACTTCAATGGGGTCCTCATATTCATAACTTAGGCAAAAATCTTAGCTCTGCTGTGTATGCGATCAAGAAAATTCGACAATTGACCGATGTTGATACTGCGAAAATAGTATATTTTAGCTATTTCCATAGTTTAATGACATATGGATTCTTGTTGTGGGGTAGCGCTATTTATGTAAATACAATATATTTGTTTCAAAAACGGGCAATTCGTGCTATTTATAAATTAGGATCTAGGATATCTCTGAGGGGTAGGGTTAGGGAAGTAAATATTTTAACTTTAGCGTCGCAATACATATATAAAATTCTTCCATATGTTCATAAAAATATCAATAGTTTCAGCAAGAAAAGTGACGTTCACAAAGTAAATACTAGAAGTAAAAATAAGCTGTTGGTGCATGATACACGTCTACACAAAATAAGTAACTCTTTTATCAGCGTTTGTGACTTGTTTGACAGTGCACTGTGTTACTCTTTGTTTATTTAAATAAAATTAAATAGGTGAAGTTCTTTATTTAGAAATCATAAAATATTAATGACTGTGGTACTTACTAGCATATATAGTGTTTTCTTCGCCAAGTGTCGTAATTGTGGGAACATATAAGTAAATAAAATAATCTTGATTGCTAGTTCAGTTGAAATTATCTACCTTCGATTCATATCAATCGTAATTTTTACAAGCACCTACGTGAAATATTTGTAAACAGTGTCATCTGGTGTCCGGTAGCTAACTCCAGAATCATGCCTAAGTGTGGTGCATGTGGTAAATTTGTTTCGCCGACAGAGGGCGTTAAGTGCAGTAAATGCATAATATTATATGATCGACAGTGCGTGACTCTGCCTGCAACCGGTCGAATCGCTACTGCCTGGGTATGCCCGGCCTGCACTAGCAAGGTTCCGCGAGACAATGATGCAGACACACCTGTAAAAGGGGTGAGTTCAAAAACGGGTGTAACCGAAGACAATACAGCGTCTGAGACACCTTCCTCTGAGGATGTACTTGATTTAGCCCTGCAGATGAAATTGCTGAGAGAGGAAATAGTTGACTTCCGAAGAGAAATTGGGAGACTGCGTGCTAGTGTCTCGGTATGTGAGAATCGCCTGGACAACCTGGAGAAGCGTATTGAAGCAGTAGAAAAAAATATAAAAGACTTATCTGGAGACGATTGCAATGCCCAAACTTTAGAGTTGGTAGCCGCCGCATCAAAACTCCAAGCCGAGCTTAATGACCGCGACCAAGAGCTTTTGCAAAATGACATCGAATAAGCTAATCTGCCAGAAGAAAAGGGGGAAAATTCGGTACATCTTGTTTCTCTAGTTGCGGCAAAGCTTGGAGTTGTCGTAGAAGAGCGGGATATCGTTTGCGCGGTACGTATGGGCCCACAAAAGATGGGAGGTCAAGGTGGTGGGAACGACTCCACGGGACGCACGCGCCCCCGCCACCCTAGTAGTGCGGCTCAGTCGCCGCTCCCTTCGCGATGAGCTTTTACGCAGCGCTCGCGTGCGGCGTGGTGAAACCACTGCAGAGATGGGTCTTAAACAGGAGGCAAGTTCTATGTTAATGAACGGCTGACAAGACATAATAGGCAATTATTTTATAAGGCTAGAGAAGAGGGACGACAAGTCAGTTGGAAATACGTCTGGACTAGGGATGGTAGAATATTTGCGCGACAAGATAATGGCAAGCAGGCACACAGAATTCGTTCAGATTCCGACCTAGGTCGTATTTTTAGGGCTGCTGTCGTTTGATCACAGAGAAATTAAAGTACTACAGTTAGAAATTTATATACTCTATTTACGCTTCAATGTTGGTCTTATTTTGAGCTCAACAAGTAATAATAATCATTACATTGTTACAAAGTACATGCTGATAAATAATTGTTTTTGTTACCTATATCTATTAACCAGGAAATATCTCTATTTTATACAAAAATATAAATTGCTAATTGTAAATGCTTACGTGTGTATGTATATAACAGATTTACTAAGTTTTAAATATATTTACAATGCCTTTAGAAAGCAACTAAAAATATCTCATTACATTGTTACAAAGTACATGCTGATAAATAATTGTTTTTGTAACCTATATCTATTAACCAGAAAATATCTCTGTTATACACAAAAATATAAATTGTTAATTGTCAATGCTTACGTGTGTATGTATATAGCAAATTTACTAAGTTTTAAATATATTTACAATGCCTTTAGAAAGCAACTAAAAATATCTGACTGTTTGGATATAAATTGTAAATTTTTAGAAAGCTATCTGTTAACCTTTTATGCAAAATCATTTATTGTCGTCTATGCCTTCCTGTTTACTCGTATAACTACTACAATAATAATTGAATACTTGTACATAATCACTAAAATGTTTATAACATTTTTATATACAATAACATTTTTTATACAGTCCTATATATGTGTAGGTATCATATTTATAATACATAGACTATCATATCTTAACAGTAGAATACAAGACTAAAAACTTAAAAGTCAGTTTGTTCAATGCAGGCTCATTAGGTACACAACAAAATGAACTCATAGTGGCAATAGAGAACCTATCTCCAGATCTGCTTGCAATTAACGAGACCTGGGTTAGAGAGGGGGAGGAAGGTCGTGCTCCTGTAGTCCCTGGGTACCGTCTGCGGCATATACCACGACCAAAAAATATTCGATGTGGTCGAGGTGGTGCAGTTGGTTTTTATATCAAGAAAGGAATATATGCCCGTACTTGTCCCCACCCAGTCACTGCCAATGTTGAGCAAATGTGGATATCAACTAAGGTTAATACTTTGAAGGTTATAATTGGCACAGCATATCGCCCTCCCTGGTTAGATGTGAACCAGTTTTTCGAAGCCATCACCATGTCTGTAGCTTATTTTGCTTGGGCAGATTATGTAATATTATTAGGAGATTTTAATATTAATATATTAAACAGAGGTGGTAATAAAAACAAACTTTTACAGGAATTTTTGCAGACACTCAACTTGACACAATATGTTGATAAACCGACTCATTTTACACCAAACAGTGAGACATTAATTGATCTTATCTGTACTAATGCTTCGGTAAACCAATTATGTGTCACACATATCCCGATCTCGGAAATCATGCAATGGTGTCCATGGATCTTAATCTCAAAAAACCAAAATTAATAGCACATAAAATTCATTATAGGCCCGGCCCTTAAAGGACATAAAATTAGACAATTTTATTAAAGATTTAAACCATATAAGCTGGGGCAATATTGAAGAATTAGAACATGTGAATGAGATGGTTATAGTATTTACAAATATTTTGTTAGCATTATTTGATCTCCATGCTCCAATAAAATCTATAATCGTCAAAGAACACACATATCCTTGGCTAACCACCACTATAAAGGAAATGATTAAAATCCGAAATAGAAGTTATACCCGTTATCAAGCTACTAAATCAGAATCACACAAAAAGTTTTATAAGGACATGAAAGCTGTAGTTAATTCTGTTATTCACAATGAAAAAAAGGCCTATTTTGAGCAGCACATCAATTCAAAAATGAATGATCCCAAAAAGTTATGAAAAAATCTCAAAAAAAATTTCCTTACTGAAAAAAGCAACTGAAAAAAACATGAATATTCATTGTATATGCTGAGATCCCAACACTCTAAACAATCACTTTTTGAATATACCAGGAAGAGTACATGCAGACATTTCAATTCTGTCATTCTATGAATTTCACAGGTTTGGTTCTAAAACATTCCAACTAAGCCCAGTAGGCACAGAGGTTGTTGAAAATATTATTAAGGGGTTGCATTCTAATGCTGAAGGAAATGATCATATATCGTTACAGATGTTGATCATGACTCTCCCTGAAACCTTAGACATTATTACTGCTATAGTAAATAAGTCATTAAAAAGCTCTGTTTACCCTGATTTGTGGAAGGTGGCAGTAGTAAAACCTATTCCTAAAAAACCTAATTCAATGAGCGAAAAAGACCTACGGTCAATAAATATTTTGTCCTGTGCTTCCAAGGTTCTGGAAAAAGTAGTTAGTATGCAACTTTCAGGTTACTTAGAGCAAAATGATATACTTCCGAAGGTCTAGTCAGGTTTTCGGAAAGGATTTAGCACAGCAACTGCTCTAACTGATGTTATTGACAATATATTGCATTCACAGGATAAAAGCATGGGCTCAATATTAGTACTGCTAGATTTTTCTCGAGCATTTGACTCAATAAATATTCCACTTCTATTGTCTAAACTGTCATATTACGGTCTTGTTCCTTCTACAGTGGCATGGTTTAGTAGCTATCTTGAAAACAGATATCAATATGTAGAAATTTCTGGGGATGATGGTATAAAGAAGGTCTCATCAGCACAGCATGTAGAAAGAGTAGTACCACAGGGCTCTATTTTAGGGCCTCTTCTGTTTGTTCTGTATATTGCAGACATCACCTCATGCATACAAAACTGTAACTATCATCTTTACGCTGATGACCTTCAGATTTATATGTCAACCAGTGGCGGGGCAACAACTAAATTTGATGTGGGCAAGACAGATTTCGCGAGGCCCTGTTCTATGGCGACCTGAAGACGGATTTTATAAAATAATAAAAACAAACAAAACAATGAACACTGTCAAGTTTTTATTCATAAAAATACAAATTAGATTAATAAGTATTAAATGAAAAATTACAAATCGTTAATATAAAGGTGGAGAAAGTGTATCTTAAAAAACATTAGATTTCTTTATTAAAGGAACAGAAATTTCCTGCTTTTAACGTTACTAAATTCCTTAATTATGGTATCGTAATTCAGCCTAGATGCCAAATCTGATTCAATTGATAAAACAGCCAAAGCTGAAAGTCTTTCTTGGCTCATTGTGTTTCTCAAATAATTTTTTATTAATTTTAATTTTGAAAAACTTCTTTCAGCAGAGGCTGTACTTACCGGAATTGTTAATAAAATTCGGATGACAATGTAAATATTTGGGTAAATTTCTTTCAAGCTATTTTCTGTTATGTATGACAGCAGCTGTTTCACGTCTTTAATGAAGTTGGGTAAATTCGGGATCATTGTATTTAATTCTTCATATAATTCAAATGGTTGGAAGTCACTGCTCTCACCCACACGCAGGACGTTATGTAAATCGTTACAGTGTTTTAATATTTGCTCCTGTGGCATATTTTTTAGCGCGCTTAAATCATAGAGAAAACCAAAGTCTTCAAAATGTTGATTTAAAGACGTAAATCTTAATTCCATATTGGTTATTATAGAATCAATCATGGCGTAAAAAAATCTGTTTGATACCGGATTTTGGGAGACTGTATAGGTTCATCGCTGCTTTCATAATCGAACATCCTTTTCTTTTTGGCTACTCTTTTATTCTTAAACTCTTTTGGCAGGTCATAACAGCTTTGCTCAGTAAATTTCCGAACATCAGACAGGGATTTCTCAAATCCAGTTTCCCGATACTCTTTTATCCATTCACAAAATGTGTGTAAATGTTCAAGAGCAATGCTTAAATGAATTTGTACTGATTGCCATAATTTACTTATTATATTAACACGCAATAATATCTCATACCACACATGTAAAGATACGATAAATTCTAAACTTAACATTTCATTTAGTATTGAATCGCAATCACTGAGAGTGTCTGATTCCTCCGTTTGATTTTTTAAGTTTTTTATGCATTCAATCACTTCATCAAATTGCAATAATACGGCCTTTACTGCTTCGACTCTACTTTTCCATCTTGTGTCTGATAAAGGTTTTATAGTAAGTTTTAATTTTCCTTTTATAAAATCCCAGCGCTTGCTTGAACTTGAAAATAGCAAATAAATTTTTTGTATGAAACCAAAAAAAGTTTTTGCTACCATAGATGAGTTCGCTGCATCTACCAATAGTAGATTCCAACTATGACAGCCACAAGGTGTGAAAAATGCCCTAGGGTTAATATTCAATATTCGAGTTTTAACTCCACTATTTACACCTACCATATTTGCACCATTGTCGTATCCCTGGCCACGGCAGTCTTGAATATTTAAGTCATATTTTTCTAGGTGTTCCAGTATAGCATTGGCTAAATATTCTCCAGTTGTCTGAGTAACAGCTAGAAATCCCATAAAATGTTCGACTATTGTACCAGTTGACGTATCACAAAATCTTAAGATAACCGACATTTGTTCAACTCTACTACAATCTCTAGTGCAATCGAGCAAAAAAGAATAATACTTTGCTTCTTTAACCTTACGAATAATTTCATTGACAACTGTTTTTGACATCAATATGATCAATTCATTTGGATATCGTGACTTAAATAATGGTGTGAAAGTTGTTTGTCACTAATGCGTTTCATGTGTTCACGTAAAGTAGGATCAAATTTTGATATCAGTTTCAATAAATCTATGAAATTACCGGAATTCTTAATACCGTCACCTGTCTTGAGAGATTCTCTGTGACCTCTAAATGCAATATTATGAGAGGCCAAAAAGTTTATTATGTCAATTATTCTCTCTAACAAGTTGTGCCAATGTTTTTGTGATTCGCGTATTAGCCTTTCGTTTTCTTGGTCTATTGTTTTGCCTTGATTTATTCCTTTCTCTAAAGTTAATCATTGGAACATATGTGCCATATGTTCTTTGGTATTCTCATGTCTATGTAAAATGCTACTTAAATGTTTCCAGTCACAACACCCTCCTTGCACCACCTGAGTTTGTGAATTGCTAAATAGTCTGCATGGAAAACAGTAAACTTTATTTTGGGAATTGGAATAAACTAACCAGCGACGATGTTGAGTTTCACCATTATTTAGTTTTCTCGAGAAATAGAAATTGGAAAAGTGTCTGTTATCATCACCTTTGGGATAATATTCATCACCGCTATTTAATTGATGTGTGGGGCCGCTTCGAACTATGTCACGACGCTGTGTATCCGTTATGGGAAACGTCCACAATCCCGGATCCGAATTAACAAGTACTTGCTGAACTATGGCGCTGGCGTCGTCGCTGCGAATTGAAGAATCTATGTCAATCTGTTCTTCTTGATTGCTTGATGACAGCACAAGAGTTTCAGCTGTTTCAGTTTGATTGGCTAGAAGATGATCCAAGCTCTACGTCTAACTGACGTTCGCTCTCGGTATTCAGTGCATCTAGAGCATTTTCCAACGGTATCTCGGACGTTTGTTGTGTAGAAGTCGAACCTATCGATTCAGAAGGTTCTGTACTACCAGATGCAGTTTGGTTGAGGAACTTCATCAAATTTAAACTTAAAACTTGGTTGGTTGCAGTTCTTTCAGCTTTTCTTTTTCTTTTTGCTGATCCAGACTCCCATTTTCTTCCAATATCTCTATCTCGGCCGGACATGTCGATAACGTCGTATCTATAAATTGTAAACGAAAGCACTAGTTAACATTTTTTTGCAGTTTTATCTACATAATATTGTAAAACCTAAATTTAAATTAGTTTTCAAATAAAAATCTTTAAGATAGCTTTTACTACCTGCTAGTTTTAAAAACATAAAAAGTCGATACGTTTTTTACCTTAAAGCTTTTTTGGTTTCCTTCAAGAGATATTATAAAGCGTATTTTATATACAAGTAATTACTGCGTTATATACTTATTACCAATTAAATATTTCTTACCTTATGTAAAATAGACGAGTACAGGTACCGGTGTGTTACAAATCACAAAGAAAACAAAAAAACAATTAAAAAAGTCACTGTTTTAAAATTTTGGGTCAGTTTACAGGAGCAATCAATATACCTAAACACTATCTATTTATTCTTATCAAAATAGGTACGTACAGTCATAAAAATAAACAATATTGAATAACACAATTATACGTTTCTATTGTTATGCGCCTAGCGACTGCGTCGCGTACTTTGATTTGATTGGTTGACTTCCTAGTAAAGAAAGTAAACAAATAAACCGGAGATTCCCCGCACTCTGGTCGGCGGCAAATGTTGCCAGACTAAGAAAACATGTTTCACAACAAAATTGATTTATATTTTTTTTGTTTTATTCTCGCTTTAAACATTTTTGAGTCGCGAGGCCCCTTGTACCGCGAGGCCGTAGGCGGTGGCCCACGTCGCCCACGCTTAACGCCGCCTCTGATGTCAACGCAGCCACAAAACACTCTTGAATTTATAAAATTAATAAATGAGGATCTTAATAGGATAGCATTATGGTCAGACAGAAATTGTTTAGTGCTAAATCTAACAAAATCTACTTGTATGTTCCTAGGTTCAAAAAAACAAGTAAATATGATTTCTCAACACCAGCCAAACATCAATATTGCTGGTAAACAAATTCAGTGTGTTTCTGAGAGTAGAAACCTGGGGCTTATACTTGATAGCAACCTGAAATTTGAGTCTCATGTTTTAGATGCAGTACGAAATTGTTTCTACCGCCTAAGATTACTGTACAGAATAAGGCCTAACCTTAGCGTGGATTTAAGAATTCAGCTATGTGAGTCCATTGTTTTGTCTAAATTAAATTACGCTGACACAGTGTATGGGCCATGTCTTCTAGCACGCTCCAAACATCTCATACAAAGAGTGCAAAATTCATGTGCCCGTTTCTGTTTTCCCATTCCACCAAGGACCCATGTGACTCCTTATCTTAATAACCATAAGTTGCTTAAAATGGAAGCTCGCAGACAACAGCACTTTTCGGTTTTATTGTTTGGTGTTATCAAAACACAAAAGCCAAGCTATTTGTATGAAAAATTATCGTGGGCCCGAGATAGAAACAAATATGAAATTCGTGCTTCTTCGTATTTAATCAATTGCCCACGACATAGGTCAGCATCCTTTAGAGGCAGTTTTAAATTCGCTGCCAGCCGTTGCTGGAATGACTTACCACCGCCACTTCGAACTGCCAAATCTAAAACTGTTTTTATGAAAAACATGAAAGCTTTCCTCCTTAAAGAGCAAGTAGTATACGCTAATATGTAATGGAGAAATAAATTTTAAAAAGCTAGCTCACCTAATGTTTATTAGATTGAGAATAGAAACTTTTTATTCATAATTATGTAAGTTTATGTCAATATATTAAAAATTACTTAATGATAGGTTATGTCATAGATTAATATATTCTTCTTCTTTTTTTTTTCTCCAAATTGGCAATTCGTTCCTCTTCAAAAAGGTGAAGACCATTTATTGCCATAATCCGTTTTTTTTTTCGTTGCTTTCAGTCAAAAATGTTCAGTGCTATAGGCTTGTTATTAGAGGCGGGATATGAGTTGTGTTGTTGGGCATTATAATATATAAAAATAATAATGGAAGATAGTTAAAATAATAATGGGTAGTAATAGAAGGTAGGTATATAGAAAATAAAGTAATGTAAAGAAGGTAATTATAAGGAGATATTATGATTAATATATTGTATACTGAAAGGGTTAATTTTAGTTTATCACTTTTTAAGGAAGGATAATACTTATGCAGCTGTTTTATGTAGATTATTTTTTTTGTATTTATAATTGTAGTAAGTGTAGTAAGTTAACTGTAATTATTAATAATTAAGCATCTTTTTATTTGCTATTGTCAAACGAGTCGCAAACGAAAGGTTCTCACTAAAAATCAGTGTTGTGACCATTTGGTCACAGCGTAATGCTGAGTGAGAAACCTTTTTGGCGCACAACTCAATTTAAGTTAATAGTGTTAACATTTCGTTTTTTATGTTCCTGTTATTTATAGGTTGTGTTGTCCAAATAAAATGTTTTTCTTTCTTTCTTTTTCTTTTTATGGGGCAATGTATACATTTTTACAACAAAGTTCCCAATAATATTGAAAAGCTATCAACTAGTAAATTTAAATCTTTTACCAAAAAACCTCATTGTAAAGAAGCATACCACAATATTTCAGACTATGTAAATGATAAAAATCCTTGGGACTGATGATGCTCAATTACAGGATGCGTAGTTAAACCAAATTCTTGCCGGATTCTTCTCGGTGGAAATCAACAACATTGTGAACCGGAGGGAGGGTGTAAGGCTTCAAAAAATAGTATTACATAAGTTTGATGATTCAAAAGTGATTGTAAAATCCTAATGTTAATAAATAAATTTTAAATTTGACTTTAAAACATTACGTAAATTTATTGTAAATGTTGTAATGACCATTACATAAAAAAGTGATTAAAAATTTTACGAAATCTTTATTTGTTGCGTTTGTTATATATTTATTTGTTGCGTTTGTTATATATTTATTTGTTGCGTTCGTTATATATTTATTTGTTGCGTTTGTTATATATTTAGTTACCTATTTAGTAATAAAAAAATTAAATAACTTTATCTGTTGTGGATTATTGATGACAAAAAGAAAATACTAATTAGAATTAATTATATTACTATTCAAAGCTACGAAAACGTTATTGACGATGATTGCCAGCAAATTAAATATCAACTTTGAATTTGCTTAAGTATATCTTTTTTTAAGTATGGAAGTCGCGTCAATATTATTGTATGTTATATACATTTTCATTGAATTTCGGAACGAACTGTTATAAATATTATATGCACCCTATATAGTCTAGTCACCCCTTTTCCTAGCCTAGTCAGCATTATTATGATCCGTTCCCAACTTCTCAAGTAAAGCTCCTCAGTTCAACACTAGCCTCCACCCGGTACACACCAATTTTAATAAAATCGTATATTATAATATTTTACCGAATAAATAAGTGTTAATAAGTATAAATAATCTTTTTTAAAAACCCTAGTCGAGAATCCCGACTAACATTGGTGGCAGCGCTAACGGATACAAAAAAATAGTATCCCGGAATCGTCTCCGTATCCTTCTATATCCGTGAATAAAAGTGACTTTTATTTCAAGTAATACAAACTATTTATATATTTACAAGTGTGTGTGCCAGAATCAAAATGCAACGTTGAACTCATCTCCGTATCCTTGTTCGACCTACTGTGTGTAATCCACCGTGGGGTCACATCTACATATACTTCAAGTTCTTCAGAAGAACTCGCAGCTGTACCAGCTGTCAACTGCGGGGTCACACCTGCAAAACCAGCAAAACCAAAAAAAAAAACTTCGGGTTCTGCCAACGAGATCACAGCTGTAACAACAATGACATCCAGGTTCCAGAAATACAAAGTAATACTACTACTCCAGTTCCAGATCCTGTAAGTCTCAAATTATTAACTATTTTAAGTGAAAGTGAATTCCTGACAAAAATCTTATCTCCGATCTAAGTGAAAATTCAGTGAATTTTAAATGTTATTCGAAATTAACATTCTCGTTTTAATTGTTCTGTCATAAATTTTATACTCATTATTACTAAACTTATTCATTAATAATTATTGTCTGTAACAAATGTATTAGCATTGTACTGATCCAATCCTTATCGTAGAAAGCGTAATCAAAACATAGCTCGTCCAGACCACGACGCCGTCATTCAGGAACATAAACATTCCCGTGATCCAGTGACCGCCTGTTACACCGAACCGATTTCATTGTTTTAAATTTTGCTTTTACTAATTTAATTTTGCTAAAATGTCTACAAAGGATTCGAAAACCTCTGAAGACAACTTTCCAATCACCGCCTTATTTAAATTTATTAGGAGTTTTGATGGTACCCGAGATAAATTAAATGCATTTATCACAAATTGCGACAATGCTTACAATATTGCTACAAGTTCTCAGAAACCAATTTTATTCCAATATATTTTAAGTCAATTAGAAGGAAAAGCTAAAGCGGTGTGTTCAATAAAGGAACTCACAAGTTGGGCACAGTTAAAAGAATTATTGCAAACCCAATTCGGTGAGAGGAAGCATTACGCACACCTCACAGACTTACAAGAATGCCGACAAACTACTAACGAACCAGTTAATCAAATCGATTACGATTACGAATGGAAACGAATCTTTCAAAACTACTAACCGCAATCACATTATCCAACTCAAATAAAAAAGAACTTCCCGGCAGAATCGCAGCTATGGAAGATTTAGCCCTACACACATTTTTACTCGGATTATCTCCTAGAATATCCAGCATTGTCCGTTGCAAAGATCCTCATAACCTTAACGACGCCATTGACATGGCTATTTCCGTAGACAAAATTCAACTTATGATGCATAGACGAAACCTACCTTCAACGTCCCAAGATCGTTTTTATAATCCAACACCCACTTGAAGACCTGACTACACATTTAAACCTACAGTGCATAATACTTACCCAAAACCAGCCCCAGCGATTACTCAACCTTCGCAAACCCCACGAAACTCCAATATACTCTTCTGTAGATACTGCAAATACCAAGGTCACACTATCGAATCCTGTAAAAAACGAGAATATAATAACAACCGCCTCAAGACACCTCATCCCCCTTTTTCACCACAACTTCGTCGACCTACAACCACGAACTCATCTCAATATCCTAGATTTTCGAATCCTCAACAACCTCGCGTATTCTATACAGAGGGTGACCACTATTTTCCTGAAACACAAACCAATGATTTTTTCCCCCTGCATCCTAATGAGCAAGATTCACATGAACACCCTGAAAATACAAACGAATCTTTAAACGAGTAGAGGGCTCACGGAGGTGTCCCGTGAAGCCCGAGTCACAATCTAGGCCACGCGAGTCCAACGATACACATACTAGAACCTCTGTATCCAAGGACTCAAATGTCCAAACCTCTGCATCCATGGATTCAAATGTCCAAACCTCCGTATCCAAGGACTCAAATGTCCGAACCTCTGTTTCCAAGGACTCAAATGTCCTAACCTCCGTATCTAAGGACTCAAATGTCCGAACCTCTGTTTCCAAGGACTCAAATGTCCTAACCTCCGTACCTAAGGACTCAAATGTCCGATCCTCTGTTTCCAAGGACTCAAATGACCGAACCTCGGACGAACTCGGCTACTGGACCGATTTGTGAACTTGAAAAAGAATTTAATGACCTAATTCCACAAACACCCTCTGAATCTATGAAATTACATGAAGTCACATCTAACATTAAACACAGATCCCTACCTCATATTATTTTATTTACAAACCTTTCCGAAAGACCGTTATCATTTCTCATTGATTCTGGAGCATCTGTGAATCTGATAAAAAGCAAATCTATTGAGAAAATGCCCATTCTAAATAAAGAGAAAATCAAATTGAAAGGAATCGATAATAACCGGGAGTTTATCCCTACTTAGGTCACTTCAAACTTCGACCACTTTTCACGTTGTCGATAAAATACACCTAAAATATGATGCAATAATAGGCAGCGAACTTCTGAGAGACCTGAAATGCAACATAAGCTATTTAGATAACGCCTTCACAATAGGGGACCTTAAATTTAAATTGAACTTTGGTCATCCCATTTACTCCATTCCTGCTCGATCAGAAGTTGTAATTGAATGCACTGTATCTAACCCAAATATTAAAGAAGGTCTGATCATGGACCATCACATATCCGACTCCTTGCTCGTATCTAATTGTGTAGTAAAAGTAAAAAATAACGATCGTGTTAACATAACCGTTGTTAACGTCTCTGAAAATCCAGTCCAAATCGATTCTAACCTTAATCTTATTCTATGTCAAATCCACTATGATGCCTACCCTGTATTCAAACCTAGTACAAACGATGACAAAAACTCTTTACAAAGAACACTAGAAGTCCTGAACTCATTGCGCGTAGCCCATTTAAATAATGAAGAAGTCTCTACCATCGATCAAGCCTGTTCCGACTACTCCGATATCGTCCATCCTTCTGGAGACAAGTTAACTTTCACTAATTTCTTAAAACATGAAATTAGAACCACATCCGATGTCCCTATTAACACAAAATCCTATCGCTTTCCTAAATGTCACAAGAAAGAGGTGGCGAAACAAATAGATAAAATGTTAGATGAAGGAATTATTAAACATTCGTCTTCTCCATGGTCCTCTCCAATCTGGGTCGTACCAAAGAAACTCGACGCAACCGGTGAAAAGAAATGGCGTGTAGTCATAGACTACAGAAAGCTGAATGACGTCACTATTGGAGACGTGTATCCCATACCACAGATAAACGAAATCTTAGACCAACTCGGAAATTCAAAATACTTCTCGACATTAGATCTTACTTCTGGTTTTCACCAAATTTGCGTCAATGCAACAGATTGTCCTAAGACCGCTTCCAATGTTCCGCAGGGTCATTTTGAGTTCTCCCGTATGCCGTTTGGCCTGAAAAACGCGCCTGCAACATTTCAGCGCCTCATGAATTGTGTTCTAACTGGTCTCCAAGGTCTAAAATGCTTCGTTTATCATGATGATATCGTCATCTACTCCTATGACTTACAAACACACGTAAAAAACCTCACTTCCGTCTTCGAAAGACTACACAAATTCAACCTTAAACTACAGCCAAGTAAATGCGAGTTTTTAAGGAAAGAAGTAGCATATCTTGGACATGTTATAACTGACCAAGGTGTCAAACCAGACCCTAATAAGGTAAAAGCTGTTTCCCAATATCCTGTTCCAAAATGCCCCAAAAATATCTAGTCCTTTTTCGGACTTGTGACATAATATCGTAGGTTCATCCCAGACTTCTCTAAGCTGGCTAAACCACTAACCTCTCTGCTTAAAAAAGACGTAGCTTTTGATTGGCGTAATCAACAACAAATTGCGTTTGACTCTTTGAAACAAAAACTCGTCAATGCACCTGTTCTCATATACCCAGACTTCACAAAACCCTTCGTCCTGACATGTGACGCCTCTAATCATGCCATCGGTGCAGTTCTTTCTCAAGGTCTTGTCGGACAAGACAGACCAGTCGCATTTGCTTCACGCACTTTAAATAAGAGTGAGTCCAATTACAACACAACGGAAAAAGAGCTATTAGCCGTCATTTTCGGTTGCAAAACCTTTCGTCCTTACATCTACGGCTATAAATTTCAAATTGTTACCGATCACCGTCCACTCAAATGGTTATTTAACCATAAAGATCCAAGTTCTAAATTACAAAGATGGAGACTCAAACTCGAAGAGTATGAATACGAAATTATATACCGAAAAGGCAAACTAAACGGAGCCGCCGACGCACTATCCAGATATCCTGTCAATCCTATAATAGAAGAGGTAAATAAAGATCTAACCGATCTTGATCCTTTAGACATAAGTCCATTGGACGATCCAGGGTTTTGATCGTTTTAGTACTTTGAACTTACCGACTCCAGAAATCAACCGTTCTCACTACCTGAAAACTTACCTGACCAGCTATCTCCATTACCTGAAAACTTACCTTATCAGCCACACCCAATACCTGAAAACTTACCTGACACAAACCTAGAACAAACCTTAACACCAACCAATCCTTTGACTCGAAGTGACCAAGTAGCTAACGTCCCGTTTTCTAGTTATAATAGTAATAAGTACACCACATTTCTGAAAACAATCCTAAATAAAAATATTAACTTTAACACAAATGTAAAACAACACAATGAAAACCTAACAAAAAGCTCATGCAATATTATTTTAATTCCCAGATCCATTGACCTAGACGAATGCAATCCAAGAATAATAATATACAAGAAATCCTAGAAAATATAGATGACCCTAATAAAGTTATTTCATGCGAAAAGGAATTAAATTCGTTCACAAAGGTTGACCTAAATAGGAAAACCTACTACCTACTCTTCACAAAAGTCCATCACTTTGATGAGTCTTCGTATAAAGACATATTTGATTGCCTCAAA
This sequence comes from Apoda limacodes, assembly GCA_946406115.1. Lineage (NCBI taxonomy): Eukaryota > Metazoa > Arthropoda > Insecta > Lepidoptera > Limacodidae > Apoda > Apoda limacodes. Next base: position 508,804 of record OX291555.1, read on the forward strand.
GCCTTTCGTAACGAAATAACCACAAACACAAGTGCAACGGAAATCGCCATCAGCGATTTCAAAAATCCCTTTGATAACCTTTAGTTTATAAAAATATAAAATATGTTAACTTACCTTTTCCACGATACAAATATAACTATAAACATTTATCACAACAACATTATATATCCTTCCCTTAGTGAAATCCCAAAAATCCTAAAAGTAATCAGGACATACCCATCGCTGGTCATTTAGGCTCCGCCCGTATGTTTAATAGAATCCGCGAACAATTTTACTGGAAAGGAATGCGTAGCGATGTCGAAAATTATATCAAAAAAATGTTCCTCTTGCCAAGAAAATAAAGCTCTTAGAAAAATCAATAGAGTACCAATGCAAATTACAACGTCTTCTACAACTCCCTTTGAACGACTTTATCTAGATATAGTAGGTCCATTACCAGAATCGGGCACCGCTAAACTTAAATATATACTCACCTTGCAAGATGACTTAACGAAATATTCTGCTGCTTATCCCATACGCAGTACCACAGCCGAAGAAACCATGGACTGTCTCATCCACTTTATTTCTCTCTTTGGCATCCCAAATACCATCCTTACCGATCAAGGAACCAATTTCACAGCAGACTTATTTAAAAATACTTGTCAATTTCTCAAAATAAAACAACTTTGGTCATCACCATATCACCCACAAACTCAAGGCGCCCTGGAAAGAAGTCACTCAACACTCAAAGAGTACTTAAAGTCCTACGTCTATGAAAACCAAGATGACTGGCCCAAATTTGTACCGCCATGTTATCTTATAATTCCGCCGTGCATTCGACAACCAATTACACCCCATTCAAACTTCTCTTCGGACATAAACCTTTTATTCCTAATTCAATTTACAAACTATTCCTGACGTCATTTACCCAGATTACGTTAAAATGCTGCAGCATCGACTAAAATTCTCTCGAGATAAAGCCGTTGAGCATATAACGAAATCAAAGGAAATTTCTAAATCTTATTATGACAACCATAGTCGTCCCGTTACATACGAAGTAGGCGATTACGTGTTCCTTAAAAACTATCTAAGGCTCCGCAAAGCCTTGTCCCCCATATGGAAGGCATCTTACAAAATAGTTAAAATAAATGGTAGAAATACATTAACGCTCTTAATTAACAGGCGACATGTTTCTCATCATTACGATGAAGTCAAATTGGCACGTAGACTTGACACTTAAAATATATACACCTAGTAAATAAGTTATATACCCATAGCCATAATAATCTTTGGCTAAAAATTTTAAATCATAAATTCAAAATGTTAGAATTAATGAACATCATAGAAAATTGTTTGTTAACGCTTTCGTTTCGCGTAGAAGACATTATTAGTGGTCTTTTATTTAGACACTCTACACCCATCTATTATTACCCCGAAACAATTATTTTTAGAACTTGTAAATAACTATAGATTTCTCCCTAGCTCTAATGAACTACCAGTACCCTTAATATTAGATAAAATCCATATTCTAATGAATGTCTCGGAGGTGGCGAGTTATTACTCAGACTGCAAAATTGTCTTTGTGCTTAAAATCCCGTTAACTAACCCCACCGAGTACAATTTATATCAAAACATTCCATTTCCTGTAGCACATCAGACCAAAAACCCGGAGTCATACTCCGTCATAATAACTTCTACTAAATATGTAAACATAAGTAGAGATAAGTCTCACTACTGTAAGTTAAATGACATGAGACACTGTAAAACTATATCTAACCAGATGTTTATATGTGTAATAAGCAATGTGTATTCTACTACTGTAACCCCTATTTGTGAAACTGAAATTATTACAAAATTGTTAACTTCAGTGCCTAACCAATGTGAAACTAAATTCCTCCACGGAAATATCGAAGCTTGGCAACCACTTAAAAATAATTCGTGGATATACATTATGTCTAAAAATTCAAAAGTCTCTATAGACTGCCCTAAAATGAGTAACACAACCGAAATTAATATCCTAGGATCTGGTATTTTAAACATACCTAGTGGTTGTATTAGATATCTCCGTTTGTCCTGCTATAATATGAGGTGTTAACTTTTATGATTTTTCTCATGCTCCTGTAATTTAGGGCTTGAAGTTTCCTCTGTGGAATCTGTTAGATCGATAGGCCCTTGCGACAGGGGTTTTATCGATACTTTTACCTTCGTGTTACGTTAACCAGTTGCTTAGATATCAGCTACTATACCCCACCAAGTTTACCTGCGTTTTACGCGTCAAACTTACAACTTACGGTAATGGTATAGGTATAGGTATAGGCAGACATTAGAGTAGCATAAGCTACTAATGGTTTGGAAAATGTATAAAAACCACATCAGATTACGGGGAAGCAAGGCGGGGGTTGCACTGAAAGTTATACCATTGGTGAATTTTAACCAATAGCGAAGTAGTTGCGACAAATCAGAGCGCTTTTGCAGTACTATGCATCATTAAAAATGTCTTATAGCAATTAACTAGTGGTAAACAAAATCAAATATGATGAGTATCGATACATTTACTAGATTTTGAATGTATTGCACTGCGTTAAATAAGGTATATATACCGGTGTGATTTATTCCCCGTGGTCCCTGCCGTAGTCCCTTGAAGGGACAACGGGGATTTTTTTTTCCTCGTGGTCCCTTCCAAAATTACAATGCTGCAAAATTAAAGTGGTATCTAAATAATCATAAAAATGTAGAGGATGAGAGAATTACGAACATATATTTTTAAACTTACTTAAAAATTGAAATAAAATAAAAGTATGTAAAATTAAAAAAAAAACACCGTTCACAAGATCCATTTCTACATGTTTACTAGGAAAAAGAGTCACACTAATTTTCAAAATTATCAACTACGTATTTCTTAAAAAAAAAACAAATTAATCTTATTAACTAAATTTTCACGTGGCATTTTATTCTGCAAAATTATCTTTTGATATCGTTAAAAAAACATATGTCAAAAAACAAATGAATTTTGATAAAACAAAAGAGCGTCAATATATAAATTTCATCAAAATCTTTAATTTAGATGACAACTGTCAAACTATAAAAGGCTATATCTCTGTAACTGTAGTTCGTAGACTAGTAGTTTAATTAAAAAAGTGATAAATCTCATCAAGATCTTTATTTCAGATGACAGCTGTCAAACTATAGTAGGCTAAATCTTTGTAACTATTGATCGTAGACTAGTAGTTTAATTACAGAAGTGATAGATCTCATCAAGATCTTCATTTCAGATGATAGCTGTCAAACTATAGTAGGCTAAATCTTTGTAACTATAGATCGTAGATTAGGTTTCATTACAAAAGTGATAGATCTCATCTAGATCTTTATTTCAGACGACAGCTGTCAAACTATAAAAGGCTATATCTCCGTAACTATAGATCGTAGATTAGTAGTTTCATTACAAAAGTAATAGATCTCATCAAGATCTTCATTTCAGATGACAGCTGTCTAACTATAATAGCTTAATCTCTGTAACCATAGATCGTAGACTAGTAGTTTAATTACAAAAGTGATAGATCTCATCAAGATCTTCATTTCAGATGACAGCTGTCTAACTATAATAGCTTAATCTCTGTAACCATAGATCGTAGACTAGTAGTTTAATTACAAAAGTGATAGATCTCATCAAGATCTTCATATCAGATATATATGTTAATATAACTAATAATTTTCGTAATTTTCTCACCCTGTAATTTTTTATGACTAGTAACATTTCAATTAGGAAGCATTGTATTTTTTAGAGGGACCTCGGGAAAAAATACTCGTGGTCCCTTCCAGGTAATTTGCTTCCTAAAAACATACATATTATGAAATAATAATAATAATATTAACATAAATGTTTGTCTAGGCGGGAATCGAGCCCGCGCCCTCTGCGCGTCAGGCGGCCGTTCAACCATCTAGTTTGTAAACAAAAATTTTGTAGTGTCATCTCTTTAGTCTCTTTATTTAATAGTTTAAATCATCGATATTTCAAGAGCATACTCTTATGAAATTTCACCTGATAAATTGTACAATAATATAATCTGTTTTGATCGTTTGCAACTAATGGTATTAATATTAATAAACTGTATTTATTATTTTTACTTTTTGTATTATTAATTCTTAAGTAAATATCAATTTCAAACTCCTTGACAAATATTATATCTGGCCATCTATGAATTTATAATGATAAGTGTATTTTATGAACTACTTTATTGGGATATTGTTTTATGTTGTCAATCGTCACGACACTGATTTAAATGTCTGAAATTGAAATAATTAAAAGAAAGGGAGGTGAAGTTCTACTTTACGAAAACTATCAGTTTTATAAACATACTGGAAACAAAGATAAATCTGTGAAATGGAGATGTCGCAACTGGAAAAAGTTGAAATGTCCTGGGACGGAAACCATTGCTGTATGTATATCGCAGGCATTTTGTATAACTCGGCGTGTAACAATATGCCGTAGGCATTTATATATACTATGAAACAAAAAATATTGTAAAAGTTTTTAGATTATTAGATAAAATTTGTTTTGGCACTTTAAAGTAACTGGAGCAGTCGCGCGGAGTTCATACGTAGTCTATTTTAAAATTGAAATAAAAAATGTTCTAAATATAATTTAAAAAAACATTTTACCAAATACCTAAGACCAAAGACCAAGAGCCTAAGTGACATGGATTTTTTTTCTCATTTTTGCCAGAACTGGTATAACTTGGCCGGTCGCCCGGTATCAATCAGGTTATCGTTGAGTTTTAGGACGCCTTGTATATATTGTTAAGCAATACATGTGGGTGATTGCTACTTAAGGTAGTTATTAGTAAGATTGTCACTTCTTTTACATCAAATGGTTAATTCAAAATGCTATATCGTAACTGTTGCACTTGACCGGGTTTTTTTTTTACTACAGATTTTATTTATAAAAAGGTACAGTCGGCACTAAAAGTTTGTCTCAAAAATGAAATAAGTGTATTTGATTTGCATTAGGTTGTTGAGTTATTTACATTTCAGGAAAGCCTAGTGACAAAGAGGAATAAACACAAGTGTTAACCAGACCCTGTAAAAAATTAAAAGGACAGAAATATCACAATTCTTTGAAACACAGCAAAATATTCTGATATTCCTGTCCCAAAATTATATGAAGATAATCTTAAAGAAATGAGTGATAAAGGATTAAATGATGCTGCAACGTCTTTTCCAGATTTCTCAGTTAAGAGTTCGCTGTACATTGATAGAAATAAAGAAGCAGGAGTAAGTTACAAAGTAAAATTGGGACTGAAATTGAAATTCCTAAAAATTTTATTGACATCATATTAGCTGATTATTCTTACCGTGAAGATAGAATTATCATTTTTTTCACCCCCGAATCGATAAATTTAATAGGTGCTATAAAAGAATATTTTTGCGATGCAAAGTTCCAAAGCTGTCCCAAGCCCTTTTACCAATTAAACATACTTCATGGAGACCTTGGTAGCTCCATTGAAAGTACAAATGTTAAACCTTTAATATATGCTTTAATGCCTAATAAAAAAGAACAAACATACAATATAATGCTAAAATGATAAAATCACAATTACCTCAGTGGGAACCATCAATAGTACATTGTGATTATGAAATAGGTGCAATAAACGCAATTCTAAAAATGTTTCCTGCTGTATAAGTTATTGGCTGTTATTATCATTGGGGAAGATGTGTGTGGAAGGAAGAAGGCTAAACTCATGAATTATGGTAAATCAAAGCCAGAAAGAAGAATCGTTTCCGTCTGTGCGGCTTTACCGCTTTTACCAAAAGAAAAGATTGAAGCGGGGTGGGAATATATTAATTCTGATTGTGCCGTGGAGAATTTCAATATGCAGAAAGTTTTGAATTACATAAAAAATTTTTGGTTGCGTCCCAAATATATTAATATGATAAGTGTTTTTGGTGTAAGACACCGCACAAATAATGTGGCGGAAGGATTTCACTCCAAACTTAACAAAGTAGTAAATTAAAATACAATTAATATAATGCGGCTGTTAAATATAAAAAAAATAATCGACAATAGCAATCAGATAAAAATTATAAGAAATACAACGGCAAAACGCTCGAAGCAGATTATATTGACTGACGACGCAATTCAACACATTATTTTACAATTAATCAGTGGTGAAATTTCATTAGGGCAAGCCCTTGAAAAATTACGATGATTTAAACCTAGATCCATAAAATCTATTGAGAAGACCTTAGGCACACCTATAGATTAGGTCCTAGAATAGCACATTGCCTACTTCTTATCCCGAAAAACTCAAAAGTTCCCTCGGAAATAACTATAACCGAGCTTAAACGAAGTACAGGTATAGCTACAGCTTGATATAGCAAACTTCATTAGTGTAATTAAGGAGTAAATCACAGTATACTGTACTGTACTGGAGGTGCTGGCAAAGTCTAGTCCATTATAAGGCTTTATCCAGGGTAGTCATTCCAAATAAAACTATGTTATGGGTAAAAATAAAAACAAAACACTTTTTCCTTGTAAATAATAATTATTGAGGTATTCATTAAACATTTATGTTCTTTTAAACGACAATTTGTTTTTCTAAAACCAATACAAATAAAAATTTAACAGCAAGAAATTAGGTTTTTTTATTGAAAACAATTGAAGGTTACTGAATAGGAATTTGTATTATAATAAGTTTTTTTTCTTATTGTTTGATAGTTATTGAGATATAGCCTATTATAGTTTGATAGCTGTCATCTAAAATGAAGATCTTGATGATATCTATCACTTTTGTAATGAAACTACTAGTCTACGCTCTATAGTTACGGAGATATAGCCTTTTATAGTTTGACAGCTGTCATCTTAAATAAAGATCTTGATGATATCTATCACTTTTGTAATGAAACTACTAGTCTACGCTCTACGAGTATAGTTACGGAGATATAGCCTTTTATAGTTTGACAGCTGTCATCTTAAATAAAGATCTTGATGAGATCTATCACTTTTGTAATAAAACTACTAGTCTACGATCTATTGTTACGGAGATATAGCCTTTTATATTTTGACAGCTGCCATCTGACATGAAGATCTTGATGAGACCTATCACTTTTGTAACAAAACTACTAGTCTACGATCTATAGTTACGGAGATATAGCGTTTTATAGTTTAACAGCTGTCATCAGAAATGAAGATCTTGATGAGATTTGACAGCTGTCATCTAAAATGAACTTGATGAAATTTATTATATCGACATTCATTTGTTTTTTGACACATTTGTTTTGTTTAACTATATCCAACGATAATTTTGCAGAATAAAATGCCACGGGATTAATTTGTTTTTTTTTAAAAAAGGAATATCTAGTTGATATTTTTGATAATAAGTGCGACACTCTTTCCTAATAAAAATGTATAAATGGATTCTGTGAACGGTGTTTTTTTTTAATTTTATAGACTTAAATTAAATTTCAATTCATGTAATTAAGTAAACCCAAACAAAAACTTATCTAGGTTACAAAATATATGTTCGTAGGTTATTTTCTCATGCTCTATATTTTTATAACTAGATAGATACCATTCTTAATTTGCAGCATTGTATTTTTGAAAGGGACCACGAGGAAAAAAAATTCCCCGTGGTCAGTCAGTCAGTTTCAGGGACTACGGCTAGGACCACGGGGAATAAAGGGAACATATGCATATAATGCATGAAAATAATTACGATTCCTCACATCCAGGTGAAATAAAACTACAGAGTATATAATTCAAACTTTTTTCAATAAGTAATGAACGCAATGTAATATTTGTTATTTTGGTATTGTTTTATTTGGCAACATGTTTGTAGGCAAAGGACTTGGTCCAACTAGCTTTGATAAATCGTATGCCATCTGCTAAAGAAAACTCGCGTCTTATAGTTTGTCAGAACTCAGATTTTGTTCCTGGTGTTTAATTATACTGCTTATTACTTTAAATCTAGTAAGTTACGACTTGTGGGACCTATACATGTACATATACAGAGACACCTCGGCCCAGATAGACTGCATCAGAAGCAGTGTTGCGGCGACAGGCTCACCTCCAGGTCCTGTCACGTGTCAAGTGTCATGTGCCATGTGTCACGCACGACTAAAGTGGTTGGTGAAAAGAGGCTGTCCACTACATTATTATGTGAGTGTGTATCCAGCAACCAGCCACTGAGTGTGCAACCCCTCTCCTCCACTCCCCTTCAGGTACCGCACGCCGCGAGTCCAACAGACATGTATAAAATATTTAATTAATTTGCAGGTGCGAGTACGAGCGCGACGTCCGCGTTTCAGTCAACTCCACTACTTTGCACTTTTTAGATTTTGATGAGGTAAGTGTTGGTAGGTATTGTTTTAACCTACTTCACATAAAAGAACTGTATGTAACTATGCTTTTTTTTTTCGTGGGTAGTTGTGAAAAAGGTAACACTTAAAAAAATTTGCAATAGAAAGTTATAACGAGAATAATTTGAAAGTTTTACTTTTTTAGCCGTTTGCTAACTAGTTTTCTTCTAAAATCTATAATGTTTCATTATAATATAGTTATATCTAGTTATAAGCTACAATAATAAAAAGGTTTTACACAATAAAAGTAGAAAAAATATAAAAAAGTACAAACATGGATTTTTTCCTATAAACCTATAATTCAAAGCGCAAAGGCTATGTTATATGCTTATAAGCTTTTACATATATTGTCAGTGTATATACATACAGAAATAACACTGACTTAGACACATTATAGTACATGCATTATGTAATTTTGTTAAATTACCCGAGACAAAATGACATCCCACATATTTCCACGAGTTGTATACTTTCTGTGGATAAATTCGTTTTGTACTTTTGTTACAGATTAAAAGTACGTCGTATGACGTCTGAATGCAAATATATGAATACAAAACTAATGTGTTAGCCTACCTAGCTATGAATAATTATTCAAGCTCTCATAGATAAATATGAAGACAAGCGAATGCACGCATCGGCTTACATGAATCAATTGTTTGATTTTAAAACATTGCCCAACGCTTCCGCTCAAAACCTCGAATCGTTTAACGACGAGTTCGTTAGTGCAGTTCGAGCTCTAAATAATTTAAAAATAGATAAGTAATAAGCAAGATTTGTTTGTTTTGCATATCGCATTAAAAAAGTTAAAATCGGAGACAGTTCGCGTTTTCGAATCAAGTGTTGATTCGAGAATTCCTTCGTTTAACGAGCTAGTGCAGTTCGTGACAAAACGAGCCAAGGTACACGAACGTACACCAATGGCTTCCACCTCCGCTAATAAAATAATTAACACCGCATATAAAGTTGATAAAATTGACCGAACCCGCTCTAAACAAAATAATACAAATAAACCGCCTGGCTATCACGCATACGTGAGTACCGTTCAATCCGCGTCTTCTAAGTGTTTGTGCAAAAATATTGGCCATCAGCATTTATTTAAATGTCCTGATTTTAACAAAATGTCTCCTGAACAACGATTTAAATGCGCAAAAGAAAACAATGCGTGTAAAAAATTGCTTAAGTACGAAACGTAAAGTTTCATTATGTAAATCGGAATTAAATTGTCGCGCATGTAATTATCGCCACCACAGTTTATTGCATTTTGCCAACGCGCCTAGTGCACCCGTCGCAATCGAACCCGCACTGCCTAACCAGACGAATGAGTCACCCGCGCAGTATGTGACACCAACCGCTACTGTAACGCAATCGCTAGCTGCTCGTACAGACGTTACGCTGTGCACGACATCCATAGCTGCACCACTATCGCCGACTCATTACGAGTCAATGCATAACGGGCAATGTACAGTTCTTCTTGCGACGGCGCAAGTTGTTGTTTATGACAGTCATGGCACTAGACACTTGTTGCGTGCTTTATTGGATTCAGCATCGCAAAGCCATTTCGTTACAAAAGATATTTGCAAACGTTTAGGTATATACATTAACGATAATGAACGCATCAAAGTCAAGGGTTTCGGTGGAACTGAGAAACTGGCTAATTCTAGGTCCATAAATTTAGATTTTTTCTCGCGATTTGACGATAATGTTAAATTTAATTTCTCGCCGTTGGTTGTCGATCAGATTACCGACTCGCTTCCTACCGCTGTGGTAGACCCATCGGTCTTATCGCATTTTAAAAATTTAACGCTCGCGGACGAGACGTTTGGGTCACCTGATAAGGTAGATATACTGATCGGCGCCCCTCTCTTCGCACACTTGTTGCTTTCCGATGTAGTTTGCGGTTCTCGCGCTGCATCGGCGCCGCCAGCCTTAAATACAGGCATAGGCTATGTAATAATGGGTTCTGTACCTACTTTGATTAACCGCCAAGTATTAACATGCTGCCTTGTGCAGGACCAAGGTATAGATGTTTTAATGAAAAAATTTTGGGAGCTCGAAGAGCCTCCATCCGCGCCGCACATTTTGAACCCCGCTGATGCTGAATGTGAAGATTTTTATAAAAATACTACAACCCGCGATCCCGCTACTGGCAGATACACTGTCGGACTGCCGTTTAACGACGATGTACATTTATTGGGCAATTCTTATGATATCGCACGACGACGCTTCTTGTGCCTCGAGAAAAAACTTGAGCGTTACGGTCGGCTTACGATAACGTTGTGAAAGAATATTTGGAGAAAAAATATATTTCCCCCGCTCCTCCAAATATGCTTTCTGAGCCCTCGCCGATGTTTGTTATACCGCATCACGGCATAATTCTTGAAGACAAGACGTCAACTCGTCTCCGCATGGTATTAGACGCCAGTTGTAGGACAAGCACGGGAACATCATTTAATGATATTTTACACCAAGGGCCCAACTTACAGGATGATTTATTTAAAATTATTTTAAACTTTCGCCTTTTCGCCGTCGCAATGACGGCTGATTGTCGCCAGCAATTTTTGCAAATTGCTGTTCGCGAATGCGACCGTCGTTTTGTTTGTATACTTTATCGGTTCAATCCACAAGAACCATTGATGCTAATGTGGTTTAATAGAGTATGCTTTGGTTTAAAATCAAGCCCATACCACGCTTTACGCACCGTACAACAACTGATCAACGACGACGATCACAAATATCCGCTAGCTAGTGAGATCGCATCTACTTCCCTATATATGGATGACATAGTGTTCTCTGTAACGTCAAAGGAGGAAGGGGAAGCCGCTGCTAACCAGCTTATTAGTTTATTTCAACAGGCTCAATGGGATTTGGTCAAATGGAGCAGCAATGTCGCTGCGGCTTTAAATAATGTACCTGCGTCTCATAAACTCTCCGCTGATAATGAGTTTGATAAGTCCGTTCAACATAATATATGAGGCGGGTGGTCTACGCAAGCTGATGAATTTTATTTTAAAATTTCACCTTCCGACGATAGTATTTGTACCAAGCGTTCCATTCTTTCCACTATCGCGCGCCTGTGAGACGTAATGGGTTTCGTTGCGCCTACAGTGCTTTATGCCAAGTTTCTAATAAAGCAGCTTTGTCAATTAAATATCGACTGGGACGAATCACCGCCGCTACGTATCATTAAACTATGGAGCCAATTCTGTTCAGAATTGCCAGTTCTGAATGAGCTACGTATTCCGCATCATCTAGGAGTGACTAAAAACTGCACGGTTACTCTCTTGGGGTTTTCCGATGCAAGCGCACAGGCGTACGGCGCCGTAGTATACCTTCATGTCAGCTCCAACGATGATAATACCGTACACTTTGTCTGCGCAAAGTCTAAGGTGGCTCCGTCCAAACCGCTATCTATCGCTAGTCTTGAACTTTGCGGAGCAGTCTTGTTATCCAAGTTGCTTTCGACTGTTTATAAAAACAACGCACACAGCTTTCCACTTAAAATATTCGCGTTTACAGACTCTAAGGTATGTTTATACTGGATAAAAAGTTCTCCTGGTAGGTGGCAGACATTTGTTGCCAATCGCGTGGTTCAAATCACTGAAAATATGCCAGCAGAGCATTTCTATCACGTGATCGGAACAGAAAATCCCTCAGACTGCCTTTCGCGCGGAATTTCGCCAAATAAACTCGTTTCTCATCCGCTTTGGTCCCAAGAACCTCCATGGGCTTTACTGAACCCGTCACAGTGGCCTCTCCGCGACCTAAACGGTCAACCTCTCGAGGACATGCCTGAACAAAAGGTCCTATCGCATACTGTGTGTGCATCGGTCAGTGAGAGTGTCACTTACAACACGGCCTTACGCGCCTCCTCTTGGAGCACTACGCGTTTTGGTCTACGTTAGTAGATTCGCTAAAATGTTACCCCACCGCAATTCCGTCTCGGTTACCGCCGAAGATCTTGATTTTGCCGAAAATAAATTAATATTTGCTCTGCAAAATAAATATTTTGCAAAAGATTTAAATAATCTTCGCAACAACGTTTCGGTATCTCCAGCACTAAATAAACTCAAGCCCTTTATCGACGATAACGGCAAAATTCGAGTTGGCGGTCGTTTAGTCAACTCGGGCTTAAATTACGCTCAAATGCACCTTGTTGTTTTGCCGCGCAGCGACCATATTGTCGATCTGATTATAGATTTTTATCATATTAAAAATCTACACGCCGGACCAGAACTATTAATGTCGCTACTTCGACAAAGGTACTGGATCCTGTCCGCGAGACGTATTGTTAGGCATCGCGTACATTTATGCAAAACCCTGAAACAGGTTAAAGCCGCGTTCTACATATCCGCTGATGGCTGACTTGCCCGAAAGCCGCACGCGTCAGGTGGTTAAGGCATTTACACATACAGGATGTGATTACGCCGGCCCCATTTCGTGCACACCCGTACGCCGTCGTGGTGTTCGTAGCGAGAAAGCCTACATATGTTTGTTTAACTGCTTAACGACAAGGGCAGTACACATAGAAGTCTCTACCGACCTCAGTACGCCGACTTTCATTGCAGCTTTAAAGCGCTTTCTTGCTCACCGCGGTCCTGTCCAAGAAATGCATTCCGATAACGCGACCAATTTCAAAGGCACTGACTCATATTTGCGGGACCTATATAGTTTTTTGGACAGTGAATATCGTCCTAAACTGGAACATGTGCTCGCCGAGAGTCACATACGCTGATGTTTCATATGCCCCAACTCACCTCATACAGGAGGAGCTTGGGAGAGCATGATCAAGGTCATAAAAACACATTTATACCGAGTAATCGGAACGCAGCTGCTTTCATACGAGGAGCTTATCACCGTACTCACGCAGGTGGAGTGCGTGCTTACTTCGCGCCCACTGACCGTTCTTAGTTCTGACCCAGCCGAGCCTTCTGCTTTGACGCCGAGTCATTTTTTACACACTGCGCCGCTATTTTACGACCCCGCGCCTGAAGTAACATCGGATAACCCTAACCTGCTTACTAGGCATTCGCTGTTAGACAAATTAGTACAGTCATTTTGGCAACGATGGCGGCTTGAATATTTACAAGGCTTTCAAGTTAGGCAGAAATGGCACGACCACTCTGCGCCTATCGTTCCTGGTACCCTTGTAATTGTCATAAATGAAAATGAACCACCTCTCACTTGGCCATTAGCGATTGTCGAGAAAGTGCATCCCTCAAAGGATGGGGTAGTCCGCGTTTGTACTATAAAAACCGCAAAGGGTAGTTACCTTCGTCCGACAGTTCGTTTATGTCCCTTACCTCGTCAGTAACTCCCTACAAGTAGGTATAATTAGTATTCATATATGTCCTCTACTTACACATTACATATAAAAAAAAAATATATATTATTTCATTTATTTATCATATAACACGCATATTGATCACTCCAACTTTACCGCTTTACGCTCAAACATGACTTTCCCTTTAATTAATTATCCTTCCTCATAATGGATGTCTTTTAAAGGTGACCCTTTAAGGGCGGGCGGAATGTTGACGCCATCTATGGGCATTTTAAATAATATAATTAAATAGGTGTGACCTCGCTTTCCTTTCGTTCCTTTGGCTACCGTGTATTCGCACCGGCCGACGACGACGCCAGCGCATCCTGACGGAGGCCACCTACAACATCAGTGCTAATCACGACGCCGCGCTGTGAAGAGCATCGCATTCAAAACAACGTACATTTGAGGAATTTCGCTTCTTAATCGCAATTTTATACAAATCGCAAACCGCACCCCTATAATTAATACGAGTCGACTTCGTAAGGGTAGCGCAAACCGTGTGTGATCACAGCAAGTCGTCTTGCGTCGTCGCGAGACGCCCCGCCCGCCACCGGCCTGGATCGGATGACAGCTGTTTAAAGGTTGGTGCATGCACGGCTTCTATTTTCCTAAACACCCTTGCGAGTCACATCTTTTATCTCACCCTATACAGTCCACTTAAATCGCCAAAAGGATGTCTTCACATCCTAAATTCATAAATCGCCCCACCACCTATATTATTTCCTTCACTAAATTACTATAAATCTCACTTCATAAAATCCTTCAACATGGATTTCTTGAAACGAACAACGAAAGTTGCCTGAGATGTTTTATAAACGCATGACAGATTTTCAAGACGGGTTAAGCAAAAAATCCTCTTTAGCTTCCACTTCTTCAGCAGACCTTGCAGCGGAATTTGCATCTTAAAAGAAATTTACTATCACAGCTCTGAGCATTTTGCAACACCAAGTATATCTGCTAGTGTGTGAGGCTGATCGACAAGAAATGCGAAGTCGCCGAAAGTTCCTGCTTATCCACGGTCTTCTTGAAAACAATAATGAAGATTGTATAGACGTAGTTGTCAAAGTTATGAAAGACAACCTGGCAGAAGATGTAAATATTTTCACAGAGTGTGTCAGTAGATGTCACAGACTGGGTCGCGTTTCAAGCAGCAAGCCTAGGATTATGTTGGTGAAATTCAGAGAAACCTCTGTACGTGACAAAGTTTTGTTTTAGAAAACTTCATTTAAGGGTTCTGGTGTTATTTTTTCGGAATTTTTAACTAAGGTGCGGCATTATATATTCCTGTCTGCAAGGCAAAGCTTCGGCATCGCAAAATGCTGGACAAAAAGTGGTAGCATTATTCAAAACATTATGATGCGACGGCAAACTTCATGGAAACTTCAAACAGTCAACTACTGATTTAAATAATGTTTCGTTCTCTGGTAAAGTCGAAGGGTCTAATGTAGTATAATCCCATAAGCCCACAGAAGAGAAGAATTCTAGAACAAAGCGCAACAAAAATAATGATAAGTACTTTGTTATTTCATCTTCCTTTGTCATAGCAAACGTAGAGCATACAACAGTTAATAATAAACAGTATTACTCTTAGTGTACTCTTAGTTTTTTCAAATACCTTGTCTTGCATTTTGTTATTTTATTTTCATTTATCATATTGACATTTTTAAGGCACAGATTAATATTTTAGGTTATACATTTTTTATTTGTTTTGTTACGCAATTTATTTATGTGAGCAAAAGGAGACAAAGGTATTTCACCCATACAGCCCAATCGCACGACGATACAATAAATTGGTAGCACGAGTCTGTAATCAAAGGGCAGTTTATAATATGTCGCTACAAAGTACCTAATGCTATTTAAAGTACATATTTATTATTCAATAGTCAAGTTTTAAAGTTAAAGTTTTATGAATATTTTAAAGGATACTACCTATATTTCATTATGATTTTTTTTTTAATTTATTTTTGTGTTTCTGTCTTGTTATTTTTAACCAATTAATTTTGTGATAATGGTATGATCTGCTGGCAGGTGGTCTTTATTGATTTTTTCAATACCTACTTTTGAAAATTCTTATTTATTGTTATTTTTAACTTATTGTTTATATACTTATTTACTTGTATTTTATTATGTTAACACAAGATACTGATAGTGATAGCAACCAGAGTGAGCACTTTCTTTCTCTTTCTTCAAGTGATGAATTAAGTAGTGATGACAGTTTCCAAAGTTTCCCTGATTCCCTTAACGCAAAACTTGATTCCTGTTTCTCAGATCTTCTGAATAATTTCAATGTTATCCATATTAATGCCGGAAGTATTCCGGCTCATTATCCTGATATTCTAGCATCGTTTTCTAAAAGCAACATTCATGTCAGTTTTGTATCTGAATCTTGGCTTGTAAAACCCTGTCTTCCTTCCACATCTTGCTCTTTGCCCGCCTTCACACTCATTCGTAATGACCGCACTGGTCGTGGAGGAGGCGGGGTTGCCATATACCTTCGGTCGAATATTTCATTCTCCATCATAAATGTATCAAACCAATCCTCATCATCTTCTCCCACTGCAGAGCACCTTCTGATTGAAATTAACATATCAAACATAAAATTACTTCATGGCGTATTTTATAGCCCATCTCTCAATGTTAATTACTTTTCCTCTTTCGAACCACTGCTAGAAACATTTATTTCAGCTTATAAACATACTATTATAATGGGAGATTTTGATACATATTTGTTAAGAAAAGATAATGCTAATGCTAATCAATTGCTTTCAGTTTTAGGTGCCTGCAATATGGATTTACTACCATTAATTGCTACTCATTTTTTTCCAAATTCTACACCTTCTCTTTTAGACCTTATCATAGTTTCCTCGCCAGAATTTGTAGTAACACATGTGTAGTAACAATTATCAGCTGATGCCTTCTCTTTTCATGACTTACTCTATCTTACCCATAAAATCCGTCCTCCTTAGTTAAAGTCAAAAACTCTTCTGCAGCGCAACTTTGCTGGTATGGATGTTGACCAATTACGTATTGATGCCGCAAACAAGGACTGCACTGCAGTATTTAATGCTATTACGGTTGACGAAAAAGTAAGTGTTTTTAACACTTTGCTCACGGGATTATACGATGTTCATGCACCGAAACGACCAGTTAAAGTTAAACATTACCCTGCACCTTGGCTTACAGATGAAATCCGTATTTTACAAAACAAACGTCATCGCGCCAAGTCAAGAAATAAATAACATCCTTCTGCTGTTAATCTAGAAAAATATAAGCTTCTAAGGAATCGCTGCAATACAGTGTGTAGAGACGCACAGAGACGCCACATTCTGGAAATTTCACAAGTCATTAGGAGTTGGTAAAACTCAAGATAAAACTTCCTGCAATAATATCAACATTGATCAACTTTATCATCATTTTCCTTCTATTGTTGACATGGATAGCAACCAAATCAAATCAAACTTTATTCAAATAGGTTTCTAAGAACCCTTCTGAATCGTCAATACAAAGTATACAATGTTAATTCCTGCCAAAAAGAAGTTCTATTAAAAGTAATACTATATTTGATAAAGAGCTAAAGAGTATACAATATGTACCGAAACACTTATTAGGTTATAAAAATAAGTTATTAAGCACTAAAAACAAAGTCAAACATGTCAATTATTATTTTTTGTTTTTATGTAGCATAGGGGCCGCACCATGTGAAGCGTCAAATATCGATAATCGAGTGAAGGAATTCAGATATTTAAGAGTATTCCGATCATATGTACATACATATACTCAAAACAATCCATACTATCCATGAACATAATATAATAATAAATATTATAAATGCGAAAGTAAATCTGTCTGTTTCCTTTTCATGCTGAAACCGCTGTACCAAATTTGGCATGCAGGTAGTTTGAGTCCCGGAAAAGGACATAATTTATCCGTTCGTTTTTTTCCCATAATTGAGATGTCGCCGTTAAAATCCTACACCGATGACCGAATACTTAGAATACAAAGAAGTTTGCAAGAGCAGACCAGTCTCCACAACGGCACCCGTTCACAAGTATGGCACATGAATCAGCCATCGCTTCTCTTAACCATGTTTTAGGGAACGTAACGACCCGACGCATATGCCACGACCGCAGATACACTTTGCGAGAGCATGACACACTCAAGCAAAGCCAATAAAACTTCGATTGTACTAGACAACAAAAAGGCATACACCCTTGATCATCTTTCAAAGATCCCAACTCCTGACTTACCTCCTTTTTCTTTTAGTCAATTCAATGATTGTGATGTTAAGAAGAGTATTTGTCCATTGCATCCAGTGCTGTTGGTGGTAATTGTATTAGCCGTAAAATGATCATTTCCATCCTTGACATCCTTATTCCCATCATCACTCATATCCTTAAATCTTCCATTTCCTCTAGTACTTTTCCAGCCATTTGGTTTTAGTAATGCCTTCAACACAGTAGACTTTGACATATTGCTGGACATCTTACGCTCTCTTAATATATCTCCAACAGTAATTGACTGGTTTCACAGTTATTTGTATGGGCACCAGCAATGCATCCGGTTGAGGATACATTCTCCGACTGGTGCTCCACTTCAGCTGGTGTGTCGCAAGGTGGCGTGCTGTCTCCTCTCCTTTTGCCATCTTCATTATAACTATTACTCACAAATTTTCTTCTCTCTCCCACTGATTTACCCAATGGCTACCTACAAACACGTCACTGTTTCACGCAATAACTACCTATAAACACATAACTGTTTCACACAATAAATACCTACAAGCATATCACTGTTTCACACAATAACTACCTATAAACACATCACTGTTTCACACAATAACTACTATAACCACATACTGTTTCACACAATAAAAACCTATAAACACATAACTGTTTCACACAATAACTACCTATAAACACATTACTGTTTCACCCAATGCCTACCTACAAACACGTCACTGTTTCACGCAATAACTATCTATAAACACATTACTGTTTCACACAATAACTACCAACAAGCATATCACTGTTTCACACAATAACTACCTACAAGCATATCACTGTTTCACACAATAACTACCTATAAACACATCACTGTTTCACACAATAACTACCTACAAGCATATCACTGTTTCACACAATAACTACCTGTAAACACATCACTGTTTCACACAATAACTACCTATAAACACATCACAGTTTCACACAATAACTACCATTACCACATACTGTTTCACGCAATAACTACCTATAAACACATAACTGTTTCACACAATAACTACCTACAAGCATATCACTATTTCACACAATAACTACCTATAAACACATCACTGTTTCACACAATTACTACCTACAAGCACATAACTTTTTCACACAATAACTACTTGTAAACACATCACTGTTTCACACAATAACTACCATAACCACATACTGTTTCACACAATTACTACCTAAAAACACATAACTGTTTCACACAATAACTACCTACAAGCATATCACTGTTTCACACAATAACTACCTATAAACACATCACTGTTAAACACAAAAATTGCCATAAACACATTACTGTTTCACACAATAACTACCTACAAGCACATCACTTTTTCACATAATAACTACTTGTAAACACATCACTGTTTCACAATATAACTACCTATAAACACATTAATGTTTCACACAATAACTACCAACAAGCATATCACTGTTTCACACAATAACTACCTATAAACACATAACTGTTTCACACAATAACTACCTACAAGCATATCACTGTTTCACACAATAACTACCTATAAACACATCACTGTTTCACACAATAATTGCCATAACACATTACTGTTTCACACAATAACTACCTACAAGCACATCACTTTTTCACACAATATCTACCTATAAACACATCACTGTTTCACACAAAAACTACCATAACCACATACTGTTTCACACAATAACTACCTATAAACACATCACTGTTTCACACAATTACTACCTACAAGCACATAACTTTTTCACACAATAACTACTTGTAAACACATCACTGTTTCACACAATAACTACCATAACCACATACTGTTTCACACAATTACTACCTAAAAACACATAACTGTTTCACACAATAACTACCTACAAGCATATCACTGTTTCACACAATAACTACCTATAAACACATCACTGTTAAACACAAAAATTGCCATAAACACATTACTGTTTCACACAATAACTACCTACAAGCACATCACTTTTTCACACAATAACTACTTGTAAACACATCACTGTTTCACACAATAACTACCTATAAACACATCACTGTTAAACACAAAAATTGCCATAAACACATTACTGTTTCACACAATAACTACCTACAAGCACATCACTTTTTCACATAATAACTACTTGTAAACACATCACTGTTTCACAATATAACTACCTATAAACACATTAATGTTTCACACAATAACTACCAACAAGCATATCACTGTTTCACGCAATAACTACCTATAAACACATAACTGTTTCACACAATAAATACCTACAAGCATATCACTGTTTCACACAATAACTACCTATAAACACATCACTGTTTCACACAATAACTACTATAACCACATACTGTTTCACACAATAAAAACCTATAAACACATAACTGTTTCACACAATAACTACCTATAAACACATTACTGTTTCACCCAATGCCTACCTACAAACACGTCACTGTTTCACACAATAACTACCTGTAAACACATCACTGTTTCACACAATAACTACCTATAAACACATCACAGTTTCACACAATAACTACCATTACCACATACTGTTTCACGCAATAACTACCTATAAACACATAACTGTTTCACACAATAACTACCTACAAGCATATCACTATTTCACACAATAACTACCTATAAACACATCACTGTTTCACACAATTACTACCTACAAGCACATAACTTTTTCACACAATAACTACTTGTAAACACATCACTGTTTCACACAATAACTACCATAACCACATACTGTTTCACACAATTACTACCTAAAAACACATAACTGTTTCACACAATAACTACCTACAAGCATATCACTGTTTCACACAATAACTACCTATAAACACATCACTGTTAAACACAAAAATTGCCATAAACACATTACTGTTTCACACAATAACTACCTACAAGCACATCACTTTTTCACATAATAACTACTTGTAAACACATCACTGTTTCACAATATAACTACCTATAAACACATTAATGTTTCACACAATAACTACCAACAAGCATATCACTGTTTCACACAATAACTACCTATAAACACATAACTGTTTCACACAATAACTACCTACAAGCATATCACTGTTTCACACAATAACTACCTATAAACACATCACTGTTTCACACAATAATTGCCATAACACATTACTGTTTCACACAATAACTACCTACAAGCACATCACTTTTTCACACAATATCTACCTATAAACACATCACTGTTTCACACAAAAACTACCATAACCACATACTGTTTCACACAATAACTACCTATAAACACATCACTGTTTCACACAATTACTACCTACAAGCACATAACTTTTTCACACAATAACTACTTGTAAACACATCACTGTTTCACACAATAACTACCATAACCACATACTGTTTCACACAATTACTACCTAAAAACACATAACTGTTTCACACAATAACTACCTACAAGCATATCACTGTTTCACACAATAACTACCTATAAACACATCACTGTTAAACACAAAAATTGCCATAAACACATTACTGTTTCACACAATAACTACCTACAAGCACATCACTTTTTCACACAATAACTACCTATAAACACATAACTGTTTCACACAATAACTACCTACAAGCATATCACTGTTTCACACAATAACTACCTATAAACACAACACTGTTTCACACAATAATTGCCATAACACATTACTGTTTCACACAATAACTACCTACAAGCATATCACTGTTTCACACAATAACTACCTATAAACACATTAATGTTTCACACAAAAACTACCTACAAGCATATCACTGATTCACACAATAACACCTATAAACACATCACTGTTTCACACAATAACTACCTATAAACACATCACTGTTTCACACAATAACTACCATAACCACATACTGTTTCACACAATAACTACTTATAAACACATAACTGTTTCACACAATAACTACCTACAAGCATATCACTGTTTCACACAATAACTACCTATAAACACATCACTGTTTCATACAATAATTGCCATAACACATTACTGTTTCACACAATAACTACCTACAAGCACATCACTTTTTCACACAATATCTACCTATAAACACATCACTGTTTCACACAAAAACTACCATAACCACATACTGTTTCACACAATAACTACCTATAAACACATAACTGTTTCACACAATAACTACCTACAAGCATATCACTGTTTCACACAATAACTACCTATAAACACATTAATGTTTCACACAAAAACTACCTACAAGCATATCACTGATTCACACAATAACTACCTATAAACACATCACTGTTCCACACAATAACTACCTATAAACACATCACTGTTTCACACAATAACTACCATAACCACATACTGTTTCACACAATAACTACCTATAAACACATAACTGTTTCACGCAATAACTACCTACAAGCAAATCACTGTTTCACACAATAACTACCTGTAAACACATCACTGTTTCACACAATAACTACCTATAAACACATTAATGTTTCACACAATAACTACCTACAAGCATATCACTGTTTCACACAATAACTACCTATAAACACATCACCGTTTCACACAATATCTACCTATAAACACATTAATATTTCACACAATAATTACCTACAAGCATATCACTGTTTCACACAATAACTACCTGTAAACACATCACTGTTTCACACAATAACTACCTATAAACACATTAATGTTTCATACAATAACTACCTACAAGCATATCACTGTTTCACACAATTACTACCTATAAACACATCACTGTTGCACACAATAACTACCATTACCACATACTGTTTCACGCAATAACTACCTATAAACACATAACTGTTTCACACAATAACTACCATAACCACATACTGTTTCACACAATTACTACCTATAAACACATAACTGTTTCACACAATAACTACCTACAAGCATATCACTGTTTCACACAATAACTACCTGTAAACACATCACTGTTTCACACAATAACTACCTATAAACACATAACTGTTTCACACAATAACTACCTACAAGCACATCACTGTTTCACACAATTACTACCTATAAACACATCACTGTTTAACACAATAACTACCATTACCACATACTGTTTCACGCAATAACTACCTATAAACACATAACTGTTTCATACAATAACTACCTACAAGCATATCACTGTTTCACACAATTACTACCTGTAAACACATCACTGTTTCACACAATAACTACCTATAAACACATTAATGTTTCACACAATAACTACCTACAAGCACATCACTTTTTCACACAATAACTACCTATAAACACATTACTGTTTCACACAATAACTACGATAACCTCATACTGTTTCACACACTAACTACCTATAAACACATAACTGTTTCACACAATAACTACCATAACCACATACTGTTTCACACAATAACTACCTAACAACACATCACTGTTTCACACAATAACTACCTACAAGCACATCACTTTTTCACACAATAACTACCTACAAGCACATCACTTTTTTACACAATAACTACCTATAAACACATTACTGTTTCACACAATAACTACCATAACTACATACTGTTTCACACACTTACTACCTATAAACACTTAACTGTTTCACACAATAACTACCTACAAGCATATCACTGTTTCACACAATAACTACCTATAAACACATCAGTGTTTCACACAATAATTACCTACAAGCATATCACTGTTTCACACAATAAC
Organism: Apoda limacodes; assembly: GCA_946406115.1. Lineage (NCBI taxonomy): Eukaryota > Metazoa > Arthropoda > Insecta > Lepidoptera > Limacodidae > Apoda > Apoda limacodes. The sequence continues at coordinate 532,448 of OX291555.1, forward strand.
TACCTTTAAACACATCACTGTTTCACACAATAACTACCATAACCACATACTGTTTCACACAATAACTACCTAAAAACACATAACTGTTTCACACAATAACTACCATAACCACATACTGTTTCACACAATTACTACCTATAAACACATAACTGTTTCACACAATAACTACCTACAAGCATATCACTGTTTCACACAATAACTACCTGTAAACACATCACTGTTTCACACAATAACTACCTATAAACACATAACTGTTTCACACAATAACTACCTACAAGCACATCACTGTTTCACACAATTACTACCTATAAACACATCACTGTTTAACACAATAACTACCATTACCACATACTGTTTCACGCAATAACTACCTATAAACACATAACTGTTTCATACAATAACTACCTACAAGCATATCACTGTTTCACACAATTACTACCTGTAAACACATCACTGTTTCACACAATAACTACCTATAAACACATTAATGTTTCACACAATAACTACCTACAAGCACATCACTTTTTCACACAATAACTACCTATAAACACATTACTGTTTCACACAATAACTACGATAACCTCATACTGTTTCACACACTAACTACCTATAAACACATAACTGTTTCACACAATAACTACCATAACCACATACTGTTTCACACAATAACTACCTAACAACACATAACTGTTTCACACAATAACTACCTACAAGCACATCACTTTTTCACACAATAACTACCTACAAGCACATCACTTTTTCACACAATAACTACCTATAAACACATTACTGTTTCACACAATAACTACCATAACTACATACTGTTTCACACACTTACTACCTATAAACACGTAACTGTTTCACACAATAACTACCTACAAGCATATCACTGTTTCACACAATAACTACCTATAAACACATCAGTGTTTCACACAATAATTACCTACAAGCATATCACTGTTTCACACAATAACTACCTTTAAACACATCACTGTTTCACACAATAACTACCATAACCACATACTGTTTCACACAATAACTACCTAAAAACACATAACTGTTTCACACAATAACTATTTATAAACACATCACTGCTCGCTAACTTACGTGTCTCAGCGGCTAAATGTGAGCCATTCAACTGTCCAGAGGACTTGGCAACGGTATCAAGAGAACGGTTTGGTCAAAATAATAAATAAATTAATAAATATATAAATGAATAAAGAAACGGTTCGGGAAGAAAACGATGGACAGAACCAAGAGATGACCGCTTTGTGGTGAGTGTGGTGCGGAATTGTAAGGCATCAAGTGTGGAACTGAAGAAGAGCCTTAAAGAAGAAAGAGGAGTAGAACAGTCACGAAGAGTCTTTTGGCTGCCAATTCAAATTCAAATTCAATTTAATTTATTCAGTTTAGGCTACAATAATTGAGCACTTATGAATGTCACTACGCCATCGGTTCGTAAGTCTACAGGGCGGGAGACCTTGTACTGAGAAGAACCGGCAAGAAACTCGCAAGGGCATTTCTTTTCTCCCTTTCTCTTACAGCGTCTAATTAAAATGTTGGAAAATGCCCTGCCTATCATAAAAGGACACTTTCCATTACAAACATAGAAAAACATGAAATATAAAGCACAAGCACAACATAAAAAAGTATCTTATATAAACAAAAGACAGTTTTTGTATTCATCACTAAGGAATAATCAATGTCTTACAGTATTAATAAACAAAACAAATAAATACTAAGAATACAAAGAAGTTTGCAAGAGCAGACCAGCCTCCACAGGCGGCACCCGTTCACGAGTATGACACATGAATCAGCCATCGCTTCGCTCAACCATGTTTTAGGGAACGTAACGACCCAACACACACGCCACCACCGCAGAGACACTTTGAGAGAGCATGACACACTCAAGCAACTCCAATAAAACTTCGGTTGTACTAGTTACAATGTGTGTAGTAAAGGAACAAAATATAAGAGGAGAAGATTGGAAGGTTCGTAATGCTTTTCTACCGAGAAGCAACGGCAATAAACTCACTAGTTAATCTTTTATACATCATATAAAAATACAATATAGCCTTACAATAGGTAATAACATAATATACAATGTTTGAATTTAAAAAAAAAAAATTTTAAATGCCCCAATACAAATCAATTAAGTTCTAATTTTTCCAAGCATTTTTATCATTTATGTATTCATCTACTTTGTAATAGCTTTTTTTCATTAAACTATCTTTGACATATATTTTAAATTTATTTGAGGGTAAATTAACCACATGTTCTGGAATTTTATTGTAGAAAAATATACTTTGTATTGCGAAAGAGCTATGTACCTTCTGAAGACGACATTTTGGAACTACCAATTTATCCTTATTCCTTGTATTATCAGTGTGGAGGTCACTATTTTTAGCAAATAAGTGACAATTTTGGCGTACATACATTATACAAGCAAAGATATATTGGCAAGGAACAGTTAAAATATCAATTTCCCTAAATAGTTCCCTAAGAGAAATTCGAGGTCCTAATTTATAAATTGACCGCACTGCTATCTTTTGCAAAATAAAGACTGTATCAATATCAGCTGCCTTACCCCAAAGCAAAATGCCATAAGACATGACGGAATGGAAATAGCTAAAGTAGACCAAGCGAGCAGTGTCAACATCTGTAAGCTGCCTAACTTTCCTAACTGCATAGGCAGCTGAACTGAGTTTTCCTGCAAGAACTGAAATGTGAGGGTTCCACTGCAGCCTATTGTCTAATGTAATACCTAGAAACACTATTGAGTCTAATAGTTCTATTTCTTCTCCGTTTAGGGATAATTTTGTACTTATGTTTCTGACATTTGGCATCATAAATTTTAAACACTTAGTCTTTTTCGCATTAAGAAGTAAATTATTTGCCGTAAACCAATGAAGAACCTAAGAAAGCACTACTTACGTCGTCAAAATTAGTTTTATTTCTGTCAACTTTAAATAAAAGAGATGTGTCATCAGCAAATAGTACAATCTTGCATAGCTTCTCCACAAAGAAAGGCAAGTCATTTATGTAAATTAAAAATAGAAAAGGACCTAAAATAAAACCTTGTGGAACTCCTAATTTTACTTCAGAGCCATTGGATTTTACTTCATTGATTTGAACCTTCTGCATTCTACTACTCAAATATGAGCGGATAAGCTCAAGAGCCAAATCTGCAATACCATAATGACTCAGTTTCCGTATAAGAGTTTCATGTTGCACGCAGTCGAATGCCTTTGATAGATCACAGAAGATACCAATAGCATTTTGTGACTGTTCCCAAGCAGCAAATATATGCTGTATAAGGGCAACACCTGCGTCAGTTGTGGAACGCCCTTTTGTAAAACCAAACTGTTGAGGATGAAGTAATCCATTTAAGTTAAAATGTTTAAGCATCTGATTGAACATAATTTTTTCAAAAATTTTGCTTAAGGCAGGCAGTATAGAGATAGGTCTAAAATTATTGGGATTATCTTTACTTCCACTTTTAAAAAGTGGTATTATTTTACTATATTTCATTAAGTCTGGGAATATCACTTCGTCAACACACTTATTAAATATTATGGCTAAGATTGGTGCTATAATATCAATAATTCCGCTAAGGACTTTGACTGATATACCCCATAGGTCACAAGTTTTTTTCTGAGTTAGTAATTTAAATGTCTTTATGATGTCTTCAGAGGTAACATGCTCAAATTTAAATATAGCATAGGAATTTAATGCATTAGTTGTAATTGTAGGCATTTCAGTAAAATATTTCTCAAAAGAGTTAGCGACATCAAGATCTGAATCAATTATTTTTGTATTTACAGTAAGTGAATAATGATTGTCACGCGGTTTAATTTTTCCTGTTTCACTATTTATTACATTCCATGTGGCCTTTATTTTATTATCAGAATTTTTAATTTTGTTACTTAAATGTATTGATTTTGCAACCCTGCATACTTTTTTAAATATTTTTGAATACATTTTGACAAAGTTGGTGAATGTCGGGTTATATTGTTTCATTTCATACAACTCATAGAACCTAGTTCGACTTCGGTGTATTCCTACAGTAGCCCAGTCCTTGAATTTCATTTTATTATTTGGCCTAAAAGTTTTTACTTTAAACACTTGCTCGAACTCATTACTTAAGAAATCAAAAAAAAAATTATAAAGATTATCATGCATGAAATGTAAAAATGGAATTTTTTTTCATTATGACTTTAAAATTGTTTAATCGAGCAGTGGTCACAGGTCTACAAGTTACTAGTTGAGATTTTTTTTTATAGTTGTGTAGAATTTTTATTATTTGACCACAGTGATCGGACGGCAAATTGTTAATAATAGATTTATCTTTTACTTCAACGTTACAGAAAATATTATCTAAACATGTAGCTGAAGTCGATGTAATTCTAGTTGGTTCCAGAAACAAATAATTTAAGTCAAAACTTGTAAATAAGTTAATAAATCTATCTCTTGTTTGGGAACTCTCTAAAAGATCAATATTGAAGTCACCACAAACAATAACTGACTTTTTAGAATGACAAATTTTTTCCAGAATTTGTTCCATTACAGGCTCAAAAGAATTATAATTTGCAGAAGGGGGGCGATACACACAAAGTATAATATAATTTTTAAGTTCTATACAAGACAATTCTATTATGCGTTCAAGTGATAGGCTAACTATATCCTTTTGGTCTTTACACTGTATATTATTATTAACAATTATTAATGAACCCCCTCGAATAGCATTTTTTCGAATAAAGGCACTGGACAAATAATGATTGGGGAAACTAAACATTAATTCATGTTTACTTAGCCAATGCTCAGTTACACACAACATATGTATATTATGACTTTTTAAAAATAATTCTATTTCCAATTCCTTGCCAGAAATGCCTTGTATATTTTGATGAACAATGTTAAAAAAACAGGCATTGTCTGTTGTCAAAGAACTCAGTTTAAAGTATGATCTAAAATAGAAACTGACTGTGTGCAGCTAATAACATCAGCACTATAAGACATAGCACTAACGCTAGAGAGGTCAATAGACTCCTTAATACTACTTAAATCTAAATCATGTATATTAGAAGCTAACAACGTAGCCATTTCTCGTCTACATTTCATAGGCATGGACATACCAGCCGGTGTCAGTCTAAAATTATAAATAAATTTATTTATGTCAAAATATAAAATTGCATCGCTATGACGATGAGTCAAGTTGTACAGATGTACATTCATGTCAAATATATGCCTATTTAGTTTAGCAGTGGAGCTTGAAGAATATGGAAAACCGCTTATTATAAACTTACATCTTGTTTTATTGTGTAAATATCCAATATCAGGAGTTTCCGCCGGGGGCCCTAAATTACTCCGTGAGCATCGTGTTGCTCGAGTTCAGTTTGCTCGAAACTGTGCTTCACGGACTCTGGAGGACTGGAATAAAGTATTGTTTTTTGATGAAGCTAGAATCTCTTTGTGTGGAGAGGACCGACGCCGGCGAGTGCTGCAAAGACCACGGGAACGCTATATAATAAGTGTGTTTCGAAGAAATCACTCCTTTTGGCGGTGGAGGCTCTGTTATGTTTTGGGCAGCAATTAATTCGACGTAGCGTACGGAGTTAGTTTTCGTTAAAAATGGAACATTAAATGCACACTGGTACATAAACTGGTGGTCCTTATTCCACATGCACAACCCGCATTGACTGCTCCTGAGGAAGATTCCATTTATATGGACGATAATGCTCGCCCGCACCGTTCTGGCGACGTAGAAACGTACATGCAAGAAGTTGGGATCCGTCGTTAAGATTGGCCAGCTCGAAGTCCTGACCTCAATCCAATTGATCATGTCTGGGATGATCAGTGCAACCTGCTCCACAAAACATCAGGGAGCTAAACAGAGTCATTGCAGAAGAGTGGGAACGTATTCCTCAAAACGTTATTAAAAACATCGTGGAAAGATTAAAGCTGTGATTTTGGCAAAAGGAGGTCACACTCGTTATTAGGTTTTTACATTTGTAACTTTATTTAATTAAAAAAAATCTTGTCTTTAATACCGACCACTTCTTGTCGCAGTTTCATTTAGCTATAATTTTTTTAAATAAAGAAAATGCATTCTTTTATGAAATGAAAAGAAATAGACCAGTGAAATGATTACTATAAGGTTTTGAGTATGGTTAACTTTAAATAATGGCCTCCAGCGGCAATGCAAAAGTTGAGCCCTAATTAAAGCATTTCCCATGACGCTTATAAAAACTTCCGATGTTATTTTCTGAATTTGATGAAGAATATTGGTTTTTAGTGTTGCTAAAGTTCGTGGCTTATTCACGTAAACCAGCAACTTTAAATAACTACATAGAAAAAGTCGGGACTGGTCGGATCAGGCAACCTTGCACGCCAATGCTAATTGAAATGAAAAATTCGGGAGAAAACACGACCTGGAAATGTGGCAGTCATTGTATTGACGATTGAAATGTGTTCTCAGAAAGAATAAATATTATCTATTAGATTGATTTATTCAATTCGTTCGATTTGTTTGAAATTTGTCAAACTATAAAATATAATATTTTACGATTTCTATTCTATATCTTTTTGATAAGAGGGTTTCCCCGAAATTAAGTAACTCAAACATTGCTTTTCTTGCGTTATGTAATTTATAGGCGCCCCTACTTTTGGTTGCCATTATTGTCCTCCACCTACCCTTCCTATCTACCAGCCCCTTACCCACTCTACCGTCACTAGGTGTAGTCCTGATACGCGACTGACTGGATTTATATCTGTATTAGGACCTACTGTCTGTCTCTCTGTCTGTCCTACAGCAGATTTCCTAACAAACAATAAAAAAAACGAATGGGTCTTTATACAAGAAACATGTTTTTATTGTGCCCACACACACTTGTTTTTGTTGTGCAGGAGGACGAAAGATGGCGTGGTTACCCGACGCGCGTAAACGTCGCGACCAACCACTCCATCGGCACAGAGTTCCCGCTCTTCATCACCGCAACGCAGCAGAAAGGTAGTACCTGCTCTTTTTTACTCACAATAACTATGTGGTTTGATCCTTGACCTTGTGGGCGGTCTTCCGACGCTGCGTTTGCTAGTCCGTGGCCTCCATTCGAGAACCTTTCGGCCCCATCGACAATCCTCGCTGCTATGGAATGTTATATTCCTAACCCGCGAGTAGCTGCCGGCGTCAAAAAGCGACCGTGGTTTAATAGGTCTTGCAGAGAAGCTAAAATTCTTAAGCAAACTGCATATGAGGCTTGGACCACGGCTCGTAATAAAAAGGATCCGAATATTTCTGAGGTAAAACGCAAATTAAATGCTGCCTCGAGGTTCAGTAAGAAAGCAACTGCCAGAGCAAAATTCCAATTCATCGGTAAAATCGGTGGGCGACTAGCGCGCTATCCTTCTGGGAGTCGTGCTTTCTCGTCGCTTGCCAAAGCTGCCGAAGGGAACTTTTGCCAATCATCGTTACCACACCTGCGAAAGACCGATGGTGACTTGGCCCATAGTGCCAAAGAGAAAGCCGATCTACTGGGCAGTCTCTTTGCCTCAAACTCGAATATGAACGATGAAGGCGCTGTACCACCTACTATACTAGTACTAGTCGTTCATAATTCAAGTGGGCCAGATGGTATACCAGCAGTGATGATTAAGCAGTTTGTTCCTGAGTTATATCCTGTACTCACGCGCCTCTTTGCGCTTTCCTACGACACTAGGCAATTTCCGTCTTAATGGGAGAATGCGAATGATCACCCGGTGCTCAAAAAGGTCGATAGATCAGATCCATCGAATTACATTCGAATCGCTATTACCTCTCTCCTCTCCAAGGTTATGGAGCGTGTGATAACACACAGCTTCTAAGATACCTAGAAGAACACGACCTGGTCAGTGACCGTCAATATGGCTTTCGCCACGGTCGCTAGACTGGTGACCTTCTAGTGTATCTCACACACCGATGGTCACTAGCCATTGAGAGTCAGGGGGAGGCATTGGCATGTAGCCTGGACATAGCGAAGGCGTTCGATCGGGTCTGGCACCGGGGTCTTCTATTGAAGTTGCCATCTAACTGAGTGCTCAATGGTTTGTGCAAATGGGTGGCTAGCTTTTTGTCCGGCAGACGCATACGAGCCGTAGTTGACGGTAGTTGCTCTGATAGCATGGGCATTAATGCTGGTGTCCCACAAGGCTCTGTGCTGTCTCCTACGCTGTTTCTTCTGCATATCAATGATATGTTGGACATCAACAACTTTATTATCGATATAGATACGCATGACGTCAGTGCTAAGTCAATCTTTATCGTAACTGAATGTACATATTTTACACAAAATATCCACCAAATCTTGATTTAGCAATGAAATATGGTATTAAATCTAGAGAATAATATGTAAACTACAATTTTAATTGATTTTTACGTAAATTTTTAAAATATATATATAACAACAAAGCATTAAAAAATTCATAAATTACCGGTAAAACGTGTATTAATTTGGATTATTGCGACTTGTAACGTCACATTGGCTCACAAAAAAGATACCAAATTTACAATTTAAATTTCTAAAATATAAATCAAGGATTCAAGGAGGAAAACAGTAAATTCCAATGGCTATAAAATAGATCCGCTCGAATCACCGCTTGTCAATGTAATTATTGACATTTTCTTCTATCTCATTTTCTCATGGGCACTATGCACTTAATTTGGACTTCGCACTTCCACGCTTTATTGGTCTTTTGAACGTAGTGAAAACATCCTATGTCTATGGGTTTATTAGATAGCGGCAGCGCGATCTCTATTTTAGGTAATAACTCATATCTTGTACTTTGCGAGAGTGGGTTAAGCGTGAATCGTTTCGAAAACATTGAGTGTTCCATAGCTAATGGAACGAAAATGTCTTCTATAGGATCGATTGAATTACCTATCTAATTCAATGGAATTCGGAAGATTTTAACTTTCTATGTAATACCAGAAGTTAAACAGTCTCTTCTACTTGGCATTCACTTCTGGAAAGCTTTTCAATTTATGCCTTCTTGCATAATCTGTAACTTAGTGCATTCGGGTACTAAATGTCCTTTTGTAGCGAACGTATCTCCTGATACGGAATTTTCTCACTATGATGATTTGAGGTTTAAAAGAATATCGCTGATGCAATCTGATGTCTGATGAATGTAGGTAGGACTCAACTTATCGAACATTGTATTGATACTGGCGATAGTCCTCCAGTGCAACAAAAATGCTATAGACTATCTCCTGAAAAAATCAAGCTCTTAATGTTGAGATTGATAAGATGCTAGAACTTGGTGTCATCGAGCCTGGTGAGAGTCCATGGCGTAGCCCCGTGATTATCACTCCTAAAAAAGATGGTCAGTGGAGGTTCTGTATCGATAGTCGAAAACTTAACTCTAACTGTCAAAGATGCAAATAATCCACCTTTGATTTCTGAGATTCTAGACAGTCTTCGTGATGCTAAATATCTATCTTCTGTTGATATTGCGAAGGCCTATTGGAATGTGCCCTTGAGAAAAGTGGTCAAAATCAAGACTTGTTTTAAAGTTCCGGGTAGAAACAGCTTAGTTTTTAACGTAAAGCCATTTGGTATGGTTAATTCTTGTGCTACCCAACTACGTCTTATGGATCGTCTCTTCTATAGCGATCCTGTACTTCAAAACAAGGTATTCGCGTACTGTGATGACGTCATTCTCGTGACAGACAATTTTGATGACCATATTAGTCTACTTAACAGAGTATGTGACAAAATTGTGTCAGCCAACATCGCAGTTAGCTTAAATACTTGGGTTACATAGTCGATAAACACGGTCTACATACTGATCCCGAAAAGGTCGATTCTATTCTGAAAATCCAATCCCCAAACTCTGTAAAGGATTTAAACAAAATCCTGGGTACTGCTGGGTACCGAAGATTCATACCAAACTTTAGTTCTATTGCTGCTCCTTTAAATAAGCTAACTTCTACTAAAAAAGGAACGCCTAAATTCTCTTGGAATGACGAGGCGGACAAAGCTTTTAAAACTTAAAAGAACTCCTTATTTCGTCACCAATTCTCTCTTGTCCTGATTTCTAAGCCGTTCGCTGTGCACTGCAACGCGTTAAGTCATGGTATTGGCGCAATGTTGACACAAGAATTTGATGGTGTTGAAAAGCCAATCGCTCTTCAGAAAAATTACTTAACAACGGCATGTTACTTAGTGTAATGACTGGTCTAGAACACTGGTCTTACTACTTGGACAATGGCCAAAAGTTCAAAGTTTACACAGACCACTCATCGTTGTTATGGTTCTCAAAACTATGCAATTCGACCGGTCGATTAGCTCGCTGGTGTATTAGGTTGTCGGCATTTAAATTTGATATTTGCCACAAAAAAGGTTCCGACAATGTGATTCCTGACTTTTTGTCTCGTGCTAACATGGTGAATGCAATCACCTATAACAGCACATCGTCTACTGATGCCTGGTATAATGCTCTTAAAGCTAGTTCAAGCTAACTCGTACGCATTTTCTCAATTCCTAATTAAGCATAACAAATTGTATAAACATTGTCGTTTTATGCTCTGAATATGACTGGAAAGAAGTCATACCAGCCGAAGTGACAGAACAGGTGATCTCTGAAAATCACAGTCCTCCTACTTGTGCTCGTTGGTTGTGTAATGTTTGTCTTGCTTATAAACATCAAAACTCTAAAACCATTGGTTTAATGGGTAAACCTAAACAATGTTGTAGACCATTTCAGTGTATTACAACTGATTTAATAGGCCCATTTATCTTTATCTCGAAAACTTAATCGGTATATTTTGGTAGTGATGTGTCATTTCTCAAAGTTCACTCTTCTATTTCCGATTAAAAAGGCAACTGCTTATGTCTTAAATCATGTAATGGAAAACTTAGTTTTTCTTGTGTATGGTGTACCTGAAACGGCTATCATGGATAACGGTCCCCAGTATGCTAGTACTGAGTTCGTGGACATGTTTAAAAGTACAATGTTCCGAAAATTCACTTTACTACTCCTTATACTCCTCAAGTAAATAATACTGAACGTACAAACAAGACCATAGGTACTCGCCAACAGCAGTCGCATGTTTTGTGGAGGAAGACCATAGAACGTGGGATGTGAATATGCACAAGATTCAGTTCGCTATTAAATCACTGTAAATAAGGGTTACTAAATATACTCCGGCATTCTTGGTGTTCGGAAGAGAGCTGGTATCTTGTGGCTCTATCTATAAGAACAACGAAAATTCTGACGAAATCATTATGTCTCCTAGGGACGAGTTCGCAGATAACGTTGGTTTTTTGCCCCTATCTTCGACGAGGTGCAGGAAAAGTTGTGGAACCACGAGCGTAACGCTGCTTATTACAACTTACGTCGTAGAGACATGTCATTCAACGTCAGTGACTATGTTTGGAAAATATGTTACAACCAAAGTGTTGGACATAAATTCCATTCGGCTAAGTTGACTAAAAAGTTTTCTCGTTACAAAGTCGTTAATAAAATCTCTCCTCTTATTTACGAACTGGTCGATGAGAATAACAAAAATACTGGCCGCTGGCATATAACAGATATTAAATGCACAGGTAATTAATCTTAGTTGCCGGCATAAGTCATTTATATGATTATTTGTAATATAGTATAGTTTTACAATGCAAAGGTAAATAATCTTACCTAATTGCGGGCATTAGTCATTTATATGATTATTTGTAATAAATTATAGTTTTCCATGTACAAAGTCCATTTTAGGTTAGGATAATATTGACCTATGGGATTGTTTGTAAACAAAGGTCAGCTGACCGGTAGCTGATTTGACAACTGTCAAGTCAGATTTTCTTTTTCAGCGACTCGTAAGCTGTTCGGTAAAAAAAAATATGCGGTCGGGTCGCAGCATACTCTGTGCGCGTCTGCGCCAGTCAGTCGTCATTAATCTGTGCGTCTCGTAGCGGCTACGTTTTTGTCCTTGCGCTAATTTCTATATTTAATAGTTATAGTGAAACTAATCACACACACGAAAACAATCATACTACTCACTACACCCCATTTTACACTAAAAACGTTATCAAAAACATATGATGCCAAATTTGGGTAAGTCCATGCAATTTACTTACGGCTTACGTGTGGCCTTTTTAGTAAACATAAGCTGTAATAAGGTTGACTATCCTGTCAATCGTTTTAACTGTCTATAGTAGAATGTTCATTGATATAAGTTACTACTACTCTATAATTCTTATGTCTAATATGAACATATGAACTGAAGTTTTGAACTTTGGAACAACTAATTCTACTTGTTGTTGATACAGAGGAGTACCTACTCGTGGCTCTGCCTGAAATTATTTAAATAGTGTCTTTGAAAATTAGCAAAGAAACTAAGTAATTTTAAATATTTTGGGTTCAATTGGTAGACTGGCGATTGTAGCTCAGCACGAACGTAAATAAGGGTCTGTAAGGTCATACTGAGACTCGCAGACAATTTGAAAGCGAACTTTGAAAGGATTTTGAATGTTGCTGTTATAGTACGAGATCCAGCTGCAGGATAAGTGCGCCCATTGGTTTTTTGCTTAAACCCAATTTTTTATGTATATAATAAGGAGAATATATATCTACCAAGTTGCCTAGCAAAATTTGGCCGCTAGTATTTTTAGTTAAATTATTTTTAATTTGTTGTTGGGAAAAAAATTCGTTCACTTGTTTTTTAAATAAAATCTCGTCTACATCACGGCAATTTATATTAAGAATCTATCAAATCACGGTTGCCGTTGCGCACCTGGCCGCACCTCTTCGCAGCCTGGTGTAAACAGGTATGATTTCGATACATTTATACGTTCATGACGTACATTTATTAATTATATATCAAATTAAAGCTATTTTTTTTCTATTTATTATTATATATGGTTGCCTAATTTAATCCGGCCGCAAATAAGGGTTGCTGGCCGTTTAACATGATAAATATTTAAGGTAGAGTCAAAGAGAGTTAGCGCATAACATTATTCGTCAGACGAGGATAGCGATTGCAGGCTTTGCGACGCTTCATGTGTCGAATATTATTGTTCTCAACTGAACAGCTGCGGCATTTTTATTCTTACAAAAACCACGCTGTTTTGGAGTTCGTAATACACAACGTTTTATATAGTTACATTATTTTAATTTTAATTTGTGCATCTAAAAAATATTAAATGAACCGAAAATAAAATCGATAAAGATGAAGTCGTGTTTTCTATGTAACAAAAAAAGCAACTACTCGACTTTGATAATGCATCATTCAAGAAGTGCTCGCTATGTTAATTGTTTCGTCGTAAAAAAAATATAAATATCATGGCCAATTATTATCAATTGAATCTACTAATAATTTTGGAAATCATTCAGTGTCAAAAAAAAATTGTATTTCTAAAGCAAAAAGATAAAAAAGAATTTGAATATTTTTGCAAAACACAAACCGTATCCCGCATCTTTGAAATTATGTTATGAATGAATAAATGTTGTGAAAAAATCAACTTTTATTTCATTTTATTATCATCATTTCTTACATTAAGCAACATATCTATTAAGTATAAGTAATTAGTTATTTGTTTTCTTAGATTTATCTTTAAATGTTTGGCATAGTTAATTAGTTTTGTTTAACTTAACCCTTACTCCTAACAACAGTTTTTTATTTTTAATTCAGTTTTAACTAATAATCAAATCATAACTTTCTCTAAGATGCTTTTACTATGAATTTACAAAATACGCTCTTAAGAGAATACTATTCGGAGCGCCTCTCAGCGGTGCTTCATACAAACGAATTTTTCACTTATTATGACATTTGCTGATAAAACACCACAAAATTTTTAAGACATGTTTTAGTAATAAATATCTAGGTCTGCAGTGTGTCAGTTTTCTGTTTGATTTTATAGTTCAAAGTTAAACAGGATTCTAGTTTTTTATACAAATGGTTAAACCAAAAGATTTCTAGGTTATAAAAAAAATTCAAAATTTTGGTAAACCACAGAAATACTACATATATTCGGCTTGGGATTATGACTTAGAAATTTCACAGTGATTGATCAGTAAATGTCAGAAACAAATGAGAAATTCGTTTGTATGAAGTCCGCTGCGAGACTGCGATTGCAATCCCTATTAATAATAATATAGGTTATGGTTACAATATAAATGACACAGTGCTAACTTGAAGGTTTTTTATTTAAAAATTCTTTTTTTTTTTTATTTGAAATGAAATGACTTTATTTAGATCACACAGAATGACAAATAAATAAAAAAGTACATAATTATTGAAATAAACGAACAAAAATATAAAAAAAGGAAACAAATAAATAAAGAAAGCTTAAACTAGCGTGTGTGTCATTGAGTTGTGCCAATCAGGTCTCCATCTCAGCACAAGCTGCGAGCCAAAATGACACGCACCGCTGATTTTCAGATGAAGCCTATTCAGAAGTAACGCACGGGCCGAGAGCAACGGCAAATTTAATAAATTTTGATAATAATTCCAAATATTAGTTTAAAAATGTATAAATGCATACGCACCTATCCTTGATTACTGTGTGAAAGTACATAAAATAGAGTATAATAATAGAGTCGTCATTAATAAATAATAATACATTAATATGTAAATTAATATATATAAATAAATAAATAATACAGATCAAACACACACATCCCTTTATTAAGGAAGCCGGACTGATGAGAATGCAGTAATTTAAGAAAACGTTTGATAAATTAACATTTATGTTTTCGTATCTTTTTTGCAGCTCTATTAAGTATCTTTTAAATCTAATTTTAAAAGTGATTTTATTTTCAACGCTTCATATTGGAGGTGGAATATTATTCCAACATTTTGTAGCTGCATAGCGAAAACTTCCACGGAACGCCGTAGAAGTCTATTATGTCTCCAGTTAAGTTTATCATACAGGTATAAAGGTTTTTCATCCTTGACTACGCCGAATACCAAACAAGCTAAATCTAACTTTCGACGTAGCTTCATTTTGTCAATTTTTAAGCTATTTAAAAAGAGTGTTATGTGGCTACGTGGAGGAACATCAACACAAAATCTGACTCACGCATTCTGTTCTCTTTGAATTAGACGTCCAGTTGATGCTAATAAGCGAGGTCCATATACTGTATCCCCGTAATTCAGTTTTGATAAAACTAGAGACTCAACCAGCCGTATTCTAACGCCTTGACTGAGATACTGACGAAGTTTATATAGGATACTCAGACGATAAAAACAGTTTCTTACCAATTCAACAATATGATTTTGATAACGTAATTCAGCATCCATCAGTAATCCTAAATTTTTGGTTTCATACACTCGTTCAATTTCTTCGCTATCGATTTCTAACTCAGGATCAAAAGGAATATCTTTTAGAAATTTTTTAGTGCCAAAAATAATATATTTGGTTTTAAGAGGATTAATTAATAAACTATTTTTATCGCACCATTTTTTTTATATTTTTAAGGTCTTTGTTTAAATCTTGTATAGCAGTCATGATGTTATTTGGTTTAAAAGATAAATATATTTATAAGTCGTCGGCATATATATGGTATTTGCAGTGTTCAATGCTTTGCACAATATCTTCTGTTTACAATATAAAAAGCAAGGGCCCTAAAATAGAGCCTTGTGGTACCCCTCTAGTGATTGGTAATAGATCAGATGACAATTTAGTACCGTCTATCTTGTGCATTTCTACAAATTGCTGTCTGTTACTGAGGTAGCTATCAAACCATTGAACTGTTGAAATATCAAAGCCGTAAAATGCCATTTTAGATAATAATGTTACATCTAGACAATTAAATGCTGGAGTGAAATCTAAAAGAACTAATATTGTACACATACCACTATCTTGGGCTGCCAAAATATTATCAGTAACGTCAATTAGTGCGGTTGCTGTGCTTCTTTTTTTCCTAAAACCTGATTGCTGATCTGGTAAAATATTATTACTTTCTAGGAATTCCATTAATTGAAGGTAAACCTTTTCTCGAATTTTAGATGGACAAGGTAAAATATTTATAGACCTTATATCCTTAAAGTCAGAAGGATCAGGCTTTTTAGGTATGGGTCTTACTATTGCCGTTTTCCATGATTCTGGAAACGTAGCTGTGACTAAGGACGAGTTAACTAACGACGTAATTGCATCTAGTGATTGAGGTAGAGTTAAAAGAATCATATCAAGAGATATGTTGTCAATACCTTCCGTGTTTGATTTTAATTCTTTAATAATTCTTAAAACAAATGTTCCATCTACTGTATGTAGTTTAAACATTTTTGAAACTCGTACGCCGTAAGATATGAAATCAAAACCTCACAATTTCCGGGAATATTGATGAAGTGTCTATTTGCATATTCTGGGTCGCATAGATGTTCAGGAATTTCTGAGTTTTTCTGGGGCAAAACATCATTTTTAAGTTTTTTCCAGAGCGTTTTGGAATCTTGTATTTGATTATTAACGTAATGATTAAAATAAGCTCGTTTTTCATTGTATAAGGAAGTTTAAGCAAATTTTTTGAGATCCCAATAATATTGTTCGTGGGAAACCATTTTTGTTTTGCGATAACGGCTATAAGCTTTATCTCGTAAGTGCATAATTCGTTTTGAATTTTCAGTAATCCATGGGCTAGGCCGATCTTTAAATATTCTTGTAACAATGGGAGCATGAATATCAAATAAAAAGAGTATAATGTTAGTGAGCCAGTACGTTATGTCATTTACATCACTTAGGTCTGATATTTGTTGCCAGGGCATAGAGTCCAAATCTTTTTCAAACTGTTTTTATTTAATATCCTTAATAGGTCTATAGGTAAAAATTTGAGGATTTTTAACTTTTTGAAGTTTTTATAAGTTTGAAAAATTTCTTATTTTTACGAAAATAAATTACTGCATTTAAAAAAAAAAATAATTAAAATAATTAACTGATTATTTTTGATCACGATTTTTTCCCAACAATAAATTAAAATATATGATAATAAAAACAAAAAAAAATACCTTTATTTTGATACATAATTTATAAATGAACGTTATGAACGTATAAATGTATCGAAATAATACCTGTTTACACCTGGCTCAGAAGAGTTGCAGCAAACGTGATTTTTTAGAATCTTTATATGAATTTCATTTAAAAAACAAGTGAACAAAATTTTTTCCCAACTATAAATTAAACATAATTTGATTAAAAATACTAGCGGCCAAATTTTGATAGGCAACTTAATAGATATATATTCTCCTAATTCTAAATATACATAAAAATATGGGTTTTAGCAAAAAACCGATAAGCGCACTTATCCTGCAGCTGGATCTTAGACTATTAGGGTGAATGAAAGTGAGTGATACCAGAAGTTGTACATACTCATCAGCCAACTCTTATCTTCGAAGAAAATGTCTTCAGTAGAATAATTTTCAACGAGACTTGGTCTCATGGAAAATTTTTGAAACACGGGAGGGGACACTATATCGGAACGAACGTTTCCGGTGGTCCGTCTCCGGTAAAGGACCGGATGGTGTAGGAAACGGTGGAAGTTTCTAGGCATCCATTCTTAGGTCCATTACCGGTGTCGTGTTTTTGAATATCGAGATCAAAATAGGCTCGATAGGTTGTGACATGTGGGTTGTCATAACAGTTCTTAACGTGTCTACTCTATGCGGACATATAAAAAAATCTATTGGATTTTATCTGGAGTTAAATAGCTCTACTTAAAACTTAAAGCTGCAACTCTGTTGCCTAAGATGGCCTATTACCTCTACTACTAC
Organism: Apoda limacodes; assembly: GCA_946406115.1. Taxonomy (NCBI): domain Eukaryota; kingdom Metazoa; phylum Arthropoda; class Insecta; order Lepidoptera; family Limacodidae; genus Apoda; species Apoda limacodes. Next base: position 550,182 of record OX291555.1, read on the forward strand.
TACTACTACTTACCAGTGAAAAAAACCGGAGTGTTTCTAGGCACTATACTTTCGCTGTGTTCTTGTTACTGTGTTGTGATCGAGTGTGAATTAGGTATGTTACTAGGTTACTATACATTTTATTTACATATAGCACGACGGTTTTATTTTCTGATAAAACCACTTCTCTTCGCGTCTACTGTGAGGGCCGGTGCGCGTCAGCCTGTTAGCGACGTTAGCAATGAGGGAGGCCTGGAGTTCTTTAGACTCCAAATCCTCGGCCTGCCTGGAGTACTCTGTGCGTGCTCCAAATCCTCGGCATGTGCGGTGGCGGTGCTTCAGCCTGAACACCGCTCACATCGTAGTTACGGGGCGAACTTCATCCACGTGCAGCATTGCATTGTGCCAGCCACGGGCGGCATTGCATTGTGCCAGCCACGGGCGGCATTGCATTGTGCCTGCCACGTGCGGCATACTTTTACAATAAACATCAACACAAAATTAATCGTTAAATGTAGGTAGTAATCTAACCCCCGATTTATGGATTCGGACTCTAGACAAATTGAAGTTGCGTAAGTTTTGAACCAGTGGCGCGAGTATGGATGCTTTGGATGAAACGTACTGTGATTGGATGTTTGTTTGGAAGGCAGTTTGATTGGAGGACGTTTTAAGACAATCGCTGATTGGTGGTAAAGTGATATATAAATGGAAGCACGCTAATATGCTCTTTGAGGTAGTTTCATAACTTTTACTCAAATAAAATTTTATTTAAGAAATTAAACGTAGGATAAATCGGAGACCCTCTAGATAAGAGTTGTATTGTTATCCGCGGTTTTCTTTTCTTATTAATTTTATTGCCTTAGTTAAATAGTTATGCTACTGTCATTAGGAATTCTATAGTGTTGAGTATAACCGCGTAAGTTTAAGTTACTTACAACTTTTATTATATTGAAAACACCCGCAAAACTTACCTAAGTGAGTCGATACAATAAATATTCTAACAATGATTTCCTGATTTAATGAAATACAGTAAAATTATACCTATATTTAAATCAGGTAGTACAACTGACCTCTCTAACTTTATAGCTATCTCTATACTACCTGTTTTCAGTAAAAACTGATCTTGAATCAAATGAGTAGTCATTTTACTTCGCAACTGACTTGCAAACAGTTTGAGTAAACAAAAGGTCGGTCAACAACCGACGCTGCCGTTGAGCTTATGCAGCACATATTTGATGCATGGGAGGATTCAATGGATGCCTAGGGTGTTTTTTGTGATCTATCCAAGGCATTTGATTGCGTCCAACATGAAACCCTAATTAGGAAATTACAACACTATGGTACTGCACTTAAACTCATTAGCTCGTACCTGGACAATAGGATTCAGACAGTTGATATAAATGGGAAGCGCGCCCCTGGATCTAAAATTAAAATGGGCGTTCCACAGGGCTCCATCCTGGGGCCATTCCTATTTCTTATATACATTAATGATCTGCCGGAGGTCGTTAAAAACAATCACGAGATAGTGTTGTTGTATAAATTATCAAAATGTATATAAAAAAAACTTAAAAGTAGGGCTTTAATGCAGGTTCTCTTAGCTCGGGCCATGACGAGTTTATAGCAAACATGGAAATTTTGGCATTAGATTTAATAAGTATCACCGAAACGTGGCTTAGAGCTGGAGAAGAGAGCCGTGCTCCAGTAGTGCCAGGATACCGATTACGACATATACCACGGCCACAGAATATTAGGGGTGGCAGAGGGGGAGGAGTGGGCTTTTATATTAAAAAAGGGATATACGCGCGAAATTGTCCCCATCCAGTCACGCCTAATGTAGAACAAATGTGGATTAGTGTCAAAATTAATACTTTTAAAGTCCTAATTGGACCGCACCGCATACCGTCCTCCCAGGTTAGATGTCAATCTTTTCCTTGACGCCATCACTACGTCAGTGAGTACTTTTGCATGGGCAGATTACATCATTCTCACAGGAGATTTTAATATCAATATCTTAAGCCCTGGAGAAAATAAAACAAAACGCTTGCAAGAATGCCTGACGTCAGTTAGCCTAAAACAACATATAAACAAAGCAACACATTTCTCATCCCTCAGTGAGACCTTGATTGATATTATTTGCACAAATGCTCCTGTACGGCAGGCTAGTGTTACACATATTCCTGAGCTGGGGAACCATGCTATAGTGCATATTGAGCTTAGTCTAAAAAAAGTAAAACCTACACCGCTATGTATTACTTATAGGCCTATAAAGGAAATAATATTTGAAAATTTTGAAAATCACTTGAATTTAATTAATTGGCAACTCATTGAACTAATAGCTGATGTCAATGAAATGGTACTACAACTCACTAACACTATAACTTGGTTATTTGATCTACATGCTCCAGAAAAGACTATCTATATTAAAGAACACTCATACCTCTGGATAACTGTCACTATAAAAAAATGATACAAATACGTAACAACAGTCATAATCGATATAAGGTTACAAAAAAAGAATCTCACAAACAATTTTATACGGAACTCATTTCTTTATAAAATTGTTTGTGAGATTCTTTTTTTGTACAACTGTCAAATCAGCTATACATAATGAAAAAAAAGCCTATTTTTAGCAGTTTATAAATGCTAAATTAAATAACCCTAAAACTTTATGGTAGAATGTTAAAAGTAACATTCAAAGTAAAAGCAACCATAACACCCTTTTGCCAGTTGAGTTCAGTGATCCAAACAGTATAAATAGTATTTTTTTAAATATACCGGGGAACAATGAATTACATATCTCTACCTTATCTTACTATGAGTTTCATAGATATTGTAGTGCTACTTTTAAGCTAGGCCTCGTAGATGAAGACTTCGTAATGAGTGTAATAAAAAGTCTTCATTCTTATGCTCAGGGCACGGACCACATATCACTGCAGATGTTAAACATGACTCTACCCCAAACTCTGGGTGTCATAACAAGTATAATAAGTAAGTCTATTACCAGCTCTGTATATCCAGACTTGTGGAAAGTAGCAATAGTAAGGCCTATTCCTAAACTTCCTAATCCTAGCAGTAAAAAGATCTTACATCAATTAATATCTTGTCATGCATCTCTAAGATATTAGAAAGAATTGTCAGTATACAAGTGCGTAATTTTGTTGAACAAAATAACATTCTGCCAAAGACTCCGTCAGGTTTCCGAACTCAACACAGTACAACAACAGCACTAATAGATGTCATTGACAATATTTTGTATTCACAAGACAACGGGGTAGGTTCCATATTAGTATTACTAGATTTTTCGCGTGCTTTGACTGTATAAATTTTTCTCTTCTCTTGTCTAAATTATCCTTCTACGGTTTTAATTCTTCTGCAGTAGCCTGGTTTAAAAGTTATCTTCGTAACAGATCTCAATTTGTGGAAATTACTATGGAAGATGGTACAAGGAACACATCAACTGTGCAGCCAGTAGAGCGAGGTGTACCACAAGGTTCCATTTTAGGAACCTTGCTCTTCATTATTTATAGTGCAGACATCATTATTTGTATACAAAATTGCAAATATCATCTATATGCTGATGATCTGTAAATCTATTCGCCTCTTAGTCTAGAATTTTTTTCATTATCTGTAAAAAACATAAATGAGAACTTAAATAGAGTAGCAATATGGTCAAATAATAACAATCTTACATTAAACCCTACTAAATCAAAAGTTATTATCTTAGGTTCAAAGAAACAAGTCCAAAAAATTTCCCAACTTCGGCCAGTAATAGCCATTTCAGGTGTATCAATTAGCTGTGAGGCTGAACCTCGAAACTTAGGGCTAGTAATGGATAGCCATTTAAGATTTGAGACACATATTTTGGAGAGTGTCTGCAACTGCTTTTATAAATTGCGTTTACTATATAAAGTAAGACCATACCTAAGCATTGACACTCGAATTCAACTGTGTGAGTCCCTAGTATTATCTAAGATAAACTATGTAGATGCTGCTTATGGACCTTGTTTGCTGGCTAAGACGGAGAATTTCATACAAAGGGTTCAAAATGCATGTGCCCGCTTTTGTTTTTCAACCTCACCTAGAATGCATGTAACTCCCTACTTAAACAATGCCAAGTTATTAAAAATGAGTGCACGCCGGACGTTGCACCTGGCTACACTGATGTTTGGTGTCGTCAAAACCAAAAAACCAATTTACCTTTTCGAAAAGTTGTCTTGGGCACGAGATAGGAATAGATATGGGACACGTGCATCTTCGTATCTGATTCTCTGTCCTCGTCATTATTCAGCAGCTTTTCGTGGCAGCTTTAAGTTTGCGGCAAGTCGGTGTAAGTCGGTACAAAACAAACATTTTCGTGAGTCATCTTACCTGGAAGGGGAATAGGCTGCTAGGATTACTTGAAGTACCTGTAACCTGACGTATGTCAATAAACTGTTGGTATTGCGATTACTTCTCCAATCTCATGCAACAAATCTCAATACATCATAATCTGTAGTTAAGTAATTACCCCATGTTTAGTTATAGATATTTATGTTCATTGTTTAATTTTGTAATTTTTTTAGTAGGTAGATATTGTTAAGAGTATGTCGCTAGTTCTAGTTCCATTTATATTTTATGTAAAATACAATTTTCCAGTTTTACATTAAGTAGTCATATTTTTTACAAAGTCTAGTGCTTCTCTTGGTTGTTTTTAGTTTGAAAGACATTTAGTTTTACACTTTTGCACTGTTTTATTATATATATAAAGAGAATTATTATCACAGACCATGATATTATGTTGATTCCACAGAATAACTTATTATTTTTAATTTTTTTTCGTCCAGTCAGTGGTCAAAGGACTTTATTCCATACAGCCTCATCTTTTGTATTAGTATAAGTGTAATGTTAAGTTTTATGTTTTTACTGTCACACTGGTTCGTGACAGCCCGAATAGGATCTTACAGAATATCAGTGCTGTAGCTTTTGCTGCAGCTTATACTGAGTAAGAGACCTTTTTGGTACTTATTATTAATCAAGTTTAAGAATTAATCTTGTTATTAATTTTTAAGATTTTATTTTAGTTTTATTCTTTTAAGTACATATTGTTAATGAGTGCTAAATAAATATTTTTCTTCTTCTTCAATATACAATTTATCTATCAGACACTCTTTAAGGGATAAATTCAAAGAGATCAATATACTAACTTTACCTGGTCAATATGTATTTGATAATTTAATGAATTTAATGAAGAAGTATGTAAACTGAATGTAAAAAAGTTTAAAAATTTTGTTAAACAGAAACTTGTTCAAAAAAGCTTACTATTCAATTTAAGACTATCTTATAGATAAAAACGCATGGGAATAACTTAAATGATGTTATCATAGTACTTATATTTGGAAATGTACCAATCGTTAAAATCAAAATTGAAAAGAGCGACAGCTGGAGAGTTTCTTTCGCCGTTTCTTCTCCCCAGACCACCATCTTGAATCGGAAACGGTAGTAGTTTATGAATTCCTTGCATATTATACTGACGTCAAAAAAGTGATATTGTATCCTATTTTTGAGAAATAAACTATTTGAATTTGAATTTGATAAAGGGTAGTTGTCTTGGTTTTCACGTATTCCATATAACGGTATGTAGTGTTAGTTTATTTGAAATTACCCGAGGTTTGTTAACACTTTACGAACACTTAGGACATGATATTAATATTCTATTAGTTTAGGATAATAAGGCCGTTTTATCTAGACCGTTCATATTAATCTAGGACTCTATAATATTACCCCAACCAATATAACTAGAATTCTACTCAAAAGATATGCTTATTTTCTTTGTAAAAATTAATCCGTCCGGAATAAAAAATAGGATGGGGGGGGTTTGAAATGTGGGGTGAGAATTTTGTTGGAGAGGGGTTAGTGGTGATAAAAGTGCGTGGTCCCAAACATACAGAACATTCAATTGCCGTCGTTTAAATGGTCGAAACGCTGCCCGAGAAGGACACCATAGTCTACGCTTGTGGATCACTGGAAGCTGCCACGTGGGGTTAAACTACAGCCAGATTGTACCACCATTACTGATTAGTAAATACTTTTAGAAGTTACAGTGAAAATATTGTATGTTCGTTGTGAAATCCTTTCGGTTGTGTTCTAAAAATATCTAAATTAATGTTAAAACATCCAAATGACGGGCCCGCTTTTGGTGGTTAGAAATTTATGGTAGAAAGAAATCTCAATCACCTCAGTAGGAAGGAATATATTAACCGACCTTGTTTCTACGACATTTTCAGCTAGGTAAATATAATACTCCTATAAAAGTAGGAGCGGGATCTAAGATAATACCAGCCAAAATGATTATAAAGCCCACTAAAGAACTAGGTCTGCCAAGAGATACAGTAATTACTATGTGTAATCCATGTCCATCCATAGCGGCGTTAGTAGGGTTTTACTAATTTAGCTGGTTAGCTAGTGTAGGTGAGCGCTAATGTTCATTTTAAGGGGGCGCCCCTTAAACCTACTTTCAGGTCGCAAGTATTTGCAGTACAAGTTACAGTATCTATATCTTACAAATGCTTGAAAACTTTTAACTTTGAATTCTGTGTAGGTAGGCTTCTGTTTTCTCTTTCTTTCTATTTATTTAGGTAGTCGCTACTGATGTAAAATAGGTAGTTGCTATATAGATATATTAAGGGTTAAGAATCATCTTATGTGATTAGGTTAATACTGTCTATTAAATATTGTTATGATAAAAGTGAAAGAGTATACATTACAACCTGTAATGCATTACCCTTGAAAAGTAGTTTCTTTACTTGCCCCTGAACTCCCTCTACCTATATTTCTACCTCCTGACCCCTTGCCGGTGCATTCGGTAACAGGATACCACTACTATAACCTGTCCTGTTATAAACATTAAGTTCAGTCATGAACTATAGTCATGCTCCGTCACGAACCCTTTTTAGTCATGAAGTCAATCCACGCCTAATCACGGACTAAATCCATGCCCAGTCATGGACCAAATCCATGCCCAGTCGTGGACAAAATCCATGGCCAGTCATTGATCAAATTCATGCTCCGTCATCGACCAAATTGCTCCGTCATAAAGTTAATAATTAAAATAATAAAAATACTAGTTCCGTAAGAGATTTCTTAGTTACATCGTGTATAGTAGAATTTATGCCTATTTGCACTTCTTGCACGTATTCATCCCATTTATCGGGGTTTTTACCATGAGTCACCGTGCTTAGAGCAGAGAGAATCGTACGATTATAACGCCCCACTTGTCTATTGGCACGTGTAGCTATGGAATTCAACACATGTTTTATGCCTAACCTTTGGAGGAATGTTTCGAATTTTTGACTGATAAAGCTAGTACCTCGGTCAGTTATAAGCCTTGTTCAAGTCCCGATGTAGCAAAAGAAGTTTACTTTGATACTTGCCTTGGATTTTGTACTACAAACCGGTGTTAAATTGACATATTTGGTAAAATCACCTCAATGACGTTAGTAGAAATACAAGTTTCTACTACGTAGTAGTAAACTACGGGCAAAAGTTTAATAATCTGCGTGTACCGTATGAAATGGGACTTCAATTTTTGGGATAGGATGTAGCTCGCCTTTTTTCGGACCAGGTGGAATTGATGTGCGCATTCTAGAAAAGCTGAAACATATTTCTTAGTAAATCGCCGCATTTCCGGAAACCAATAATACGAACGTAGCCTCCGCAAGGTTTTTTCAAAACCAAAATGTCCTACATCGTCATGGTTTGCTTTTAGTTATTGCCAACCTCTAGGATCTACCCAACGAAGAGTACTTTCATCGATTATACGGAACACGCGATTATCTTTAATTTTGTACTTTTTGTAGATACCTTGGCATTCTCGGGGTCTTCCAAAAGTTTCTTGATCCGCTTGACCTCCGGGTCAGCGCTTTGTATAGTAGTAACCAAGTCTGCTTATTGTCAGTATGTCTAGTGCATGAGTTTGATCTTCTTCATCGAAAACTGGGCCTATACTTAACGCGCCGACGTGACTCATTCTATCTCCGGCTCTGTACTCAACTTCACGATAGTATTATATAAGCAGGCCTAGTGTTGCCGGGTGTCCGGATAAAGCCGGACACAGTCAGGCTTTTTGGTTGCGTATCCGGCCAAATTAGACGGTGTTCGGCCTATCAGGCTTTTGTTAGGATTAAAGTTTTATCTTTTTTTTAATATTTGTCATGTATTGGTTTCCGCTCCGAACGCCTAAACTTTGACTGATTATATAATGATAAACAAGACTGATTCATTTATTTTATTGTTTTATTAAAATTTAAGATTTTATGCTAAATATTAAAAAAAAAACCTTGTTTTACTTTAAAAAGAAAATTGTCGTGTTACACTAAAACTAAAAAATTAAAGATGTCCGGCCTTTTTACCTAAATGTCCGGCTAAACTAAGCTTTTCAGTTCTAAGATCTGGCAACCCTAGACGGGTCTATCAATTAAACAACGCTTTAAGGCTTCACATGCAGATTTCTCGGTTGTAATCCACCGCCAAACTGCATATTTCTTCAAAAGGCTGGTCAATGGTCGCACTATCAATGCAAAACCTTCTAAAGTAACTTGCTAGACCCACAAATCTTCGGACATCGTGCTAGTTGGAAGGAGTAGAAAATTTTGCTACAGCTTGAATTTTTAGTCCAAACGGGTTGCGATGATACTTGTATTGCCCATCCGACGTAATAAATGCAGTTTTCTCTTTGACTCTTCCTCAATTGGTATATGATGGTACCCGGATGCAAGATCAAGTGTAGTAAAAATAGTTTGGCCCGAATTTTCATCTAGCGGCTCTTCGATTTGAGGAAGGGGATAATTATCCCTTTTTGTTTTGTTGTTGAGTGCTCAATAGTCCACGCATAGTTTTTTATTTCTCCAGATTTCTTTTGCACCAGTCATATTGGACTAGCGTAAGGAGAATTTGACTCATAAACTATACCGCAATCAATGAGTTCAGATACCATAGATTTCACGTTTTGTCGTTCTGAATGGGACAATATTTATGGTCTGTAAACAACTGGATGAGTATCCTTTAATTTTATTTCCATTTCGGCTGCAGTGGTGTAACCCAAATTAGGAAGAAAAGCACATTTGGTATTTATCTCACAATTTATTAACCTCCGTTTCTCGTCAGCAGTTAGGGACTCGCCACATTTGATAGTTGACTTATTGGTCAAAACTCTATCATCGACTGCCACGTTCAGAACATGTTTCCCCACACTTAAATATCGAATCAAAATCAAATTTTTTTTATTCAAATGGGTTATTAAGAACACTTTCGAATCGTCAAGTAAATTAACTACAACTAGCTTTACAAACTAATTACAATACTGTTTTATTGCGTTCGTCCAATAGGTAATCTTTGTAAATTCACAAATGAAACATAATATTGTAGTTTATCAACTAATAAATAAAGTTTCTGTATTGAAACACTTAATAAACAAGATTTACAATGTAAATAGTTTGATTAAAAAAAAAACAATATTTAGGTAATATTGTTTTTCAGATTGCATAGATGAGGCACTATGTGATACGTTAAGTCTTCAATTATTAGTAACTCTAATAGTACTAAATCTTGAGAAAATATATTCATATCACCTATAATATTACACAGCAGGCGCACATAGTCATATACTAAGAATATTAAGAACTTTGCAAGAGCAGACCAGCCTCCAAAGGCGGCACCCGTTCAAAAGCATGAAACATGAATCAGTCATCGCTTTACTCAACCATGTTTTAGGGAACGTAACGACCCGACGCACGTGCCACCACTGCAGAGACACTATAAGAGAGCATGACACACTCAAGCAACTTCAATTAAACTTCGATTGTACTATATTCATTTAACATATAATAATACACAGCAGACGTACATATACACATACATACATATTTACATTTTACAAACATGAATAAATAAATAGATATTCATATACATATTAAAGATAATACAAAATGTACATATGTATGTATATACATACATACATATATTGATGCATATATATAAATATACAAATACATATAAAAGATATAAAATAAAACTATATGTAAATTAACTTATAGGTCCTTTCTGATTCAATCCTCGTTCGGCCGCCCGATAGCGGCAGGGCTCCTAACACGAGCGGGTGCTACACACAAACACGCACATATACATATATGCACACGCACATTCTAACAGACGTCGCACACCGGAAAGTGGCCCAGCCCTTACACAACAGCCCGGCAACAAATGCGTATCATTTAAACTACCATCACTTCGGAAACTAGCCTAAGGGGAAAAGAAGTGACAAGAAACCCCCGGATGTACACCTGTTACAAATCAGTCATACAGGAACCAAGCCATCAAGTACACAATATCTATTCAAATATGTATATACACACATACACGTACGTACTCGTGCGCCACACCCCCACACATCCAAAACCCCACCAAAACCAGGCAACCAAAGGCGGATTGCACATGGTGCATCCCCTGGTAGCTCGCCACCAACCAATATAAAGTAAACAACAGAGACAAAACATCTTGGGCTTTAGAGTGCTCCTTTAACTTATCAAACGTAGATTATTTAAGTTTGAATAGAAAACCTAACATTAATTTTGTGTGATACTTAACATGTACTTAAACTTACAACAGTAAACCAGTTTGAAATTTTTAAAAAGTGTCTAATTACTCGTATGTATTTCGAATTGTGGTGTTTCCTGTTCACTTTAAACAATAATGAAGTATCATCCGAAAATAATACTATCTCTGTAAACTTTTGCACCATAAAGGGTAAGTCAAATTTACAAAAACAAGAAAAGCCCTAATATTGACCCTTGTGGTTCACCTAGTTTCACTAGAGATCCCTGAGATTTAGCACCATTTATAACCATTTTTTGAATTCTATTGCCTAAGTATGATTCTACAAGTTCAAGAGATTTATTTCTAACACTATAATATTTAAGTCTAGCTTACAATGTATGATGATCGACACATTCAAACGCCTTCGATAAGTCGCAAAAAACCAACTATATCTTGGGAACTCTCCCATGCCGGGAAAATGTGCTTCATAAGCAAGGCTCCAGGATCAGTACTTAAGCGTCCCCTGGTAAAACCGAATTGTCGATCATGTAAAAGTCTCTGTATACAAAAATGTGAAAGCGATTGATTTCATCATCATCATCTCAGCCGCAAGAAGTCTGCTGCTGAACATAGGCCTCCCCCATAGATTTCCAAAGGAAACGGTTGGAAGCGGCCTGCATCCAGCGTCTTCCTGCGGCCTTCGCTATGTCGTCTCACCACCTTGTGGGCGGTCTTTCGACGCTGAGTTTGCCAGTCCGTGGCCTCCATTTGAGAACCTTTCGGCCCCATCGACCATCAGTTCTACGTACTATGTGCCCTGCCCACTGCCACTTCAACTTGATAATGCGCTGGGCTATGTCAGTGACTTTCGTTCGTCTACGGATCTCCTTATTTCTGATTCGATCTCGTAGAGAAACCTCGAGCATAGCATCTCCATAGCTCGTTGTGTGACTTTGAGCTTACTTATAAGGCCCATAGTTAAAGGCCACGTATCAGTGTCAATGCCAAGTCCTTTCCACTCCAGAGTTTTGTAGGCATCTTCCAATACAGCAGTAAACAGTTTCGGATAAATGACGTCTTCCTGTCTCACACCTCGTTGTAATGGAATTGTCCTCGAACTCTGCTCCTGTACTCGGACCGACATGGTGGCTTTATTGTACAAACTCTTCAGCACTTCGATATACCGATAGCTTAGTCAATCCGACATCGCTGGAGAGACTCAAGCACCGCCCATGTTTCGACCGAATCAAAGACTTTTTCATAGTCCACAAACGCTAAGCATAGTGGCAAGTTGTACTCCTCAGTCTTTTGTATAACTTGCCGCAGCGTATGATTGTGGTATATGGTACTATAGCCTTTTCGGAAACCGGCTTGTTCGGGAGGCTGGAAGTCATTAAACTTGCGACTGAGACGGTTCGTGATGACCCTGGAAAACAGCTTGTAAACGTGACTCCAATGTGCGTGATGGGTCTGTAGGAAAGTTTCAAATATTTGGGCAACTTTTTCTGCATTATCCATTAAACCAGAGTCTGTTCTGAAATTAAAGTTCTGTTTACGGGCCTTTGATCTACCTGGACAATAATCTATGGTATAAGTTTCATAAAAGTAATACGTAGGTAGGTGCTACCACGAGGTGTGAGACAGGAAGACGTCATTTATCCGAAACTGTTTACTGCTGTATTGGAAGATGCCTACAAAACTCTGGAGTGGAAAGGACTTGGCATTGACACTGAAACGTGGCCTCTAACTATGGGCCTTATAAGTAAGCTCAAAGTCACACAACAAGCTATGGAGATGCTATGCTTTTGTTCCTAGTCCCTTCCTATTCTATTCTGCCAGCCATCTTGAAAGACGGTCCGGTGATCTACATCTATTCTAATTATTATAAAAGCATCCTTCCGTGCCAATCTGTTTGTAAAGTGTGTGGGTCGACCCTAAGCAGTGTTAATTAATAAAGATACTTAATTACAACTCAGTTTTGAACCAGAGACCTGTTCGTTCGTTAGCGGCACATGTGGTGTGAGTGAAGTTATAAGCCTTCGGTAAGTGCTGGCACCTATCTTATTCTCATCCCTAATCTGCTAATTTCCATGATCCTTCGACCCTGATATATGTAATTAATAGTAATTAGGTAATTTCGTCAATTAACTATACTTGGGGAACATTTTGAAATTTGAAGTCAGTAAGTAGGATTAGTTCAACGAAATCATTCGCTAATTCATTCATTTGTTATTTATTGTGGCAACATTCTTGGTTAAGTGTCAAACAAAAGTTTGTTTACAAATTTCGCGGTAACCTCAAAGTTTTTTAGAAGTTAAGCATAATAATTGTAGTTTCTGTATTTCATAATGAGTTTCGTAGTAGAAAATAAAATGTATGTGCTAAGGTTAGACTCTATTATAATGCTGCAATGCAATGCGAAACAAGCAAGGAAAGCAAATGATTAAACTTGTTTCGCATAAAGTGTCATGACTTAGAAACCATCAAGGAAAATTATTTAAAAACGTTTGTTGAAATGGAGACAAAACAATCAAAAGACTTTAATATGGATGATCATCATTTAAATATGGAAAAGTTTATGGACAAATACTACTCAATTAAGATGTCTGTGAAGTTAGCACCCCAATTCGCAGTACCCCCGAACTTAGGGTGAGTTCTGGGTCCTTTTACAATAGTTCTAGAGTTCCCGACGGGGTGCAATGATAGTTCTGCACTTGGGGGAGCAGAATTTAAAAAAATAAATGGGGTGCTAACTTCATGTCACACCCCTTTTTCTGCAAAAAATAGTTCTGTATTTTTTTTTTAGGTCGTCCTACAATAGTTCTATAGTTCCTGAAGCATTTCACGAATAGTTCTGCAAAAATACAAAAGATATGATTTTATTTCGGAAAATAATATTTTTAAACGACCCAATCCACACACGGGCTAATATAACCGGTCTAATTGGTTAAAATTGACATCAATACGAAAAGACACTAGGTACAAATGGTGAAAAGTATGTTACGTGAGCGAATAGTAAGAGAAATAAATAATATTATTAAAAATCACTATTTGCCAATTTCACGGTTACATAAATTTCTTAAATTATAGGTATCTTGAAATAATCATAACAAAACGAAAGTTCTGATCAGCACCGCGAGAGTTTTGCATTCCAATGCGATTCTTTAAAGTCAAAGTCAAAAGTCAAAGTCAAAATGGTTTATTCAAATAAGGATTTTACAATCACTTTTGAATCGTCAAAGTTATAAAATATTATTTTTTGAACCCTACCACCTTCCCGCCGGTTCACAATGTTGTTGATTTCTACCGAGAAGAATCCGGCAAGAAACTCGATAGTTACTCTTTTAAAAACACTTAAATAAACTAAAATACAATTAATGTTTTAAATAAAAGATTTTTAGTCGTACAATTTTATGTTATTTCCATTTTAATTTGGTTTACCTATGCATCCTGTAATTGAGCATCATCAGTCCCGAGGATTTTTATCATTTACATAGTCTGAAATATTGTAATATGCCTTTTTACAAAGTACCTGCTTGATAAAAGATTTAAATTTACTTATTGATAGATTTTGAATTTTATTGGGAACTTTGTTGTAAAAGTGTATACATTGCCCCATAAAAGAGTTACTTATTTTGTGTAGACGTGTATCATGCACCAACAGCTTATTTTTACTTCTAGTATTTACTTTGTGAACGTCACTTTTCTTGCTGAAACTATTGATATTTTTATGTACATATAAAAGATTTTCATATATGTACTGCGACACTAAAGTTAAAATTTTTACTTCCCTAAACCTATCCCTCAGAGATATCCTAGATCCTAATTTATAAATAGCACGAATTGCCCTTTTTTGTAACAAAAATATTGTATTTACATCAGCAGCGCTACCCCACAATAGGATACCATATGTCATTAAACTATGGAAATACCTAAAATATACTATTTTTGCAGTGTCGACATCGGTCAATTGTCTTATTTTCTTGATCGCATACACAGCAGAGCTAAGTTTTTTGGCTAGGTTATGAATATGAGGACCCCATTGAAGTTTGGAGTCCAGCGTTATGCCAAGAAAGACTGTTGAATTAACAAGTCCTAATTGCTCGCCATTAATATTAATACATGTCTGTCTCTGACTAACATTTGGTAATGTAAATTTAACACATTTGGTTTTTTTTTCATTAAGTAACAAATTATTAGCGTTAAACCAATTTACAATTTTACAAAGGGCATCATTTAATTCATTATAACATGTCTGTCGTCTCTTAACTTTAAAAAGCAAAGAGGTGTCATCAGCAAATAAGACAATGTCATGGTTTTTTACATTATATGGGAGATCGTTAATGTAAATAAGAAATAGAAAAGGACCTAAAATTGAGCCCTGAGGGACTCCTATAGTGACTGCTGATCCCGGAGATCTTTCACCGTTGACATCTATTTTCTGTACTCTCCTACTCATATAGGATGTCAAAAGGTCGAGAGCTTTGCCTCTAATACCATAGTGATGTAGCTTCCTGATGAGATTTTCATGTTGAACACAGTCAAATGCCTTAGATAAATCACAAAACACTCCAAGGGCGTCATGCGAATCCTCCCAGGCGTTATATATATTTTTTAATAGTGCCACTCCTGCATCAGTTGTGGAACGGCGTTTCATAAAGCCAAACTGTTTACTACTAAGTAGCTCATTAATACAGAAATGGCTTAACATTTGACAAAGTATGATTTTTTCAAAAACTTTACTGAGTATAGGTAGTATTGAAATAGGCCGAAAATTATTAGGATCTGTTGAACTACCTGATTTAAAAAGCGGTATAACTTTGCTAAGTTTCATCTCATCAGGAAACACACCACTATCAACACAACTATTAAATATAATGGCTAAGGGTTGTGCTATAACATGAATAATTGAATTTATAGTTTTTACAGAAAGTCCCCAAAGGTCTGTGGTGTTTTTAATTTCTAATGTTTTAAATGTATTAATGATATCTGTAGGACTAATGTTTTTAAATACAAAGGGAACGTGACATTCAGGAACACTAGCTTTTAATAATTTTTCTGCTAAGATTGGACTTGAGTTTAGATGTTCAGTTGTTTTGAATGGGATATTCCTAAAAAACTGTTCAAAGGCAACTGCTACCTCAGAATTTGTTTTAAAACTAGCATCATCTACAATCAACTCAAAGTCCTGACAAGAATGCCTAGCTTTACCAGTTTCATTATTTATTATGTTCCATGTAGTTTTTATTTTATTTGTTGAATTTTTTACTTTATGTCTGAGGTGAATTGCTTTTGCAACAAGACAGACCTTTTTAAAGGTTTTTGAGTATTTTTTTAAATATTCCCTAAATATTTGGCTATTATTATATGTTTTTTCTTTATATAATTCATACAGTTTACGCCTACTTTTATGAATACCTGGGGTAGCCCATTCACTAAAACTAAAGCGACTGGAAATAAGTTTCTTTTTTGCAGTAAATATTTTATTATACTCTGTAGTAATAGTGTCAAGAACAGTATTGTACATATCATTTGGGTTGCCATTATAAAGCAAATCTGGAAGTTTATCATTAAGTTAGATTTAAATGATTCAACCCGTTTAGTTGTTATTGGTATAAATTTAATTTCCTTTTTAGTAATACTATTCTTTCTTTCTAAAACCACTAACTGTCCACAATGATCTGACTCTAGATTGCTTATAATTGATTTTTGAATTGGTTTTATGTCAGTAAATATATTGTCGATGCAAGTGGCACTGGATACAGCAATTCTAGTTGGTTCACAAAACAAATTATTTAAATTAAAAGACTGAAATAAGGCAAGCAATCTGGTGCTTAATGAGCTATTTTCCAAAATGTTTATATTGAAGTCTCCACAAACAATGATTTGTTTATTAGAATTGCTGATTTTATTCAGCACTTCTTCCATAACTAATTCAAAATTATCATAAATTGCACAAGGCGGCTTGTATACACTCACAACAATGAGATGCTCAACTTCTATACAGGACAGCTCGGCAGTTCGCTCAACTGAGAGGCTCACAATGTCTTTACGTTCCTTAAACTTTAGCTGTTTATTAACTAAAATTAAAGAGCCACCATGGATAGCATTTACTCGGCTGAACGAACTTCCCACCTGGTGATTAGTGAAATTGAACATCAACTGATGGCTGCGTAGCCAGTGTTCAGTGATACATAAAATGTCAATCTTTTGGCAGTTTATAAACAATTCAATTTCTAGTTCTTTCTGAGACATTCCTTGTATATTCTGATGCACCAGGTTCAATGGAATATTATTTTTAGTATGACAAAGTTTATTTTTTTTGTTTCTGTTTGCATAAAACTTGAGTAGACATAGATTGTTTTACTTCTAAAAAACCAAAATACAGTATATATTTGCACGAAAACGTTGCGCTATTCGCGAAAACTGCCCTGTGATAAGAATTGAAGTATCGCATTAGAGACAGTTTTGACATAGTTTTGATTAGCACCCCGAGAGATTTACATTTTATTACGTACCTTTGATTCAGAAAAACAAAGATACAAAAAATATTTGTAAAAACGTTACATTTTTTGCGAAAACTGCATCTAGCTAAATGGGTAGAATTAGCGCTTCAGGGGCAACTCTGCCAGGGTTTTAAATAGCACCCCGAAATTTCTGCATCCTATTGTGATTCTTAGCTTCAGAGAAACCGAAATACCAGGTATATTTACAAAAAAACGTTGCACTATTCGTAAAAATTGCATCTAGTGATAAAAGTTGGAGCATCGCATCTAGAGGCAGTTCTGTCAGAGTTCTGATCAGCACCCCGAGAGTTCTGCATCTTATTGCGGTTATTTACACCAGAGAAATCAAAATACCAGATATATTTGCAAAAACAATGTTGCACTATTCGCGAAAACTGCATGTAGTGATAAAAGTGGGAGTATCGCATCTAGAGGCAGTTCTGTCGGAGTTCTGATCAGCACCCCGAGAGTTCTGCAAGCGAATGGCACTCTTGAAATCGAAAACAATAAAAGTCAGTAAATTTTTTCGGTTAAATTTGCAGAATGCAAAAAAAACTGCTTCCAACACTGCCTCTAGATGCGATTCTCCAACTTTTATCACTAGGTGCAGTTTTCGCAAATAGTGCAACGTTGTTTTTGCAAATATATCTGGTATTTTGATTTCTCTGGTGTAAAGAACCGCAATAAGATGCAGAACTCTCGGGGTGCTGATCAGAACTCTGAAAAAAACTTTCTTCCTCTCAGTCAAAACTAAGATTTATCACCTTGGAAGCAGTTTTTTTTGCATTTTGCATATTTAACCGAACAATTTTACTGACTTTTGTTGTTTTCGAATGCAAGAGTGCTATTCGCGTACAGAACTCTCGGGGTGCTGATCAGAACTCTGACAGAACTGCCTCTAGATGCGATACTCCAACTTTTATCACTAGATGCAATTTTTGCGAATAGTGCAACGTTTTTTCGGTTTCTCTGAAGCTAAGAATCACAATAGGATGCAGAAATTTCGGGGTGCTATTTAAAACCCTGGCAGAGTTGCCCCTGAAGTGCTAATTCTAACCATTTAGCTAGATGCAGTTTTCGCAAAAAATGTAACGTTTTTGCAAAGGTACGTAATAAAATGTAAATCTCTCGGGGTGCTAATCAAAACTATGTCAGAACTGTCTCTAATGCGATACTTCAATTCTTATCACAGTGCAGTTTTCGCGAATAGCGCAACGTTTTTGTGCAAATATATACTGTATTTTTGTTTTTTAGAAGTAAAGAATCGCATTGGAATGCAAAACTCTCGGGGTGCTGATCAGAACTTTCGTTTTGTATTGATTATTTCAAGATACCTATAATGTAAGAAATTTATGTAACCGTGAAATTGGCAAATGGTGATTCTTAATAATATTATTTATTTCTCTCACTATTCGCTCACGTAACATACCTTTATTTCTTATTGATCAACATTTGTACCGAGTGTCTCTTCGTATTGATGTCGATTTTAACCAATTAGACCGGTTATATTAGCTCGTGTGTGGATTGGGTCGTTTAAAAATGTTGTTTTCCGAAAAAAAATCTTTTGAATTTTTGCAGAACTATTCGTGAAATGCTTCAGGAACTCTAGAACTATTGTAGGACGACCTAAAATAAAATACAGAACTATTTTTTTGAAGAAAAAGGGGTGCGGCATGAAGTTAGCACCCCATTTATTTTTTTAAATTCTGTCCCCCCAAGGGCAGAACTATCATTGCACCCCGTCGGGAACTCTAGAACTATTGTAAAAGGACCCAGAACTCACCCTAAGTTCGGGGGTGCTGCGAATTGGGGTGCTAACTTCACAGACATTCAATTAAGGTATGTTACGAAGATTGTTTTGGTTCTACCCCTCTGATCAATCGTCTAATAGCGTTGCATTAGCTAACCATCACTGTGAGCAACATATTAGCAATACATCAGATTTACCAAAAATACAGCTACCAATTTTTTCAGGATGTGTAACACAATGGTCGAATTTCAAATCGCTGTATGAAAGTTTAGTTCACCGTAATAAAAGCATTCCAAACATTAAAAAAATGCATCATTTACTTAATTCTTTAACTGGTGATGCATATAATCTAATTAAGCATTTACCTTTAACAGAGACAAATTACTCAGTTGCATATGATTTATAACTAAAACGATTTGACAATAAAAGACTAATTGCAGATACTCATTTAGAAATGATTATGAATTTACCGCAACTTCAAATAAAGTCTATTACTCAATTGCGTAAATTTTTAGATACTCTAAGAGAACATTTGTATGCTTTAGAAGGGTTAGATATTCCTGTTAAGCAATGGAGTTTCATTTTGTTGCATATTTTACTCCGAAAATTAGACTTACAGATGCGCAACAATTTTAAATTGCATGTCAAAGACATTGAAACACCTGTAGTGAAGGATTTTATTAGTTTTATTGAATCGCGGTGTAAAGCGTTTGAATGTGCAATTTTACCAAATACTAATACTCATGTATTACCACAAAGAGAACATAATAAGCCAATTCCTGAGCTTGGTTATGCAACCAACATTAATTGTTGCATATGTTGTAGTAAGGAGGCACATTTTTTGTATTGTTGTCAAAAATTTATTAACATGCAGCCATATGAACGTAAAGAGTTTGCCACATCTAATCGACTATGTTATAATTGTTTAAGACCCCACACTAGTAAAAAATGCTTATCAAAAAATGTATGTAAATAGGCTAAGGTAAGGTTTTCTTCATACATTACTACATCTACCTAAACCAACTGACATTAAGTCGAACACACAATTAATTACCAGTTCACCTTATATTCAAGGATCATCATCATCAAACACTCAAGGTCAAGGCACGGGTCTTATCTCAAACAAAACAGAAATGATTTAAATTCATATCAATAGATGGCGTTGTGTGTATCGATTGGTTATTTAGGTTGATATTTTATTGAAAAAGAAAAGTAATCGACCCTTAAAAAATATTGTTTTAATATTAAAATGTCCCTTAAACTAACAAAAATGAAGTAATGGGCGCTTTTATTAAATTTTCGGAATTTTACAGAAATTGAATGAGGTCGTTGTACTTTAAGCGGCAATAAATTGAACTACGTGCCGTTTTAGTTAATAAATTTTCACTATTTATTGATAGATGACGCTGTTCGCATGTTCTGAGTTTGACAGCGACACACAACAGTGTCACTGAATAACATGAATAGGTGTACTTACCAATCAAATAAAAAAAAAAAAATTGGTATTTCCCCACCTTAATACTTAGATGTATTATAAAACAAACGAACGCAAGCGTGTCCTTCGAACTCAGTACAATTTGTTTCTTTTAGTTTTATCATGGGTCGAATGCGTTTAAGTTCTTAAACAATTGTTTTGTGAAAAGGATAGCTCACTTTTGAAGAACAGCATGCCATCGCACAAGTGCACCTACTTTAGAATTGAAAACACTTCAGATAATAGCGCTTACATTTTTAACCAATAAAAAAAAGGGAGGTTCTCAGTTTGACCCGTATGTTTGTATGTATGTTTGTCCGTGATTATCTCGCGTTTGGCTGAACCGATTTTAATACAGTTTTCAGAAAAGTATTTGTTACGTTCTGGTGAAGGTTTTGGTATACAACAAATGGATACCCCGTGACATCGTCGTTTGCATCGATCCATTAATAATTAAGCGATGCATTAGTTTAACTCGACCGATTTTTGACAAAATTTTAGTACACTTACGAGCAAAAACTAGTTAGTCACTTACAT
Organism: Apoda limacodes; assembly: GCA_946406115.1. NCBI lineage: Eukaryota > Metazoa > Arthropoda > Insecta > Lepidoptera > Limacodidae > Apoda > Apoda limacodes. Next base: position 570,997 of record OX291555.1, read on the forward strand.
AAACGACGATATTTCATAAACTAGTAAAACAGAAAGTAGGTATATTAAAAGAAGTTTTATTTTACTCATAAATAATTAAATACGCTTTAATCTTTCTTTGACTTCACAGATATCATGAGTTGTTTAGGATATATTGTCGTCTATTTAAGTGACTAGTTATTAATCGACTTCAAAAAAGAAGGAAGTTCCTTATTCCTCAAAATCTTTTTTTATGTATGTTTTCCGATTACTCGCAGTCCCCTTGACCGATTCGGATAATTCTTGTTTGTTTGAAAGAGTATACTTCCCAGATGGTCCCATGGTATCAGGTCAGGATATAATGATGGAATCCTGGAGAAATCGTTGGAACTCAATTTTTTATAGGCACACTTGAAGCGATTAGTGTACGAGAAAATAAGCCAATAGGTCACATAAAAGTAGGGATGTTCCGACTAGTCGGTAAAGCTGACCATCCGGCCACTTTCGTAGTCGGCGACAAGTTGGCAGAAATGGTCTGTGGTCGATCGAACATTTAATCATAGAACCTAGCTGAGGTATCAGGGTCGGTTGACATTATTTGTTGTTCATACTCGTAGTATTTTCTGTTTTTCCCTGCCCACCATGAGAAATTATCATTTGGCACTGCTTACACTTGATTTAAAGGAAATCATTGTACAAATATGTAAAATATTTTTATTTAATTTGAGATTTTCACATACTTACCCTTAAAATTAATTAAACCCACCTTTTGGCCCCCTTATTTTGTACTTGAAAAAGCTTCCATCATTACATATTTTTAATCTTAAACCTCAATACCAAATTTCCTGTAAATTACCTTACGCAAACAAAGGAATTCGGTAGAAACTTTTAAACACCTTTGACCCCTAATCCATACCGGTTGTAAAAAAATATAACGAAAAAAATGTACTGCTCCTAACTGTAGCGTTTTAGCTTTCGATTATAATTTTATTATGTACCTACCTACTTTTACATATTTATTAGGTACCTACCTAGTAATTTACTTAACTTGCATAGATATCTGCATTTCGGATCGTTGCCGATTGGTTATAAAAAATACTGTAAAATAATAGGTAGGTATATATTTTAATGACATATCTTCTTTAACATTATTATTTTAAATTTGAATAACTAGTTGAAAAATCTTATTTACTACTTACTACTAACATTACCTAGATAATATTTAACTGACTGAAATCTCAGAGTTTATTGCGGGGGGCAAATTTATGGAATTGCAACTCACCTCTTAAGACCTTTTTTTCTAAATCTTGAGAGGTAAGATGTACTTCCATTTAAATTTACATTCCCCAGAAAAAGGCAAGATCCGAGTACTCGAGACTTTTTCCCAATAAACTTCCTTGTCTTCCTACTTTATGATAAAAATATGTAGGATCGCGATACGCGATGTTTTGTCGGATGGATCGATATGTAGCTAGGTATTAGACCGCCATCTAATGACTTCAAAGAACCAGTTACAAGTATAACAGTAAGTATTCAACGAGAAACGCTAGATGTCGTTAGCTAATATTTTCGACCCGCTTACGACATCTAGCTGCTAAACAAAATAGCCTGAGTTACGGCGGTCTTATTTCATTGTATGGGATGAGGCATCTGTACTAGTATAGTATTATATAATCTTTGGTCAAGGTATGGCTGAGGTTATTGCCCACAGCTCAACCTTTCAGTCAAATCATCATACATACACAACAGTTTTACTAGCTACGGCTTTAATTAATATTCGTAATGGGAAAGGTGAATGGGTAGAGGTTCGCTCTTTAATAGATTCAGGATCTCAATGTAGTTTTGTCACAACTTCATGTGCTAAGAAGCTAAAATTACCTATCAATGGTGATTCATTTTCAGTGTCTGGTTTAGGAGTTCAGCATGATCAATGCACGGATGGATGGATATCCTGTGACATCAAACCAAGGTTTTCTGAAGGGCCAGTTTTCAATACATCAGCCTGTATTATGCAGCAACTTACTAAGGATCTTCCATCTACATATATCCGGAAGGTATTTTGCATCCTTTTCAGGGTTTTATTTTGACAGATCCTCTTTTGTACAAAACAAGTAGGATTGATTTTCTTCTTGGTGCTGATTTGTATGACATCATTCTCATGGATAGTCTTCCTATCAAATTGCAGGATAACTTACCAGCAGCACTTCAAACAAAATTAGGGTTTATTCTTATGGGAAGGACATCTATTGATTCATCTAAGTCTTCATCAAACAACATTTCTGCATTTCATGGTATATTAGATCATTCATTAGATCAATGTCTTGTCAAATTTTGGACTAGAAGAGGCACCTCAGCTAAAAGGAATTATGAGTGCTGAAGATACATACTTTTCTAGCAACACATAAACGGGATGCTACAGGGAGATTCTCAGTTCAATTACCATTTAGGGAAAATGCATCTTCATTAGGATCAAGCAAGGAACGCTCCTTGCAAAGATTTTATAATTTGGAAAGACGCCTAAATAAAGACCCTTTGCTTAACGAAATGTACTCATTGTTTTTAAAGGAATACGAAGAGTTAGGCCACATATCTTTAGTACCTAATCCAGAATTGAGTCCAGCATTTGATTATATTCCCCATCATGGTGTATTACGGTTGCTTAGTAGTAGTACTAAACTTAGGGTAGTTTTTAATGCAAGCATGCCATCATCAAATGGTATATCATTAAATGATATTTTACTTTTAGGGCCAAAGTTACAGCAGGACATTATAAATATTATTACACGGTTTAGAATTCATAGCATAGTGTTCACATGTGACATCAAACAAATGTATAGGCAAATAGAGGTCCATAAAGACCATCAACCATATCAACGAATACTTTGGAGGAATAATAGTCAAAGTTCAGTCCAAGAATTTGAACTAAATACAGTTACTTATGGAGTCACATCCGCACCATATTTGGCAATGCGATCTCTACGTAAAATTGCAGAAGATAATCAGCACATTTATAAAGAAGCTAGTAGAGTTAGAGCTAGAGTTTGTTAAGTCATAAGGTTCAGTGGTAGTTTACTCCAGCTTCAGCTCCCCATTTTAATGGATTAGCCGAATCAGCTGTGAAATCAGCTAAACACCACGTATTGCGTGTGGTAGGTGAGCAGCGTTTGACGTTTGAAGACCTTACCACCTTGTTTTGTAGAGTTGAAGCCATACTCAATTCTTGACCTTTATGTCCATTATCTTCAAACCCTAATGAACTCTAACCTTTGACACCTGGCCATTTTTTTATTGGATGTCCATTGACATCTCTCCCTGAGAACAATTGACAAGATGTCTCTTTACATAGACTCTCCAGGTGGCAGTTAATACAAAAAAATGTCACAAGGGTTTTGGAAACAATGGAGTCATGAGTATTTACACAATTTACAACAAAGGAATAAATGGACGTCACCTCAGAATAATGTAAAATAAAATGATTTGGTTCTTATCAAAGATGAAAACACTACTCCATTAAGTTGGAAACTAGGTAGAGTCTTAGAATTACATCCTGGTAAGGATTCAACTGTTCGGGTTGTTACTCTAAAAACACAAAATGGAACTCTAGTGCGCCCTATTGTTAAATTATGTTTATTACCTATTTATTAAGTTTTAGTTAGTAATGTTGCAGTATGGATGTGGAGCAGTATGGACAATAATCTATGGTATAAGTTTCATAAAAGTAATACATAGGTAGGTGCTTTTTGTTCCTAGTCCCTTCCGGTTTCGGACATGTTAAACATGGGTGCCCTTTCTCCTTGCAATTAAAACAAGTTATGTTTCCAAAGTCTTGACGTGGTCTAGGTCGGTTTGCGGTTTCGGTGATTTTGTTGTTAAGTCGAGAAAATGTTTGGCTATTGTGATATCGCTTATCCTTCTGAGCATTTGTATTAAATATCCTACTTTGGTATTTCAATGTTTTATAAAATTGGATTGATTCTTCAGGTTGTTTAAATTTTGCAGCTTGCGCGCCAACTCTTACTCGCCTGTCATCTACCCCATGCAATCGATTGCATCTGTACAGAAAATTATGCAGCGATTCAGTAAATTTCTTTTTGAGAAGAAATGAAGCTCGCGAGACTCGCCGAATCTATCATGTTTATTTAGCATTTCCCATAGAATTACTGCATAATTTTCGGTAGCAGGGAAAGTTTTTTGCAATAACAACTTCCATTCAGACCATGTTCTTTTAAGGAACGGTAAGGCTTGGTATCAAACTTTGGCGTGTCCTGCAAGTCTAGGTAGGGCATAATGTATTGTTTGCCTATCATTCCATCTATATATATCACTACACTCATCTTATTTATTTTGTAGCGAACCATATCGTACCGCTACTAGCAAGGCTGACGTCACGCGTCCTACATCGCGCTATCGAAGTTACCTGCACAGTTCAGTATATAAGGAAACTCCCTCCCTCGCAGCCTAGTCGGTAGTGTGGCCGACTGCCGTGCAGAGGGTGTGGATTCGATTCCCGTATTGGACAAACATTAACTTAAAAAAAAAAAACATTTGTGTTTGTATTGACTCTGGGTGTATATATGTATAATAAGTATGTATTTACAAAAAAAAAATAATATATATGTATCTGTATCCGCTGTCTGGTACCCATAACACAAGCTTTGCTTATTTTGGGGTCAGATGGCGCTGTGTGTAATGTCCACAAATATTATTATTATTATTAAGTTAAGTGGACCACGGCGGTCCCCAGGCATAACACCTCGCCTGGCAGGAGATCTTCTCTATGCCACTGCACTACATTGGTGACCCCGAGCTGAACAATTGACGCACCTTCCGCAGCAGCAGCGTACTCCTTCCGACCACCTGGTCACACGGACCAGTTTTCAACCGTACGCTTCGCATCTCAGAGCTTTCATCAGGACCTATCGCAGCACTTCAGTGCTTCCTAGCTCCTGCAGCTTCTCTCCGGCGACGCAACTGTACAGCATTCTACCACAACCTGTTGAGGATTCACACTCCAGCTTGGCACTTCCATTGTACAGCATCACACCACCCTGTCGAGTACTCTCACTCCAGCGTGGCATTTTCTGCTCGTCGCTTCTGCCGCTAATTCAGGCCAGTGTCTCGATTCAAAGGGACACACAGCCAATCATTCTATGGACCTGACTCTCTGTGGCCATACGCAACCTCCATGCCAGCACTCGCCAGTGTCTCGACTCACTGCAGACACACAGCCAGCAGCAACGTCCTGGTCTCGACCCACCGCAGACTGCTGATATTCGGCATGCACTACACGCCCTCCCGACTCACTGTGGACGGCGCATACTCGGCATTCTCAAGATCGTACGCAAGCATCAGTGCAAGAATTATCGACCTTCGGTCTGGAAAGGGAGTGATGTAGCGAACCATATCGTACCGCTACAAGCAAGGCTGACGTCACGCGTCCTACATCGCGCTATCGAAGTTTCCTTCACAGTTCAGTATATAAAGAAACCGAAGTACAAGTTAAGTGGACTACGGCGGTCCCCAGGCATAACACCTCGCCGCTCCACAATTTTATTTTCAAATTGTAATAGTTTGCTTCCTACACATCGGATCGAATTCAGGAATAACTTTGCCTACTGCGGGGAAGCTGTCACGCTTACACATTTTGAGACTGTGCATCACATTTGTCCTGCGTAGAAATCGAACCCACAATACTATATACAATCTGAGAGTGATAAGAATGTAGTAAGGGTGAAACAACTGGTGTCTAAATCGTACAAAAATTTCTTTCCACTTAAAAGTTTTCCCCGAGCGATTATTTATCCTGTCGCACAATACGACAAAAATAATCATGTTTTATTTGATGATATTTTTTTTTTGTGTTTTTACTCATGATGAGGCCATTAGTAACAATACAATTTTTACACAACATTAGTAAATATTATTTAAAAAATGTGTGTGTTTATAATAAAATTTATTTTATACTCATTAAATTACTTATTGGTTACACAGATTTCTATTACATAGTACTCAACATTCGCTTTTGTTTGTGCTAGGTACCTGAGTATACGAATGTACCGCTTTTTTTCAACAACTGTATCTCGAAACTCTTATATTTTAGTTCCTTACATATGAAGTTGATGTTTTATAGAACTTGCCACTTTGATCTTAAAAAGCCGGTTTTTGGTTAAGAATTCAAAATTCAAATTAAATTCAATTTTAAGCTTGTCTATTTGTGTTTCGAATGCAATAATTCATTTGTTTTCGCGTCATTCAATTTTGCTTTGACATCGTTCTGTGCTCAATATTCTGTGCAGGCTTCGGTGCGAGTGATAAAACCATTTTGAATAATTTGAAACAAATTGGAAAAGTGAAAAAGCTTGAAAAATGGGGAAACGCATGAACTAAGTGGAGCAAACCAACAAACCCGCTAAGACTGCTCCGTCACGTTACTCAACCGTCACAATAACGAAGGGATTTTGAATCGTATCATTAGTTGTAATAAAAAAATCCTTGGTTTTTGGTTTTTGGTTATTGGTTAAATCCAGGAACCGGCCCAAGCGAAAGTTGACTACAAAAAAGGTATTGGTTAGTGTCTGGTAGACTAGCGTTTCTAAGATATGGTCAGATGATTACGGCAGGTCTGTATTGCCGACAATTGGAAACCATTACGGAAAAGCTAGCCATTAAACAGCCGAGATTGGTCAACCGCTCTAGCCCACTGCTGCTTCAGGACAACGCTAGACCACACACTGCACAACAGACGGTGTCAAAACTAGAGGAGCTAGGATTGGAATGTCTCCGTCATCCACCATACTCCCCGGACCCTGCTCCAACCGATTACCACTTTTTGCGGAATTTGGATAATTTTTTAATTGGAAAAAAAATCAATTAAGATGAGGCAGTCCAAAACACCTTCAAAGATTTTGTTGCTTCTCGCTTCCGCAATTTTTTAGCAAAGGAATAAATGAACTCCCTATAAAATGGCAAAAGTGCATAGATCACAACCTACTTTGATGATTGATTCAATAAAAAAATGTAAAAAAAATTGTTTTGCTTTTTCCATATAAAACATCAATTTCATATGTAAGGACCTAATAATTAACTTTAGTTTGCGTACTTTTAACCTATTATAGCAACTAGTCAACTTAATTTAATGTATAGTTGCGGTCAGAACATGTATAACACCTTAAGGATCACAATTGTATGCACACATTTAAGTCACAAGTTCTAAATGTCTATTTCATAATTATTTGATTGACCATAGATTATCTTTTTCCTAATATGACAATCAATCGCTCTAGGTCAGGGATGGAACCTTTATAAATGAATGTGCCATATGAAAAAAAACAATACTGTACCTATGACGCGCCGTCAAAAAGTCTGGGTTACTTAATAATAATGATGGAGAAAAATTAAACGATTTGCTGTTAACTTAAAGCTATTTAGATACTTGCAGCTCGAAATGTTTACAGCAATCGAAATGTTTAATATTTACATTCAAATTAAAAAAAAAATTAATGTGATTTCTGCTGTTGCAAATTAGGTGCTAAAAATCTCACATTAGGGCAGGCTCGTACTTTGTTACTAAGCAGTATGGAAGCTAAACTAGAGTTTATTTTTAAAAATGACTTGCAAGCATACGTAGTTGAAAATAGAAATTTCATAAATGAGTGCCCGAATTGCCATGGGTTCGCCATCTCTGCTCTAGGACTGACTACTATCAAGTTTTTATATATAGAAAACCTTCTTTGAAAAAACTAATATTTAAGTTTTTTAAATAGGAATATGAAGAAATAATAAAATAGACACTTCGAAAATCTTTATTTAATATCTAGTATAACCTCCCTCTGCAGCTATGACTGCACGTAGTCTAACTCGCATAGATGTCAGTACCTCTGATATCATCCCATACTTGAGCACAGTGTGATCTAAGAGCTTGAGGGTTTCTTTCATTTTGACAGTCCCAGCGTTGAACCATAAGCCCCCATAAATTTTCAATAGGGTTTAAATCAGCAGAACGAGCGGGCCATTGAATGGGACGAATGTCACGGTGCAGGTTGAACCACGCCATAGTAGCACGGGCTGTGTTTATCCTGCATTACCTTGAACGTAAGTAATGTGTGGGAATTCCGTTACAGGATACACTACGCGCACAGTAGGCAGCATCACTTCTTCCAAAAGCGACACATAATAAATGGCCGTAGCCCTATTCTCTAACAACGCCAGTTCTCCGACGCCGTCAAGGCTCATCCACCCCCATAAGGTTACTGTAATGCGACTTGACTCGTTTTGAGGCACAATATGACCTTCATCATACCGAGTTCGATTGTAGCGCCATAAAATTAATCTTCCGATTTGGCTTAATTTAAAAGTTTTATCATTGGTAAATATAGTATTCGATCAAAATGGAGATGTCGTCGCGCAAAGTTAAGCCGGGCTGTTTTGTGGTGAGGTTTCAGTTCCACTTTAATAGCATGGTGTCTGTAGTGTAGTCTAACATTGTGCAAAGCTCGTCGGATCGTCCGAGCACTCACACCATATAAAGCAGTAAAATAACTAGTTGGTGTGAAACCATTCTCTTCGTAACGACGAATGATTTCTGTTATTTGCGTGGCGGTTAGTATCGGTCGTCGTCCTGAATTATTTCTATGATCTGTTATTTGCCCTTCTTCGCCGTGACGCCTAATCCAATACCTCACAGTGAATCGCGATATATTGAGTTCTCGTGATATAGCACTAATATTATGTCCATCTTCGAATTGAAATATTATTTCAGCCCTTTGCTCCAGGGTTAAACTTGCAATTTTATTTCGTTATGAAAAAATCTTTTGTAAAATTTTACTCTTGTCAAAACGACGTTCAAACAATATTTTTTGATAAATGTCATTTCAACAAATAAAGATATTAGTTTCATTATCAAAGAGTGATCAATAATTCTTGTTGTTTTTCTCGATGCGTCATTTTGCATAATAGCTTTTGAAAGGTAATAAGTAACTTGATATGGCATTTTAGACTTAGTGAAAAAGGTGTGATATAGAATCTAATTTCAAAACTGGTAAACATTTTCTGACCGCGACCGTATATACTCCTTTTTCGTCCAGGCTACTAAGCGTATAACCATAAAAAAAATGAATATACGTTAATATCTATATATTTATATTTAAAAACAATTTTTGTTTTGTAGATTTACTAAAAGGGCATTTAATATGGTCCTGCAATAAAAGGAATATCATAAAATGATATTTTCGGATTGTCTTTATTTTATACAAAAACTACAACCGCTCTTAATAATTCCACATGGATTGCTACTGTTCAACCACGGGCCCCAATATCATTAGTTTGGACGTTTACTTACACGCTACAAGATATTAAATCCCGTGTTTTTTTTTACTAATTTTGACTAATGAAACATACTTATTCTCGCAAGTAGAATATTGTGATTTTTATGAAATGACTTACAATTTCACTGGTAAGTTTTATCTACTTGAAATAGGTGTATAAACTCTTAACAATTATTCATTAAAAAATACTATTTTAATAAGATGAAGCGTAGTTAATGGGTACTCAACTAATCATGATGTAAAATGTAAAAAAAAAACCGTGAAATATAATATTTTAACCTCCAAAGAATAGATGACCCCCGAGAGTTGCCCGGGCTATATATCCACACGAGGAACAAGTACAAAGAATGGACGTCTCCCGAGAGTAGCCCGGGCAAGACATCCATTCATGAAGCGGGTAAGTACAAGGAATGGATGAATATCCCCTGAGAGAAGCTCAGGCAATAAATCTATCCAAGTACCCACCCGTCTTAAGTACGTTGCATTGAGATAATAAAATTTGGATGGAACCATTATATACCACAACAGAAAAACTGTAATTCGTGGGTGTTCGTCCACTTGAACTGGGCTGCAAAATGTAATGAAAAAAAACCCTGCAATACAGTACTTCAACTTCCAATGAATAGATATCTCCCGTGAGTAGGCCGGGCAAGACATCCTTGCGAGGCGCAAGTACCATGGATGTCCCCCGAGAGTAGCCCGGGCAAGTCTTCCTACTAATATTACAAATGTGAAAGTTTGTATGTATGTTTGTTACTCAATCACGCTTCAACCACTAGACGGATCGGGATGAAACTTGCCAAACATATAGGTGAGGTCCAGAAATAGCATATAGGCATATACTTTTGAATGCTCTGAGTTTCCCTTTCCTTCAGGGCCGCAGTTATAATTTTGCTAACTTAATTACGTTGCTACAGTGGAGTTATTAGATTTTACTGATGAAAAAAAGGAACATATAAAGCAATATAATAACTAAGATGTGGGTAGCTGCGTAGACATAAAAATAAATGAAACATAAAGCAACGTAGTAACTAAGATGTGGGTAGACGCGTAGGCAGAAAAATAAAAGAATCATAAAGCAACGTAATAACTAAGATGTGGGTAGACGCGTAGACAGAAAAATAAATGACACGTAAAGAAACATAGTAACTAAGATGTGAGTATACGCGTAGACAGAAAAAATATACTTCAAGAAACGTAGTAACTATGATCCACATCGTAGTTACTACGTTTCTTTAAATATCATTAATTTTTAGTCGACGCGTAAACAGAAAAATAAATGATACATAAAGCAACGTAATTAACTGAGATGTGGGTAGACGCGTAGAAAGTGATATAAATGATACATAAAGCATCGTAATAACTAAGATGTGGGTAGACGCGTAAACCGAAAAATAAACTTTACATAAAGTAACGTAATAACTAAGATGTGGGTAGACGTGTAGAGAGAAAAATAAATGATACATAAAGCAAAGTAATAACTAAGATGTGGGTGGACGCGTAGACAGAAAAATAAATAATACATAAAGCAACGTACTCACTAAGATGTGCGTAGAAGCGTAGATGGAAAAATAAATGATACATAAAGCACAGAAATAACTAAGATGTGGGTGGACGCGTAGACAGAAAAATAAATGATACATAAAGAAACGTAATAACTTAGATGTTGGTAGACGCGTAGACAGAAAAATAAATGATACATAAAGCAAAGTAATAACTAAGATGTGGGTGGACGCGTAGACAAAAAAATAAATGATACATAAAGCAACGTAATAACTAAGATGTGGGTAGACGCGTAGACAGAAAAATAAATAATACATAAAGCAACGTACTCACTAAGATGTGCGTAGACGTGTAGACGGAAAAATAAATGATACATAAAGCACAGAAATAACTAAGATGTGGCTGGACGCGTAGACAGAAAAATAAATGATACATATAGAAACGTAATAACTTAGATGTGGGTAGACGCGTAGACAGAAAAATAAATAATACATAAAGCAACGTACTCACTAAGATGTGGGTAGACGCGTAGACAGAAAAAAAATGATACAAGTACAATGATACAATTATAGTAATGCTCTGCGTATCGCAGACGTTACATTTTATGGTAGCAGGGCGGGTTCCATTGTGTATCATTCGGAATATTTACATTATTGTTTAAAAATAAAATTCCGGTATAATATTTTCCTACCCTCTTTTTAAGATTTATTTCATAATGATTTTCCCATATACGTGATTGCGTTCGAAACGTATGACAAACCAGGGTTGCCAGTATCTACTGTTTGCAATATAGTAGGTTTGGTAGGAATTTCTTTTTGTATTGGACACTTCGATAAATACGTACCTGAATATAATCAATGTTATTTAATTGTTTACTAATACTGGTAGGCACTTATACGGATTATACTCTTTTTTATTGTATTTAATGCGGTAGGAAAACAATGTCACTTCGAGTTAACTTTTCCATTTTTAAAGTCCAGCTGCAATGGCTTCTAGACAGCGCAGACTTAATTAACCATCCGGAACAGGCCAAAAGAATCATATCAGCACATGATTGAGTTTGCTGATACTTCTGTAATTTTAGAAAATGAAATTTTAACCTCTGCTTGTGAGGAGTACATACGAGCCTTAGATGTATTTGACAAATTCATGATTGTCAAACTTGAGCAAGCAACAACAGACTCTAAGTCTAGTGAAACTAAATCCGATCATGGCCGTGTAGATTCGGATGTTTTATTGTCACGTTTGCTGACGTAACGGCTTCCTTCCTTCGCTGGAGAGATGGATCAGTTAACAATTTATTTGACAGTCTTGTTGATTGTCGCACTGATTTATCACCGTCACTAAACTTAATGTTATTTTTTTGGGGTGAAGCAAGAGGTTTGGTACAACACATCAATCCATCCATCCATCCCCCCGACCGACCTCGGCACGGTCGCAAAACTATCTTCAGGCGGCCTCGGCACGTACTAACGGTCCCAGATGACGATCTCGCTGTCCGGATAGCGAGATTAGTCTCTACGACCTCCCCTAATAGGGCCTCCCCCCTAACACGACGCCCTTTCCCGGGTTCGTCGGCGCCCGCAAGCGTACACGAGGTATCAAAGAGTGCCGGGGTGCTTCTTGCCCCCACTCAATCGCAACCGCACTCGCGTAACGGCGAACTCCCCTCCTGGCGCTGACTCACCTTCGGGTTCGAGACTCACGCCGGTCGAAGGGACGCCCCCAAGAGCGACAACCCAAGCCGAGACTCTCCCCGCAGGGAGCTCTTGAGCGTTGGGCGCTATATGGGCTGAGGCTCTTTCAGAGTCTCGCCGCAAAAAGCCCGGTGAAGCAGTAATGGCTGCAACAGCCAACTGCATAGTCAGTCAGAAAAAAAAAAACATCAAAATATCGGATAACGGATACAAAATTGCCCGTAACTTACTTATTAAAAGATATCAAAATACCCGACGCTTGGCGGATGTTCATGGTGAACAAATTTTAAAATTACCGATAATTTCCACGCGATTAAACGGCCTTCGGTCATTGTTTTTGAATCCATCACTCGATTCTACGCCTCTACTCTACTCTACTAAACTCTTTGGAACGCCTTGGGTTTCCTGTGTCAGAATGGTCATTTTTATTTCTTCATATTTGTTTAAATAAACTACCTACACCTATTAAAGCTCGTTTTGAAAAAAAATGTGGCACAGAAACCGATGCCATTCCCCCTTTTTAGAACTTATTGATTTCTCAGAGACAGAATGTAGACGAGTTGAGTTTGCTAAATCGGAAACCGCAAGTAGTTATTATCCAGAATACTCTAAGAGCTTCTAAAACTCCTCGTAGATCTAAACAATATTCTGCAGTTGCAATAGCTCAAGCGTGTCCATACTTAAGCGACGTAAAACATTTAACTTTGACAGCTTGTCCAGAGTACAAATCTTTGTCGCCATTTGTACGTAAAGATTTTATTAATCGTAAAACCTTTGTTTTTATTGTTAGGGAAATCATAGCTATAAAAAAGGGTCTTAGATTTTCTCAATGCAGTTGCGGAAGCAACAAACATCACCCTTCTTTGTGTTCGGGGACGTATTATCGTCAAGATATAAATCACGGTTTAAGGAATCCCACACCACCTCGCATGGGTGGGGGCTTTCGGCGTCAAAACTTTCCAAAAAGGGCGAATTCGCCTCATTTACCGCCACAGTCTACATCGCCAGTAGGTTGAAATCAAAATAACGGCCTACAGTACACAATTCACCCTGACCGAAATGATCGTAATTGTAGACGGGAAGATCGAGAAACGCCTTATTTAAATTATTCAGGTGATCGACAACAGGATAAAGCCCCTGCCTGCCATTCAAAACTAGATTTTCCTGATTTATTTCTCCTGCCCACAGCCCTAGTAAAAGTCCATTTTAACTTGGATTCGGATCGGTGTATTGAGGCTTTACTTGATGCTGGGTCTCAGGGTTCAATTGCAACTACAGCACTGGCAGGCAGGCTAGGTTTAAAGTTAGAGTCAACTTAAGATCGAATTAAAGGCATCGGAGATTGGAAACTTCGGATATAGTTGGACGATCTTGGTTATCATTTTCTCCATGAATGAATCGTTTCCGAGAATTACCACCCCAGTTATTTGCATGACTAAAATTGTAGGTGATCAGCCAAAGTCTGATTTTCCACAATCTATTTTAGGTCTTTCAGAAGGCTTGAATTTAGCAGATCCAAATTTTTATGCTTCGAGTCCAGTAGATCTTTTGCTTGGTTCGGACGTTTTTGGGTGTCTTGTCAGTGGTGTCTTACAATCTGGGGGGCTAACTGCTTATCTCACTCTTCGGTTATATTATTGTTGGTATATATTAAAATATTAAACGAAAAGTTTGCTTTCATGGACACTTCAGATTTTATTGGAATATCGGTATCTAACACACTCCAAAAATTTTGGGAAATGGAAGAACTTCCCACAAATCAGCAGTTTAATCCATTAGATAAAGAGTGTGAATTGTTTTGCAAGACTAACATAGTTCGGTTAGATGACGGTCGGTTTATGATTAAACTACCATTTGTTGTTTTTCGGCCATGCTTAGGAGTTTCTAAATGTATTGCAGAAAAATGTTTTATCGCACTGGAGGATAGACTCTTAAAAAATCCACCTCGGGCACATGACAGTCAGTAACTTTAATTTTAACTTAGGTCTGATATAATATGTAGTACCACATCACGCAGTTGTGAAAAGTTTTAATAATTCGGTAAAAATTATAAGTCATTTTTGATGGAAGTTGCCCTACGAATACTAGGGTTTCTTTAAATGATTGCCTTCATCGGGGTCCTTAATTACATTAGGACATCACTGAAATAATCATTAACTTTCGGCGGCATCAATTAGTTTTTGTTACAGATATAAAAAGCGGCCATGTGCGAGTCAGACTCGCCCATGAAGGGTTCTGTAGCAGCAAGTAACATAATATAAAAGTTCTTGTCAAAGTAGGTAGGTATATTTATTATGTATAAAGATGTAAGGAAATGAACAGAAAATCTCCTAACTTTTACTAGGTTGACGTTTTATAGTAAGGATGGTAAATATGGTAAATTTCTAGGCGCAAATGAGTTTAAAAGAATAATTTCGATGTAAGTAATTGAAATTAATTTTATCCAACGAAAACAGTATAAAATTGTAAACGTACAATATTTAGCATTCGAAAATGTATCGAATTAGTTAGAATTAGAATTAGTTCCGTGCACGAGTTTCACGTATCTGCCCACTCGGGTAAGCGCCGTCGGGAACTTGCCTCCCGCGCGCTCCGCACCCGCTACCGATCAAGCGACGCCCCGCGCTAATTATAATTATTATTTACTTAGGCACCTAATACAGATTTATTATTAGATAATGGTTTACATTTTATGCATAAGGTTTATGTTTATGAAATGAAATGTTTTTTTTTTATTTTTATAATGAGTTGATTGAATGAAAGGTAAATTGCGGTTTACGATTTATGACGTATTAAAAAAAACGACTAACTAGATCTCGTTCAAACCAATTTTAGGTGGAAGTTTGCATGGTAATGTACATCATTTATTTTTTTTAGTTTTATCATTCTCTTATTTTAGAAGTAACAGGGGGGCGGACACACATATTACCACTTTGGAAGTGTCTCTCGCGCAAACTATTCAGTTAAGAAAAAAAATGATATTAGAAACCTCAATATCATTTTTAAAGACCTATCCATAGATACCCCACACGTATGGGTTTGATGAAAAAAGAATTTTGAGTTTTAGTTCTAAGTATGGGGAACCACCCAAATTTATTGTTTTTTTTTTTCTATTTTTGTGTAAAAATCTTAATGCGGTTCACAGAATACATCTACTTACCAAGTTTTAACAGTATAGTTCTTATAGTTTCGGAAAATAGCGGCTGAAACATACGGACGGACAGACAGACAGGCAGACATGACGAATCTATAAGGGTTCCGTTTTTTGCCATTTGGCTATGGAACCCTAAAAATTATGTTTCGACAAACTTTAATTACACCGTCGGATAGACGATATCAACTTATTCTCTAGCGTGAGTCTCCTGACGCACCCTTACTCATTTACGAGCTCACTACGAACTCGTACGGATTAAGACCCAGTCCCAGTAAGTGGAAGAGCACTTACAAATGCCTCATTTGTTCGACGACCCCGAATATATAAGTGTTTCTGTTTTAGATATTCAGTACAACCCTGTTAATGATGAATTCTCTTACAGAACAAACCTAGACTCGATTGAACCAGTTACCAAACGTAAAATTCTTTCGACTTGCCTAGTTATTTTTTGGGCAAAATGTTTATTGCAGCGTATTTGGTTGCCAGATATCTCGTGGGATGATAGTTAGTTGGACTTATGTTTTCTGCACTTAGCCTCATGATAGGGCCATTGTACGTAGGTAACCGGTTCATTTCATTGGTTACTCATACCATCCCAACTCCGTCCAGAAATCAAGGAGGCATCTGATGTTATTCAGCGCCTCTCTCATGGTTTGTTGATTCTTGAGGAGCCTTGTCCATTGGTCGCTCACGCTTTTGCAATGTAGAACCACGTGAGAAGGAGTCTCCTCGGCTTCCATGCAGCCCCTGCGTAGAGGACTGTCGGTAACACCGATATTGAAAAAGTCTTTGTTTAGCGGGCAGTGACCTGTTATTATGCCAACTATGTAGCGCAGGTTTTTCCTACTAAGTTGTAACAGCTTGTGCGACAGATTTGCGTCCAAGGATGTAAGAACATTATTGGTTTGTCTGCAGTCCGTTTGCTCTGCCCACTGTTTGTTATGTAGTTGTAAGGTTCTGTCACGTAACCACGTTTTGAGTTGTGTAAAAGGTATCGGTACAATTGGTTCGGGTCCCAAAATTTTGGCGCCCGATCCTCTCTTTGCCAACTGATACCTACCCGTTCCACCCGTATGGCTGCAGCAGCAGCTTCTTGTTGTATAACAAGATGAAGTGGTCTGAGATTAAGAATGACCTCTAGTGCTGTCGTAGGGGTCGTTTTCATACCGCCTTTGGTTGCCAAGCAGGCAAGGCGTTGCAAGCTTTGTAGTTTGTTTTTTACTGTGCTTAACTGAGTCCGGGGCCAACAAACTACTGCACCATACGTTAACATCGGGCGTATTATGGCTGTATAAACCATAAGGTTATGGATGACTTAAGGCCCCATTTCTTGCCTATTAGTCTTCTGCATTGCCAGAAGGTTGTGCATGCCTTGGTTATTTTTGTGCTTAGATGCTTACTCCAATTCAGCTTGTTGTCTAGAATTACCCCAAGGTATTTGACTTCGCTCCAGAGGGTAAGCTCAATGTCAAATAGTTTTGGCATGGTAGTCATTTGAATTTTCCTTTTGTTTGTGAAAAGGACCAATTCTGTCGTGTTGGGGTTTACCGTCAGCTCATGGTGGTTACACCATTCTTCCATGACTCTGAGGGCTAGTTGCATGCGAGTGCAGATAATGTTTTCTCAGCTGCCTTTGATCAGAATGGTGATGTCGTCTGCGTAACCAACTGTATAGTAACATCTGTCGTTAAGACGTTTCAACAGAGACGTTTCAACAGGTCATACACCACAATGTTCCACAGCAGTGGAGAGAGCACTCTTCCTTGTGGGCAGCCTTTGGCTACAAGGCCTCTTTTAGTGGTGTTAACTGTGAATTGTACTGCTCTGAGCTTCAGAAGTTGATCAATCCATCCACCGATGGTTTTTTCAACTCCAAATCTACTTAGAGAGCGGCTGATGCTGTTGAATTTCGTTTTGTCGAACGCTCCTTCTATGTCGATGAAAGCGCCTAGTGTCATTTACTTATCAGAGAGGGCAGCTTGTATAGCTCCTACCACAGCGTGTAGGGCTGATTCTGTTGATCTGCCTTTTCTATAAGCATGTATTTGGCGCTGCAATGGCATGCGCGTTAGTGCACCTTTCCTTAGAAACCTATCAGTTAGCCTCTCTAAAGTCTTCAGCATGAAGGAGGTCAGACTAATTGGCCGGTATGATTTCGCCTGTGTGTAGTCAGATTTACCAGGTTTTGGTAAGAATATAACCTTAACTTCTCTTCACTGGCGAGGTATATAGTTATGAGCTATGGAAGCTCTATATATATCTGCTAGATGTGGCACAAGTGTTGTTTGTCCCCATTTCAAAAGTGCTGGGAATATGTTGTCCAGGCCAGCAGATTTGAAGGGTTGGAAGCTTTCAATTGCCCACAGAACTCGGTCTGCAGTGACCATGGATTCGGCTATGTTCCAGTCTGTAGGGGTTGGTTCTTTGTGTTCTATATTTTCCCAGTTTGGGTTGTCAGTGACAACACATCCTGGAAAGTGTGTTTCGATAAGCACTTCACTTATTTCGCTATCAGAGGTCGCATATGTACCATCTTGTTTTTTTATTGAGCCCAGAGTTCTGTCATTATCCTGTGATAATATCTTTTTCACTCTAGCTGCTTCATTGGAGGAATTGATGTTGTCACAGAACCGCCGCCAGGATTCAGCTTTGCGATATCTTATGCGCTGATTGTAATGACACTGGCCTTGTTTGTAACGTTCCTAGTCTTCTTCAGCTTTAGTGTTTTTGGCTCGATTAAAGAGTCTTTTCAGATTGAGTTTAAGTTCCTCTAGTTCTGGCTCCCACCAGTGAGACTTTCCCCCTATGATTGGTGTTGTAGGGGTGCAGGCCTGCTGGTAGCTGTGTTGGATACACTTGGTTAGTGTGTCTATGTTGTGTTCTATGTTGTCAGTGCTGTTGGTCATATCTTTAAAGGTGATTATATCTACCTCATGTTGAAGTAGAGTCATGTACCTCGCAACGTCCGTCTTACGAGGGTTACGTTTTGGTTCCTGTTCCTTCTCATGCACTTGTATGGTGTAGCAGATTCTCCTGTGGTCCGCAAAGGATGGCTCAGCCGAGACGTGCCAATTTGACACAAACTCCGCTGCTCCGTCGAATGCGAGAGTTACATCTACTATGGTCTGGTATCTGGAATTAACAAAGGTGGGCTCCGAGCCCTTGTTAATTATAGATAGGTTAGTTGAGAATATGTATATACTCTGTTAAAGACTCACCTCTTTGGTTCGGTGTTGGACTCCCCCATAGAGGTTGCCGTGCATTTGCGTCAGCTGATATTATGATGTGCCAGCCGTGGTCTTCGCAATGTTGTACTAGTTCCTCCAGCTCCTTTGACGGAAGTTCTTTATCTCCGGGCATGTACACCGAGGCTAGTACTAGCGTTTGTTTGTTTGTACCTGTTTCAAGCCTTACAGCAGTAAGGTCTCTGGAACAGAAATTGGTTAGTAGCAAAGCTGGTCTGGGTATGTATATGCATGTTCTCAGTTGACGAGCTGAGATTTTATGTAGCAACTTACCTCCGATGTTGTTAAGACCACATATATTGTCTCCTCTAATCCACGGCTCCTGGATTAGGTCTATGGTCTTCTGGTCAACCTCCAGCAGTTTGCATAGGGTAGCCGTTGGAATTTGTTTGTGCTGGAGGTTGATTTGGATTACGTTAATCTAATAGGGTCCCGAGAATTTTACTATCCAAGGACTCCCCATCAGACGACGTGTGGTCGCTGGCATCTATGTCAGGTATGGAGTCCGTGTTTAGGTCCATAGGTGCCAGTTTTGAAGAAGCTAAGCCTAAGGTACTTGGGCCGGCAGATGGTGGAGCCTGGCCGGTGACTTTAGCTTCGTTTTTGTTGGGTTCAGCTGGGGATTCTGTGTCCGCCGAGTCACCCCCACCCCCAGCAGTGCCAAACCTAATATAGACACTGCCAGAGATGAAGGCAACACGGCGTTCTCTTTTCAGAATAGTTGCCACCTCCGATTCCGGAATGCCCAGGGTCAACTGCCAGGATTTGACATTGTACCAAGGGTTTTGCGCGGCCAGCAGGCGATGGGTTTTGTTAAGTCTACTCCGATCGATTTCGGCAACCAAAGCGAGGCACGGACTCGTTTCGCTATGTCTGACTGTCGGATAACAGTCAGTTTGGTTCCCGAAATTGGTGACTGTAGAGTAGCTACAGTAGTTTTAAGCCAGGTTAGTGAGTCATCATTCTCACACCACATTTTCAGAACGCCTTCTCTAATCCACGGCTCCTGGATTAGGTGACTGTAGAGTAGCTACAGTAGTTTGAAGCCAGGTTAGTGAGTCATCATTCTCACACCACATTTTCAGAACGCCTTCTGCGACGAAAGGCTTCCCTCTAAATGCAGGTGCAAATGGTGTCTCGTTGTTTGTTGGTGAGGCAAGCGCAGCTTTGATGATTCTTTCCTCAAGGGAGAGTTCGAGCTGCTGTGCTTGTTCTACCGTCAGGTCAGTGGCAGGTGTGGCAGCAATGGCTATAAGCAAGTGCGTTTTGCTCGCATTTGCATAGCTGGTTGTTGCCTTCCTTGGTGTAGGATCCAGCCTGGCGCGTTTCGGCCCGTCCCTTGGCGACAAGGTGTCATCGTGGCGCTCCCTCTTCGCCTTTGTCCGTCTGCTCGATGCGGTGCTAGCTGCCAGGAGGCGTTGGATGTGATTTGAGCGCTGGGCATAGCATCAGCTAGCTCGCGCAGGTTCAGAGCGTACGTCTGTGAAACTTTGCTCCCCCCCTGTGTGTTTTGTGTGTGTGATGAGTAGTGTAGGTGTGAGAGATGGTGTTAGATCATGTGTGTGTGTGTGTGTGTGTGTGTGTGTGATGAGTAGTGTAGGTGTGAGAGATGGTGTTAGATCGTGTGTGTGTGTGTGTGTGTTAGATCAAGTGTGTGTGTGTGTGTGTGTGTTTATGTGTGTGTGGGTAAGTGGACTGCATTTCCAAGTATGCCCGCTTTTGAGCCCATAGGCTTCTTGAAAAATGTAGGCCAGGGCCCTCCCCATTTATCCGGACTTGGGACCGGCACCGTCCAGCGTATACAGCACAAGTGCGTACACCTCTGCACGTGGTTGGGTTCGTGGGATGATGTTCTTGATCGAGACCTCGAACAAGATTGGTTAAAATTCAAAAGGGATCTGGTAAGTATTCAAAATGTCAAAATCCCCTAAATGTATTCTATCGCCCCAATCAGATTCCGGCTCACCATTCTGAAATTGGAGTTGTGTGGAGCTGTGCTCTTGCTGAAACTTCTACATCATGTTTGCCTTTGTCTTCAAAGGACCTTGCATGTAAAATATATTTTTGGAAGGACTGATAGTACCAAAGTTTTGTCTTGAATTAAGACTCCACCTCATACTTTACAAGTATTCGAAGCTCGTCTCTTCAATTCAAAATTCTTCGGTTCCTATTAATTGGCGACATATTACAGGACAACTCAACGCTGCAGATCTTGCGTCTCGCGGATTTTTTACTTCTGCTTTGCTATCTCATTCTATGTGGTGAAGTCCACAATGGTTATGTGCCCCCGAGTCATAGTGGCCAGAAACATGGTTGCAAATACCTGCTGATCTACCTGGAATTCGTTGTTCACTATTAGTGACATCAGAACTTATTCCAAATTGTAAATTTCTTCTCGAAAGATTTAGTTAGTACGATAGATTGATTGCGGTGTCGGCATGGATTCGGAGATTCATATTTAATTGTTGAAATAAAACGTCTCGGAGAACATTTAATGATTTGACTGCCCAAGAGAGGAAGGATGCCATGCTTTTTGGGTCTCTTGTATTCAAAATGAACATTTTAAAACTGAAATTAAAAGGTTTAATAGCGGTAAAACATTAAAAGGTTTAAATCTATTCCTGGACTCCAATGGATTATTACGAGTTCGCGGGCGTCTTAAAAATTCAAATTTAGACTTTGAAGCACGTCATCCCTTAGTGCTTCCTAAAGGAGGACATTTTGTGAATCTTTTGATATCGGATTTACATTTCAAACATTCTCATGTAAGCCCAAATGCATTATTAGCTATTTTACAACATCAGTTCTGGGTCCTGTCGGCAAACGTCACTTTCAAGTGCATTTCGTGTTATAATTTGAAAGGACTTACTTCCCAACCATTAATGGGTGGCTCGTCACAGGGTAGTTGCTGCAAGGCCTTACCATGGTGTAGGTACTGACTTTGCTGGACCATTTTATGTAAAATCACATAAGCTGCAGAACCCAAAAATCAGTAAAGTATAAATATATGTATTTACGTTTGCTTAGCTACAAAAGCCGTCCATTTGGAGTCGGCTGATCTGTCTACAGAAGGTTTAATTGCTGCCTTATCACGATTTGTCTCTCGACGCGGCTTGCCCGCTATCGTTCGATTAGACTGTGGTATCAACTTAAAAGGCAGTGACCTTCATAGCTCATGATTTATCACGGCGTGGCATTACTTCGATATTTAATTCACCAGGATGTCCATCTTGTGGAGGCTTATTTAAAGCGGCAGTTTAATCTGCCAGAACGCAATTAAAACGCATAATCGTTGAAACTGTCCTAACATATGAGGAATTAAGTACTACTGTTTTGTAAAATTGAAGGCGTCTTAAACTCCAGACCATTGTGTCCTTTGTCTTCAGATCCACGCCAGGACATTTTGTACTTGGACAACCTCTTTATGCTAACTTCATAAACTTAGTAGATTTCAACTTTTATAACAAATATCACAAACATTTTGGCGTCGTTGGCACTAAGAATATCTTCACTTACAACAGCGTCTGCACTGCTGAGACTCATCACTTCCTCCAAAGGAAGGTGATTTCGTGACGACGTGGACGCATAACTATTTTTTTTCCTGGAAAAGATAATGTAGTGCGGTTAGTGCGGCTAGGGGAACAATTGTACAACGCGCTGTGTCTAAACTATCGCGATTGCCTATTGATTAATTTGTTACAATATTTTTATTTTATGTTTAAGCTCTCAGAGACTGCTTTGGTGGGGGATTGTTTAGTTTTCATAATGCACGTTGGAACGCAATGGTATAAGTACCTTTTTTTTTGTTTTGAGTGTGTTGCACTGGCAATACTTAGCACAAGCCGGATATCGGTAGGAACTTGGCAAGTTGATTTAAATTTAATAATATATTTTAAGTTTATCATATTCATTACATCACACAGTCCTCGGACAGTAGTTCAGCAGTCATAGTAAAATATAAAATGAGTTTGAAGATAAAAACCTATGAAACTCGACGAAAGGTACAAACTACACTTACCAGTTAATTTAATTATATCATTCCCGTTTAGAGTAATGCTCTGCGTATCGCAAAAGTAACATGTGGGTAGTCGCGTAGACAGAAAAATAAATGATACATAAAGCAACGTAATAACTAAGATGTGGGTAGACGCGTAGACATAAAATAAATGATACATAAAGATACGTAATAACTAAGATGTGGGTAGACGCGTAGACAGAAAAATAAATGATACATAAAGCAACGTAATAACTAAGATGTGGGTAGACGCGTAGACATAAAATAAATGATACATAAAGATACGTAATAACTAAGATGTGGGTAGACGCGTAGACAGTAAAATAAACTATACATAAAGCAACGTACTCACTAAGATGTGGGTAGACGCGTAGACAGAAAAATAAACGATACATAAAGCAACTTAATAACTTAGATGTTTGTAGAAGCGTAGACAAAAAAAATAAATGATACTTAAAGAAACGTAATAACTAAGATGTGGGCAGACGCGTAGACAGAAAAATAAATGCTAGTATTGGGATTATAAACTGTAGGATCGTTTGGCCGAGGTGGACCCTTGTTGCAGCGGCGCTTAGTGGTGGACTACACTGACGTGACGTGGGCAGTGACTTAATATTGATATAATTGTATATCTAGCAATACATTAATGTAACTGACATTTTGTTAAGATCAAGTATAATTTGTCAAGAGGAATAAAACTTGTCGGATATAAAATTTTAGTTCTGTATTATACACTCCATCCCCCGTCGGAAATTCCCAAAACATAAACTTTTAAGCATAATTATACATAAACACGACAGTGTACTTACTACTAGATAGAAGGAATGTAATATTGATATAATTGTATATCTAGCAATACATTAATGTAACTGACATTTTGTTAAGATCAAGTATAATTTGTCAAGAGGAATAAAACTTGTCGGATATAAAATTTTAGTTCTGTATTATACACTCCATCCCCCGTCGGAAATTCCCAAAACATAAACTTTTAAGCATAATTATACATAAACACGACAGTGTACTTACTACTAGATAGAAGGAATGTTTGTAAGTTGCGGAGTCGTTGGAGTGCGTAAGTGACCTTACATATGTTTGTCGGCAGGTTCGTCCACCTGGGAGCTACCGCTGGCTGTGCGGGGGCCGCGCCCTGGCACGCTGCTCGCCCACATGGCGCGCACGCTGTGTCCGCACGACGCTGGGCCCAGTCAGTATCACAAATAATTCCTATCAACTAACAGTCCGAACGAACATTTTTGATTCATACATTAGATGTCATTGCAGATATTTAAATAAGTTAATTTAAAGAAAAAAAAATGTTCTGTCTAAGATATTGATGAAGTTCTATTATTGTAGTTTAAGCCGACTTAAAAAAAGGGTTTCCAATTCATGAGTTTTTTATATGTGTTGCTCTGTCTCATGTTCCGCGAAGTGCTATGTTCTTCTCCGATTGGTTTTATTATTGGCCAGAACAGTTTCTAAAACGGTCTCTGTACTACACGCGGCTACCTCTGTGTTTCTGTGTGTAGGCTAGTTGTCGATTTGTATCACTCGAAGCTCGTACGCTGCGTTGTCAGTATTATTCACCTGAGTTTGACGACTGACAAAGATCTAGAGCAATAGCCTATAGACGAACTAGTTATTTTGGGAGTCCTTAACTTTAGTCTTTAGTGGCTTAGTTCTCGAACCAATAACGTCGCAGGAATATCTGCTCTTGAATTTGCTCTGAACTATGGATTTTCTCAGCTAGTACTTTCTCCAACGAGAATACCTGATTTTTTTATACTACTAAGGTAGCAAACAAGCTTACGGCCGCCTGATGGTAAGCTGTCACCGCAGCCTATGGACCGACCCTTCAAAAATCTAATGACTTCATTCTTGAAGAACCCCATACTGTAGTCCTCAGAGAAAACCTTAGCAGGGAGCTCATTCCTCAACCCAATCATTCTTGAGATGAAGTTTCTCTAAAACTGCACTGTACGCGACCATTTAGGTTCTTTATTGTGAGAATGAATTCCCTGCCAATAGCGATAGGTGGGATGGTAGAAAGTAGCCGTGGGCATCATTTCGAACGATTCCTCAGGAAACATCCTATTGTACAAATAGTAGAACTAACACAGGGAAGCAAAGTCTCTGCTAAGACTTAAGGGTTCGATACGGCAAGTGAGTTAGGGATCGTCGACAATTCTCATAGGCCGTCGTTGAACCAAGTCAAAAGGCCAAGCTAGCATTCGGGTGCATCCGCCCAGAGACGGCAGCAGTACTCTATATGGAGTCGAATTTGTGACTTGTAAAGCAGCAACCTTTGCCCCGACGTGAAGTTCTGCTTCGCTCTGTTAAGTACTCCAAGTCCAAACGGACGCAGGTTTCACTTTGTCTTGTAAATTATCGCGGAACTGAACATCACTGGAGATGAACCAAGGATCCCAACGTTCTTTGGAGATGATAAGAGAAGTATTCTGAAATTGTGGGACCACAGTGGATGGGTCTTTTTTAGCGGTGAACGAGCAGATTCATGTCTTCCTAGGGTTGAATCGGACCAACTTTTCTCGTCCCTAGTCAGAATCCTTTGACATATTTGTCTCGATTTAAGACAGAAGTTCTTTGCGCATTTCCTCCTTAACGAAACGAGGGATGTTTGCACGACCCGTGTAATAAGCGTCTCCAGTACTGTTATCTGAATAGCAATGTTTGTTGTCATTGATATGCAGTAGAAATAGCGTTGGAGACCGCACAGAGCCTTGCGGGACACCAGCATTAATGTCCATGCTGTCAACGCAATTACCGTCGTATGCGTCTGTCGGACAAAAAGCCTCCCATTTTCACAAACCCTCGGGTACTTTGTAAGGTGGCAACTTCGATTGAAGACTCTGGTGCCAGACCCGATCGTACGCCTCTGTTATGTGTAGGCTACATGCCAATGACTTTCAATGGCTAGTGCCCATCGGTGTGTGAGATACACTGGAAGGTCACCAGTCGAGCGTCCGTGGCGAAAGCCATATTGACGGTCACTGACCAGGTCTTGTTTTTCTAGGTATCTTGGAAGTTCTATGTTGATCACACGCTCCATCACCTTGGAGTGGAGAGAGGCAATAGCGATAGGCTTGTAATTTGATGGATCTGATCTATCGCCCTTTTTTGGGCACCGGGTGCACATTAGCAGTCTTCCATGAAGGCGGAAATTGCCTAGTGTGGCAGGAAAGCACGAAGTGGCGCGTGAGTACAGGACATAACTATAGACAATAGACAGTTATTTATTTCACATTACACAAAAAAAATAACAAAATAAGCACATTAAAACAAGAACACTTAAACAAATCACAGTTAAATATGAGTTTTTATATCATGGGTGTCGTAGTGCAATGTGAAAAATGGACTCCGCTCAGCATATGCTGCAGCTCACGCAGTCGAACTATTTCCATATTATGATAGGTATATAATAAGCACTAAGTAAAATAGTCGTAAAAATATTATTTATCTTGATTTTTAATTATATAGACTAAAGTGACATTTGGTGGGTTGCCACCTTACGCTAACGTTAAAATAGTGTTGCACCTGAATGATTCAATCTTTTGTTTGGTTCAACTTTTTTTTGATTCATTATTTATATAATAAATGAGGTCTCAAAAAAGGTCCTAAGTGCTATAGGGTACATAAAATATGTCTTAGTCGGAAGAGATGGAAAAAATAAATAAAAACCGAATTTTCTTAATCACTATTTATTTCTGAATAATTACTTTCAGAATCCGAGTCGGTTACGCTTATAATGAATCTTTCTGTAACATCATCAATAAGGTGATCGAGTTGCATCATTTTGTTTTCTTCTTTTATAAGATTTTCGATACAACTCGACCGCCGTTGCGGCGTTATCAACTGTATCCCGTCACTAAACAATTGTTTAATTTCTGCCATTTTAAAACTTTTGTTATTTCTTGCGACATGCCCCTTTTACCTGTGCGCATACTTGTTCTATTGTATTTAGTTGACAGTGGTAAGGCGGCAGTCTTAGAACAGTGAAACTGTACTCGGCAGCAAGCTCATCAACTACATTCTTTTGATAATTAGCCTTTTCTTTTTTTAACTATTTTAATTAAATTTCTTTGAGTTGAGCCACTCTTGAATTTAGGCTTTACGCCACGCCGTAGTGGGAGTTTTTTTTACCTTACGAGAATGGTAAGGAGCATTATGTAACACCAAAACGGAATCCTTTTTTAATTTCGACAAAATTCCCTTTAACCACTCCTCAAAATGTTCTGCGTTCATCTTATTATGGTAGTCACTGGAATCTGTCTTTGACTCAAAAATCAACAGACCCCCATTTAACAAGCCTTCCTCGCTTCCAATGTGGCTAATTATAAAACGTCTTCCTTTTCCTGTAGGAGCTTTAAGACCCGTTGTTAAACCTTCGAGAAAGGCTTGTCGCGGCGTACAGTGGATCGACACATGGGGTCGGACATAGGGAATAAAAAAATCTAAAGTCTTTATTTGACAAAACTAATTGAGTCGTTACATTTGTATATAAAATTTAAATGATATTAAGTAATGTTTTTTTCATAAGGACGTATATCTTAAGAAAAAACTACCAAAAGTGTTATTTTTGTATGGGAGACATTAAATAAATTCGAATAACCTTTCATTTTGGCCCGTTTGTGTACTGAAACTTCGTAGCAGATATAGCGTGAGCATATGCTACATTTCCTTCAAAGACATATAATGCTTTTGCGATTGAATTCGCTTCCTTGCTGATTTCTTGAAAAATTAATTTACTATGCTGCTCTCAGTGTCACACGATTGCTAAATTTGCGAGCCGTTGCGTATTATGAAAACCGACCCTATATTCACATAGCTTTATTTAATTTTTAATTTCTTAATTATAATAAGAACAGCTTATATGTTAAGATCGTCACAGACGTAGCTTTAATCGTTATATTAATACGTAAAATAAAAAATTTGTACCCCTTTTAACAAAAATTACGTGAACGTACGAGTACTTATGAAAGGCACAGTTAAAGTTCATGCGGAGATGAGTGCAAAAAGCTAATATTTTTGTATAATATGCAATAGAAATAAATTAAATTCATAAAAAAACATTGCACACAGTTTTTAAAAGCGCCTACTCTAATATGCCTCTTTTGATATATTAAAAAAGGTTTCGGTGACTACAAAATGTTTGAAGCAACATTTTACTTGTGTTTCATCATTATTAATAAGGAAATAATAAGCATAACAACGTTTGTAAATTAAATCCCTATTTCGTGAAATTGCTGTAATCTGTTTGTTTTAGTTGAGTGTTTTATTTGTTTATTTAGTTGAGAATTTTAAGTTATTCTTACTTTTCAAAGGTGTTATTGTGTTAAAGTTTTCTCACATGAAATTACCACTTAGTATTATCAAAATCATCGAATCGACGTTTTTACGAACTATAGCTATAGCTACAGCTTGCTATAGCAAACGTGTAAATTAAGGAGTTCCGCGCCGATAACCAAATTTAGGGCGGGCGAAGCCGCTGGCAAAATCTAGTTTAATATATAAAAATATTTTAATAACTATCGCCGTTATGCACACTTGCTTTGGGTATTCACAACGAGTGATCGTTGAACCACAACTACAAAACTATGCGCTACGCTTGCAACATTTTTTTAAAAAAAGGCCGATAGCAGCTGTTATTTTAGTCTATATAATTAAAAAATCAAGGTTTAGGTTTTTACAGTGATATAAGTTTAACATTTTTACCGGCTTATGTTTAAATTATCTTATTATTTATAGGTTTTTTTTTAAAATTTTAATTTATTTTTATATTATATATTATTAATCTCTGGAGTATACTGTTTAAGTACCACTGCTGGTATGCCGTCCGGCCAGGCCTATGTTATGGAGATTTCCGGCATGGTCTTACCGCACCACGGTATAGTAGGTGGTATAGCGCCTTCGTCGTTCATATTCGAGTTTGAGGCAAAATGACTGCCACTATGAGCTAAGTAATCAATAACGACGACTGGAAAAAGTTTCCTCGGCAGCTTTAGCAAGCGACCAGAAAGCACGTGTTCCGGGATAGCTCGCAGTAGCCGACCCATTTTTCCAATTAATTTGAATTTAGCCCTGGCAGTTGCTTTCTTAATTAACCTCGAGGCAGCATTTAATTTGCGTTTTAAAATATTCGGATCCTTATTATTACAAGTCGTAATATACAGTTTGCTTCAGAATTTAAGACCTCTGCAAGACCACAATCAAACCACGGTCGTTTTTTTACGTTTCACGGCAGCTACTTGCGGGTTAGCAATAAAACACTCCATACCATTGTCTTAGTGACTGCGGATGCGCAGACGTTGGGATCTTTTGAGCTAATGCAGAGTTGCCTTCACGGGTAATTCATCCATCTGCCGACTTAAGCCGGGGTCCCACGGCCCGGTGCGGCCTGTCGCCTGCCGAGCCGCCCATATCTGTCGAGGCCTGGCGCGGCTTGTGTCGAACGTCCACACGACGCGGCTGGTGTCGAACGTTCACACGTCGCGGGTCTACCCGGCTATCTTTAATCCTACACCATTTACCGAATTTAGGATCTATGGAACCACGGGAAAATTTGGCATGGAGATACTGTGAGTCTAGGGGAAGGATATAGGCTACTTGAAAACTAAGTGTGATTCGTTTTTTTTTTACTTTAGTTTGTTAACGCCATCTCTATTTTAATATTAACATTACGTACACATGTACAATTGATTAGAAGTGGACTGCGGTTCTTGTACCCGCCTGACCTATCCTTGTGGTGCACCTACATCGCGACAGAGGGCATTAGCCGTCTTGAAGACCGCAAGAATAGAAATTTGCTATCGTCATCAGTGCAATGACAGCAACCATATGATCGATACTCGCCGCGCGTGTTTATCTAGGTTAATATCTCAGAGCAGCTGATCGCTCGCATAAGAAAGTATCTACGCCCTGAAGGATTATCTTAAGGTTAGTTCGAATCGTAGCTTTCGCTACAAAGTCGAAGGCACTCTCTCTTCCCCCCGTCCTATAGAAGCAGGAGTCCCGCAAGGATCCGTGCTCGCCCCCATCTTGTACCTTCTGTACACTAACGATATCCCTAAAACGATAGGTACCAATCTAGCCCTCTTTGCGGACGATACCGCTCTCTATACCACAGATAGGCAAGTGAGTCGAATCACTGAGAGACTCCAACCCGCTATCACCGCCCTAGGCGAGTGGTTTCGGAAATGGAGAATCGAGGTGAATCCCGACAAAAGCTCTGCCGTCCTTTTTACCTTAGGCCGCCCTCCGCGGCCTCCTCCCCTCTCTCTTTTCGGTCGTGCCATTCCCTGGCAAAATAAGACCAAATATCTCGGTGTGACCATGGATAGTCGTTTGAACTTTCAAGCTCATACCAAAATAGTCAGAGACCGAGCCGCTTGTGTCCTCGGTCGTCTCTATCCCATGATAGGCAAGTATAGTAAGATGTCGCTTAGAAATAAGCTAAATCTTTTCACAACTTGTATCCGCCCCATACTAGCTTATGCTAGCGTAGTCTTTGCGCTGTCCAAGCGCAATCTCCACAAACTCAAGACCCTCCAAAACCGCTTCCTTAGAGCGGCCTCTGGAGCCTCTGGAGCCTCTTGGTACGTTTGCAATGCGGACCTACACAGAGACTTCGAACTTCCCACGATTCCCCAATACTTTAAAGACTTGGCAGTCCGCTTTTTCGAGCGTACGCAAAATCACCCGAATCGATTAATTGTGCAATCCACAACGTATCGTCCCCCCGATCGACCCGGTCACGGTCGTAAAACTATTGTTAGGCGGCCTCGGCACGTACTAACGTCCCCAGATGACGATCTCGCTGTCCGGATAGCGAGATTAGTCTCTACGACCTCCCCGAATAGGGCCTCCCTCCAAACACGACGCCGACGTCCCCGGGTTCGTCGGCGCCCACAAGGATACACTAGGTATCAAAGAGTGCCGGGGCGCTTCTCGCCCCCACTCAATCGCAATCGTACCCGCCTAACGGGGACCTCCCCTCCTGGCGGTGACTCACCTTCGGGTTCGAGACTCACGCCAGTCGAAGGGACGCCCCCGAGAGCGACAACCCAAGCCGAGGCTTCCCCCGCGGGGAGCCCTTGAGCGTTGGGCGCTATATGGGCTGAGGCTCCTTCAGAGTCTCGCCCCAAAAGTCCGGTGGAGCAGTAATGGCTGCAACAGCTAACTGCATAGTCAGCTCAGGAAAAAAAAAAAAAAAATTAAGGTTAGTGCACTCTCCTTTAACTTCCAAATTCCCTTTTAATTTTTTTTATATATTTAATTTCGCATACAGTCCACTTTATTATTCGAAGATTTAATAATTAATTAACATTATTGGTCCATACGATCTCGGATAATTTACCCGCCCTTATTAGGTCGCCTTTATATATCTAATAAGTGTTTTTAGTTTTTATTCCGCGCTGCAACATTGCGTTGCGTATTTTACATCTAAAATATACCTATAAATTTATATGTAATTACCTTAATTTATATGTAACTAGCTGCTGCCCGCGACGTCATCTGCGTGAACGCTATGCTATAAGATCACTTTTTGTGAAAAAAACCATAGCGCGATCTAATTCGACGCCAACGCCATCGTCGCAAACGAATTATAACACATATAAGTTATGACTTTACACGATTTTTTAACGTAAAATAAATGGCTATGTGTGAGTAGAATAATTAATAATTAAGAAGCAAGTCAACTATGCGTCGTTAGATAACACATTGTTACAGAATGCGTTGAAGAAATAAAGGTTCACTGCTCGTTCCCCGTAGGTGATCATCCATCTGCCGACTTAAGCCGGGGTCCCACGGCCCGGTGCGGCCTGTCGCCTGCCGAGCCGCCCATATCTGTCGAGGCCTGGCGCGGCTGGTGTCGAACGTTCACACGTCGCGGGTCTACCCGGCTATCTTATTCGACGCCAACGCCATCGTCGCAAACGAATTATAACACCTATAAGTTATGACTTTACACGATTTTAGAAATCTAATCTAGAATAATTAATAAATAAGAAGCAAGTCAACTATGCGTCTTTAGATAACACATTGTTACAGAATGCGTTGAATAAATAAAGGTTCACTGCTCGTTCCCCGTAGGTGATAGCGTGATAATATGTGGCCTATATGTTGACCCGACTTCTTAATAATATTCGTGCCAAATTTGAAGTAAATCCATGCGGTACTTTTTGAGTTTATCCCGAACATACATACAGACAAACAGACAAAAAGTCTAAAAACTATATTTTCGGCTTTGGTATCGATTGCAGATCATACCCCAAGTATTCTTTTAAAAAAATATTCAATGTACAGTTTTGACTTTCCTACGATTTTATTATATGTATAGATTATATCGACACTCGAAATATTCATATACAATATACATTTCATTATTTATATGGGAAAAAATTGGTGTAAAAAAATTGCTTCGATTGCTGTTAACTAACTAACTAAAAATAAGTACTCACGCCTTTTACTGACACGCCACGTTTAGTTTTTAGACGTTTGAAAGTGACCGTTGAAGCAACCGCGCCGTTTTATCAAGTTACTCGCACGCATACCTACCGCTACCTTAAAAAAATATTAATATTTTAATTTTGTCAACTTGCCTATTAAATACGCACAATGTCTAAACCTCAAAATAAAGATATTGAGGAAACTGAGGATGTTTCCTTACTGATGTTGGAAGCAAAACGCAGTGTTCTTTTTGAATACTTGCAAAATATTTATGAATCGTCAAAAACTTTAAATAAGGAAACGTTTCTTAGTAAATGCAGTAATATTGCCGCCATTCGTTCTGAATATATGCAAGTACTAGACGAATATAATTCGCGTTTGCTTAAGGTTTACCCAAAGGCTACACCAAATTTTAAGAGCCTTATTTAATTTGAAGAATTATATTGTCAAATAAATTTTGTAATTGATAAGCAAAACGAAACCAATCCTCAACATTCTGATATTCCTCAGAAAAGTAAACCTTCGTTACCGCCTGCTGAGCTAGTTAGTTTTGCTGGTGATATTCGCTCTTGGCCATTATTTTATGCTAATTTTTAGTCCACTATACATCGCTCTCAAATGCTGAGAAATTATATTATTTATTGGAAAAATTATCGGGCAAAGCCCAGTCTGCCTACGTCGGCGTCACACCGAGCGCGGACAATTACCAGCTGATTTGGCAAACGCTCGTTGAGAAATATGAAGATAAACGCATGCTAGCCTCCACGTACTTAAATCAAATGTTTGACCTTAAACCTTTAACCGACGCGTCCCCTAACAATTTTGATATGTTTTTTGATAGATTTATTAATGCAGTCCGTGCCTTAAAAAATTTAAAGGTTGATGATGATCTCGCGGATTTAATAATATTACACGTTGCGCTTAAAAAACTAGACCCTGAGACAGTTCCGTACATTTGAAATGAACACCAAATCCTCAGGAACTCCTACTTTCAATGACTTAATTGAATTTGTTCAAAACCAGTCTTGTACAGTGCTATAGTTCTACTTGCTACGGCTGTTGTCACTGCGCGCGACCGTTTTAATAATGAACATTCTTTAAGAATTTTGCTTGACACAGCGTCGCAAGCAAATTTTATTACGAAGGAATGTTGCGAATGCTTAGGTTTACAGCAACAACAAATGCCGCGTATTGCAGTAAGGGGTTTCGGTGGCTCAGAAAAATTTAGTGATTGCACGGTATGTTTCGAGTTTGGTTCTCGTTTTAATTCTAATTTAAAATTTAGTATTTCATTCATGGTTGCTGACCGAATTACTGAAAACTTACCAACCGCTTTGATTGATGTTTTCGCTCTTCCACATTTAGAAAAACTCCCGCTCGCTGATTGTACGTTTGCGACTCCTAGTAAAATTGACGCTTTGATTGGTGCATCGCTTTTCCCGCATTTATTGTTACCTAACATAGTAGACTAGTGTTGCCCAAATCGGTCTTGGTCTTGCAGTCTTGGTCTTGTTCTTGCAAATTTGCAAGACCAAGACCAAGACCGCCTAATTTTAGCAAGACCAAGACTGACTGCAAGATTTAAGCAAGAACAAGACCAAGCCTGCGAGACTCTTGGGTCTTGCAATTATTCTAAGTAAAAGTCTAGTTGAAAATAGGAAAGCGGCAAAAATCAAAGATGTCGGAAGTCTATGATTGAACGGGCTGGTTATCAATAATGATAGGGTCAAAGTAAATAATTAGGATTAAAAATGTCGTTCATACCTTCTACTTGAATATCCATGGCACAACAATATCACAAACAATCAATTTCTAAGAAAAACGACACTTTGGAAACAATAGAAATTTGGAAACAATAGAAATTTCGGAGAAAAGATAACGCTAATGAGCACTGAGGAAATGTTACCACTTTGGATACAAAAAATGATTTGTGCTATGTTTGTTATTGCAATTTCTTTTATACTGGGGGTTAGTTTAGTTATTTGTCTACCCTGAAATCGATAAATAACATAGTAATTCGACCATCGATATTTCAACCCTATGACCTATGGCGGGACCACTGTGCGGCGGCTTCTTTCGGCGGCCGTCAGCCTAAAGGCGGCTTCTTTGAGTCGGCCGGTGCGCTAAACATTAAGGATTGCGGTGCTTTTGTATTTTGTAGTAGGCACGTGCCAAATGGACTATAAAAAGAAGTATTTATTTTAATTCCAATCGTTTCCAATTGAGCTTTGCTTCGAGTCTAATGTGATAATTGTTTTTACTCTAATCCTTGTTGTTCTCGGCAAACTTATCAGGTTTATAATTTAACATGAGTGACGAAGATTCAAACAGTTCTAGTCGAAGTAGTGAAAGTTGGAGTAATACATCTAAAAGACCTTAAAGCAAATTTGATGAGTTTTTCGAAATAATTCATGCATCCCAAATTGCTTTGTGTAAATTGTGTCAACATAAAAAGGTTGAAATAAAAATGAAAAATAGAAACACTTCAGGCTTAAGGAAGCATCTAATATCTTGTCATAAAAAAGAATCACAAATCTTTCTTCCTGAAAAACCAAATATAAGTGGAAATATCAAAAGCTTTTTAATAACCGCTGGGAAAAGTACACAGGTAAGAAAAAATATACTTATTATCTCACAATTACATAACGCATTATGTAGGTAAGTAGCGGCCCGCCCCTGCTTCGCACGGGTGGACATTTATTTTTTAAATATTTTGCAATAAACGTAGACTATTAACGATAAGCGTAAAGTAAATGTTGTGCACGCCTCTCCTCGTACGTCAATCAGGTATTGAAACAGTCTTGTATTCGAATTTTTTTATTTGGATAAAGATTAATACCAATTTTCGAATTATGTTAATTAGTACTTGGCGGCACGGCGTTATTTTAACATGAAAAATTTGTAATTGTAACGTAACTTGAATAGTTAGACATGGTAGATATTGATGTCTTCTATAAAACTGTATTACAGACAACAGCGCATCACGCTATCCATTTCCAATATAAGTTGAACCCTGTTTTGAATCAAACGTCTTATTGACGTAGTTCAGCTTATGCTGGAGATGTGTAGCTCGACCTGCTGTCGACTGTACATCACTTTGCTCTATTGAAAATAGTTTAAGCAGCGTACGCGGAAAAAGGAATTTATGCTTATGTTAATTTAGAATAATGTAGCATTTTATAATGAAAGAATTTTTGAAATCGGACCAGTAGTTTTTGGGTTATTTCGTAACAAACATACATTCATACAAATCTTTCCTCTTTATAATATTACTCATTCATAAATTATTTATTAATTATTAATAATATTAATATACTGTAGATTATGGTGTTAAATATGTATTTATAAATCACCCATATTTTCATTTGTTTTTATAATCGGCGAGAAACAACTACTTTATTTTGGTAAACTACTGTATTAATTAAGTAGGCATATACTTAATTTTTAAATGACTTCTTCTGAATAACAATCCTTTTTAAAAAACCTATTCTTTATTTTTTCATGTTAGTTTTATATAGGTATAATTAGTGCTAAGATTTTTAACAACATTTGCAACATTTATTTTGCGTAAATAAACGGATTATAGTTATTTTATCTTATCTTATCACTATCACCAAAAGAATCCGTGCCCTTGATACAGCTTAACCCATGGGGCGACCCATGGGGGAAGTACCTTAAATATTGTAGGATTTGAAGGTGGAACAATTTACTGTACGCACTTATATCGAGTGTGATAGATATCGTTTTATTAATAAATATTAACACATGATTTATTGTTTTTTTTTTCAGTCTGAAAATAGCAGCGATAACATAATGACAGCTACAGTTGATTGGATGGTGAAAAAATATCTTCCCTTCTCATTTTTCGATGACGAAGCTACACAATTTTATTTTCGATTGATTTGCCCAAATATGGTGTTTCCTAAAAGGTCCACACTTAGAAGGAAGGTCAAAGAGCAATTTGAAGAGCTTCAATTGAATCTTAAGAAAGAACTACAACAATTCTCATCTAAAATGTCATTTACCATTGATGGATGGACGTCAATCGCTGGTAGGAGTTACTACGGGATCTCTATTCATTATATAGACAATGAATGGAAATATCGATCTGTAGTCCTTGATTTTATACCATCACGCGGTCGACATACTGGGGAAGATATTGCAACGATTTTCCATGAATGTTTATTGGAGTATGACATAATTGATAAAATACAGGGTATCACGGTTGACAACGAAACTGCAAATACCAAATTCATGTATGAACTGGCCAAACAGCTGCCACACTTTGATTCAGACAATCAACATTTCCGGTGCTTTGCTCACATTTTGAACCTTGGTGTACAAAATTTATTAAAGAACTTAGCATTACACTGTGAAACTGACAGTAACACACAAGAAGAGCAGTATCAAGACTATGAAGACGAAACTGAGGAAGATGAAGAATATACGCCAAATATTGCTGACTCACGTACAGCTATAACAAAATTACGCAGTATTTGCAGTAAAATAAAATAAGTGAAATATTGAAGAGGAAGTTTCAGTCTGCTTCTGAAGCAGCTGGTGTGCCATCAAATCTGAATCCCATATTAGACTGTCCAACAAGATGGAATTTTACACATGATAAGATTGGATTTGGTTTAACAGTGAGAACTGGCATAATATGATGAAGGTGAAGACGTAATAGACTTTGATAAACTGTATGCATGTCCCTCGACGTCATCTGGACCTGGATCTTGTCTTCAAGGCTTAGTTATTGAAGAGTTGGAGGAGTACCTAAGTAAACCCAGAGCCGTCAGCTCAGAAGACATTTTAGAGTGGTGGAGGACGCATGAGACAGAGTATCCGGTTTTATCGAAGATGGCCCGTGATTTTCTTTCAATACCTGCAACTTCAGTACCTGCTGAGAGATTATTTTCTAAAGCATCATTAGTAATTAGAAAACATAGAAATAGGTTAAGCGATGAGTCAGCCAGGTGGTTACTTTGTATTAATTCTTGGTCAAAAGAATTAATATAAAGTAACAGTAATGTCAGCTATTGTGTACTGTTCTGTAATTTCATTTGTGTTGTATTTTTATTTAAATAAATGGTTAATTCAGTAAATTGTATATCTAATTTTTTTTTCCATTTCATATAAGGTGAGGGTCTATCAATCTCTTTCTAGACAGATAATGTTCTTTAAAATACAGTCAAGTTAATGTCATTAATTGGTTTTCTATGTCGAAACCGTGTTTTAGTACATTGAAGATTATTAAATG
The DNA here is from genome assembly GCA_946406115.1 of Apoda limacodes. Lineage (NCBI taxonomy): Eukaryota > Metazoa > Arthropoda > Insecta > Lepidoptera > Limacodidae > Apoda > Apoda limacodes. Next base: position 608,614 of record OX291555.1, read on the forward strand.
TTAACGTTTATTAAGAAACAGACTGACTCCCGCGCGACACAGTTGATAGCGCTCAGTTGGTTAGTTAGTTAGTTAGAGTATTGGCACTGACCGCTTAGGTCGTGGGTTCAAACCCCAACCGGTGTCAGTTGTTTTTTTGAATTTTTCATGAAATGTTTAGACATTTATTAATTTATAGTTGGTCTTTACCATGGCAATGTTAATTCGAGCTCAAAATGTACCTACTCTGTTGCGTTGTTCTAATATCTAAAGTAACGTTTAATAAATAGCGACAAGCTAATAGGTAATTGCAAGACTTGCGAGACTCTTGCTGCAAGACCAAGACCAAGACTGGGAGTGCAATACCAAGACCAGGTGTATTGATGCAAGACCAAGACCAAGACTGGCCAAGTCTCGTCTTGTTCTTGCATTTGGGCAACACTATAGTAGATGGTAACATGTCAGCACCTCCCGCTATAGAAACGGTATTGGGCTATATCATTATGGGGTCCGTACCGACTTTATCGCCGAACCGCCCAGGTTTTTTAGCCATATGCTACGCAAACGCTTTATGTGTCTCGAACGCAAGCTCGAAGCTTCTCCTACATTAAGAGCATCTTATGATGATGTAATTAAAGAGTACATTGGAAAAGATTACATAGTTGCCGCGCCTCCAGATGACTCCGAGAGCACTTTGCTCCCGCTATACGTTATCTCGCACCACGGTGTCATCCGAGAGGATAAAATTTCTACTCGTTTACGCATTGTAATTAATTACGCATTGTAATTAATTGTCGCCAGCAGTGCAGATTATTGTGAAGGATTCTGACCGTCGCTATCAACGTGTTTTTTACCGCTTTACTCCCGATGACGTACTGGTCCGGTGGACCGTAAACAGGGTTTGTTTCAGCTTAAAATCTAGTCCCTTTCATGCATTGCGCACCGTTCAACAGCTAATCGCTGATGACGGCTCGAAATACCCTTGTGCGAGCGAGATAGCTTCAACTTCTCTTTACATGGATGATATTGCATTTTCCGTAAAGACTGAAGAAGAAGGAGTCACCGCTTTCAAGGAGCTGATAGATTTATTCAAAGGAGCTCAATGGGACTTGGTCAAGTGGAATAGTAACTCAGCAACCGTATTAGACAGCATTCCCGTGTCACAAAAACTTCTGATTTAGGCATTGCAGATGGCATCACTGTTACTTTATTCGGGTTCTCAGATGCAAGCGAGAACGCTTACGGGGCAGTAGTTTATATACATGTTAAATCTGCCACGGGAGAAAACACTGTGCGTTTGGTTTGTGGTAAATCGAAAGTGACTCCTTCACCGCCGCTAACTATTGCTCGACTAGAGCTCTGTAGGGCCGTTTTATTGTCAAAATTACTACGCACAATTTTAAACAATTATAGTAGCCGCTTTTCACCAAACGTGTACGCTTACATTGATTCAAAGGTCGCGCTTTACTGGATCAAAAGTTCTCCGCACCGTTGGCAACAATTTCTTGCAAATCGAGTCGTGCAAATAGCTGAAAATATTCCGCCTTAATGTTTTGTTCCTGATTTGCTAAACCCAGCTGATAGCTTATCTCGCGGGAATACCTCTCTAAAATTACTATCACACCCTCTGTGGCTTCGTGGACCTCATGGGCCGCTATGGATCCTTCAGTGTGGCCAATCGAAGAAGTTATCACTCCAATTACTGGTGATATACCGAAACAAAAGTTATTTTCTCACTCAGTTATTACTCCAGAGAATGATTCTATTATTTATGACCTGGCTCAACGCATACGCAAACGCTTTATGTGTCTCGAACGCAAGCTCGAAGCTTCTCCTACATTAAGAGCATCTTATGATGATGTAATTAAAGAGTACATTGGAAAAGATTACATAGTTGCCGCGCCTCCAGATGACTCCGAGAGCACTTTGCTCCCGCTATACGTTATCTCGCACCACGGTGTCATCCGAGAGGATAAAATTTCTACTCGTTTACGCATTGTAATTAATTACGCATTGTAATTAATTGTCGCCAGCAGTGCAGATTATTGTGAAGGATTCTGACCGTCGCTATCAACGTGTTTTTTACCGCTTTACTCCCGATGACGTACTGGTCCGGTGGACCGTAAACAGGGTTTGTTTCAGCTTAAAATCTAGTCCCTTTCATGCATTGCGCACCGTTCAACAGCTAATCGCTGATGACGGCTCGAAATACCCTTGTGCGAGCGAGATAGCTTCAACTTCTCTTTACATGGATGATATTGCATTTTCCGTAAAGACTGAAGAAGAAGGAGTCACCGCTTTCAAGGAGCTGATAGATTTATTCAAAGGAGCTCAATGGGACTTGGTCAAGTGGAATAGTAACTCAGCAACCGTATTAGACAGCATTCCCGTGTCACAAAAACTTCTGATTTAGGCATTGCAGATGGCATCACTGTTACTTTATTCGGGTTCTCAGATGCAAGCGAGAACGCTTACGGGGCAGTAGTTTATATACATGTTAAATCTGCCACGGGAGAAAACACTGTGCGTTTGGTTTGTGGTAAATCGAAAGTGACTCCTTCACCGCCGCTAACTATTGCTCGACTAGAGCTCTGTAGGGCCGTTTTATTGTCAAAATTACTACGCACAATTTTAAACAATTATAGTAGCCGCTTTTCACCAAACGTGTACGCTTACATTGATTCAAAGGTCGCGCTTTACTGGATCAAAAGTTCTCCGCACCGTTGGCAACAATTTCTTGCAAATCGAGTCGTGCAAATAGCTGAAAATATTCCGCCTTAATGTTTTGTTCCTGATTTGCTAAACCCAGCTGATAGCTTATCTCGCGGGAATACCTCTCTAAAATTACTATCACACCCTCTGTGGCTTCGTGGACCTCATGGGCCGCTATGGATCCTTCAGTGTGGCCAATCGAAGAAGTTATCACTCCAATTACTGGTGATATACCGAAACAAAAGTTATTTTCTCACTCAGTTATTACTCCAGAGAATGATTCTATTATTTATGACCTGGCTCAACGCATGTCTTCCTGGAGTAAGCTTTTGAGGGTTATTGTTTATATGTACAGATTTCTCAAACTTTTGCCCAATCGTGTATCTGCCTCTGTCACTGTCAGTGACTTAGAATTCGCTGAAAATAAATTACTGATTGTTTTACAAAATAAGTATTTCGCAGAAGAAATCGTTAATTTAAAAACAGAAAAATTATGTTCTATCACAATAAATAAATTGCGTCTTTTTTTACATGAAGGACTGGTTAGAACCGTTGGCCGCCTTAATAACTCAGAATTATCGTTTAATAATAAACACCCAATAATATTACCGCGTCATGACCATATCATTAATATACTGATCGATTATTACCATAAAAGGTATTTACACGCCGGGCCAGAACACTTCATGTCTTTATTAAGACAGAAGTTTTGGATATTGTCTGCTCGCCGTATAATACGGCAAAGAGTGCACCAGTGCGTTAGGAGCTTCCGGATGTCACCTCGTCCCGCTTATCCGCTGATGGCTGACTTACCTAACACACGCGCTAGGCAGGTTATAAAACCGTTCACTCATACGGGTTGCGATTATGCCGGCCCTATTTTATACACTCCGATTCGTCGCCGAGGAACGCACAGCCAAAAGGGCTATCTCTGTGTGTTCACATGTTCACTACTCGCGCTGTCCACATTGAGGTACCTACAGATCTCAGTACGGTGAGTTTCTTGGCTGCACTAAAAAGATTTCTCGCACGCCGTGGTCCCGTAGAGTGCATTATAACGGTAGTAACTTTCAAGGCAGTAGTGCTTATTTACGCGATTTATACAAATTGTTAAATAAAGAATATCGCTTGCGATGCGCATAAATTGGGAATTCAATTGTCCAAACGCACCGCATTTTGGCAGTTGTTGGGAGAGTATGGTCAAAATTATTAAAAACCATTTGTTTAAGGTCATTGGACAACAGCTCCTGTCGTACGAGGAGCTAATTACGATTGTAGTTCAGATAGAATGTCTACTGAACTCAAGACCGCTCACAGTTCTTAGCTCGGACCTCCTCAGTTTGCTCAATAGACACTCGCTCGATGGAGAATCGAGTATTTGCAGGGACTTCAAGTTAGAGAGAAGTGGAACACCCCCAGTGTCCCCATAGTTCCGGGAACAGTGGTAGTTATTATTACCGATAACGTGCCTCCTCTAGCTTGGCCTTTGGCGATCGTCGAGAAGGTTCACCCTTCTAAAGATGAAGTTATCCGCGTAGTCTCTGTAATAGCAGTCTGCTATGAGCACATACCTTAGTCCGGTTGTACGCTTATGTCCGCTTCCAAATCAGTAGACATACAATAATAGGGATAAATTACTATATAATTATTGTTATAAATAAATTTATTCATTTTATTAAATTTAATATAAGTTAATTTATCGCTATTCATTTATACGCGTATTATTTATTGTAATATTTTATGATTGTATAGTATGTAAGTTTATTTAAAGGTGACCCTTTAAGGCCGGGTGGAAATGTTAACGCCATCTCTAACTTAATATTACGTACACATGTACAATTGATTAGAAGTGGACTGCGATTCTAAGTGCCCACCTGACCTATCCTTGTGGTGCACCTATATCGCGACAGAGGGCATTAGCAGTCTTGAAGACCGCAAGAATAGAAATTTGCCATCGTCATCAGTGCAATGACAGCAAGCACATGATCGATACTCGCCGCGCGTGTTTACCTAGTTAAATATCTCAGAACATACACGAAGCAGGAACATTGACACGGGAGAGCCAAGAGCTTGTCAAGAGAAGCGCGTATTTGTTGACTGGAGAAAACATGTACGGTCATTTGCAAAAGTCCATACATAGTGTAAAGGTTAAAATTACATGAAATCATTCTGTGAATTTCGCACTCACACATTAACATTATCAAAACTGTCAATAATATTAACCTTAAATCGACAAAATTAGGTTTAGTTTTCTTTATACTAACCAGTTTATTTAAACCGTTCTTATATATATTGGTTTCTCAACCTAACAAATTAATTAGGTGTAAACTGCAGTGTCGTTCTACATAGGTATTGTTTATTTCGCATTAAATGTTATCTACCCGGTGGTGTGATTCATAGGCGCTGCGACATAAATCAAGCTATTTCCGTATTGAGTTTTTTTTTTTTTTTTTTTTTTTTTTTTTTTTTTTTTTTTATATACCACTAAGGTGGCAAACAAGCTTACGGCCCGCCTGATGGTAAGCGGTCACCGTAGCCTATGGACGCTTGCAACACCAGGGGTATCACTTGCGCGTTGCCGACCCTTCAGAAATCTAATAACTTCTTTCTTGAAGAACTCCATACTGTAGTCCTTGCAGAAAACCTTGGCAGGGAGCTCATTCCACAACTTAAGCGTTCGCGGGAGGAAGTTTCTCTGAAACCGCACTGTACGCGACCATTTAGGTTCTAAAGTGTGAGAATGAATTCCCTGCCGATGGCGAGCGGTGCGATGGTAGAAAGTAGCCGTGGGCATCATTTCGAACAATTCCTCAGAACACAACCCATTGTACAAGCGGTAGAACACACACAGTGAGGCAAAGTCTCTCCTCAGACTTAAGGGCTCGATACCGCAAGTGAGTTTGGGATCGTCGACAATTCTCACAGCCCGTCGTTGAACCGAGTCAAAAGGGTCAAGCTGGTATCCGGGTGCACCTGCCCAGAGATGGCAGCAGTACTCCATATGGGGCCGAACTTGCGACTTGTAAAGTAACAACCTTTGCCCCGACGTGAAGTACTGCTTCGCTCTGTTGAGTACACCAAGTTTTTTGGACGCCAGCTTTACCTTATCTTGTAAATGATCTCGGAACTGAACATCGCTGGAGATGTCGACACCAAGGATCCCAATGCTCTTGGAGATGGAGAGGGGAGTGTTCTGGAATTGTGGGACCACAGTGAATGGAGTTTTCTTAGCGGTGAACGCGCACACTTGTGTCTTTGTAGGGTTGAATCGGACCAAGTTTACCCGTCCCCAGTCAGAGACCTGGGACAGTGTGGTCTCGATTTGAGACACAAGTTCTCCGCGGTTTTCCTCCACAAGGGAACGAGGGATGTTTGCACGACCCGTGTAAAAAGTGTCTCCAGTACTGTCATCTGCATAGCAATGTATGTTGTTGATGTCCAACATGTCATTGATATGCAGTAGAAACAGCGTAGGAGACAGCACAGAGCCTTGCGGGACACCAGCATTAATGTCCATGCTATCAGAGCAACTACCGTCAACTACAGTTCGTATGCGTCTGCCGGACAAAAAGCTAGCCACCCATTTGCACAAACCCTCGGGCACTCCGTAAGATGGCAACTTCGATAGAAGACCGCGGTGCCAGACCCGATCGAACGCCTTCGCTATGTCCAGGCTACATGCCAATGCCTCCCCCTGACTCTCAATGGCTAGTGCCCATCGGTGTGTGAGATACACTAGAAGGTCACCAGTCACAATTTTCGTTAGGAATTACTTTTTTTTCATGTTTTGACATCTAGTTCTCTCTGAAAAGCTTCTAGACCAGCTGGTATTAAAACTTTTTGTTTTGTTTGCAATAATTAAAACACATGCAATCAAATAAAAATGGCTTTATAACTTAAGTATTCGTTTTCGTAATGAAAAGAACATCGAAACTTAACCGTAAGAAAAAAGTCACCATTCATTCGGTAACGTTGCTTTATTTTGAATAACAACAAAGTAAAAAGAAATATCTTATGTCTTAGATATATTGAAATGTAGAAAAATACCTGCAAGAAAAATAGTACTTTATAAATAAAAATAAGATAAGAATGCAGAATTGATTTATCGCTTCGCCAGAATGACAGTAGGTAGAAATAAAGTGATTAGAACCATCTATCTGTATTTTTATTCTTTTGCCTAGTATTTTGCAGTCAACGGTCATAGTAATATACAGTTGATTTCATCATAATTATGAATGAAATCAGCTGTTTCAGGGCTGTCGCTCTACCGTTCTACCGTTATTCTTTTGCTCGATTTTGCTCGATATTAATAACGGAAACAGGTAGACGCTAAAATTTTTTAGTTATATATATATACCTTAAAAATAAATAATTAAATTAAACTAAAACAAAAATTTAAGGGGGGCTCCGATACAACAAACATGATTTTTTTGCCGTTTTTATAGATAATGGTACTGAACCCTTCGTGCGCGAGTCCGGCTCGCCTATTTATTTATATAACCTCCATTATTTTCAATTACAGCAAGCAAGCGTCGCCGCATAGATCCGACTATATTAGAACAGATCTGTGTGTCTAATATTGTCTCAAATTTCTACACTTTCTGTAGTTCTTTCATTTCGCATGTCTCATCTTTGCACTATTAAACCCCATAGGTTTTCTATGGGATTTAAATCTGGTGATTTTGCAGGCCAAGGAATAACAGTAATGTCCGGGTGTTAAATAAACAAATCGTGCACTATATGCGCTCGGTGCACAGGACAGTTATGATGCATAAACTGTATTTGTGGCATATCAGCTAATGGATAAACACACCGCGCTGTTGGCAACATGATCTCGTCTAACACTTCCACGTAATGTGAAGCTCTAGCGCGCCCTGCTATAGAAATTAATTCACCAGGACCAGCCGCAGTCATCCATCCCCACATATTAAGTGATGTCCGTCCAGATTCCATATTTGGGATTCTGCATAACGGGTTCCATTTCTGCGCCACAAATAAACCCTCCCGTTTTAAATCATTCAAACGACTTTTCATCGTTGAATAAGATGTGCTCCCAGTGAAAATCTAAATACTCCCTTGCAAACAACAATCTATTTTATTTATGGGTATTAGTTAAAAACTGTTTTTTAGCTGGTTTTCTATGATGTAAACCTTCAATATGCAGAGCTCGGCGAACAGTGTGTGGAGATATATTAAACATGTTCCCAAACACAGCAGTCGGTATGAAACCATTGTTCCACCATAAATCTTCTTTGAGTCGCATCAATGTGCCGCGAGAGTCCACTTCGAGGTCGAGTTGATAAATACCCCTCCTCTTGGTTGCGTGAGACCGAACGCATTACGGTAATCCACTAAAAACCAAATAGCTAGATTAAAATAAACATTTTTCAAACTACTGAATTATATTTTCATTTTTTGTCAGGTCGTGTTTTTCTAGGTATCTCAAAAGCTGTGTGTAGATCACACGCTCCATCACCTTGGAGAGGAGGGAGGTTATAGCGATAGGCCTGTAATTCGATGGTGTGGATGATCTATCGCCCTTTTTGGGCACCGGGTGCACATTCGCAGTCTTCCATGAAGACGGAAATTGCCTAGTGTGGTAGGAAAGCGTGAAGAGGTGCGTGAGTACAGGACATAACTCAGGAGCACACTGCTTAAGCACCACTGCTGGTATGCCGTCTGGCCCATTCGACTTATGAACGTCTAGGGAAAGCAACGCCCGCCGGACCTCGCACTGTGTTATAGAGATTACCGGCATGGTCTTACCGCACCACGGTATAGTAGGTGGTAGAGCGCCTTCGTCGTTCACATTCGAGTTAGAGGCAAAGAGACTGCCCAATAGATCGGCTTTCTCTTTTGCTCTGTGGGCCAAGTCACCATCGGTCTTTCGCAGTGGTGGTAACGACGACTGGCAGAAGTTCCCCTCGACAGCTTTAGCAAGCGACCAGAAAGCACGACTCCCAGAAGGATAGCTCGCAAGTCGCCCACCTATTTTGCCGATGAATTGGAATTTTGTTCTGGCAGTTGCTTTCTTACTGAACCTCGAGGCAGCATTTAATTTGCGTTTTAACTCAGAAATATTCGGATCCTTATTATTACGAGCCGTGGTCCAAGCCTCATACGCAGTTTGCTTAAGAATTTTAGCTTCTCTGCAAGACCTATTAAATCACGGTCGTTTTTTGACGCCGGCAGCTACTCGCAGGTTAGGAATGAAACATTCCATACCAGCGAGGATTGTCTCAGTGACTGCAGCTGCGCAGACGTCAGGATCTTCTGAGCTATAGCAGATTTCCCATCACGGGTACGATGCATAAAATTCTCGCAATCCATCCCAGTCTGCCGACTTATAATGCCACACACGACGCCAATTAGTTGGCCCAAAAGGATCGGGTTGTGTGCATGACATTTGAGTCCGGACGAGACCGTGGTCCGAGGAGCCAAGAGGCGCATCTACTGAGACGGAGTATCCATCCGGATGTGTAGTCAGCAGAAGGTCCAGTAAGGAGCTCGTATGGTCCTCTATATCTAGTATTCTCGTTGGAGAAAGAACCAGCTGAGAGAATCCATAGGTCAGAGCAAATTCATGAGCAGATATCCCCGCATAGTTATTGGTTCGAGAACTGAGCCACTCACGATTGTGGGCGTTAAAGTCTCCCAAAATAACTAATTCTGTTGTGGGATATTGCTCTAGAACTTTGTCAGTCGTCAAACTCAGGTGCGTGAAGAGTCGAGTTACGTCCGTGTCACCGCTATGACACCTGTATACGGGCACGCATAGATACGAGTGTGGCCGCCATGATCTACGCGCACCCACAATATCGACAGGTCCCTGTCTTCAAGGCTATGAAGTCGGCGACAGCAGATATCCTCCCGGACGAACATACATACACCGGCACGACTCAAAAAATTGTGCTCGAGTTTGTAGCCGGGATAACGAAGGTATGATGTGTCGGCCGAGCAGGATATCTGCGTCTCCGTTAGAAAAAGAATGGTTGGCTTCGCAGTCTCGTGATGGTGATGGACTGCGTTAAGATTTGCGTGAATACCACTTATGTTGCAAAAATCCACATTATATGTGGATGGAGTAGCCGCTGTAAAAACTCTTTTCTTTTTTCTATTTCTGGCCATTTTGTATGAAGTTACTTAGACTAAGGATGAAGATTCACTGCACAGACAGCTTAAAAGACAAAAAGTTGCGGTACTAAGACTGCCGAAGCTCAACACAGATGATACGGTTGCTGGCACGGCGGGCGGAAGGGCCCCTGATCCCCCTCTGCTGTAGAAACCGGGTCCCCTCCGGTCTCCTTCTCCGGCACGACTACTTCTTCAGAGACTTTACACAGGTTGGCGGATCAGCCTCCCAGGGCGGAGATTAAGTGATCCCTGGGTTCGGGAACCCGTTCAACCTGCGGGCGGCCAGCGGTCAGCCGTTTTATCAGGTCTCCCTGACCGCCGAAGCAGCACGCCGCGTCTACGCCGAGCAATGACAGCAACAAGCACCGTCGGTCCTCCGCTGTCCGCGCAGCGAATCCTCAAAGAGAGCTCTGGCAACCTTACTCACCGCCAGGAACACAACACTACTCAATGTTAGTGTTATTGTGGCCGCGGATTTCTGTAAGGTGGAGGTACTTCCCCAGTTCGGGCCGCTCATTCGAGCAAGTATTCGCTATTCCCCGCTTTATTTGTTCGGGCAGCTTATTCGAGCGAGTACTTGCAGTGCCCTACCTCTCTTAAAACTTGTGTACTAATCACTTTGTTCATTGTGTCCGATACAATTTATGCATAAACTTTTCAACTATGATTGTAATATGTAAACAAAAAAGGCGTTAATAGAAGATCTAAACAAATAATAATAATCTTTTTGTTATAGAATGGGTCAAACTAAAACAGAAAACCGAAAAATTGGCGTACATGATGCAAAAGATATAAAAAAAGCTGTAGATCTTGTAATCACACTACTGTAAGACTTCAGCCTCTAGATGTTGGGCTGAATGGACTTTTTAAAACGTTTTATAATCCAGCAGTTGACTCGCGGATGCTCCGGAAAGCAGGACATGCATTTATGATGTAGAATATAAAGAGCAAAGCTTCAACTAATAAAGTCAGTGTTCCTAATTAGATTTGTAAGTTAAATGTGTACCTACTAGTTTGATTCGTACTGATTTTATGTGATTGTTGCTGACGAATACAAATATTTATAAACAAATTATTAAATATTACATTACTATGGTTTTATTTAACGACATTTCTATCAATAAATATTATTAAATATGCGATAAAGGTAGGTAATTAAAGTGATGGTTCACTGTCTACACATTGGTCCACTGTCGACTCACCCCCGGTTCACTGTGTACTTATATCGGTACACAGTGAACCATTCGCCATCTTTTAAAAACACCAACATTATCAATAAACTATTAGAATTGGTGCTGAAATTGATTTGCAAAACACAAGTTTAATAAATTTCCTTTTGTCTAATGTCAATAGTTCTTAATTACATTCACGTACGGTGGATTTATAAATGTTTAAACTTTGAGTAGTTCACTGTTTACCATGTCACCCTACATTTTATTTAATATTATGTACATATAATGTATTATATTGCATTAAAAACGGCTTAATTCGCCGAAATATATGCAAATTGTTTGATTTCTGTGTTTTATTAATATATTATCATTTAATCTACAAATAAGTAGTTTATCCTTTTTTTGAACCAATATTGACGAAATTTAGAGAGTAAAGTACATTTTTGTGCTTTTTACTAGCAATTGGTGGACACAATTTTTTGGGTTTTTGGAACTTTCTAAGTAAAAAAGAACATTTATTAGATAAAATAGGGACATAAAAGTAAAATAATAAGCAGGTAGAGTAGTAGTAGTGGGTAGGTATTATCATCGTAAGCATTGATGACACCCGAGACGTAACATAGACAAGAAGCGAAGTTTCACAGCTTATGTGAAGGAAAAAAACCAAAAAAAAAACGGGTTGCACTCCGGGAGTGCCGGCAGAACAGAAAACATATAACGTGGATATTAAATTTTAACATGTGCCATCCGCACTTTCTTTTTTTTTTTTTTTTTTTAATACCACTAAGGTGGCAAACAAGCTTACGGCCCGCCTGATGGTAAGCGGTCACCGTAGCCTATGGACGCTTGCAACACCAGGGGTATCACTTGCGCGTTGCCGACCCTTCAGAAATCTAATAACTTCTTTCTTGAAGAACTCCATACTGTAGTCCTTGCAGAAAACCTTGGCAGGGAGCTCATTCCACAACTTAAGCGTTCGCGGGAGGAAGTTTCTCTGAAACCGCATTGTAAGCGACCATTTAGGTTCTTAAGTGTGAGAATGAATTCCCTACCGATGGCGAGCAGTGCGATGGTAGAAAGTAGCCGTGGGCATAATTTCGAACAATTCCTCAGAACACAACCCATTGTACAAGCGGTAGAACACACACAGGGAGGCAAAGTCTCTCCTCAGACTTAAGGGCTCGATACCGCAAGTGAGTTTGGAATCGTCGACAATTCTCACAGCCCGTCGTTGAACCGAGTCAAAAGGGCCAAGCTGGTATCCGGGTGCACCTGCCCAGAGATGGCAGCAGTACTCCATATGGGGCCGAACCTGCGACTTGTAAAGTAACAACCTTTGCCCCGACGTGAAGTACTGCTTCGCTCTGTTGAGTACACCAAGTTTTTTGGACGCCAGCTTCACCTTATCTTGTAAATGATCTCGGAACTGAACATCGCTGGAGATGTCGACACCAAGGATCCCAATGCTCTTGGAGATGGAGAGGGGAGTGTTCTGGAATTGTGGGACTACAGTGAATGGAGTTTTCTTAGCGGTGAACGCGCACACTTGTGTCTTTGTAGGGTTGAATCGGACCAAGTTTACCCGTCCCCAATCAGAGACTTGGGACAGTGTGGTCTCGATTTGAGACACAAGTTCTCCGCGGTTTTCCTCCACAACGGAACGAGGGATGTTTGCACGACCCGTGTAAAAAGCGTCTCCAGTACTGTCATCTGCATAGCAATGTTTGTTGTTGATGTCCAACATGTCATTGATATGCAGTAGAAACAGCGTAGGAGACAGCACAGAGCCTTGCGGGACACCAGCATTAATGTCCATGCTATCAGAGCAACTACCGTCAACTACGGTTCGTATGCGTCTGCCGGACAAAAAGCTAGCCACCCATTTGCACAAACCCTCGGGCACTCCGTAAGATGGCAACTTCGATAGAAGACCGCGGTGCCAGACCCGATCGAACGCCTTCGCTATGTCCAGGCTACATGCCAATGCCTCCCCCTGACTCTCAATGGCTAGTGCCCATCGGTGTGTGAGATACACTAGAAGGTCACCAGTCGAGCGACCGTGGCGAAAGCCATATTGACGGTCACTGACCAGATCGTGTACTTCTAGGTATCTTAGAAGCTGTGTGTTGATCACACGCTCCATCACCTTAGAGAGGAGAGAGGTAATAGCGATAGGCCTGTAATTCGATGGATCTGATCTATCGCCCTTTTTGGGCACCGGGTGCACATTCGCAGTCTTCCATGAAGACGGAAATTGCCTATTGTGGTAGGAAAGCGCGAAGAGGCGCGTGAGTACAGGACATAACTCAGGAGCACACTGCTTAAGCACCACTGCTGGTATACCGTATGGCCCACTCGACTTATGAACGTCTAGAGAGAGCAACGCCCGCCTGACCTCCCGCTGCGTTATGGAGATTTCCGGCATGGTCTTACCGCACCACGGTATAGTAGGTGGTACAGCGCCTTCATCGTTCATATTCGAGTTTTCATCTTTTCACCAACCCAATTTCCTCTCACGTTTTATTCGTCCTATAGAGTTTAACATTTTTTACCCATCACAAAAAAAGTGCACAACGCCGCTAAAGACGTTTTGACTTCAAAATTATAATAGGCGTGGCATTATGGTTTCCGTCTTGCGAATTTTTATGGCGTGGCATTATGGTATCCGTCTTAAGTCTTACGAATTTTCGATCTACCTGCGCGAGTTTATCATCTTTTACCCATACCAAAAAAAGTGCACAACGCCGCTCAATTTTTTTTATTTATAGGTACTAAAATTATGTACTCTATATTCATAGAGCAACACCGCATTTTGCTGCTCTTTAGCACATGAAAAAATGTTTTTTGCTATTACAATCATTCTATGTGACGATATATTGCCAATAGTTAGGGTCACTGCGCCAGTTTTGTGGCCTACGCCATAGTTAGTTAGTGGGACTTATGTTTTCCGCACTTAGCCTCATGATAGGGACATTGTACGTAGGTAACCAATACATGTCATTGGTTACTCATACAATCCCAGCTCCGTCCAGAAATGTTGATGTTATTCAGAACCTCTTCATGGTTTGTGGATTCTTAAGGAGTTTTGCCCGTTAATCGGTCACGCTTTTGCAATTAAGAACCACGTGAGACGGTGTCTCCTCGGCTTCCATGCAGCCCCTGCAGAGAGGACTCTCGGTAACGTCGATATTGAAAAAGTGTTTATTTAGCGGGCCTGTTATTATGCCAACTATGTAGCGTAGGTTTTTCCTACTAAGTTATAACAGCTTGTGCGACAGATTTGCGTCCAAGGATGTAAGAATATTCTTGGTTTGTCTGCAGTCCATTTGTTCTGCCCACTGTTTGTTGTGTAGTCAGAAGGTTCTGTCATTTTGTTGTGTAGTCAGAAGGTTCTGTCATTTAAACATGTTTTGAGTTGTGTAAATGGTATCGGTACGATTGGTTCCCATTATTTTAGTGCCCGAACCCTTTATTTGCTAAATGATCTGCCGCATCATTGCCTAGAGATCTACTATGACCACGTATCTATTGAAGAGTAACCCGGTTCTTCAATGCAATTTTTTGCAGTTCACAGTGACACTCCAGGATTAGTCCACTGTTGATGCGGCTGTTATTTAGAGCTTGTAGCAAAGCGGCACTGTCGGAGATTATGCGTATCGATGCATCGCTTGTCTCTAGACCGGACCGCTGTTGAAGCTCGGGTGATCCCCACACATTCTGCCTGGAAGATGGTGTTGAGTGCACCCATGGTGGTTCATATGTTGATGTTCAAGTCATGGCAGAATACTTCTGCCCCGTCCCAGATTCTGTTTTAGAGCCATCAGTGTAGATCCTCACTTCATGCATGCCAGAGCTATCCTTTTCTTCCTCATGAAGCTGGATACGGTATCTTTTGTCGAAGACAAAGGTTTTTGGGAAGATGTAACATGTCGCCTCTATCATTGGAAGCTCGTTACCTACTGCCTCCATGAGTGATTCTGTTGTCCCGTTTCCAGATCCATCAGCTTCTTGTTGTATAACAAGATCAAGGTGTTTGAGATTAAGAATGACCTCTAGTGCTGTCGTAGGGGTCGTTTTCATACCGCCTGTGGTTGCCAAGCAGGCAAGGCTTTGCAGGCTTTGTAGTTAGCTGTATAAAGCCATAGAGTTATGGATGGCTTAAGGCCCCATTTCTTGCCTATTAGTCTTCTGCATTGCCAGAAGGTTGTACATGCCTTGGTTATTTTTGTGCTAAGATGCTTACTCCAATTCAGCTTGTCTAAAATTACCCGAAGGTATTTGACTTCGCTCGAGAGGGTAAGCTCAATGTCAAAAAGTTTTGGCATAGTTCTCATTTGAATTTTCCTTTTGTAACTTACAAAAAAAGGACTCATTCTGTTTTGTTGGGGTTTACCGTCATCTCATGGTGGTTACACCATCTTCCAGGATTCTGAGGGCTAGTTGCATGCGAGTGCAGATAATGTTTTCGGAGTTGCTTTTAATCAGAATGGTGATGTCGTCTGTATAGCCAACTGTGTAGTAGCATCTGTCGTTAAGACGTTTCAACAGGTCGTCCACCACAATGTTCCACAGCAGTGGAGAGAGCACTCCTCCTTGTGGGCAGCCTTTGGCTACGATGCCTCTCGTAGTGGTGTTAACTGTGAATTGTACTGCTCTTAGCTTCAGAAGTTGATCAATCCCCCCACTGATGGTTTGTTCGACTCCAAATCTACTACGAGGGCGGCTGATGCTGTTGAATTTCAGTTTTTCTCCCTCTATGTCAATGAAAGCGCCTAGTGTCATTAACTAATCAGAGAAGGCCGCTTCTATAGTTCCTACCACAGCGTGTAGGGCTGATTCTGTTGATCTGCCCTTTCTATAAACATGTTGTTGGCGATGCAATGGCATGCGCGTTAGTGCACCTACCCTTAGATATCTCTCGGTTAGCCTCTCAAGACTCTTCAACATGAAGGAGGTCAGACTAATTCGCCTGTAAGATTTCGCCTGTGTGTAGTCAGATTTACCTGGTTTTGGTAAGAATATAACCTTGACTTCCCTCCACTGGCGAGATATGTAGTTGTGAGCTATGGAAGCTCAATATATATCAACTAGATGTGGCACAAGTGTTGTCAAAAGTGCTGGGAATATGTTGTCTAGGCCAGCAGATTTTAAGGGTTGGAAGCTTTCAATTGCCCACCCAACTCGGTCTGCAGTGACCATGGATTCGGCTATATTCCAGTCTGTAGGGGTTGGTTCTTTGTGTTCTATATTTTCCCAGTTTAGGATGTCAGTGACTACACATATTGGAAAGTGTGTTTCGATAAGTACATCGTTTATTTAGCTATCAGAGGTCGCATATGTTCCATCTAGTTTTTTTATTGAGCCCAGAGTTCTGTTATTATCCTGTGATAATATCTTTTTCACTCTAGCTACTTCATTGGTGGAATTGATGTTGTCACAGAACTGTCGCCTGGATTCGCCTTTGCGATATCTTATGCGCTTCTTGTAATGATACTGGGCTTGTTTATATCATTCCCAGTCCTCTTCAGCTCTAGTGTTTTTGGCTCGATTAAAGAGTCTTTTTTGAGTGCCCCCACCAGTGACTATCCCTTATGATTGGTGTTGTAGGAGTGCAAGCCTGTTGGTAGCTGTGTTGGATACACGCCATTTGGCGGCCTTTTGGCTAATTACTCGACTCAAGCTTAGAATAGAGTTCACAATGACATACCTATATTAATAATTCAGAAATCAATGCAAACCGATTTCCCGAACCGATTCGATAAAGAACACAAACACGTATCAATAACCTCAGAAATCGCAATATCTTTTGATGTACCTATAGATTTACTTTGACCGGATATATCTGCAAATCATCTGCATACAAATGGTAGTTTGAGTTTATAATAGGAGTAATTGCATTAATAAATACAGAAAACAAAAGAGGAGATAGAACGCCACCTTGAGGGACACCGGCAGTTAAGTCGCACACACTGGCTTTGGCACGCATTGGCTCGAACACACTGTGATCGTCCTCTCAAATAGGAATCAAACCAAGAGACCACCGGCGGAGATAAGTTTAAAGATTGTAAAATACCTAATAAAATGTCAAAATCCACTGAGTTAAAAGCACTACTAAAATCTAAAAGGACTAAGAAAGTAAGTAATTTATTGTCCTTAGCCAAGCGTCACTTTAATTAAGGCCGTAACTGTGCTATGGCCGAGACGAAAACCTAATTGTAGTGGACTAAGAAGTTGATTAAGATGTAAGTAATAAGACAATTGTTTACTGACGATATTCTCAAAAACCTTCGATAGAATAGGTAAAATTGATATCGGTCTGAAATTAGTGCAAGAAACAGGATTTGATATTCTTGGCAGTGGTACAACAAATGCCTTTTTCCAGGTGGAAGGAAATTTGCAAGCTTTTAATGAAAAATTTAAAATGGGTGCAATAAATTCTAAAAAAGGAGTAAGCATTTGTAGGCATAAATTGTCACAACCTACAGCCTTAGAAGATATAGAATTTTTTTTTACGTAATAATGTTTCTTCTTCTTTGAATTCTTTCGTGGGTGGTTGGTGTTGTGAAATATGTGACACGGGACTATCAGAGCACCTATTCAAAAATCCCTACCTGTGAAAAGTGAGACAGTTTTCATAAAGCCAACAGTCCAGTTTGCTCCGACTGTTTTAGCTACTTAAAAAGATGGGAACAAGAAAGTCGGAACAATGGCACTCTATAGCGGTAGCACTGTTTCCTAACTAATATATGTCAGCATTATTGCTAGCCTTCGAGTGACTCTGGTAAACGCACCTACTACACTTGCTGACTAAACTCAAAAAGAATCTAATTAAGACGATACTCAAAAAACCAATTCCTTGGTGTGTGTGTGTGTGTTTTTTTCTTAACTGTCTATGCAGTTGGCTGTTGCAGCCATTACTGCTTCACCGGGCTTTCGGGGCGAGACTCTGAAGGAGTCACAGCCCATATAGCGCCCAACGCTCAAGGGCTCACCGCGGGGGGAGCCTCGGCTTGGGTTGTCACTCGCGGGGGCGTCCCTTCGACCGGCGTGAGCCTCGAACCCGAAGTTGAGTCAACGCCAGAAGGGGAGTTCCCCGTTACGCGGGTGCGGTTGCGATTGAGTGGGGGCGAGAAGCGCCCCGGTTCTTTTTGATACCTTGTGGATCCTTGCGGGGGCGCCGACGAACCCGGGGACGTCGGCTTCGTCTGTGGGGGGAAGCCCTATTAGGGCCAACTATTTTGGTGTGATCGCGGAAGTCAAGATACACGTTCATTATAGTGAAAGGAAGACAAAACTCTTACAGAGCATTTATTTCAGCTTTCGTCCCCGGGGCTGCTATCTGTTTCGTGTCTTTATTAATTCAGTTAACGAAATACAATAAAAAGCAAAAATATAGTTATACCCATCGATTAATAATTGTCACAGCTATAGAAACATAGTTTAGGTTACTTATGTTGATACATACATATCTATATCACAAAGATAGAATACTGTTAGTTGAATATTACTTTTAAATAATAAATAAATAAATAACTGTTTAAAACCGTGTGCAATCTTATTTGTTTTTTGTAATTATTTACACATTTTCACAACTTTGAGAATCCGTTTGAAGAAGACTTACATTAAAAGATGTTGTGATTTCTGTCATAATCGATATTAAGGGTGGATAAGAAAGGTTGAAGTTGGACAAAAAGTACCCTAAGTATTGTTGATGGCAAAAGACATGTGCCGAACTAGTATGTAACTTGATTTCCAAGTAAATTTAACTAGCCTCCCCGGTTGTGTTTAGGTAAAGCCTCAGTAATAAAACTAAGCAAAATAATTAAATAAATATTGAGACCTGCATTTTTAGGGTTCCGTAGCCAAATGGCAAAAAACGGAACCCTTATAGATTCGTCATGTCAGTCTGTCTGTCCGTCCGTATGTCACAGCCGCTTTTTTCTGAAACTATAAGAACTATACTGTTGAAACTTGGTAGGTAGATGTATTCTGTGAACCGCATTAAGATTTTCACACAAAAATAGAAAAAAAAACTTAATTTTTTTTTTACTAAACATTAAATTTTCATTAAACCCATACGTGTGGGGTATCTATGGATAGGTCTAAAAAAATTATATTGAGGTTTCTAATATAATTTTTTTGTAAATTGAATAGTTTGCGCGAAAGACAATTCCAAAGTGGTAAAATGTGTGAGTCCCCCCCTGTAACTTATAAAATAAGAGAATGATAAAACTAATAAAAATGTATATGATGTACCTATGCCACCTTCCACCGAAAATTGGTTTGAACGAGATCTCGTAAGTAGTCTACGTCATAAATCGTTAACCGCAATTTACCTTTCATTCAATCAACTCAAATATAAAAATATTTTTTTTGTTATTGTAGATTACATAAATGGTGGTAGGTACGGAACCCTCGGTGCGCGATTCCAACTCGCACATGGCCGGTTTTTTTAAAATTGATTTCCAAAAATGTAAGATTATTCATAATCAATTATGAGCACAGGCCATAACATTCTAAGAAAACGGTTTCTTAGGATTGAAAACACATTTTCGTACCATCCAAGACCTGTTTTTTGCTAGTCAGTTTCGGAGTTCTGTTAAAAACCTGTTTGAAGCCTTAGTATTAATATTTTATTTTATAGTTTTATTTATTTATTTTATTAAGTTAATAATATTATTGACGTTTGAGTCAATTTGTGTATGGTGTGGGGCACTGGCCATTGGTCCATCAGCCAAAAGATCTGTTTCGTAATTTTATGTTATGTTGTTAACGATTTCCTGTGAATTGCAGGTCCAAAAAAATGTTTTTATTTCAAAATTTCTGGATTTTATGTGGTCTTTAGAAAAAATCTACTTATGAGTTAGTTAATTTTTAAATTTATTTTAGTACCAAAATGGAACAACTTTTTTTCTAACAGGAAACATTCGTTTTTTTTTTTACAGAAAAATGTTAAACTACGTTTTAGTCGGGAATTGTAAAATATGAAAAGATCCTCTATTTTTTTATATCATTCGAAAGGGAGGGTCATTCCTAAGGATTATTTAATTATATTTATTTTCTAAATAACATAACAGTATTTTAAATAAAATTACAAAAAGAATAAGAAAAATATATAAGTTAATATTGACTATAGAGAGAGGGCGCCACCTTGCCAGCGCAAACATCAAATCCGTATATAAAGTGTAATTTAAATTAAGAAAAGTGAACAATAAAGTGTAAAACCAGTATAATAGCTTTAAAAACTAGAAAATTCAGTATTACAACTAGAAGTTCAAACGCTATTATCAATATAAACGCGAAAAAAGTGATGAAATTGTCAATAACAACAAAGTGACATTTCATAGTGATAATAAGATGCTGTGTCGTTTAAAGATACTATCTATGACTTACGTGATTGCCTCGTGAAAATAAGATACAGCTGATCATACGTAAACCAAGTTGAAATAGAAAGCTTTTATAGCTAAAATTCTCTAATAACCTAAAATTCTATGTATTGCTTAGTCATCTCTGGTCATTTTCGAATGTGCAAAAATTTTAAAATATATGCAAGCGCCACCTAACAGCACATCGACGAACTACACAGTACGCTAGTATTGGCAGTATCGATAAACTAGTACTGCGCCGCAAATCATTTAGTTAAAAAAAAAAATACTGTCATATACCAACAGAGGGCGTTAAACCTAAAAAATGGACGAAATTAAAGAGATGTTGCGAAAAATACAAGACGAAATGAGACAACAAAAAACGGATATGCTAGCCATGAAAGAAGACATGAAATGCACTATCAATAAAAATATAAACGAGAAATTTAAAAATTTGGAAACCAAAAACGAACTACTAGAGCAAAAACTAGATTCATAAAATTGATAATTTTGAGAAATCCTTAAGGAGAAAAAAATTACTGTTTTTCGGAGTAGAAGAGCAAGAAAGCTAAAGCTATCAAGAGCTAGAGAAAAAAGTTCTACACATCATAAATAACATACTGAACATCAAATGCGAAAAGTACTACATCGAATTCGTGAGAAGGCTTGGAATAAAAAATGATAAAGTCAGACCTATTTTAATTACCTTTTTACTATGGGGATGAAAATACAAATCCTACAAAACAAAAAGAAGCTAGAAAACTCGTCCTACTATATAAAAGAAGACTACCCACTAGAGGTGCTCAATAAGCGAAAATAACTACAAAGAGAAGTAGCAATATTAGGAGAACAAGGCAAAAAAGCTATAATAAAATATGATAAAGTCGTTATACTAAAAAATAGAGACCAACATCCAGAACTATAAAAACTCAAAATAAAAAAGGGAATTATCTGAATCCCCTGAGATGGCAACATGCTCTACCAATGCAAATAAGAGAACCTACAAAGACAAACAAGCCTAACAACTTGAATAGCTATATTTTAAAAAAACCTACGCTCACATTACCCGATAAAACTACGTCTCAAACAACTGGCTCAAAACAAAACACAGAATAGCAATTAACGCCCCCCTCTCACGATCTCCCAACACGGCTTGTCACCGCGGGAGGTCTAGACTACAACCCTCCAACGTGCCAAAAACTCTACATCTGCACATACAATGTGAAATCCCTATTATCGCCGCAAAGAATGATATTGTTTAAATACTCCTTGGAAAGAATCAAATACGACATCATTGGCCTAGCTGAAGTCAGAAGAAATGGCAATAGTATTCTTGAGGACGATGACCACGTATTTTGTTACACCGGAGAATCTAAAGGGCTCCATGGAGTTGGATTTTTAATTAAGAAAAAACACAAAAATAACATAGAAAACTACATAGGCTTATCAGAAAGAGTCTGCTTGCTAAATCTACGCTTTGCGGCAACGAAACTCTCAATTATCCAAATTTACGCCCCCACCTCTGATGCAACTGAAAAAGAGATTGATGCCTTCTATGATCAAATAGAAAAAGCCATGAGTTTCGCAATTGGGAAAGTTATACTAATGGGAGACCTGAATGCGAAGATAGGTCAAAGAAAACCCGAAGAAAGTACAATACTAGGCTCATACTGCTACGGTAAAAGAAATTCCAGAGGCGAAAAACTTGTCCAATACGCTCTAAAAAATAAATTCACAATAATTAACACAATATTCAAGAAAAATATAAAAAACCTATGGACTTGGATTACACCAGATAAACAAACAAGAAACCAAATAGACTATATTCTGAGTAGCTACCTACAACTCTTCACTAACATAGAAATCCTCAACAAACTCTCGTTTCCAAGCGACCATAGACTCTTGAGAGAAACAATATTTTTAGACAACCGAAAGAAAAGTCGATCTACTTTCGACTCAACCCCAACAGTCACTCTTTGCGACGAGATATCACAAGAAACATTACTCTCTGCCTTAAGAAAGCAAGTACAACGAATCAACTGGGAAGCTAACGATAACATAGAGTCATACTACCTCAAAATAGAGTCATCCATTAAGGAAAGTTTAAGGAGCCTTACGCTTATCAAAACAAAGAAAAAAATAATATCCGAAGAAACTAAAAATTTAGTAAAAAAACGCACAGAACTACAACACAAACCTTCAAAAAATAAGGAGGAGAAAAAGGCACTTTCATCACTCTACAAAACCACGAATAAACTACTTATAAAAGATTATGAAAATTACAGAATGGAAATAATTGAAAAACACCTTAGTAGGCTAGTGCCACGGGAAGCCAAAAGAAAGCCTATAAACAGCTACATTAAAAAAAAAAGGATTCCGACACTGAAGGCGCAAAAAACCACAAAGAAGCAACAAATTAGAAAGGACCTTGTAAAAATTGCCTCCGACTTCAACACAAAACTATACGACGATAAATCTGTCAAAAACAGTTACGAAAAGCGTTCAGAAACAGATGAAAGGAACTTGTCAATCCAACCCTTCTACAAAGAAGAAATATTGATAAAAAATAAAAAATTAAAGAAAGATTAAAGAAGTCCGGGTGCCGACAATATCCCTAAAGAAGCTTTGATAGTTGGAAAACATCTACTGATAGACCCACTCACTACTCTCTTTGCTGACAAAAATGCTTGAGGAACAAGAAATCCCTATCAAATGGGCGAAATCACGGATAATTCTTATATACAAAAAGGGAGACCCAGAGTATATCAATAACTACCGACCTATTAATCTATTACCAACAATGTACGAGCTATTTGCAATGTGCCTGGAGAAAAGAATAGAGCCAACTATACAAAAGAACCAACCAGTGGAACAGGCAGGTTTTTGTCAAGGTTACTCTACGACTGACCATACACACCTTAGAACAAGTAATAGAAAATGTTAAATACAAGCAAAACATATACATAGCATATGTTAACTACGCGAAAGCGTTTGACTCCATTTCACATAAGAGTATATGGGACGCATAAGAGCATCAGAATCTTCCACATATATACATTAACATTCTCAAGGATATATACAAAAAAAGTACAAGCCGAGTCAAGTTCGATAGAGTAGGCCCAGAATTAAATATACGTAGAGGTGTGAAGCAAGGAGACCCGCTATCAACAAAAATTTTCATAGCTGCCTTACAAAATATAATGAAAGACCTAGCCTGGGACAAAATAGGAATAACTTTAGAAGGAAAAAACCTCAGTAACCTACGATTTGCCGACGATATAGTCCTTTTCGCTAAGACATCAAAACAACCAGAGAAAATGATGACAGAACTAAGCGCTGCTAGCGAAAATATAGGTCCTGAACTAAATACCTCAAAAACAAAGGTTTCACCATTCTAATAAACCAAACACTTATAGAATACGTAGAGAGCTATGACTACCTCGGAAAGCAAATATCATTTAAAAACACAAGACACCTAGATGAAATAGACAGGAGAATCAAAATGACCTGGATAAAATACTGGAGCTACAAAGAAATATTAAAATCAAAACTCTCAACAAAACTAAAGAAAAAAGTGATGGACTCGAGTCTACTGCCCTGTCTATCGTACGGTGCCCAAACCTGGATCTTTAACAAAAACCTTGTCAAAAATACGTACCTGCCAACGGGCTATGGAGAGAAGCATTCTTGGCATCAAGACCAAAGACAAAGCAATAGTAAAAAAAAAGGTACAAAACCAAAGTGATAGACGCATTACAACATGCACAGCGATTGAAGTGGAAATGGCCAGGACACATCGCCCGCTCTTCTTAAGATAGATGGCCTAAACGAGTAACAAAATGGACAGGTCCGGGAGGCAAAAGACAAAGGGACAGATCAAAAGCTCGCTGGATAGACTACATACTTCAATTGGCAGTAAGAGACTGGATGAAAACAGCTAACGACAGGAAAAAATAGGGGCAACTGGAGGAGGCCTATACCCGAAAGGGGCCTTGACATATATAGATTAGAAATACCTAATTTTCTTATACATATCTTTTTTTTTTTTGATGTCATGGAAATAAAAAAAGGCTTATTATTATTATTATTATTATAGTGTTTGGTTGCTACTTAGCTAAATTATTTTATAACAGTCCAATAATAAATCATATATTATTTTACCATAGTCTTTTTTGACATTCTATTTTTGTTTATTTACAAGAAGTTAATTTTTCCTTTTTTTTTTTATTTTACGGTTTCTATTACCGGCTAAAACAGACTTCCAAACTTCCAAAATTATTTTATTGCAGTTCTACTTATTTGTAAAATAAAGGAATGTTTTCTTTTAGTAAAATTTGCCATTATCAAAATTAAGGGTACTTTCCTTCCAACCACAACCTTTTTTTTCCTTTTTGCTTATGATCTTCATCGATCTATTTGAGGTTGATATTTGAGATGAAAGTATTATTAAGATTAAAAATTGTGAACCGTATAAATGTGTGTCGTATAGAATTATATATAAAATTATACGACTGAGTGTGATATTTACAATGTGTTCCATAGCGTAAGTAATGATTGTAAGAGTACTGTACGGTCTAACCGTACATCGCGGGCGTCAGCATTCTTCTACACGATGCGTTTCTTATAATTCGGAAACATTTACGTTTCGAAGCCAGTACACATTCGACCATTGTAGCGTGTGCTCATAGCAATAATCAATTATCAACAATTTAGCAAAATCAGCATTTTTACAATTAAATCATTTTTTCTCATATTATATCTAATAGTACACGTTCGAGCATTGTAGCGTGTGCTCACAGCAATAATCAATAATCAACAATTTAGCAAAATCAGCATTTTTCACAATTTAAGCAAATTATCATATTATATCAAATAGTACATGTTCGAGCATTGTAGCGTGTACTCGCAGCAATTATCAATAATTATCACTTAAGCGTAATCAGCATCTTTACTATTTAAGCATTTTTATCATTTTAGCAAGGTTTTAGTTATTTCTTATATTATTAATTTTAATTGTTTTTGTGTGTCATTTTATCCTTGTAAAATAAATCATTAAACTTATCAACTTCTATCATTAAAGCAAAAAACAGGTGTTAGGTAACAAACCCAACATCTTTATGGTCCTTCGAGTTTTTAATCTAGCGCGCGGTTTGGTTAAAGTCAGGACTAAACGCATACTAGTGAATCAGTAGCCTTTTACGGACAATCATCAAAGCAGTTAACCTCAGCACAACCATCAAGGTCTTGACAGCGCGCAACGCCCAGCAGCAGTAAGCAGCAACAGTAGAGCAGCAGCAGAGCATCAGAGCGACCACAGCAAGCAAGTGGCAGTAGATCTTTTGACATTGTCCAGCCAAAAGAAGTAAGATCTTTTGGCTGGACAATGTCAATTTGTGGGAGCAATGAAAAAGCTTCTTAGTAACTTTAACAAAGACGGGTCTGACCGAAAAACAGATGATAGCATTAAAAGACGGTTAGACACCTTAGAATCGTATTGGAACGAGTATCAAACGAATCACCGTCAGTTATGTGAAATCGGGGATATGCGACATACATATTTTACAGATAAGCATTATGAACAGGCGTTCTAAGTTTATAACCATGCAAAAACAGTAACGCAGAGTTACAGTCCTGATAGGGTTGAAACAAGACCATCAACTCCAATTTTAAAACCAATAACTCCCCTGTCAGCACCATCATTTTCTTCTCAGCAGTCACAAGCGAGTAATTCTCATGTTAAAACGGATAAAGTAGAGAACATGCTCAAAAAACAGTCGAGCAATTTTAGAGCCTTTCAAAGGACGGTGTCTAACATACATTCAGAGGTGATAAGTGGGAGTTGCAACATTTACTCCCAACTTTGCAATCTAGATGGTCAGCAATCGATGCACTGCACTGGGAGATAGACAGTGAATTAGGCGGATCAGATGAATTATAGGAGTCGATATTTTTAAAACATGAACAGAGGTACATTTCAAAACATAAAAAAATAAATAAATAAAAAGATGTGTTCTGTAACACATCAAGAAAAGTCGACTCCAACACTTGACATTCTTGTATTTTCTGGCAATTATAATCAGTGGGTTCCATTCAAAGACTTATTTTTAGAAACTATACATAACAATCGGTCGATATCTAAACCTCAGAAGATGCAGTTTCTTAAGAGTAAAGTTAGAGGAGAAGCTGAGCGTTTAATACAGCACTTTAATACACAATCTGATAATTATGATATTTGTTGGGACATACTAAATCAGAGGCATTATAACAAAAAAAATAATATTTTAATCTCACATAAATATTATTTAAATATACCTAGTCAATCAACCGTCAATCGTTCATATTAAGCAGATACATGAATGTACAACAGAAAGTCTAAGAGAGAATTGCCGAAATTAAAAGATTTTAAGAGTTTCTCAAAAATAAATTTACTTCCATGGAAGCGTCTCGTAAAAAACAAGACTATAATAATCATTTTAAAAACAATGTATCTAACTATAATCAATATCAGAAAACTTCATTTTAAAATCCTAAGCAATTAAGGCAATCTTTCTCTAGTAATCGCATTGAATCTTTAAACAATAATCGTAATGTGGGACAGATATCGCAACGAGCAAAAACATGAGCAAAACAGCTATTTCAAATAACAAAACCTTGCATTCTACAAAATATAAATGCCCTCTGTGCAATAATGATCACGGAGTATGTTTCTGCACACAATTTTATAACATGCAAGTCTATTAATGACAGTTTCACAATTAGCACCGACGCTTTTATAATGCAGAATCTTATCAAAAATCTACCTTATCAAACTTACACCAAACTAAATTGGTCATATTTGGAGAAATTTACTTTAGCAGATCCGAATTTCAATATCAGCCGACCTGTTGATATTTTGTCAGGTGCAGATGTTTACTCTCAGATTATTTTGCAGGGCATCTGTAGAGAAGATTTATCGCTTATAGCTCAACAAACTCACCTGGGGTGGATACTATGCGGATGTATGTATGTGGAGTACGAACACTTTTCAATGCAATATAGTTCTTAACAAAATTGTTCAAATTCAAAAATTTTGTCAAATTGTAAATATTTCAGAGGAATCAGACTTATCAGTAGAAGATCAGTATTGTGTAGATTTTTACAAGAAAACGGCGATCCGAGACAAAGAGGGCTGGTATCAAGTATCGATTCCATTTAAACCTGATTTATCAGAAAAATTAGGAAATACCAAATCATTAGCTGTTGCGCAATTTCGGCAGCTGGAACGAAAACTTTTAAAAAATCAAAATATCTCAATCAGATTACAAACTATTTTAGAGGAATGCCTTAGTCTGGGACACATGAAATCAGCTACAAGTAATATGAAACCTGAGTGTTATTTACCGCACCATTTTGTTCGGCGTTCATTAAGAATTGTGTTTAACGCGTCATCTAAATCGTCTACCGGGTTTAGTCTAAATGATCTTATGAATTCCGGACCGAATTTACAGCAATATTACTGCAGATATAGAAAAGATGTTTAGGAAAATCCTAATTGAAGAAAAGGATCAAAAATTTCAAAAGATCATATGGCGTGATATTCCTATCCAAGGAAAAAAAAGGCTTTGGATAAATCAATAAATACTACTAATGCATTTTCAGATTTATCTAGGCTTTTTAAGACACTCTCCGTTAAGACTAATGCTGCAGTTGTAACAGATTTTCCATTTTGAAAACCATGTTGGTCTTGTGCTATAATGTTTTCTTTGATGCAAAATTGTATTAGTCTATCATATATGGCTCTTTCAAAAATTTTTGAGATAGCTGGTAATATTGATACTGGCCTATGATTTTGTATACACTTTTTATCTCCTTTTTTGAAAAGAGGTATTAAACGGGCATATTGAAGATTATCTGGAAATTTATTCTCTCTTAACAATAGATTTATCATAAATGTTATGCACAATTTTATATATGGACTTAATTAATTTAAACGATATTCCCAGAAAATCTGTTCTTTGCTTAGCACTTATTTTTAAGATGATTTTTTCTATTTCTTCCTCTGTGTAAGGAGACAAATTTAGATTTTCCGCTGTGTTTGTCGTTGTTTTTTCATTATTATCTCCAAAAATATTAGTATTTTGTTTGTCCAAAGCAATGTTTTGAAAATAATCGGCAAATATATTTACTATCTTTGAATACTCTACATGTTCTACCCCATTTACTTCAATTTTTTATGTTTTGTGACTCCGTTGACTTAGATTTTTGTGCTGTATCATTTACTATATTCCAAATTGTCTTTGATTTATTTGTGCTTTCTGAAATTTTTTTGTGTATGTGGTTTGATATATCGTTTTTTATTGAGAGGTCGTATGCCTTTTCAATTTACTCATTTTATCTGTAGTATTTTTTTTTCGTCAAATTCTGTTATTATATCTAAGGCTTCAATTATTTCTTTTATTTTAATAGTTTCTTTAGTAGCCCACTTCTCTCGTTTTTTTGTTTTATTATGAGTCCACTTTTCTGGAAAAGCTGCATTAAAAGCAAGCATAAAGGACTTCATGAAGTTATTAAAGCATTCATTTATGTTTTTGCCATTTACACTTCTGACCAACAAGCATTTTTAACATATCTGAGAATGTAGCTAATTTTTTTTCAGCTTTTTATTGATTTGATTTTTGTGATTTGATTTTTGACACGAAATAATGAGTTCGTTTGTTTGTATGTAGGGCGTAATGTCTGTAGCTAAACTGATAGCAAAACTGTTAAACATATAGAAAGTTGCATTATCTCTGACTGATATAGGTCATATTTACATAGTGCATATATTTTCCTAATAAATAAATTTAGATGCGTTTCGGGATTTTTGTTTTTTTTTCATTGAGGGAGCCACGCACAAATCCTCGGAACATACTAAATGTTACGCCCTTATAACATCAAAAACATAGGACTTAGATACAAGTAAAATTCCAATCAACTTTTGGCCCTCTAAGTCCGTTCCTGTCGTAAAAATCTAAAAACAGTTTGGCTATCTAAAATTGACTGGGATGATGAATTGACGGAAGAAATCAAAGCAGAATGAAAACACATCAAATCAGACTTAATAAACATCAGCGAATTACACCTGAAAAGATGGCTAGGGCAAAAGAAGGAAGCCACTTAGAGCTCCATGGTTTCTGTGACGCTTCGACAAAAGCAGACGCTTGTGTAATTTATTGCAAAATATCAGTAGGAGAGTAGTCGAAAGTGGTATTAGTAATAGCAAAAACACGACTAGTACCCGCTGGAAAAAAAGTGACGCTGCCCAGACTGGAGCTGTGTGGAGCTTACTTATTATCAAAACTAATGAACAAGATAAAACAATGTTTCCGGCACTATACAATTAAATTATATGGTTGGAACGACTCTACTGTAGCTTTGGGTTGGATGCAGGGAGATCCAGCGAGATGGAAACCTTTTGTAGCAAACAGAGATAGTCAAATTACTTCTGTTATGCCTGCAGATTGCTGGCAGTACTTGAAATCAGAAGACAACCCTGCAGATAGAGCGGCGAGAGGCCTTACAAGCACTCAACAAAAGAACGTCCTTTTTTCCAAACAAATCAAGAATTGAAAAAATAAAACAAACTTGGGTAGTTAATCAAAACTGTGACGACGGCATTATCAACTTCTTATTATGTCAAAATAGCACATTTACAAGAGTAGTTAGAATATTAGCATGGATCATCAGATTTATTTCAAAGAAGAGTAAACACCAACCATCTTATCTTACGATAAAAGAACTGAACTATAGACCTCTCCCACAAACTTTTATATCATGGTGGACCACGAGTTACGTCAGCATTTATTAGACAAAAATACTGGATTATCGGTGGAAACCGAGAAACAAAAAAGCAACTCAGCTTATGCGTAAAATGTCGCCGTCATAACCCATATATGCAAAATCCATTAATGGGAGATTTACCAGAAGATGTAATTCATCTCGACCATTTTATCACACAGTAGTTGATTGCACTGGCTACGTCGATATAAAAGCAAATAAGGGTCGTGGGATTAAGACTTCGAAAGGATACATCGTAATGTTCGTATGTATGACTACAAAAGCTGTACACTTAAAGCTTTTATCAGATCTTACATCTTCAGCATTTTTAGCAGCCATGCGGATGATGCCAGGAGAGGAACTCCTCGTCATATGTATAGTGACAACGGAACCAATTTTGTAGCCTCAGCAAAAAATATTCAAGAAGGATATCAAATGTGGCAAGAAATCTTAAGTCCAGAATTAATGACAGAACTGACTGAAATGGAGATTGAATGGCATTTCAACGCCCCTTCATGGCCTTCGGCTGGAGGACTTTGGGAGAGAGCACTGAGAAGTCTCAAACATAAATCTATTTGCACACATAGGTAGGTAGGTATAATTTTTACAGGGTTTTAAATTTAAGATTACATTTCCAATGCGTAAGTAGAATTCTGTGATTTTTTGATTTTTCGGCCTCAATCGGGCTCAGCCGACTTGGTTCAGTTACTTAGAGACGGTAAACAAGCACGTTTTGTCGTAGGTCGCAGTATCCTCAACTAACAGGCGGCTTGTTGTGCTCAAAGTCACCATTTTTTTTACCCATAAAAATTGTTTATTGTTACCTATTTTTACCTTGATAATGAATCACACCATAATATTATAAAGGCGAAAGTTTTTGAATGTGTTGGTATGTTTGTTACTTCTTCACGCTCAAACGGCTAGACCAATTTTAATGAAATTTGGTACGGAGGCAGGTACACCCTGGATTAACATATAGGCATGCTACTTTTTATCCTGAAAAATATAGTGTTTTCGAGGGATGAATATATATATTATATATTATAGAAACCATAACTGAATTTAGCGCGGGTGGAACCGCGGGCACAGCTAGTAACATTATAAAATAACAAAAGTTTTTTTTACACTGACCGGCGCAGCGTTTATATTTAGTAACTACCTATAATGGGAACGGTGTTTAAATCCATTACAGTTACCATTGACGCGCGCGTATGTGTTGTGTGTCACGCAATACCACAACATACCTACGCGAGCGGCAATGGTAAAAAGCATAAGAAATAATACGTAAAGGCTAAACAATGGATTTTTAACATCAATTCCCTTGAAGTTACAAAATATGTCTGACTTTTTCAATATGAAACTAACGACATAGTTCAGTAAAATATATTTTTCTATCGCTTATATCGCATCTATATACCTATAAAAGTGCAAATAAACACCTTTCACTGACTGACCGACTCATCGATCGCTTGAATGCATAAATAGAATAAATGACTCCCTCGCAGCCTAGTTGGAAGTTTGGCCGACTGCTGTGCAGAGGGTGTGGGTTCGATTCCCGCACAGGACAAACATTTATGTAATAATATTTGAGTCTGGGTGTAATTATGTATGATATGAATGTATTTACAAAAAAAAAAGTAATATATGTATTTGTATCTTTTGTCTGGTATCCATAACACAAGCTTTGCTTACTTTGGGGCCAGACGGCGCTGTGTGTTATGTCAAAATATATTTATATTGATCATGATACTTACGTGATATTGAGAAGCAGTGCTCTGGGTATTGAGAAACGGCTCCATTTGATTTCTCAGCAGTTGTGGCTCGAAAATAAACCCGTCGGAGCTATGGCGATAGGTCTCCCCTCGTTTCCTCGTTCCGGGGGATCCATTGTCTTATTGTTTTTCTCTGTAAATAGAATGTTTTAAATTTGACGCTTATGTAAAACACGTGTCTAAAATCTAAAAAAAATATAAAATGTCACTCATGATACTGCTTTTAGTTACCTATTGCAGACCAGATAGTATTTTTTTCTGAATTACTGTTTTTCATTTATATTGTATTTATTATTCTATATTAAGTATTAATTACCTACTAACTCTTTGGTGAAGGTAAACATCGTGAGGAAACCTGCATAGTTAAAAAAAAGATTTCTTCTTCCACAGTCGGAACGTAGGTATGAGGCTGGTAAGGATTAAAATTTAAGTTACTACTTTTGATTCATTATGGATAGGTTCCTCCAAATATACGTAATTAACAAAGTAAATTTACTTACTGTTTTTCGAGTTTGTTGCTCAATATCTTTTATTCTGTAGCCCACTTCTCCGCTGCACTTGGATAAATTGAGGTGCCATTTTTAATTAAGATAGGTATGTAGCGATTCAACAAACGATTGTGCGCCCGCGCGCCTATTCGTGTCAACGTCACGAATAATCTAAATTGTGATGAATTTTATTTTACCTAGATGTTGATTGAGCTCGGTACTTACGCCGCCCCGCCCGCATTCATTCATGTTTGTAGTATACGTATATCTATAGATATGTTCGCAGACGCAGCTGTGTTCAGTCTCTTTCCTACGATTTATCTATAGCTTTACGTTTTAGTTATAAATATTCGTGGGTAACTTAATGTGTCGCCTACTGTACAGAGCCCCCGCCATATTGGACTCTTTCTGCAAAGCTGGCTTGAGCGTATCGCTCACCAGGCCACCTGTAGACTTTTCGCCTTCCGTCATGAGTGAATAACGAGAAACGTGACTCATCCGTGAACAAGACTTTTGCCCATTCTTTTTTACCCCACTGTACGTGGTGACGAGCATACCTCAATCTGTTAACCCGTTGCCCTGCCTCAAGTTTGGGACCATTTGCTGGCCTGTAGGGCTTCAGGTTTACCTCAGCAAGTCTTCGCTAATGTAATCATCCCTCATCAGGAGAAGCTGCTGTTTGACCTAAACTGCATTGGCGTGACGATTTCTCAAAATAGTGCTGGCAATACATCGGTCTTCTCTAGCTGTAGTGCATCTGGGACGGCCATAACATGGTCTTCTCAGATGGTTTCCGGTTTCTTCGTACCTTTGTTTCACCTTAAAGACCGTTCTTAATGTCACACCCACCATTCTTGCAGTACGACGCATACTGATGCCTAGTTCCAGATGTGCCATAATTCTTGCACATTTTTCAGGTGAAAGAGGCATGATTATTAATGTTCACTTGCCAAGGTATCTTCACCTTGGCTTATGAATCAAATGTAAATGATCAAAAAACAAATGCGAAAATTAAAGCAGAAAGCTAAAAGTAAAAAATTACAGCATTTAAAATGGGAGCGTTTTTTTTATTTATTTATTTTTTCAGCCATCATTTAAAAGGCGGTTGTCAAAAAGGAGTTTTTTTATAACAAAACTTAGCAGTTTTCTTTTTTGTTTATTTTTTCATTAAAAACGAGTTTTTATATAACAAAACTTAATTTTCTACATAATGCTTTTTATTTCAAAATTCTAATTTAAATAGTACAGAAGTTATCGTCACGTTTATGAGTGTTATACCTTCTTTTGCAGGCCTGTGTATGTAACAC
Source organism: Apoda limacodes (assembly GCA_946406115.1). Classification (NCBI taxonomy): domain Eukaryota; kingdom Metazoa; phylum Arthropoda; class Insecta; order Lepidoptera; family Limacodidae; genus Apoda; species Apoda limacodes. Next base: position 642,338 of record OX291555.1, read on the forward strand.
CTGTATTTCTTGCATTTATTTTATTGCATAGCTATTTATTTTGTACATATTACATAATACTTATTTATTTTAATATAAATATAATATGGTGTATTTATTTCATGCGTTTTTAATCAGTTTTACTGATATTGTTTTTTCTAATTTTTATAATGTGTTGACGTTTTAAAAAACTGGAATAGTACCTGTGTATTAGGGCGATAAGCAGAAAATTACTAAGGAGAGGCTATTTAGAAGCCTAAGGCCGAAGACTTTAATGACTTGAGTCTGTAATTTCCGTACTGCCCGTGTTACATACAATGTTTTTCATCACATTTGCGAGTAAATAAATATAAATATGAGGCGGAAAAAACTTTCTTACTTCAAAAATTACATCGCAATTTTTAAAAAGTCAATAAAAGTTTTTCAAGATACTTTAGTGTGTAAATATTTATCGTCAGGAGCTTCATCAAATTTTTTGTTGAAATGATGGCAACAAAAGTCGAAACAAAAGCCACCTAGCAATGTTTAGAGATTTTTTGAATTAAAATGTTTTGTCTAAAGTTAAAACTTTTTGGTCGCTTGTGTCGTTATAAGTTTACACCATTTCAATATGGCCCCTGAAGTTTTGATATTTGAACACCGGCTAAGGAAAAATCGTTGAACTATAATTGCTCGTTTGGCGCGTAGTTCATATCTTAAACTACAGATGGCGGTTTTGTAAATACTTGATAGGATAGATAAAACAGTAGGTACGTAAAGTCTACGTACTGTTTTATCGTACTAGTAGACCGCGCGCGGTACGTTCAATAAATCCTATCGCCCATGGGTTTTATAAACTCCCGCTTTGCCTTGAGTAAAGAAAAAAATACAAAGAAAAAGCCCGTGGGAATAATTAAGGTCTTAGCACCCACTTTACCGGCACATAATGCAATGTTTACGATTAAGTGTGATAAAAAATATTTGAAAATGTCACTACAGACCAACAGGACCAAAATTTTAAATTCAGTGAATTCAAAAAAGGACTGCCGCAAGATACATGCACAGCAAACATCTGTATCACGACGAACCTTAAAGAATAAGGGAACAAAAAACCGAACACAACCAGGCCGACCCTCAGGAACAGGAAACACGACCTGCATGGTCACATACATTTCGCAAAACAATTATAAAGGCCGGGGCAGACCAGAAGAGTTCAAAAATAAAAATTATAAGTTATTATTGCGGTCAAATGCTCTCAACTTTAATATGGCTGCATGCATTCAGAAGTTACCTGCGTGACGTGTGTTGTACCGGTGTCGACGGTGTGACAGGGCTTGCACGCGCGTGCGCACGTCACGTCACGCCACGCATCAGGGAGCTAATTCTCACGCGATCGACTACTATGTTCTAAAATCTAAAGTAAATGTCTAAAATGTTTGTTAGAGTAATTAAAAGGGCGGAAAAGAAGACTTATATTATCAAATATAATATTCTTTACAGGCCGATATTGATTGGCCGATTTTCGCAATTATCAAAGTCGCCCATGACAGTAATTTTTTTCTTCTTCTTCTTATTTTCTTCATAATAAATACTAGGTTACATCACATACACTGACAAAAATGTTTTAGGTTCAGCATTGCCATCTTTAGTGCTGCGTAGTATTTGAATACTAGGTGGTAATTTGATGTGAAAAAATTTAATAAACACCATTACACCTTTGAAAAATAAGAATAACATAAAATTATCAACCAAATAAACAAAATAAAACACTCAACAAAAACGAACAGGGTATTTTTTAATTCATGTCCAAATACTTACGTTCCGTTTAAAGATTATAGCAATTTCTTGAAATAGGGGTTTAGTATACAAGCTTAGTTATACTGATTATTTTCGTATTATTAATGATGAAACACAAATAAAATTTTGCTTCAAACATAATGTGGTCACCGAAACCCTTTTTTAATATATCAAGAGAGGCATATTAGAGTAGGTGTTTTTAAAAATGCTCTAAAACTGTGCAACGGAACTTACCTCGCAGCGTCACCGGTTCGCAATGGCAACATTTCACTGCTTCGAACGACATTTTGTTCGAAGGTTGTTTCGTTTGATAGTGAAAATACAGCAAACGAGAAAATGATGTCGACGATCGAAATTTTACAGTCGCGATGGTGTCTTCCAGATAATCTCTAATACGAGATTATCTAATATTTTTAGTACTAAACACATGACTAAAAAACCATATTTCTTTAATCCTACACTAATAAAGTTTAAATATCATCCCATAGGTATATTAATCAACAATTTTATTAAACGACCGACTTATATTTTAAAAGTTTTGACAGGCGTAAGTGATGTAGTATATCCAGAGCTGGGCAAAAATTTATATAAATAAGTAACTATTCACCACCAGTGGTCACTTAGGACTAGGGAATGCAATCTCGAGACGAAATCGCTAAGTCGAGATCTCGAAGGTTTAGTAATTCGATCTCGGCGAGATCTCGGTATTTTCGAGATCTCGAATGGATTTCGAAAAGTATTGTTTTTATTAGATAACTGAAGCATGATTGAAACTGCTTAGTAGTTGTGGTTATGATGCTAGTACGATACAAAATGAATTATTGAAAAAATGACGTTTTTACTTATGCTATGTTAATGAACACAAAAATTCAGACCCGTCAAATCTTATAAAGGAAGTACTTATTTAACAAAGAAAATGGATAGTGAAAACAAAAATTTACAAAAATTGCTATTTCCAAAATCACTCCTAAACTAGGTTACGCGTGACATTTACCGCTTTCTTAAAATAACTCTAAACCGGAAACGAACTATTAAACTCCATGTAAGGTTAATTTTGATTGTTTGTCGATATTTTAAAAGTATTAACTGAACAGTCTAGCGCTTCCGTAACAAAATAATACAAATTTTCATTTAATTAACCCATAAAAACACGTAATTTAAGCACACCATGACAGTAACTGCACAACCAAAGCAATTGTAAACAAACAAGTGCATGCACGCACTCGAATATCTTCCGCTCGCTCCCTCTAGTCAGAACTACATCACTTATTATTTTCTATTCCGTCGAACTTCGGGAATAGTCGGGATAGTTTGCGTATGCATTCCGACACTTTCCTTCGCTAGTCAGTGACTCTCTGATTACTGCCGCACGATCTCGGCCGAGATCTCGTCAATTTATGCTTCGAGATTGATCTCGAAAAATGAGGTGAGATCTCGGATGATCGGGAACTCGCGAGATCGAGATTGCATTCCCAAGTAAGGACTTAAAAAATTTACTACTTCCTCAAACGATACAAATATTTTTTTAATAATGACAATCTTCTTTTTCATACCAAAGCAATAAGTCAGAATAAAATTCTTCCAATAATGACATGTCGTTGTAAATGTTTCTGGATATATACAGTTACAATAATAACTAAAATTAATTTTATTTATCCTAATAATAATAGACCATGGAAGACTGCGAATGTGCACCCGGTGCTCGAAAAGGGCGATAGATCAGATCCATCGTATTACAGGCCTATTGCTATTACCTCTCTCCTCTCCAAGGTGATGGGGCGTGTGATCAACACACAGCTTCTAAGATACTCAGAAGTACACGACCTGGTCAGTGTCAGTCGCTCGATCAGTGTCGGTGACCTTCTAATGTATCTCACACACCGATGGGCACGAGCCATTGAGAGTCAGGGGAGGCACTGGCCTGTAGCCTGGACATAACAAAGGCGTTCGATCGGGTCTGGCACCGGGGTCTTCTATGGAAGTTGCCATCTTACGGAGTGCCCGGGGTTTGTGCGTAGTTGACGGTAGTTGCTCTGATAGCATGGACATTAATGCTGGTGTCCCACAAGGCTCTGTGCTGTCTTATACGCTGTATTTACTGCATATCAATGACATGTTGGACATCAACAACATACATTACTATGCAGATGACAGTACTGGAGACGCTTATTACACGGGTCGTGCAAACATCCCTCGTTCCGTTGTGGAGGAAAACCGCGGAGAACTTGTGTCTCAAATCGAGACCACACCATCCAAGGTCTCTGACTGGGGACGGGTAAACTTGGTCCGATTCAACCCTACAAAGGCTCAAGTGTGCGCGTTTACCGCTAAGAAAACCCCATTCACTGTAGTCCCACAATTCCAGACCTCTCCCCTCTCCATCTCCAAGAGCATTGGGATCCTTGGTGTCGACATCTCCAGCGATGTTCAGTTCAGAGATCATTTACAAGATAAGGTGAAGCTGGCGTCCAAAAAACTTGGTGTACTCAACAGAGCGAAGCAGTACTTCACGTCGGGGCAAATGTTGTTACTTTACAAGTCGCAGGTTCGGTCCCATATGGAGTACTGCTGCCATCTCTGGGCAGGTGCACCCGGATACCAGTTGGGCCCTTTTGACACGGTTCAACGACGGGCTGTGAGAATTGTCAACGATTCCAAACTCACTTGCGGCATCGAGTTCCTAAGTCTCAGGAGAGACTTTCACTCCCTATATGTGTTCTACCGCTTGTACAATGGGTTGTGTTCTGAGGAATTGTTCGAAATGATGCCCACGGCTACTTTCTAACATCGCACCGCTCGCTATCGGCAGGGAATTTATTCTCACACTTTAGAACCGAAATGGTCGCGTACAGTGCGGTTTCAGAGAAACTTTCTCCCGCGAACGCTTGGGTTATGGAATGAGCTCCCTGCCAAGGTTTTCTCTAAGGACTACAGTATGGGGTTCTTCAAGAAAGAAGTTATTTGATTTTTGAAGGGTCGGCAACGCGCGAGTGATACCCCTGGTGTCGCAAGCGTCCATAGGCCACGGTGACTGCTAACCATCAGGCGGACCGTGTGCTTGTTTGCCACCTTAGTGGTATATAAAAAAAAAAAAAAAGAACATGACTCTGTCCTCGCTCCATACAGTAACTATGTTTAAAAAATTACTATTATGGAAAATAAGTATTTTCACCTCACCAGCACGAAAAGGATAGTTTTGCTGTCCAAATTCAGTGAGCAAAATCGAATTTTGCTCACTAGTGAGGCAAAGTAATTCACTGTTCGAACATTGACTTTTGGAATTAACCCGACGATGAAAATAAAAAAAAAACAATACAATGACAGAAACAAATTTCAGGACAAATACTTAACCTTGCTCATTTAAACTAAGAATATAACTACATAGCATTTTTTCGTTTTTAAGTGATTTTTATAAATTATTAGTATTATTAGACGTTTATACAGCTAACTTAAAAAATATCATACATTGTTTGGATAGCAATGGCAGAGGTTGTAGTAGGTAAAATTCCGAACGCAACCTCAATAAAAAAAAAAACAAAGTAAAATGGCGACAAGCTAGTTTTTTGAACATAAGATTGTTTATTTAAATAATAATTCTGTTTTGTTAGTGTTATTTTTTTCGTATTTTACCACCAGTGGTCAATTGGGACAAATAGTAGCAGCGCCTCGCTCAATATTTAGTCATAATTGTGTGCTTTAGGTTAAAAGCATGAAATTTGTACCATTGATAGAAAGTTGTACGTTGATCACATCACTACTTTGAGTGATAACCATTCAATATTTTTTTTTAAAAAAAAGCCTTATAATTTTTTGTAAAATTTTGATTAATACAGATGAAAAAAAACACTATTATTAAGATGTTTGAGTCCAGTTTATAAAAAATACTAGCTTCTGCCAGGGGCTTCGTCCGCCCTAAATTTATACACACCGGCACAATTAGCGGAACACAAAAAAAGGATTTGAACGAATAGCAGCAGGTTCTCTTTACTGATGAGTGCAGAGTTCTTTTAAAACAGAACGATGGGAGACAGCGAATATGGAGACGCTAAGGAGAACGCCACATACAGTCTAATTTTGAACACACAGTGGCTTATGGTGGCGGCTCGATTATGGTTTGGGGAGGGATATGTTTGGGAGCTCGCACGGAGTTAGTGATACTCACAGGAGGGACCATGACAGCAGATCGATACATCAGAGACATTTTAGAAGAACATGTTGTACCATTTGCCCCATTTATTGGTGACGACTTTATTCTAATGCAAGATAATGCTCGTGCTCAAAGTGCACAATCGGTACAGGCATATCTGAGCCACGTAGGTATACCGGTGATGCAGTGGCCAGCAAATTCCCCCGATATGAATCCGATAGAGCATGTCTGGGACTTGCTAAAAAGAAGGGTTAAATCCAGAATGCCACCCCCCAACAATAAATAATATATGCGTTATTATCTCATAGTCTCACTTTTTTTTCTGTTCCGCTAATTGTGCCGGTGTGTATAGTTATCGGTTTAGGTTGTTACGGCAACTCCTCAATTATAAAAAAAAACTACAATTCATTCGTGTCTGTGAAACCATCGAAATACCCTACCCAATCTGTCAAGCCGTTTAGAAGTTATGTGAAAAAGGTAAGTACGGAAGGACAATTCTTACTACCCGTTGTCCTATTACCCGTTTTCCCGTAGGAATGAAGCATTTTCCCGCGGTAAAAAGTAGCCTATGTTCATCAGGGATAATGTCGGCTTCTAATAATAAATGAATTTTTCAAATCGGCCCAGTAGTTTCGGAGCCTATTCAATACAAACAAACAAACAATTAATCTTTCCTCTTTATAATATTAGTATAGATAAACTTGTGTTGTGGGATACTTGTCTTAGAGCAACTTTGAAAAAAAAAAACATGTTCGTACCGAGCTAAAGCAGCGTAAATTATTTACTGCGGATTTTCAGTGTCATTCAGTGGTAAAGATAAACAGAGTGTAACTTCATAATTTCAATAATTTCACATAAAATAGAAAAAAACTAATATAATCAATACTAGGTATACTTAATTTTTTAACAAGCTAGGTTTGTACCTCGTGAAGTAATTATTATAGCTGTTACTGAATTATGGGTGGCCGTTGGTGTTACTTCAAGCTTCCGATACAAGCTATTCACGAATTGGTGGCATCAATGGATGTGTCCCAATGCAAGTATTTGCCAATATTCCATGTTTTGACTGTGTGTGATACGGTGTCATATTTTACGGACAAGGGAAAAAAACGGCTTGGGACACTTGGAAATCTTTCCCTGAAATTAACAGCGCCTTTGAAGAATTAATATCAATGCTAAGCGAAATAATTTGTGCGGAGTTAATTTGGTGCAGATTTAAAAAAGGATGTATTGGACGGTGCAAATGCAGCCAAGCCGCACTTAAATGTACCTACACTTTGCTTCTATGCCGGCGATTGTTAATAATTTCTTCATACCTGTAACGAGGTACAAACCTAGCTTATTATAAAAATAAGTATACCAGTATTGTATTGATAACATTTTTTTTTTCTATTTTATGTGAAGATATTAAAATTATGAAGTTACACTCTGTTTATCTTTACCACTGAATGACACTGAAAATCCGCAGTAAACAATTTACGCTGCTTTAGCTCGACACGAACATGATTTTTTTTCTCAAAGTTGCTCTTAGATAAGTATCCCTCAAGTTTATATTTTTAATAAACTGGATTAAGACATGTAAATAATAGAATTTTTAATCTGTATTAATCAAAATTTAAAAAAAATATGTTGTTTTTTTTATAAAATATTAAATGGTTTTCACTCTTTCGTTAAAAACTATTTTTTCTTGTGTGGAATCATAACTTTTATGCAGTAAAAATGAATTCCACCAAAAATTATACCAAACAAGCCTTAGTAGCGTAAACTGATAAATTAAAAAATAACAATCAGGACCAGTACCCCTCCAAATTCAACTCCCCCCTTCCACACACGAGACGAGTACCCCTCCAAATTCAACTCCCCCTTCCACACACGAGACGAGTACCCCTCCAAATTCAACTCCCCCCTTCCACACACGAGACGCATTCGTCTTTCCTCCACATCGAAATATGATCAACGCAACCGAAGCGCACAATCAATGAGCAAAGCACTCCTACTAAAAACGATTCACACTTCACCACTAGTGGTGAATTATGATAAAAATGTTCCCAATTTACCACCAATGGTGAATTGGGAATCGTATTCTCCAAATTGACTACCAGTGGTGAACTAGGAATCGCTTTGCTCCAATTGATCACTGGTGCCTAAATTTGGTGGTGAGTTGGTCATAAGGGTGTTTGTCTGTCTGCCTGCGACTTAGTTCAAGAAAATATTTTGATCATAAGTACCAGAAAATATTTTTTTGTCATGGGTGTACATATTAAGTAGGCCGTCAAAGTGGTAAAATAAAATTGAAAGAAAAACAATATTATAGTAGATACTGCAACCACCTTCCTTTAGGGGTTGTACTTCACTTTGCTTTCCAGGTAATATGAAGAATACAACGAGAGTCAATATTATATGTATATTTTTTGTATGTTCTTAAATACTGGAGCGGCTATAAAGGTTAAAATTAATTATTTAAATCTTATTAATATACATATTCCCATTTAACTCTATGTTTGGGCGCAGTTCCTGGTCCTCTCATTGTCACCACTGTTTTGGACTATCCCTGCTCATGTGTGAGCGTACATTATACAAGCTAGAATATAAGCAAGCCTAATATAACATAGCAACTATACGATTTGACGGCCATATACTGAGCCTTGACACCGCGGTCTACACTGAATGGAGGTCCTGAAACTCAGCGTCAGCCTCAACGCTAGTCAGCATACGTACTGGTCTCAGTGTGGGGCTACGGGACGGTTTCAGGTGAGCTCCTTACACTCTTCCTAAAACCTCGCGGGGCATGCTAATGCTCCTTGGTGAGAGCGACAAGATGGTGATCTTGCCTCAATTCAAACCGTTGCTGTGGATGCGTGACAAGAGGGTATCGCACCATATTACACCTGTTATCACGCGGGATATATCTATTTTTATAAAACGTTGATACTTTTCTTTAAATTTACTTTATTTGCCCATAGTACAAAACAAAATTATCCATTTCGGATCTAGCATCTGAAGCGGGCGTCAAACAACTGAATACTGAACAAAAAAATCACGCGACGCATCTTTGCTTGTTTCTGTTCTACTCCAAATCCAAACATTTTACTTTTCTTAATTGTTGCCCCTACGCGAATATCAAATCTTATTTACGAATGCTCTGCATTCTATGTACAAAACGACCTATTTATTGATGCGAGCGGATATAGCCTGCTCCAGTACCTCCCCGATACGTAAAGGGGGGATGAATATATTTTTTCCTCGTCTACCACGGTATATGTTTGTCTTTGGATAGCTCGCTTAAAAATTTTGAGGGTGTGTAAAAACCATTTTTCGGTTCAGCGATGCGTTTGCGAAATATTAAGTCTTAAAGTAATTTTTCAATTTTTTGTTGGAGCCAAGTCTCCCCCCTCTGCCAGCTAAATGGCTGTTCTTTAAAAGAATCACAGGAGCATACATAACAAAATTAAAAGGAAAACTTTCGTTGCTAAGTCGGCTTTACAACTTAATGAGTAATAGTCGACCAACTTAAAAAATGTAGCCGGATAAGTACAAATTCCATTATAAGGCACTTAGATAAAGTTAGTAAAAGTGTTAAACAGGTATTAAATATAAGTTTATGAACCATGTAACATTATAGGAAAATAAAATTATAACATTCTTAGTACTAATACTTACTAAATTAATAACAATATTTACGTTCGAATTCGGGCGCGGCGCTTTGCGGTACAGGGCAAAAACTTTATAATATAGTTGCTCTACTGTAAAAACCGTACCTGACACACGCAAGCTTCAATCTTGCAGTAATCATAGTGTGTGTAAGCTCTTAATTGTATCAACAAATAATAAAAATCAGCCAAGTGTGAAACGGGCCCGAGTTATTTGCCATCTTAAATCACTGTTACGACGCCATCTAGCTATTATTAAGCGAAACAGTTGGAAACGATATTCAGAGTTAAGCGACGTCGGGCTTTATCGGGATGGGTGACTGCTTAGCGGCACACTTTTCGTTTTTGTTTGTCTTAGTAAATTACTTTAATGGTTGTAGGTACAGTATTTTAGGTAGTTTTAATTTAACTTTATAATGTTATTTTCCTATCTTTGTTTGCTTATTGCATGCAAAGATATTTGGTTGGAAGCTGCTAGAAAGAAAAATAGCAGATCAAAATTTAAAAATAATGCATGTTTAAGAAAAATAAAAAAGGGAGAAAAATAAAGTGCAAAGTCAATAAATGAGGATCGCTAAAAGTATTAATGTAAAATGTATTTTAAAAATAATATGTATTTGATATACTAATTACAAAATACCTCGACCTCACGTATTTGAAATACCAATTAGAAATTACATTTTGAGGTAGTAATTGAAATACAAAATACAAATTTGTATTTGAAACACGTTCAAACATTTCTGTCTTCAGACACGACCAGCGCGACCCACCCCAGCGTGCAGCTGTCCACTGCGAGCCCGCGGAACCTCACTGTCGACATCCGGCTCGAGAGGGAGAAGGATTTCTTCCTCAAGCTCGAACAGGTAACTTCAGCATCTTGTATACTTAAGTCCACAGTAAGAGCACTGGCACTGGCACCCACACAGTGCAGCAGTCAGTGGTGTGGAGGTAAGAGCACTGAGACTGTCACCCACACAGTGCAGCAGTCAGTGGTGAGGAGGTAAGAGCACTGGTACTGGCACCCACACGGTGCAGCAGTCAGTGGTGTGGAGGTAAGAGCACTGGCACTGGCACATACAAAGTGCAGCAGTCAGTGGTGTGGAGGTAAGGTCACTGGCACTGGCACCTACACAGTGCAGCAGTTAGTGGTGTGGAGGTAAGAGCACTGGCACTGGCACCCACACAGTGCAGCAGTCAGTGGTGTGGAGGTAAGAGCACTAGCACCTACGCAGTGCAGCAGTCAGTGGTGTGGAGGTAAGAGCACTGGCACTTACGCAGTGCAGCAGTCAGTGATGTGGAGGTAAGAGCACTGGCACCTACGCAGTGCAGCAGTCAGTGGTGTGGAGTCAAATCCGGATTGCTCTAAAGCTTTTTTGTTGTTTCCATACAAGTTAGCGTTCAAAAACTATTAATTTTTATATTTGCTTCATTGAAAGACAGTCAACAGTTAAAGATTAAAATTAAACTTAAAGATCAAAAAAAATAGTTCGGTAGCAAGGACCGCACGAGCAACTTCTCTTAAGAATATTTTAAGCTATTGCATAGCTTTTATCGCGGGCTCTGAGCGCGGCGACCGAATCAAGAAAATCCGTAACGAAAAAAACCTAACAATCGTCTAACGTCGTTTCAGTTCGGCAAACTTCGGCACGGTTTTTGTGTTTTTTTTAGTATATGGCGATTATGAGTAGTACAGGAAGGTTGGATATGGGATTTTAATTCTATGACAGATTGAGATGTCAAATATACTACGTCAAAAAAGTGAATAAACAAACATTATTATTTTTTGACAATGTCAAAGACATTTCTTGTGACATATTTTAGTGTTAAGCTCGAATTGTGTGTTAAGGAAATTGGTTCTGTACAATTAAATATGACGTATGAGATGTCTTCTTTGACGCTGGGCGGCCGATGGTGGATTGCAGCGGGTTATTAATACTATATTATATTATTATACTTATACATATGTAAGTTTATACATATTTAAATTCTTGATACACTGTTTGTGTTTTATGTATATTTATGTGTGTCCTTGAGTATGTATTTATATATTTATTAAGTAATATTATTGTAACGAATTTGATAATTTAGTAAATGCTTTTGACCTTCCAATTTTCTCTTATCTAAATATTTTCAAAAGCAACTATAAATCAGTTTTAAGTTCAGAGTACGTGTGTTCGACGTGTGATGTTAAATGTAAACTTGTGTGTGTAAATCTCAATATAAATCGGATTTATATTTTGTTCCTTTACTACACACATTGTAACTAGTACAATCAAAGTTTTATGAGTGTGTCATGCACTCTCAAAGTCTCTGCGGTGGTGGCATGTGCGTCGGGTCGTTACGTTCCCTAAAACATGGTTGAGCGAAGCAATTGCTGATTCATGTGTTATACTTGTGAACGGCTGCCGCTGTGGATGCTGATCTACTCTTGCAAATTTCTTTGTATTTTTAGTGTTCGGTCATCGGTGTAGGATTTCAACGGCAACACCTCAATTATGGGAAAAAAAACGAACGGATAATACTTGATGGTTTTAAGTAGCGTATGTCCTTTTCCGGGATTCAAACTATCTGCATGCCAAATTTCATCTTGATCGGTCCAGCGGTTTCAGCTTGAAGAGGTAACAGACAGATTTACTTTCGCATTTATAATATTTATTATTATATTATATTCATGGATAGTATGGATTGTTTTTAGTATATGTATGTACATATGATTGTGCAAAAATAGAATTATGATGGCGCTAATGCCACAAGTACTATATAAATAAATATCGGAATACTCTTAAATATCTGAATTCCTTCACTCGATTGACGATATTTGACGCTGCAAATGGTCCGCACCATGCTACATAAAAACAAAACAATAAATAAAAAATGTTTGACTTTGTTTTTAGTAGCTTACTAACTTTTTTTTATTACCCAATAAGTGTTACGGTACATATTGTATACTCTTAAGCTAATTATCAAAGTATTGTATTATTACTTTGAATGGAACTTCTTGCCAGCTCTTTAGGGCAGAAATTAACATTGTATACATTGTATTGACGATTCAAAACTGTTCTTAGAAACCTATTTGAATAAAGTCAAAGTCAAAGTCAAAATGGTTTATTCAAATAAGGATTTTACAATCACTTTTGAATCGTCAAAGTTATAAAATATTATTTTTTGAACCCTCCCACCTTCCCGCCGGTTCACAATGTTGTTGATTTCTACCGAGAAGAATCCGGCAAGAAACTCGATAGTTACTCTTTTAAAAACACTTAAATAAACTAAAATACAATTAATGTTTTAAATAAAAGATTTTTAGTCGTACAATTTTATGTTATTTCCATTTTAATTTGGTTTACCTATGCATCCTGTAATTGAGCATCATCAGTCCCAAGGATTTTTATCATTTACATAGTCTGAAATATTGTAATATGCCTTTTTACAAAGTACCTGCTTGATAAAAGATTTAAATTTACTTATTGATAGATTTTGAATTTTATTGGGAACTTTGTTGTAAAAGTGTATACATTGCCCCATAAAAGAGTTACTTATTTTGTGTAGACGTGTATCATGCACCAACAGCTTATTTTTACTTCTAGTATTTACTTTGTGAACGTCACTTTTCTTGCTGAAACTATTGATATTTTTATGTACATATAAAAGATTTTCATATATGTACTGCGAAACTAAAGTTAAAATTTTTACTTCCCTAAACCTATCCCTCAGAGATATCCTAGATCCTAATTTATAAATAGCACGAATTGCCCTTTTTTGTAACAAAAATATTGTATTTACATCAGCAGCGCTACCCCACAATAGGATACCATATGTCATTAAACTATAGAAATAGCTAAAATATACTATTTTTGCAGTGTCGACATCGGTCAATTGTCTTATTTTCTTGATCGCATACACAGCAGAGCTAAGTTTTTTGGCTAGGTTATGAATATGAGGACCCCATTGAAGTTTGGAGTCCAGCGTTATGCCAAGAAAGACTGTTGAATTAACAAGTTCTAATTGCTCGCCATTAATATTAATACATGTCTGTCTCTGACTAACATCTGGTAATGTAAATTTAACACATTTGGTTTTTTTTTCATTAAGTAACAAATTATTAGCGTTAAACCAATTTACAATTTTAGAAAGGGCATCATTTAATTCATTATAACATGTCTGTCGTCTCTTAACTTTAAAAAGAAAAGAGGTGTCATCAGCAAATAAGACAATGTCATGGTTTTTTACATTATATGGGAGATCGTTAATGTAAATAAGAAATAGAAAAGGACCTAAAATTGAGCCCTGAGGGACTCCTATAGTGACTGCTGATCCCGGAGATCTTTCACCGTTGACATCTATTTTCTGTACTCTCCTACTCATATAGGATGTCAAAAGGTCGAGAGCTTTGCCTCTAATACCATAGTGATGTAGCTTCCTGATGAGATTTTCATGTTGAACACAGTCAAATGCCTTAGATAAATCACAAAACACTCCAAGGGCGTCATGCGAATCCTCCCAGGCGTTATATATATTTTTTAATAGTGCCACTCCTGCATCGGTTGTGGAACGGCCTTTCATAAAGCCAAACTGTTTACTACTAAGTAGCTCATTAATACAGAAGACAAAGTTTGATTGATTTTGATTTAAATAAAGGTGTTGCTATACTTAGCGTAGCAAAAGGACTAAACTTGTCGCTAACCAACAGTGACCATTTCGGTTCTAAAGATTGAGAATGAATTTCCTGCCGATGGCGAGCGGTGCGATGGTAGAAAGTAGCCGTGGGCATCACTTCGAACAATTCCTCGGAACACATCCCATTGTACAAGCGGTAGAACACACAGGGAGACAATGTCTCTGTTCAGACTTAAGAGCTCGATACGGCAAGTCAGTTTGGGATCGTCCACGATTCTCGCAGCCCGTCATTGAACGCCAACTTCACCTTATCTCGGATAATCTCGGAATTGAACATCGCTGGAGATGTCAACAGCAATGATCCCAATACTCTTGGAGATGGAGAAGGGAGGAGAGTGTTTTTGGAATTGTGGAACTACAGTAAATGGCGTTTTCCTAGCGGTTAACGCACAGACTTGTGTCTTTGTAGGGTTAAATCGGACCAAGTTTTTTCGTCCCCAGTCAGAGACCTTGGACAGAGTGGCCTCGATTTAAGACACAAGTTCTTCACGTTTTTCCTCCACAAAGGAACGAGGGATGCTTGCACGACCCGTGTAATAAGCGTCACCAGTACTGTCATCTGCATAGCAATGTATGTTGATGTCCAAAATGTTATTAATAAATGCAATAGAAACAGCGTAGGAGACAGCACAGAACCTTGCGGGACACCACAATTAATGTCCATGCTATCAGAGCAACTACAGTCAACTACGGCTCGCATGCGTCTGCCGGACAAAAAGCTAGCCATCCATTTGCACAACCCCTCGGGCACTCCGTAAGATGGCAACTTCGATAGAACACCTTCGCTATGTCCAGGCTACATGCCTTCCCCTGATTCTCGATGGCTAGTGCCAATCGGTGAGTGAGATACACTAGAAGGTCACCAGTCGAGCAACCGTGGCGAAATCCATATTGACGGCGGCTGACCAGGTCGTGTTTTTCTAGGTATCTTAGAAGCTGTCTGTTGATCAATCGCTCCATCACCTTGGAGAGGAGAGAGGTAATATCGATAGGCCTGTAATTCGATGGATCTGATCTATCTCCCTTTTTAAACACCGGGTGCACATTCGCAGTCTTCCATGAAGACGGAAATTGCTTGGTATGGTAGGAAAGCGCAAACACTAAGGAGCACACTGTTTAAGCACCACTGCTGGTATACCGTCCGGCCCACTCGACTTATAAAGGTCTAGATTATACAAAGCCAGCCGGACATCCTGTTGTGTTATGGAGATTACCGGCATGGTCTTACCGCACCACGGTATAGTAGGTGGTAGAGCGCCTTCGCCGTTCATAGTCGAGTTGGAGGCAAAGAGACTGCCCAACAGATCGGCTTTCTCTTTTGCACACTGGCAAAGTAACTACTACTACTAGCTGAGAGATCCATAGGTCAGAGCCAATTCATAAGCAGATATCCCTGCATAGTTATTGGTTCGAGAACTGAGCCACTCACGATGGCGGGCGTTAGTCTCTCAAAAAAACTATTTCTGCTGTGGGGTATAGCTCTAGAACTTTGTCAGGCGTCAAACTCAGGTGCGTGAAGAGTTAAGTTACGTCCGTGTCACCGCTATGATACCTGAATGGGCACGCATTGGTACGAGTGTGGCCGCCGTAATCTTCGCGCACCCATAATATCTACAGGTCCCTGTCTTCAAGGCTATGAAGGCGGCGACAGCAAATATCCCCCCGTACGAACATACATACACCGGCACGACTTACAAAATTGTGTTCGAGTGTGTAGCCGGGATGATGAAGGTATGATGTATCGGCCGGGCAGGATATCTGCGTTTCAGTTAAAAAGAGAATGGTCGGCTGCGCAGTTGCAATGTGATGGTGAACTGCGTTAAGGTTGGCGTGATTGCCCCTAATATTGAATGTGGATGGTGTAGCCGCTGTAAAAACTCTTCCTTTTCGTTCTTTTACCCATTTTTAAAAAAGTAACTTAGAGGACAAAAGATTCGGTACTAGAACTGCCGAAGCTCGGTACAGATGATACGGTTGCTGGCACGGCGGGCGAAAGTTTGGCAACCCGTTCAACCTGCGGGCGGCTAGCGGTCAGCCGTTTCATCAGGTCGCCCAGACCGCCGCCGGTCCTTCGCTGTCCGTGCAGCGAATCCTTATGAGCTCTGGCAACCTTACTTACCGCTAAAACCACAACACTACTTAATGATAGTGATATTATGGCCGCGGTTTTCTGTTAGGTGAAGGTTCTTCCCCAATTAAGGCTGCTAATTAGAACAAATCTCGCTATGCCCCGCTTTAATTGCTGAGGTGGCTTATTCGAGCGAACTTTCGCTGTGCCCTACATCTCTATGTCCAGGCTACATGCCTTCCCCTGATTCTCGATGGCTAGTGCCAATCGGTGAGTGAGATACACTAGAAGGTCACCAGTCGAGCAACCGTGGCGAAATCCATATTGACGGCGGCTGACCAGGGCGTGTTTTTCTAGGTATCTTAGAAGCTGTCTGTTGATCAATCGCTCCATCACCTTGGAGAGGAGAGAGGTAATATCGATAGGCCTGTAATTCGATGGATCTGATCTATCTCCCTTTTTAAACACCGGGTGCACATTCGCAGTCTTCCATGAAGACGGAAATTGCTTGGTATGGTAGGAAAGCGCAAACACTAAGGAGCACACTGTTTAAGCACCACTGCTGGTATACCGTCCGGCCCACTCGACTTATAAAGGTCTAGATTATACAAAGCCAGCCGGACATCCTGTTGTGTTATGGAGATTACCGGCATGGTCTTACCGCACCACGGTATAGTAGGTGGTAGAGCGCCTTCGCCGTTCATAGTCGAGTTGGAGGCAAAGAGACTGCCCAACAGATCGGCTTTCTCTTTGCACACTGGCAAAGTAACTACTACTACTAGCTGAGAGATCCATAGGTCAGAGCCAATTCATAAGCAGATATCCCTGCATAGTTATTGGTTCGAGAACTGAGCCACTCACGATGGCGGGCGTTAGTCTCTCAAAAAAACTATTTCTGCTGTGGGGTATAGCTCTAGAACTTTGTCAGGCGTCAAACTCAGGTGCGTGAAGAGTTAAGTTACGTCCGTGTCACCGCTATGATACCTGAATGGGCACGCATTGGTACGAGTGTGGCCGCCGTAATCTTCGCGCACCCATAATATCTACAGGTCCCTGTCTTCAAGGCTATGAAGGCGGCGACAGCAAATATCCCCCCGTACGAACATACATACACCGGCACGACTTACAAAATTGTGTTCGAGTGTGTAGCCGGGATGATGAATGTATGATGTATCGGCCGGGCAGGATATCTGCGTTTCAGTTAAAAAGAGAATGGTCGGCTGCGCAGTTGCAATGTGATGGTGAACTGCGTTAAGGTTGGCGTGATTGCCCCTAATATTGAATGTGGATGGTGTAGCCGCTGTAAAAACTCTTCCTTTTCGTTCTTTTACCCATTTTTAAAAAAGTAACTTAGAGGACAAAAGATTCGGTACTAGAACTGCCGAAGCTCGGTACAGATGATACGGTTGCTGGCACGGCGGACGAAAGTTTGGCAACCCGTTCAACCTGCGGGCGGCTAGCGGTCAGCCGTTTCATCAGGTCGCCCAGACCGCCGCCGGTCCTTCGCTGTCCGTGCAGCGAATCCTTATGAGCTCTGGCAACCTTACTTACCGCTAAAACCACAACACTACTTAATGATAGTGATATTATGGCCGCGGTTTTCTGTTAGGTGAAGGTTCTTCCCCAATTAAGGCTGCTAATTAGAACAAATCTCGCTATGCCCCGCTTTAATTGCTGAGGTGGCTTATTCGAGCGAACTTTCGCTGTGCCCTACATCTCTTAAGAGAAGTTGTAGAGACTATAGTGGGACGGAAAGTCGTCGACAGTTAATTTAGAATGACAGTTCTAGAGAGCGCAGTACAGTAAGAAAAGAATTTTAAATATTTAACAGTTTTTATTTATAGACACATTCGGCCGTCCGCCCATGCCTTAATTTTAAAAGGTTTGTATCTCATTCTAAACGCGCGCTAATAATTACAATATTATGTTTTATTTATTGTTTCTCTTAAAATAATTACAAAAACACTTAGGCTACAAAATAATAAAAATATTATTAGATCCTCGAGTACGCATCACAGGTCTTGAATCCCCAATATCAGATCTATATAAAAAGAATTGAATGCGTACAAAAAAGTTTTCTAAGATATTTACAATTTAAATTAAACAAATATGATGATAGTTACACTGACCGTTGTAAAAGGTATAATTTTCTACCTTTAGAAATAAGAAGGAATATAGCAGATATTGATTACCTCGTCAACATTATGAATGGAAAAGTTGACTCTCCGTACTTGCTAGAAAACATATATATTTATGTACCAAATAGATCCCGTAGAAATTATCCCTGTCTGCAAGTCCCTACTTTATCTAATACCAACTATAGGCTCAACTCCTATTTTTGCAGAGTACCTAATAAAATAAATAACATTATTAAAAAGCATAATATCGACTTATTTCACATTACTTAGATAGCATTTAAAAAGATATTAAGTCAGCAATTCTTTGATTCCCGATTTCGCTAGCACTATGTTTCTTTATAAAATACCATTATACACTACTACAGACTCTTACTACAGATTCGTTGGTTCTGGCGCACTTCCCCCCAACCTCAACCCCTCGCCTAAAAAAAAGCTCACCAACTTTTTAGCTTTGTACGACTCGCGCTTGACCACTCCCAATACATCGTTGGTTCTGGCACACTACCCTCCAACCCCAACCCCTCGCCTAAACTAACCTAACTTTTCTGCCCCCGCACGACTCGCGCTTGACCACTCTCAAAACCACCCCTGTGTCTGGGGTGTGGCGACTCGCGCTTGACCACTCTCAAAACCACCCCCTGTGTCTGGGATACGTCGACTCACGCTTGACCAGAACTACCACGTGACATCACTGTAGGTTCTGTGTAGTTTTGTTAAGTATTTATATCATTATCGTAATGGGTCTATCGTATTTTTCCGTTCATTAGTTATTCTTATTTAATTACAATGTCGTGAGTGCGATAATGATGTTTGTGGTGACATTCCTAATACCTTTTTAATTATATTTGTACTTGTAAGATAAATCGTATATATATAGGATAGTCGAGAGTATTCGAGTTACAATTTATCATCAAGTGATTGAATTCATCCTGTGTGATACTGAGGCTGGTTCTATTTACTTCAAAAAAAGCTATGGAGGTATGTGTTTTTTTGCTTTATAATTCTTTATCTATATTTATTATATATATTACAGACCCTCAAAACTATGTGTTTGTTTGAATGTCTATTACTTAAACCAATTTTGTTTAGGTTTTCACTTTAGGCAAATTTTTGATTCAAATTATTATACAAATATGTTTTTAAAGCATAGGCTTATTTTATTACAGAATTCAACATTTAACGTAATGGAAGAAAACACGTTCAAGCATTACTACTACGCTACATCGGATGATGAGCAATCAACTGAGAAGGCCTTAGAAACAACAAAGCTCAAACGGTCTCGTCGAAATAGTATCGACTCATTCTTTGAGGGGACCAATCAGAAGAAAAAGAAACTCAGCTCTACAGTGGCGAGATCTTCAAAAGATGGTATCCCTGGTGTCACATACTTGTCTACTAATAATGATGATGGGGCTCATGCTACACATTTGATAAAAATTGAGGTGTATGACCTCATAAAATTGAAAAAAGTACCAGTAGATGAACATTGGAAACACTCAGAAGTGAGGATCAAATATTATACGGATACAAAAGATGAAAAATATGAGCAAACGAAGGGTATCATATTTGATATCACGAAGCAAATAGCAGAAACCAATAACTGTAAAAAATACTTTTTTAAAAAGTAATCTCTAATAGCTAAATTAATTTATAAGAACCAGCTTCAGTATTACTCAAAATCAACTTTGAATCAAATTGTATCATGTTTGAGTTTTATTGTGAATGAATGAATAAATGATATAAATAAAAAATATTTTTTTGTTTTTTAACCACTAATTACACAAACACACACATAAGAAAAAAACATTTTTTTTATTTTAAAAAGTTTTATTATCAAAAATTGTTTTAAACATATCATATAATAAAATATCATTACATAGAGTGTTATTACTAAAGTGGTTTACAAAATCAATCATTGATTTACCATGAAACTTAAAATACAAATAAACAAGACAATATTCCCCACAAACAGTTGTAAAGTCATTTTGAACTCTTTTATTATTGTAACGCCATATCTTAGTATTCTTATTTAAGAAATATAAATGATGTCTACTAGGTTTACGACCATAAGAATCAAAGTATTCACCTAATCCATTTTTATTAATATGTATTCCCACCCAATGCGATCCAGGTTGATTGTCAACATCTAAATTACTAATGAGAAAAGCAGGTAGGTGCATGAGTACTGGTAATCTATTTGCAGCAAATACATTTAGTTTAATTTTCGGAGAAATTATCTTTAAACATTTTTGAATATCTAAAGTATTCATTTCAGAATGTTGATATTATGAATGTCAAAAGTATAATAAGTCCTTTCATTGAGTTCTAATTATTATATTTTAGCTACTGTAATCTACTGAAACATTACGATTTTTATCTATTTCAATAACATTATCAAATTCAGCATACACTATACAGTTTATTGTTTGTATGAGTGCTGCTTCAAAACGAACTTCAAGTCTTACGCTTCCATGTCTAATAAGATTCCAATGAGACGTAGAACTAGCTGATAAGTCTGGAGTTAAATCAAATGCCATCAAACAATATCCATTTGCATATTGTTCCCTAGAAATAGCATTACCATCATTCAAAAAGTGAATACCTGACCCGGAAAATAGTGTATGGTAAGCTGTGGTAAATATATTGTTGTGAAACATTGGTTGTAAAGCTTTTGATGGTATTTGTTGACCATCTATATACAAACTAAATGTATTTATTCCATAGTTTTCAAAGTTAAAAGGGTTTCTGTTAAAACTTCCATTAAAAGCAGCATTGTTTACAAAACCTATTATACACCTTTTTGGAACTTGACCAATAAATATGTTATCAAGCGTTTTTCCCTGAACTCCTGAAGGTATTGTGAGCACTTTGACTTCAGCTCTGGTTATAGGATACTTAGCGGTCGTTGCAATTAAAACTTTTTGATGTGCTAATAATACACTTGGACTAATTTTTGCTCTACGAACTATAAGTGTAGCGTCAGTAAAAGTAACTTTCAGTTTAGCATCAGCACCAGCCATAAGATTAAAACTTTCTCTTGATCGTACTAGTTTAAGACTAATTTCAACACCATTTATCAGAAACTTTTCTTGATTAAACAAATCCCCATGCAAATGTCCTACCATTTTTACCTCTTTACTCTCACGTACAAATTGATTCCTTTTTTTAAATCCATCATTAGAATCATCTAGTGAATTCATTTTTCCAGCTGTGTCTTCATACCATAGTCCACAAGTCAGATGAGATTGTTTAGCTGCTGGACCATAGTTTAATAAAGTTTCTATAAATGCCCTATAAGCATAAGTGTTGTTTGGTGGAGATACTAGTTTTTGATTTAAATACACATCGAGTTGATTGAACAGTGAGTGTAACCAGTTATTAGTTGGGGCTACTACTGTAGCAGCAGCTAAGTTGGTGCCATCTTGGTTTCGAATTTTAACTTTTAAATGTAGTAATGTATGAGACAAATCGATATAATCATCCCCCGTACCAGGAATTTGAAATTCAATTGGTCCATCGTCTGTAAGGGATGATATAGGTTTGTAGTGTATCCATTGTCCATTTTCAATACTTGTCTGAGTTGTTGGTAAAGCAAATAAATCCAATTCCGATTTTATACATTCACATGAATGATTATGTAAGAATGACATTATTTGTTTGAAAATATATCTTTAGTATTTCTATTAATTTTATACTTTCTAGTTCTCAACTCTTTCAAAGCTGTTGACGGAATGGAATGAATCCGACGTTGACGTTTCGTTATATAACCTGATCCATTCATTAGTCTTTCAATTTTATCATCTGCTCTTCGTTTTAAATTACTACTTACATCTTTTAACCGTGTTTGCACAGATTCATTCATTGGTTTCTGGCTTATCATATCGCTTAATAATCCCACTCCAGCATTAAGAGCCTCTTTACCAATTACTCTTGCCCCACTTGATAATAAAGGTAGTACTGATCGAAACAGGCCTCCTAAAAAGCTTCCTATTCCATGACCACGTTGATGTGGTACACCTTTATAAATTACACCAATTCCTGATCCTGCTTGGTGTGAATAATATTGCTCATAGGGACAAATACTGTTATTATGCATTATAATCGCTTAAAGTGTAGTTTAAAATATGCGGTCCCAAATTGAAATGGTATTTTATTACCAGTGTTTGTTCTTATATCTATTTCAATTGTATCAAATTCTCTTCGCATAACTGGTAAGTAGTGGGGTGGTGAAAATACATGCATCTTATAAGCACCATAGATATATTTCTGGGGGTCTAAAGGTATTATTCTTAACAATGGTGTCATAACATCTCCAACTATTTGCGGATCAATTATATCACAGTAAACAAATAATTGAGAAGGTAATCCTAAATGTAAATTGGGTGGGTATCTTCCAACATTTTTTGTTATTAAATTAGTTTTTGGTTCAAAGCCAAGTTGAATACTTAACTTTGATGATAACGTTAAAGATGATATATTTTTATCGTTAATTTGAACAGAGACCATCTGGGAAACTTTATCATAATGAAAGCGACAGTTTTCTTTTAGGTTTAAGGCTTTTAAAATGTTATCAATATTATCATAATTGGTTGCAGGTATATGATTTTTATAAATAACTGATGATATTGATTTATCCAAAGGTACTATCATTTTCTTAGTAATATACATTATATTTTCACCCTCTTGAACTGTAAACATACTACATGGGTATTGAAATTCTACAACTCCAACAGACCACTGTCCTTCTAATTTTATAGGTTTTGGAAGTTTTGTTGAAAAATTTGTAGTGGTATTACTCGGAAAATATTCCATTGAACTATTACTGAGCAAAGTTAAATAAAAATCTTCCTTAATCATATTTTTTCTATATCTTTTAATGATACCCAAGTATTAAATTTGTTTGGATAACCTTTCCACTTCACTAGTACTTGCTTTCTATTTCCAAAATAACGAGTGTGGAGTATTTTATCTATTTTATGTGGGAGAGTGGGGTTGTATATTACTTTTTGTAATTCTTTTTCATAAAATTTACCTGTAATGGGTTCATTTTGAAGATCTTTTAACGTATAAACTACCCAAGGTGATCTTCTTATAACTGAAGTAATAACAAATATTTCATCACTCCAGTTGCTCTCGTATCCTTTTTGAAATATGTGTTTATGTTTTGTTATCCTAACATAATCACCTTCTTTAAACCTGTTTAGAATAGCCTTTTGCCCTTTATCTCTATCATATAAATTATTCCAAACAGTCATAATATTTTCTGAGTTAACATCTTTGGGACACATTTTTATACTTGAATGATAGCTATGATTATAAGAATAAATCAAATCTTTTAAAATATCAACATATCTATATGTGTTATGATGTGTGAAATACCGCCACATTTTTGTCTTTAATGTTCTTTGAAAGCGTTCCACGATACTAGCTTTTATATCAGGATTGTTAGTGGTGTAATAGTTTATACCTTTACTTTTAAAATATTTTTGCACATCCTTAGAAACAAATTCAGTTCCCTTATCTGACTGAATGTGGTTAGGTAAGGATTTTGACTCATTAAATATACTTTCAAAGCATTCTTTTATAGTTATAGAGTTCTTTTTTTTTAAACATCTAGATTTGCTAGATGCATATAGATGCATATTTACTAAATACATCAATAACACACAGAATATATTTAAAACCATCATTATATTCAGAATAAGTGCGCATATCACTTAAATCCACCTGCCACAAGTCATTATAATTAGATAAAATGTACTTATTTCTAGGAAATCTATTTCTTACAGGTTTATGTAATGTGTAAGTTTCTTGTTCTTGCAACCAATTTTTCACTTGTTTTGCTGTCATTTTTCCCTTTAACGAGTTGATGAGTTTGTTAACACCTCCATATCCAGCAGGATGAGAAACATCATAGTAAATCTGATTTATTTCTAATAGGGGGTCCATTTTTCCCAGTCTATTTTTTTCTTGATTTTGTTAAAGGAATAAAACTATTATCTGATTGCAATTTGTTAAGTGGAATTTCTTCTTTTATATCACCTAAGTAAAGTTTATTAATATATTCTAGTCTTTTTGGATTTCCAATATAAGTTAATGGTATTTTAATTTCTTTTAATGCTGATGCAAACTCTTGCCACCCAATTGGATCACTGTGTTTAAGTGGTCTTAGTGTATCATTCACCAGGTCTATAATGTTACTCCCTGGTATTTTCATATTATTGATACTAACAGTTCCATTGGTATCCCAATCTACCTTATTTTTATTTGAAAAAATTGATTCTATTAGTAATTCACCTCGTTTTATATACGTCTTAGGAATCAATTTCAAGAGTTGTTGCTTTGAATAAAATGGGGTTAAGTCAGTATCATTTATGGTTTTTGATTTTATGTTTGATACCTGCTCAGTGTCAAGGACTGTTTCCTTAATGACATCAGTATCTTTATAATTAGGCGAACTTTCTGTTTTGGTTATAATTGGTATTTGATATGGTCGTCGTTCTACTTCAGTAAAATGTAAATACCTTTGTAGTGTTTGTAAATACAAAATCCATTTTTCTCTATCTTCTACATTACTATTTAAAATATCTTTCATTTCACCATCTAAACGGGATAAAGTATTTAAAGCGCTTTGTGTTTCATTTTCCTTTTTAATTTTTTCTATCAAATTAGGTTCAATTAGAATCATTTTTTTAGCATGTTCCATTTTTGCTTTTATTTTCCTGCTAAGGTTTTAAAATTGAACTCACCAAGGCACTTAGAACAGATCCTAAAATAATAGGTAAAAAGGCACCACCCCTTTGAATAATTACGTTTTTTCTAAGTAGATTTCTTCCTTTACACACCAACTTTCTCAATATATTTTTATATTTTTTTAATTTGTTTTTATCATTTTCCTTGACGGGTATTTTACCCTGTAATACGTTGTAAATACACTCACAAATAAAATTTATTTCTTCTTTACTACAAGATTTAAGTAAAGCTTTTCTATGTCTTGGTTTCAATACATGCAACGATTTTAAAAGTTCTTGATGTGTAGTCACTCTTGAATGCATTATTTATGAATGATTGGAATTTCATTATGTTTGCTGTATTTAAATCCTTTTTTAGGTATATATACAATGCAGTTCTGGTCAGAAGGAAATATTCTCGTTTTAAATCGACACATATCAATTGTGTCCTGTTTTAAATCTATCATTAGGTAGCCATGAGGTTCACTAGTAGCATCTTTGTAGGCATCTTCCAAAAATTTAATGTTTTCAGGTGAGACTTGACGTGCTAAGTAACGAATTTGTGTTTTATCTCGTGGATTTTTAAAGTAGACTATATAACTAGAGTTTAAAGAAATATCTCTCTGTCCTTTACCTTGATGGAATATATTTTGTGTAATATAGAAAACACTAATGTTTC
Organism: Apoda limacodes; assembly: GCA_946406115.1. NCBI lineage: Eukaryota > Metazoa > Arthropoda > Insecta > Lepidoptera > Limacodidae > Apoda > Apoda limacodes. The sequence goes on from OX291555.1 coordinate 668,183, forward strand.
TATGATGACTACCCTTTGTGAATATGTCAACAACACGACCATCAGACTCTCGCATGAGGTCATCGATTATTATTAGTTGTGGTTGTTCTCCATCAAACATACTGAGGTCAGGAATACCTTGGTAATAATTAACATTGTTCAAGTTGTATAACGGTTGCATTTCATCATAACACCACATAATATTAGAAAAATGTTGATTGCAAATCTCATTAGCATGTTTCACAAAATTTTTAACAAAAACTGATTTACCACATCCACTAGGGCCAGCTACAATTACTGTAAAGGGATGATAAAAATGAATCATAATTATTTTTAATGTGTGTTCTCTTTGAAAATGTTCAAATTCATATGGAGGAAAGCAATAAAAACAAACACTTATATATTAAAAACAATATAATTAATAATAAAAAAAAATTACAATCATTAGGTTACTTAATAATAGTTATTACCTTACATTTTTTAAACACACATAAACCAGATACAATTAATACTCTATATTATTATTATTTCAAAACTATAAGTTAATCTTAAAATGACCCCAAGCATATGTATCTGTTGAATTAGGTAAAATATATCTCTTGGTGTCATTACAGGATAGACAAGTTTTATTAATTTGTTGTGTAAAAATAGTATGTTTCACACTTCGAATCCTACACATTTGTGAAACATTTACATTTTTATTAAATAGACACAACTTATAATTTTCCAAATTCATCTTTTTTGTCACACTTTTATTTACACCTTTAGCTTTAGCAATAACCTTACTTTCAATGTCCATTGCATACATTTTTGATCGAAGTCCTACAAACTCCCGAAATATTTTACCATTGTTCTCATCCTTAAAATATCCAAGTTTCTTTTTATTTAAAAGTGGGAAACCATAAACATTATCACTAGAATAGTCTGAAGTATCGAAAAAACATTCTAAGTCAGATTTTATATCATTATAAAAATTATCTGTAAATACATGGTAAACTAAGCTATCCGTATCAGTGTATAATAACTTGACACTATTATTGTATTTTCTTTTCATGTAATTATAATGAAAGTTATACATCAATGTTTTTGATATTTCTAATATACAAAATCCTAAAACAAATGGTTTATTGAAATATACCTTAGTCTTTTGTAATTGTACAGCAATTAAAGACTCGGAGAATATAGATAGACTATGAAACTCAGGGCGAGCAATTAAACTTTGTGCACCTTGAATTTTTCCATGGTTTTCCCAGTGGGTTAACAATTTCACATTAACACGTTTTTTAACATTTTCCATAGTTTTACCAAAGACTGCATTATTCATAAGTTTATAAAAATCTTTTTCAAAGTCACTTTTAGCTAAAGTTCTAAGTTGTGTATTTAAATCTATATATTTCTTCAACCAAGGACTTTGCTCAAACTGTAAAACTCTATGAACTCTAATTAATTTCATACCAAGTTGTAAACATTGCTTCAGATTTCTATAGTGAATAATATATTTAGTTTTGTTATATAAATTTGGTACTAATTTTTTATCTTTACTGTTACCGATTACAATGTTTTCAGGGCATAAAGGTAAGTCTGAATGAAGATCATGTAAATTTTCAGGGTATTCAAGATCAACTTCCAGTATGTATCCAATATCTGATGAATCTGATATATTGAAGTCTATGTTCGGGTTAACCCATTTAAAATCTCTTACAGGCAAATACTGAGACATTGCCCAACCATAGAGATTGTTTGCATCAAAATACATTAAGTAAGATTTTGGTAAGTTATCTTTGTAATCACCCATGTACTCGTTATTTGCCTTTCCATATCTGTTAGAACACTGTGAAATACCACCTCTTATACCAGACTTTACGAATGCTATTTTATCAAAGTCTTTTAATAATTCCAGTGTTATGTTAGTACATTTTAGCATTGCATCCCAGCTTAATCCTGGAAGGGGAAAATATTGTACAGGGTCGAGTTCATATGTTTTAATACAAATTTCTCTAAAGTTTTCAAAAATATCAGTGAGTAACATTACATCAGTTCTTAAGTATAGATTGGAATAGTCCAACATATTTTTACATTTAAATTGGACCCAAACATTTTGAGCATGTTTATAATCATCATCTGAGACACTGGTATTACTTAAAGAGTTAAAGAAAGCGTCTTGATCTGGAAGAGTTGTAACTTTTAAGGATTCATAAGAATTAACAAATTCATAAGGAAAAACACCTTTCCTAATAAGTTTATTAAAATCATTTTCGTTTGGAAATTGTTTTCTTAATTCTATAAATTGATCTTTTTTTAGATTTTTAGCTAAACTATCTAAACTACTGGCCATGAATTTAAAGGAATCTAAAAACCGCAAATGTACTAAATGACCTCTTATATTAAGTTTTTTTGAGAATGAAATATATTTTTCCTTATTTTGCGGAATGATATCTATTTCTCCATCTTTAAAATTCAAAGCATAATTACTTAGATTATGAAATAGAATGGGAATGAAAAAGGGAACACGATACTTTGAACTACATAATTCGTGAGCAACACCTCTAAAATTACCAGTATTCCAATCATAGTCTACTGTGATGTCATCACCCAATAGCCCTTCACAAATATAACATAATTGCGATTGTCTAATAGATTCCTTCTCTTCGTTAGTTAATGGAAGTGGACATTTTTGAAAACAATTTATCCTATGTATATTGCTAATATCTTTGTAAATGCTTTCCATAAACATTTTTGCACAATTAGGCCCTGTGTATGTTCTGTATGTAGACAGCTTATCATCATACGAACATTTTATATAGTATCCATAACTATAAACTTCATGTTCATGTATTGTTTTTGTATATGACTTCGATGGATCAGGGTCACATGAGGTGACGGGTTTTAAAAGAGCTTCAAAGTCTGCATATATTACAAAAGGTAATTTTAATTTTCTTTGAAACTTATCAAAATAGATTTCATCATTATTTGTTTCCCGATTAAACCAATCTTTTCCTTTTTTATGAATTCCTGGTAATTCAGTAACAATATGAGCACAGTCATGTTTTTGGTGATTAATTAAATTAACTTTAGATTTAAAATATAGAAGGCAACCATCACAGATATGAATAGCATTATTTCGATTTGTTATTTGTTTACTAACCAAGCGTGATAATTTTTTTATAAAACAATAATGACCATTTGAACCATTGTTTAAAAATAATAAGTTAATGTGTAATTCTTTACGACATTTTGTAAAATATAATGGTCCAACGATGGTATTACATTTTTTTTCTTTGTTAAATTCTAATCCGAAAACATTGATACTAATGTTATTCTGTTTTTCTACCTTGGGTATATCCGATAATTTGATTGGGAACTGTATATTATTAAACTTTAGTCTATTTTGATTCCTCAAGTATGATGATACCCTTTCAGAACTTTTATTTACAGGATATAGTGCGGATAATAAAGCCCACTTAAAACATTGTTGATCGTTATTTTTTACATTTATGACTGCTTTTTTACGCTTAATATCTAAAGGTAATTCAATAAACGAAGACCCTCGTAAGGGATTGAACTTATTAACATTCATTTCTAAGAACTGAATTTTTTTTAAAGTCCATCCACTATCTTTTGCTTCGAAATCACTCATTTTATTTTTAATGTCTTCGCTTAAAGTTTCTAAATAATTTTCTAATTCGTCCCCTAAAGAAATAGTCCAATTTTTTGTTTGAAAATCGAAAGAATTTTTTAAATCTTTTGTTTCCTGTTCAAAATCTGCATGAATAATAAAATTAACTTTAACAATAGTTAACTCTTTTAAACATTCCTGAATAAGAAATAGTATCGACTCTTTAATTGATGCTATGAATACTTCAGGAGTTTGTATTTTAAGTGACTCATTAGCTTTAGGTGATACAATTCTATACGTTAAGACCCGAGACCCAAAAGCAACTGATATAACAGAGACATTATGTAAATTATGATTATGAATAAGACATTTTTCTTTGTGTTCCTTAGATCGTAAGTGCTGAGCATAGAACCTTTGGCTAACCTGTAATTCACATATTTGACACATAACGTTCTGTCTATGTGTTATATTGGCAGATGATGACGTCGATGCTTGTTGTAAATCTTCAACACTAATATCAGCTTGTCTCTTCAAACCTCGACCGACTTGAATTGAAGATTTTCTGTAGATATAACATGCTTATGTTAATATAAGAACACAAATATGTAACATAAAATTTAAATAAGTATAGTTAGAATGTATACCTGAATGTTTCCTCAACTTCTTTACAGATGTTAAACAGTGAAGTGTCATAATACGGATTTTCCAGAGCATTATCTTCATAATTCTCACACGCTCTCATTAGTTCTTTTTCTTCTTCTTCAAAAACATTTTGAAAAAAAACACTTTCTAGTGACATGGTTGAAATAAACCAGTTTAGCTTTGCTTGTGAATGATGAATTAATAATAAATATAATGTTCGATTTTTCTCTTATATATACAAGTCGATAAGGTGATTACTATATTAGTTGATGGTTAATTAATAGTTGCTCGTTACTTATCAATTAAATACTCATAAAATTTTGTAAGGATGGTTCTTATAAATTAATTTAGCTATTAGAGATTACTTTTTAAAAAAGTATTTTTTACAGTTATTGGTTTCTGCTTTTTGCTTCGTGATATCAAATATGATACCCTTCGTTTGCTCATATTTTTCATCTTTTGTATCCGTATAATATTTGATCCTCACTTCTGAGTGTTTCCAATGTTCATCTACTGGTACTTTTTTCAATTTTATGAGGTCATACACCTCAATTTTTATCAAATGTGTAGCATGAGCCCCATCATCATTATTAGTAGACAAGTATGTGACACCAGGGATACCATCTTTTGAAGATCTCGCCACTGTAGAGCTGAGTTTCTTTTTCTTCTGATTGGTCCCCTCAAAGAATGAGTCGATACTATTTCGACGAGACCGTTTGAGCTTTGTTGTTTCTAAGGCCTTCTCAGTTGATTGCTCATCATCCGATGTAGCGTAGTAGTAATGCTTGAACGTGTATCTTCCATTACGTTAAATGTTGAATTCTGTAATAAAATAAGCCTATGCTTTAAAAACATATTTGTATAATAATTTGAATCAAAAATTTGCCTAAAGTGAAAACCTAAACAAAATTGGTTTAAGTAATAGACATTCAAACAAACACATAGTTTTGAGGGTCTGTAATATATATAATAAATATAGATAAAGAATTATAAAGCAAAAAAACACATACCTCCATAGCTTTTTTTGAAGTAAATAGAACCAGCCTCAGTATCACACAGGATGAATTCAATCACTTGATGATAAATTGTAACTCGAATACTCTCGACTATCCTATATATATACGATTTATCTTACAAGTACAAATATAATTAAAAAGGTATTAGGAATGTCACCACAAACATCATTATCGCACTCACGACATTGTAATTAAATAAGAATAACTAATGAACGGAAAAATACGATAGACCCATTACGATAATGATATAAATACTTAACAAAACTACACAGAACCTACAGTGACGTCACGTGGTAGTTCTGGTCAAGCGTGAGTCGACGTATCCCAGACACAGGGGGTGGTTTTGAGAGTGGTCAAGCGCGAGTCGCCACACCCCAGACACAGGGGTGGTTTTGAGAGTGGTCAAGCGCGAGTCGTGCGGGGGCAGAAAAGTTAGGTTAGTTTAGGCGAGGGGTTGGGGTTGGAGGGTAGTGTGCCAGAACCAACGAATCCCCTCTACTCAAATGTCTTTTTTAGTGTTTCAGTTTTTTTGTAAGTATTGTAATTTGTAGTTAACTGATTTTTTCTTCTTTCTATAATATTGAAACTTTTTTTGTAATAACCACCAAGTAAATATCACGACTTATTTGTGTATTGGTTTAAGTATTGGTGAAAACTAAAAATGGTTTGTATAATAATTTAATATAGTACTCTAATATGTATAATATATAATACCATATGTTTTTCCAAATAAATTAAAATAAAATAAAAACTCTCGGAAAAACATACCAAGATAAAACAGAAAAACTTAAAAAGTTAGCACTATACAAATATTAGATACTTTAGATATAACTTGAGCGCCTGTATGATACTGATTAAGGCGAGGAGGAGGAGTGTGTGGGTGTGAGTGCTGTGTGTATAGTATAGTGTGTGTGTGTGTGTTCGTTTAAGAAGGAACATTCAAAAGGTTGTAAGTTGCCTCGTAGTTCGTATTTAACAGCCGGATTGAAACAGGAATGTTCTGTCAAATGATAAATGAAAAGTAGTTTGTTAGCCATATTATACAAGTTTTCGCCATTGAAGTAGAAAAAAATATTTAAGGCGGAAGAAGTTCTAGTTGGAATAACTTGACAAACTTAGTAATTTGGCCTCTTGGTGGCATTTTCTATAAGTGTTAATTCTTATTCATTTTCTATATTGAGTCTCAAAATAGCAGACAGTATATATTTGCCCCACAGCTAAAACCTTTACTTTTTTGGGGGTGTAACTGTGGATTGAAAAAATATACCTTTGATATTAATGTTTTTGTTCTCTCTCATTGAAGCATAAACATTTTGCTCTATCCTCCGCCCCCTCCTCCTCCGGAGACGCAGTATGATAACATAGATTGACAAAACTTTAGGTATACAGTTTTGCTCGATCCTCCCCAAAAGGAGACACAGTACTATAACATAGATTGACACATCGCTAGGTATAAAGTTTTGCACGGTCATCCCCAAGATAGTTAAAAATCCGTTAAAAAGAGAATGGTCGGCTGCACAGTTTCAATGTTATGGTAAAATGCGTTAAGGTGGCGCGATTACCCCTGGTATTGCTAAAGTCCGCATTATATGTGGATGGGGTAGCCGCTGAAACAACTCTATTTCTTGAAATTAAAAAAAATAATAGGTACTAAAGCTAAATACGAGGATTCATTGCACAGACAGCTTAGAGGACAAAAGGTGCGGTACTAGAACTGCCGAAGTTCGGCACAGCTAATACAGTTGCTGGCACGTCAGGCGGAAGGGTCCCTGATCCACCTCTGTTGTAGTAGCCGGGTCCACCCCGGTCTTCTTTTCCGTCACGACTACTACTTCAGAGACTTTAAAAAGGTTGGCGGTTCAGCTTCCCAGGGCGGAGATCAGGTAATCCCTGGGTTCTGGAACCCGTTCAACCTGCGGGCGGCCAGCGGTCAGCCGTTTCATTAGGTGTCCTTGACAACCGTACAAGCACGCCGTGTTTACGCCGAGCAGTAACAGCAAGGAGCACGGCCGGTCCTCCGCTGTCCGCGCAGCGAATCCTCAAGAGCTCCGGCAACCTTATTCACCGCCAGGAACACAATAGTACTCAATGTTAGCGTTATTGTGGCCGCGGTTTTCTGTAAGGCGGAGGCCTTCAGTTCGGGCTGCTCATTTGGGTGAGTACTCGCTATGCCCTGCGTTTATTGTTCGGTTGGCTTATTCGAGCGAGTACTCGTTGTGCCCTAGCTCTTTTAGGTAAAGGTCTCTCTTATCTTTAAATTTCTGTTATATTTAGTCTAAGAATATAGTTTAGTTGTCTATACGATAATAAAGTAGTAAAAAGCTATGTTTCAGCTGTTTTTAATTTATAACATTGCTTTTTGCGCCACCAGAGGGCCTCGCAAAATGTACCTTGCCCACATAAAATTTTGGTCTTGCCCCGGCAATGTAGATTCTCCCATGCCGTCGTCTCTGCTTGGATGGGAAGGTCCTTCCGGCTGTAGGTTTCGGGGTAAAGTGGACCCTTCCTACCTTTTGAGTCATTACAACTCAATCACAGTATGTGTGATTGTAAACGCCTTAGCAATTCATAGTGCATCCTTGTTACTACCTTTACCAACATCCTCAATCATCAATGTGTGCCACTTTGGAATCCGAGCGATCATATGCTCACAACAGTTGAGTGAGTCAACTAGTGTTTCACAAAAATGTAATGTTGATGGCAATGTAGTAATGTTTTGCAATGAAATGGGAAAAGGTTTTGGACACTTTCTCAGCTCAAGTGTAAACAATCGGTTTGAAATAATTGTATGTCAAATACCAATTATGTTAATATAATAATGAGAAGTTTAATTAAGTCTGATAAAATCACTCCATCCTCTTCATTAGTAATATTTATCGGTAACAGGGGTAATGTAAATAAAAGTGAATTAAGACAATATTATGATAGTATGAGCGCACTTAAAGTAAAAAAAAATGTAATGTTTACATTTCCCTATTGTAAGGGTTTGCCACAGGAGGAAAACAACCTTAGATGTGAGTTAAATTTAGCTTTGCATACTATGTCTTGCAATAACAATAACTTTCATGTGATAGATACTAACAGTATTTTTAGACATAATTACATAAGGACAAGACATAAATATTATCTCACACACCATTGTACCAGAGTGTTAGCCTTGTCGCTATCATTTTATATTAATACCACAGCCAATAATTTGGCTAAACAACCTGCTTCTATTGAGCAGTGTAATTATAATAGTGTAATTGACACTTCAGGTAATCATTTAGCTAAACAACCTGCTTCTATTGAGCGGTATAATAATTTGACATGTAGTAATTTAAATTAAATTTTCAGACAACAAAGGACCACTTTGGCATATTATATAATTCAAACAAACAAACAAACAAAATTTTTTTTTATTTAGCAAACACACACATACAAATATTAAAACAAAAAAATAAAAGAAAAAAAATTATGTACCAAAAAAGAGTGCATGAGCTAAATGGGCCTCCCCCTCAGCATGATATGTACCCGTGTAGGTACAGTACTGATTTTCAGTGGGAGCCCTTACTGCATCACTTCACGGACATTAGTGAATGACAAAACAATAGCACCTATAAATATTTAATTACTATACTATCCTATATATATTTAAATTGCCTACCTAAATAAAAAAATAACAAAAGTAAAATATTTACAAAATCACTAATTTAAAGAGAAAGAGAAGAGAAGAAAACGATAATTCCAACATTAATAATGATTATATTAAACAATCTATGTCTACTTAAGTTTTATGCAAACAGAATATACAAAGAATGTCTCAGAAAGAACTAGAAATTGAATTGTTCATAAACTGCCAAAAGATTAACATTTTATGTATCATTGGACACTGGCTACGCGGCCATCAGTTTGTGTTCAATTTCACTAATCACCAGGTGGAAAGTTCATTCAGCCGAGTAAATGCAATCCAAGGTGGCTCTTTAATTTTTAGTTAATAAACAACTAAAGTTTAAGGAACGTAAAGACATTGTGAGCCTCTCAGTTGAGCGAACTGCCGAGCTGTCTTGTATAGAAGTTGATTATCTCATTGTTGTGAGTGTATACAAGCCGCCTTGTGTAATTTATGATAATTTTGAATTAGTTATGGAAGAAGTGCTGAATAAAATCAGCAATTCCAATAAACAAATTATTGTTTGTGGAGACTTTAATATAAACATCTTGGAAAATAGCTCATTAAGCACCAGATTGCTTGCTTTATTTCAGTCTTTTAATTTAAATAATTTGTTTTGTGAACCAACTAGAATTGCTGTATCCAGTGCCACTTGCATCGATAATATATTTACTGACATAAAACCAATTCAAAAATAAATTATAAGCAATCTAGAGTCAGATCATTGTGGACAGTTAGTGGTTTGTGCACGTTTCCGTGAACTACGTGGGCCGCCAGATTGTCTTACATTTAGTGTCGATCCCGTCTTTGATTTTCTTCACCTATTTCTTTATTGAAACTGCACTCTGACACTGATTTAAGTCAAGCAAATCTTTTTTAACGCAAACAAGCGCTTCACAACAATGAGCGAATTTTTGTTCAAATAAAATTGTTATACGCAAATGGAATGCTGCGGTCCCGTGTCCCATTACCTGTGTCCCGTGTCTCGTGACCCGTGTCCTGTAAACCAATGCATTGCGACCAAATTTCCAAGGAACTAGCTAGCCACTAGCACTCCCCCGCTTGGGTTTGCGCGGGAAATAAATCAAATTCAAATCTAAACTAATTCATGGCCAGCCTGTATGTAATTTAGTAAAGTATTTAGTAAGTAACCTACTTCACGAACCTCGTATCTCCGCTCCTCAGAACGCGAGGCAGACACCATAACTACTCGGCCAAAACCGACTGTTCGTATGTATACTCTTGAGTATGCGTATAAAATTGCATATTCCTCTAATGGTCCTCATATTGAGTGACTGGTATCGTATATCAATGTAGATATTGTACCTAACCCGCATAACATTTGTTCGCAGAACGTATCCGTGACCGTGACGCCGAGCTCCGCCCGGTACTACTACTTCTCTTTCAGAGACCAGACGCAGAACACGTGAGTCAGAACCCACTGCTGGACATTGTCCTCGCTGAATATCGGCATAGAAAACTAATCAACTTAATTTTAAAAATCGGCCAAGTACGAGTCGAACTCACACACCGAGGGCTCCGTACCACCACAGAATACCTACCCGTACCCGACTTTGTTGTAAAAACTGTTATTACAAGCTGTTCAAGCTTTACTAAATTATTAAAATGTTTTAGGCCCGGATTAATAGTCGTGGCTTAGACAAAATAACATTATAAGACAGAGACTGAAGTAAGCGTTATGTAATTAAATACAACGAACATAACTTAGGCTCGTTGTAATAGTCGTTGCTTAGACAAAGTATTACTTCTTGCTAAGACAGAGGCTAAGTTCGAGTAATGTTATAATAAACACTGCTTAGATACACACACGTTGGTAAGCATACTCTTATTTTTAGCTAAGCCTAAGTAACGAATTTTCTTTACTCAGGACAGTCTATGCAATATTCTACTTTTGAAAATCCGGTAAATATGACTAATTCTAAATAGTATTAGTAAGTATTGTATAGAATTCTCCAAGTAAGACTTTCAGAAATATTACTTAGCAACGACTGTTAATGCGGGCCTTAGTGTTTCAATACTGTATTAATATAATGTAATATTGTATGCTTATTAGGGCCACTTGCGCTTCAAGGGGTTAGCGCCATTTAAGTTATAAACTTGATCTTAGTTAGTCTTGCTTGTCTTGCTTGCTACTTCACCCAGGTCAACCACCAAGTGAAACATTAAAAAATGTCGAGTTCGGACTCAAGTGTCATGCACACAACCCGATTCATCCGGGCCAACTAATTGGCGTCGTGTGTGGCAGTATAAGTCGGCAGACTGGGATGGATTGCGAGAATTTTATGCATCGTACCCGTGGAGGCAGCTCTGCTTTAGCTCAGAAGATCCTGACATCTGCGCACCCGTAGTCTCTGAGATAATCCTCGCTGGGATGGAATGTTTTATTCCTAACGTGCGAGTAGCTGCCGGTGTCAAAAAACGACCGTAGTTTAATCGGTTTCGCAGAGAAGCTTAAATTCTTATGCAAACTGCATATGAAGCTTAGACCACGAATTGTAATAATTAGGATCCGAATATTTCTGAGTTCAAACGCTAAATAAATGTTGCCTCGGGTTAAGAGAGCAACTGGCAGAGCTAACTTCCAATTAATCGCTGATGAAACGCTAGGTTACAAACGCAGCCTTTTTGTTTCTGGCAATACTGTGTGGTTGTCATTAGTCTGCAAATTCAACCAAAGAAAATCTTTGTGAAAATATATTTGTAGTGATTTTCGCTTATACACTAGAATTCGTAACCTAGCGTTTAGGCACCATCATAAAAATATCCGGTGGAGAAAAAGTTGTTGACTTGCATTTTGGAACAACACAATATTTTTAATTATTATGTGACTTCTGCTTAGACAGAGAGATATTAATCAACTGTCGTTCTGTAGATCAGTGCACGTACCTATAGACGTTCGCCGCTATAGACGTTCGCCGCTATAGACGTTCGCCGCTATAGACGTTCGCCGCTATCGCCACGTAGGAGCTATCGTTTTTGCTTACGCACTAAAAAAAGGCGTAACTTAAACTGCTCTAACTTTGCCAGTTTTTATCGTATGAAAATGTTATTTGCATCAAACTTTAAGTTTTGAAAAAGTAACATACCTGTCATCCTAGATTAAACTAAGTTATTTTACTTTTTGATCGCCAGGTCTCAGCACAACTTGACGGCGCAAGCTACATTCGCACACTCTGACGTGATCGTGGTGATAGAGTCAGGGGACGACCTGTGCGCCATCGTCTCCATACAGAATAACTCGGTAAGGGAACACTACACTACACTGACAAACTGCACACACTCAAACGTGATCGTGGTGATATAGTCAGGGGACGACCTGTGCGCCGTCGTCTCCATACAGAATAACTCGGTGAGGGAATACTACACTACACTGACAAAACTGCACATACTCAAACTTGATCGTGGTGATATAGTCAGGGGACGACCTGTGCGCCGTCGTCTCCATACAGAATAACTCGGTGAGGCAACACTACACTACACTTCACTGACAAACTGGACACACTCAAACGTGATCGTGGTGATATAGTCAGGGGACGACCTGTGCGCCGTCGTCTCCATTCAGAATAACTCGGTGAGGGAACACTACACTACACTGACAATCTGCACACACTCAAACTTGATAGTGGTGATATAGTCAGGGGACGACCTGTGCGCCGTCGTCTCCGTACAGAATAACTCGGTGAGGGAATACTACACTACACTGACAAAACTGCACATACTCAAACTTGATCGTGGTGATATAGTCAGGGGACGACCTGTGCGCCGTCATCTCCATACAGAATAACTCGGTGAGGCAACACTACACTACACTTCACTGACAAACTAGACACACTCAAACGTGATCGTGGTGATATAGTCAGGGGACGACCTGTGCGCCGTCGTCTCCATTCAGAATAACTCGGTGAGGGAACACTACACTACACTGACAATCTGCACACACTCAAACTTGATAGTGGTGATATAGTCAGGGGACGACCTGTGCGCCGTCGTCTCCGTACAGAATAACTCGGTGAGGGAATACTACACTACACTGACAAAACTGCACATACTCAAACTTGATCGTGGTGATATAGTCAGGGGACGACCTGTGCGCCGTCATCTCCATACAGAATAACTCGGTGAGGCAACACTACACTACACTTCACTGACAAACTGGACACACTCAAACGTGATCGTGGTGATATAGTCAGGGGACGACCTGTGCGCCGTCGTCTCCATACAGAATAACTCGGTGAGGAACACTACACTACACTGACAAACTGCACACACTCAAACGTGATCGTGGTGATATAGTCAGGGGACGGACCTGTGCGCCGTCGTCTTCATATTGAACAACTCAGTGAGGGAACACTACACTACGTTATTTTTGTTTATAGTTATTTTATTTTTGAAGAGTCGGCAACGCGAGAGTGTTAAAAGCGTCCATAGGCTACGGTGACCGCTTTCCATCAGGCGGACCGCAAGCTTGTTAGCTACCTTAGTGGTACTACCTTTAACAATTAGTCCACTCGGTGGCAAACATGCAAATGTAAGAATTTTACTATTGAATAGATTACGATAAATCTGTTGAATTAGTTCTTGTTGTTACCATGAACCATACCACTTGTACGTACCTCTTCGGACAAATATAATTGGAATCGAATCAATATAGGAAACAAATGAGAATAGTTTAGAGAATAGAGCATATTTTTGATAGCTTCACGATTTTTTATCTCGTATCCATCGAGGGTTTGCCGGTTGAGTTTGTGTAAAGGCTTAGGGCCCCAGTCGAGTGTGGACATAGGCGATGAAGACCATAGAGACGATATTATAGTTCAAATGCAGGATTATAGGAGAAATAACTTACACTATTTAGTTAGTCTTATATTTTTACATAAGCTTCAACATACAGAAGCTGTGATAGATTAGAAGAGAGAGAGAGAGAGAGAGATAGAATAAATGCTGCATTTAATAGAAAATGTGTACCACAGAGTAACTTAAACCAAAATCACATAGATCTTTAAATGTAAGCTGTATTGTAACACTAAATAAATTAATAAAACAAAAGTAATTACCTGAGCAATTGTACAACGCTACTACATTGTCAATAGGTCCAAATTATTTGGTAAGATTACATAGACCGTGTCTTTTTTATGTGACACCCGTGGCACCGCTATGCACACTGGACCACACTAAATTCAACCACAGATGGCGCTGGTAACGTAAATAAAACTTATTCCGTTTGTCCTAGTGTCCCGTGTTCGACAACGAGCAAGACGTGGAGTACCAGGGCTACCACCTGACCATGACCAGGAACGGCGGGATCACGCTCACGGTAACACTTCTGTTCTAGTGACGCACGTTCTAGTCTCACGAGCAACTACTTTGTAAGCAGAAATTGTAAGCTTTGTAAAAATAATTGGTTTGGCACAGATGATAACTGGCGTTGCTAACGTCAAACCGTCTGTTATTTAATCTTCTAGTCGCTTATTCAAACCGTATTTAATAATAGATATGATTGCGTCTAACATGAAACTTGGCTTATTGGCTTGGCTCTCATTTCTATGTAGTAGAACACAGATTTATATCAACAATGTGCAATCAAAACCTTCAGTAGTAAAATAAAAGTTCCACAATGGCACGGGGTCATATCCCAAAGAAAACAGAAATGATTTAAATTCATATCAATAGATGGCGTTGTATGTATCGGTTTGTTATTTAGGTTGTTGTTTATTAAAAAAGAAAAGTATCCGACCCTTAAAAAATATTGTTTTAATATCAAAATGTCCCTTAAGTTAACAAAAATGAAGTAATGGGCGCCTTTATTAAATTTTCGAAATTTTACATAAATTGAATGAGGACGTTGTAGTTTAAGCGGCAATAAATTGAACTACGTGCCGGTTTAGTTAATAAATTTTAACTATTGATTGATAGATGACGCTGTTCGCATGTTCTGAGTTTGACAACTAAACCTTGATTTTCAATTATATAGACTAAACTGACAGCTGCAATCGATCTTTTTTTTTAAAATGTTGCAAGCGTGGCGCATAGTGTTGTATTAGTGATTCAACGAATCACTCGTTTTGACCACTCCAAGCAAGTGTGCACAGCGGCGAAAGTTATTAAAAATATTTCATATATTAAACTATGGTATGTGTGTTTGTGTGTGTGTCGAGAGCATGGTAGTGTGTGTCGAAGGCATGGTAGTGTGTGTCAAACGCATGTTAGTATTTTTTCATGAATTTAATTTATTTGAAATGCATATTATACAAAAATAGTAGCTTTTTGGACTGTTCTCCATATAAACTTTAACTGTGCCTTGCCTACTACTACGTCCGCGTAATTTTTGTAAAAGGATTCTCAAATGATCTTATCGTCGTCAGAAAGTGAACAAGCGCTTCATATTTTAGTGCGCAATTTAATTTACTTTAATAGGGGTTCTTCAAGCTAGTCGCTCCAAGATCAAAACCACACCAAAAGCACCAAATAACGTCCGTTCGGATTGCGGCACCAACTAAAAGGGTGCGGATCAGTATCTATGAGAAGTCCACCAGTTCCTTGTTTCAAATTATTTTATAAATATGTTTATTTTAGAATACTTTTACACTATCTTTTCAAGTTTTTCAACCTCATGTGATAGTTAGCACAGCAAGTGTTTCCATTACATAACATTGCAAATATGACATTACATTACAAATGTGACATTACATTACGAAATACGATATTGCATTACATTAAATTTTACACTAGGTACATTTTTAAATCTTATAACACCCAAAAATTAATGCTAGTTTTGTGAATTCACGCTCAGTACATAACACATCCAGATCTGTAGCAACGGTATTTAAAGTGCGAAGTGCGCGCGTCAGCGGTGCCTCGTTTAGCAAATTAGTTTTTCCGCGCGGCACAGTTAGTAGCTGTGGTTGCCGGCGACGCCAGACATAACTATCCGAAACGTAGATATTTATTTGGCTCAGTATATCCGGATTGTATATGATACCTCTAATTAACCTGACAATGTAGGACACAAGCAATACTTCTCTCCTTACTTGAAGTTGATATATCCAACCATTCCTAGTACAAATAGGATTGGATACATTAAAGGATAGTATGGGTGTACACCGTATTGCCTCGTTTAAAAAAACCTAATGCATCTGATTTGTATTCGTTCTAACATAAAACGATATTTAGTTTCGTGTGGAGACCAAATACCTGAGTTACACTTCACTTGGCTTCTAACTAACGCATTATATAAGGCGATAATAGATCGAATATCTTTGAAATGTTAAAAGTGTTGTTGAAAGTGTTTATCCCTGAGGACAAATCCTAAATTTCGATAAGCTTTTTTGCAGATTTTTATTATGTGACTACGAAATGTTATTTCTGTTTTTAAACACACACCTAAGTCCTTGACTTCTGTGACTCTTACCATCGGCGTGTTGTTAACCAAATAATTTTATTGTAATAGAGCGCAAGCTCTAAAAAAGGTAATTGTCATACACTTCAAGGTATTGAAGCCTAAAAATATATTTTTGGTCTAGGTAACAAGTCCGTTTATATCCTTTTGCAGTTTGTCACAGTCAGAGAGTTTCGTGTGGCAAAGTACAACTAAAAGTTGTCGGCAAATAACAAACAACTTGCATTTTCAACGACCTTGGGCAGATCGTTAATCATTATTATGAACTGTAGGGGCCCAAGATTACTTTCTGAGCTTACCCCTGATCTGGTGGGATATGGTTATGATACGTGACCCGCATATTCTACAGATTGTTGCCGCTCTCTCATATAGCTTGCAAAAGAACAGAGTAAATGTGGTGTAAAACCAACTTCTGCTAACTTTGTAAGCAACACATTATTATTTATAAGGTCATACGATTTTTTAAAGTCGAATTAAATGGCGTCAATCTGACCCCACTATCTACTGTTGGTATAATTCCAGTCATATAAGTAAGAAGATTACTCGTGGTACATTTACCCGGGCTTAACCCATGTTGAGAGTCTGACAGTTGTGCACTCACTTGTGTATATACGCTCTGATGTACGATAGATTCCAGTACTTTTGCCGGCGTTGATAATACTGCTAGTGGCCTATACTTATCTACCTTAGTTTTCACACACCCTTTGGGTACTGGAATGACCCAGGTTGTTTTCCTTGATTCAGAAACACAGCTGTCCTCAAACAATGATTGTAAATATGGAAGAGCGGTTTAGCCGAGCGACAATGCTTTAATAGGTACGGTGGAATACCGTCTGCTCCCACTGTACTCTTCGGTTTGAGTCAGTTGAGCGCGCACAGTACTTCACTTAGTTGAAGTTGCTCCAGGTGTACGCGCGCCGCCCCATTCTCGTTGCCTGCTGCAGCCTCCGCCGCTTCCACACGGAAATATTTGGCGAACTCCTCAACACATTGTTCCCCGGTAGCACCTGCCCCTTGTATGAAAGTACTCAGGTCTTCAACTGCATCTTTTAGATTTCACGTTTTTTTAAAAGGATTTTGGGTCTTTTAGAAATTTTTTCTGGATAAGACGTTGGTACTGTTTCCGAGATACTTCTATTATTTTTTTACCTACTCCTACACTTGGAGAATGACTCATAATCGATCAGAGATTTACTAATTTTAAATCGGAGCCACAGTGCCACTGTTAACATCGTATTCCTATTTACAAACAATTTAAAAATAATCGATGCTGCAATCAAATATAAAAACTATTACTTTATAAAACTAGCGCATAATTTCACGTGTACGACATGCAGTGCACTTACTTACTTAGTGAAATCAATGAAAAGTGAAAATACGACTTGCGAAAAGTCACCGACAAAAACCAACTTAAGAATACAATAAAGGAAATAAACAGTGCAAGATACTATTGTTGACTGTACAATTGACCGATTCATTTCAAACAAGACAGTGAAAAGTGAAAAACAACAAAATCAATTTCAGCATATAACCTAAAATGTGCAATCTCATGATTTATTACAAGGACTAGATTAATTATAATTGTACCAACGCCATCTATTGCGAATCGTCACACTTACCTATCCAATCGTTGATCGATCGACGGTAGGAACCAATATCATTTACACATCCTGCTAGAAAAGTAGCCGACATCACTTGCCAGTATACTCATCGCAAGTAAGATCTAGATAGATCAACGAACAACGAAACTAAATCACTACAGAAACGATTCATTGAGGGCGCCTAGTGTCACATCCGCAACACTATATAGGAAATAAAAAGTATGTTGTTGAACATGCAACAAGACCTTAAACAGCAAAAACGAGACATGGTAGAAATGAAAGAGGATATAAACAACACCATTAACAATAATATCAACGAAAAATTCAAAAGCCTAAAATTAAAAAGTGAATTTCTCAAAACAAAATTAAAAGTACAGTCCAAAAAAATAAATATCCTAGAACGACATATCAGACGCAAAAAAATAGTATTGTTCGGATTAGGTGAAATAGAAAAATCCTAAGAAGAATTAGAAAAAACAATTTTAACTATAATAAATATATACATATTTTCAAGTTTTGTGCGATAATAATACCACCGAAGCTGTCAGGAGACTACGAAAAAAAAGCGAAAAACCCAGGCCGGTTGTTTACTTAAACGTTTACTACTATGGGCCTCAAAATCAAAATTCAGACAAACAAAAAATCTCTACAAAACACGCAATATTATATAAAAGAAGACTATCCACTTGAAGTACTTAACAAACGTAGAGAGTTGCAAACTCAACTGCAGAAAGAAAAATAAGCAGGCAATACTGCTTTCATCAAATACGATAGACTCTACGAGTAAACAGTTAAACAAGAGGAATTTGTCGGGATTCCCAGAAATACCATGCCACAGTAGTCAGACGGTTCAAACACTAGACAACCATCGAAGGAAAATAAACCGTCTAACATGAAAGATTACAAAATACAAAAACCAAAACTAGTCCTCACCTAAACAGAAACTGCTAAGAATTACACAAAGACCATATCGCATAGCGAAAACATAGCATAGCAACCACAGCTGGACCTTCTACCCATTTAAAATCTCCCAACACGGCTGGTCACCGCGGGAGAGTATGACTCTGACATATATTACACTGAAAACATTGAAAGAGCAAGAAACTTACCTTGAAAACCTGCAAAGATATGTACCTGAACTTATATCGACAGACACTAACTACAAAGCCAACGAATACTGCCAGAAAATCGAGCATTTTATACTTAACAGCCTTAAAAATATTAAAAGAAACAAAAAAATTAATATATTATCTGAAAAACCACTAGAACTAATGAAAGAACGAACCGAGTAACAAAAAAAACCAAAATAAAACAAGACTAACAAAGAAAATTTAAAAATGCTCTACAAAACTACGAACAAGGAATTAAAGAGATGCTACGATACGTACAGATCAAATACTAAAAAAAGACACATTAAAAAATCAAGATCAGCATAAAAGGCGAACAAAGAATTAAACAAAACAAAGAACTGGATTCCATGTCTTCATTCGAGCTCTACCGAAGCTAACACCCGAACGGACATCATAGCTTCAGAATTTTACGCAAAACTCAACAGTCGACCAAAAAGTATACATCACAGGAAAATTACCAACCAAATCAAGGATACATCCCCAACTCCTGAATTTACTGAACCTGAAATCCTAATACAAATTAAAAAGCTCAAATCCGAAAAAAGCTCAGTTCAAGACGGAATCAAAAACGAATATATTCAAATTGCAAAAACTCTTCTATTAAGACCTATAACAATATTATTTAATAAAATATTAGAGGAAGAAGCCGTGCCACACTCATGGACAGAATCTGAAATAATCTTGTTCTATAAAAAAGGCAATCCAAAAGATATTGAAAATTATCGTCCAATAAGCCTTATGTCTTACACACTGTTACTACATGGAGCTAGTATCAAGGTCGGTCTAGAAATGAATCTTAACAAAACGAAAGTAATGACCAATCACCACACCGCGTCCATCTTGGTAAATAACATCCCTCTAGAGTTTGTAGAAAGCTACGTTTATTTGGGCAAACAGATTTCTTTTAGAAAAGATTGGAGGAAATACTGGGCTCACAAAGAAATAGTTAACTCACAACTTACACCGTCAATTAAAAAAATAATTATGGATTCAGAAATTCTTTCATGTCTCAACTACGGGTCTCAAACTTGGACATTCGACCTAAAAACTAGAAACAAAATCCAAACTACACAAAGAAGTATGGAAAGAAGCTAACTAGGCGTAAAATTAAAGGACAAGATTAGAAATAAACACATTCGCAAAAAAACTAAATTGATTGATTCCTTAACTTTTTCACTACAAATGAAATGGAGATGGGCAGGGCATGTGGCCCGCTATGTCGACAACAGGTGGACTATCAGAGTGGTGAAATGGCCGGGACCTCGACGCCGTGTAGGCAGAGGCCGCTCATGTGCTAGATGGACAGACGAACTGGCAAAGGTAGCAGGAGAAAATTGGTTACTCTTGGCTAGTCATAAAGAACGATGGAAGTCCTTGGAGGAGGCTTTTACTCGAAGGGGGTCTATACAAACCACATAAAATTATCAAAATCAAAACTAGTTAATAAATAAAATCTGATCATTGTTAAAAAAATTATAGTTATTGTTATATTTTTTTACCTTATTAAGTAGATATTATTGCATGTCGTATGGAATTAAATAAAGCTTTATTATTATTATTATTATTATGAGCTTTTGATTTCAGTTTTATTTCATTAATTATTTCAGAAGTAAACCACTCTGAATAAATACACCTACCAGCAAAACCCTTACTGTTTTTCCTCGGAACACATCCTACTAATATCATTAATGTGAAAGTTTGTATGTCTGGATGGATGTTTGTAACTCAATCACGCTTTAACCACTGACGCATCGGGATGAAATTTGGCATACATATAAGTTAGGTCCTGGAATAGCATATAGGCTACTTTTATCTCGAAAAAGTTCCCACCGGAATAACTATAACAAAGTTTAAAGAACAATAAATGTAGTTACAGCTTGCTATGGAAAATTTCATTAGTATAATTAAGGAGTTCCAGGCCGATAACCGACTTCAGGGTGGGCGAAGCCGCTGGTAAAAGCCTAGTCATCTTTAATTTTATTTATTGTTTGGTAAAAATCTAAACTAAATTCTAAATCTAAATTATAGATCGGAGTCCAGTCTATACTTACTATTAAAGAGTACATTGCTAAGAAATTGGCTTTTTTAAAATTCCATTCTACATGAGTAGGTGTATCGTTATTATTTGTGAGTCGAGTATATGTATGTGAGTGTGGTGATGTACTTTGTGGGAGCGGGTGCTGGTGCACGGTTACCTCGAGCGGCGGGTGCTGCGCGTCCACCGGCACGAGTGGCGTGGACGCCCTATACACCTCCACACCATCATATTTACACAACACCAGATCTAAACGCGACCATTGCAATTGGTTATTTTGTTACACTGAGTAAATCCACAATAAACCAAAAAGAAATCCTTATAGTAATTGTTTACATATAATGAACACGAAAACAAACTAAAATCACCTATTACTTCTACTTCATCATAGTTATAACATAATTGCTTAATAATTCTAAATAATGTCATATATTCACGTTCGTTACTTGCAGGTGGTATGTACACAACGCATATAAGAAATAACAGTCTTATTTGTAAGTAGCACAAACCAGTTCGAAAACACGTCGCAACTCTAGTCGCAGTGTGGCCACGAGACATACTCCACCTTGCTTACGTCCATCCAATCGATCGCATCGTATGATATTATAACCCGGTGGTATGAATTCCGCATCATACATTGACTCATTACAACCTGTTTTTTATGATGGCAAATATGTCTGCACCGATGATATAATTCCAGAATTAAAATCCGCCAATTTTGTTCATAACCCTCGTCCATTTTGGTAGTAAACTTCAATTGGTTTGCGCTGAGTTTTTTGGTTGGTTGTATGGTTTACAAAACCACACCCACTCACAAAACTCGATATTCCCTGACCAATTTTCTGGTTGACACAATTGGTCGAATTTACTTTCAGGCACACCTATTATGAAAGAGGAATAGTCCCTCCCTGTATTGTGTTCAATATCCTTTACCTTGATTGAAACATCATTGCCACATATATTCTTAACATGATTTTCTAAACTTTCTACCTTATTATCCTTTTGAAGACGACGAACGTGCAAGCATTTTTTCTCTCAGTGCTCCATATTTCCACAGAGCTAGCGGCTCCCCCTTTTTTCACTTCGCTGTTCGGGTACGAATTATTATTTTACGAAATTAGCACGTCATCACTTTTCCCAAAATGGAATTAAGGGAATTAATTAAGGGAATTAATTATTTTCGATCCCCTCCGCATATCCTTCTTTGGGCGGAATTTTCGAAGCGGTGGCAAAGGTAGCAAAGACACATCTTCGCCGCGTTGGTTTTGGAAAGTTAAAGGGTAAAGCGCAATCAGTTTGTTTAGGTTTTACGCCGTGTGTTGATAATTATAGGCTCATTTTCGAAGCACTAGCAAGCAAGTTTGAAGATAAGCGCCTTCTTATTTCTTCATATTTTGATCAGATTTTCGAACTTAAATCATTTTCAACAGCAAGTGTAAGTAATCATGAACTGTTTATGGACAAATTCGCTTTATCAGTAGCCGCGCTTATAAATTTCAAGGTCAAGGACCTCGCAGATTGTATGTTTTTATACATGTCCTTAAAGAAATTTGACCCAGAGACCTCACGCGCTTTTAAATTGGACAATCGTGACTCCGAAATTCCTACATTCGATAGTTGGGTTAGTTTTAAAATATTACAATGCACCGCAATATTGAAACCTGAAACCGCCCGAAAATTGCCTGATCGTCGAACAGATGTAATTCTAAAGTCACAAAGGTCGACACACATATATAAATACCGTAGCACTTCTTAAGCAGTAACGACTGGACCCTCAGCTAATGATAGTATCTCATGTGAGTCCAGTCCGGTTTCCCAATTGGCATCGGCAATCGACACTATGCCGACGTCATATTCTACCGCTGAACATAACGAAGCGCACAAATCTGCCGCATCATATAACGTTAATGACATTACTCTTCGTACATTAAATAATAATAAGACTTTACATACGCCTACTACAGTAATTTTAGCGACCGCACGACTTATCGTTTATAATGTTTATGGGAATGGATGTTATGTTCGCATTTTACTAGACAGTGCGTCTCAAAGTAACTTCATTACTATCGATTGTTGCCGCCGGCTAGGGTTAAATATTTCTCGACAGCCCTCATGTTTAGTAGTCGAGGCATAGGGGGTTCTACAAAACCTATTGAAGGTTCTATTCAAGTACAATTCTTTTCGCGCTTTAATCGCAACTGTAATTATATCGATGACTATTTAGTGGTGGACAAGGTAACTGAACGGTTGCCTACAGTCGCTGTCGATACTTCGGTATTTTCATGTTTTTCTGACTTGCCCCTAGCTGATGACGAATATGGTGTTCCTGGAGAGATCGCCATTTTAGTTGGAGCGTCAATATTTCCTCATCTTTTGTTACCGCGTAAGGTTCAAAGTTCACCGTCACTTTCTTCTCCGCTTGCTATTGAAACTGTTTTAGTTTTCGTAGTAGTTGGCACAGCTCCTGTTAGCGTCAAGAGTAGCTCTATAGCTGCCTACTGTTGCACTGTCGATTCTTTGGACTATTGATCCGCAAGTTTTGGGAACTTGAAGAGGTGAATGTTCCTCTACCTCTTACCCCCTATGATAAGGAGTGTGAGGAAATTCATACTCGAACCACTACCCGAGACGCTAATGGGAAATACTACGTTGCCCTTCCTTTCAAAAACGACACTAACATGCATGGAGAAAACATGATATTAGCTAAACGCCACTTTTCTGTTTAGAGAAAAATCTTCAGGCATCACCCAGCCTTAAACAAGCATACGACGGCACTATAAAAGAATATTTAGAAAATTTTATCATTCGCACCTACTGAGACAGAGGAAACTAAAAATTTCCCTTACTACATTATACCGCACCATGGAGTCATCAAGGATGATAAGGTGACTTCTAAATTGCGTATTGTTGTTAATGGTAGTGCTAAGACAAGTAAAGGGTTATCACTTAATTACTTACTTTATAGCGGCCAAAACTTTTTAACTGACTTCACGACAGGAGGAGGTTCTCAGTTCGGCGGGTATTTTTTTTTTATGTATGTCCACAGATTTCTCCGCCAATTGTGAACCGATTTTAAAAATTCTTTTTTTATTGGAAAGAGTATGTTCCTGAGGTGGTCCCCTATTATTAAGTTGATTTAAAACTTAAACTTTTGGAGAAAAAAAAAATTGATGTTAATTTGGAACTGACGAAACACGCCTTTTATGTTGATTGTATAAAATCATGTTACAAGTATGGATGTTTTTAGTGTACGAGAAAAAAAAAACCATTTGTCACTCAAAGGCAAAAATAAAAACTTTTTAACAAAAAAAACAACAACCGGCTTCAAAAAGATGCACTTAAAATGTAAAATAATTACTGATTGCCAAAAATCGGATTTGGTAAAAAGTTTTTGCGTATAGCATTCAACGAGCAAATTTTTGTATAAAAATAAATAAAAATATATGACGCGAAATCTGAATGTTGTGAAACCATCCTCCTTGGCCTTGAAAGCTCTAAGTATCAATAAATTAAAAAAAAACTATGCATAAGTAATAATAATAATAATACTAATAAAATCGTTAATTTTTTCCACAAGTTTAGTTACAGATAAGATTTAAGTTAGATGATCTAAACTAGTTTCATTTGTGGGAAACTGAAGCTCAAACTAGGCTGATGCCTGTAATTTAAGACTCTAGGCCCCCCCAACTCGAAAACACTTTGTAAGTATTTAGACATGAAATAAGAAAAGAATATAAACATAATAATTAAACAAGATCTAACAAAAACAGACTTCTTACAAGTATAAATAAAAATATCATAATTTGGATAATGCGCACTAGTATATTTACAAGCCAGTTTACGAGTGTAAGGCTCTGTACCTACGTGTGTGTGCGTGTGTGTGTGTCTTTGTGTGTGTAATAAAATAGTACAAGATTATTTAGAATTTGCTTAATACGATTTTGCTAAGATTTTTTCGGTTTTAGAATAATTAATTTTTAATAACCAGTTTTTTACTTTATTTTTCACCTCATATTTATTACATTTGGAAATATTAACAGTTAGGTTTACATGATTATAAATCCTACCTGCACTAAAGTAGTGAAATCGCCTCGGCTGTTTCCAGCGATGCGGTTAGGTTCGGGCAAGACAGTTGCATGATGTCTTATTACAGTAGAGAGTTAATAAAATTGTCTTACCGTCGGCACATTTGCGTCTTGGTACAACCTTTCTGTCGAGTACCAACGACGTTTACGGAGGCAAACTTTGAGTATCAATCTCTAATTTCTACTTGCAGCAATTTAGTCTTCTCGGCCCCTTCCCACCTCCCCACGCAGTAATACAATATGATATAACTGATTCCACAAACGCTTGGTTTACCATTTTTTCCGTTTTGGAGTCTACTGGACTCCGAAGGTGTTTAAAGATATACGTTAGTTTTCGTATTTTTTGGGGTTTAATGTTTATGTGGTTTTGGAATGTTAAATTTGTATCTATAATTATACCTAAATATCGAATAATGCTTGTTTTTACTATGAATGGACAGTTACAAGTAGTTTGAGTGAAAGCGCATTTATGTGAGTAAATTTGTTTTGTGTCTAAATGTTTATTGGAGTAATTTCTGATAGAGAAGGGAATAAAATTGGTTTTTTCCATATTTAAGATCAAAGAAGTAAAAACAAGCCAATGACAAACTGTATTAGATCCCGACTGTGCCACATCAAAGTCAAAGTCAAAATGGTTTATTCAAATAAGGATTTTACAATCACTTTTGAATCGTCAAAGTTATGAAATATTATTTTTTGAACCCTCCCACCTTCCCGCCGGTTCACAATGTTGTTGATTTCTACCGAGAAGAATCCGGCAAGAAACTCGATAGTTACTCTTTTAAAAACACTGACAATAATACAAATAAACTAAAAATACAATTAATGTTTTAAATAAAAAAAAATTTAGCCATACAATTTTATGTTATTTCCATTTTAATTTGGTTTACCTATGCATCCTGTAATTGAGCATCATCAGTCCCAAGGATTTTTATCATTTACATAGTCTGAAATATTGTAGTATGCCTTTTTACAAAGTACCTGCTTGATAAACGATTTAAATTTACTTATTGATAGATTTTGAATTTTATTAGGAACTTTGTTGTAAAAGTGTATACATTGCCCCATAAAAGAGTTACTTATTTTGTGTAGACGTGTATCATGCACCAACAGCTTATTTTTACTTCTAGTATTTACTTTGTGAATTTTCTTGCTGAAACTATTGATATTTTTATGTACATATAAAAGATTTTCATATATGTACTGCGACACTAAATTAAAAATTTTTACTTCCCTAAACCTATCCCTCAGAGATATCCTAGATCCTAATTTATAAATAGCACGAATTGCCCATTTTTGTAACAAAAATATTGTATTTACATCAGCAGCGCTACCCCACAATAGGATACCATATGTCATTAAACTATGGAAATAGCTAAAATATACTTTTTTGCAGTGTCGACATCGGTCAATTGTCTTATTTTCTTGATCGCAAACACAGCAGAGCTAAGTTTTTTGGCTAGGTTATGAATATGAGGACCTCATTGAAGTTTGGAGTCCAGCGTTATACCAAGAAAGACTGTTGAATTAACAAGTTCTGATTGCTCGCCATTAATATTAATACATGTCTGTCTCTGACTAACATTTGGTAATGTAAATTTAACACATTTAGTTTTTTTTTTCATTAAGTAACAAATTATTAGCGTTAAACCAATTTACAATTTTAGAAAGGGCATTATTTAATTCATTATAATATGTCTGTCGTCTCTTAACTTTAAAAAGCAAAGAGGTGTCATCAGCAAATAAGTCAATGTCATGGTTTTTTACATTATATGGGAGATCATTAATGTAAATAAGAAATAGAAAAGGACCTTAAATTGAGCCCTGAGGGACTCCCATAGTGACTGCTGATTCCGGAGATCTTTCACCGTTGACATCTATTTTCTGTACTCTCCTACTCATATAGGATGTCAGAAGGTCGAGAGCTTTGCTAATACCACCAATAGTATGAGACCATAGTGATGTAGCTTCCTGATGAGATTTTCATGTTGAACACAGTCAAATGCCTTAGATAAATCACAAAACACTCCAAGGGCGTCATGCGAATCCTCCCAGGCGTTATATATATTTTTTAATAGTGCCACTCCTGCATCGGTTGTGGAACGGCCTTTCATAAAGCCAAACTGTTTACTACTAAGTAGCTCATTAATACAGAAATGGCTTAACATTTGACAAAGTATGATTTTTTCAAAAACTTTACTGAGTATAGGTAGTATTGAAATAAGCCGAAAATTATTAGGATCTGTTGAACTACCTGATTTAAAAAGAGGTATAACTTTGCTAAGTTTCATCTCATCAGGAAACACGCCACTATCAACACAACTATTAAAAATAATGGCTAAGGATTCATGTATAACATGAATAATTGAATTTATAGTTTTTACAGAAAGTCCCCAAAGGTCTGTGGTGTTTTTAATTTCTAATGTTTTAAATGTATTAATGATATCCATAGGACTAATGTTTTTAAATACAAAGGGAACGTTACATTCAGGAACACTAGTTTTTAATAATTTTTCTGCTAAGATTGGACTTGAGTTTAAATGTTCAGTTGTTTTGAATGGAATATTCCTAAAAAACTGTTCAAAGGCAACTGCTACCTCAGAATTTGTTTTAAAACTAGCATCATCTATAATCAACTCAAAGTCCTGACAAGAATTCCTAGCTTTACCAGTTTCATTATTTATTATGTTCCATGTAGTTTTTATTTTATTTGTTGAATTTTTTACTTTATGTCTGAGGTGAATTGCTTTTGCAACAAGACAGACCTTTTTAAAGGTTTTTGAGTATTTTTTTAAATATTCCCTAAATATTTGGCTATTATTATATGTTTTTTCTTTATATAATTCATACAGTTTACGCCTACTTTTATGAATACCTGGGGTAGTCCATTCACTTAAACTAAAGCGACTGGAAATAAGTTTCTTTTTTGCAGTAAATATATTATTATACTCTGTAGTAATAGTGTCAAGAACAGTATTGTACATATCATTTGGGTCGCCATTATAAAGCAAATCTGGAAGTTTATGCATTAAGTTAGATTTAAATGATTCAACCCGTTTAGTTGTTATTGGTATAAATTTAATTTCCTTTTTAGTAATACTATTCTTTCTTTCTAAAACCACTAACTGTCCACAATGATCTGACTCTAGATTGCTTATAATTTATTTTTGAATTGGTTTTATGTCAGTAAATATATTATCGATGCAAGTGGCACTGGATACAGCAATTCTAGTTGGTTCACAAAACAAATTATTTAAATTAAAAGACTGAAATAAAGCAAGCAATCTGGTGCTTAATGAGCTATTTTCCAAGATGTTTATATTAAAGTCTCCACAAACAATAATTTGTTTATTGGAATTGCTGATTTTATTCAGCACTTCTTCCATAACTAATTCAAAATTATCATAAATTGCACAAGGCGGCTTGTATACACTCACAACAATGAGATAATCAACTTCTATACAGGACAGCTCGGCAGTTCGCTCAACTGAGAGGCTCACAATGTCTTTACGTTCCTTAAACTTTAGTTGTTTATTAACTAAAAATTAAAGAGCCACCTTGGATTGCATTTACTCGGCTGAATGAACTTTCCACCTGGTGATTAGTGAAATTGAACACAAACTGATGGCCGCGTAGCCAGTGTCCAATGATACATAAAATGTTAATCTTTTGGCAGTTTATGAACAATTCAATTTCTAGTTCTTTCTGAGACATTCTTTGTTTATTCTGTTTGCATAAAACTTGAGTAGACATAGATTGTTTAATATAATCAATATTAATGTTGGAATTATATAATATGCCAAAGTGGTCCTTTGTTGTCTGAAAATTTAATTTTAATTATTACATGTCAAATTATTATACTGCTCAATAGAAGCAGGTTGTTTAGCTAAATGATTAGCTGAAATGTCAATTACACCATTATAATTGCACTGCTCAATAGAAGCAGGTTGTTTAGCCAAATACTTGGCTGAAATGTCAATTACACTACTATAATTACACTGCTCAATAAAAGCAGATTGTTTAGCCAAATTATTGGCTGTGGTATTAATATAAAATGATAGCGACAAGGCTAAAACTCTGGTACAATGGTGTGTGAGATAATATTTATGTCTTGTCCTTATATAATTATGTCTAAAAATACTGTTAGTATCTATCACATGAAAGTTATTGTTATTGCTAGACATAGTATGCAAAGCTAAATTTAACTCACATCTAAGGTTGTTTTCCTCCTGTGGCAAACCCTTACAATAGGGAAAAACATTACAATTTTTTTTACTTTAAGTGCGCTTATACTATTATAATATTGTCTTAATTCACTTTTATTTACATTACCCCTGTTACCGATAAATATTACTAATGTAGAGGATGGAGTGATTTTGTCAGACTTTATTAAACTTCTTATTATATTAACATAAATCAAATAACTCATCCCAAGAGCCGGCAAAAAAAGTTAAAGCTATGTAATCTGCAAGATATTATGTTACAGTTTCTTAAATTTAGTTGATAAAGGTCATTTATATAACACAAAAAGAGCGTCGGGCCGAGTATACTACCTTGAGGTACTCCAAACTCAACTTGTTGGTCAGAACTAATGCAGTCACCGATTTTAACGCATTGTTTGCGACCACGTAAGTAATCCTCAAAAAAAGTAATAAAACAACCTTGTTGCGTTATCTCATATTTAAAAGTAATAAACTAATCTAATATATTTGACTTGTGACTGAAAATTCAACCAAAATCTTAAAGGACAGTAATGAAAAAAATTATACTATGTAACAAGACCCATAAATAATGGTTGTAGTAGTTGTAAAACAATTATAAGTATTCAGGACCTGAATGACTAGGCCAGCCAAATGCCACAAGGAGCTATAACTCTCAGCAGCTAGGTAATACTTACGTAAACTTTAACATTCATATTATAACAATATATACATATAGAGGAGGGAAAACTTCGTGGTTCTCGGTTTTACATATTTTATATTTTAAATTACATTTAATAAATTCGTGATTGGCTGTCGCTTAAATTTTTGATTCCTTGTCACTCTGGTGTAGTACTTATGTAATGCTACGCCTGGTGGGAGGAGTTAGAGTGAAATAGTATTAGCTTTCGTATTTCGCTGTTAGTGTTCAATGTGCGTGCTAGTGAGTCGGTGGTCTGCTACGTCACACACATTGTCGAAGTGCGCTGCCTGCGGAAGATTTGTAGGTTCAAATAAGAGCATCAAATGTACGGGGTGCAGTATTATCTACGACAAAATCTGCCTCAAAATTACTAAAAAATCTAAATTGCCGCCAAAATGGTTATGCCCTGACTGCAGTTATAACCAACCCCGCAAGGATAATAGTGAGACACCTATCAAGTCTTACTCAGATTTAAATATAAGCGGAAGCCAAGAGATGAGAGTACATTGATAACAGCGAACCTTACACAGACAGTAAAAGAACTCAAGTCCGAAACTATTGCCATGCGTCAGGATCTTGCCAACTTTGGATCCAGGTTTGACAGGCTCTTTACTGTACTCGACAGCCTGAGCAAACGAGTCAACTTGATTGAGGTCAGAGTAGAAGCGCTCAAAAAGAGACCGCAAATAAACACAGCAAAAAAACAAAACTGAAGGTAGTGAGTTGGTACATACGATAGAACGCTTAAAAAATGAATTAAATGGTCGCGATCAGGATTTTCTGCCCAGCGATGTAGAAATTCTCTGCATTCCGGAGGTCAAAGGTAAGAACACCACACACTTAGTTTCTTTGATAGCAAGCAAACTAGATGTAATGCTCAAAGAACGCGACATTTTAAGTGCAGAGCGGTGTGGACCACCAAGGCCGTACGTAGAGGGAGATAACGGTCCGAGGCCGCGACCGCTTGCCGTGCGGCTGGCGCGGCACAGGCTGCGCGATCAGCTGTTGCGGAACGTGCGGCTGCGTCGCGGCGCCGACACCGCCGGGTTCAATATACCGGGGCCGAGTAGCAAGTTTTACGTCAATGAGCGCCTTACACCAACAACATCAGTGCTGTGATGCCAAATAAATCACATATATTTTTTATATTGACGTCTACTTTATATACCCATGTCTAAAAATCTAAGAATTTAAATTGGATTCCTTTACGCATGTTCATCAGGCACAAAACACGATGAATTTATTTTTGCATTGCAAACAGACGAGAGCACAATCGTCAAAATTATTCAATATTTGAAATCTAATGGTATGGGCAGCGATGGTATCTTCCTTGATATGTTACTGCTTACTCTTCCACACACATCTATACGAACGTTTACTTTCCCTTACCTTTTCTAAAATTTTGGAAAGGGTTGTATGTATGCAGCTCACTACATATTTAGAAAATAATAATATACTACCCGCACTACAATCCGATCTTAGGAAATCGCGCAGCAGTGCGATAGTACTGACTGACGTGGTTGACAATATCTTGGTATCTCAAGACATAGGAAAGGGCACAATCATGATACTACTCGACTTTTCCCGAGCCTTTGACTGCAAAATATGGACTGGGAAATGGTAAGGCGGTCGTACGCAATCTGTTATTGTCAACAAAAAGGATGGTTTGCACCTGATTTCAAGCCCCCACCCAGTGACAAGTAGAGTTCCTCAGGGATCTATACTGGGTCCAAATAAAATAATAAAAAACTTTGTATACCACGGACATCTGTACAAAGATTGAGTTCTGCAAATGCCATTTATATGCAGATGACATACAAGTGTACATGTCATTTGATCCTATCGAAACCGATAGAGCTATAAATAGAGTTAACCAAGATTTACAGAATATTGCACGGTGGGCAGAATCAAAATACACTGGTTCTAAACCCAAGTAAGTCGAAGTATATGGTGCTGGGATCAAGGAGTCAAATAGGCAACATCGCCAGCAGAAATCCCAGTATAAGTATTCTTGGAGGACCAGTAGACCGGGTGGCTGAGGTGCGGAATCTTGGTATACTAATGGATGACAGCATTCATATTTTTGAAAAGCATTTTGAAAGTCACGTCTTGGAGGTTGCTTGAAATTATTTTTATAGGCTTAAAGTACTGTACCGCATCCGTGACTTCATCAGTGAGGAGTAGGGTGGTCCAAAAAATTTTTGTTATTATTTTTAATTTGGCCACCCTGTGAATTTTTTACATGTCTTCATAGTAATAACATAGTAAAATTTCAGCTGGATAGCTTTATTAGAAAGGGGTGCTCAATCAATTCAATCAAATCAATTTTTACTTTTTGTTACAGGACAGTTTCGTGTGTTAAATTAGTAAAAATATATTAAAATAAACTATTAAAGAGTTTTATAAACAAATTTAAACAGTTTTGATACATTTTTAGTAGACAGTTAAGTGATACAGTGTAGTAAAATGTGTTCATCTGTTCGAAAAAAGACAAAATATTTCTAATCGGGGTTCGAGATGTTGAGGCATTAATGAGGCTTAACCAACTTCCTACTCTCCTACAAGTTTTACTCCGTTTTCACCACATATTAAATAAATCCAAAAATGTGAAAGATTCTGCACATGTACTTATTCAAGAAATTATAGAAGTGTGGAGTAAATCTTGTATTCCGACCAGACAACAAAACCCCTGCATTGAAAAACTAATTAAGTTTAATAAGAACTGGCTGCTTTTGAAGGAAAATAGAGGAAGAAATTCTGACGCACAAAGAAAAAGAGAGCATTTATTTACAAAAGAACTAAAAAATCTTTTTGATATTGCCCATGCAAGCGCTATGAATTTAATAAAAATTGCAGAAGACAGAGCGTTTCTTATCGATCAAGGGGGAGAACGTAAGATGATTATGACCTGAATCGACAAGAAACAAAGGTAAAAGAACGTTCTCTAAAACGGCAGCAAAGATCTAAAAATTGAGAGAAATGGCTGCTAAAAGTGCTAAATGTAGACCATTATCTTCGGTGGTGTCAATTCAAGAATTAGATTTTGATTGCAGCCTCAGTAGCACTTCTAGTAGTAGCATATTAGAGGATAAGTCCAAAGATGAGGTTGAAGTGGCTGTTCCAAAAAAGATAAAGAGTTCTTCTAGTTCCTGTGACGTTGAGCCGTCTACTAGTGGTCTATTTACTCAACATGTTACTAGTGCACTTGATCGTGACAAGATCACCGATCGAGAAGCAATGCGACTGCTTATTCCATTGTCTGCTGCCCTCGATTGCAATCCGGCTTCACTCCAAATTTCTCGCAGTAGTATTCGACGCGCAAGAAAAAAAGCGAGAACCGAATACAACTCCAGTATAAAAGAAAAAAATAATATTGTTTCTCCATTAGTAATTCATTGGGACGGCAAACTAATGCGCGATATAACTGGCAGTAGAGCGCCTTCCAATTCTTGTCTCTGATGATGGTCGTGAAAAACTATTAGGAGTACCTAAACTTACTGCAGGAACGGGGGAACAAATATCTGAAGCTGTTTTTAACACAATAGAACAGTGGAACAAATAAAGTATGGGCTATGAGTTTTGTTACTACTGCGTCTAACACCGGTGCTAAAAAGGGAGCTTGTACTCTTTTAGAAGAAAAGTTAGGACGTGAACGTTTGTGGCTTGCTTGTCGTCATCACGTATTTAAAATAATGCTTTCAAAAATATTTACTCTGTGTTTTGGGCCATCAAGCTCTCCTCAAATCCCACTTTTCAAAAGATTCAGCGATATTTGGGAAACGTTACCGAAGGAGCACTACGATTGTCTTGACCTAGATAAGAAAGCAGAACAATTCGCTAAAAATACTCTCGAGAGTCTTACAATCGCTTTGGCTGGAAAAAATCAAGGTCGTGATGATTACGAAGAGCTAATAAAGCTCGCCATGATTGTACAAAGCCATTAATTCCGAAATCGATATAGCAGCTAGGGGTGGCTTAGAGCGTCACTTATGGTATTTGTCAGATGAACTAGTTGCATTTGCTTTGTTTTCTGACAAGCTGTCTGATGGTGAGAAACAGGCCATTGTTCAAAAAAATTAATTGTGATGGCGGTAATCGTTGAGTACGAGGTGATTCTGCTAAGCTCTCCTTAGATCTTACATTAGAAGCTTTTGCAACACAAAGAACGTTGAAAACCCTGTCAGTTTTGGTATCAAGGATTCTTTCTTGCAATTACCTCCAGAGACTTGGAATAAAAATGTTGATTACCTTCAAGGCAAAAGCTGCGTCAAAAATTTGCGTGTTGTTAATGATACAGCGGAGAGAGGTGTAAAGCTATTTGAAGATTACAACACGATACTCACTAAGAATGAGGAAGAAAAGCAATTTTTACTTCACATTGTTGAACAAAACCGAAAAATCATTCCTACTGAAACATCCAAACCTCAGTTACACAAACATAGTTTTTAAAGATTGCGACTAATATTATGTAAATTATTGCTTTTTTACTAAATGTAGTTAACATTTAAATACTTTATTGATTAAATTATTATACTTATTTGATTAAAATATTTATACTTGTAATATTAATAAACCTTAAATTACGTTTTTTACTTAAAATCATAAACTTTTTGTCAGAAACTTCTAACTCGATGAGCACCCCCTTGTATATATCATAGAGGACTGAAATTTTTTACACATAATAGGAATGGTAGGCGTAACTTATCAAGATGGTGGCGATACCTATATATGAATTTTATTGTTTTACTATATGGGCCTGGACCACCCTAGTGAGGAGTCACGCATGAAATTGTGTGACTCGCTTATAATTTCTAGGCTGGCTTATGCTGACACTGTGTATGGTCCCAGATTGTTGGCGAAAACCGAAAAAGTCATTCAGAGATTACAGAATGCCTGTGCTAGGTACATTTTTACCATTCCGCCGCGCAATCATTTCCCCCTTTCTTAATAAGACAAAACTGAACATGGCCACGTTATTGTTTCAAGTTATCAAGACACACAACCCAGCTTATCTTGCCGACAAATTAAAGTGGCGAAGAGAAGATAACACTCGAGAAATCAGGGTTATAAACAGTATCTTCCACAACATAGCATATCTGGATTTCGCGGAAGCTTCAGATACGCGGCGACTGAATGTTGGAATAATTTACTTCCTCCTATTTGCGAACTTAATAGTGTTCGAAATTTCAAATTAAAACTAAAACCATTTCTTATTAATACAGAAAGAACATGTGCCGCGAAACGGGGGGTGGCCAGGTTGTTCCAGCATTGCAATAGGTCATACATTATATAATGCATATATTTTCATTTTAACTCTTATTGTGTAAAACATATAGAAAAATAGTATATATTTCCTTTGATGTCATTGTTGTTATATTTTATTTTATTTATGTTTATATTTTGTATTGTCTTGTATGTATTTAGGATATCACTACACAGACACTTATCGGGTGCTTCGTTAGCAGTTTTCCTGCCATAGGCGTCGCTGAAAATCAGCGCTGCGACAAACTGTTGCAGCACACGCTGAGCCAATGTTCATTTTGGTACACAACACAAATACAATGCTAAAAAAAATATTAAACAATTGCTGTTTGTTTTATTTATATATTTTCTTGGTTTGTTGTGTTTTTGCTTTTTGTATCTGTGTTTCATGTTTTCTTTTTTTTAATTTATCCACTGTAAATTGTAATGTGATAGGAATGCCAAATAAATGTCTGTCTATGTCTATACATAATTAAAAACACACTATAAAATATAATCTTCTACAAACAAGTTACATAATCAATTGTACTTAACTGAAATATTTTTCAATACTGAATTCCCATTCAGTTTCGGCAGCGTGACGATAACAGTGCGTCGGACTGAACAAGAGTGCCCGTTGGAGTAACAGGAGGAGGAGACAGTGCCTTATAAAGGTAGCTTGTCTGTCCATTCCAGCCATCACCAGCAATGCAGGTGCATCTTGCAGGTGTTGTGTACGTCTTTTTACTTAACAGAAACACCACATGCCAAACACTATTTAATATCAGTGAATATAATAACGGTTTACTATTTATTTACTTATTACCTTATTAACATACAATTATTGATCTAAACTAACATGTTTTTTTATGAATGTTTTTTGGAAAGACCTTTTATTGAACATTTATATAAAAAACATGTACCTATAGCAAATTTCTGGAATTTTAAGTCCCAGTTGTACGATTTAAAAAATATGATATTGTACTGCTCCTGTAGGCGATCTCCTGGAGGTCCTCTAGAAAAAGTGTCCAGCGGTGAGCACGATATCTCTGGTTTATATAGTGGTCTAAAATATCGAAATAATTTTCAGACATCTTATTCCTTCGATCAAAACCTGTGGTATATATCCAAGAAGATTGTGTAAAAAATCGATAGCGATAGGTCGAGCCGTTTTAGAGAAATCTTGCTCACCGACTTTGAAAACACTGTTTTGAGAAAATCGCGTTTAAAGTTACAAAAGACGTTTACTCTCGGTTAAATTATTTTTGTCTTTCATTGAGTCTATTATCTTCGTGAAAATTCCCCGGATCAACCTAAAATGTTCAGAAAATATACTTAAATACATATATGTACATTCCGGAAATGTAATATAAAAAGATTTTTTTGAAAATTCAAACTGGATATAACCCCTAAATAGGCTAATCTAAAGCTAAAAATTTCCTTTTGTTGACTTAATTCAGCTGCTTAGGTGCATTAAGTCAACTAAATGGTATACCTTATGCACCCAGGTGAATTAAATCTACCAAATAGTACCTTTATTCAGATGGGTGCACTAAGTCCATATTTTTATTCACCTGTGTTCGATTTATCTAAGGAAATGGTGTCAAACGTTGTGGAATAGTGAGTTCTGTGTAGTACTGGGGAGGGGATGATCCTACTGTAAAGCGGTTATTTAACGAAAAATGCCAAAGTGCGTGGGTTTCCAATCTTTTACGACATTATCATTTTCAACATAATATTCTAGGAGTTGTTATCTTTATGAGACATCAATGCATTAATAAGAGATTAAAAGTTGGTATTCTTTATGTTACTGCCACCATCCCCGTGTATTGAATAAATCTGTCAGAATGGTCTGGGGCATACTTTAAAAGTACCATCTCCGAAAAATTGCTTCAGCTGTCTTATCTTTAATCTACTTTCTTTGGAACAGAATAAGATTATTCTGACACCATCACAATTATAGTCGGCTAATAGGAAATTGTCAAACTTATTAATAGCAATGACAATATTGACAACATTATCATAAATCATTTTTTGTATTCCTAAGCTCTTATTTTTTTTTTGAAAAAGTCCTGATTTTACGGCTTCAAAGTCAGGTGCTGGTTGGTCGAGATTATAATCAGTGTCTTTGTAAGAGCTTACAGCAGCTTGGTATAGTTCCAAAATTGACAGATCGGTTTTTGCAACGTTTTCTTTACACATCTCTATTTTTTCCAGCCATGCAATCTTAGCTACTTTAGTTTTACAGTCAACTTTATGAGATACTTGTTTTATAATTACTTCGTTCTGTAACAATA
Source organism: Apoda limacodes (assembly GCA_946406115.1). Lineage (NCBI taxonomy): Eukaryota > Metazoa > Arthropoda > Insecta > Lepidoptera > Limacodidae > Apoda > Apoda limacodes. The sequence goes on from OX291555.1 coordinate 705,796, forward strand.
ATTTATTATATTATTTTCTATATCTCCTATAAGAAATTATAATTTAAAAAAAATAAATGATATGTTTTTTTTCTATAGTACAACTTATCATTATATATACAAGTCACCTCACGTATGAATGAACTTAAAATTAGACATTTTAAAATGGTTTTATATTTATATAGATGAATTTATATTATTATTATCCACTACTTGATACGATATTAAAAGACGCAAATATCCCACGCACTGACATTTTCAATAGACTATCATTAAGATAAAGATTTATAAATGGCCAGCAATAGTTTTAAAATAGGTTACATAACTCGCAACAATGAGGTTGACTTTAATGCACCCAGGTGAATTAACCATGCGAAATAAGTGCATTTCATTCACCTAGGAGCATAAGGTATACTATTTGGTTGACTTATTGCACGTAGGTGAAATAAGCAGGCGAATTAAGTCTACGAAAGGAAAAAAATATATAATATATTAAGAAAGGATTTAGCTCCTACAAAATTTGTTCCGTTGTCGAAATACATAAATTTTACAGGACCGCGATGAGACAAAAACTGTTTAAACGCCGAAAGGAAACTTTGCATGCTTAAATCATCAAGCAAGTATATAGACACATATATGCCTTTTAAGATTTGACACCTCTGCGTCGAATGGGCGTAAAATTTAAAGGGCCTGCGTAGACACAACCACAATGAAAAAATGCTTTATCAGCTTGATTTACTCTCATAGCGGTTAAATTAGCTATGATTGGCTAAGAAAGTTTAGGTTTGTTTTCGTAGCAAGTATTACATTGGTGTATGTAATTATATAATTAAATTGTAATGTAATTATGTAACTTTTTATACTTTGACGGATGATTCGCCTGGCAGAAAAGATCCAATAATGATGTCGAATGATGGAAATAAATGTTTTGGGCCCAGTATGAAAATATTTACGATGATAATAACGATAAAAATATCAATACTGTGATCTCGTTTTGGCAATAATTTTTAATGTTTATAATTGTAAGGTTCAGAAGAGTTTCTTATTCGACCGCCAACTCGAAAGAGACCGTTGTAGATAAGGGGGTGTAGTTTATGTAAAATACCGGAATCTGGTCTTATCTGGTTTCTTTGTTTAAAAGTTCTATATCTTTAATATCCCTATTTAAATGTACCCTTTGAATTGAGCAAAATATTTCATTTACGTAAGTACCGTACTTAAGTCTTAAGTTAGCTAATTATCAAAGTATTGTATTATTACTTTAAAGAGAACTTCTTGCCAGCTCTTTTTGGCAGAAATTAACATTGTATACATTATATTGACGTTTCAAAAGTGTTCTTAGAAACCTAATTGTATAAAATTTTTATTTCATTTTATTTGGTTACTTAAGTTTAGTAAATAAGCTACAGAAAGAAAATATTTAGTCCAGCATAAAATTCGCTGTGACAACTGGTAAATTACATTTTCGGCTGCTTCACTAATGGTAACGAAACAGTTTTTATGAACTATAAGCCGGATTCATTTTTGGGCAATTTCATCCACGAAGGTCCTTAAAGCCAAGGAGGATGACTTACCAACTGCGCAGGGATTAAACCACGTGATAAACAATCACTTGGATTTTCTATACCTTTCATGTGATAACAGTAATTGCTTGATATATTTTTCTGAATTTTCGTTACACTATTGGCTACAATCGTCTGCCAGCGATGAGCTGAAAAGTGGATCCAACTTAAGGCAACTGTGGAATCGGAAAGAGCTAAGACAGCATAAACTGCGTATCATCAGCTGAATAGTGTTTTTGTAATTTGGTCTAGTCACATAAGCGTAAACTACCCTTTTAAAAACCTTCTCACTAGCGTCTGCAAAGCCCACCACAGTAAGCGAGCATTCAGTTATTACACCATTATGGCGTGGAAATTTTATCTTTGAAATCAGCGACAATTTACGCTGAAATTGCTGCCATTTTATAAAAATGTTCTTTAATAATTTCATCCCTATCGACAAATTAAACTCATAGCTCTTTTATGAGCAATTTAGCGAAAACAATTATAGGAGCTACGAGGCACAATACTTCAAATAAACGAGCGGCTGAGGACAGTATATTTCGTTTCGTACAGGGACGATTATCAGGATGGACGTGAAATATAAAAATGTCTTCTTTTTAATACCAACGACCTAAAACTTAAAGTGTAGCTTCGTCATCAAAGGATACACCCTGCGAGTAATGTAGTTTCCTGAAGAACTGCTGCCGAGTTTGAAGATCATTTTGCGAACTGAAAGCCCCCAGACCTAAACAGTTCAGTTAGTTGTCGCGTTGCTTCGACACCTGTTGCTTATCTACAACAGAAGTAGCAACATCATCCATATAAACATCACTGGAAACGATTTCACTGACACATGGATAACAATCTTCTTCATCTTTTATGAGAGTACGAAGCGCAAGAAAGGGGCTGCTTTGTAATCCAAATACTACGACTTTATACTCCAAGGTCATTTCTGGCTAACTTGATATCAAACCTATATAAAATGCGTTGATAACAATGATTAATTTCGAGGTCATCTATACGTAGGTACATTTGATGAACATCTGATGAAATCGCTACAGGAAATATGTGAAAATTAACTAATATAGAAAACAGATCAGCATAAAGGCTGAGACCCGTATGTACCACATCATTTGATGAAAAACTCTGTCGGCTTATATAAGAAAAATATTACGTTATAATTCGAGACTTTAACAAAAAAAAGCTTGATAAGAACTGAGTAGTACAGCGTCTATTGCCTAAGACTGTCCGAACTGAACTAACATGTGTTAATATTGCCACATCAGCACAGGAAGTTGACGTTTACGGCGCGGGCCGACACTTGTGAGCGGCGGAACGTGTCCGTCCGTACTGCATCAGCTGCTGTTACTTATATAGTCAGGACATGTGGTAATATTGTCACATCATTATCATCATTATTGATCAGGGGCCCTTCCGCCCGCCGTGCCAGCAACTGTATCATCTGTGGCGAGCTTCGGCATTCTTTTTCTAACGGAGACGCAAATATCCTGCCCGGATGACACATCATACCTTCACTATACCGGCTACAAACTCGAACACAATTTTATGAGTCGTGCCGGTGTATGAATGTTCGTCCGGGAGGATATCTGCTGTCGCCTGACATATCGATTTTGTGGGTGCGCGTAGATTACGGCGGCCACACTCGTATCTATGCGTGCCTATACAGGTCTCATAGCGGTGACACGGACGTAACTCGACTTTTCACGCACCTGAGTTTGACGACTGACAAAGTTCTAGAGCAATATCCCACAGCAGAACTAGTTATTTTGGGAGACTTTAACACTCGTTTGAACTCAAATGTCATGCACCCAACCGATCCATCTAGGCCAACTAATTGGCGTCGTGTGTGGCACTATAATTCGGCAGACTGGGATGGATTGCGAGAATTTTATGCATCGTACCCGTGGAGGCAGATCTGCTTTAACTCAGAAGATCCTGACGTCTGCGCAGCCGCAGTCATTGAGACAATCCTTGCTGGAATGGAGTGTTATATTCCTAACCCGTGAGTAGCTGCCAGCGTCAAAAAACGACCATGGTTTAATAGGTCTTGCAGAGAAGCTAAAATTCTTAAGCAAACTGCATATGAGGCTTGGACCACGGCTCGTAATAATAAGGCAGACGCATACGAATCGTAGTTGACGGTATTTGCTGATAGCATGAACAATAATGCTGGTATCCCGCAAGGCTCTGTGCTGTCTCCTCCGCTGTTTCTGCTGCATATCAATGACATGTTGGACATCAACAACATGCATTGCTATGAAGATGACAGTACTGGAGACGCTTATTACACGGGTCGTGCAAACATTCCTCGTTCCGTTGCGGAGGAAAACCGCGGAGAACTTGTGTCTCAAATCGAGACCACACTGTCCAAGGTCTCTGACTGGGGACGGGTAAATTTGTTCCGATTCAACCCTACAAAGACACAAGTGTGCGCGTTCACCGCTAAGAAAACCCCATTCACTGTAGGCCCACCATTCCAGAACACTCCCCTCTCCATCTCCAAGAGCATTGGGATCCTTGGTGTTGACATCTCCAGCGATGTTCAGTTCCGAGATCATTTACAAGATACGGTGAAGCTGGCGTCCAAAAAACTTAGTGTACTCAACAGAGCGAAGCTGTACTTCACGTCGGGACAAAGGTTGTTACTTTACAAGTCGCAAGTTCGGCCCCATTTGGAGTACTTCGCATCTCTGGCACCCGGATATCAGCTTGGCCCTTTTGACTTGGTTCAACGACGGGTTGTGAGAATTGTCGACGATTCCAAACTCACTTGCGGTATCGAGCCCTTAAGTCTGAGGAGAGACTTTGCCTCCCTGTGTGTGTTCTACCGCTTGTACAATGGGTTGTGTTCTGAGGAATTGTTCGAAATGATGCCCACGGCTACTTTCTACCATCGCATCGCTCGCCAGCGGCAGGGAATTCATTCTCACACTTTAGAACCCAAATGCTCGCGTACAGTGCGGTTTCAGAGAAACTTCCTCCCGCGAACGCTTAAGTTGTGGAATGAGCTCCCTGCCAAGGTTTTCTCCAAGTACTATGTACAGTTCAATTTCAAGAAAGAAGTTATTAGATTTCTGAAGGGTCGGCAACGCGCGAATGATACCCCTGGTGTTGCAAGCGCTCATAGGCTACGGTGACCGCTTACCATCAGGCGGACCGAAATCAGCAGAGATAACGTATACGGGCCAGGGCGACACTAGTGAGCGGTAGTAACTTAACTACTTACGTCCTTACGTATTTTTCTGTTTTTGTTACGTTAATAAATGCCCAGTTTTATTTGTTACAGCGGTCAATGTTCCCGTTCGGGTTCTACGTAGTACTGATCGTATCAGAGAGCGACGCATGCACGAGCCGCGGCGACAACCGCAACGAGACACACGAGGGGGACGGACGGACGAAAAGTTTCAGGTCACCTAATGTCTATCCACACTCTACACTTTACACTCTACACTCGACCGCGAGTCGGGTTAGGTGTTTAATTATTTTCAAACGACAATCGGAAGTTCTATTCTTCTATTCTATAAATACATAACATAACTCCGGTTTCCCATAGGAGTAGGCAGTATGTCATGACTATTTCTTAGACGGTTTTAAGGGTACCGAAGCAAATAGTAAAAACCGAACCCTTCGTGTCTATCCATTTATCCGTTTTACTATTTAAGGGTTTCGTAACAAATGTGATGAGTAGTCCAAGTAAAAATAAATAAATTCTGACTTCAAAGTCGGCTAAAAATTAAAAAAGTAACCCCTAAAGCAACTATACTTTAAATAACTAAGTTTAAATGTCCGTGTAGTTTCGTTGTGCTGCGGACAATCTCTTACGAGCAGTACGTGGACGGGGCGCTGGTGCTCTGCGGTCTAGTCGGCGTCGTCGCTGCGCTGGTGGTGCTGCTCGCTGTCTCCTTCACCCGCTGTCACAATAAAGGTTCCGTAACAATAAACATATATTTATAAGAGCCGCCGCACACTCGGCTATGAAACGCTTAAGTTGTAGAATGAGCGAAAAGGTTTGCTCTAGGGACTACAGTATGGGATTCTTCAAGAAAGTAATGATAAGATTTTGAAAGGGTCGGGAGTAATGCCCCAGGTGTTGCAAGCGTTCATCTTTTTTAATTTTTAAATAACAATTGTAATTTTTTAAATATCTGAAATCCTTCTCACGATGGACGGTATTTGACGCTTTACATGTTGCGCTTACTATGCTACATAAAAACAAAAAATAATAACAGGCACGTGTATACACAACTTTGTCACGTGTATACAGAACTTTGTCATGTGTATACACAACTTTATCACGTGTATACAGAACTTTGTCATGTGTATACACAACTTTGTCACGTGTATACAGAACTTTGTCATGTGTATACACAACTTTGTCACGTGTATACAGAACTTTGTCATGTGTATACACAACTTTGTCACGTGTATACAGAACTTTGTCATGTGTATACAGAACTTTGCCACGTGTATACAGAACTTTGAGTACAACGTCGGTGATGAGGTCTTAAAGCGCGTGGGGACAGTCAGAGATCTCGGATTTAATTTAAATAGTGATCTGACATTTAGAAATCACATAGTTAACATTTGGCAACCCAGGAGGCTGGGTTTTGTATTGCGGCGGACCGTAGGGTTTAAAAATATAAAGGCAATATCAGCGCTGTGCGACTCTATTATCAGAAGCCAACTAGAATACAACTCTGCTATTTGGGCTCCTCATGAACAAAAAATATATTACAATGTTAGAGCGGATCCAAATCAAGTGCTGCAGATTTTTGTACCAGCGAATGTATGGAATCTATCCCATCTATCCTCTAATGTATCCGACCCTGTTCGTTCTAAGCATGGTCGGTTACAACAAATTGGAGGTCAGAGGGATTGGGTCCTCGCTTTTTATTTAATGAGAGTATTCCGGGGCGTGCTGCCAAACTCGGCCATATTGAGCATGATGGGGCTGTGCGTGCCTAACGGATATGTATCGTGTCGCCTGCGCCCACGTATGTTTGCAGTGCCCCGCGCTAGGACCGATTTGCTCACAAAGTGACCAATGATTCGAACTTTGCATGCACTGAATCGAGTTGCCCAGAAAATTGATTTGATAATATGTTCGATTGAGAAATTTAAACGGCAGATTTTTTGGACGCAAGTTATAAAAAAATATATTTAATAACTCTAATTTAATTTTTTGAATTTTATACTTTATTTGTCGACATTTGACATAGCATGTTTTTAACTTTAAATTTTTATTTTTATTTTTATTCTTTGACATTTGACCTAGTATCATATTGCATGTTTTTAATTTTTAATTTTAATTTTGTAATAACTTTTGTTTTGTAAAAGTTGTAGCCTACTTATTTTTTATCAGAAATAGGTAATTTCAGTGAATGCTGTCAGTGAAGCCTTACTTTACAATTTAAAATTAGTAAATACATATATCCTAGTTAATCACTCTGGTTTCAAAAATTCTGAGGTAAACTGGAAGAGATTCCTCATAGGGATAAGTCCGCCTATTGTGTAATTGCTTTTATATGTATAATATGTTAAAGAGTAATTTTGTACTTTAGTTTAATGTGTTATGCAATGAAGTGAATACAACAACAACAAATACATTGAGCGAATAGGCAAGTAAGCGATTAGCTATACATCGTGCGTAGAGGCTGCGGAAACACGAGTGAGGCGCGGCGCTTTGAGTCGATATGCGCACGCGCCGGTGCGTTACGGCATTAGTTGTGCGTTTCTAACCTAACTTACATGCTACACGCATCCATCACCGGCATCACCGCCGCACAGCCGCGCCGTCACGACCGTACTGTCATCAACTTAAGGTAAGTTTTATTTATTTATTTATATATTCTTTATTCAACACCAAAAGTGTACAAAAGGTAGACTTAATGCTAACAGCATTTTCTACCAGTCAACCTACAAATGTTCCAGAAAAAGTGTCGGTAGGTGCAAAGTAAAAAAGATATTTACATATATACCTGCGGATTATTTACATTATATATTTAACTACATAAATTCATACACAAACATACATAAACATACACATATACATATTATACATATATCTATACGAATACATACATAGATTTTAGTATGACAGAATGATAATAAATATTGTACGAAATGTCAGGCGAATCGGGGAAAACGATTTGGAAAGAACAAGTGTTACAGATTGTACTAAATAATTAGAAAGAAAAGTTATGATGAGGATGAAAGGAAGTGATTTCGAACTATCCGTTTGAAGGAATCGCGTGATGTAGCCTTTCTGATAGTCTCAGGAAGATTATTCTAAAGTCTAACAGCTGCAATGGCAAAAGAATTATTCAAAAAGCCACTACGATGTAGTGGGATACTAAGTAATAAGTTAGAGGAGGAGCGTAGATGTTTTTTATGTGTATCGGAAAGGAAATGAAAATTAGTTTTGAGGTAAATGGGTGTTTAAGGGTTAAAAAACGACAGAGTAAAGGAGACAGAGTATTCTAAGATTTGTTCGATGTCTTATGTGAAGCCATTTCAGTTGAAGTCGGTTTTCAGATACATGATCGAATTTACGGTGACCGAAAACAAATTTAATACATACGTTTAGTGAGCGATCAAGCTTAGACAATAGTTCCTCAGACAGATCCAAATAACACACATCACTGTAGTCAAGAATGGGTAGGAGAAGAGTATTAACGAGAGTAATTTTAGTAGAAGTAGTTAGCAAATGTTTGAAGCGTTGTAACGAATGTAGAGAAGCATAGAATCTGCGAGAAACCTCCTTAATTTGAGCCGACCAACTAAGATTACTTCCCAAATTCTTTACAGATAATTCGTAAGATATAACAGAATCCAAGTATCTGATATTTGGTAAAGTATTATTACTAATTTTGTAGAGCTGCCAGAAACTTCATAATAAGATGGCTTGACATTTAGTAGGGTTGACGTCAATGTCATACTTCGCAGACCAATCTTGTATGTGTGAGACATCAGCATTTATTTTATTTTTGGCATCAGACAAATTTTTGACCTCCGCTTGTTGATAAATAATAATATGTGTTATGGAGTTAATAAATAGCGAAAAAAGAATTGGTGACAAAATACCACCTTGCGGTACTCCAGCGCTTGAGTTGCACCAATCTAAGATTAATGGACCGTTCCGAACAGCTTGCTGGCGTCCCCGAAGGTAGGCTGAAAAGCCATTGAACAACTGGGGCTAAAATCATCATTTGGTCTAACAAAGCCAGCAAAAGGTCATGGTCGACGACATTGAACGCATTACCAAAATCAATTGAAACGAGGACCGTTACAAGCGATTTCTCCATTCCAGTTCTAATATCTTCAGTGATTTTAAGTAGAGCTGACGTTGTGCTGTGTCCTGCTTAAAAACCTGATTGATAAGGATTAAGAAGGTTCGATTTAGTGATGATTTCAGGCAGTTGTTTATAGACAACAGATTCTAAAAGTTTGGAAAGGAATGGGAGAAGAGAAATAGGGCGACAATGATTTAGAAGGGATGGGTTGGAGACCTTAGGCAAGAGACATATATATGCCATTCCTCCAAGTGTCAGGAAAAATTCACTATATGAGTGATTACAGGCAATAAGACATCTAAGATCAGCTCAATCAGAACACGTCCAATGTCATCGGGACCAACTTAATCCAACTTAGTCCAATGCATTAGACTTAATAAGATTTTTGAAGTGAAAACTTCTTTAGCGGCGCTGTGCACTTTTTTGGTATGGGTAAAAAATGATAAACTCGCGTCAGGTCACGTGTCCTAATCGTGGAATGCGTAAGACGGAAACCATAATGCCATGCCTATTATAATTTTTATTTTTAGTATTCGCGATTATGAGTAGTACAGGGAGTTTGTTTGTTTGTTTATTTGTTTGTTTGTTTGTTTGTTTGTTTATTTGTTTGTTTGTTAGTTTGTTTGTTTGTTTGTTTGTTTGTTTGTGTGTTTATAAATAGATCACACTGTGGGGCCGTGGCGAGCACTTTTTTTGTGATGGGTAAAGACTGTTAAACTCGCGTCAGGTCACGTGTCCTGATCGAAAATTCGTAAGATGTCACTGGCGTTAGGATACGTGACCTTCATTCACATTAGGTTAGTTTTTATTTTTGGTATAAGGCGATTATGAGTAGTACAGGGAGGTTGGATATGGGATTTTAATTCTATGACATGTTGAGCTGTCAAATATACAACGTCAAAAAAGTAAATAAACAAAAGTTATTATTTTTAATAAATAAATATGGATAAGAAGTGATGGGAAGTAAATAGCGAGTATGTTTTCACTTCTGCCGGCACTCCCGGAGTGCAACCCGTTTTTTTTATTTCTGCACTGTCGACAGGTGAAAAAAGAAAAGAAGCTATTTTTGACATGGGAAGCATTTGAATTTCAGTCACAGTATGCGATTTGATTCGAGAATCACAAGTGGAACAAGTGAAGTGAGTGTTGAGATCATCAAGATTAAAAGGGATATTATTATTTTGTTCAGAAGATTTTCCTACGCCAATTGAGTTGAGGAATTTCCACATACCTGAAGAGGATGACTGAAGTACCTTTTGAGAGATAAAATTGCGTTTAGAGTTCCTACACATCTGATTACACCGATTGCTTGCAGCTTTGTAAGTGTTCCAGTTTTGATCATTACGATTACTTTTATACTTTCGAAAGGCGCTATCTCTGATTGCCATACATTTTTTAATCGCGTCAGTAATCCATGGATTGCTTCTATGTTTTATTTTGACAGGTTGATATTAGAATATTATTATAAACTTTTATTTATTTTTATTTTGATCTTTATTTAAATAATGTATTTCTATATAATGGACAATGCGACATAATTTTTAGTTGATTAGCAAAGTATTGCATAATTATTTTAATACTTGAGCTTCTTGTTTAATATGTATGGTGCTCTATGAGTACAATACATATGGTGCTCTACAAGTACAATACGTATGGTTCTCTACGAGTACAATACATATGGTGCTCTACGGGTTCAATATGTATGGTGCTCTACGAGTACAATACGTATGGTGATCTACGAGAACAATACAATAATGCTTTCAGGATGCTGATGGGGCTGCCACGTGACTGTAGTACATCAGTGATGTTGGTACCTAGATGGGTGACCTTATTGTAACACATTTTTCTGAGCACTTCCGTGCTTCTAGGTGCACTCTCAGCCGTCGTTCCTGGCTGTGGCTGTGTTGTCATGTCATAGGGCATGAAAACTAGTCACGTGGCTACTAGCTCGACAAACGTCTGCCAGTTCGCACTAGGCCAGAGCAGTTCGCACTAGGCCAGCGCAGTTTGCACTAGGCCAGCGCAGTCGCCTTTGACATCAGCCTTATTTTCCAAGCAGAGGCAGTGGCGTAGAAAGACTAAAGCAATAATTTTAAGCCTGTTGATTTTGAATCTTCTTGTAATTTACAGATAAATCTATAAGCCAAACAGAATTTTAGTTTTACATTACCAGAAAACATCCCTTACTAAATTGGAGATGGTGCAATAAAAATATTCTTATGGTTCAACGACCTGAGACAATACCACAAGCGGTATCAAACCCTTAAGTCTGAGGAGAGATCTTGCCTCTCTGTATGTGTTTAACCGCTTGTATAATGGACTGTGTTCTCAGGAGTTGTTCAGTATAATGCCCCAGGCTACTTCCTACCATACCACCGCACGCCATCGGTAGGTAAATCATCCTCGAACCTTACAAGCTGAATTAACGCTTTGGAGTAACTTCCTCGCGCTAGCGCTAACGTTATGCAATGAGCTCCCTTCCAAGATTTTCTCTTAGGATTACAGTATAAGATTCTTCATGCAAGGAGTAATTGGTTTTTCTAGAGGTGCCGCAAGCCTCCACAGGGCACCGCTTAGAATCAGGTGGACCATAAGCTTGTTTGCAATCTTAGCAGTATTCAAAAATCAAAAGAATTTTAGTCATAAACATCATATCGACAGTGAAGTGGTGAACGGAACTCAAATTTTACACGTAAATGGTGTCATTACGTGCAGGCAAAGCGAATGCTAAGACCTTAATTACTCCCACAGGCTGTTTCTTTGCAAATTTTACTCTTCTCAAAGCAAAGCGTGCGTTCGAAACACTCACGGGGGGTAATGACGCGCCTATTCTGTCAAGTATATATAAAATCTGTCTGTTAAAAACATGAACTACGTGCACACTACAAGCATTCTCACTCACTCTGCGTTAGACCAAGAATGTTCTTAATTTTTAATAACAAAACCCCTTCCTGTAGTATTCTATGGTACAAAATTATTCTGGACATTCAAGAAACACAAACATAGGTATTAAATGTCATTGGTAGGCGTGTTTGAATGTCAATGGTAGACGTGTATAAAAGTCAATGGCAGATGTGTTTAAACGTCAGTGTTGGACGTGTGGTTCCACAAAAAATAGAAACTATTTTTTGAAGTGTGAAACTTCTTTAGCGGCGTTGCGCACTTTTTTGGTATGGGTAAAAAATGTCAAACTCGCGTCAGGTCACGTGTCCTGATCGAAAATTCATATAAAATTCGTAAGACGAACTTGCGTCAGATTTATTTACAATAGGTTAGTTTTTGTGATGTGTAAAAAATGATAAACTCGCGTCAGACCATAGACATAAGATTTTTTCACTACGTTCAAAAGACCAATAAAGCGTGGAAGCGAGAAATCCAAAGTAAGTGCATAGTGCCTATGAGTAAATGAGATAGAAGAAAATGGCCGAATATGTCAATAATTACATCGATAAGTGGCGATATGAGCGGGGTTGTTTTATAGCGATTGGAATTTTCTGTTTTCCTCCTTGAATCCTTGATTTATATTATAGAATATTTAAATTGTAAATTTGTTATCTTAGTGACGCCAATGTGACGTTACAAGTCGCAATAATCCGAATTAATACACGTTTTACCGGTAATTTATGATTGTTTTACTACTTTGTTGTTAATTATATTTTATCAAATTTATCCGAAAAATTGACGTAAAAATCAATGTGAATTGTAGTTTACATATTATTTTCTAGATTTAATACCATATTTAATTGCTAAATCAAGAGTATTGTGTGTAAAATATGTAATCATTTAGTTACGATAGAGATTGACATAGCGCTGACGTCATGCGTATATATAATAAAGTCTATGAGAAGCTCTAACTGCGGCATAAATAGAAACACGATCATTAAAATTATGATTAAAAAAGCATCAAATTATATGACCACAAGTAAGAGGACATAGCGTTTCTCTTAAGACGAAAGTTTTTTTTTTTAAATAATCCTGGATTAACATACAAACTATCAATTTTGTAGGTAACTATGGTGTCTTGTGCTGTGAGTAAATGTGAAGTCACAACAGATAATAATCCAAATAAGTACACATTTCACAGGTAAATTATGACAATTTTGGTAAATATTTACTTCTCTGCAACACGACATTTTAATCTGAAAAAAATCTTATTCGATAGAGTAGCACTCCCTGATATAGAAATGATATATGAAAGTCGGTGCCAAATAATAGTTTTCGATAAAAAAAACATTTACTACCAGATTTTTTTTTCCCGCCAATTGGTCGAAATAACATATAAAATTCACTTGCTCGGCATTATAGCAGTTCAGATTTATTGTAGCTGTCCAAATCATCCTTTACACACTGATAAAATTAAAGAATAGGCTGAAAAAAACACAATTAACACTTAAAAACCATGTAATTACACTTTTTAAAATATTGTAAATGGATCAAGAAAAAGGAAACACGAACACTTTTTTTTAATTGCAATGTTACCAGCCTAAAAAAAAAACTCCCAAATAACCGATAAGACAATTAGATTACATAACGTACTACATCAAATACAAAATAACATAAAACAACTTACGTTTTATTATACAGAGTCTTGTTAATTTTACTGCCAGCCTGATATAGAGCTTATGGTAAAACATGGTAAGCCGAGTGAAGCGTGCCATGGCAGCGGCCGGCGAGTGCCAGAAAGAACTTGTACTTATTTAATGTAGTCAGGGCGTCCCATTTGTAAACTTGATAACTGGCGCGTAAAACGAAGCGGAGCACATGAAAGTTAGCGCGCGAAGCCGAGCGGAGCGTGCCGCGGCAGCGGCAGGCGAGTGACAGAACAAACTTGTACTTATTTAATATAGTCAGGGCGTCCCACTTGTAAAGTTGAAAACTGGCGCGTAAAACGAAGCAGAGCACATGAAAGTTAGCGCGCGAAGCCGAGCGGAGCGTGCCGCGGCAGCGAGCGCCAGAAAGAACTTGTACTTATTTCAGTTAGTCAGAGCGTCCCACTTGTAAACTTGAAAACTGGCGCGTAAAACGAAGCGGAGCACATTAAAATTAGTGTTTTTATGACTTTATTTACGAACGGTTATTAACTTTGACAGGTTTTGGACGTATTTATTCCTTATGGTTTTATGTTCATCTATAAAAATGCTGAAGTTGTAAATCCAAATTTTAAATTAGTATTTTATATTAACTATTTATTACTTCAGGAAGGAAAAAAAAATAATGCTCTCTCCTTCTCATTTCACATCCCTAAAATTGTGCAGTCGCGCATTGAAATAGGTAACCACAAAAATATTAGGAACTCAATCTAGCGTCAGTTTTTGGGAGTACTTTTTTTAAGGCTGGCAATATTTTCATTAAAAAAAAATTGTTGTTTCCTGTTATTCATTTGTCTGAATTGGTCTATCTTTTGTTTACGTTCTGTAATAGTGTATTTGTATGGTGTAAAATATTACGTTAAATATTATTTTTAGGTATAATTAGCGTTTTGCACCAATTTTTGAATAGCATCTGTGTATAAAGGGATTTTTCTCTGTCCATTACAATTTTTTTTCATGTAAGATTGTTGTGTAGCAGAGAAGTAAAAAATTGTAATTGTAAGGTTAATTGTAATATGCATATTTTATCAGTTTTAGTTGAGAATTTTACGAAAAAATAAACCTTTTTAAATCATAGCTTGCATTTTTTTTGTCTAGATTTACCGAGTACCATTATTTCGTTGTTAAATAAGGATTTGGAGAGTATTTTGCATGAACTGTATAGTTACCATAGAGCTTGACGAGTTGTCGACCGATGGCATCAGTATCGACAGTAAATCGTTAGAATATGTAATTATACATGTATAGAATGTTAATAAGATAATTATTCATAGCCATCCAAAGGTGATCGCCCCTACGCCCCGTTCGAGCCGCATTTTGCGCGCACGGTGGGGGTGAATTGTAAGAGGTTGCATAATGAAAAATAATATAAAATACTTGGTTTTTATGACGGTGTTTAGTTCACCATAAGTCTACTTACAAATAGTTTTTATATTTAATATTCTTATCGTTTTAGTATTATTACTGAGTGATGTTAAATTTAGAAACTTTCAATAAAAAAATTGAGACAAATAAAATTCTCTTAACTGGTACTTTCTCCAACGAGTATACCTGATATAGAGGCTCATACGAGCTCTTTACTGGACCTTGTGCTAACTACACGTTCGAACTGATATTCCGTCTCAGTGGATGCGCCTCTTGGCTCCTCTGACCACTCTCTCGTCCGGTATCAAGTGTCATGCACACTAACCGTTTCCTCTTCGCCAATTAATTGGCGTTGTGTGTGGCATTATAAGTCAGCAGATTGTGATGGATTGCGGGATTTTTATGCATCGTGCCCGTGGAGGCAGCTCTGCTTCAGCTCAGAAGATCCTGACATCTGCGCAGCCGCAGTCACTGAGACAATCCTCGCTGGCATGGAATGTTACATTCCTAACCCTCGAGTAGCTGCGGATGTCAAAAAAAGACGTTTGTTTAATAGGTCTTGTAAAGACGCACCCAAAATCACCCAAATCAATTAATTGTGCAATTCGCAACTCATCATCCCCCCGAACGACCTCGGCACGGTCGAAAAACAATTGTTAGGCGGCCTCGGCACGTACTAATGGCCCCAGATATCGCTATCCGGATAGCGAGATTTGTCTCAACGGCCTACCCCCTAACACGACGCCGACGTCCCCGGGTTCGTCGGCGCCCGCAAGGATACACGAGGTATCAATGAGTGCCGGGGCGCTTCTCGCCCCACTCAATCGCAACCGCACCCGTGTAACGGGGAATTCTCTCCTGGCGCTGACTTTCGAGACTCACACCGGTCGAAGGGACGCCCCCAAGAGCGACAACCCAAGCCGAGGCTTCCCCCGCGCGTTCTAATACTTCCAAACATTTTTATCATCAATGTATTCATGAACTTTTTAATAGCTTTTTTTTCATTAAGCTGTTGTGACGGTACCATATTTATGCTTTAACATTTTGGTAATACAATGTGTTTATTCAAGTTTTAGCGCGAAGATTTTCATTAGCTAACAATTCTCAATGGACGTACTACCAATAGCAAAATGCATCTTTAAATTACAATGGCGCGTTCAAATATTCAAGTTCAGTAATTTTATACATTAGATGAGAAGTTATGATTTATTTTATGGAAGGTTTAAAGCTAACAAAATATAAGTACAAATGACTAAAATGTAAAATATTAAGTTATGAACTTACGAATCGTAGACATCAACACGGAATTAATTGTTAAATGTAGGTAGTAATCTAACTTCCGATTTATGAATTCGAACTCTAGACAAAATAAAGTTGCGTAAAATTTTGAAACTGTGGCGCGAGAATGAATGGTTTAAAGCTAACTATGATTGGGTGTTTGTTTGGAACTAAAGTGATTAGAGAGAATGTTTTAAAGCAAGCGTTCATTGGTTTGTTCGAACGTACTGTGATTGGTGGTAGTTTTAAGGGCGCTGATTGGGAGTTTTATAATGTTGAATATAACCGCGAAAGTTTAAGTTACTTAGAACTTTTATAATATTGAAGACGCCTGCGAGACTTACCTAAGTCAGTCAATTAACAACCGTTAGGGTAGCCTCGTACAATAAAAATTCTAACAATTATAAAAGGTAGTTGTCTTGATTTTCACGTATTTCGTATATAGGGATTACGTGTTAGTTTATTTGAAATTACCCGGGGTTTGTTGGAACTTTATGACCATTTAGAACATAATATTAATATTCTATTGGGATTCTATTAATTTAGGATAATTAGGCTATTTTATCTAGACCGTTAATATTAATCCAGGACTCTATAATAGTACCCCAACCGACACTATTAATATAGTAACTAGATAACTAGTTTTATACTTAAAAGATATTATTTTTTCTTAAAGTTAATTTAGGCCGGAAATCCGAAATCCGAAAATGTGGGGTGAGAACGTTGTTAGAGAGGGGTTAGTGGTGATAAAAGTGCGTGGTCCCATACATACAGAATATTCAATCCGTCGGTTAAATTGTCGAAACGCTGCCCGAGGAGAAAACCGTAGTCTACGCTTGTGAGTTAATAGAAGCTACCTAGGAACCACGTGGTGTTAAACTACCACACATTGTGCAATTCGCAACTCATCATCCCCCCGAACGACCTCGGCACGGTCGAAAAACAATTGTTAGGCGGCCTCGGCACGTACTAATGGCCCCAGATATCGCTATCCGGATAGCGAGATTTGTCTCAACGGCCTACCCCCTAACACGACGCCGACGTCCCCGGGTTCGTCGGCGCCCGCAAGGATACACGAGGTATCAATGAGTGCCGGGGCGCTTCTCGCCCCACTCAATCGCAACCGCACCCGTGTAACGGGGAATTCTCTCCTGGCGCTGACTTTCGAGACTCACACCGGTCGAAGGGACGCCCCCAAGAGCGACAACCCAAGCCGAGGCTTCCCCCGCGCGTTCTAATACTTCCAAACATTTTTATCATCAATGTATTCATGAACTTTTTAATAGCTTTTTTTTCATTAAGCTGTTGTGACGGTACCATATTTATGCTTTAACATTTTGGTAATACAATGTGTTTATTCAAGTTTTAGCGCGAAGATTTTCATTAGCTAACAATTCTCAATGGACGTACTACCAATAGCAAAATGCATCTTTAAATTACAATGGCGCGTTCAAATATTCAAGTTCAGTAATTTTATACATTAGATGAGAAGTTATGATTTATTTTATGGAAGGTTTAAAGCTAACAAAATATAAGTACAAATGACTAAAATGTAAAATATTAAGTTATGAACTTACGAATCGTAGACATCAACACGGAATTAATTGTTAAATGTAGGTAGTAATCTAACTTCCGATTTATGAATTCGAACTCTAGACAAAATAAAGTTGCGTAAAATTTTGAAACTGTGGCGCGAGAATGAATGGTTTAAAGCTAACTATGATTGGGTGTTTGTTTGGAACTAAAGTGATTAGAGAGAATGTTTTAAAGCAAGCGTTCATTGGTTTGTTCGAACGTACTGTGATTGGTGGTAGTTTTAAGGGCGCTGATTGGGAGTTTTATAATGTTGAATATAACCGCGAAAGTTTAAGTTACTTAGAACTTTTATAATATTGAAGACGCCTGCGAGACTTACCTAAGTCAGTCAATTAACAACCGTTAGGGTAGCCTCGTACAATAAAAATTCTAACAATTATAAAAGGTAGTTGTCTTGATTTTCACGTATTTCGTATATAGGGATTACGTGTTAGTTTATTTGAAATTACCCGGGGTTTGTTGGAACTTTATGACCATTTAGAACATAATATTAATATTCTATTGGGATTCTATTAATTTAGGATAATTAGGCTATTTTATCTAGACCGTTAATATTAATCCAGGACTCTATAATAGTACCCCAACCGACACTATTAATATAGTAACTAGATAACTAGTTTTATACTTAAAAGATATTATTTTTTCTTAAAGTTAATTTAGGCCGGAAATCCGAAATCCGAAAATGTGGGGTGAGAACGTTGTTAGAGAGGGGTTAGTGGTGATAAAAGTGCGTGGTCCCATACATACAGAATATTCAATCCGTCGGTTAAATTGTCGAAACGCTGCCCGAGGAGAAAACCGTAGTCTACGCTTGTGAGTTAATAGAAGCTACCTAGGAACCACGTGGTGTTAAACTACCGCTAGATTGTGCCACCATTACTGGTTAGTAAAGATAAGTCTTCTATAAAAGTTGAAGTGGGAACTAAAATTATACCAGCCATAATAATTATATAGCCCACTAAAGAACTAGGTCTGCCAAGAGATACAGTAATTACTATGTGTAATCCATGTCCATCCTTAGCGGCGTTAGTAGGGTTTTACCATTTTGGCTGGTTAGCTAGTGTAGGTGAGCGATGATGTGTATCGTAAGGGGGAGCCCCTTAAACCTACTTTCAGGTCGCAAGTCCTGAACGCTTAGCTACCTGGTTCCCACTCTACAAAACGAATGGATTTTGCATTCGTATGGATATTACTTTCAAATGTGGAAGTAGCATCTATTAGGGTTCCTTTGTGTAGGGATGACGGTAAATCATATAATCTCTTTAGTACCTGTTTCCTTTAGTTCTGATATTCAAGTATTTGATTTGTTTAGGTGTTTTTGTACAGACTTTAGAAATGGTAAAAATTCAAAGTGGACATTATTTATGATCTTAGATTTAGCTATATTTATTTCTTGATTATTTTCCTTTACGCTTATTTGTATACTATTTTTTGCTATATTACTCTGACGTACCTCTAAAACAACTGGGTTACTACTTATTTAACACAACGGTTTTCGGGTCCTACCACTTTTGACGATCACGCTTGGCCAAATTAGATAATTATCTACATCACTATTAAATATTTATTTAGATTTAATTTCTCTCACTCGTTAAGTGAGTGGGGTTGAGGGAGGACTTTCTATTGCAAAAGAGCTTTGTATTTTCTGAAGACGACATTTTGGAATACCAATTTATATTTATTCCTTGTATTAATACTGTGCAGGTCACTATTTTAAGCAAATACATGGCTTTTTGCGTATATACATTATACAAGTGTAGATATTGGCAAGGAACAGTTAAAATATCAATTTCCCTAAATAGTTCCCTGAAATGAGAATGTCCCAATTTATAGATTGACAGTAATAGGAAGTTGCTCTCCAACTTCTAAAGTGCAACTAAAATAGTTAACCAGAAATATGTATAACATATCTGTACAAATTCAAAATATCTATTAGATAGAACGCTGAAGTTGTGGAATGAGCTCCCTGCCAAGGTTTTCTGCAAGGACTACAGTATGGAGTTCTTCAAGAAAGAAGTTATTAGATTTCTGAAGGGTCGGCAACGCGCAAGTGATACCCCTGGTGTTGCAAGCGTCCATAGGCTACGGTGACCGCTTACCATCAGGCGGACCGTAAGCTTGTTTGCCACCTTAGTGGTATAAAAAGAAAAGTTAAATGCTCGTATGAATACGTCACTGAAATCACCAAAAGTCTGTGTACTTTTTTGTTTCCCATTGGCTAGTATTAAAAGAAATCCATGTAAAGTTTAACACACAAGGCAAACGCCTCCTTGAATCGCTAAATACTATTTTCTTTCTGTTGCTTTTCTGACATTTGCGCTATATTAATACTGGCAAATAAGGGAAAAAAATGTTTATTTCGGCTTTTTCTCTTCGCTTAGATAAACTAACCGGCCCGACATCACCTAACTCAATGTTTACTTGCTAACTGCTATTTACATAGGTATGTAACTTAAACTGTAGGATAAGTATGTATTATTTATTAAGTTTGTAACACAACCAAATAAAACTAATTAGTTACATAATACTACGGTGCACAAACAGAGCGAGAGACTGAGTGACTGACGTGCGTGAGACGTCGTCTTTGATTCGTCGCGAGCTCGCCCGGGATGTCGGAGATAACTTTGTTATTTTCTGACCGAATTTCAAGACCACAAGCTTATAAATGTGACAATTTTATGTCACATTAGCGTTATATAGCGTTTATACCTGTCTTTGTCATTTACTTCTTCAATTCAACAAAACTCTAGACCATATATAATATAAAAAATACTTTTTTCGGAAATTCCTTTTCTGTATGAATATTAAATAAACTATGGTATTTACAGAAATTATTGTCACCCATGATATGAAAGCTTATTTGATGAAATCGGATCAGTGGTTATTGAGAAATTAACCAAACCCTGATACCCGGTTTCTACGTATTTTTTCTCCCTCCCTGGAGTTGAGGACAGCCTCAATCCTTGTCAAGAGGGTGGAAAAATCCTCAAATGTGAGTCGTTGCTCACCAATAATTCTATATAAAAGTTGTTTGGTAGATTTTACCGCGGTTTCATGTAAACCTCCAAACGAAGGAGCTGAAGGTGGGTTGAGCCACCATGTTATGCCATGAACGGCCTTCAGTTGAGGGCGACATTTGAAGCAATGCATACACTTGTACATACGGTGTCTGATAATTTGACGAGCTGATAGAATCCAGAATTGCTGGCGTAAAATGGCGTGTAATGTGTCAAAGCCTGCATGGCAGTGTATTTTGTGATAGTAGTCAATGATGAGATCCACAAGGGGGCTAGAGCTGGGTAAAAGAAGAGGGTGCTGAGCTTCATATCTATGGGCCGAGTTGGCTAAGCGACCACCTACTCTGAGCAGATCATCCTTTAAAAAGGGTGAGAGGCGTTGTAGTCGCACAGTACAAGTTTTCTTGGTGCGCAGACGGTGGATGTCTTCGGCGTTCATGTTGTGCTGAACAGAACGCACCCAGTGTAAGAGCGCTTCTTTGCGTTCGCTGACAGTAATGGGACCTATGAGGCGAGCTTTACGTTTTGTACGACAATTGTGGGCAAAACGTTTTATGCAGGCGGTAACACCTATCAGAGTGTCAAGTGAGCTGAATCGCGTGAGTAGCTCTGTATCAAGATCAGGTACAGCAATGTGAGCTACCATTTTCCTGGGTTTGAGTCCTGGGAGCAAATGATGACCTAGAACTGGAGGCATAGTAGGCCAGGTATCTGGTGGGGCTTTAAGCCATTCAGGTGACCACTATAGATCATGATTAAGAAGGTCTTGAGCAGACATACCTGTGCTCGCACTGTCGGCAGAGTTTTAAGGAGAAGTTACGTGTCTCCAAATTAGATTGCATTTAGTGGCCTGAATTGCAGAGACCCAGTTGGCGTAAAATACTTGTAGTGATTGAGGAGGAGTATTCAGCCAGGCAAGGACATTGCTACTGTATGACCAACAGTTCTGAGGGGTCACGGGTTGTGGTGGAGCGGAAAATTGGAATGTATGCAGTGTGTGTACTACCGTTTTATACCGATACCGTATCGGTACAAAGCTATCCAGAACAGGACGCGTCCAAGCTAACGTTCGTGCGCGCGCTCGAGCTGGCGCAGCAGGCGGCGTGCGCGCGTCAGGCGCGGGAGTGACCTGAGCCGGCGACGTCCACGACCTTCAAGGAAGAACCGGTGTATCGAGTGAGCGGTGTACGCCCTGCTGCTACTGCTACGGTTCATAAATTTAGTTTCCGGCGTTGTTCCATGTGTGGTCTCAACAACCATGGTGCAAACAAGTGTAGATTTAAAAATTACCGATGCCAATCTTGTGGTATTAAAGGTCGCTTAAAGAAAGTTTTTACCGAAAAAAAAGTGAATACAGCGAATGTGCATAATATCAGTAGCGATTTGCAGGCCCAGAAGGTCGAGCAGTGTCGCGAATGCAAGGAGTGTGATCTTTTTAACTTAAGGTATGTAAGCTATAGGCCAATTATAAGCGTTAACGTAAACGGTATTGATTTAGACATGGAACTTGATTCCGGTTCTGGCACTACTGTTATATCGGAAAAACTGTATTGGAACTATTTTAACAATATAATGTTAAACAAATGCGACCTAAAAATGTGTCTATACAATTATAAAAACAATATTTTACTTAAACCAAAGCAAAGATTTAAAAGTTTATGTTGTTCAAGATGGCGGACGACCTTTACTGCGGCGAGATTTCATGACAAAATTTGGTATTACTTTTATAACACAAAATAATAAAATAATTTCCGATCCGTGTCCAAGTCTACAGTCAGAGCTATTACACGAATATTCTGATCTTTTCAAACCCGAACTAGGTCAATTTCATAAATTCAAAATAAAACTACAATTAAAGAAAAACGCGATACCGAAGTTTTTTAGACCACGTTCGGTCCCGTTCGCCTTAAAAAATAAAATTGAAGAAGAAATTGATAGACTGGTTGAAATGGGCATTCTGGTGCCCGTCACTAGTTCTGAATATGCAACTCCAATTGTTCCCGTATTAAAATCTAACGGTAAAGTAAAAATAGCTGGAGATTTTTCACTTACACTCAACAAAGACCTAGTAATTGAAATATATCCAATGCCGCGTATAGAGGAAGTGTTTGCTTAACCAAGAGCAGGAGAGTACTATACAAAAATCAACCTTAGTAACGCTTATAACCAATTTGTTCTTAGCGATGAGTGTCAGGAGTTTATAACCTTGAATACTATGAAGATATTATACATGAGTACTAGATTGGTGCATGGTTTAGCTAACGGGCCAGCCATATTCCAGCGCGGCATGGAAACTTTGCTAATAGGTATAGACGGCGTCAGCTGTTGGCTTGATGATACTTGTATTACGGGTAGCTCAAAAGAATTCCATTTATAACGACTACCAGAATTTCTAAGCAGATTATGAGATGCAGGATTACGGTTACATAAAGAAAAATGCATGTTTTTTCAAAATAGCGTAACTAACCTTGGCTACGTTATAGACAAAAATGGTTTAAAGACCTGACAAAAAAAAAATTGAGGCCATTACTAACGCACCAAGACCGAAGGATTTTCAAAAAAGAAGCCGGCATACCGGTGATTACAGCTTCTCAGCTGCAGAGATATGCTATAATCCTATCCGCTTATAACTATACGGTACAATATGTAAGTAGTAAAAATAATGCTTTAGCGGATTATTTTTCACGCGCACCGATCGCATGTTTTTTAAACCACGTTCGGTCCCCTTCGCCTTAAAAAATAAAAGACGATGATGATTTGTCATTTTTTAAATTTTTATATTACAATGTAGCACCGATTACATTCAATGATATAAAGAAAGAAACTTGTAAAGATGATATCCTACAGATGGTAATTAAATATATGAATCATGGGTGGCCAAGAAAAATTTCTTGCCCATCAGTACTACCATACTTTTGCTGTAAAACGGATTTGGAAGTAGAAGACGGCTGTTTATTTTGCGGCCATAAAATAGTTATACCAGTAACTTATCGCAATCGAATGTTATAAGAACTACATTCTGAGCATTTCGGTATCGTAAAAACAAAAAGTGCTGCGCGATGTAGAATGTGGTGGCCTGGTCGATAAAGACATCGAACAGTGGATAGGTTCGTGCGCGCCGTGCATGCGCACACGCAGTGCTCGGCCGCGCGCCCCACCCGCGCCGTGGCCGCGCCCGGCCGGGTCGTGGCACGGTGTAAACATAGACTATATGGAAATTAACCAGAGAATTTATCTAATAATTATCGAAGCGTACAGTAAGTGGTTAGACTGAATCCATATGGATCGCGGCACTACGACTCGAGCACAGATCGGCAAGCTAAAAGAATTAATTTCAAAATTTGGTATACCACATGTAATCGTCTCTGATAAATATACGAAAATTAATTCACAAGAATTTATTTTATTTTGTTGCAATAATGGTATAAGATATATCAATTCTCCCATATACCATCCGTCAAGAAACGGTCAAGCTGAAAATTCAGTAAAGACATGTAAAAAAAATTTAAAATGTATTTTAAATGAAACAAATTTAAATGATGTCATTCGCGAAAAATTGTTAGATTGTTTGTTTAAATATCGTAGCACAAAACATTTTTCAACTGGAATATCACCAGCTAGACTTATGATGGGACGAGATTTAAGGTGTAGATTAGATTTAACGAAAAAAGAGAGTGACTCAAATAGTCCAGTAGTTAAAAAAAGGCGTTTTAGAGTAGGTGATTTAGTTTGGATTAAATGGTTTGTTGCAAGAAAAGCTATTTAGACACTAGGCACTATAGACAAAATTATAGGCAATAGAATGTTTCGAATTTTAGCAAATAATTATAACCTGACATGTAAACGTCACTTAGACTAGATAATTAATTATACTGGTATCCCTTTGCAAAGTGGAATGAATAAACGTGACGTTACGCATCCAGAGTGGCGCCAATCTCCCACGCCACCATGCGTCGTTTTAACACCACCGCCACTAAACCAAAAGTCCCCAGTTTTGTTATGATCAAATGAGCCTACAGATCATGAAACTATAGTTAACATTTGTGACAGAAATTCGGACGTAAGGAAATCATTAAATAATGTTAGGGCGGAAGGAGGAAGGCCAGTGGTGGAGGGTAATAGTATTGTGAGTCCAAACCCAAACCAAGGTATAGATGAGGAACCGTTATGCGAAAGGACCCAGCAACAGACAAGCACTAACGAAGATAAAATCGATAATACTGAAAGTAGTGAAAGGCCGTCACTGGGTCGCTGGCTGTTTCGCCCTCGAAATAAAAATGTAAATTATAAGATACAATGTTTGTACGTTTATAGAATGTATTTATTTGTTATCAGGATTTCAAACTAAAGAGGGAGAAGTGGAAGCAGTGTGTGTACTACCGGTTCTCGTCAGTAATAAACTAGCTACGTACCGATACGCTTGTTTCATTGCCCTCCGACAGACCAAAAATCTTGTCACACTCAAGAGTTGAGTTGACCTTGGGATGACAGAATGGATCTGAAGACTTGTATGCTGAGGTTGAAAACTTTCAGTTTTTATTTGTGCTGAGTGTACTTGAGTCTCTGGTTAGTATGTTGCTCATTAATGGGACCTAAAAGTGCAAAATTAAAAATCGTGCCGAAGGCTGTTGGCCTGCCGGGGCCTAAAGGAATTTTGGAACCGTCCAAAATTTGTCCGAGAACATCTGAACCCAATATAAGGTCGACAGGAGCTGGTAAGTTGTAAGCTAAATCAGCTAGTGGGATATTAAAATTTTTGCAACTTGTTCAAGGGCAGGTAACCAGGTAAATTTTTCAAAATGTGTGCCTTTGTGGTTATTATTGGGTGTTCAGTGTGACTGCTGATGAGCTAGAACTTTGAGTCTGAAATATTTAATTTTGTGTGCTGAAGTGGGATATGCAATTTTTTAGCCATATCCTTAGTTAATAAAGTTAACATTGAGCCTGTATCTAGCAATGCTCTTGCCTGATGACACTTTCCATCACTGTCAGCTAGCTCTAGAGACACCGTTGGTAAGAGAACCGGTGTCTCATAGGTGGTGTTGGGCTGAACATATGTAGAAACAAGTGTTTCAGAATGGGTAGGTAGGTCTAGCCTTGACAATTCAGTAGTGTGTGATGGTATAGTATGTTATATATATGTGTAATGTAATTCTATGAATAAATCAGTAGCATGACAAGTCTTAAGTATTACTGACGCGTCCCTCGCCCGACATCAGATGGCGACCGTGCAGTTTAAAACCGAGCTCCGCGTCGGGGGGCCGTGCGTAAGCGCCTAACCGCGCCGCGCTGACAGTGCACATAAAATAAGAACTTTTATTTTCTTATAAATAAATACCTAGAAACATTTTTTTTTTTAAAACAATTAGAACGTTTCAGTGCTATAAAAATAAAGACATTCCGCCCCCGGGGTGGCAACTCAAGTGAACAAAAACTTTTTAACATTATATTGGTGCAAAAATTAAATTAGAAAGAAAAAACGTACTACAGCGGCGAGAAGAAAAAGGTATAACAGGACAGGTTAAAGCAGTAGTGCCCTGTTACTGAATGCACCGGCTAGGTGCTCAGAAGGAGGAGAAAAGATAGAGGGAGTTCAAAGGCGAGTAAAGAAACACTTTTCAAGGGAAAGGCAGGTTGTATTAGTATACTCTTTCATTATATAGTAACAGCTTTTAATGCACAACATCCTAATCACATAGGGTGATTCGTAACACTTAAATATCTAGTTCACAGCTACCTAATTCATAATCATAAAGGACTACCTAAATAAATAGAAAGATAGCCAAACGCAAGCCTGCCTACACAGATTTTAAGTGTAGTTTTTAAAAGCTTTTATTAGGGAACTAGTACACTCAGGTCTCTTCGGCCTAGAGCCCGATTTGATGTCTTGCTCGCTGTGGGCACCCCTCAGGTCAGCACCGCCGTAGAAAGAAGACGCGGATGGGACTGATGTTACGTGGCCTAACAGCGTGTGGTGAGTAATGAATATGCCGCCCGTGGCAGGCACAAGGTAAGGCCGCACGTGGACGTAGCTCGCCAGTAGCTTCGGCGTAGAGCAGGTCGCCCCGTAGCCTTGGTGTGTAGCGATGTTTTAGATAGCACCACTACTGCACAGGCCGAAGTTTTGGAGTCAAGGAGACTCCGGAAAGGCCGAGGATTTGGAGTTCAGTAGACTCCGGCCTCCCACAGTATAAGGACAGCAAAGCAGCTGCGGTGCGCCGTCGTTAGAAGACAAACGTGCACCAGCCCACAGAGAAGTCTTCTCGCGGACCTCAGTTACGGCGTAGAACCGTAGTAGAGTAATATATATACGTTGTATATATAAACTAAGAACCGTACGAGGACGGTTTTCTTTTATAGAAGAGAAGTGGATATGCAATTAATTTGCAGTTTAGAAGAAGATCGCACAGTTTACTATCCGTAAAAATAATTAGTAGTAGAATTTTTACAACCACGTCAAGCAGAACGTAAAGTAATCTGTTTTTTTTTTCGCAAGGACAAAGTTCAGTTTTAATATATTCATTCAAGCTTACACAACAAGTTATTTATTGATAGGTACTACCAAATCACCTTAGGTGAATTCTAGCCCTTAAAATTAAGAATAATAGATAGAATATATTACAATCTTCCCTACCAATCTAATAAGAAAGATAGATAGATAGAAGAAATATAGTGGTATGGCCCTTCAGCCTAAGGCCCGAATCAAGTTAGAGTCTTGCACGATATCCTCTAACAAGTAGGGTCCTAAATAAGACTGCCATCAGACATCAGACATCAGCAAAGAGTAGTTCGCAACGTATCGCGACTCCCCGGCGAGCTTCCTATTCAAGTTAAAAGAGCCTACCGGCGGATACATAGTATGCAATGTTAAATAAAGGTGAACACCGGCGACCCGCTGAGTCAAGGTACTCAAGCGCGGTTGCTGTGATGCTAGGTGTAGCAGCTCTAGCTAGCCCCGAGATGTCGGCGAGCAGTGCAGGCTGCGCCTAGGACCTAGAGTGGAGCCCACTCCCAGAAGCCTCGCAACAGAAGACGCGTGCAGAAGTCACGTAATTGCGTAGGGCAAGCAGGCGGTATGGCAAGGTCAAAATCGAACGCAAACACACCAGACGTCCTCCAGTAGTAAAGAGGTCGTCAG
Organism: Apoda limacodes; assembly: GCA_946406115.1. NCBI lineage: Eukaryota > Metazoa > Arthropoda > Insecta > Lepidoptera > Limacodidae > Apoda > Apoda limacodes. Next base: position 733,615 of record OX291555.1, read on the forward strand.
ATTTGTTCAGTAGTGGGTGTTTTTCCTCAGGGTAATATAGGAGACTCACATTCTCCTTCGACATATGGGCCTATGTGCTAAAATAAGTTATTATTTTGTCTATAGCATGTGTAAAATACACATCAGTAGGAGTAGTAATTAGTAACTTCTTATCGCTTCCCAAACGTAAAGTAATGACTGACCGATACACAATTTGTCATCCGAAACAGACTTAAATGAAGCCATTTCAGTAACGTTTCTTAAGAATTCAATTGGACAAGATTGACCATCGTATTTGAACTTTTTAAAATCTAGAAGAGGAGAGCGTTCAATTACAACTATTTTTTCAGTATTAGTAGGAGAAGAAATACAAGGCTTAGGATCAACATTTTCGACAATGCCCTTGCAAAAATTCAAATAACTTTGAGAAATCTTTGTATAGTCTGACGAAAGGTCTGAAAACTTATCTATAAGAGATTCATCCTCATCCTCGTCAATATTGATCCTAGAAAATCTAAGCATTAAGTGCTGAAAAATAGCTTCAAGATCAGCTTTAGATACAATTCCACTAGAAATTGTTAAATCAACTTTGGCTTTCCAGATTTTAAGCAATTTAGATATCTGATCGATATCTTCGCCACATTCCAATGGGCTTAGATCAGAAACAACAGTAGTAGAAGGTAGTTTTTCGTACTGATCGCGCATCAGATCGATTTTAGAAGAAGGTTCTACACATCTGAGTAGCAACTCATACTGTAGAGCCTTTTTAGGCAGAAACCTAATTAAATCGCCTGCCATCTGGAATGCCTCTGTTACACAAAGATATCAGATAGATTAGATTTAGTAGTAGTAATCAGTTAAATACAATGAAATAATAAGCAAAAGACGTTAGTAACCTAGTATATGGTACTCGGCTTACCACCGACACGTTCTATAGAAATTATTAACACCTTACCTAGGGTTAGATATACAATGAATGAGTATACCGCTATGCTAAAATACAATTTCATAAGAAGCTGAAAAAAATAAGGATTAGACACCCTAAAATCTCTGAACCTTGCCTTGAAAAATCTCTTTACTTTAAAGAAAGTAGAAAACCTCTAAAACCCACGTGAAAGGGCGCCACTATATCAGGACAGGTTAAAGCAGTAGTGCCCTGTTACCGAATGCACCGGCTAGGTGCTCAGTAGGAGGAGAAAAGACAGAGGGAGTTCAAAGGCGAGTAAAGAAACACTTTTCAAGGGTAAGGCAGGTTATATTAGTATACTCTTTCATTATATAGTAACAGCTTTTAATGCACAAAATCCTAATCACATAGGGTGATTCGTAACACTTAAATATCTAGTTCACAGCTACCTAATTCACAATCATAAAGGACTACCTAAATAAATAGAAAGATAGCCAAACGCAAGCCTGCCTACACAGATTTTAAGTGTAGTTTTCAAAAGCTTTTATTAGGGAACTAGTACACTCAGGACTCTTCGGCCTAGAGCCCGATTTGATGTCTTGCTCGCTGTGGGCACCCCTCAGGTCAGCATACCGCCGTAGAAAGAAGACGCGGATGGGACTGATGTTACGTGGCCTAACAGCGTGTGGTGAGTAATGAATATGCCGCCCGTGGCAGGCACAAGGTAAGGCCGCACGTGGACGTAGCTCGCCAGTAGCTTCGGCGTAGAGCAGGTCGCCCCGTAGCCTTGGTGTGTAGCGAGGTTTCAGATAGCACCACTACTGCACAGGCCGAAGTTTTGGAGTCAAGAAGACTCCGGACAGGCCGAGGATTTGGAGTTCAGTAGACTCCGGCCTCCCACAGTATAAGGACAGCAAAGCAGCTGCGGTGCGCCGTCGTTAGAAGACAAACGTGCACCAGCCCACAGAGAAATCTTTTCGCGGACCTCAGTTACGGCGTAGAGCCGTAGTATAGTAATATATATACGTTGTATATATAAACTAAGAACCGTACTGTCAAGGAGAAAAATAAATGGATTATTGACTTACCAATAACTCACAAAACACAGAACGAGAACAAATAAATATATAAAATTACCGAGGACGGTTTTCTTTTATAGAAGAGAAGTGGATATGCAATTAATTTGCAGTTTAGAAGAAGATCGCACAGTTTACTATCCGTAAAAATAATTAGTAGTAGAATTTTTACAACCACGTCAAGCAGAACGTAAAGTAATCTGTTTTTGACTTACCGATGTCAAATATCTAGAGATTCTTTGATCTCTAAATTTAAATTACCACAGTGGTAATGGACCTAAGAGCGAATGTCCAGAAACTTCTATCGTTTCCTACATCATCCGGTCCTTTACCGGAGACGGACTACCGGAAACGGTCGTTCCGTTACAAAGGTACTACAGCGGCGAGAAGAAAAACGTACTACAGCGGCGAGAAGAAAATTCCTACAACGACGGCGTTATGAAGACAAAATTAAGAAGACAATAGACGATATCTAACGTACAGCATGGGAGGCAAACCTTCAAAGGAGCCTGTAAATCAGGAAACCAATAATCTTATTTCAGTAAACAATAATTTATCCACAAATACGAGTGTGCTAATCGTAGTTATCGTTTTCATCGGACTCATCGTTATGTACTTCATGATTCGACATATGAAAGATTGCAACAAAATATCTTTGGAACAAAGAATAAATAGAGCACTTTTGCAACGAATTGGGGACAGATTATCTTTCCGAAGAAGGCAAACAGGTCAACCGGAGCAAGCATCTGTTTGAGCCTACTCAGGCCAAGCAGCCAACCCGCATCAGCCCGTGGCCCACACCCAGCGTAAAGGCGAGCCCGGGAGACGTGCCGGCCCGCCACCCAGCATTAGCCAGCTTCGCACACATGCGCGCGCCTTGGTCCACCCGCGCAGCGTAACGAGGTTTACAAGTGATAGTGGTAAACGAGAACTTTATTTTATTATGCTTTAATCATGTGTTTTTATATTTCACTTTAATATTTAATGTATTTGATGTAATCGCAGACTTAAATAGTATCCAAATAAACCTTAGAAAGTTAAGACTAACACGAAGAAGCCAAAAAGATGAGATAGTAAATATAAAATAAAAAAAAAAGTCTGTATGAATACATATTATTACTCATAAATGAGTTAGGTAATGTAGATTACGAGTTAGTGGAAATGGTTAAGGCGTGTTATAATAAAATTTTAAGATACGAAATGTCTACCGCAGGTGAAGCAGAAACAAAAATGTCGAAATTCAACCTGAAAACAGCGTCATCGCTGTTACCGATTTTAGATGGTAAACAGGAGACATTGCATAAATTAATAGATGCTAGTGATTTATACTCGGCATGCATAGACAATAGTGAGGAGCAATTATTAATTAAATTTATTTTAAAAACTAGGCTTGACGGACCATCAAAGCTTAAATTAAAAGGTAGTTATGGATCATTTAATGAATTAGTTAGCGACATAAATAAATATTTAGTCACAAAAAAGTCGGCCACGTCCTTACAGACACAGCTCAATAACATGCAACAGCGTGATTTAACAATAGGTGAATATGGTACGCAGCTAGAAACACTGTTTTCAGACCTTACTTTGGCCCAAGCCGATGGCTAACCAGAAGCCTACCTATTAATGAAAAATTGGCATTGCAAAGATTTTCTGATGGACTACGTAATCGGCGAATAGAGACAATTATTTCCGCTAGGAATTATGACACTCTCAAAGATGCAGTCCATGCTGCAGAGGACGAGCAGATGGCTAGCTCATCCTACAGGACGTTAAGTGACGTCATGAGCATGCGGCGAGGTCGAGGGTACGGACCACCCACGAGGGCTGCACATTATCAGCCCAGCCAGCGACCACCTCGCGGTAAGTTTTTTAATTACTATAATAATAGTAACAGATACTATTATAACAACAGGTCATCACACACCGGGCACCCAAATTATTACAATAGGTATGGGACACAGCAAGGACATACAAGGAGGAGACCCCAGAACGCGAATAACAATTCGCGAGGGCGAGGTCAATTTCGCAGACCTTCCTATTTTCGATGGCGTACAGCATATACAATGGAGGAAGATAAGAAACCAGAATTCAATAACCGGCTTTTTCTTGCATAACATTTTTTCAAATTTTACAGCGTCAGGGTAATATCTAGAGATATATGTCAACAACTTAAAATACAGATTCCTTTTAGATACAGGTGCTTCATTAAGTGTCATAAAAAACAAGAAAAATTTACATAATTTTCCTAGATACCGAGAATTGACATCTATTACAGGTGTAGGCGGTGTTATACATACATTAGGTACAGTTTTGCTTACATTAGAGTCTTTCGCGGAGTCGCAAAATCCGTTGACAGTAAAACATAAGTTCCACGTAGTGGACCACCTACCTACAAAGTGTCAAGGAATTCTTGGCATGGACTTTCTTACTACATACTTAGAAAGTCTTAACTTCCATTCTAATAAAATAGTTCTTAATAACAAGAGTTCACGTTGTATTTTAGACTTAGCAACGAAACAAAGCAATACGAACAAAACTAATACACTGTTGATTAAAGCAATAACAGAAGGTACTTATTTTGTTGATATAGCAAAATCATACGACCTACGTCCCACGACTCAGTTGTTAATACAATTAGCAGAAATACAAGAAGGTGTATTTAACGCGAATGCTTTAGTCAAAATACAGCGCAATAAAATACCTGTAAGAATTATTAACACAACGGAGCATGCTGTAACTTTAAATAATTTTATACCTAACGTAACTAATGTTTCAAATTATCACATATTTAATTTTGCACCGTGCAAAAATGAAAAGGACTCAAAAAGGGTTCAAAAGGTTTTGGACTTATTAGATACCAAACATTTAAATAGCGAAGAAAGTTCGTCATTAACCAAAATTCCAAACACAATAGCAACAGACCGCGGTACAGAATTTACTTCTGACTTGTTCAAAAAGGTCTACAAACTTTTGAAAATTAATAAGTTAGTCAACTAGCTATAGATATGAATCTATAGGTTCTCTCGAAGTGTGCCATAAAAATTTAGCAGCATATTTAAGAATTGGTCCGACTGGCTTCCTTATTGGACTTTTTCTTACAATACTACTGTTCACTCAGAAACCAAATATAGCCCATATGAACTCGTTTTCGGTAAGGCGTGTGTCCTGCCGTCAAATCTTAGAAAAGACATAATAGAACCGTTATACAACTTCGAAGACTATCCAAGCGAACTGAAATACCGTTTAAGTATATCTCAAAAAGATGCCAGGGAAAATCTTATTAAGTCAAAACTACGTAGAAAACAGTATTATGATAGATAAACAAAACCAATGTCTTATAACATAGGTGACGAAATTTTAGTTAAAAATTAAACAGGAAACAAGCTCTCTCAACTTTAGTTAGGGCCTTATACAGTGGTAAAAGAAAAATCACCACCAATGCTAATAATATAAACACGCAACGTGCAATAGAATGTATAAACCTATACATTTTTTTTTTTAATACCACTAAGGTGGCAAACAAGCCTACGGTCCGCCTGATGGTAAGCGGTCACCGTAGCCTATGGACGTTTGCAACACCAAGGGCATCACTCGCGCGTTGCCGACCCTTCAGAAATCTAATAACTTCTTTTTTGAAGAACCCCAAACTGTAGTCCTTAGAGAAAACCTTGGCAGGGAGCTCATTCCACAACCTAAGCGTTAATACATGGTTATGTATTTTGATTGAATAATAACAGTCTCAAACAATGTTATAAATCGTAACTGCGAATGAGCTAGCTATAAATGTATAAGTATAAAATTGTATAACAAAGACGAGGAGTTGTTCGCCAGACGTAACATGCAATGCAATATGATATTTGTGTAATGAAAACAAAGCTGATCTCACGGCTCTGCCAACTTACTGATAAAAGCTACTTGTGTAATATAATTGAATAAGATTTAACCGACATGGAAAATGATGATACTTTTAAGATTGAGTTGATTTAAATTTAAGATTTGATTTTTTGAAACTTTTATTTTTGTATTTTTGTGTCATTTATTTACGTATTAAATGTCTTGTTTAGTTTGCAAGACTAGATTTAAGACAGACGGACGGACGGACAACAAAGTGATCCTATAAGGGTTCCGTTTTTCCTTTCGAGGTACGGAACCTAAAAATTGACTTTGACTTTGACTAACTTAGGCATAAAAGGTATGAATATATTATAGATTAGTCGTATAAGTTACTAGATTGATCTTTTTTTTTTTGAAGTATATTTTTTTTTTAAAGTTTCTATATCAGCCGCCCTTCCCCATTATAAAATACCATATGACAGAAGGGAATGGAAATAACTAAAGTATACTAACCGAGCAGTTTCTATATTAGTATATTGAGCAACTTTTCTGACAGCATAAGCGGCGGAGCTAAGTTTTCGAGCTAAGACAGAAATCTGTAAGTGCCATTGCAATTTAGTATCTAAAGTGATGCCCAAGAAGACTGTTGACTCAACTAGTTTGAGTGTGCACCATTTATAAATAGTTGTGTTGGAGTGTCTTTGACATTTGGCAAAGCAAACATTAAACATTTTGTTTTCTGTGCATTCAGTGAAAGATTATTTGATGTGAACCAACTAAGAACTTGCGAAACTGTAGGTATCATTTATATCGTCATAAGTATCTTTGTTTCTATAAACATTAAATATCAAAGACAAAACAATATAATTTGGCACAGGTTTTCTACAAAAAAAATCGTTAATAAACACAAGATACCTACCAAAGTTACAAATTTAACATAGAATACGTCGTTTCTTTTTTTTTTTTTCTAGTTAATAATTTTTTGCTGTTTAGAACACTTAAGTTATGCCGTTTTTGCTGTTAATTTTTTATATTATATAAATATATTTGTTATCTGTGTATATTATATATTTTTGTTATTTTAAACTTGTGATCCTCACCATTCACAGCATGTACAGAGTTGTGATCCTCACCTTGTATATTCTTTAGTGTACTGTTAATTATTATTATTTGTTGCTTCATGTTTTCGTCAAATAAATTATTTCTTTCGGTTTTTTCTTAATGTCTTTGTCTGGCGCCATCTGGCAATGGTGTTGTTTTCTCTACTTCTAATCCCGCCATTTCAATTGTGTTTTAGTGAGTTTATTTATTTGTTCACCTTATACATTTATTTATTTACTCGCAAATGTGGTGAAAAACATTGTCTGTAACACGGAACTTACAAACTTAGTCTTCTAAATAGCCTCTCGTTAGTATTTTTTTACTTACCACCCTTAATATACAATGCACTTACTATAAATTCCTTTTTCTGATATGTAAGAAGGAAAAGAAAAAACACAATTGTAAGTATAGGAAAATTTAAGTTCCACCTACTACTAATATAGATTTGTTTTTTTATTGGCAGAAGAAATACAGATGGTGACGGAGACGGAGACAACGAGTCCCTCGACCGCCAACGAGATCGAGCCGGCTCTCGGCGAGGACGCTCCCATGGTGCACGACACTAGAACTACAAGTAAGTACCTACACAGACATATAATAGAATAGGTCTTTATTTGCATCGAATATGGGTTACATAAAAAATATTTGGTACATTATTTGAGGTCCATACATATTCTACCATTTTTACTGGTGTGCAAAATTAATTTGTGAGGTATAATATTGTATCTACTAATCTTACGAAAATTACATAACAATGACATTATAAATACCCAAATATATCTAAATAGATAACGCAAGTCCCTCCATCTGTATGAAAACCAAGAGTACTTCTTTTTTTATCTACCTGCTATGACGTCACAACACCAATTTAGTGATTGGCATTCGCTGTCTGCTAGAAATCGATTCAAAGTCGCCGCCCGCGCCGCTCGATATGCTAGTGATTTTAGAAACTTATTTTGTATCCTGTCGAGACGTTGTATATGTATATTGTACTGAGGGTTTCATACAAGGCTACCAAATTCCATAATACTTCTTACGTAACTGTAACCCCGAAAACATTTTGCACATTCTACCAATAATTTCATTCTATTTACTAGGGCCATCCTATAATAACTCTTTAAATTACATAATAATATCAACATATACTAAGAGATTGACTGATATCACCCGTTTTATTAATGTAATTAATAACTTTAATAATTTCAAACTTGCCGAACAAAATTTTTGTGAACCTGAAGCTTGCAAAAATTTGTTACAAAAACCATCTAAGTACCTAAAAATATTACAAAAAAACATCCGTAGCATAAATAAAAACTACGATAACTTATGTGTTGTACTCACAAGGTTGCAAATCCCATTCGTTATAATTGTTTTATCGGAATGTTGGTAGGCATGCGTTGCGTACACAACCTGCCTATACTAGACGGTCACTTTAGATTATAACCAGAATGACGGTATCGTGGTAATGGTAAACGAAGAACTAAATTATCATGTAGGAAGAAGAACCAAAATTGGTGGACTCAAACTGCTTACAAATCACAATCAATAACGATACGGCTATTCTGGCTATATGTATATAGACCACCTTCTTTTACAATTGTTGATGGCTTTTTAGTCTCATTGTGCACGATATTATCAGGGCTTGCTCCAAACAAAAATGTCCTTATAAAGGGCGACATAAATATTAATATCGCTGACTCAAACCACAACACAACTAGTTACCTAGAAACACTTTTGCTTTTTAAGGTTTGATACCTGCTTACTGTTCTCCATCCCGAGGAAATAGCTGACTAGATCATATAATGTTAAAAACAAAATTTTCAACGCATACTTTCTTTTTACAATATACTTACCGACCATGAATCAGTTGTGTTTTGTTTAAATAAAAAATCCAGAGTCTTGGTAAATAAAATCAAAACTACTTCTAAAATGAACAACGCTCAAGTACATACAGAAAGTAAGAATTTACAGCAAAATTGTAACATTAACCTATCATATAAACGTTTACTCTGCCACTTTGTGTAACGCCTATAGCACTGTTGTAAATAGGCACTCACAACAGTCGTTATCGAGCTACTATGTTATGAAACGGAACCACACTATTATGGCTCCTAATAATAACTAACATAACACTGGTGTTTCAATAGTCACTATCACTGCTAAGCCGCTCCCGTTAACAACTGCTCTAAAATCGTCCTAATTGGACCTTAATTTACACTCAAAAGTTGTAAAAACGTATTTACAAGGCTTAGATATATATCACTAGAAACATAACAACTTTGTTATTTCCTATTTATCACTCGTTACAGAACACAAAAGCATTAACATTAAACAAATAATAACTTAGCAATTTTTTTTGCCTCCAAACTTCGAAATTTATAGATTGTCGACACAACAGTAACTGAATTTGTAATAGAAAGGAATAGCAACCACTAAATTAACACTCAATGGTTGTATAACAATGTTCGCGTGGCCGTTTTATCACTTCATAGTGATACTAGTGTTTAAAATTCCCTAATATATTACCGAAAAGTCACGAAGTACAACGCATATATGACAAATATGTATCTGATTAGCCCCAAGCGTAGCTGCAATACAATAACTATATCACTGAAACGTTCTAAATCAGGGGCCCTTTACGCGTTATAGAAACGTTTCTAATATTCTAATACGACCAATCATGAACACCATTTTGCACCCAGGAAACGTTCCTATAACCGATATACAGCTAAGATTTGCTAGTTGGGTACGCAAACATTGGTGCTGAACTGGCAAAAAAATCGAGAGATAACTCATTCGCCTTGTATCATAATTAGTAACGAATGGCAAAGCTGTAACTCATTTGTACTTCTTAAAACAACAGAAAGGGAAGTAGAAATAACTATAATGAACCCCAAAACTGACTGCGGTCCGGAATGGGACGGAAATTGGGGATTGCAACAATTTTCTGTAAATTTTGGTCTGACAACAAAAAAAATCTTTTTCAGGTCCGCAATAAGACCAATTTTATATTGGCGCCATTTAATGATAAGTGTTTGTAAGTTTTGCTGTAAATTTGCGCCCTTTTCCATTAGATCGTTTAGACTTTGTCCGGTAGATGTTTTTGGCGACGCGTTGAATACGACGCGAAGTTGTGTGGTTGTAGAAACAATTTTATAAACTTCGTGATGCGGTAAGAAACAATTAAGTTTTGAGTTTGTTGCGGGCGCCGGGCGGTATCATATGTCCAAGCTTCAAGTGTTCATTGAGAACCAATTTATTTTCTTGTGCAAGGTTTGGTTGTTTAAATTGTAAAATTGCTTTTGGTTTACAATCTTCTAAATTTTGCTCAAAATTTGATTACAATGGTAATAAAACTTCATAGTGGCCACTTTTACGTCTTTTTGTAGAAGATTCGTAAAAGTCTATGCACCTTTGATCCTCTTTTGATTGGTTTGATTCCTCAACTACGTCTTCTATCTTCGAAAATCACCCTGAAACTACTCACTTGATATTTTGACGAGGTAGCCCCACCAACAGCGCTGCATATTTAGATATTAGACATGTGTATAACCCTTGATCAAGAACGGCTCTTGTCTTGCCTTGAACCTTTACTATGGCTGTTTACTATACCTGTACTTTGCAAAATTTTTGGAATGTCATCTTGTAATGACACGTAAGTAATTCTTTGAGCGGACGGCGTCGATTGAGATTCAACTGTATGTTGTAATTATTACAATTTGCTAGTCCATTTGTAAGTGTCCGATTGCTAACTTGCGCGTATGCTTCGTGTAAGAGCGTGTTGTGACGTTCGTTGCATGTGCGGCATAGTTTTTCAGAAATAAATACCTTATGTAAAATCTCCCCGTGAAAAAAAATAGGAAAGACTTTATTGGTATGATTAATTATAATTTGGTAGTAAAGTAGATAAATATCCTAATTACTAGTGTTTATGACTTAGCTATGTCCGTTTTGTTCTTTGTCTAATCTCGCTGTTGTGAAACCGGAGTATGCTCGTAGATTCCCGCTTGTCGTTCACGCTCACACAACGCTGAGTTCGCTTATCCGCTCCTGGAATTCGAAAATAAAAGTCTGTATATATATTGGATTCATAATAATTAATTATATAGGTTTTTGAATCTTAGTTTAATAAAAAAAAAAAATGAAAATAAATAATAGAAATGAAATTATAAATAAACAAATAAAATTACAAATATCAAGTTAGATGTTAAGAAACGTTTTCAATTAATTGGACCCTTTATTCTTATCTCCAAACAGATATAATTAATTCTGCTTTTTTGTAATCACCAAATTGATTATGATAATTTTTGACCAATCATATCTGTTGCCCTCTCCTCGAGATTTTTAAATAGAAAAACCGCAATCTATTTCAGATCTCTACACATAAAGGCTGTCCAGTGACTCTATTTACTACGTAACAAAAAAAATTAAAACACTCAAAAATAAAAACAAGAGAAACAAGAAATACAAATTGAGTGTTTGGGATGTACTAATTTTAACTGTCAGCGAGCTATGATGGGCCAATTATAAGCCATGAAAAAAAAAAGGACGCTGAAAGAAAATTAGATTAATACACATTGAAATAAATTTACATTAAAGTACATAAGTGATTGAAACAGTAAGCTAAAATTTATTGAACTTTTCTCAAAGAAAACAAAGAAGCCTAAATCAATTTTTCAGTGAGTTCGTGTTTGGTTCTTGTATTTTAGAACTTCACTGAAATCGTGCATTACTTAAGTACAATAAAATACCTAATTATTTAATCAGTGTAATTAAAATAAATAATTCCTTACGATATATTTATATGATAGAATAGAATTAAAATAATGCCATATAAGTGAAAACTACAATAGTAATTAATTATACTCAGCTTTTATGAATTTTAGCATTATAGTCCTGAAGTATCTCCAGTTCCACAGGTACATGATGTCTGCATAATTTCCGTAAACTCCCATCGGACAGACACGGATGAGCACTCACGAAACATGACAAATAAAATTAAAATAATGAATAAAGATAACATATCATTATAACATTTATAGCTGAAAGGAAAATTTAATTAGAAGTAAATAACAAAATAACTTCTTACCAAATATAACTCATTCCTGTACACACTCTTCTTCATTAAAAATCTCATTAGAAATCTCGATACATAAAAGCATATTTCCTTATACACAACATACATCGCCTTAGTTTTTTGATTATGTGTGATTTACAATGTATATATGTAGTATAAAAAATATATTATGTATATAAAATTGGAATTCACAATTTTTATATTATGAGATCTTACTTTTGAGAACTTTAGAACTTCGTTCGGAAGTTCGTAGTTTTGTAACTTTTTGAGTATGTGTTGTAATATTTAAATGTATATAAGTATAGGATTCCCAGAATCATTTGTTTTATTTACCTGCACGATCAGTCCTCCAGACATTACTTGTTAGTACGAAGGGCAAATAATTTGTGTACCTAGGTGTTATGTACTTGACGAATTTTTTTTTTTAAAAAAAAAGAAATTTTAATAAAAATTCAGAAAATTCAAATATTCCATGTTAAAAGCATAGGACAAGGAAGTTTGTATAAAAGACATATATATAATGTATTATGTTCTATGTGTTATATTCTAGGGAAGACAAAAATAGTCACTCGTTCTTTTATCTCATGAAATACCATGAAAATGTGTTCAATAGGTATTTTTACAAATACATAATTCTTTATGTATCGTGAACTTTGTCGTTTGTTATTTGTGATTAATAATTTGAACTGTTGATAAAGGGCTTTTACACGAAGATTTTATAAATACAAATAGTAGTCAGAATCTCGTCGAATTTGCATAATCATTAGGCCACAGACCTATTTAACAGTAGAGTACAGTAGATAAAGTAAATTAGCCTTCAGTTCATTGTATCACAATATATTTTCACTGCATTGAGTTTGAAAAATATGAAGTAAGAGTTCTCTATGTCAAACTTATATAGAAAGATATAAATAAGAGTGACTAAGATTTTGTCTTTCTTTAGTGTCATACTTCTAAAAAAATATCTCATACATCAACTCCCTTTGTCATACATATCCCACACCTTTTGTCGTCAATAAAATATACATTCACCTTTAAAACATACATCTCATTAAACTGTCATAACCATTTAGCAACATAAGAAATTAAATTAACCAAAATCTGAATAAAACCTGTCAAAGACATAATTTAATAAAAAAGGAAATATTATAAAAAATTAATAGTATGATACTACTTTACCGAACTGTTTTGTAGAACACAAACCACTAATTAAAAAGTTAAAAATTTAAATATTCAAATATTGTAAAGTTTAATTATACGCATCTGAACTTCCGTACACTCTCTGATTGACTCAGTCATTTAAAAATATAACATGAAACTCCACGTCTCTACTCTAGAGAACTCTCTGGCAGACTGTCCTCTTCGTTCATCCAAGCTTCCTAGAAAATCCGATTATCGGCTCTGGGGCCCCTTTTTTATGCATTCACGCGGTTCATGGATCTAATAAAACTGGCTATTCAACATCGCAATCTGCATTCTTTGTCTTTAAAAATTTGTGACAAATTGAAACTACACCGTATTTGTATATCTTTTAGAGATGAAAACAAAATACAGTTCGAGTACGTGACTTTCTATAGTTAAGTTACCAAATTTTAGTTGATCCTTTTTTAAAGATTAAGTAATTTTCTCACAGTGTTTAAAGTTGTTAAACACTCGACATTTATGTCTATCATCATAGACAGAAATTGACTGTGTTAAATGAAAGCACCTATTCACAGTTCTCTATATTTACTTGCATCTTTATTTTTAAAGTAGCATAAAACAATATGTTACACTTACCGTAATGGTTATAACGACAATTATTGCATAAGTTCAATCTTAACACAGTCCGCTTTTAGCTTATTGGTGTCATATCTAAAAAAAATGGCAGTAGAAAAAGACATGTTTATGAAGTTTTATTTAAATTTAATGATTGCTGGAATAGATTTCATTGATATGCAACTTTAGAACAATTTGGTTTCTGATATTGATTATTTCTTGTATTATATATGATTTATTTCCTGCTGTTGATTATTTCCCCTATATGCTTGATACTCTGATTTTCTGTCAAATGTTTTTATAGTTGCTTTCCAAAAAATATAGGAAATCTTTTAAAACTGGTAATACCCTTGGTTGCTTCAGGGTTTGTGAATAGTCATTGTAAGTTTCTGGATCTTATTTCAGTAATAAGATATGAACAATTAGTGGGTCCCATGAATTCACATCTAATCCTAAGTTTTTGGTGGCACTTAAAGTCTCTACCACTGTGTCATGCATACTTCTAATATGATGAGAAAATCGTTTTCTGCTCGCTGGTATACCCATCAAAATAGTAGCATGCGATGTCAATATTAGTTTTTATTATTACATCTATTATTTAAAATATCCCAAGAAACACAATTATTGTCGAAGCTAAATAAAAGTTGTTGTATCAATGGCTCCCCATCCCCTTTTACCTTAGCTTTCATAAATTGAATTTTTTGCGCATTGGATAAATGGGTAATGGAATGTATAGACTCGTGAAACAAATCTTTAAATGAAGTCCATTGATGATAGTTACCGGTAAATATTGGGATCTCCATTTGTGGATACCTTTTCCTTGTGCGATACGCCCCATAAGCTTCTATTGATTGCTTTTTTAAAATCATTGTTAATTTTTTCTTATTTAGAAAACATACTCTAATATTTCTGATTTAATTCCAGTGTAAGGAATCAATAACTGACCAACGTGATTGGAGAGTGCGCAATATATCGTCAAACTCAATTTTTTTCTGATACTGATTCTAAATTGATGCTTTGTACTGTCCGTTTAAATAGTAGTTCCCAAAGTGTTGGAGACTCGGCGGGGGTCTACGTTGGCGTGACAAACAATGGGGGTTCACAATTCGTAAGCGGGGGTCCACGCAAATTTATCTGCTTTCGATAGTTAAGAACTAAAATTTTGGTTTAACTTCACCTATTAATGTAGGCAGATAATACTTTAAGAAGCTCAGCGACTGTTACTTGTAAAACCTTGCATATTCCATATCTAGATATATAGCAAATTTCCATAGTTAGATCTAATCACCACATCACATCTCTCCTTCACTGATTTACATTGATATCTAGTAAAAAACGTGTGGGATTTGATTCCCATATTAAATAGGATAACATGATTTGCATGAAACTCGCGCCAGTAATCTTTGAATATACACAGTCGACGGTTGATATAATTAGCGTGATTTCTGTCCGCGCCGTCCTTTTTAAAGTTAGTATAAAGTTGCTCGATTGCCAAAATAAACTGGTTTTGTGTTGTAAGAAGATCCTCCATGCTGGACTTGATGTGTATTGATAAAAGGAAGAATTGGAAAGATCTTATTTGATATTGTTGGAACGGGAACCTGAATTTTTCCGGTGACCCGAAAAGTGTTTATCGATGTGTCGATGATGATTGATATATTGATATTTAAAGGAGCACTGATATTATCTTGATAAGTTAAAAAAAGGTTTTCTAAGTTAACTAAAGTTGCTAGTTCACCTCACAGCGTGTCACGTTGCAAAGTCAAGTTTCACAGCTGCATTGCTCCCCCATCGTTCCTCCGCCCCTTAAGAATTTAGAAGCATCCGTCTGCCGCTTAGCGATGACCGGTCATCAGCCGATCATCATTGCATCGGTTTATATATCTCCCTTAAAAGACTTGCTGGAAAGCGACCGTCAGTCGCTCCTAAATTTAGTCGACGTCATTCTTGCCGGCGACCTAAATTGTTAAGCACCGTCGATGGAACTCTTCAACAACTGCACGGAGAGGCAGACTCCTCGACCAATTAGTTGACAGACTAATCTTTGACATCATCGCTCCCATGACGCCCACTTTCTTTCCCCATAACACTCGCAACAGCCCTAACGTGCTGGACATAGCACTTCTAAAGAGTGTAAGGCTAAGCTTTCGCTCTATACAGGTGCTTGACGAACTTGACTCGGACCTCCGTCCTGTCCTCCTCCGATTAGGTTCCCCTTCGGACACTCCTAGAACCGTGACGGACTGGGATAAATTCGATCAATTACTCGAAAACCGCAGCTCGCCACATCTAGATCGCGTTCCCAATATAATCTCTTCCGCGACCGACTTAAACGTAGCTATCGACTCACTCACTAGCCACCTGACCGCTTTGAAATCAGGCACCTTCAACTCCCTCCCTCCGTAAACTCGTCCCAACAACGTTCCCGCGTTCGATGACGACTAAAAACGGATTGCCTAGCATCTAGCCTCCAAGCCCAATGTGCCTTAAGCACTCAACCTTTCGATCCCAATCACGTGCGGGAGGTAGACGGTGAAGTGTGCTAGGTAGTTTTTTATGTGTGTGTAACTGAAACGAATAAACAGTCCGCCCTCAGCCTCGGTCTTTGCTTGACGTTGCCTCGTAGAGTAACGTTACTCTGGCGCAAGTTATTATTAATATGACACCGCGCGTTTCAATAACAAAACATGGCTATTGGCAAAATAGAAACGTTTGATTTGAACTCTAAACAGTGGGCCGCTTATGTGCGCCGTGTGAAACAATTTATTTTACTAAATGATTTTAAAAAGGAATTACATGTACCAACGTTAATTACAGTGGTCGGAGAGACGACATATACACTCATGTGTGACTTATGTGCGTTGGCGCACCTAGAAAGTTTAACTTTTGATATTTTAGTAAGTAAGGTACAGGAACATTTGGAACCGCAACGATCAGAAATTGCCGAACGACACATTTTTCGCTTACGGAGACAACGCGTTGGAGAAACACTCTCGGAGTATTTGCAAAATTTGAAACGTAACGTTTATTTCTATTTTGTGTCAATTACTATCTGAAGAGGGCGCATGTGCTAGGTAGTTTATTATGTGTGTGTAACTGAAACGAATAAACAGTCAGCCCTCAGCCTTGGTCTTTGCTTGACGTTGCCTCGACGTTGCAAAGTGGAGCGCAGAACTTCTCTGCCTCCACAAGATTCCCTCCCCCCGTCACAGTCGACGAAGTCAAACAGGTCATCAAAGACCTACGCCCTCGTAAAGACCCAGGCGCGGGTGGTATTTCCAACGATATCTTAAAGCGTCTCACTCTTTCACTTCTCTGCCTTTTAGTAGCGATCTTCAACGCTGCTATAGAAAATTGCACCTTACCTTCTCAGTGGAAAGATGTAATTGTTATAGGCATCCATAAGTCAGGAAAAGCTCGTACCGAGCCATCCTCCTACCGCCCTATAAGTTTACTAAAGGCCCTTGGTAAAATATACGAACACCTCGTCCTCGCTTGCCTACGGAACGCTATAGTCTCCACAGGCATCTTAATTCCGCGCAAAACACTCATGCGTCCACCAAGTCCTCCGTATCACGGAACATATTCTCACTGGCTTCCAACCAGTATTAGGTAAGCCCCGTCACACGAGCGCTGCCTTCTTCGATGTAACGAAAGCCTTCGACAAAGTCTGGCACAACGCTTTTATTTATAAACTGTATAACTATCAGTTGCCAGACCGCAGCTTTCGCTATAGAGTCGAAGGCACTATCTCTTCCCCCCGTCCCATGCTTCTATGGTCCCGCAAGGGTCCGTGCTCGCCCCTATCTTGTACCTTCTATACACAAATTATATTCCTAAAACGATAGGTACCCAATTAGCCCTCTTCGCGGATGATGACGACGATCTCGCTATTCGGATAGTGAGATTAGTCTCAACGACCTCCCCTAATAGGGCCTCCCGCCTCACACGACGCCGACGTCCCCGGGTTCGTCGGCTAACGCACGGACCTACCTCGTATACGAGGTATCTAGAGTGATGGCGATCGCAATCGCAACCGCAACTGCGTAACGAGGAACTCCCCTCCTGGCCCTGACTCACCTTCGGCACAGTAAAATATATTTGGTAAATTATTGATACAAAAAAAATCTGTTTTTTAATGCTAAGTGAAATTTTTTGTATGGAAACCCGTTATGTTTTAGCTGAATGCAAAAAATGGGTATTCGGTTAGTCGTTAGGTTAAGAATTAGGGTTCTGTGGAAACATGGGTCAGAGTCGTGGAATTCATAAGAGCTTCCACTTTGGCTAATAAAGTGAGCATAACCTCTCCTTTCTGTCATCTCTCCGCCTATGTAACTTTTAGAGCTGACTTATTTATGCCTTTATTACCAGCAAAGTCTGCAACAGATGGGTAAAATAATCTTTAAATTATTGTGCTGTACCGATGTCACTTATACTTTTGGTTGAAAAAATGCTGTACTGTTGTCACTTAAACTTTTGGTTGGAAAATGCTGTAATGCACCTAATCTTAAGGCCCACTCGTTGGGAAGCTCAACTGAGGCTTTCGAGCATTGTGCTAAGGTCCTTCATCGATTCTGCCATGAACACAATATCGTCGGCAAACCGAAGGTGGGTAGTAGGTGTTTATTGGGCATTCTAGCTCAATTGGAGCAGTGAAGATGCGCCAGCATTGCGCAACATTTTGGAATTGATTACGTGCATCTGCGCTGCGGAAAGTGAGCCAGAATGCCCAATAAACATTTTGGAATTGATTACGTGCATCTGCGCTGCGGAAAGTGAGCCAGAATGCCCAATAAACATTTTGGAATTGATTACATGCATCTGCGCTGCGGAAAGTGAGCCAGAATGCCCAATAAACATTTTGAAATTGGTTACGTAAAGTTTTCAATTTGGGTGATGTAAACGACACGAAATAGTTTTTTAAATAACCACAGCGAATGATTAATTTACTAATAAAAACTTACCAATACATATTTTTCATCACTTCCACTTGCACACTATTACACTAGATTTTGTTTAAATCCTAAACCCATATTTATGACATTTAGATAAACATTTGTAATTAGTTTAATTCTTGAAAATATATGTCTGAAGATAAACAAGATAAATAGAAGAACAACTAAATGGAATTGAACCATTTTGTTCTAGGTAAGATCCTATCGTTTACTGCAATGACAAAGGAAAACATGTGCTCCGAGCAGATCGGACTCCTATTTTACAGGAAAGAAAAAGTTTTAACATAGATTAGATACAGACCAACCTTCTTCTAGCTCTATGCACAAGGTGTTTAGGCCGTATTTTTCAAAACAAGGCAACAGGAAAGGATAACGTACTTGACATGACCAACCTTCTTCTAGCTCTATGCACAAGGCGTTTAGGCCGTATCGTTCCGTATTAGGATATAGGAGAGAAAATATGTTTTGACACAGATACAGACAAACCTTCTACTAGCTCTATGCACAAGGCGTTTAGACCATATTTTTCAAAACAAGGCAACAGGAAAGGATAACGTACTTGACATGACCAACCTTCTTCTAGCTCTATGCACAAGGTGTTTAGGTCGTATCGTTCCGTATTAGGATATAGGATAGAAAATATGTTTTGACACAGATACAGACGAACCTTCTACTAGCTCTATGCACAAGGCGTTTACGTCATATTTTTCAAAACAAGGCATCAGGAAAGGATAACGTACTTGACATCGCCAACCTTCTTCTAGCTCTATGCACAAGGTGTTTAGGCTGTATAGTTCCGTTTTAGGATACAGGGAGGGATAACTTAACACACTAATCTTATCTAACTCTAAGCACATGATTTTTAAAGATAAAACTTTCGTTATTGCAGTTAACGATATGATCTATTATTACACAGGCTTCTTCTAAAACAGAACAAATTAAACTCCAAAATTTTATCTACATATCTTAAATCAGATTTAGATGTTTTTTACTAAACATGTAATTTTATATATAATAAAATGACGTACGCACATATTAGAACAATTGTTTGAAATGAAAACTGTTGCCATAAATCAGGCGCTTCACCATTAACACTGTCGAACAAACATCTTAATCGGTCAGCGATAACGAAAGATACTTTCGTTACACAGTGTTTTTAAAATCAAACTTACGTTTAGTTTTTTACAAAAGGTTATAGCAAATAGGACAAGTCTTAAAATATCTTTAACCATAATTAACTTTAATTGTAAAAATATAAATGAAGAATGCAGAAAGATTTTTTAAAATGAAAGTTATGCTTTTGTACATAATGTTTGTTTAAGTTTTAATTTTTTTTAATCTAATGAAACCTTAAGCCTGAATATATGTAAAATTTCACTAATAATTTTGATCAACACTCGATTTCATAAAAGTTTTCGTGGTAAGTCCCCAGTTTTATTGCATATCCAACAAAACGTGACTGCTGTGCAGCGTAAACCAAGTAGCTACCTATTCTACAAATCTTATGGAAAGAAACATTAATGCGGCTTTTCTTTGTGTTATGATATCTAAGCGGCATAATCTGCCCTGGGTTTATTTATGGTTTAGTTTTGTTATTTCTATTGGGTACTATATACTTAGAGCAAAATAATATGATTAAGAAAACAAACATAAACTTTTAAGCGAGCCTCTTGAGGTTTAAAAATTAAAAAACTATAAGCAATTAAGGTAATTGAAAAATATATATTCGAGTAGGTAACTTGTTTTAACATTAAAGCACAAGACTTTTTATTTTACTAGTTTTACCTTTATCTTATTTTTCCTTACAAACATAAATAAGGTATGCCAAAACAATTAATTATAACATATAAGTTATTTATATTTGCGGACACTGAGTAGAACCATTCTTATATTCAACATTGAACCCCAAACCAAATAGCGGCATATTCTTTGTACTTCATATTTCTGTTATTAATGTAAAATAAAATAGTAATTAAATATATTTATTCTTCAGTCTTTTCTATGGGTATGCCGTTTTGCTGACTTGAAACAATTTAAGGGGTAGAAAACCTAATTGGTATATTATAAATTTAGATGACTTAACAATATATTTGTACTAAACACGTAAGCGTATAAAACTTGAATAATCTTTATTTAGTATGAACGTAAATACCTGTTTATAATAATATAAGTTTGGTTAACCTACACTTCATAGTACTTTATTGTAGGTTAAACTACAATTTATGTTACTTGACTCTTGAACTAAGAAAACCAAGGTCTTTTCTTTTGGAGTTTAATTTGCTTTCGCTCGGTGTCAGCTGATTATGTAGGGTACCAGTGTGTACGATTTAATTTCTTCTGATTATAGTTAACTGTAATAAAAGGTTGCAGATCTCTGACTTTTCCCTTTTTAAGCCTTATTTTCCGGTTAAAAATATACACAATTTCCAACACTCTTGGGTGTGAATAAGTGCTGCTAAACAACCAAGCTGTGAAGCTGCTAATGGTGAACTTCTAATTTTCAAGCTGAGGATCAAAGCATCAAAAATTATGTTCGTAAGTTTTAACTTTGAAGTAATCTGTGTGTTTGTTTAATTAAATATATTAAATTAAAGTTTTAAACTTAGTATTATCTGTACATAAATCTGTAATGTTAATTTTATAACAGGCTTTTATTTAACTCTGTGAAATCCATCTTGTTTCGAGATGATTAAGATCTACATTACTCTATGGCTTAACGTTCTGAAACATGAAAGAAAAGACTAACGATGTAAAGCGGCAGCGTAGGTCAAAATCATCTCGAAATCATATGATTTGTTCGTAATTGAATAAAGGCCCTGTTCTTGTTACTTTTCTAAATAATGCGAATCAATTTTAGGTAAATACGTCTATAAATATAATGAGAAGTCAAGATCTTTCTAAGTACTATATTGTTACAGGTCGGAGTTTGAATTCAAACAGAAGAGGAAGGTTGGAAAAGAGGGAACCACCTGCTTTTCCTTTTCCGATTCAGACGGCGGCGAGACTAGGTTAGTTTAATATGGAAAACTCAATTATTTTTGTTGATAAATGTAATTTACATAAATCTTTTTATAACTCCAAAAGCTGACCTCAGAATTTCTAGTTTTGTCATGTCTCCCATACAACACACCCTCCATAATCCGAATCTAGATACTTTGGGACACTTGATATAAACACTCCTACCAACTATTCCTACCTATTTAATCCGAACTTATCTTACTTTCCTTGTTGACTGCACACTTTTTTTTTTGTATTATGTTCGGATTAAAGACGTAATTAGTAAAAGTGTTTATATCAAGTGTCCAAAGTATCTAGATTCGGATTGTTGAAGGTGTGTTGTAAGAGATTAATTTTGTCTTACGCTTTTAATAGTTTCATTACTTATTAAGTTCACTGTATTCAAATTAAATACCAAACCCTAATGATTAAGGAGGATAGTAAAGCCATTGTTTTTATAACATTAATATTTATTTTTAAACATAAATTAGTACTTTAAATAAGAATACTGAGGCCTATTTATTACTGGTATTATTAAGAATACTGTACGTGCAGTACATAATTTCTTTATGGAAATAAATATTGACTTCTTATATTTTTGATACACAGGATCGAAGCAAGTTCTGTTAAGGCAGAGCCAAAAGTAAAAAAACCGCGCAAGAAAGTGGAAGGGAAGGCGCGAGGAACTGTGACTGCATCGCTGAGCGCTCATTGTCCGCAATCATCACGAAAACGGTCCTCGAGCTACAGACTCCTGTCTTCGGACAGTGAAGACGAACTTGAAGCTTCTCGGTCTGCTCGTGCTGCCGCTCAGCAGGGGCTTACGTCGTCTCTGACCCGGCGAGTGGCGGATGGTGTGCTGCGTCGGACCGCGGAACTCGACGGCGATACTTTCATCGAGCTGAGAGTTTACAACACCAAAGACGTTATTGCTGCTACTGGGTGGAAAGAGCGTTTGGAGAAAGCCCAAGTTGCGTTACGCTTTCAAGCGTCGTCATCCGATTTGGAGGAACTAAGAATTTTTCTCAGAAAAGCAAAGCTAAAGTTTGTCCAAGAAGGCAAGTTTTACTCTAATAAAAAAGAATGAAACTTTTGTAAACTAGCTCCTAATTTTTTTTATTAGTAATAATAAAGTAACTAAATAGGTAGATACTGTACTTAGTTTTTTTTATCATACAAATAATTTTAGTAACATATGAAGTATAATTTTGATTACATATAATACCAGATAAATTACTAATTTTTTCCTGGGATAAAAAGTAGATAACCTAAATTAGTCATTTTATTAACAACTTCCTTAATGTGCTTAAAATACGAATATTTTTTTTAAATTTGGTTTTTTTTTTGTTTATAGAAATTTAGATTTTCCGACAGTAAATATATGACCACACTGACAACTCCTAAGAGCCATACTACTGATCTATGTAAATATGAGTAAAAAAGTTTTTTGTACTGTTTGCGAACAAGATGTTTCGAGTAGGATATTTTCTGCCCATCTTCGTAGTAATATTCATAAGAATAATAGCGCTATTGAGATCAATGAATGTGTAGAAAAAATTAGTTCAGCATTTAGAAACCGTATTTCTAGTTACAGGGTGCATTGCCCCACTAGCAATGCCTCGAGGTCGCCATCAAGTAACAGCTCAGCAAATTCGTATCTGCTTACACCTCACACGTTCTTATCTCGAATACCTTTGCGTCGTGCTGTACGACAGCTTATCGATGTTAAATTAGCACAACATGTTAATTTAAAAGTAAATTTTGAATTTTTTGGAGAGTTCATTTTACCGAAAAATGACTATATTGAAATTAAATCTTTTGCAACAGAAAATGTAATTATTCATCAAAATTACAATTTTAACCACTTGTATTCTGATCTTGTGTCAAAAATAAACAAAAAAATTAGCGAATTCCAAGAGAAGGACAGTGGGTGGTCATTTTTAAAAAGCCTGTATTTAGAAATTAATTTAAATCGGTATTCACCTTTAAGAGCTTCGAGTTTTATTGAATTACCAAAATATGTAAAAAATAAAAAAGCTTGTATTAATGTAAAAAATAACGATAATTTTTGTTTTTTGTGGAGTATAATTTCAGCATTGTTCCCAGCTAAATCAAACGCAGACAGAACTACGTCTTATCCTCACTTCGAAGATGTACTTAACACCAAAAATATGGCATTTCCGGCGACATTCTCGGACATTAAAATATTTGAAAAAAATAATCACAGAATTAGTGTCAACGTTTACGGCTTGAATTCCAATAATAAAATAATTGGACCATTGTATAGAACAACACATAGAAAAAAGCGTCATGTCAATCTTCTATTCTTGCAAAATAAGTCCCGTAGTCATTACTGTCTAATTAAAAACTTGGAACGATTGGTTAGATCCCAAACTACTAAACATCATGGGAAAATCTTTTTTTGTGATGACTGCTTGCTTTTTTTTAATTGTAAAACTAATTTTGATGAGCATGTATGTGGAGGGGTATCGACCAAATTGCCTAATAAAGGCTCAATTTTACAGTTTACGCATTTTGAGCGTATGCAAGACGTACCCTTTGTCATTTATGCAGATTTCGAATGTTTTTTAGAACCATGCCAAACAAATCAAACTTTTAACAAAGGTGGTTTTACGTCAGACTTGCAAAAACATGTTCCTGCCGCGTTTGGTTATTACATTGTATGCTCGTACGATACTTCTTTAAATAAATATGTGTCATATCGGGGTCCAAACTGTGTTGAGAAATTTATAGAATATCTTCAACGCGACGTTCTAAAGATATATAAAATTTTGAAAAATCCTGTGCCATTGATATTTACCGAAAATAATTCAAAAGATTTCACTAATGCCAGAGACTGTTCTATTTGCTCCCAATTGTTATTTGATGATAAAGTAAGAGATCATGACCACCTAACAGGCAAATATAGGGGTGCCGCACATTCTTACTGCAATATACATTTCCAATTACCAAAATTCATTCCAGTGTTTTTTCACAACCTTTCAGGCTACGATGCACATTTATTTATACGTGAGCTGGGAGATATTCGTGGCAAAATAAAAGTTATAGCTAAAACTAAAGAAAATTACATTTCATTTACAAAGTTTTTTTCAACCGAAGAAGGAAGCTTTGTTCCAGTCCGTTTTGTAGATTCATTTAAATTTTTAGGAGCTAGTTTACAAAAGTTAGCGGAAAATTTAATTACCAAAGACTTGGTCAACTTGTCTAAGTTTTTTACGAATAAAACAAAGTTTAAATTGTTGAGACGCAAAGGAGTATATCCGTATGAATATATGAAAAGCTGGAAATCGTATGACGAAACTAACTTACCGTCCTATGAAGATTTTTTTAGTACACTAACAAATCAAAATATCTCTAAAGAGGACTATAATCACGCCCTTAAGGTTTGGAATACGTTTAAGATTCAAAATTTAGGGAATTACACAGATCTGTACCTACTGACGGATATTTTATTATTAGCCGATGTTTTTCAAAAATTTCGAGCTACTTGTAGGTTAAATTTCGAAGTCGATGCTGCTTATTATTTGACAGCTCCTGCTTTGAGCTGGGACAGCATGTTATTAAAAACTAATATTAAATTAGAACTTATTAATGATCTAGAAATCATTCGAATGCTTCAAAAAGGAATACGGGGAGGAGTATGCTTATGTTCTACGCGGTTCGCAAAAGCCAACAATAAGTATTTAAATAATTATAACCCTGCTGAACCTGAGAAGTACCTTATTTATATTGATTGTAACAATTTATATGGTTACGCTATGTGCGCATACTTACCATATTCTGTTTTTAGACTATTAGATAGACGAGAAATCGATGAATTAAACGTTTGCAAAATACCAGACGAAAACGAATATGGGTACATTTTAGAAGTAGATATCGAATATCCAGAAGAACTTCATGATTCACACAATGATTTACCGTTCTGTCCTCAAAAATGTGTTCCACCCGGTTCAAAAACATCAAAATTGATTCCTAATTTATACGACAATTTTTTTTACGTTATTCATTACGTCCATTTGAAACTGTGTTTAAAAGCGGGACTTAAGTTGACTACCGTGCATCGAGTAATAAAATTCAAACAAAGCCCTTACCTAAAAGACTATATTGACCTAAACACTAAACTAAGGCAACAAGCTAAATCTGTATTTGAACAAGACTTTTTCAAACTAATGAATAACAGCATATTTGGAAAAACTTTGGAAAACACAGAGAATAGATTAGACGTTAAAATAGTAAATCAATGGAGTGATGATAAAAACAAGACAAAAAAAAAATACTGTGCAGAGCAGTTAATATCTAGACCTAACTTTCATAGTTCAACTACATTTACCGAAAATTGTGTAGCTGTTCAGTTGAAACCAGAAAAAGTAGTCCTTGATAAACCTATATACATAGGTTTCACAGTCTTAGAACTATCCAAAAGCCATATGTATAATTTTCACTATACTATTATGAAACCTTTTTACGGCTCTAATTTAAAAATGTGTTATACCGATACTGATAGTTTTTTATATTCAATAGAAACAAAAGACTTCTATAAGCATTTAAAGCTAAATTTAAAGCACTATTTTGATACAAGTAACTACTCGGAGCCAAACAAATATCAAATTGATCGCGTCAACAAAAAAGTGCCAGGTTTGTTTAAAGATGAATTAGGAGGTCAAAATATTGTAGAGTTTGTTGGGTTGCGATCTAAGTTATATTGTATTAGAACGGAATCGTGCGAAATAAAAAAGGCTAAAGGTGTTCAAAAATATGTTTTAAATGGTGTTCATTTCAATGACTATAAAATATAAAAAATATGGCAAGAAATAAAAGAAAAAGAGTTTATTCAGCGGCCGCTCCATCCACATTTAATGTGGACTTTTGCAACATTAGGGGTATTCACGCAAATCTTAACGCAGTCCACCTCCATCTGGAGACTGCGCAGCCGACCATTCTTTTTCTAACGGAGACGCAGATATCCTGCCCGGCCGATACATCATACCTTCATTATCCCGGTTACAAACTTGAGCACAATTTCGTGAGTCGTGCCGGTGTATGTATGTTCGTCCGGGAGGATATCTGCTGTCGCCGCCTTCATAGCCTTGAAGACAGGGACCTGTCGATATTGTGGGTGCGCGTAGATTACGGCGGCCACACTCGTATCTATGCGTGCCTATACAGGTCTCATAGCGGTGACACGGACGTAACTCGACTCTTCACGCACCTGAGTTTGACGACTGACAAAGTTCTAGAGCAATATCCCACAGCAGAACTAGTTATTTTGGGAGACTTTAACGCCCACCATCGCGAGTGGCTCAGTTCTCGAACCAATAACTATGCTGGGATATCTGCTCACGAATTTGCTCTGACCTATGGATTCTCTCAGCTGGTACTTTCTCCAACGAGAATACCAGATATAGAGGAACATACGAGCTCCTTACTGGACCTTCTGCTGACTACTCGTCCGGACGGATACTCCGTCTCAGTGGATGCGCCTCTTGGCTCCTCGGACCACTGTCTCGTTCGGACTCAAGTGTCATGCACACAACCTGATCCTTCTGGGCCAACTAATTGGCGTCGTGTGTGGCACTATAAGTCGGCAGACTGGGATGGATTGCGAGAATTTTACGCATCGTACCCGTGGAGGCAGATCTGCTTTAACTCAGATGATCCTGACGTCTGCGCAGCCGCAGTCACTGAGACAATCCTTGCTGGTATGGAATGCTATATTCCTAACCCGCGAGTAGCTGCCGGCGTCAAAAAACGACCGTGGTTTAATAGGTCTTGCAGAAAAGCTAAAATTCTTAAGCAAAATGCATATGAGGCTTGGACCACGGCTCGTTTTAATAAGGATCCGAATATTTCTGAGTTAAAACGCAAATTAAATGCTGCCTCGAGGTTCAGTAAGAAAGCAACTGCCAGAGCAAAATTCCAATTCATCGGCAAAATAGGTGGGCGACTTGCGAGCTATCCTTCTGGGAGTCGTGCTTTCTGGTCGCTTGCCAAAGCTGCCGAAGGGAACTTCTGCCAGTCGTCGTTACCACCACTGAGAAAGACCGATGGTGACTTGGCCCATAGTGCTAAAGAGAAAGCCGATCTACTGGGCAGTCTCTTTGCCTCGAACTCGAATATGAACGATGAAGGCGCTGTACCACCTACTATACCGTGGTGCGGTAAGACCATGCCGGAAATCTCCATAACGCAGCGGGAGGTCAGGCGGGCGTTGCTCTCTCTAGACGTTCATAAGTCGAGTGGGCCAGACGGTATACCAGCAGTGGTGCTTAAGCAGTGTGCTCCTGAGTTATGTCCTGTACTCACGCGCCTCTTCGCGCTTTCCTACCACACTAGGCAATTTCCGTCTTCATGGAAGACTGCGAATGTGCACCCGGTGCCCAAAAAGGGCGATAGATCAGATCCATCGAATTACAGGCCTATCGCTATTACCTCTCTCCTCTCCAAGGTGATGGAGCGTGTGATCAACACACAGCTTTTGAGATACCTAGAAAAACATGACCTGCTCAGCGACCGCCAATATGGCTTTCGCCACGGTCGCTCGACTGGTGACCTTCTAGTGTATCTCACACACCGATGGGCACTAGCCATTGAGAGTCAGGGGGAGGCATTGGCATGTAGCCTGGACATAGCGAAGGCGTTCGATCGGGTCTGGCACCGCGGTCTTCTATCGAAGTTGCCATCTTACGGAGTGCCCGAGGGTTTGTGCAAATGGGTGGCTAGCTTTTTGTCCGGCAGACGCATACGAGCCGTAGTTGACGGTAGTTGCTCTGATAGCATGGACATTAATGCTGGTGTCCCGCAAGGCTCTGTGCTGTCTCCTACGCTGTTTCTACTGCATATCAATGACATGTTGGACATGAACAACATACATTGCTATGCAGATGACAGTACTGGAGACGCTTTTTACACGGGTCGTGCAAACATCCCTCGTTCCGTTGTGGAGGAAAACCGCGGAGAACTTGTGTCTCAAATCGAGACCACACTGTCCCAGGTCTCTGACTGGGGACGGGTAAACTTGGTCCGATTCAACCCTACAAAGACACAAGTGTGCGCGTTCACCGCTAAGAAAACTCCATTCACTGTAGTCCCACAATTCCAGAACACTCCCCTCTCCATCTCCAAGAGCATTGGGATCCTTGGTGTCGACATCTCCAGCGATGTTCAGTTCCGAGATCATTTATCAGATAAGGTGAAGCTGGCGTCCAAAAAACTTGGTGTACTCAACAGAGCGAAGCAGTACTTCACGTCGGGGCAAAGGTTATTACTTTACAAGTCGCAAGTTCGGCCCCATATGGAGTACTGCTGCCATCTCTGGGCAGGTGCACCCGGATACCAGCTTGGCCCTTTTGACTCGGTTCAACGACGGGCTGTGAGAATTGTCGACGATTCCAAACTCACTTGCGGTATCGAGCCCTTAAGTCTAAGGAGAGACTTTGCCTCACTGTGTGTGTTCTACCGCTTGTACAATGGGTTGTGTTCTGAGGAATTGTTCGAAATGATGCCCACGGCTACTTTCTACCATCGCACCGCTCGCCATCGGCAGGGAATCCATTCTCACACTTTAGAACCTAAATGGTCGCGTACAGTGCGGTTTCAGAGAAACTTCCTCCCGCGAACGCTTAAGTTGTGGAATGAGCTCCCTGCCAAGGTATTCTGCAAGGACTACAGTATGGAGTTCTTCAAGAAAGAAGTTATTAGATTTCTGAAGGGTCGGCAACGCGCAAGTGATACCCCTGGTGTTGCAAGCGTCCATAGGCTACGGTGACCGCTTACCATCAGGCGAGCCGTAAGCTTGTTTGCCACCTTAGTGGTATAAAAAAAAAAAAAAAAAAAAAAAAAAAAGTCTTTGAAGAAAAAAGACAAAATCCTACGAAGAAAAAATGTTTTTTTTAAGTCTCTTAAACATGAAATATTTACAAGATCTGTTAACAAAGTAGCTTTGTCTTCCAATGACGAAAAACGTCGAATAATGGAAGACAACATAAAAACGTTTGCTTGGGGACATTGCTCATTTTTCTGAATATCACTGTTGCGAAGATGGCAGAAAGTTATTTAACCGATATTATTATTTCAAAACATAATTATGTATATTCAAATAATATATAACTACAGGATTATGGGCAGTCAATAATTTTTTACCACAAATTCATATCCTTGTCAATAGCGAGAATTATGATTTATTTATTACTACTAAGGAATGGCACAGAATTTACATTGAAATCAACTCGAAATGTATAGACAACATGACTATTCTATACCAACTTCTTTTTTGTGAAAAACGTTGTCCTGAAAATATGATTTCTTTAATTTGTGGTGCTCTTAGTACATTTTGTCATTGTGTAGAATTAAGATTAAACTATTTACTTAAGCATGACTATGTAATAGTTAGTCATTTTGTACATAATATAAAAAATAATTTAGCTTCTTATAATACCCTAACTGTCAGTCAAATTGAAATGGTACTTCATTTTTATAAAAGTAAATCTAACGTTTTAGCTGTGCAAGAACTTTTACTTTTTGGTAGTTCATATTTTTATAACTATTTGACTTGTTGTTAATTTTTTTTGGATTTTGTGTTTTTTATAATTTTGTGATTTTTTTATAATAACAATAAAATGTACCTATTTGAAAATGTTGTTTTATTAATCTAAGTCCAACTTTAGTATAAACTTTTAGATAAAGAATGTTGGTAGATATAATTAGCATTTGTGACAGACAGACAAACAAAAAAACTTTAACTATTTTATTACGAACGTTAGAAAAGAAAATTTATGCTGATTCAGATACATTTCGATATTCAAGATGTCTTCGGTGTAGGCAGCCGGTCATACGATATCTAACATACATGAACCAACAAGTTTTAATTTGAAACCTGTATGACTCAAACAGATTGTTGCATTATATGAAAAATAAATCACATAATTAAAAGGTGTCGATTCGTTAACACGTCTTTATTATAATTTTAAAATATGTCTAATTACCAAAAGGCAAATTATATCGCTTTTTCAGTAGGCAAAGTTTTAAAGTATGTGGTCAAAATCGAAATTAGTCAATTAACAGAACTACCAAACGTTGTGGAAAGCAGAACAATTGTAAAAACAAGTTATCATGCAGAAAGTGAAAATGACCCAGTGATGAATTCTGTACTGCATTCCCTTTTCCTTATTTCGACAGAGTTGGGAAAACAAACTGAGAAAATTTAATGAGCAGAGGTATGTATAAACTTTCCTATTTTTGCTTTTACTTTCAAAATTTACAGAAAATCTAATTATTTTCCTTGTCTTTCAGATATACCTGAGGCAAAGAATATCAGTAGCAGTAGCAGAGGAAGAGGTTTCCTCCGTGGAGATTTCATTCAAAACTTATTTCTCTTTTTTTTGTATTGTAAATAAACGATTTTGTCATGTACAAACATTAAGATATGTAATGTCTCTTTAGGAATAGAAATTAAATAAAAAATGTTTTATTGTTATAACATTTATTGAATTTTCTTAATAAAAATACTTAAACTTAGTTAAGCAAAATACTTATACTTAGTTAATATATTTTAATAATTAATACTTATATTATACATTTGTACACAAATGAAAAAACTAAACTATTATATTTTAAACTAATTCAAGTATTTTATTTTTAACGTCCACATTTTCATTGCACCATTTCTTAATACAAATAACATTTTCCAGAGCACAATATTTTCTATGATTAAAACATTTGTTTTTTTGCCCTTTAGAATAGGTGCTGTACAAATTAGGAAAATTAGGGCATCCCTTTTCTGCAATATCTTCAACATTACATTCTGTACAAAGTTCATTAATCCATAGGATTTTTTCTCTACCCTTCAAAAGCAAATATTGGTGTTTTAAAATTAGTTTGATAAGTTTTCTAAATTCTTGATAATCTATGTAACCGTCACTCCAATAAATACCGCGATTACTTTCTAACCAAGATACATTTCTTTTTTCTTCCTTAGTCAAATAAGAAAAGGGATATGGTGGTTTTATTAGAAATACTTGAGTGTATTCTGAGGTAGCCAAGGCAAATTCTTTTACAATAAATTTATTATGAGAATCCTTAAAGCCTTGTAAGTCTACGAAAATAGGTCCGGTAATATTCATGATATTTTTTTCACTATACCGCTTAAGGGTTTGTATTCAAATATGCAATCGTTTAATAACAAACAATACGCAGAAGTTAGATTTGGTATATCTTTATCACTCTCTATTTCGATACGAACATCAACTGGGCCAGTTTTAAGTGTATCGTTCTGTCTTGAGCAATCTATAACGTATAACGGTACTTTATCTCTAAATTCTTTATAACTTAGCAAGGGTTCAGGACGTCGTCCGTAGTAAGACTGTTGGAATCTAGTGTATTGTTCATATAATAAAGCAAATTTATCCTCATCAAATCGAACATTAAGACCCTCATAGGGAAAATACACTGAATTCAAAAATACTTTAACTTCTCTTATATTGCAGTGATCGAAGTGTGACATGTCTTTTTCTGATTTATTTTTTCGGTCTGTCTGAAATGCAATAACAGCATATCTTGGTTTTTCTATTTGTGAAGACGTTTTAATTACCCATGTATGTTTTGTTGTTTTTGGTAATAAGGGATATTCATACAAGTCCCAGTTTCGGAATAACAAGTTGATTGAACGATCTTTTTCTAGATATTTTAATAGATTTAGTTTTTCTCGATCGGAAACTTTTACGTGTGGAACACGCCAAACAATTTTTTTAAGAAAGATATCATCTATTACTTCTCCAGTGTTTAGTTTTATTGCGTTTAGATTAGTATTGCTGCGTAAAAGTATTAGCTCATGTCTACAATTCATTATTATTTTATTATAATCCTCAGCAAATCCAAGCATTTTGTTCAGTGGTATAGATACTGCAAAATTCCCTGATCTTGTATTTTTTGTTCCATCTATATCCCAACCCCATGCTTTCGAAATTTTTGATTCATTTTCATTCATAGACAAAAATGATTTTATTGTTGTTGTTATACCAGCATTTTTAATTCTATCTATTTCAACTCCGTTAAGTTCATAGCGAACATCTTGAAACAGAAATAAAATGGGGTTGTTAGTAAAATTAACGCTAGTTGCAACATCTTTTAGATCTCCTTTTTTAACGATGACCATTCCTTCTAGGTATATTGTACTCGCTGATGGCAATACGTACAAGTCTTGTTGGTTGATAGGTATTCTTATTTCATCATTTTTATTAAAAGTAGTGATATATGGCTTATACGAATGAATTTCCATGCTTTCTATAGTATTATCAAATACAATAGGTTGCGCTACGTTTAATACACTCATTTTAGTAATCCAATTAATTTTAAAAAGTCTTTATTTTCAACACTTAATTTTTTTTTTAAGTTAGTAGATGTTAGTGACACAGGTGCTCTTTTGCGAATTACCTGTATCTTTCTGAGCTTCTTTGGTCGTGAAAAAGAATTTATATTAATTTGGTGAAAGTCTATCATTTTTTCTTCAGATGTAGGTACAGTAGTACCTCTTCTCCCCGAAAATTAACTAACTTGTTCTGTGAATCTAAAATTTTTATATTTACACTACTGATAGTCTTTTGATTAATCGGAAAATATATTATATTCTTTGGTACCTCAATAATTCTATATCCAGGCGGAACATTAGGTGCAAATTCATGGATTATGTGGCTTGGAATTCCATTAATGAAGGATCCACAGACAATATCACATTCAACTCGGACAACAGTGGTAGAAAGAATACTGACTGGGATCTGTGATTCATGAAATTTATTCTTTTGTAATGTTTTTTTATTGTATCCGAGAATACTCCCAATAGAATTTTCTTTTTCAAAATGAATGTCTTTAGAGCAACAAATTACAGTACGTAAAGTATTATTGTTACAAGTTAAACTAAAGGTGCTGCTTCTAATGTTTTTCTTTATATAGTCACAAATGTCCTGTAGTTCATAAGATCCTTCAGGAATTTCAATCACTTCATTATCACCATAATGAAATTTATTATTTTTACTTTCAACATTTGGAATAGAGTTAAAAGTAGAAAAGTATAAAAGACCACATTCGTAATCTCCGTCTAACTGTAGAGCAGGAGAATAACAAGTATTTTTAGCTTGATGTGAATCCAGATATTGACAGCGTGAAAGACATGATTAAAATGGTTTATTTTATTGAATTATCTTAATTTATTCTTTTGAATGCCAAAAATTGTTCAAATATTTTATACACAAGTGACCACAATTAACAGTATTAAAGTTCTGATATACATTGTAATTGTAATAAACATTAGACAAATTTAAATAGGACAGTAACTCTTGGGGTGGTCTTAGATTTCCAAAACTATTGAAGTACTCACAGTAGTTGTTAATTTTTATATAGGCTACCCAGTGCGTTCCAGGATTCTTAGAGTTATCCAAATTGACAATCGCACACTCAATATCTTTAGGTTTTTTTGGTAAAGCATCTTTCATGAATACTCCTCGAAAATACGGTATATCATTAGTGTGCTTTAAAATATCTACATTCGTTAAAGCACGTCTAGGTAGCCTTCTAGTTAGTTTTTTGCTGATTTTAAACATAATCCGTTACCTTTATAAGGTTTGATGTAGAGACCTTTTCCTAACGCAATAGATTCCATCATTTTGTTATGACGCTGTGACTCTTCAAGGTTTTGCTTTGCTGATTTATAGCTATTCACTGCTTTAGCAATACCTGCAGCTCCTCCAGCTAAAGACCCTAATGCAGGTAAGCCAGCAAAAATTGGTATAAGTGGTAGAATCCCTCCAGTTTTTGGTATTGGTATAAGACGGGGTAAGCAAACATTTTTATTTTTAAATAATTTTTTTGCAGTCAAGTAGGCTATCTTTATAGCAGTATTGTTATCTTTTGGCTTGCGGTTTTTCATATAATTACGGATTTTAGACACGACTGACTTAAAAGATTTAACTCCAGCACCATTTTTTAATTTAGTTTTCATAACTTTGCTTACGAGCCAAGACGCTAATTTTTCTCCGGTTCTAGTATTTTTTGACTTCATTCTTTGTTTTGCCATATTCAGAAGCGCAAAGTCAGCTTTATGACGATCTTCTAAATTACGATGTTCGGAATATGCTATATCGTGACGCTTACAAGCCTCGTCTAATTCGTTAACCCCTTTGTCACCTCGAGCCAATCTTTCTTGTAGTCTTGTACCAGGACCACAATAATTATATCCTGGTAAATGAAGTTCAAATGGTAAATTGTTTACTATATTATTAACAAGTCCTCCACCGTTCATCACTGAATTTAAAATGAATACATGGTTGAATATCTTACAATTATAAAGTATTTATAAGTTAAAAGTAAACACTATACAATAGACATTTTGTTAATCCAACTATTTTCCTTTTCATTGAGTCCTAACCATTTTACAAATAATTTATTTCCTATCTTTCTTATCACTCTTTCAATTAAATAAATGTTTGGATGTTTAGTTTTTTGCAACTCTTGTTCGTAAAAGGATCCGAGTATTATTTGATTTCTTTGATCATGAATGTGATAAGTTACTGGGTAAGTATTATTAACTTTTGTTATGGTAAATAGTTCAGAAGACCAGTTAGGTGTATACCCCTTTTTGAAATTTTCTTTATATTTGCTAATCCGAACACAGTCACCTACTTTTAATTTTGATTTTCTTAAGTACTGAGGTGTTTCATTCCTCTTTATGTTATTCATAACGATGGTTTGGTTATCACATGTTACATTTATTGGTTTAAATTTTATGGTTCGATGGACAGTATCATTATATGATGACAAAGCATCGTTCAAAGGTGATCCGATCCATTTGTTATTTCCAATTAAAGTAAAATATTTATATAATTTTGATTTCAGTGTTCTTATAAATCTTTCAACAATTGACGCCTTTTTCACAGAATATGTAGAATAGTGATTTATATTAAAAGTTGTTATTATTTTCTTAAACACTTCATTGTAAAATTCTTTTCCCATATCTGTCTGAAGGTTAATAGGAATTCGACCAGAATCCAAAATTTTTTGAAAAGCGTTTCCTACGTCACGTTTTGTTTTCGTTTTCAGAGGAACTCCCCACGCGAATTTTGAAAAGCAGTCTATAACAACTAAAATATATTTAAAACCTTTGTTCACTTTTTCCATTTTCTGCATGTCAATTAAATCAGCTTGCCATAAATCATCAATTCCTTTTAATATTACCGCCCTACGAATGAAGTGTTTTCTAGCTGGTTTGTGAAGTTCACCAACTATGTCTTCTCTGTTCATAATTGTTTAGGTGCGGTTTTCTGTGATACAACCTTTTTTAATTCTGATTTAATATCTAGCAACTGATTTTTTAAAGTTTGAATCAGGCTTTTTATAGCATTTATTTCGACCAGGAAAGATTGTTTTCCACAATATTCTTTTAGTACATTATCTACATACTGCTTATTGACGGCTTCGTCAGGTAGCTGAGGTGTTTTGAGTCCTTTTATACTTGCTGATATTAAGTCTAAATCTCCATTAATAGACTTAAGAAATACTTTGTCAGTAATATCGAAAACTTCTGACAAACGCAATCTTTTATGCACGTGATGACCAAACTTGTCAACGTTCATTGTTTAATAAATGTATCCCTAAATGGTTTGATTACAACTGAATGTTAATATGAAGTTATCTGTATTATATTTGAATAAATCGTTAAGAATGCATGTAATACGTTATTTTTCATATTTTATTTGTTAATAATACCAGCTTCTTGCAACTCCTCTACGATAGATATTATTTCATTGTCTAATCCACTGTTTCCTGCATCACGAGAAGATATCAAAAGTTTTAGTCTTTCAACTAACTCATTAGGGTCATCCCAATACATATAATCAACATTTTTATTATATTTTTTTAAAATTGGTAACCCAGACCCTTGAGTAAGACTTTCGGTGCTTGTACATTGCTTAGATAACTTGAAAAGTGGTTTGATAATATTTAAGTACTTGCTTCCTTTATTACTTTTAATTGGTTTTTTAGGGTTGAAGTCACGCCTATGTGCATTTGTAATAGTTAAAATCTGTTTGTAACTGTTTAAGTCACTATTAGTGATTGTTTTTAAATCTGGTATTCTTTTAAATAATAATTCCATTAGACCTTCAGTTTTTTTGTAAGGCTTTCCAGAAACTAAAATTGTATTTTCTGTTTGGACAATTCGAGAATTACCTATCATCAGTTTACCACGTTCATTTCTAACACCAAATGGAATATCTTCCAATACTTTTACAGTTCCTTCTGAAGGTGGTGAACAATTATGTTGTGGACTTGAAATAGATTCAATTGTTTTGAATGAAGTGTCACTTGAAATGTTGGTTTCTTTATTATTTGTATCGCTCATACTTTCCGAATCATCTTCATAGATATCGTCTTCATAATCATCAAAGTTCTTAAGAGTTTTATCAACTTTTTCACACTGTTCATCGGAATCTATTTCATATTCACTTCCACCCTGAAGATCAAAATCAAATTCAGTTTTCATATATTTTGCTTTTTTCCCTGGGATTACGTCTTCATTGTAATTAGGTTTGATATTTTGTGTTGCATTTCTTGATACCATTTTATGTAGTGGATCCGTTAAAGGTTTGAACACAGATTTAAGGACTTTATCATTTTCAGTTTGAATATTACGCAACTGCCTAACTTTTTTCTTAACAACGCTTGCTGATTTAATTATCTCTTTTTTGATATTTACTTGCGAATCCATTTTTCACAATAAGCTTTACCAATGTTATAGACAACACTAAACACATATCAAAGTTTTTGTCGTTTATAAGAGTTTTAATCAAGAATGACAAAAGTATCAAACTTTTTTCTATAGCAACCTTTATTTTTTTCACAGTCTTTATTGATAACTATGAAATCATACGAAGTTTTCCAGATTTCCGAACACATATCACGAAATTGATTCCAATTCATATCTGTACTGACATGTTCATCATAAACATGTCGTAAATTAATGTCATCTTGTTTAAACAAAATTATAAGATTTGCATTATCTCTAATTAATTGTTTAGGTACTTTACTATATGTTTGATTCAAATAAAAGCAGTCTATACGCTTATGTCGCCCCATTGAGAAATAATCACGAATGTTATTTTGATTTTCACAAGCAACATCGTCGAAAATAATTACTGAATCAGGTTTTGCACGATGAGGGCTTATAACGTCACTATTATCGTTATATTTCATTAATTGTACTTCTGGAACCTCATTTAACACTTTTTCTAAAAATATATATTTTGGTTGGTAAAGCGTTTTGGAATATAAATATATATTTTTATAGCATAAACCATTTTCATGCAAAAGAAGTCCAACTATGAGGTTTGTTTTTCCACAGTTAGATGGTCCGCAAATCAAACATCGAATCGAATTAGGTAATAGTTTACCGTGACGTGATATGCCTAGATCAGATTCAGAACATATTTTTTCTAAATGTAGCTTTAGTGGCTGCTTTACAAATTTCATGATGTCTTGGTGAAAGAAGTTAATAATGCAATGAAATCTCTAATCGATATGACTCCATATTTATATTAATTTGAGAGACATTGACACACAAGACTACCGAAAGATAAAAGAAAGGTAACATTTTTATAATTTATTAATGAAATATTTATTGCCCGACAGTTGTTATAGGGTAAAACATTTTTCTACTAGAACAGAACGGTTTGTATATATTTGTAAGTTTATGCCTTCTTCTCTCGTAAAACGGAATGATGCTCTCCAAAATACCTTGTGCATAGAGCTAGAAGAAGGTTGGTCGGTATGAAATACGTTAATCTATTTACATTCACCCAAATTGAAAACTTTACGTAATCAATTCCAAAATGTTTATTGGGCATTCTAGCTCAATTGGAGCAGTGAAGATGCGCCAGCATCTGCGCTGCGGAAAGTGAGCCAGAATGCCCAATAAACACCTACTGTGGGTAATGTACTCGCCATTAACATTGATGCCATAGCCGTCCCAGTCCAGAAGCTTAACGACATCTTCCACAAATTTGTGAACAGTTTCGGAGATATGACATCTCCCTATCTCACACCTCTCTGCAGTTGGATCGGTTTAGAGTTCTGATCCTGGAGACGAACTGACATGGTGGCGTTATCGTACAAGCATTTTAGCACCTCGATATACCGATGATCAATACGGTATCTCTGTAGAGCCTGTATCACTGCCCATGTTGCCACCGAATCGAAGGCTTTCTCATAGTCCACAAATGCTAAGCAAAGGGGCCGATTATACTCATCTGACTTCTGTATAATCTGCCGACCGCATTGTTCGGGAGGCTGGAAGTCGTCGAACTTGCGAGCAAGACGGTTCGTAATTACTCTTGAAAACAGCTTATAAACATGGCTTAAAAGCGTGATGGGTCTGTAATTCTTAAGAAGCGTATTGTCACCTTTTTTGAAAAAAAGCACAACCACGCCTCTGTGCCATGTTTGTGGCGAAGTACCTTGGAGTATGACGGTGTTAAAGAGCTTCTGAAGGACTTTTAGTCCTGTTTTTCCACCCGCTTTCAGAACTCCATCATCGCCCGGTGCCTTATTGTTTTTAAGCTGTTTGACAGCCAAACTAATCTCGTTCAAACTTACGTCTGGAATGTCCTCGGTAAAGTGTCGAGACAGTCTAGCTCTAGGGTCTTTAGCTGGACTGCCAACTGGTTTCGATGTCGACGTGTATAACTGTCCATGGAATTTCTCGATCTCCTCCAAGACTTCTAGTCGAGACGAAAGAATGCTGCCGTCTTCCGTTTTCAGCCTTGCCAGACGACTTCGCCCACTAGCCAGATCTCTCGCGAACACTTTGGAACCTTTGTTCCGTTCTATTGCCTCCTCTATACGCAATGTATTAAAGTGGCGTTTGTCGCGTGCAAGTGATTTTGAGATCTGTCTAATTAGCCGCCGATATGACAATGCATCATCCGAAGATTGCAGCCTAAGGTTTCGTCTCTCGTCCACAAGTCTTAAAGTCCGGTCCGATAGTCTTTTTGTTCTATTTGTACGGTGGGTTTTAAAGAACTTGGACCCAACCGTATGGACAGTTTCCATAGCCATGTCGTTGGTATCGTCCACTGATGTGTCTTCCTTTAAGCATTCAAAGCGATTTATGAGTTGGAGCTGAAAGTTTTCTGGGTTTTGGATTTGGATGGTTGTGGGTCGGAGCGTGGACTTTATTAGTCGAGACATATCAAGCCCTATATTGAGGTTCAATATGCCTCTTACCATAAGGTCATCACCCCCGGTTTTACCGTGTGGATCACAGAGACTTCATTGAACACATGCTTTTACGTCGACATGATAAAGTCAATCTCATTCTTCGTGCAACTATCCGGACTCATCCAGGTCCACTTTCTGTGGGGGCGCTTCTTTAAAAAGGAATTCATCATAAAGAGGCCTTTCCTTTTCCATGAAGTTGGCCAGCATTTCCCCTTTGGAGTTCCGTTGTCCATATCCAAATTGCTCCACTCTCAGCTCATTAACACTTCGTTTGCCTAGTTTCGCGTTGAAGTCCCCCATCACGACGTTCTACTGTGTTTTGGAGGTGTGTATGGCTTTAGAAATGTCATCATTCATCTCTTCACTACGTCGTCTGGGTGTGTCGAAGTCGGCGCGTAAACCTGTATGACCTTCAGCGAATATCGTTTTGATATTCTGAGTATCAGGTACGCTACCCTGGTCGACACACTTTGATGATATTGTTGACGAGGGACTTGCGAACGATAAACCCGACACCACCTTGGGATAGCTGGTCACCCCCCCGGTAGTACAGCAAGTTACCTGAGTTGAGAACTATCGTGTCCTGTCCCTGTCTTCGGACCTCCGATAGCCCTTTAACGTCCCAGCGTAACTTGTTTGTAGCTTCTTCCAGTTCTACTATTTTCTCGTCGGCCCTCAGCGTACGTGCGTTGTAGGTTGCCGGGTTCAGTCGTCGGTGTTGGTAGCCGGATCTCTGCCGGGGATTCTTCGCATCCCCTGCCCCGCCGTTACCAAGGCCGCTACCGTGACTAGAAGGGCTGCCGGGGACTAGGGGCCGTTTGTTTTTTGTGCCGTTCATGTTGTAGGGGTTGCCATACTCGCCACGCCTCGACACAGGTTGGCGAGCGCAGAAGTGTTATAGGGGGTCACTGCTGCCCGACATCCTCGTTCGGATATTAGAAGGGAACAAGGAGTAGGGTTGGTTAATAATTTCCATTAAAAAAATTCATCACATATTTTTTTATTGGAAATTGGATAATGAGTGGGATGCATCGAAATCTATATATATAAAACAGACATACTACTGTTGGAAGGAAATGGGGAGAATTAGTAGAAGCTCAGGAGGCCGGGATCACGTACCCGTGTATTCGGAAATGAATACCCCTGACACGTATACTTATTGAGTCTGTATATCCATATATATTATTTACATATCTTCTATAAATATTAAACCATATATGCATATGTTAGTATGTATATTTGAAATTATATATTTATACTATCACCATATTTATTATACTAGATGCTAATATTTTGCAAACTAAGTCCGCCATTGTACACTTGTTTGTGCAGTAAGTTTAAATAAATAAATAAAAATTAAGTATTTGGTGGATGAGCGCGTCTGAAGCACTCCCGGAGTTATCGACTCAAAGCGCATGAATGAGTTCAACCTTAGCCCTGTCTGTGCGTCAAAATATTTATATACTCTCTTCACTATTTTCAAACTGTTGATATTTTGTTTTATTTATAAATATCGAATTATAAAAGTGATTTACTAGCGACATTTCTCGCTTTTTAAAGTTAGCTCTCCGATGTCCGTCAGTACATACTCGTAGAACTGATTCGACACAATGACTCATGTTTTGGCTCCACTTCCAATCTTTACAAAATTATTTACTCTGGAGACCTTGACCTTGACCTTAGATTTGACCTTGATTACCTTTCCCATCACCTTGACTTTAGATGCTGTTTTGACAGCTGTTCAAAACATCAAATAAAAGCCATGGCCCAAAATGTATGGACAGGTGTTACAAATTTTCGCCAGAATTAAAATGTAGCTAACATTTAGAGGACTTGTATAAGAAGTCTACATAAGAAAAAATCTTTGAACCGTAACCACACCACAGTATAGCGGGCTAAATAGTTGCTATAATTTTTTTTACAATAGTAGCTTTTGCTCGTAATTTGTATGCGTGTACTTTACTAATATACCCTATGTCTATCCTCGGATGGTAACCTATCTTTATTCTAAGTTTCATCAGAATCAGTTCAGTGATTTAGCCGTAACAACGTTGGAACGACAAACAGAATGGGAAGTGGGAATAGAAATAGTAAGTCATTAGTATTTTCACATTTTTTCGAGAGATAAAGAAAGCGAGGAAGGGAGGAAGAGAGGAGAGAGAGATACATGAGAGTTAAAAATATTTATGACACATTGATAAGAATGATATTTTTTCAGGCGTTATTTAAAAAGATTTTGATTAAACTTGGCAAAGAGATTAACTAGCATTCGAGGATAGACATAGGGTATATAAATAAGTGAACGCGAAAGAAGTTACTATTGAGCCCGTTACACTGTGGTATGGTTAGGAGTTAGAGACTTCATTTTTTCTTATATAGACTTCTTATATAATTCTCTAATTATGACATAAATTTTATTTCTGGCTAGGAAAAAAAATTGCTGCCAAAAGGTTCATTGGATTTTAACAAACACAATGACATATTGTACGTTTTCCAACAGGAGACTCCGTGTCAGACTGCGACTCTATTGGTACTGAATGGCCACGCCGCCCAGTGCACGTCGCGGGCCTCAGTCAAGTGGGTCTCTCGGCACAGACCAGGCGCTCTGATAGGTAAGTCTATTATAAGTAAACCTGCTGCCAATAATACCTTGATGATTGGGCACTAGGTTATTAATACACCGTGACAAGTGAAACTACTGCCATTGTTAGATCGGGACAAGAGAGCCTAGTGCAAAATTTTTGAAAAAATTATGTTCAATCAGATGCTGAAACATTTTAACTTAAATGGATTACTTCATCCTCAACAGTTTGGTTTTACAAAAGAGCGTTCCACAACTGACGCAGGTGTTGCCCTTATACAGCATATATTTGCTGTTTGGGAACAGTCACAAAATGCTATTGGTATCTTCTGTGATCTATCAAAGGCATTTGACTGCGTGCAACATGAAACTCTTATACGGAAACTGAGTCATTATGGTATTGCAGATTTGGCTCTTGAGCTTATCTTATATTTGAGTAGTAGAATGCAGAAGGTTCAAATCAATGAAGTAAAATCCAATGGCTCTGACGTAAAATTAGGAGTTCCTCAAGGTTCTATTTTAGGTCCTTTTCTATTTTTAATTTACATAAATGACTTGCCTTTCTTTGTGGAGAAGCTGTGCAAGATTGTACTATTTGCTGATGACACATCTCTTTTATTTAAAGTTGACAGAAATTAAACTAATTTTGACGACGTAAGTAGTGCGCTTTCTCAGGTTCTTCAGTGGTTTACGGCAAATAATTTACTTCTTAATGCGAAAAAGACTAAGTGCTTAAAATTTATGATGCCAAATGTCAGAAACATAACTACAAAATTATCCCTAAACGGAGAAGAAATAGAACTATTAGACTCAACAGTGTTTCTACGTATTACATTAGACAATAGGCTGTAGTGGAACCCTCACATTTCAGTTCTTGCAGGAAAACTCAGTTCAGCTGCCTATGCAGTTAGGAAAGTTAGGCAGCTTACAGATGTTGACACTGCTCGCTTGGTCTACTTTAGCTATTTCCATTCCGTCATGTCTTATGGCATTTTGCTTTGGGGTAAGGCAGCTGATATTGATACAGTCTTTATTTTGCAAAAGAGAGCAGTACGGTCAATTTATAAATTAGGACCTCGAATTTCTCTTAGAGAACTATTTAGGGAAATTGATATTTTAACTGTTCCTTGTCAATATATCTTCGCTTGTATAATGTATGTACGCCAAAATTGTCACTTATTTGCTAAAAATAGTGACCTCCACAGTGTTAATACAAGGAATAAGGATAAATTGGTATTTCCAAAATGTCGTCTTCAGAAGGTACATAGCTCTTTCGCAATACAAAGTATATTTTTCTACAATAAAATTCCAGAACATGTGGTTAATTTACCCTCAAATAAATTTAAAATATATGTCAAAGATAGTTTAATGAAAAAAAGCTATTACTAAGTTGATGAATACATAAATGATAAAAATGCTTGGAAAAAATAGAACTTAATTGATTTGTATTGGGGCGTTCGAAATATTTTTTTAAAATTAAAACATTGTTTATTATGTTATTACCTAGTGTAAGGCTATATTGTATTTTTATATGATGTATAAAAGATTAACTAGTGAGTTTATTTGCTTCTCGGTAGTAAAGCATTACGAACCTTCCAATCTTCTCCTCTTATATTTTGTTCCTTTACTACACACATTGTAACTAGTACAATCGAAGTTTTATTGGAGTTGCTTGAGTGTGTCATGCTCTCTGAAAGTGTTTCTGCGGTGGTGGCGTGTGCGTCGGGTCGTTACGTTCCCTAAAACATGGTTGAGCGAAGCGATGGCTGATTCATGTGTCATACTCGTGAACAGGTGCCGCCTGTGGAGGCTGGTCTGCTCTTGCAAACTTCTTTTTTGTTTTGTTTATTAATACTGTAAGACATTGATTATTTCTAACTGTCTTTTGTTTATATTAGATACTTTTTTATGTTGTGCTTGTGCTTTATATTTCATGTTTTTTTATGTTTGTAATGGAAAGTGTCCTTTTATGATAGGGAGGGCATTTTCCAATATTTGAATTGGACGCTGTAAGAGAAAGGGAGAAAAGAAATGCCCTTGCTGAGTTT
Organism: Apoda limacodes; assembly: GCA_946406115.1. NCBI lineage: Eukaryota > Metazoa > Arthropoda > Insecta > Lepidoptera > Limacodidae > Apoda > Apoda limacodes. The sequence goes on from OX291555.1 coordinate 778,207, forward strand.
CTTGCCGGTTCTTCTCAGTACAAGGTCTCCCGCCCTGTAGACTTACGAACCGATGGCGTAGTGACATTCATAAGTGCTCAATTATTGTAGCCTAAACTGAATAAATTATATTGAATTTGAATTATAAGCCATCCACAGGTGAGCCAAATGCCATTGTTAGACCGTAACAAGTGAGCCTAGTGCTATTATTAGACATCGCCAGGTGCGCTAAATGTCATTGTTAGACCGTGACAAGTGAGCCTGGTGCCATAGTTAGACATCGCCAGGTGAGAACAATGCGATTGTTAGACCGTGAAAACTGAGCCTGGTGCCATTATTAGACATCGCCAGGTGAGCTAAATGTCATTGTTAGACCGTAACAAGTGAGCCTAGTGCTATTATTAGACATTCACAGGTGAGCTAAATGTCATTGTTAGACCGTAACAAGTGAGCCTAGTGCTATTATTAGACATCGACAGGTGAGCTAAATGTCATTGTTAGACCATGACAAGTGATCCTAGTGCTGTTATTAGACATTCACAGGTGAGCTAAATGTCATTGTTAGACCGTAACAAGTGAGCCTAGTGCTATTATTAGACATCGACAGGTGAGCTAAATGTCATTATTAGACCATGACAAGTGAGCCTAGTGCTGTTATTAGACATCCACAGTTGAGCTAAATGTCATTGTTAGACCGTGAAAACTGAGCCTGGTGCCATTATTAAACATCGCCAGGTGAGCTAAATGACATTGTGAGACCCTGACAAATTAGCCTAGTGCTATTATTAGACATCGACACGTGAACTGAAGCCATTGTTAGACCGTGACAAGTGAGCCTGGTGCCATTGTTAGACATCGCCAGGTGAGACAAATGCCATTGTTAGACCGTGACAAGTGAGCCTGGTGCCGTCGTTAGACATCGCCAGGTTAGCCAAATGCCATTGTTAGACCGTGACAAATTAGCCTAGTGCTATTATTAGACATCGACTCGTGAACTGAAGCCATTGTTAGACCGTGACAAGTGAGCCTGGTGCCATTGTTAGACATCGCCAGGTGAGACAAATGCCATTGTTAGACCGTGAAAACTGAGCCTGGTGCCATTATTAGATATCGCCAGGTGCGCTAAATGTCATTGTTAGACCGTGACAAGTGAGCCTGGTGCCATTGTTAGACATCGCCAGGTGAGAGAAATGCGATTGTTAGACCGTGAAAACTGAGCCTGGTGCCATTATTAGACATCGCCAGGTGAGCCAAATGCCAGTGTTAGACCGTGACAAGTGAGCCTGGTGCCATCGTTAGACATCGCCAGGTTAGCCAAATGCCATTGTTAGACCGTGACAAGTGAGCCTGGTGCCATTATTAAACATCGCCAGGTGAGCCAAATGTCATTGTTAGACCGTGAAAACTGAGCCTGGTGCCATTATTTGACATCGCCAGGTGAGCCAAATGCCATTGTTAGTCCGTGACAAGTGAGCCTGGTGCCATCGTTAGACATCGCCAGGTTAGCCAAATGCCATTCTTAGACCATGACAAGTGAGCCTGGTGCCATTAAAGTCAAAGTCAAAGTCAAAATGGTTTATTTAAATAAGGATTTTACAATCACTTTTGAATCGTCAAAGTTATAAAATATAATTTTTTGAACCCTCCCGCCGGTGCACAATGTTGTTGATTTCTACCGAGAAGAATCCGGCAACAAAATCGATAGTTACTCTTTTAAAAACACTGACAATAATACAAATAAACTAAAAATACAATTAATGTTTTAAATAAAAAAAAATTTAGCCATACAATTTTATGTTATTTCCATTTTAATTTGGTTTACCTATGCATCCTGTAATTGAGCATCATCAGTCCCAAGGATTTTTATCATTTACATAGTCTGAAATATTGTAGTATGCCTTTTTACAAAGTACCTGCTTGATAAAAGATTTAAATTTACTTATTGATAGATTTTGAATTTTATTGGGAACTTTGTTGTAAAAGTGTATACATTGCCCCATAAAAGAGTTACTTATTTTGTGTAGACGTGTATCATGCACCAACAGCTTATTTTTACTTCTAGTATTTACTTTGTGAACGTCACTTTTGTTGCTGAAACTATTAATATTTTTATGTACATATAAAAGATTTTCATATATGTACTGCGACACTAAAGTTAAAATTTTTACTTCCCTAAACCTATCCCTCAGAGATATCCTAGATCCTAATTCATAAATAGCACGAATTGCCCTTTTTTTGTAACAAAAATGTAGTATTTACATCAGCAGCGCTACCTCACAATAGGATACCATATGTCATTAAACTATGGAAATAGCTAAAATATACTATTTTTGCAGTGTCGACATCGGTCAATTGTCTTATTTTCTTGATCGCGTACACAGCAGAGCTAAGTTTTTTGGCTAGGTCAGAATATGAGATGCCAAGAAAGACTGTTGAATTAACAAGTTCTAATTGCTCGCTATTAATATTAATACATGTCTGTCTCTGACTAACATTTGGTAATGTAAATTTTACACATTTTGTTTTTTTTTCATTAAGTAACAAATTATTAGCGTTAAACCAATTTACAATTTTAGAAAGGGCATTATTTAATTCATTATAATATGACTGTCGTCTCTTAACTATAAAAAGCAAAGAGGTTTCATCAGCAAATGTCATGGTTTTTTACATGATATGGGAGATCATTAATGTAAATAAGAAATAGAAAAGGACCTAAAATTGAGCCCTGAGGGACTCCCATACTGACTGCTGATCCCGGAGATCTTTCACCGTTGACATCTATTTTCTGTACTCTCCTACTCATATAGGATGTCAAAAGGTCGAGAGCTTTGCCTCTAATACCAAAGTGATGTAGCTTCCTGATGATATTTTCATGTTGAACACAGTCAAATGCCTTAGATAAATCACAAAACACTCCAAGGGCGTCATGCGAATCCTCCCAGGCGTTATATAAATTTTGTTAATAGTGCCACTCCTGCATCGGTTGTGGAACGGCCTTTCATAAAGCCAAACTGTTTACTACTAAGTAGCTCATTAATACAGAAATGGCTAAACATTTGACAAAGTATGATTTTTTCAAAAACTTTACTGAGTATAGGTAGTATTGAAATAGGCCGAAAATTATTAGGATCTGTTGAACTACCTGATTTAAAAAGAGGTATAACTTTGCTAAGTTTCATCTCATCAGGAAACACACCACTATCAACCCAACTATTAAAAATTATGGCTAAGGGTTGTGCTATAACATGAATTATTGAATTTATAGTTTTTACAGAAAGTCCCCAAAGATCTGTGGTGTTTTTAATTTCTAATGTTTTTAATGTATTAATGATATCCGTAGGACAATGTTTTTAAATACAAAGGGAACGTTACATTCAGGAACACTAGTTTTTAATAATTTTTCTGCTAAGATTGGACTTGAGTTTAGATGTTCAGTTGTTTTGAATGGAATATTCCTAAAAAACTGTTCAAAGGCAACTGCTACCTCAGAATTTGTTTTTACCAGTTTCATTATTTATTATGTTCCATGTAGTTTTTATTTTATTTGTTGAATTTTTTACTTTATGTCTGAGGTGAATTGCTTTTGCAACAAGACAGACCTTTTTAAAGGTTTTTGAGTATTTTTTTAAATATTCCCATTATCGCCAGGTGAGACAAATGCCATTGTTAGATCGTGAAAACTGAGCCTGGTGCCATTATTAGACATCGCCAGGTGAGCTCAATGCCATTGTTAGACCGTGACAAGTGAGCCTAGTGCTATTATTAGACATCGACAGGTGAGCTGAATGCCATTGTTAGACCGCGACAAGTGAGCCTGGTGCCATTGTTAGACATCGACACGTGAGCTAAATGACATTGTGAGACCCTGACAAATAAGCCTAGTGCTATTATTAGACATCGTCACGTGAACTGAATGCTATTGTTAGACCGTGACAAGTGAGCCTGGTGCCATTGTTAGACATCGCCAGGTGAGACAAATGCCATTGTTAGACCATGAAAACTGACCTGGTGCCATTATTAGACATCGACACGTGAGCTAAATGACATTGTGAGACCTTGACAAATTAGCCTAGTGCTATTATTAGACATCGACACGTGAACTGAAGCCATTGTTAGACCGTGACAAGTGAGCCTGGTGCCATTGTTAGACATCGCCAGGTGAGACAAATGCCATTGTTAGACCGTGAAAACTGAGCCTGGTGCCATTATTAGATATCGCCAGGTGCGCTAAATGTCATTGTTAGACCGTGACAAGTGAGCCTGGTGCCATTGTTAGACATCGCCAGGTGAGAGAAATGCGATTGTTAGACCGTGAAAACTGAGCCTGGTGCCATTATTAGACATCGCCAGGTGAGCCAAATGCCATTGTTAGACCGTGACAAGTGAGCCTGGTATCATCGTTAGACATCGCCAGGTTAGCCAAATGCCATTGTTAGACCGTGACAAGTGAGCCTGGTGCCATTGTTAGATATCGCCAGGTTAGCCAAATGCCATTAATGTATCCTCACACATTCAGCAGGGCCCTGTCGCTATTAGTAGTTACTGGTGGATTGTCATCCTCTGAAAGAGCACTAGACACTCACGAGGCTCGTCGTTTGCGTCTCGATGATGTTGCATGTTGTTACAGATACTTCTGGAACGCGCTTACCGTGGCCGTGGTGTACGCGCTGCCGGTCGTGCAGCTACTCTACACGTACCAGAGTGTGAGTGTGTCTGTCGTGTTCGTGTGCGCGTGCGCGCGTATGTGTGTGTGTCAAAGTAAAGCGCACTTTTGTAGTTTTGAACGATTCGAAAGTGCTCTCTATACATTTTTGGACTTCCTTTAAATGGAGCATATTACATTTTGTTTGCCTTTTACTATAAAACTACACTCGTCTAAATATATACCATTGCAACTCTTAACAGGTACCTCGCTAAATACATTAAAGTAATACAGACCGCTGTAGAGAATACGATTCGCGGCGCCTCGCAGCGTGCTTCATACAAACGAATTTTTCATTTATTTTTGACATTTACTGATCAAACACTGAAATTTTGGATACATAATCTGAAGCCGAATATCTAATCTACGCCTATTTTTTACCAAAATCTTGAAAAATGATTTACTAACTCAAAAACTAAACTAAGAACATTTGTAAGAAAAACTAGAATCTGCTGTAACTATTTACGTATTCAATTTAATAGAAAAGTGGCACATTGCAGAACTAGATATTTATTCCTAAAACATGTCTTCAAAATTTTGTAATGTTTGTAATGTAAGTATTAAAAATAAGTGGAAAATTCTTTTGTATTAAGCACGCTGCGAGGCGCTGTGAATCGTATTCTCTTAAGGGAATATAAGCATCGATCGTCGAGACGCTCTCTCATCAACACATGACGTAACACGTCCTAAAATTGAGCCCTGAGGGACTCCGCGGGTGACTGTTTGAAGAGAAGAAACTCGTTTTGTACCATCTTCAGTTGTTAGTACTACAGCCTGTGACCTTTCTCTAAGATAGTTATCAAACCAAGACAGTGCTAAAGAGTCAAAGCTATAATATGACAGTTTTGACAGACCAAGGGAAATATTAATTGAATCAAAAGCATGTGAAAAATCAAGAAGTACTAAAATAGTGCCCTTTTTCCAATCTCTAGCACTAAGTATGTTGTCTACTACATCAATTAAGGCCGTAAAAGTACTGTGATTTTTCTTAAATCCTGACTGCACCTTAGGAAGTATGTTCTGTTTTTCTAAATAATTAGAAACTTCTATGCACACAGCTTTTTTTAAGATCTTCGATATGCAAGTCAAAATGTTATTGACCGGAGATCATTTTCACATGTGGAATTGGGTTTTTTTGGGTATGGGAGTGACTAATGCAATTCTCCTTAGATCTGGGTAAACTGCACTAGTTAGGGACGTATTGATTATTTTGGTAATTACACTCAAAGTCTGTGAAATGGTCATTATTAACATTTGCAAGCAGATGTTGTCAATGCCTTGGGCATTAGAGTGAAGATTTTTTATTAGTCACCATCAATTCCTGTTAAGGTCTTAAACTAAATGTGGCCGAATTAAATCTGTCAAATTCAGAATAAGACACTGTAGATATATCTACGTTAATGTTGCCTGATATATTTAAAAAATGATTATTTATTATATCTGGATTGTCAAAAAGGCTAAGTAAATTAGAATTCTTGCTTTTGCTATTTTTAAATACATTATTTTTCAGATTTTTCAGACATTTTGAGTCATTTAATTTAATTTAGCATTTATATGGTATTGTAAGTAAGCTTCTTTTCTTTCATGCACTGCTTTCATCTCTTTATTAAAAAGTTTGTGAGACTCAGAATGAGTTGACTTATAGCGGTTGTAGCTTTTGTTACGAATCTTAATCATGTCCTTGATGGTTTCGGTTATCCAAGGATAAGAATGCTCTCGAATGACTACAGTCTTTTCTGGTGCGTGCACATCAAACAACCACAATATGTAGTTAGTAAAACTTAATACCATTTCATTTAAATCCTCTAGCTGTTCTATATATTTCCAGTTGATTGTGTTCAGATCTTTGTCGGAATTGTCTGGGTCTATATGATGTCCTTGTTTTTTTTAAATGAAGTTCAATAGACGCTATGGAGTGATTCCCTAACTCAGGTATATGCAAGACAGTAGAGCACCTCACTGAGGCATTAGGAAGGATTGTAAATATGTAACCTTTTAGTTTTGGTTGTCTTAAATTTTTAAGACGTTTATATTAAAGTCGCCAGTAAGTATAATATAGTCAGCTCATGACAAGGATAATACTGACATTGAGATAGCATCCAAAAAAACGTTGACATCCATCCAAGGAGGGCGGTACGCTGTACCTATAGTAATTTTAAATGTATTGACCTTAATGCTAATCCACATCTGTTCAACGCTTGTAGTAACTGGATGTGTGCACGTACGTGCATAGATGCCTTTCCGTAGGTAGAACCTACTCCTCCCCGGCCACCTCGTACATTCCATGGACGGGGAATACAGCGTAGTCTGTATCCAGGCAAGTTAGGAGCTCGGCTGTCCTCTCCTTCTCTTATCCAAGTATCATAAATTGCAATAATATCAAGAGCTAAATTTTCCATATTTACAATGAACTCCTCATGACTAGTGCTTAGGGAGCCAGCGTTGAAAAATCCAACTTTTACTTTTTTTCAACTCTTTAACAAGATATATTGTTTTAAGCATATTGAATTATGTAATTACTGTGTAGGTGCACAAGCCACACTATATAGAATTTCTCTTATGTAATATAAGATCATAATATAACATAGCCTGTATTTCTTTTTAAAATGTGTAATAAACTGTGTGTATATATGTATATATTTAAGAAAAGCATGGTAGAGTAAGCACTGATCACAAGTTGATATTATTAAAATCACACTACAATTAAGCCAATTTGATGTAAGCATGTGTTGTTTGCTAGTTTTGTTAGTATAAAATAATTTGTATATATATTTAAAATTTGTTTTGTGATTTGTGTGTACAGTGTTATATTTAAAAAAAATATGACACAGAGGTATTTTTAAAATGACGCTTCACTTTAAAACAAGCATTTGTTGGCTGCTATTTTGAGAACCAGACATCAAAAAAGCATTTAACCATAGGACGAGTAAATAATTTGCATACTGTAAATGAGAATATTTTATCATATACATAGTAGCAAATAGCAGATTATTTACTAAGAGAAACATTTTGACAAATGAATACATAAAAACAATATAAGTGAAGCGTACAACAATAGCTTTATAAAGATTATTATTAACTTTGGGTTCCAGTAGATTGTTGACTAAAAACACGTATAAAGTCAGCATCTGTTCGAATACGATAGGAGGACTTTCCTTGCTCTTGACGTGCTAAAATTCGCCCGTATTTAGTCCATAAAAACCTCCAGTTTTTTTCACGCGCCGCTTCTCTGATTTTGTGGAAAAGCTGTCGATTAAATCTTGTTAACCGCTCGTTGACGTAAAATCTTTTTGGTTCCCCCTGCAGTCCCATTTCAGTCGTGGAGATACCTCGGCGAGTGCGAGCATTGCGCAGAAACTCATCGCGAAGTGCGCGGCGTGTTAGCCGCAGAACTACCGTCCGTGGTCGCGGTCGACCCACGCTGCCTTCGGTTCCTTCAGATTGCTTATGTGGTCCAACTCTTATAGCACAGACAATATCCCTATCATCCAGGTCAAGGCCAAGTTTATTAGCAACCAATTTAACAAGATGAGCCGTATTTTCGCCCTTTTTTTCTAGTAAGTTTGTTATTTCCACATCATTTAACAGAAGTTCTTGATCTCGGTTGTTAAGTTCTGCTAGTAATCTAGAGACAGTTGCTGCGAGTTCTGAGTTTTCATGGTACAATTATTGTTTGTGGAGCTGCTTGTCTCAATCCTAGCTATACGCGTTTCGAAAACAGTAAGACGGTCCTCACATGCAGTGCCGCTGGCTCTTACCCTGGATACCTCACCTCGAAAATCACCAATTTCTTCCCTTAGTAATTTCATCTGTAGGGCTTAGTCTGATTGTGCAGCCTCTGCAGTGCGCTCGATACTAATAAAGGTTGTGGCCAAAGAACTATCATCTGCTACCTCGATACACGACTTAGTGCTTACACCTTTAACTGGTGTATCAGCATTGTTGTCCCTTGGTAGCTTGGAGGAACAACTGGGGCATATCCATGAGCTAAGTATGCGCCCTGTAGCGGGCAAAGCAACACATACTCGCTCATATACCTGGTAACATTTCCTACACTTAGCGCCCTCTGTCGCTGCTACAAATTTACCACAAGCTCCGCATTTGACAATCTTGTGATTCGGATCTAAACCTTTCAAGCAGACTTCGTAGTTGAACAAATGCCCACTAGATGACTCTAATTTAAAAAATAAATAGGTTGTGGTCCAAGTCTTATCTAAGTCTTATGTAAGTTATTTTATATCACTGGGAATGTTATAAAGATAGCTAAATTTGCACTTTACACTGTGCTGTGGTGTCCTTGTTCATGACTTTCAGTTTTAAAAAGTTGTTTAATTTATTTTTAAATATACAAAACGTAAGTACAACAGTGTACTGTCACACAGATCCTACGACCAACGACCGACGAAAGAGACTATAGTACTGTAGACCACTTAAATACGCTACGGCAGATTATACAAAAGTCAGAAGAGTATAATCGGCCCCTTTGCTTAGCGTTTGTAGACTATGAGAAAGCCTTTGATTCGGTGGAAACATGGGCAGTGCTACAGGCTCTACAGAGATGCCGTATTGATCATCGGTATGTCGAGGTGCTAAAATGCTTGTACGATAACGCCACTATGTCAGTCCGTCTCCAGGATCAGAACTAGAAACCGATCCAACTGCAGAGAGGTGTGAGACAGGGAGATGTCATATCTCCGAAACTGTTCACAAATACGTTGGAAGATGTGTTTAAGCTTCTGGACTGGGACGGTTTTAGCATCAATGTTAATGGCGAGTACATTACCCACCTTCGGTTTGCCGACGATATTGTGGTCATGGCAGAATCGATGGAGGACCTTAGCACAATGCTCGAAAGCCTTAGTAGAGCTTCCCAACGAGTGGGCCTCAAGATGAACATGGACAAGACAAAAATCATGTCGAATGGCCATGTAACATGTTGACGAAAACGTATACCTGGGACAAACTGTTCGATTAGGTAGGTCCAATTTCGAGAAAGAGGTTAATCGCCGAATCAAATTCGGTTGGGCAGCGTTCGGAAAACTGCGTACTATTTTCTCGTTCCAAATACCAAAGTGCTTGAAGACAATCAGTGTGCTGCCAGTGATGACTTACGGCACTGAGACGTGGCCGCTAACTATGGGCCTTATACGAAAGCTCAAGATCGCTCAGCGGGCGATGGAAAGAGCTATGCTCGGAGTTTCCCTACGTGATCGAATCAGGAATGAGGAAATCCGTAGGAGAACTAAAGTCGCCGACATAGCTCACCGAATCGCAAAGCTGAAGTGGCAATGGGCAGGGCACATAGCTCGAAAAACCGATGGCCGATGGGGAAAGAAGGTTCTCGAGTGGCTGCCACAAACCGGAAAGCACTGGACGGCCCCCCGCTAGATGGACATATGACCTTGTAAAGGTAGCGGGGAGCCGTTGGTTACAGGCGGCACAGAGTCGCACGCTGTGGAGAAAGTTAGCTGAGGCCTATGTCCAGCAGTGGACGTCAATGTGCTGATATGAAGGATCGGCCCAAAGAAACCAGAGTTAGGTAAAAAATTACTCAAATTGTATTATTTTAGACGACCTTATTTCTAATGTACGCGTTCTTTAAATTTCTGAATAGCAGAGGCCCACCGTGCACGAGATAAACAAAACTTTATACCATTGAACTATAGTTCCGCATTATATTGTAAGGAAACTTTATTACTTAGTAAAGAAAACTTTGGATTTGATTCTCAGACATTTATTGGTGATGTATGCACTTGAATTTGTCCATCTTACATTATGATTAATTTAAACAGTGTACGAACCTTATTTTATATGACACTTGGTACTGGTATTGTTGAACACTTTCAGCAATGCGCTATTATCACGTTATTAGAAGTACGTCGTTCGTTCTATCCGGTTGTCGTGTGACTGACTGTAATCCTCTTGTGTCGCCACCGCTATACCTACACCTACAATCTACAAACAATCTATTGGTATGTCTATGGAAGGGATTTGTAAGTGTAAAGTAAGTGATGCCGGACGACAATACAAAAGTACAAAGTTAATAATGCATTAAGCTAAGTATTTGTTTAGTTTTATTTAATGTTCTCTTATTAATCCTAAAATATACTTAAATTAAGAGACAATTACCTCAAAATAGTTGCTGCATTAGTATGTTTCCTAACAATATATAATATTATATATACTGGAATGTGTGAGCCCCTCTCACCTCCCACGCGTGACAAAGCGCCCGTACCGCCCACTCAAATTGATGACGAAGACAATCAAAACTGGAATATCGTAAAACCAAAAAAATTGCGGCGTAAAAAAAGTATAATGGGAACTGGCCTATAGCGGGATTACGATCTGTGGAGAGACTGCAATACCTCCATGCCAGTGGTTTTGACGTGGATACCTCCGTAACGGAGGTTGAGGACGCTCTAAACGAAACGCTAACCACTAGTAAAATAACAGCCGAAAAACTAGTTACGAAGTAAAAAAAACCCGACTTCGCCTCTTTTAAAATTGGATTACCGTTAACGGCTGTTGAACACTACTTGGACCCAAAACTAGGGCCTGCTGGTCTTTCTTTTAATAAGTGGTTTTTTCGAAGGTCCAGAATGTCCAATTAATTAATAAATTATTTGCCATCAAAATATCAGAAAACTGAAAAATAAAACTGAAGCATTTGAAGTCCTGCTACTTAACAACATCACTTGTGACGTGTTGGCTATTACCGAACATCGGATGAGTCAGCTGGAGGTAATATCAGCGAACCTTCCTAAGTATGCGCTAGCATCCAGCTGGTGCCGCAAGAGGACGCGACAACGCACCGCGGGCGGTGGTTCTGCCATCTACTGTAGGACACATCTGGACTACTCAGAGAGAAAGGACGTCGTGGAAATGTCTCAGAATCACCTGTGTAAAATATGAGCTGTAGAATTGAGTGAGTTATCTATAATAATTAAAGTGTGTACTTACAGACCTCCTCAGTCCAAGATATCTGATTTTATGGAAATATTTAAAAGAATACTGACATATGTAATGGACTTCAAGTATTTATTTTTTTGCGGTGTCATGAATATTTATATAATAGATCGGAATTCTGACACTACTAGTCTGTTTGACCTTTTTAATTTGCACAATATGACATCTTTGAAAAATTTTCCGACTAGGTGGACAATGTAGTTGTTGGTTACTAGAACTAGGCCGTACGTATGCTCTAAGGAACATTGCAAGGACTTACCCAATTTTGGCGTTAGATTTTATGTTCACGGTTTGTGTTATATGTGGTGTAGTGTCTATAAATATGTCTGTTTGTGTGGTTGTAATTAGTTTCACTCAAACCGTATAAAATATAAAATTAGATCGAAAAACAACAGCGGCGACCTTTCAACAGATTATATGTGACTGACGTGACGTCGCGCACAGAGTAAGCAAAGAATAAATGCCTAGCTGGACCGATCCGAATACCAACTAGATGATTAATTCTTTCGCGAACAAACCCCCGCCCCAGCCAGACCGTGTCTGGATGAGGATAAACCGAGCCAGAGCCATCAATCTACTGGCAATCGAGAAAGCGTCGCGACGGCACGCTTTAGGACTGAATCCCCTACCAAGACCTCTGCGACCCGCGGGATACCGTCCGAACCGGGGAATAATTGTAAGATGCGACCTAAACGCCATTGCAAGGGCGGTAAATATGAGTCCTTTAAGAGGACGAGGTCTCTGACGCGCGGGGGGTTAGTTTTATCTGTCCACCGAACCCGTTGCTGTAACAAATGTAAACATTTCGAAGACCACCGACGGTGAAACAATTGCGTAATTTGTTGAAGCAACTGAAAACGCGATAACCTTTTAAGTGACACATCGATTAAGGGGTATTCAAGCAAGGAGGTTAAGGGATCATCGATCAAGAAATGGCCTATAGTTAGCGCTTCTAGGTCATTAGGATCCGACGAGATCGCACAAAGCGGTCGTGAGTTCAGTACCGCTTCGACATTGCAAAATACCGTTTGTAATTCCTCAAACGCCGGAGGTGAGTTTTGGCGTGTCAAGGTTGCTGCTTCGAAAATACCGCCCCACGAAGGATAGCCGGGAGGATCAAAAATCCAAGTCACGCCCCGTTTGGACAACTCCGGATCAATAAACGTGTGATTGTCCGACAAAATCCGAAGGACTTCCTTCAGATAGCGATCTGCACCCTTGAAATGCGTGCCACAGTCCGAGCGAATTAAATGATGGAGACCACGCCGACTGACAAACCGCGACAGACATGCGACAAAGGCCTCGGTGGACAGGGCTGAAACGAGGTCCAGATGCACACTCTTGGAAAACAAACAGACGAAGACGCATAAATAGCCTTAACCTGTCTGGCATTGCGAACACTTGACGTCTTCACCAAAAACGGACCCGCGAAATCCAACCCAACCTTAGCGAAAGGTCGAGCGGGCCAGACACGATCGGACGGCAAGTCACCCATTTCTGGCTGGGTCAAGGTTCCCTTTAGCCTATAACAAGGGATGCATTTAAAAATGACGCTCCGAGCTGCTCGTCTGGCGAACAAAATCAAAAAATCTTGCTGAAGACAAACCAGCAATGCGTTGAGACCGGCATTACAGTTCCTAACATGGCGGTCCCTGATCAGCAACTCAACAAAATGACCGCTCTTGAGCAACAAGAGAGGATGCCGAGCCTCATAGGGCAATTCTGAGTTGCGAAGCCTTCCACCGACTCGCAAAAAAATCCGACTCGTCGAGGAACATATTGAGACGAGCAAGACTTCCCCGCGTTCTCCGTTCTCTGAACGGCATCCTGACGCTCTTCAGGAGACAAGACTGAAGACGGCCTTGGCTGTGACCTGTTCCGTAACTTATGGAGAAACCTCTTAATCCAACTGGTGACACCAACGAGCTTGTTGAGAGAACTGAACCGATTAAGCAAAAAGTTCGGTGAAGTGTCCGCAGTCTGCTCAACAGCAAAGACCTTTAACCCCGGCAGAGGGTCAAGAAACTCCACAACTGTATGAGGCCAAGTGTCTTCAGGAGAGGCCAGCCAGTCAGGACCCAACCAGAGCGGGTGGTTCATGATTTGCGAGGCAATCAGGCCCCGCGAAGCACAATCCGAGGGATTCAAGGACCCTAGCACGTGACGCCAATCCAGAGACACCGCAGACGACTGGATTAGGGAGACAAGATTGGCCACGAATATATATATCATATATCTTAGTGGTCGTTCTCAACTTGTCGAACTGAAAGATAATGAAGGAAAAATAAATAGATCCGAAACAAGCCCTGTAACCAAAGGTGTACCTCAAGGTTCAATTTTAGGACCAATACTGTTCGTTTTGTATACTGCAGATGTAATTAATTCTCTTAGCTATTGTAAGTTCCATATGTATGCTGATGACATACAACTTTATATTTCATTTGATCCTAATTCAACATATTCCGCTATTTTTAAATTAAATGATGATCTAGGACGCATAGTACAATGGTCTGAGTCCAACATGTTAACTTTGAATCCTGAAAAATCCAAATATATGGTACTAGGATCAAAACATCAAATAGATCGCATTATTGGACATAACTTTGTAGTAAACATTAGAGGAACACCTCTGCAGCGGGTAGCGAAGGCTTGTAATTTAGGTCTTTCTATGGATGATAGTCTTCGATTCGAAAAACACGTGCTGGAAGTGGTCAGAAATGCATTTTACAGGTTTTGTACCAAGTACGTAATTATCTTAGCACTGAGCTACGAATAATGCTCTGTGACTCTCTGGTGCTATCCAGGCTGAACTATGGTGACGCTGTTTACGGGCCTCGGTTGTTGGCGCGCACAGAGCGAATACTACAAAGAGTACAGAACGCTTGCGCTCGATACTGCTTTAACATTCTCCCGCGCGCCCATACCACTCCCTATCTGAACACCGCAAACATATTAAAAATGTCTTTCCGTAGACAAGCGCATCTCGCAACCCTTGTGTTCGGAGTTGTTAAATTTCAACAACCTTCCTACATGTATGAAAAGCTGAAATGGTGTAGGGATTATAATTCATACAATACCAGAGCTTCCAATTACTTGATGAAAACTCAAAAACATAGAACTGCTTCCTTTCAAGGAAGCTTCCGATTTGCGGCTACCAAATGCTGGAACAGTCTACCCCCCCCTATTCGGAACTGCTGTACATTAAAACTTTCAAAATTCAATATAGAAAATATTTAACACTAAAACAAAAACAAACTTTTACCGGTAGCCCTTCACTAAATATGATTCTATAATTTAAACAACATTCTTCTCATTTCAACATTTATCCAGGTATGTAGTTTGAAGTGAAATTAATTGCCTTTTAATTAAATCAGTAAAAACGCTCATTTTTATATATATATATATATATATATGCTGTCACTGCATCTGAAAGTCATCTGGGCTCCACTGAAAATCAGCGCTTTGGTAGTTTTTCTACCAAAGCAAATGCTGAGTGTGTCCAATTTGACACCTAATACAATGCAAGCTGATCATATT
This sequence comes from Apoda limacodes, assembly GCA_946406115.1. Lineage (NCBI taxonomy): Eukaryota > Metazoa > Arthropoda > Insecta > Lepidoptera > Limacodidae > Apoda > Apoda limacodes. The sequence continues at coordinate 793,391 of OX291555.1, forward strand.
ATTGACATTATTATTTTAATTAATATCAATTTATTTATTTTTTATTTATGTATTCAATTTTTATAATAATTTAGTAAATAGTCTTAGAATTAGTTTCTTCTTTGTGTATTTATTTTCTTAATGTTATTGTTATTGTTTTCTTTTTTTTTAATAGGTATTATCTAAATGCTTGTGTAATAACTATGTGTTAATATTTTTTTTTTTTTTTTTTTATGTTTTTGCTTGTGTTGTATATGTTAAATAAAGAAATGTCTATGTCTATGTCTAGGGCATGAAGGGAAGCCTTGAGCCAAAAGAACACGATTTGCTGTCTGTCCTTGCCGTAACGGAGTCAAATTGGACCCATTGACCCAAGGTGGAGAAGACATGGTTAAGGAGTCGAGTCAACAATGCAGCTCCTGATAACTCCAGCTTGAGAATTGTTAATTTGGTCCGCAATGGTAGAACCTTACTCTTTGCGACCACCAGACTGACGCGAACATGACCATTGCTGTCAACGGTGCGGAGATAAACGACAGCCGCTTAACCGGATTACGACGCATCAGAGAAGCCGTGAAGACTGGCCCGATAACGACCTGGGGGTAAGATCGACCCACGGAGACATGTTGAAGGTCCGAATGGGTCTTATAAAAACGTAGCCAGTAAGACAACAAGTCTCCGGTCAACGGGGTATCCCAGTCGAGACCAGAAATCCAGAGCTCCTGTAGGAAACATTTGGCCCTAAAGATTACAAGAACCACTCAACCATTAGGGACAAAGACCCGCGCTACTGTGGACAGAACCAGTCTTTTAGTCACCTCTTCAATGTTTCTGACGGTTCAACCGAGTAGGTGATGATATCCTAATCTGGCCGATATTGAACTCCGAGGACCGCGATAAAGTCAGGATTCTCACGATTCTGGAAGAGGTGGGGCTAATGCTGATGTTCTGACGTTGCCGTCTTCTACGACGGCAGGTAAATTTAAATCCATTTCCTCAATTCATAACCACCTGCACGTAACAAACCGATTAGCTCATCCCTCAGGAGTAACGCCTCCTCTGCAGACGAAGCACCCGTACAAATATCGTCTACGTAAGCGTCAGAAGGGAAGACAGAAGCTGCGCGCAGGAAATTCAGACGCTCACTATCAGCCAAGTGTTGCAACGAGCGAATTGCTATAAAAGGGCTCGACTTTAGCCCGTAGGTATTGGTGTTGAGCTCATAAATCACCAGTGGAGAGGCCAGATGTGTATCATGACCTGACGACACATCATCTTAAGACAACTTGGTGGCGACAAAAACCCGTCAAGATGTCCGAGATGTCTACCTGAAGCTTAGGTCCCGACATCAGGCAGTCGTTCAAGGATACACCCGAAGATGTAGGCGCCGAACCATCGAACACCACCCGTATCATACCATTTTTAAAGATGGCGTGATGTTGAACAAAATAATGTTCATTGCCTTCCAATTTGCGGTTCCAGTTTTTTGTGCGGAATTCTCTGTCGACGCATCCGGCGCTCCATGGAGGACCTATTTTCAGCTATTTTGTGTAATATGCTGGGCCCATTATAACAAATCCGAGATCAGTCGGAACAGCGACCAACCCACCTGGCTGAAGTAACATGGCCTTGCCCAGTCCGAGAAAAAAAGGACATCAGCGCCAAGCAGAAGCTCCACAGGACCAGGCAAGTGGAATCTTTCATCGGCCAACTGCAGACCAGACGAGAGATCCAGCACGTACGTCGGCAGGGGCACCTGAGGGTGATGACCCAAAATATCCCTCAGGACAACGGAGCAAGGAGGAAAAGGAAAACGAGACTGTACCCACGACGTTATCCACCCGTAGACCCGCTACTTCAGAAATCCCATGACTCCGCGAACTTACCTATAAGCGGAGACGCTTCACCAACCACAGCGACATTAGACACCCCTGAGCGCCTGAGTCCAAAATGGCGCGCACAAATCACCAGGTCCACGCACCAGGTCCGCGCAGTGAATGTACTAGAACCTGCGCGGTGGGTAAAACAGTTGTGATAGGTGGAGAGGCTGGTATAACGGCTGCCACGAGTCAACGGGCAACAAAAGGTAACTTAATTTTTGTGAGTCAGATAAATCAGTCCGTCGGTACACAATGCTATCAAAAAGTGTGATAAAATTACTCCATCCAATGATCCGCTAAAATGAGGAATATCATTTTTGCTCCGAAACCTCCTTCCTACTTGCCGGGTGCGGGGTAGGCTCTAATTTCGACACAGCCTCGTTAACCTCGTCCACTACTGACGTACAAAAATCATAATCAGAATTTACCGCCTTTAGGATAGTTTCGCCATCTGTTAAAGATAAGAGACCCTGGTATGCCTGATCCAGCTCACTGACTCTTGTCGGAAACTGTGCCGCTCTTTGCTTTAATGCAAACATCCTATCTTCCCGTTTTACCAATCCTACAGCACATGTAAACCACCGTGTGAGATTGGTTAAAACAGCTTTGTGCTCCATGACCGATGACGTCATTTTATATAATGAAATTAACACACAAACAAACTAAAACAGAACCACAAACAAACGACTCTGTTTGTTATATATGCAGTTTGTTATAGCAACCAATTTGATAGCGTAAAAGTATAAACCCCAAAAATAACCCAACTACAATGTACAAAACCTCGACTTAACAATTACACAAATAAATACGTTAACTTACATTCTGTCATAAAACAACAATATTAAAAGCCTACTTATTCCTATCTATTTTAACCGCAACAACAAAAAAAGTGGGTAAGTATCAGCTACTATTATTATGTCCGATGAACGATTAGATAACGAGACCTTACCTGCCTAAGCGACGTGACGCCGAAGTCATGATTTGTAAATTTAATTTACTGTAAATTCGACGAAAAAAACTAACCGTAAATTTAAATAATTTGTAATACTATCCAAACAAAAACAAACGAAAGTGGCATGAACCACACTCTAAGCTAGCAGCTTGTTGGTTACTATAACTAAGCTGTACGTATGCTCTAAAATTGCAAGGACTTACCCAATTTTGGCGTTAGATTTTATGTTCACGGTTTCTGTGTATGAATATGTCTGTTTGTGTGGTTGTAATTAGTTTCACTCAAACCGTATAAAATATAAAATTAGATCGAAAAACAGCCGCGACCTTTCAACAGATTATATGTGACTGACGTGACGTCGCGCACAGAGTAAGCAAAGAGTGAATGCCTAGCTCGACCGATCCGAATGATGATTCATTCTTTCGCGAACAGCAGTTAATGTATCCAGTGACTACTAATTAAGTGATCACGACGCACAACTGTGCATCTTCTATTCTACCTTTGCAAAAGTATTCCAAGTTGGTCTGTGCAATCGAATTAACAATTTTAATGGACCAAAATGTGATGCTGAGCTGTGCGCAGCATGCGTACCGTGCAGGTCGGTCCACAGTGAGCGCGGCACGTGAGCTCGTGCGCTCGGTGCTGGCAGCGCGGGAGCGCAAACATCACGTCGCAATGAGTCGTACCTTTGAGCTAACCATAGCGTTCTAGCTGCCAAGTTTAGACATTACGGGTTTCGACGGCCCCACAATAAATTATTTATTTATTTTTTTATTTAGGTAACACACAGACATTAACAATTTCTTAAATTAAACATATAGTAAACAAACAGACCTAAAGTACCCTTCGTTATTAACATTAATATTACGCTGCCGCTCTGCGCGCATGTTACTTTACATCCGTACACTCCGCGCTGTGTTGCGACGCTGCCGCTCTGCGCGCACGTTACTTTGCATCCGTACACTCCGCATTTTAGAAAGCAAGAGGAAAATGTCGATCTGAAATTACGTTTTAACTCAATTGAAAATCGCGTTACCACTCTCGAGAACAAGTGCACAGTAATTAACAAATTGCGACAAGATCTCATTTATGTCAACAAAACGGTCGTTGCACTTCAGAAATGCAACAACGAGCGTGATTAGTTTAGCAGGCTGAATAATATTGAGATATCTGGAGTGCCAGAATATCTTTTTTGAAGTGAAAACTTCTTTAGCGGCGTTGTGCACTTTTTTTGGTATGGGTAAAAAATTATAAACTCGCGTCAGGTCACGTGTCCTAATCGTGAAAATTCGTAAGACGGAAACCGTAATGCCACGCCTATTATAATTTTTTTTTTTCTATTATATGTGTTTTTCTCGTGGGGTTGCCTTACCGCTTACATATTTCGATGGCTTAACGTCCCCCCCCCCCACCTTTTTTTTTTTTTTTCTTTCCTATGATTTTTTCGTGTTTCAGTAAGTTTGTAAGTGATTTTCTTTTCTTTATGTATATGTGTCCGTCCGTTCGTCCGTAAAGAAAATTGAAAACAAACATGTTTGTACATTTAATACTCGTATTTATCGTATTTGTCCGCGTAAACTTTTTTACAAATAAAAAACGTTATAATACGTAGATAACTCTTTCATCATGAGATCGAGTCTCCTATGTGAAAGGTTTTGATTTATTTGTGTCACAATATGCGATGAAAATAACCGTATTTTGTGTATATTTTTATTTTTAGTATTCGCGATTATGAGTAGTACAGGGAGGTTGGATATGGAATTTTAATTCTATGACAGATTGCCATGTCAAATATACTACGTAAAAAAGTAAATAAACAAACATTATTATTTCTTGACAATGTCAAAGACATGTCTTGTGACATATTTGAGTGTTAAGCGCGAATCGTGTGTAAAGGTTTTCACTTCTGCCGGCACTCCCGGAGTGCAACTCGTTTTGTTTTTTAATATTATAATTGGCTCGCACGGTCTTAGCAGACCATTTATGCATTTGCCAGAGTCAAAGTCAATTATATTGTATCGTATCGTGGCGCGGGCGTTACCGCGCGTCCTCGTTTTCAAGTCCCAAGATTGGGCGGAAATTTGGTGTGGATCCTCAGACATTGCGCGTCATGTCCTGCTTATTTCTTCTATCTATCTTACTTCGTATAACAAAATTATATTAAAACGTGCCCGCCAGTTGAAAATATTTGTTATTTTGTCATTTTATTTTTTGTGTAAATCTTAATTTTTCTAAAGATGCCAGTTAATAGCGTAATAAGTAAAAAGTCCTTCACCAATTTAATTTTTAAAATACTATTATTTATTTATTTGGAAAGATGTATTACACAGAGCTAAATTATAATGGTTTAAGCGTTTATTACAAAATGTACGAGGCCTGCGTACTAAATCACATGATTTTTTTGCAAACCTTCTCAACTGCGATTATGACGTGGTGTGTCTGAACACATGTCTGACTGACGATTTTAACGATTCAGAATTTTTCGACAGCCGGTATAAAGAATTTAGGCAAGACCGAGAGTCCAGGCGGTCATCAGCGCGGTGGCGGCGTACTGTGTGCAGTGAAACGCGAGCTGTGCATGACGCGCCGAGACGCTTGGCGCTCCGTGCCCGCGCGCGAGGTGCTCTGGCTCACCGTTTTCCCACCTGCGCACGCGCACGACCTCCACCGCTCCCCGCGTACAACCGCAGTCCGTGCGCCGCCCGTCATTCATATTTACTGCGCTTATTTCTCTCATTCTCATGACCACAACAATTCCATTCAAAGATATTTTTAATGCTGTTGATATTATATCCCATCATCCCGATGATAAGTTATGGCTCTTGGGTGATAATAATATCAGTTTTTATATTATTAGTATTAATTTTGTAACCGTAACGATGACGCTTACTTTCTATCACTGAGTCACAGTAATAATAACTTAGTTCATATTGTATCCGATTTGTTGTCCTTTACAGTCTTTAAACAATACATAATAATTGTATTTTAGATTTAGTTTTCTCTAATATAGAATGTAAGGTTTTACCTTGCACCGAACCTCTTGTTGTGGAAGATGTTTATTACGTATAACTTGCCATTAAAATCCCCACCTGGTTATAAGTACTCTTTTCTGGAAATCATGAAGAACTAAACAAAGATATTTTTAATATAAACTGGACGTGCTCAGTCAAAAGTCTACAGAAAGCGTAATTACACACTTTTATTCAAAATTTAATGTTTTACTAACAAAACATATTCCTTGCCGTAAAATTAATACTTCCGTAAATTATCCTGTTTGGTATTCTTCAGCATTTATAAAAATTTGTAAGGAAAAACGAAAAAAATAATAGACGCTGGAAAAGGATATCAAAATCCATTAGATTATTTAGAATTTAAGTTGCTAAGAACCCGGGCAAATAAATAAGAACGTGAAAGCTATTATTCTTATATTAATTCTTCTGAATCTAATATATCTAAATCCCCCAAATTTTTCTGGAATTATGTAAACTCTAATCTTGAGCATAATGTGACCCTGAAAACATTATTTACAATGGAATCTCCTCTAATGACGGAAAAAATATCTGTGACTTTTTAATGAATATTTTCACTCTGTATTTGTACAAAGCCAGCCATGCTTACAGACAACTTCTGAGAGCAATTGTCTTGTTGATGCTTCTTCTATTTACTTAACTCCTAAATTAGTTTTAAAATACTTAGAAAAAATTAATGTTAACAAAGGTATTGGTCCAGATGGCATACACCCATTGCTTTTACAAAAATGTGCTGTGACTTTGACAAAGCCAGTTTTTATTATTTTTCAGAAATCTCTTAAGGAGAGTATGTCCAAATATTTGGAAAAAAGTATTAATTACTCTTTATTTTAATTACCTGGAGATGCCAAACTCGTAATAAATTATAGAGGAATTTTTAAAATATTGTCTTTAGCTAAATTATTTGAAAAAACCGTTATTGATCAACTGAGTGGATAGGGTACAACAAATTATTTAATTTAAATTTATTTACACATTTATTCAAATTTTTTTCTACATAATATGCAAGATTGAGATACTGTACCCACCAGCTGTTATTATCTCCAGTTACCAAGCACTCTTCGCTGCACTACAAGTTGTTTGAAGGTATCAACTAAATATTATTTGTACAATGGAATCCATAAAGCAATCTATATCTGACATGGCAAAAATGTTTACTACACAAATGGCACAATTCCAAGCTGAGCTCAGAGAAAACCCAGCTCCATCTTCAGATCTGGCCGCTAACTTCGCTAGCTTTAAAACCTTTGTTCTGTTTTCTCTAAATAATTTGCATACACAAGCACAACACTTGGCCAAGGAAGTTGACAGGATTGAAATGAGGAGTCGCCGCAAAATTCTTCTAGTGCATGGTGTTCCCGAAAATAAGTCTGAAGACACTGTTGTGTCTGTTACAAAAATCGCAGTGGAACACTTGAAAATATCTTCTTTTAACAAGGATTCGATAAGCAACTGTTATCGCATGGGAAAGGCTTCAAAGGAAAAGCCAAGGCCTATTTTGGTAAAATTTCATGAAATATCAGTTCGTGATAGGTTGTGGTTTGCCAAAACTGGTTTACGGAGTACCGGCATAACTTTATCCGAATTCCTCACAAAGTGTCGACATGAGGCGTTTATGGCTGCCCGAGAACGCTTCGGTGTAACCAAATGTTGGACTCGAGGAGGTTCTATTGTTATCCTAACGCCCGACGGTAAGCGGCACAGTGTTATCAGTTGTGATAAAGTCGACCTGATCTCCACTGAGACCACATCCACTACAGTGACATCCGTGACCTCTGTTGCTGCAGCTTCCATGGAGACGAAAGCTAACAAGTCGAGGAGGACAACCAAAAAATAGCCGGTGTCGCTATCTCTAGTGCAAGTCACGAAACTCATTGCAATGACGTTGGCAAATAACTGGTCGCACGCCACTCAATTTTTCACTACACGAACATATCACTTTTAATGTAAAATTACCTTCGTTTTTAAAAATGTTTTGTATTAGTCAGGTTTTTTTTTTTTTTAATATTATAATGGGCTCGCACGGTCTTAGCAGACCATTTATGCATTTGCCAGAGTCAAAGTCAATAAAATTATATCGTATCGTGGCGCGGGCGTTACCGCGCGTCCTCGTTTTCAAGCCCCAAGATTGGGCGGGAGATTTGGTGTGGATCCTCAGACATTGCGCGTCATGTCCTGCTTATTTCTTCATAATTCACTATTCATGAGCCTTCGCTGCACAATTCTTAACACGCTTTCGTAAAACATTGCTAAAATATATACATCGAAAGTCACTAAATGAATTTAGAAAAATTAAACAGAAAAAAACACCACTCCTTCTTAAGATTCGCGCCAAAACTCCATTAGTCAGGTTATTTTCTGTTTTGTTATCTTTTTTAATTGACATTTCTTTTTTTTTTGTGGTCTGGATACACACTATTCAGCCGTATGTTTTTGTTTTTTTTTTTTTTTTGTAAGAATGAGTGTAGGTACTTTGTTTGTTGCTTTATTTTTTGTAAGAATGAGTGTAGGTACTTCTAATAATTTTCTTTCTTTAGACAGCTGGTAGGTAGAGTATTTAGTTATACGCCTTGTTTACATATTTTATTGTTGGTTAAGTATATTGTGTATTTAGTATTTATATAATATTATTTATATTTAAATATATGTATAACATAGGTGTTGATGATGATTATAATAGTGATGATTTTTTGTCCTGTTCTTCAGACGGATTGAACAGTGACATTAGTTTCCAAAGTTTTACTGCTTCTCTCAGCGCAACCTTGACTTCAACCTTCTCAGATTCACTGAAAAATTTTAATGTCGTTCACTTCAACGCCCAGAGTATCCCAGCTCATTACTCTGATATGCTAACATCCTTTGATAACAAAGATATTCATGCCATCCTTGTGTCAGAATCGTGGCTGAAACCCTGTCTACCTTCTACTTCTTATTCCTTACCTAGTTTTCAGTTAATACGTAACGATAGAAAAGACAGAGGTGGTGGTGGGGTTGCTATTTATCTCCGTTCCCATATTCCATATTCTATTATTGCGACGTCTCCTCAAGTTTCCTCTTTGAATACTGCCGAGTACCTTTTTATCGAAATAGTTATTTCTAATACGAAAATTCTACTCGGCGTACACTATAGTCCTAATCTTCATAGTAACTACTTCTCTAATTTTGAAAATATCCTAGAAACCCTAACACCTCAATACAACCACACTATTATTATGGGTGACTTCAACACTTGTCTGTTAAAAAATAACAGCCGTGCTCATCAACTAAGGACAGTTGTGGATGGATGCAACTTGCACATATTACCTCTCACTGCTACACACTTTTTTTCCAATAGCACTCCTTCTTTACTGGACTTGACCATGCTTAAAAACGTGTGTGGGAGAAGAAACTATCATCTTCTCCCACACACGTTTTTAAGCATGGTCAGTGCGCTGCTGACGCTTCTACATACCATGACTTGGTTTACTTATCATTCAAGATTCGTCCTCCCAAATCCAAATCGAGAATGCTTCAGCAACGCAATTTTAGTGGGATGGATATTAAACTCCTGTCTGATGATGCTTGCAACATCGATTGGTCTATGGTCATTAATGCGCCTACTGTTGATGAAAAAATAAGATTATTTAACTAATTTATTATCGATTTGTATAACATTCATGCTCCTATACATACCGTTAAAATTAAACATGTTCCAGCACCCTGGCTTACGGACGAAATAAAATCTTTGATGATGAAACGAAATCGTGCCAAGGCCAAATACAAGGTTAATCCTAGCGACAGTAATCGTACAAAATACACACTCTTGAGGAATCGCTGTAATACGATGTGTAGAGATGCACAAAGACGCCATATTCACAAATCCGTTGAAAACGGTGATCCAGCAAAAGTCTGGAAATTTCTTAAGTCGTTAGGAGTTGGGAAAACGAAACTTCCTTCTATTTCAAATAATACTGATATCAATCTCCTTAATCAACACTTTATTTCTAAGTTTTATTTTTTTGTTGAATTTGACAGCAACAAAAAAATAAAACATTAATCTCTTTCTTTATTGCCAACTCCTGACTTTCCTCCTTTTTTTCTTAATCGATTTTCTGATTGCGATGTTAAGAAGAACATACTCGCCATTTCATCCAATACTGTCGGTGAAGATTGCAGTAGTCGTAATATGATCGTTCCCATCCTTGATATTATAACTCCTGTCATTACCAATATCCTGAATCATTCCATTTCCACAGGTGTTTTTCCTGAATCCTGGAAGGATGCTAATGTAATTCCCTTACCAAAGAAATATAATCCATCCTCCTTTTCTGATTTTCGTCCTATATCCATTCTTCCTATCTTGTCAAAAGTTTTGGAACGGCTTGTATATCAACAGTTGTCCCATTTTCTTACAAGTAACAACCTTTTAAATCCCTTACAATCTGGTTTCCGTCCCGGTCATAGTACGACTACTGCACTTGTCAAAATAACTGACGATATACGTTTTGGCATGGAAAATAAGGAGGTCACGGTTCTGACACTCTTAGATTTTAGCAACGCTTTTAACACCGTGGATCTGGAAATTCTGCTACTCATTCTTAGTTCTCTTAACATTTCTCCAATCGTTATCGATTGGTTTCATAGTTACTTGCGTGGACGCCGGCAGCGCATAAAAGGCGATGATACTCTATCTCACTGGTGCAACATAGCCGCTGGTGTTCCGCAAGGTGGCGTTTTGTCTCCTCTCCTGTTTGCTATTTTCATTAATTCTATAACATCTCAATTATCTTCTCTCTACCATCTCTATGCAGACGATCTTCAGATTTACACACAAACTCCTATTAGTGAACTGACAAACGCTATCTCAATAATTAATCGAGATCTTGATCAAATTGTTAAATGGAGTGAATCCTATGGCCTCATTGTTAATCCTACGAAAACACAAGCAATCATCGTAGGCAGTTCTAGACTTATATCCAAGATTGACTGGAACGAACTCCCATTAGTAACTGTGAACGGAGTTTCTATCCCTTACAAAGATACAGTTAAAAACCTGGGTATATTTATCGATCGAACACTATCTTGGGGTTCGCAAATAAAGGAAGTTAGCAAGAAAATATTTGCTTCAGCTAAATCTTTAGGCAGATTGCGCAATTTTTTACCAATTCCCACTAAAATTGCTCTTGCGAAATCCCTTCTTCTGCCTATTCTCGATTATGCTGATGCCAGTTATATTGACCTTACCGAGGAGCAGCTTAATAAACTTGAGCGACTTCAAAACTTCTGCATTAGACTCATATTTGGTCTACGTAAGTACGACCATATTTCCGAATTCAGATCAAAGCTCAAGTGGCTCCCAATTCGACTTCGCCGGGATGCTCATGTTCTCTTTCTTCTTTATAACGTCCTGTTCAATCCAAACACACCAGTATACTTAAAGAAACGTTTTAATTTTATCGGAAATACTTCTCTTCGAGAGACTACACGCTGGATGCTAAAAATTCCTTTGCATTCCTCACAATTTTATAATGATTCTTTTACTGTAAAGGCTGTTAGATTATGGAACGCTTTACCTTTAGAAATAAAACGAGCAAAATCGAAGGCAATATTTAAAAATCTTATTATTGCTCATTACTTGAAGAACTAAAATAACATCACTACCTATATTTGTTTATATATATTTACTTACACGTAGTACTATTATAATTATATTTATTATATATGTACTTCTATTTATGTATATTTAAACATACATTATTCATATATGTTATTTATGTGTAATTATTTATTTTATATGCATTATTGTATTATATATATACTTCTTAATAACTGTATCGAAACACACCTACTATACTTTGTTTAACTTTGTTATTTCCTTTACCCATAGGTTGTCTGGAAGAGATCGCTTTAAAGCGATAAGACCGCCTTTTGTTTTTCTCTATTTGTGAATATGTTTTGTTTGTAATTTTTTTATGTTGATGCAATAAAGTATAATAATAATAATAATAATAATGAGTAAAATTGTATGTCGTCATATGTCCCCGCAACAACACGATTTCTTTAGAGGTCGAAGCGTTGATACAAATCTTATCTCTGTTACAGATTTTATTTTCAATGCACTTGATGCTGGTTGTCAAGTTGATGCCGTGTATACCGACTTTTCCAAGGCCTTCGATAAAATTGACCATTTTTTACTTTTAAAGAAACTGCTGCATTCGTTATACATGGTGACCTGTATAGATGGATAAAATCTTATATAAGCAATCGTAGTCAAGCCGTGGCACTAAAGGGTTTCACTTCTGGCTTCCTAACAGTTACCTAAGGCGTCCCTCAAGGTTCGCACCTAGGGCCACTCCTATTCTCCTTATATATCAATGATATGAATGATGTCTTTGAAGAGGCTTGTCATTTTCTGTATGCGTATGACACTAAAATATTTCAAATAATATCAAGCAATGTTGACTGTCAATTTCTTCAGCATGATTTAGTTTTTTTTAATGAATACTGTGCCAAAAACAGTTTGTATCTTAACGCCGAAAAATGTCACACAATAACTTTTACTAGAAAACAAAATCCTATAATATTTGATTAAAATGTGGCGCTAGTCTCAAACGAGTAACTCAGATCAAAGATTTAGGTATTGTTCTCGATTATAAACTACATTTCAATGTACACATCAATCATATAACAGATAAGGCTTTTAGACTTCTTGATTGCATTTTTCGTATTTGCAAACTATTTAAAAACCCCACCACTTTTAAAATTTTATACTTCGCCTTTATAAGAAGAAAGCTCGAGTTCGGTAGTACCGTGTGGAACTAATTTCGCTAAATATACTTATTTCAGACGAGCTTTTGCCTTGTATAATTGTCACCTCCCGGATGTTGACATTTTCTACTTGTCACTTCATACTTATAGAGCAAAGTTTGTGAAATTTTATATAAGCCTTAATAATATTTTCTATTTTCCGATAAATCTTCTATTCAAAATTTTAATCACCTACCAAATTTATTACCAAACTAAGTATATATATATTCCTTACTGAAACTTTTGTTACCTACAACTCAAACTGTGTCATTTTACTTTTTTGTTTTTTTCCCTTTTGTACCTACTTTTAAGGGACTCCTTGTCTGCATGTTTTAAAAAAATAATTCATTTTTAATGTTAGTATAGGACTGTATGATCCCTGAATAAATAAATATAATAATAAAAAACTCCTACCTTCAGGACGGACTTGAGGACTGTGGGACCGAATTTTCAAAATGCAAAAGCGAGCTGTTCGTATAGTCACGGGCGTGTCACCAACATACCCGCAAAACAACACTTTATTACTAAACAAATAATGACATTGACTTTTTTTTCGATATTTACGACTTGTAAACCGTTTAGCAAAATCCAAATAATGCGTGGCCATCTATAACAAATTGCCGGACATCAAATCTGTTGCAAGTTTTCAAAACAAAATTTAAACAGTGGCTATTAGGCAAAGCATACTGTTCCTACGAGGAGTTTATGGCCGACAGAGATTAATTATTTATTTACGGATACCTCCCTGTATTTATACCTAGGATTACCTTGTGTTAGATATACCTAGAGTATCTATTATTGTGTTAATTTTGTTTCTTTTTTCTATTTAGTTGTAATTATCTCTATAATTTGGTGTTTACACGGAGAAAAAAAATATTGTTCGATTTAAAAACCTGTTTATTAAAAAAGGGTTCTTTTAACACGTTGATTGAATGCAACATAGGTATGTCATAAAACCACAGAAATCAGTTCTGGGGAGTGTCCCCCCCCCGCACAACGAACTCTATCTGTGATGAAAAAGCCTTATTCGTCTAATTACTTTTTAGTTCTTAAAGCTATCAAAAATGTTTTCTACAAAAAGAAAGCCTAATAAATTTTATAGCTAATCAAAAAAGTTATCTTGTATTTTTTTGTATATTCTATAGTTTAGATGATTTCTTTCAAAGAAGTTGCAAAATTTCTAATTTTACTTCACGCGAAACTTAACACGCGTTAAAATAATTTTGCGTTTGGCCTATCGAAAAAAATAATGCTAAAAGGTAAGCAAGCTAGTATAAAAAAATGTATTATAAGAAAATAAAATATATTTTCATTTGAGTTAATTTTTAATGGAAGTTAATTTCATAAATTTATAAAAAAACTACTTTTTTCTGCGGTTTTGCGATATTGACACGTTCAAGAAAAATCACTATTTTTCATAAAATTTATAAATATATAAAATTTTAGTTAAGAGGTAGAGGTAAACGAAGATGATGAGATACGGGGAAAGTGAAAAAAAAAAGTTAACATTCACGAAATAATTTTTATAAAGAATTATATTTTTTAGACGGGTCTATTTTTTGCCTTTCTTTTAACAGTTGACTGAAGCTTACTTTTTCAGGGATTTCTTGGAACAAATTGTAAAAATCGAGAAAAGATTTTTTAACAGCTCGTTTTGTGTTAGTTTTATAAGTAACAGCTGGTATTGTGTTAGTTTTTATAAGTAACAGCTGGTATTGTGTTAGTTTCTTTAAGAAACAGCTGGTATTGTGTTAGTTTCTTTAAGAAACAGCTGGTATTGTGTTAGTTTCTTCAAGTAACAGCTGGTATTGTGTTAGTTTCTATAAGTGACAGCTGGTATTGTGTTAGTTTCTTTAAGTAACAGCTGGTATTGTTTTAGTTTCTATAACTAACAGCTGGTATTGTGTAAGTTTCTTTAAGTAACAGCTGGTATTGTGTTAGTTTCATCAAGTAACAGCTGGTATTGTGTTAGTTTCTATAAGTAACAGCTGGTATTGTGTTAATTTCTTTAAGTAACAGCTGGTGTTGTATAAGTTTATTTAAGTAATAGCTGGTATTGTGTTAGTTTCTATAAGTAATAGCTGGTATTGTGTTAGTTTCTATAAGTAACAGCTGGTATTGTGTTAGTTTCTTTAAGTAACAGCTGGTATTGTGTTAGTTTCTATAATTAACAGCTGGTATTTTGTTAGTTTTTATAAGTAACAGCTGGTATTGTGTGAGTTTTTATAAGTAACAGCTGGTATTGTGTTAGTTTCTATAAAAAACAGCTGGTATTGTGTTAGTTTCTTTAAGAAACAGCTGGTATTGTATAAGTTTATTTAAGTAACAGCTGGTATTGTGTAAGATTCTTTAAGTAACAGCTGGTATTGTGTTAGTTTCTTAAAGTAACAGCTGGTATTGTATAAGTTTATTTAAGTAATAGCTGGTATTGTGTTAGTTTTTATAAGTAACAGCTGGTATTGTGTAAGTTTCTATAAGTAACAGCTGGTATTGTGTAAGTTTCTTTAAGTAACAGCTGGTATTGTGTTAGTTTCATTAAGTAACAGCTGGTATTGTGTTAGTTTCTTTAAGTAACAGCTGGTATAGTGTTAGTTTTTATAAGTAACAGCTGGTATTGTGTGAGTTTTTATAAGTAACAGCTGGTATTGTGTTAGTTTTTATAAGTAACAGCTGGTATTGTGTTAGTTTCTTTAAG
Source organism: Apoda limacodes (assembly GCA_946406115.1). Taxonomy (NCBI): domain Eukaryota; kingdom Metazoa; phylum Arthropoda; class Insecta; order Lepidoptera; family Limacodidae; genus Apoda; species Apoda limacodes. The sequence goes on from OX291555.1 coordinate 808,712, forward strand.
TAACAGCTGGTATTGTGTTAATTTCTTTAAGTAACAGCTGGTACTGTGTAAGTTTCTTTAAGTAACAGCTGGTATTGTGTTAGTTTCTCTAAGTAACAGCTGGTATTGTGTTAGTTTCTTTAAGTAACAGCTGGTATTGTGTAAGTTTATTTAAGTAACAGCTGGTACTGTGGTAGTTTCTTTAAGTAACAGCTGGTACTGTGTTAGTTTCTTTAAGTAACAGCTGGTATTGTGTTAGTTTCTTTAAGTAACAGCTCGTATTGTGTTAGTTTCTTTAAGTAACAGCTGGTATTGTGTTAGTTTCTTTCAGTAACAGCTGGTATTGTGTTAGTTTCTTTAAGTAACAGCTGGTATTGTGTAAGTTTATTTAAGTAACAGCTGGTACTGTGTTAGTTTCTTTAAGTAACAGCTGGTATTGTGTTAGTTTCTTAAAGTAACAGCTGGTATTGTATAAGTTTATTTAAGTAATAGCTGGTATTGTGTTAGTTTTTATAAGTAACAGCTGGTATTGTATTAGTTTTTTTAAGTAACAGCTGGTATTGTGTTAGTTTTTATAAGTAACAGCTGGTATTGTGTTAGTTTCTATAAGCAATAGCTGGTATTGTGTTAGTTTCTTTAAGTAACAGCTGGTATTGTGTTAGTTTCTTTAAGTAACAGCTGGTATTTTGTAAGTTTATTTAAGTAACAGCTGGTACTGTTTTAGTTTCTTTAAGTAACAGCTGGTATTGTGTTAGTTTCTATAAGTAACAGCTGGTATTGTGTTAATGTTTTTAAGTAACAGCTAGTATTGTATAAGTTTATTTAAGTAATAGCTGGTATTGTGTTAGTTTCTTTAAGTTACAGCTGGTATTGTGTTAGTTTCTTTAAGTAACAGCTGGTATTGTGTTAGTTTCTAAATGAAACAGCTGGTATTGTGTGAGTTTTTATAAGTAACAGCTGGTATTGTGTTAGTTTCTTAAAGTAACAGCTGGTATTGTATAAGTTTATTTAAGTAATAGCTGGTATTGTGTTAATGTTTTTAAGTAACAGCTAGTATTGTATAAGTTTATTTAAGTAATAGCTGGTATTGTGTTAGTTTCTTCAAGTTACAGCTGGTATTGTGTTAGTTTCTTTAAGTAACAGCTGGTATTGTGTTAGTTTCTTTTAGTAACAGCTGGTATTTTGTAAGTTTATTTAAGTAACAGCTGGTACTGTGTTAGTTTCTTTAAGTAACAGCTGGTATTGTGTTAGTTTCTTTAAGTAACAGCTGGTACTGTGTTAATTTCTTTAAGTAACAGCTGGTATTGTGTTAGTTTCTTTAAGTAACAGCTGGTATTGTGTTAGTTTCTTCAAGTAACAGCTGGTATTGTGTTAGTTTCTATAAGTAACAGCTGGTATTGTGTTAGTTTTTATAAGTGACAGCTTGTATTGTGTTAGTTTTTATAAGTAACAGCTAGTATTGTGTTAATTTCTTTAAGTAACAGCTGGTGTTGTATAAGTTTATTTAAGTAATAGCTGGTATTGTGTTAGTTTCTATAAGTAATAGCTGGTATTGTATAAGTTTATTTAAGTAATAGCTGGTATTGTGTTAATGTTTTTAAGTAACAGCTAGTATTGTATAAGTTTATTTAAGTAATAGCTGGTATTGTGTTAGTTTCTTTAAGTTACAGCTGGTATTGTGTTAGTTTCTTTAAGTAACAGCTGGTATTGTGTTAGTTTCTTTAAGTAACAGCTGGTATTTTGTAAGTTTATTTAAGTAACAGCTGGTACTGTTTTAGTTTCTTCAAGTAACAGCTGGTATTGTGTTAGTTTCTATAAGTAACAGCTGGTATTGTGTTAGTAACTATAAGTGACAGCTGGTATTGTGTTAGTTTTTATAAGTAACAGCTAGTATTGTGTTGATTTCCTTAAGTAACAGCTGGTGTTGTATAAGTTTATTTAAGTAATAGCTGGTATTGTGTTAGTTTCTATAAGTAATAGCTGGTATTGTGTTAGTTTCTATAAGTAACAGCTGGTATTGTGTTAGTTTCTTTAAGTAACAGCTGGTATTGTGTTAGTTTCTATAATTAACAGCTGGTATTTTGTTAGTTTTTATAAGTAACAGCTGGTATTGTGTGAGTTTTTATAAGTAACAGCTGTTATTGTGTTAGTTTTTTTAAGTAACAGCTGGTATTGTGTTAGTATCTTTAAGTAACTGCTGGTATTGTGTTAGTTTCTTCAAGTAACAGCTGGTATTGTGTTAGTTTCTATAAGAAACAGCTGGTATTGTGTTAGTTTATTTAAGAAACAGCTGGTATTGTATAAGTTTATTTAAGTAATAGCTGGTATTGTGTTAGTTTTTATAAGTAACAGCTTGTATTGTGTTAGTTTCTTTAAGTAACAGCTGGTATTGTGTGAGTTTTTATAAGTAACAGCTGGTATTGTGTTCTTATTTAAGTGTACACATTTGCAAAACAACAATTTATATTATCAAAACTATGGAAATATACAAATTGGTGTGGTATCAATATCTATTTAAAGTGCGGCCGTGTTATGTAATGCGTCATTTTAGCATATTTGAACTGTATTATTATATACTACTTAAGTGCAGGCGGTGCTTAAATATTCTTAGTAAAATGCGTACTGAGTAAACGCAAATGCATTACTAATAAAACTCGGACGCTGTGTATATGCTGGTATGAAATTAAACTAAATGCGGTCCGCATTCTAGTCCTAACAAAACGGCAAGTCCATACAAGCCGCATTTTGTCGAGAATTTAGATTAAGAACTTTTAGTAAGCTTTAATAAGCCAAAAACACATTGACGATCATAAAGATTTTTTTTTAAATATTTAAATTTACGTCTACACGAAATAAAAAAAACGAGTGTCAGGACACGTGACCTGATCGAAAATTCTAAAGACGTATACGAAAATGTATGCCTGCGCCTGCTGTTTCGTTTTTTTAGTTTATGGCGATTATGTGTAGTACAGGGAGATTGGATATGGGATTTTAATTCTATGACAGATTGAGATGTCAAATATACGACAAAAAAGTAAATAAACAAACATTATTATCTACGAAGTGATGGGAAGTTTAAAGCTAGTATGTTTTCACTACTGCCGGCACTCCCGGAGTGCAATCCGTTTTTTTTTATCAACTTCTTAGCAATGGGAAAGCTATAAATTAACGTATTGTTAATACCATTTTAGTCAAACATTGATACACACGTCATATCCGATACAATAATTTTCGTTATCTACACTATATACAATTTTGATGTTACATTTTTTATTTAACATGCAGTCCTATTCCTAGGTTCACATTTTAGCACATTATAACTAAAGCAAAGTTAGTAAAGTTCTGACAATGAGTAAATGTCAACGTAACCTTAATGGACTTGAACCCAAGGCGCAACAGAGCGAAACAGTCGCGAAAGAGAGATAGTCGTAATTTATTATTTCGTCTCACACTGTTAGTAGTATCACTACTGCATCGCATCGCAACCGTAAATGAATGAATATATAAGTGTGCGTGCGTAATTATTAATATATTGGGTTCAAATTTTTCTTACCTACGATAACCTTTATTTACTTATTTTTTTTCCTTATTTTATAACAATCTTCTAGGAAAATCTACTCAGTCATTTATTGATTTAACGTACCTATTGTTCTTTTTTGAATTTGGTTTTTGTGCCGTCGTAATATTTGACCCTCCCATTCAAAAGTAGGATTTTGGAGATATTGGAATAGTAATAATGTAGTAGTGTCGGTAAAAAACATTTATGAATTATAGAAAAAAAATGTAATTAATTATAAATTAAAATTAATGTTTAGTATTTTACTTACCATCATCGTTAGTATTTTATATTTTGTATTGGCTTTTTAGCCTATTTCGCACCCAGTGTCCTCTATAATTTTTTTTTTTTTTTTTTTTTTTTTTTTCATACCACTAAGGTGGCAAACAAGCCTACGGTTCGCCTGATGGTAAGCGGCCACCGTAGCCTTTGGACGCTTGCAACACCAAGGGCATCACTCGCGCGTTGCCTACCCTTCCGAAATCTAATTTCATCTTTTTTGAAGAACCCCATACTGTAGTCCTTAGAGAAAACCTTGGCAGGGAGCTCATTCCAAAACCTAAGCGTTCGCGGAAGGAAGTTTCTCTGAAACCGCACTGTACGCGACCATTTCTGTTCTAAAGTGTAAGAATGAATTCCCTGCCGATGGCGAGCGGTGCGATGGTAGAAAGTAGCCGTGGGCATCATTTCGAACAATTCCTCAGAACACAACCCATTATACAAGCGGTAGAACACACACAGGGAGGCAAAAGTCTCTCCTCAGACTTAGGGGCTCGATACCGCAAGTGAGTTTGGGATCGTCGACAATTCTCATAGCCCGTCGTTGAACCGAGTCAAAAGGGCCAAGCTGGTATCCGGGTGCACCCGCCCAGAGATGGCAGCAGTACTCCGTATGGGGCCGAACTTGCGACTTGTAAAGTACCAACCTCTGCCCTGAGGTACTGCCTCGCTCTGTTGAGTACACCAAGTTTTTTGGACGCCAGCTTCACCTTATCTTGTAAATTATCTCGGAACTGAACATCGCTGGAGATGTCGACACCAAGGATCCCAATGCTCTTGGAGATGGAGAGGGGAGTGTTCTGGAATTGTGGGACTAAAGTGAATGGAGTTTTGTTAGCGGTGAACCCGCACACTTGTGTATTTGTAGGGTTGAATCGGACCAAGTTGAACCGTCCCCAGTCAGAGACCTTGGACAGTGTGGTCTCGATTTGAGACACAAGTTCTCCGCGGTTTTCCTCCACAACGGAACGAGGGATGTTTGCACGACCCGTGTAAAAACCGTCTCCAGTACTGTCACCTGCATAGCAATGTATGTTGTTGATGTCCAACATGTCATTGATATGCAGTAGAAACAGGCGCGTGAGTACAGGACATAACTCAGGAGCACACTGCTTGAGCACCACTGCTGGTATACCGTCTGGCCCGCTCGACTTATGAACGTCTAGAGAAAGCAACGCCCGCCGGACCTTCCGCTGAGTTATGGAGATTTCCGGCATGGTCTTACCGCACCACGGTATAGTAGGTGGTACAGCGCCTTCATCGTTCATGTTCGAGTTCGAGGCAAAGAGACTGCCCAGTAGATCGGCGCAAGTTTTTGCCGATGAATTGGAATTTTGCTCTGGCAGTTGCTTTCTTACTGAACCTCGAGGCAGCATTTAATTTGCGTTTTAACTCAGAAATATTCAGATCCTTAATATGACGAGCCGTGGTCCAACCCTCATATGCAGTTTGCTTAACAATTTTAGCTTTTCTGCAAGTCCTATTAAACCACGGTCATTTTTTGACGCCTGCAACTATTCGCGGGTTAGGAATATAGCATTCCATACTAGCAAGCATTGTTTCAGTGACTGCGGTTGCGCAGACGTCAGGATCTTCTGAGTTAAAGCAGATCTGCCTCCACGGGTCCGATGCGTAAAATTCCCGCAATCCATCCCAGTCTGCCGACTTATAGTGCCACACACGACGCCAATTAGTTGGCCCAGATGGATCGGGTTGTGAGCATGACATTTGAGTCCGAACAAGACAGTGGTCCGAGGAGCCAAGAGGCGCATCCACTGAGTATCCGTCCGGACGAGTAATCAGCAGAAGGTCCAGTAAAGATCAGCTCGTATGTTCCTCTATATCTGGTATTCTCGTTGGAGAAAGTACCAGCTGAGAGAATCCATAGGTCAGAGCAAATTCATGAGCAGATATCCCAGCATAGTTATTGGTTCCAGAACTGTGCAACTCACGATGGTGGGCGTTAAAGTCTCCAAAAATAACTTTTTTTTTTTTTTTTTTTTTTTTTTTTTTTTTTTTTTTTATACCACTAAGGTGGCAAACAAGCTTACGGCCCACCTGATGGTAAGCGGTCACCGTAGCCTATGGACGCTTGCAACACCAGGGGTATCACTTGCGCGTTGCCGACCCTTCAGAAATCTAATAACTTCTTTCTTGAAGAACTCCATACTGTAGTCCTTGCAGAAAACCTTGGCAGGGAGCTCATTCCACAACTTAAGCGTTCGCGGGAGGAAGTTTCTCTGAAACCGCACTGTACGCGACCATTTAGGTTCTAAAGTGTGAGAATGAATTCCCTGCCGATGGCGAGCGGTGCGATGGTAGAAAGTAGCCGTGGGCATCATTTCGAACAATTCCTCAGAACACAACCCATTGTACAAGCGGTAGAACACACACAGTGAGGCAAAGTCTCTCCTCAGACTTAAGGGCTCGATACCGCAAGTGAGTTTGGAATCGTCGACAATTCTCACAGCCCGTCGTTGAACCGAGTCAAAAGGGCCAAGCTGGTATCCGGGTGCACCTGCCCAGAGATGGCAGCAGTACTCCATATGGGGCCTAACTTGCGACTTGTAAAGTAACAACCTTTGCCCCGACGTGAAGTACTGCTTCGCTCTGTCTTGCTTTACCTTATCTTGTAAATGATCTCGGAACTGAACATCGCTGGAGATGTCGACACCAAGGATCCCAATGCTCTTGGAGATGGAGAGGGGAGTGTTCTGGAATTGTGGGACCACAGTGAATGGAGTTTTCTTAGCGGTGAACGCGCACACTTGTGTCTTTGTAGGGTTGAATCGGACCAAGTTTACCCGTCCCCAGTCAGAGACCTGGGACAGTGTGGTCTCGATTTGAGACACAAGTTCTCCGCGGTTTTCCTCCACAAGGGAACGAGGGATGTTTGCACGACCCGTGTAAAAAGTGTCTCCAGTACTGTCATCTGCATAGCAATGTATGTTGTTGATGTCCAACATGTCATTGATATGCAGTAGAAACAGCGTAGGAGACAGCACAGAGCCTTGCGGGACACCAGCATTAATGTCCATGCTATCAGAGCAACTACCGTCAACTACGGTTCGTATGCGTCTGCCGGACAAAAAGCTAGCCACCCATTTGCACAAACCCTCGGGCACTCCGTAAGATGGCAACTTCGATAGAAGACCGCGGTGCCAGACCCGATCGAACGCCTTCGCTATGTCCAGGCTACATGCCAATGCCTCCCCCTGACTCTCAATGGCTAGTGCCCATCGGTGTGTGAGATACACTAGAAGGTCACCAGTCGAGCGACCGTGGCGAAAGCCATATTGACGGTCACTGACCAGATCGTGTACTTCTAGGTATCTTAGAAGCTGTGTGTTGATCACACGCTCCATCACCTTAGAGAGGAGAGAGGTTATAGCGATAGGCCTGTAATTCGATGGATCTGATCTATCGCCCTTTTTGGGCACCGGGTGCACATTCGCAGTCTTCCATGTAGACGGAAATTGCCTAGTGTGGTAGGAAAGCGCGAAGAGGCGCGTGAGTACAGGACATAACTCAGGAGCACACTGCTTAAGCACCACTGCTGGTATACCGTCTGGCCCACTCGACTTATGAACGTCTAGAGAAAGCAACGCCCGCCTGACCTCCCGCTGCGTTATGGAGATTTCCGGCATGGACTTACCGCACCACGGTATAGTAGGTGGTACAGCGCCTTCATCGCTCATATTCGAGTTCGAGGCAAAGAGACTGCCCAGTAGATCGGCTTTCTCTTTAGCACTATGGGCCAAGTCACCATCGGTCTTTCGCAGTGGTGGTAACGACGACTGGCAGAAGTTCCCTTCGGCAGCTTTGGCGAGCGACCAGAAAGCACGACTCCCAGAAGGATAGCTCGCAAGTCGCCCACCTATTTTGCCGATGAATTGGAATTTTGCTCTGGCAGTTGCTTTCTTACTGAACCTCGAGGCAGCATTTAATTTGCGTTTTAACTCAGAAATATTCGGATCCTTATTAAAACGAGCCGTGGTCCAAGCCTCATATGCATTTTGCTTAAGAATTTTAGCTTTTCTGCAAGACCTATTAAACCACGGTCGTTTTTTGACGCCAGCAGCTACTCGCGGGTTAGGAATATAGCATTCCATACCAGCAAGGATTGTCTCAGTGACTGCGGCTGCGCAGACGTCAGGATCTTCTGAGTTAAAGCAGATCTGCCTCCACGGGTACGATGCGTAAAATTCACGCAATCCATCCCAGTCTGTCGACTTATAGTGCCACACACGACGCCAGTTAGTTGGCCCAGAAGGAACAGGTTGTGTGCATGACACTTGAGTCCGAACGAGACAGTGGTCCGAGGAGCCAAGAGGCGCATCCACTGAGACGGAGTACCCGTCCGGACGAGTAGTCAGCAGAAGGTCCAGTAAGGAGCTCGTATGTTCCTCTATATCTGGTATTCTCGTTGGAGAAAGTACCAGCTGAGAGAATCCATAGGTCAGAGCAAATTCATGAGCAGATATCCCAGCATAGTTATTGGTTCGAGAACTGAGCCACTCGCGATGGTGGGCGTTAAAGTCTCCCAAAATAACTAGTTCTGCTGTGGGATATTGCTCTAGAACTTTGTCAGTCGTCAAACTCAGGTGCGTGAAGAGTCGAGTTACGTCCGTGTCACCGCTATGAGACCTGTATAGGCACGCATAGATACGAGTGTGGCCGCTGTAATCTACGCGCACCCACAATATCGACAGGTCCCTGTCTTCAAGGCTATGAAGGCGGCGACAGCAGATATCCTCCCGGACGAACATACATACACCGGCACGACTCATAAAATTGTGTTCGAGTTTGTAGCCGGGATAATGAAGGTATGATGTGTCAGCCGGGCAAGATATCTGCGTGTGCGTTAGAAAAATAATGGTCGGCTGCGCAGTCTCGATATGGTGGTGGACTGCGTTGATTTGCGTGAATACCCCTGATATTGCAAAAATCCACATTATACACGACTACCACTTCAGATACTTTACACACGCTGGCGGATCAGCCTCCCAGGGCGGAGATTAAGTGATCCCTGGGTTCGGGATCCCGTTCAACCTGCGGGCGGCCAGCGGTCAGCCGTTTCATCAGGTCTCTCTGACCGCCGAACCAGTACGCCGCGTCTACGCCGAGAGTAAACCAAGGAAAGACGATAAGCACGAATGGTGGAATGAAAAGATAAACACACTGCGCAAAAAAGCCGGGCGGGCAAGACGCCGATACCAGCGAGTGAGAAAGAATGAAGGACAACTCGAAGAACAGGCAAAATTGGAATGGCACCAGGCTAGGAGAGCGTATCGGAGTGAAATGGCAAGAGCACAGACCAACCATTTTAAAAATAGCCAACGAAGGGAACACTGACCCGTGGGGACTTGCTTACAAAGCCTCCACCGGAAGGGCTCGACTACCACCTAATGTCATATGCGGGGTAAGGCACGATGGCGGGACGCCCACAACGGTGGAAGGAGCCATCACCAATATGCTCCACGCACTTTTGCCGGACGATGACAGGAGCGCAGAAAAACCGTACCACCAACAGGTGAGAGTGATGGCATCGTTCGAACCTAGTGGGTGTCCAGCCGGCCCGCCTTCCACCGCGGAAATAGAAGCCATAGTCCGATCGCTGCCCAATAATAGCCCGGGACTAGATGGACTGAACGCAAGGATCGTAAGAGAAGCATGGAAGGTTGTTAGAAAGGAACTTTGTATGATGTATGAAAAATGTTTGGAAAAGGGAATTTTTCCTGATGTCTGAAAGGAGGGAAAACTAGTAGTGCTACCTAAAGGCAACGATAGACCTCTGTGGGACCCTAAAGCCTTCAGACCCCTAACGCTTCTGTCAGTACTCGGCAAAATACTTGAGAGATTAATCGCCAACCGGCTCAAACCCACGACAGAGCTGTTTTCAGGGGCGCAACACGGCTTCACCAAAGGGAAGTCAACCATCACCGCACTCACCGCCATTTTGGACGTACGGAGTACAACGCAGAGCAAGTGCGTGCAACTGGTCTTTCTGGACATCACGGGCGCCTTCGATAACGCCTGGTGGCCAATGATCTTGGTTAAAGCCAAACGGGGAAACTGCCCACCGAACATTTATAAAATGTTAGTGGACTACTTCAAAAACCGTAAGGTCGGACTGTTCGTTGGCGGCCGGGTAGGATGGAAGGACTCCACTATGGGGTGTCCTCAAGGATCAGTGCTGGGACCTTTACTGTGGAAAATACATACTTCTGGATGACCTGCTCCAACTTCCCAGTCCAACAACACTAGTGGCGTTCGCTGATGACATAACGCTGATTATCGAGGCTAATTCTAGAGCGGAAATCGAGACTAAGGCAACACAAATGATGGGAATGCTGAGTGCTTGGGGGAGAGAAACAAATTAAGTTTCGCTCCTAACAAGTCAACCACCATGACCATCAAAGGAGCCTTTAAAAGAGCCTTGACGATCAAACTGGATGATGCCTCTATAGCGTTGGTCTCAAGCGCTAAGCTACTGGGAGTCGTCCTGGACTCGAGCCTGTCATTTGGACTGCATGCACGATCGGCGGGGGAAAGGGCCTCTCAGTGCTTCGGGAAGGTAGCCAGGGTGTCAAAAACATCCTGGGGACTTAAATACGAGGCACTCAAACTAATATATAAGGGTACTTACGTCCCGACGGTAGTGTATGCGGTAGGTACCACAGGGTCCAGTTCCACGTGGTCCGGAGTGCGCTGCTAAGAGCGCAGAGGGCAGCCTTGGTCCTTCTGACCGAAGCTTATAGATCCTCCAGTACGGACGCGCTGCCGGTGCTGGCAGGTGTTCTCCCGGCCGACCTGGAGGTAATCCGAGCGGGACGAATTTCCATAGGGAAACAGGGGAAGTCAGGGAAAGAAATCAGCACTTTAATCAGGACGGTCACGGAGGAAACATTGGACGCATGGCAGGAACGTTGGTAAACAACAGATAAAGGCAGGGAACTTCTTTCCAAATGTCAGAGAACGTATGAGAGCGATGTATGTAACCCCAGATTACAAATTATCACAGTAACTGGGAGGGCATGGAAGTTTTAGGAAGAGATTGAGTGATATGAGATTCTGCGAAAGTGGCGGGTGTGAATGTGGTGCTGACGAGGAAACTCGTGAGCATGTATTGTGGAGTTGCCCACTGTATAATGATGAAAGAGAGAGAATGTTAGAGGTAGTCAAGCCGAGGGGAGCCGGACCGATCAGTCACGCGGATCTTGTGAGCGTGGAAGTGAAATTCAGGGCACTACAACAATTCGCAACAGAATGCCACGCAAAAAGGGTCATGCAACTAGACTAGCCCGGGGAGCGGACAGGTCCGTTTGTGTTGTGCAGGAGCTAAGGCTGTGGTTACGCTGAACAGTATAGGAAATACGAAAAATAACTTGTAACTTGATTCGGCCTTCATCATCTTCGGATGGGTAAGGCCATGGGAGGTGGAGGGATCGTATTTGTCCGCGCAGAGAATCCATAACAAGCTCTGGCAACCTTACTCACCGCCAGGAACACAACACTACTTAACATTAGTGTTATTATAGCCGCGGTTTTCTCTAAGGTAGAGGTACTTCCCCAGTTCGGGCCGCTCATTCGAGCTTTTAAATTTATAACTCGCTATGCCCTGATTTAGTTGTTCGGGTGGCTTATTCGAGCGAGTACTTGCAGTGTCCTACCTCTCTCAAATTTTTTTTTTTTTTTTTTTTTTATACCTCTAAGGTGGCAAACAAGCTTACGGCCCGCCTGATGGTAAGCGGTCACCGTAGCCTATGGACGCTTGCAACACCAGGGGTATCACTTGCGCGTTGCCGACCCTTCAGAAATGCTGCCATCTCTGGGCAGGTGCACCCGGATACCAGCTTGGCCCTTTTGACTCGGTTCAACGACGGGCTGTGAGAATTGTCGACGATTCCAAACTCACTTGCGGTATCGAGCCCTTAAGTCTAAGGAGAGACTTTGCCTCACTGTGTGTGTTCTACCGCTTGTACAATGAGTTGTGTTCTGAGGAATTGTTCGAAATGATGCCCACGGCTACTTTCTACCATCGCACCGCTCGCCATCGGCAGGGAATCCATTCTCACACTTTAGAACCTAAATGGTCGCGTACAGTGCGGTTTCAGAGAAACTTCCTCCCGCGAACGCTTAAGTTGTGGAATGAGCTCCCTGCCAAGGTATTCTGCAAGGACTACAGTATGGAGTTCTTCAAGAAAGAAGTTATTAGATTTCTGAAGGGTCGGCAACGCGCAAGTGATACCCCTGGTGTTGCAAGCGTCCATAGGCTACGGTGACCGCTTACCATCAGGCGGGCCGTAAGCTTGTTTGCCACCTTAGTGGTATAAAAAAAAAAAAAAAAAAAAAAAATCTAATAACTTCTTTCTTGAAGAACTCCATACTGTAGTCCTTGCAGAAAACCTTGGCAGGGAGCTCATTCCACAACTTAAGCGTTCGCGGGAGAAAGTTTCTCTGAAACCGCACTGTACGCGACCATTTAGGTTCTAAAGTGTGAGAATGAATTCCCTGCCGATGGCGAGCGGTGCGATGGTAGAAAGTAGCCGTGGGCATCATTTCGAACAATTCCTCAGAACACAACCCATTGTTGAACACACACAGTGAGGCAAAGTCTCTCCTCAGACTTAAGGGCTCGATACCGCAAGTGAGTTTGGGATCGTCGACAATTCTCACAGCCCGTCGTTGAACCGAGTCAAAAGGGTCAAGCTGGTATCCGGGTGCACCTGCCCAGAGATGGCAGCAGTACTCCATATGGGGCCGAACTTGCGACTTGTAAAGTAACAACCTTTGCCCCGACGTGAAGTACTGCTTCGCTCTGTTGAGTACACCAAGTTTTTTGGACGCCAGCTTTACCTTATCTTGTAAATGATCTCGGAACTGAACATCGCTGGAGATGTCGACGCCAAGGATCCCAATGCTCTTGGAGATGGAGAGGGGAGTGTTCTGGAATTGTGGGACCACAGTGAATGGAGTTTTCTTAGCGGTGAACGCGCACACTTGTGTCTTTGTAGGGTTGAATCGGACCAAGTTTACCCGTCCCCAGTCAGAGACCTGGGACAGTGTGGTCTCGATTTGAGACACAAGTTCTCCGCGGTTTTCCTCCACAACGGAACGAGGGATGTTTGCACGACCCGTGTAAAAAGCGTCTCCAGTACTGTCATCTGCATAGCAATGTACGTTGTTGATGTCCAACATGTCATTGATATGCAGTAGAAAAAGCGTAGGAGACAGCACAGAGCCTTGCGGGACACCAGCATTAATGTCCATGCTATCAGAGCAACTACCGTCAACTACAGTTCGTATGCGTCTGCCGGACAAAAAGCTAGCCCCCCATTTGCACAAACCCTCGGGCACTCCGTAAGATGGCAACTTCGATAGAAGACCGCGGTGCCAGACCCGATCGAACGCCTTCGCTATGTCCAGGCTACATGCCAATGCCTCCCCCTGACTCTCAATGGCTAGCCCATCGGTGTGTGAGATACACTAGAAGGTCACCAGTCGAGCGACCGTGGCGAAAGCCATATTGACGGTCACTGACCAGATCGTGTACTTCTAGGTATCTTAGAAGCTGTGTGTTGATCACACGCTCCATCACCTTAGAGAGGAGAGAGGTAATAGCGATAGGCCTGTAATTCGATGGATCTGATCTATCGCCCTTTTTGGGCACCGGGTGCACATTCGCAGTCTTCCATGTAGACGGAAATTGCCTAGTGTGGTAGGAAAGCGCGAAGAGGCGCGTGAGTACAGGACATAACTCAGGAGCACACTGCTTGAGCACCACTGCTGGTATACCGTCTGGCCCACTCGACTTATGAACGTCTAGAGAAAGCAACGCCCGCCTGACCTCCCGCTGCGTTATGGAGATTTCCGGCATTGACTTACCGCACCACGGTATAGTAGGTGGTACAGCGCCTTCATCGTTCATATTCGAGTTCGAGGCAAAGAGACTGCCCAGTAGATCGGCTTTCTCTTTAGCACTATGGGCCAAGTCACCATCGGTCTTTCGCAGTGGTGGTAACGACGACTGGCAGAAGTTCCCTTCGGCAGCTTTGGCAAGCGACCAGAAAGCACGACTCCCAGAAGGATAGCTCGCAAGTCGCCCACCTATTTTGCCGATGAATTGGAATTTTGCTCTGGCAGTTGCTTTCTTACTGAACCTCGAGGCAGCATTTAATTTGCGTTTTAACTCAGAAATATTCGGATCCTTATTAAAACGAGCCGTGGTCCAAGCCTCATATGCATTTTGCTTAATAATTTTAGCTTTTCTGCAAGACCTATTAAACCACGGTCGTTTTTTGACGCCGGCAGCTACTCGCGGGTTAGGAATATAGCATTCCATACCAGCAAGGATTGTCTCAGTGACTGCGGCTGCGCAGACGTCAGGATCTTCTGAGTTAAAGCAGATCTGCCTCCACGGGTACGATGCGTAAAATTCACGCAATCCATCCCAGTCTGCCGACTTATAGTGCCACACACGACGCCAGTTAGTTGGCCCAGAAGGAACAGGTTGTGTGCATGACACTTGAGTCCGAACGAGACAGTGGTCCGAGGAGCCAAGAGGCGCATCCACTGAGACGGAGTACCCGTCCGGACGAGTAGTCAGCAGAAAGTCCAGTAAGGAGCTCGTATGTTCCTCTATATCTGGTATTCTCGTTGGAGAAAGTACCAGCTGAGAGAATCCATAGGTCAGAGCAAATTCATGAGCAGATATCCCAGCATAGTTATTGGTTCGAGAACTGAGCCACTCGCGATGGTGGGCGTTAAAGTCTCCCAAAATAACTAGTTCTGCTGTGGGATATTGCTCTAGAACTTTGTCAGTCGTCAAACTCAGGTGCGTGAAGAGTCGAGTTACGTCCGTGTCACCGCTATGAGACCTGTATAGGCACGCATAGATACGAGTGTGGCAGCCGTAATCTACGCGCACCCACAATATCGACAGGTCCCTGTCTTCAAGGCTATGAAGGCGGCGACAGCAGATATCCTCCCGGACGAACATACATACACCGGCACGACTCATAAAATTGTGTTCGAGTTTGTAGCCGGGATAGTGAAGGTATGATGTGTCGGCCGGGCAGGATATCTGCGTCTCCGTTAGAAAAAGAATGGTCGGCTGCGCAGTTTTGAGATGGTGGTGGACTGCGTTAAGATTTGCGTGAATACCCCTGATGTTGCAAAAATCCACATTATATGTGGATGGAGTAGCCGCTGTGCAAACACTTTTCTTTTTCTGTCTTCTGGCCATAATATATATAAAAAAAAGTTACTAAGACTAAGGATGAGGATTCACTGCACAGACAGCATAGAGGACAAAGGGTGCGGTTCTAAGACTGCCGAAGCTCGCCACAGATGATACGGTTGCTGGCCCGGCGGGCGGAAGGGCCCCTGATCCCCCTCTGTTGTAGTAGCCGGGTCCACTCCGGTCTCCTTCTCCGGCACGACTACCACTTCAGATACTTTACACAGGCTGGCGAATCAGCCTCCCAGGGCGGAGATTAAGTGATCCCTGGGTTCGGGATCCCGTTCAACCTGCGGGCGGCCAGCGGTCAGCCGTTTCATCAGGTCTCCCTGACCGCCGAACCAGCACGCCGCGTCTACGCCGAGTATGACAGCAACAAGCACCGCCGGTCCTCCGCTGTCCGCGCAGCGAATCCTCAAAGAGCTCTGGCAACCTTACTCACCGCCAAGAACACAACACTACTCAATGTTAGTGTTATTATGGCCGCGGTTTTCTGTAAGGTGGAGGTACTTCCCCAGTTCGGGCCGCTCATTCGAGCAAGTACTCGCTATGCCCTGCTTAGTTGTTCGGGTGGCTTATTCGAGCGAGTACTTGCAGTGCCCTACCTCTCTTAAATTTATTTATATGTGATTGGATACCAAACAATTTTGCCATTTTTGTCTCCCTTTTTTTGTTGTATCTAGAATGCAATGTGTAGACAATGCAGCAAACATATATTTTTCATATGATGGCTGGCAGGTGGAGTATCAGAACTACATGAAATTGTTAATTAAATACTTAAATTTTTTTTGTCATACTTTTTTTATTTTATTATTTTATCTATTTATCTTATTTATTGTTATGTAAGATGATTGTTATAATATTAGTATAAATAGCACTAATTTTCTTTCGTGTTCTGACGATGGATTGAACAGAGACGATAGTTTTCAAAGTATCTCACACTCCCACAGCGCAAATCTAACTTTTGTTTTCTCAGGCTCTCTGAAAAATTTAAATGTACATATAAATGCTCAGAGTATTCCAGCTCATTATTCTGACATGCTAGCATCTTTTGACATCAATAATATTCACGCTATTCTGATATCAGAATCTTTGCTGAAACCTTGCTTACAATGTACTTCTTACTCATTACCAGGTTTTCAGTTGATTCGTAATGATCGAAATGACAAAGGTGGTGGTGGGGTGGCAATCTATCTTCGTTCCTATATTCCTTTTTCCATAGTTAATGTCTCGGATATAGCAGCAAATACAGCCGAGCATCTTTTTATAGAAATTACTGTCTCTCATGCAAAAATCTTGCTTGGCATATTTTACAGTCCATTTCAATTCAATTCAATTAATATAATTTTATTCAGATTAGGCTACAATAATTGAGCACTTATGAATGTCACTACGCCATCGGTTCGTAAGTCTACAGGGCGGGAGACCTTGTACTGAGAAGAACCGGCAAGAAACTCAGCAAGGGCATTTCTTTTCTCCCTTTCTTTTACAGCGTCCAATTAAAATATTGGAAAATGCCCTCCCTATCATAAAAGGACACTTTCCATTACAAACATAAAAACACATGAAATATAAAGCACAAGCACAACATAAAAAAGTATCTAATATAAACAAAAGACAGTTTATGTATTCATCACTAAGAAATAATCAATGTCTTACAGTATTAATAAACAAAACAAAAAAGTAAGACTAAATACTAAGAATACCAAGAAGTTTGCAAGAGCAGACCAGCCTCCACAGGTGGCACCCGTTCACGAGTATGACACATGAATCAGCCATCGCTTCGCTCAACCATGTTTTAGGGAACGTAACGACCCGACACACACGCCACCACCGCATAGACACTTTGAGAGAGCATGACACACTCAAGCAACTCCAATAAAACTTCGATTGTCCAAATCTTAATATAAATTTTTTCACATCTTTTGAAATAAACTTGAAAACCTTACACCTCAATATGATCATACAATAAAAATGGGGGACTTTACTACTTGCCTTTTGAAAAATGACAGTCGTAGCCTTCAAATTAAGTCACTTGTAAAGGGATATCACTTGCATATACTTTCTCTTAAAGCTACTTACTTTTTTCCCAACTGTTTACCCTCTCGTTTAGACCTAATGATAGTCTCTTCTCCTTCAAATGTTACTAAGCATGGTCAGTCTGACGCTTTTTCCTACCATGACTTGGTTTACCTATCATATAAAATCCGCCCTCCTAAAGCTAAAGAACACTTCTGCAACGTAATTTAAGTAGGATAGATATTAATCGCTTATGTGATGATGCACCAAAAATCAACTGGGATTCGGTCATAAATGCTTCTACAGTTGACGAAAAAATTTAATTATTTAACACACACATTAATAGTCTTAATGATGTACATGCTCCCATTCGTGCAGTAAAAGTAAAGCACCTTCCTGCTCCTTGGCTCACAAAAGAGATTAAATCGATAATGATCAAGAGACATCGTGCTAAGGCAAAATACAAAATTGACCCATGTAGGAAAAATAAATTTAAGATTTTGAGGAATCGCTGCAATAGGATGTGTTGAGATGCACAACGACGCAATATCCATAAATCCGTAGAAAACCGTGATCCAGCAAAGGTCTGGAATTTTCTTAATTCATTAAGAGTCGACAAATCTAAACATTCTTCTATTTCAAATGAAATTAATATCAATATCCTCAATCAACAATTTTCTTCCAAAGTTATCATTGATGATAGCAGAAAATCTGCTACATTGAATTCAATTTCGAAAACACGCGACTCCCTTCTTTTCTCCTTTTATTCTAAGTTGATTTTCTGATTGCGATGTTAAGAAAAAACAAATTCAATGGTGATAGTTTTTATTGCCGCGTGCGTTGGTGATACGTAAAGAACTTTTGCGGCATTAGCATTGGTAATGGACTTGAAACAAATACTTATTGCAATTGAAGTTAAAAAGCAATTTTCTCTTATCTTTGATTACTTACTGTCAAAACCGAAAAAGAAAACATGCATTGTGACGTTGTCGTTGTCACTTGAATTGTAAATAAATAAATTGTGGAAACAAATAAAAATTGCGCGAAAACAATGCCCAAACCTAATGACGGGAGCTAATACTTAGTAATAGTGTTATCGTGATAGTTAAGTATGTCCAACAATTTGATAAATGAATTATTATTTTTTTTCTCCTATACCACTAAGGTGGCAAACAAGTACACGGTCCGCCTGATGGTAAGCGGTCACCGTGGCCTATGGACGCTTGCAACACCAGAAGTATCACTCGCGCGTTACCGACCCTTCAAAAATCCAATAACTTCTTTCTCGAAGAACCCCATACTATAGTCCTTAGAGAAAACCTTGGCAGGGAGCTCATTCCACAACCCAAGCGTTCGCGGAAGGAAGTTTCTCTGAAACCGCACTGTACGCGACCATTTCGGTTCTAGAATGTGAGAATGAATTCCCTGCCGATGGCGAGCGGTGCGATGGTAGAAAGTAGCCGTGGGCATCATTTCGAACAATTCCTCATAACACATCCCATTGTACAAGCGGTAGAACACACACAGGTAGGCAAAGTCTCTCCTCAAGCTTAAGGGTTCGATACGGCAAGTGAGTTTAGGATCGTCGACAATTCTCACAGCCCGTCGTTGAACTGAGTCAAAAGGTCCAACCTGGTATCCGGGTGCACCCGCCCAGAGATGGCAGCAGTACTCCATATGGGGCCGAACTTGCGATTGTAAAGCAGCAACCTCTGCCCCGACGTTAAGTACTGCCTCGCTCTATTGAGTACACCTAGTTTTTTGGACGCAAGCTTCACCTTATCTTGTAAATGATCTCGGAACTGAACATCGCTGGAGATGTCAACACCAAGGATCCCAATGCTCTTGGAGATGGAGAGGGGAGTGTTTTGGAATTGTTGGACTACAGTGAATGGGGTTTTCTTAGCGGTGAACGCGTAGACTTGTGTCTTTGTAGGGTTGAATCGGACCAAGTTTACCCATCCCCAGTCAGAGACCTTGGACAGTGTGGTCTCGATTTGAGACACAAGTTCTCCGCGGTTTTCCTCGCTGGTATGGAATGTTATATTCCTAGCCCACGAGTAGCTGCCGCCGTCAAAAAACGACCGTGGTTTAATAGGTCTTGCAGGGAAGCTAAATTTCTTAAGCAAACTGCATATGAGGCTTGGATCATGGCTCGTAATAATAAGGGTCCAAATATTTCTGAGGTAACACGAAAATTAAATGCTGCCTCGAGGTTCAGTAAGAAAGCAACTGCCAGAGCAAAATTCCAATTCATCGGCAAAATAGGTGGGCGACTTGCGAGCTAACCATCTGGGAGTCGTGCTTTCTGGTCGCTTGCCAAAGCGTCGCCGTTACCACCACTGCGAAAGACCGATGGTGACTTGGCTCATTGTGCTAAAGAGAAAGCTGATCTACTGTGCAATCTCTTTGCCTCAAACTCGAATATGAACGATGAAGGCGCTGTACATCCTACTATACCGTGGTGCGGTAAGACCATGTTAGAAATCTCCATAACGTAGCGGAAGGTCCGGCGGGCGGTGCTTTCTCTAGACGTGTATAAGTCGAGTGGGCCAGACGATATTCCAGCAGAGTTGCTAAAGCAGTGTGCTCCTGAGTTATGTACTGTACACACGCGCCTCTTCGCGCTTTCCTACCACACTAGGCAATTTCCGTCTTCATGGAAAACGGCGAATGTGCACCCGGTGCCCAAAAAGGGCGATAGATCAGACCCATAGAATTACGGGCCTATCGCTATTACCTCTCTCCTCTCCAAGGTTATGGAGCGTGTGATCAACACACAGCTTCTAAGATAACTAGAAGATCACGACCTGGTCAGTGACCGTCAATATGGCTTTCGCCACGGTCGCTCGATTGGTGACTTTCTAGTGTATCTCACACACCGATGGGCACTAGCCATTGAGAGTCAGGGGGAGGCATTGGTATGTAGCCTGGACATAGCGAAGGCGTTCGATCGGGTCTGGCACCGCTTTAAAGCAAATAAATTTTGTGTTTAGCGGATGTTAGGTCACTACAATTTGTCTGAGTAATGAAATATAACTTTGTAATAGTTACCTTAATATCATATTTAAAAATCAGACATGTAAAAATAAGTAAAGTTCATTTATTTTTTGTGGAGCTTTAAAGCGTCTGACAAAAGTTTTGGGAATTTCAGAATAATATTCTACAAAACATATATAAAAATCAGCCATTTAAATTTAGATTAAGTAACTCTTATTTTTAGTTACCTTTCTTACCTGCTAACTGCCCAAGTGTCACAAGGGTATCTCCACAAGCACGCAGGTATTCAAAGAACATGAGACGCTACTGGGAACCCTTAGGTTTCATCTATGTGAAAATAAGTTATGTTAGATCGCTTTGAGATCTTGGACTAATATGAATGATACTACAGTTCTGATCGATTACTCTATATTATATTGAAACTTATATCGAACACAATATTTGGCTAGGCACAACCAAGGACGGATCCAGAAGTCTTTCTCGGAGGGGGCACATTTATACACATTAATATGTATAATCCCACGAAAAGCAAGATAAAGTACGATATTATAGGAAGATTTAGTTTAATAAACAAAATTGCCAACAATTCTCAAATACAGTTTTACATTTCCAAACGTTTAAGACCAATTATAGAATCTTTATGTTATTAGATTAGATTAGTTTTGCAAAACGGCCCAAAACCTTTCCTCTGTCCACAGAAATTTCTCTATGAATGTGTAATAGGCATAGTTCATTTAGACGGTCTTCAAACATCCTTGATCTTAACTAGGTTTTTGCCCTTCTAAAAGTTGAAAAAGTACGTTCTGAAGTTGTAACGCTCACAGAGAGGGCTAACACGAGAAGTAGACTTCTAACTGTAGGGAAGATGTCAATGTCAAAATTCTCCAGCACTTGGAAAACAGTTTGTGGCATTTTGGAGGACTTTGCATCTTGGCTGGTATTTGTCCAAAGTTCAAAACAATGGTTAAGCCACAGCTTCTATACAATTTTTATACTTGATAGAATAGACTGTATTATATGTACCTAGGGCATATAATATCAAAAGGTTATTAATTCCGATATTGGATTTCAATATCAAAATGTCAATACTAATAGCAGAATTGCAAGTGTTAGATTAGGAAAGAAAGACATTTTAAACCAATTTCTTGTAAAATTCAACATAATAAACTTTGGTGATTAAACTTTGACAAAAAACATAAAATTAAAGAAATTATTTAATGGCAGATATTCAAAAATAATTTAACATGTTATGTGACTTATTTTTTTTTTTTTTATACCACTAAGGTGGCAAACAAGCCTACGGTCCGCCTGATGGTGAGCGGTCACCGTAGCCTATGGACGCTTGCAACACCAAGGTATCACTCGCGCGTTATTCGTATGTCACTGTATTATTCATTAGGAGTTTTACCTATAAGAGCTACGTCGGGCAGGCGAAGGACCGGGTGTGAAGTGTTCATTAAGAAAGCCCTATTTCCAACAGTGGACTGCTGTATGATGGTTGATGTGACGTATCCATCTCGTCACGCACCTTGCATCACGACAAGTGAAGAAACTCCTGCACTTCTTCTTTTATTCTACTACTAAAATAAAAAAGCTTAAACTCAATTAAGATTAAATATTCCTTATTAGCCTCATACCTTCCCATAGTTGGGACACGGCCTACCCTCATACGTTCCCATAGTTGGGACACGGCCTACCCTCATACGTTCCCATAGTTGGGACACGGCCTACCCTCATACGTTCCCATGGTTGGGACACGGCCTACCCTCATACGTTCCTATAGTTGGGACACGGCCTACCCTCATACGTTCCCATAGTTGGGACACGGCCTACCCTCATACGTTCCCATAGTTGGGACACGGCCTACCCTCATACGTTCCCATAGTTGGGACACGGCCTACCCTCATACGTTCCCATAGTTGGGACACGGCCTACCCTCATACGTTCCCATAGTTTGGACACGGCCTACCCTCATACGTTCCCATAGTTAGGACACGGCCTACCCTCACCGAGAGTGATTTTTGCCACAGTCCACATGCGGGCCTAGTGCGGATTGTGGACATATGTCTTTTTTTTGACATATGTAGGCGTGAATAATCAATGTACTTGAGAAATTTAGAGAAAGTGTAGTTGGAACACGCGGAGCTCGAACCTCCGCCACTCAGGACGCAACATCAAAACCTCTGGGCCACCACCAATAAATAATAAATAGTCGGAATCCAATGAAATAGAACTACTTATTTACTAAAATAAAATGATTTACAAGTTCCTTCGAGAGAAACTTGATTGATTGAGTTCTCTTAAAAATGTTAAGTATTTTATTTCATTTATCTAACTAACGGTAATCTTGAAACAAAACTTCAAAAATATTCAGTTGACGAAAAACACTACTTGGCAAAACTCATATAACATACGTGCATGCCTGAATCAGATACATTCACTTTTCAGGCATTTTTTGTAGTTATTATAATTTTGAAAAAGACAGAATTGGCGTCTATAGACAAGGCCCTCTTATTTTTCAGATTTCTCTATTTCCATCTCAAGTTCTTGGTAATCTTACACCTTGTATTGTAGCGGTTGGTACGCTATTTTCATCGAAAAAAAAATTCCATCAATTTAGTTTTTGTTTCTGTGACTGCTCAGTACAAACAGGATTGCATTATACAAGAGGTTTTTAAGATGCTTATAATTGCATTTTACCTATAATTATTCACTTGTTGACTTGTCCTTGAAAACCAATAGAATCTTCTAGAGTCATGAAAATAATAGTAAATATTATTGATGTTAGTAGTCGTCTTTTTTTATTGAGTTAATAGTTGTGTGCATCTCGCTTGCTCGCAGTATTAAGAGTCCCTTAATGTTTACTTCGTGCAACTTTGCCTGGCCTTGAGCGACTTCCGAACTTTGTTAAATTTTTGAGCCCGAGTTAAATGGCGTTCTGTAACTCGTTCGCTGTAATTATACTAAATTGTAACTTATTAAAGTTGTAAGTGAGACAATATTACATTGCACGCATGGCGGAGTGCCGGCTGGCATAGTTGGTATCTTATTTAAAGACTTAAATAGAAAATTTGACTGATTCCGATGTTACGATATTGATCTACTCCGTATCGGCATTGTAATATTGGACCTAGCATTCCCAGATTCTGATATCGATGCCCTAATTGTAAGTGTATAGGCTTCCAAAACCTAATGACAAGAGTTGAATTCAGTAAGTTATGCTACTACTACTGCACAGACGTACCACTGCGTCGTCTCCGTCCGTCGAGATCAGTGTTGCTATCCATAACACCGAATTTTCCAATTATTCTAAGCAATGGTCTAAGGTGTTTACATATAATACAGGATCTTAACAATGCTTATTATAGATTTTCTAAACGCACACCAATTTTATTGTGAAATAATTTTTCCTTTTGTAAAATTTACGATCTCAGTGCCCCCTCGCTGGATACGCCCTTGAGCATAACCACGGATATACCGTAGACAAGCCGATGTCTACTAAGGTGCGCGGGTGGCTGACGACTGGCGATGCACAGTGCATCGTCCAGCATGAACCTTATTGTGTGACGTCATGACACACGTAGTTAAAAAAAAAAAACGAGTTGCAATCCGGGAGTGCCGGCAGAAGTGAAAACCTTTACACACGATTCGCGTTTAACACTCAAATATGTCACAAGACATGTCTATGACATTGTCAAGAAATAATAATGTTTGTTTATTCACTTTTTTGACGTAGTATATTTGACATCGCAATCTGTCATAGAATTAAAATTCCATATCCAACCTCCCTGTACTACTCATAATCGCGAATACTAAAAATAAAAAATATAATAGGCGTGGCATTACGGTTTCCGTCTTACGATTTTCCACGATTAGGACACGTGACCTGACGCGAGTTTATAATTTTTTACCCATACCAAAAAAAGTGCACAACGCCGCTAAAGTAGTTTTCACTTCAAAAAATAGTTATTGATTAAAATAGTAAACCTGATTTGTTTTTAAACTTCGTTTTTAGGGCTGTTGTTTGCCACTTCTTTGCGTAGCCACTTGCGTGCACGTTCTCCATATCGCGTATATTATGACGATGATAAGTAGCGCTGCTATTGCTAGCATCGCTATGCTATAACGCTCGAAGGTGTGGTTTGTTAGTAAGTATTGCGCTTTGCGCTATAACTACTTTGTTGGATTCTTTACTTTTGTAAAAATTATACAAATATATATGTTAAATAACGTGTACAGTTGCAGTATGACAATAAGAAAAATATCGATACTACCTCTGTATATAATGTTTAATTTTGCTAATCTAAGCGCTTATGCTTACATCTTATTAACAAGGTTAACCTCATGTACGTGACATATGTTATTTCCTATACAAATATGTCACGATACCTAATTGGTATCGTTACTCGCCGTCCACTGCTGGTATAGTAAGTCACGGGTGAATCGCGATTAGCGATTTTGATGGTTGGCTCCTCGTTGCTACCAAGATTAAACCTAACACATTTCATACTTCTATAGGTAGGGGCGGGATTTTCCGATGTATCGATTTCTTAATTTAACAAGTAGGCGGGTTTCAACCTATCGATCGATATGTTTCACTGCCGACTCGGAAGTTGTATAAGGAAATACTTATCCTTTCTGTCCACTACTAAATACGGGCCTTCATACGGGGGTTGCAGAGGTTTCCTTACTATGTCAGTCCTAACAAATACGTGTGTACACTTTGCTAGCTCCGTAGGTTTTTTATAAAATCATACGGAGAGTCAATAGGCTCGTCGCTTGTGCTGTAAAAGTCAGCTGGTAGGCTTGTGGTCCGTCCGTAGGTCAGTTCAGCTGCTTACCTTTGTTCTGGTGTTTGGTGCAGCTCGTAACCCTAAAATGACCGTAGGTAATTCCTCTACCCATGATTTGCTATTTAGCTTAGCCATCAATGCGGCCTTGAGAGTTCTATGGAACCTCTCTACCATACCATTTGACTGTGCATGGTATGGGGTGGTTCTTGACTTGTATCAACAAGCCACAGAACTTCATGAGGTGTGCAAATAGACTGTATTCGAACTGGGTTCACTGGTCCTTGGTAAGACAATTGGGTAAAACAAATCGAGAAATCCATCCCTCATATATTTATTTTAGCGATTGTGTTCGCTGTGATGTCTTTTGTCGAAAAGACTTCCGGCCATCCGGTCGCGCGATCGATGACGGTTACGCAGTACCTAAAACCATCCTGCGACCTAGGTAGCGTAATTATGTCAACGTGAACGTGCTGGAACCGATCACTTGGGGCGAATTTGCCAAGTTCAGAAACAGTGTGTCTTGTTATCTTTGATTTTTGGCATTTTACGCAAGTTTTTGCCAATAGGCTGTTTCGCGGTTCATGTTCTTCCAGTAGAACTTTTCAGCCATCATTTTACGACTTGTGCGAATACCGGGGTGGCTTAGGTTGTGTACCGCGTCAAACGCTTGTTGCCTAAACGCGATAGGTAGGTACGGCCTTTGTTTACCGGTTGATATCTCGCAACTATTTTTCTGCATTTTTGCTTTATTGCCGTCAGGTAACAGCTGCTCCAGTTCACTGACTGACTGTTGAGCTTTTTGGAGCTGTTCGTAGTCTATGACAGTGGGGCAATTGATTGCCTCTACTCTTGAGAGTGCATCAGCAAATTTTATTTAAGGGTCCAGGCACATGCCTGGTATCCGTGGTAAACTCACTGATGAACATCAGATGCCTAGTGCGACGTGGTGTCTCCTTTGCACTTGCTTTTCGTCTAAAAGCGTGAGTTAACGGTTTATGATCCGTGTATATAGAAAATTCTCTACCTTTAACTAGGTACCTGAAATGCTCAATGATGCTCAATAAATGGCAATAGATATATTGCCAATAGTTCTCTGTCGTAGGTGCTGTATTTTTGCTGACATGGACTCGGTTTCTTCGAAAAGTAAACCAACGGTTTCCATTCGCCAGCGTGCTGTATTTGCAAAACTGCGCCTACGCAGTTATTGGACGCGTCAGTCATTATTGACATCGTTGCGTCTGGTGTCGGATAACATAGTGTGGCAGCGTTCTGTAAACATATTTTGCAAGCCTCAAATGCCTCAATCACGTTTCTTGTTTGTTTGTTTGTTAGGTACTTGTGCAGTTCCGCTTGCAATGCTGCTGCTTTAGGCAAATGTAACCTATAAAAGTTTACCATGCCGAGGAATCTACGTAATTGTTCCACGGTTTGGGGCTTTGGGAAGTCCATTATAGCTTGAACTTTTTCGTTTAGCGGCCTTATACCTTGTTCTGAGACTTTGTAACCTAACAACTCAAAATTCGATAAAGCTGCATTTAGCTAAGTTGATAGTGATAGTGATAGTGAGGCTTCAGCATGCTGTTTGTTTTGTTCTGTTGTTTCTGATGCTATCAATATATCATCTAAATAGCAAAAAATTAAATCGGATCCACGTGTGATGTAACCGTCATAGTTACGAATCTCAATGTTTTTTGGTACCGACTCATTCATAAATCGTTGGAATGTCTGGCTACCGTTAGACATTCCAAACATTTATCTCGTAAATACATAGCTACCAAGCACCGTACAGATAGCAGTCTTGTCTACGTCATCAGGGAATATGTATGGGAATATTATGGTAAGCCCTATTTAGGTCTATGCGCGAAAATACTTTTTTGTTTGCTCAGATGCACGTGAAATCGTGCAATCTACGAATCGGGTAACGATCAGGTTTGGTGATCGCGTTAAGAGCTCGATAATCACCACAGGGTCTGAGCGACCCGTCTTTCTTTGTGGAGAGGACTAGACCATTCACTAATTGAAGGCTTACAAATACCTATCTCCTGCATAATGCGAAATTCTTCTTTGATTGCTTTGTATCGCGCTGGTGGAATGGGTCGTGGACGTGCATGTACTGGTGGGCCTGTTGTCGCTATGTAATGGTACACTGAACGCGGTGGATTTTCATTGAAACACATTGGTTTCGTAATGTTAGGGTTAGGGTATCGTGCCAACACATCGCGGTATGGGTGCTCCCCGTCCACTGTGTGTAATGAAGGCTCTCTACATCCGACGATCCTTCCCCTAATACTTATTCTAGTTATGCTATCTATAAGTCTACGTCCACTGAGGTCTACTAATAACTTATGGTGAGCTAAAAAGTCTGCACCTAAAATTGCCTGCTTAACGTCCGCCACTACAAATGTCCAACAATATGGCCTACGCAAGCTTAAGTCCACGGTAATTGTCTTAGTGCCATACGTTGCAATTTTTGTCCCATTCGCGGCAAAAAGAACGTAATTCGCGTCACCAACACTATCACATTTTACACTCTTTTTTGGTAGAATGCTAATGTCAGTCCGTGTCTACCAAATTTTGCGTCCTGTTTTCGCGATCGTATAACGTAAGACGGTTTTGCAACTCCGCCCCGGTTTGCTGCACAATTAGTTTTCCTGGCCCTGCCTATCCGGTTTCTTGGCGTATTTGCAGGGCTGCGTGCAACGGTATGCCTTATCCTTGAACTTTTCGTGAAAATAGCATATGTCGTTGTTACGCCGTCCACGCGACGCACTCAACCTCAACGCACAAATACCGTATTTTTTGTGAATTTGACCTTGACCTCGGCCTTGACCTTTGACTGCTGACCAACGAGTCAATTTTGACTTCTAGTCTGGCTACACGTTCCGTTAGTTTTTGTAGAACGTTAGTGCTGCTACTAGCGGATCACTGCCCATCGTCCCTTCTGTTGTACGATGCTACGCTCTCGACCCTAGCTGGTTGCAATGTTTCCATTATTTTGTCAGCCATTTTGTCTAGCTCCGCAACTTGAGCTACCGCTAATACAGCTTTCACCGAGGTCGGCAGATGGCTCTGCCATATGATTCTTAATGCGTCGTCCGCAATCTTTTTTTGTGCTAAGTGTCTCATTCGCCTTAGCAGTTGTGATGGCTTTTGCTCACCTAGTTCTGTTTCCGTCAACAGTTTTTTTATTCTAGAGCTCTCCGATTTCTCGTAGATGCTTAACAATCTAGCTTTCAACGCTGCGTACTTCCCTGTCGTAGGTGGATCGGTGAGTATATCGGCTCTACCTACTCAATTTGAGCTTTCCCTAACCTTGCTATACACATATGAAAAATCTGTTCATCTCCTACCTTGAGTGGAGATACTACCGCCTCGTACTACAGAAACCACACCCTGGGCGAGTTCGTCTGACACTTAGGAAGATTCCGCTTTAGGTGAATACATCTTAGCACTCACTTTTTATTGTCTTTTTAATAATAAATTAGTCACTGGTCACTGCTTGTTCTTCACTAGTAATGTTCTTTTATAAACTTTAGTGTAAAGTATTAGGAAAAAAAAAAAATAGTTCACAAATAACGTAAGAGCACAGTAAAAAAAATTCAGTTCAGTTCACAATTTGGTCGGCCTGCCGTGGTGATGAGTCGTATATGATGATGATAATTTATATGAATGATACTACAGTTCTGATCGATTACTCTATATTATAATAAAACTTATATCGAACACAATATTTGGCTAGGCACAACCACGGATATACCGTAGACAAGCCGATGTCTACTAAGGTGCGCGGGTGGCTGACGACTGGCGATGCACAGTGCATCGTCCAGCATGAACCTTATTGTGTGACGTCATGACACACGCAGTTCAAATTCAACCCTACAAAGACACAAGTCCGACAATTCCAGAACACTCTCCGTCTCCGAGAGCATTGAATCCTTGGTGTTGACATCTTCAGCGATGTTCAGTTCCGAGATCATTTGCAAGACAAGGTGAAGCTGTTGTCCAAAAAAACTATTTGTACTCAACAGAGCGAGGCAGTACTTCACATTGGGGCAGAGGTTGCTGCTTTACAAGTCTCAAGTTCGGCCCCATATGGAGTACTGCTGCCATCTTTGGGCGGGTGCCCCTGGATACCAGCTTGGCCCTTTTAACTCGGTTCAACGACGAGCTGTGAGAATTGTCGACGATCCCAAACTCACTTGCCGTATCGAACCATTAAGTCTGAGGAGAGACTTTACCTCCCTGTGTGTGTTCTACCGCTTGTACAATGGGATGAGTTCTGAGGAATTATTCGAAATGATGCCCACGGCTACATTCTACCATCACACCGCTCGCCATCGGCAGGCAATTCATTCTCACATTCTAGAACCGAAATGGTCGCGTACAGTGCGGTTTCAGAGAAACTTCCTTCCGCGAACGCTTGGGTTGTGGAATGAGCTCGCGAGCTCCCTGCCAAGGTTTTCTCTAAGGACTACAGTACGGGGTTCTTCAAGAAAGAAGGGATTTTTGAAGGGTCGGCAATGCGCGAATGATGCCCCTGGTGTTACAAGCGTCCCTAGGCTACGGTGACCACTTACCATCAGGCGGACCGTGTGCTGGTTTGCCACCTTAGTCGTATAAAAAAAAAACAATAGTGGCATTCCACAGCCCATTCAACAGAAAGTGATAATCACTCAGTCGAACTTTGCCTAACTCCGCCCCTTGCGCTCGCGCATGGAGCTGCCAAGCTATTCTCGTTAAAGCATTATGAACCGCCCGTGTCCTCGACTACATAGATAATATGCTTCTACAAACATTGACATAATTTATGCGTCAATAGTGATTGAGTTCTCAACAATAACTATGCAGTGTGTTGAGTAACGTCCCTTTCCCCACCTAACTGTCTCACCATACCTTTGTAAGTAATTTTCTGTTGCTGTCAAAGTATTAGTTCCCAAGGATCGTTGTGTCATTTCCAGATGGTGTTCCAAACTGGTAACCAGGACCTATGCTACTACAACTTCCTGTGTGCCCACCCGCTCGACCAGCTGTCCGACTTCAACCACGTTTTCTCCAACGTAGGATACGTGGTGCTCGGGCTCGTCTTTATGCTGCAGACGCGCTGTCGATACCTCAGAGACATGGGCAAACCCAAGGTAGACTCTTACCTTGCTTACCTCACTATCAAACTGGCAACCTGGACTTGCTTACTATAAATTCCTGTGCGCGCACTCGCTCGACCAGCTGTTCGATTTTAACCACGTGTTCTCCAACGTGGGGTATGTGGTGCTTGGGCTCGCCTTTATGCTGCAGACGTGCTGTCTACACCTTAGGAACAGAGAAGAGTCCAAGGTAAGAGTCACCTCACCATCAAACTGGTAACCTGGACCTGTGCTACTACAACTTCCAGTGCGCGCACCCGCTCGACCAGCTGTCCGACTCGTATGCTTCAACGCAGGGTGTGTATAGTTTATCCTCGCCTTCGTGCTGCAGACGCGCTGTCGGTACGTCAAGAACAGAGTCAAGCCCTATCTAGGAGCTCTCTCTTATCATCATACTGGTAATTAGGACCTGTATAATTACAACTCTTAGTGCGCGCACCCGCTCGACCAGCTCTCCGAATTCAATCACGTGTTCTCCAACGCGGTGTATGGCGCTCGGGCTCGTCTTCATATGTGCTGCAGACGCGGTGTCGACTACTCAGGAACAGGGGCAAGCTCAAGGTAGGAGTTCTCTTACCATCAAACTAAGTACGCTCAGACACATTATGCATTTTCGCAATAGTACCTACTACTTACTCAACACCACAAAAAACGACATTTACAATCGATATCGATTTATAGATATATATATATATAAATGCGAAAGTAACTCTGTCTGTCTGTTGCTACGTAAAAGAGGAGCATATAAATTAGCACACAAGACTACGCACAAGAAATAGAAAAAAAAACAAAAAAAAATTAAAACAAAATATTATCTATAAAAGCGAATCACGCTAGAGAGAAAGGAAGCTGCCCGGCTGTTGGGCTGGTCGGTCGTGCCTTCTTTAATAGGAAGAATGAAACTACATAGCTCGAATATCGGTACTGTGGTACGCGGTCTGTGTGCTATGTGGGATAGAGGTTGTATTTCCTATTGGTCCTTGGTTTCTATCATTAGCAGTCTAGAAGAAAATGCTAAATAGAGAATCCGGAACTAGTGTGAAGCCTGCTCGTACATTCAGGTCATGGGTCCTGGAACTTTATTGTTCTGGCATCCTGGTATCTTGCTGTAACTAGGTAGGTGAATCCTGGACCGCCATCACATCTGCGTCCATCACAACCACGCGCCCGTCCGACCCATCGTGTTTGCCTCCGCGTTCCCCTTCTCGCTCGCGCTCTCGCTGCCGCGACCCCCGATACCCTCGCCGCAACCTTCGCGCCCCCGCGCCCACTCACCACCCCACTCCGGTAGCCTATGTGGCCTCTTCTCGGCCACTCGCTGCTTCGTCGCCCCCTCCGACCCCAGCCCCCTCGTCCCCGGATGCCGTATGTCAACTGAGTCGCCGTCATCCTTGAATGAGGATGATGAAGGCTTCAAAGTGGTCGGCCTGGGGACTAAAAAGGGATGGAAGCGGAAGAAATCTGCCAAGTCCCAAAAGACTTAGGCGTCCTCCGCATTGGAGTTTTCTCCTCCTCCATCCAACTCCGAGGCCTAACGCCTCAAAGTGCTAAGCGCTTCCCCGTCCTCCTCGGCGGCCATCCAAGAGCCAGCCGCCATGGACACTACCCTCGCCACCTCTTTTCAGGCCGAACGTCCCGCGAAAGACAAGGGGGCATGGCCAAACATCGCAAATGCGATGTAGGCCAAGCGTATTAACTATACGCATGCCCGCAACGATGCCGAATGCGGCATCAAAGTGAAGGTCCCGACGCCGACTGATTTCCGCAATCTGACGGCCTTTCTAACGGCTCAAAAATAAGAGTACTATTCGTACTCACTGGCCGAAGCTGGCCGAAGCTGGCGTTGCAGCTCCTAAATAACTGTTAAGGACGACTTGATCATCCAAGGCCTCCCAGTAAGGATCTACAACGGCCGAAATAAGTCGAGAGTGCTACGGCATGGGGCTTGTAGTGCTCGACCTGACCTCAGAAGGCAAAGCCATCTATAATATTAAAGATGTGAGTAGCCTAAAGGGTGTCCGGGTCGAGACCCCGCATAAGCGGTCCACCCCTGGGCAATGCCACCGATGCCAGTTATATGGCCACGCACAGCGCAACTGCACACGCAGACTGCGCTACGTGAAATGTCTAAGTGATCACGTCACTACGGACTGTGATCGTGTTCGCGAAAACGCATCCGACCCGGTCGCTTGCGTTCTTTGTGGGAGCGACGGCCATCCAGCAGACTACCACGGGTGCCAAAAAGCTTCCAAACAGAACCCGCGAAAACCCAAAAAGGGTAAATCGCAACCCTCTGCCCCTCGCCAACAGGCACCCTTCGTGCCTGCTCCCCTCCCTGGAGTCAACGCCTCGAGCCGACCTCCAGCGCTAGTTGACGCAGGAAAATCAAAATCAAAATCAAATCAGACAGACAAACTTTTGTCTGCACTCCCTGGGCCCGTCTCAGTCACGGGAATTCCCTACCCCGCCCCCTCATGTCCCGGGACATCCAGCGAAACCTGCGCCCCTCCCTCGCGTCGTCCCACAAAGCCACAAAAAAAAAGGAGAATACTGACGTTTTCAAGGAGCTTATGTCTTTTTTCCGGGACTCAAACTATCTGCATGCTAAATTTTATCTTGATCGGTACAGCAGTTTTAGCGTGGAGAGGTAACAAACAGTTTTACTTTCGCATTTATAATATTTATTTTTATATTATATTCATGGATAGTATGGATAGTTTTAAGTATATGTAAGTATATGTATGTACATATGATTGTGCAAAAATATAATTACGATGGCGCTAATGCCACTAGTACTATATAAATAAATATCGTAATACTCTTAAATATCTGAATTCCTTCACTAGATTGACGCTTGACATGGTGCGCCCCCTATGCTACATAAAAACAAAAAATAATAATTGACATTGTTGTAAGTAGCTTACTAACTTATTTTTATTACCTAATAAGTGTTTCGGTACATATTGTATACTCTTAAGCTAATTATCAAAGTATTGTATTATAAGCTTTGTTTGTTCACATCTAGGGCCCTTGCTTTTTATATTATATGTCAACGACTTAATAAAAAGTTTGAAAAACTCCAATACACTTCCTTATGCTGATGACACTAAGATCTTCTGAATAACAAGACATGTAGATGATTGTAAAATGCTTCAAAATTATTTGATTAGCTTTGAAAATTTCCGTGATACGAACAAATTATTCTTAAATGCTAATAAATGTCATTTGATAAGTTTCACAAGAAACAAGAAACCTATTCGTTTTGATTACAAGGTAGTAATAAAAGTTCTAACTCGTGTCTCAGAAGTTCGTGATTTGGGAGTCATTGCAACCTTTTCAAAGCAACCTTTTTTACCCCATATTGATTATGCTTTGTCTAAAGCCTATAAGCAACTGGGATTTATTTTACGTGTGAGCTAACCCTTTAAAAATCCTCTGACTTACAAAATTCTGTAGAATAGCTATTTTAAGAGTCGCTTGGAATTTGCATGTACGGTGTGGCACGTGCGGTGTGGCACGTGCGGTGTGGCACGTGCGGTGTGGCATGTGCGGTGTGGCACGTGCGGTGTGGCACGTGCGGTGTGGCACGTGCGGTGTATCATCCATTTTTCAAAAATCATATAAGTAGGATAGAGACTTTGCAAAAAAAAATTTTAAAAGCTTTGATTTACAGAACCGACCATTTGTTTTCTGATTATACATCTTCTATGCGTCATTATAAACTTTCCTCTTTGTGCACCCGTCGGGATGTCACTGATGTTGCCTTATTGTATAATAATTATATTGATGCACCAGATCTTAATACCAGATAATATGTAACTTCACCTTCTTGATTTTATTATTATATTTTTTACTTAATTTTTATTTATCATATTCTTAACTTTTTTATATTCTTTTCATCTCATTCTAGAACTTTGTATATGTATGCTTACTATTTATTTTCGTAGGTATTGTCAATATAGGGAGCTATAGGTCTTTAATATTAATTATTTTCAATGTGTATAATGTAATTTATAATGACTGTTTGTTCCTTAATAAAATAAAATATTACTTTAAATGGAACTTCTTGCCAGCTCTTTTTGGCAGAAATTAACATTGTTTACATTGTATTGATGATTCAAAAGTGTTCTTAGATACCTATTTGAATAAAGTTTGATTTTTTTTGATTTGATTTGAATGTTCTCCTTGAGATATCTTGGGCCTTAGACCCAGACTGCTTTGAGGCCGTGTTCGCGGAATACGGACAGGTCACCACCCCTCAACAGATGCTCAGTTTCGTGTGTGAGCATCGTCAGTACTTTGCCGCCCTCCGTTGGGTGGATCCCAAACCATAACACCAAAATGGATTACACAACCGCGCGCGAAAAACCACGCTCCGTCTCCATCGGCTTTTTTAACGCCAACGGTCTCCGTAACCAAATAGAGGAATTGTCGAAATTCCATTTGCCTCATAAACCTGACGTCTTCCTCATCTAGGAAACGTTCCTCAAACCCGCTATCCGCACCCCTTCGATTGCGAACTATCGCACCGTCCGTAATTTTTTTTTTGTTTAATACCACTAAGGTGGCAAACGAGCACACGGTCCGCCTGATGGTAAGCGGTCACCGTGGCCTATGGACGCTTGTAACACCAGGGGCATCATTCGCGCATTGCCGACCCTTCAAAAATCCAATGTCTTCCTTCTTGAAGAACTCCATACTGTAGTCCTTAGAGAAATCCTTGGCAGGGAGCTCGCGAGCTCATTCCACAACCCAAGCGTTCGCGGAAGGAAGTTTCTCTGAAATTGAACTGTACGCGACCATTTCGGTTCTAGAGTGTGAGAATGAATTCCCTGCCGATGGCGAGCGGTGTGATGGTAGAATGTAGCCGTGGGCATCATTTCGAACAATTCCTCAGAACACACCCCATTGTACAAGCGATAGAACACACACAGGGAGGCAAAGTCTCTACTCAGACTTAATGGTTCGATACGGCAAGTGAGTTTAGGATCGTCGACAATTCTCACAGCCCGTCGTTGAACCGAGTCAAAAAGGCCAAGCTGGTATCAGGGTGCACCCGCCCAAAGATGGCAGCAGTACTCCATATGGGGCCGAACTTGAGACTTGTAAAGCAGCAACCTCTGCCCCGACGTGAAGTACTGCCTCGCTCTGTTAAGTACACCTAGTTTTTTGGGCGCCAGCTTCACCTTTTCTTGCAAATGATTTCGGAACTAAACATCGCTGGAGATGTCAACACCAAGGATCCCATTGCTCTTCGAGATGGAGAGAGGAGTGTTCTGGAATTGTGGTACGCGCAGACTTGTGTCTTTATAGGGCGAACGCACGGACCTACCTTGTATACGAGGTATCAAAGAGTGCCGGAGTAAACGTAGTTAGCGCAACCTTTGAACGTTATAATCCTAACAAGTATTTATCTAAGGAAAATTTCATTTAACTGTTTATTTAAAGTGATTTGTTATGATTAAGTATAAAAGTATTCAAATACCTTATATTTAATAATTTGACAGGACATGGGCATTCCTGAACACAACGGCTTGTTCTACTCGATGGGGCTGGCGCTTGTCATGGAGGGCCTGCTCTCTGCGTGCTACCATCTCTGTCCCAACAAGATGAACTTCCAATTTGGTACGTAATCGTCACAGTGCTAAACAAACAATGCAATCTTTAAACTTTTAAATCTACTTACTCTACTATCATTATTAAAAATCCACTAGAAATTTGTCCACCACGCTGTGCTGCTAGATATTTTTTTGGAACCTTTTCATTTTATGTTTTGCAAATAAAGGTATTTCGTAAATGGTCAAAGAAATGGTGAAGGAGATACAACATTATGCTCCCACTAAGCAAGCCATACTTGCAATAACATTGCTGAACATTACATTTGGGAGATTTGTAAGTTTCAAATGCAAGGTTGCAACATCCCAGTAAGCTTCCAGCAGCCCCTAAACGAAGCCAAACGGCCGCGCCAGAAGTATCACCTGTAACTTGCCCAGTCCTTATCACTGAAATTTATCATAACTTTAAAATATAATGTTGCATTCATATGATAAATGTAATGTTTAAGTAAGTTACGAGGTAAAGTTTTAGTAAGTTTAAATTAAACATTGACACAATTTAAAATTTGAAAAGTAACAGAAAGTTATGGTGCGAATGTTACATAAACGTTACAAAGTAAACTTTTCTGTAAGTAAAAATGGTTTCATCTAAATTTATTTATATTGCTGGGGTTGGATCAGCATGGCTGCATTTGTTATAATTAACCCTTCATTGTTGTAATTTGTTTTTTACATCTATCTTACATATGCAACTTGCGTGAAAACTTGTAATCAGTTATTCTACATACTCTAAAATTTCTTGAACAAAGTCAAATTTGTAAAATGTATTAGTCAACCAACAATATCTTCCCGAAAGCCGAACAAAAACGATGTTGGCTAAAGTACTTCTTTGGCTCATCATCGAAGTTAATTTTTTAAATAATTTGAAATCTATATTATATATATTACTACTAGCACTGCAGGAGACATGGCGCCTGCCTCACGATATTACGTATCTTGGGAGCATCGACCAGGACTTTGCCGACACTGGAAAATCAGCGGTAAATACTGTTGCAGGGATGTTACGAGGTAGGCCTTACGGGGTGTCGCAATGCTATGGCAAAAAAGTGTTTTCCAGTCGATGTCGGTGGTCGAATGTGATAGTGTGCGTTTTACAGCAATAAAGGTGGTTGTTGAGTTTCGGCATTTTATAGTGTTCTCGGTTTACATGCCAACAGACGCAACGGATAACCTGGCTGAATTTACTGATAACCTAAGCGAGATAAGTGCAATAGTTGACAGTTGCCATATGAAATCGGTATTTATATTAGGCGATTTTAATACCCATCCAAAGGCAAATTTTGCCAAAGAATTTTTAAACTTTCGTATGGAATAGAACTAGGTATGTGCGGACTTCGAGTTTTTAGGGTTGAATTCCAACACATACACATACATTAGTGCCTGTTACGGCACCACATCATGGTTTGACCATGCGGTGACAACCCTAGCAGCTCAACAGTTAA
This sequence comes from Apoda limacodes, assembly GCA_946406115.1. Taxonomy (NCBI): domain Eukaryota; kingdom Metazoa; phylum Arthropoda; class Insecta; order Lepidoptera; family Limacodidae; genus Apoda; species Apoda limacodes. The sequence continues at coordinate 845,778 of OX291555.1, forward strand.
TCTTGGATATTAAAGTGGAAATTAACATCTCATGGCCTGACTATGGCATCCCTGTCGTAATAAAATGTAATTTAAATGGTTTAAGACCCAAAGTCAGTCTTAGTTTTAGCTTATATAACGATATTGTGTTGGGAACTCTGTGCTAGAAACTCGTCATAAATAGAAAAATATTTCTAGCTATGCTCAAGTAAACTTAAGTTAAATGATTTTCCCGAAGAACTTATAGATTACTGTGACCGTAAATGTGACAGTATAGAGTGAGCATCGAGGGTAATAGCGATCTCGTTCAAATTGCCGCCATGTTTGAGAAGCAAATCCGAACGTCCCACCTTCTTATGGATATTTGAATAAAATAATAAATTGTTCTCAGAAACTTCTGAAGCATTTACACTCACTCAGAGAGAAATCAAATGAATCTAATAATTAATTCGATGTAAATAATTATCTTATTTAGCCAAGCGTGATCGTCAAAAGTGGTAGGACCGGAAAACCGTTGTGTTAAATAAGAAGTTAACCCAGTTCTTTCGGAGATACAGCAAACAATAGTATACAAAATAAGCATAAAAGAAAATAATCGAGAAAATAAATATAGCTAAATCTAGGATCATAAATAATGCCCACTTCACCGTTCCTAAAGTCAGTACAAAACACCTAAACAAAACAAATACTCGAATATCGGAACTAAAGGACACAGAGGAAAAGGCAAAGGAACCCTAATTTTTGCTACTTCCACATTTGAAAGTAAAATCCATACGATTGCTAAATCTTTTCGCTTTGTAGAGTAGGAACTAGGTAGCTAAGTGTTTAGGACTTGCGACCTGAAGATAGGTTTATGGGGCGCCCACTTACGATATACATCAACGCTCACCTAATCAAATCTAATCAAATCAAACTTTATTCAAATAGGTTTCTAAGAACACTTTTGAATCGTCAATACAATGTAAACAATGTTAATTTCTGCCAAAAAGAGCTGGCAAGAAGTTCCATTTAAAGTAGTTATACAATACTTTGATAATTAGCTATAGAGTATATGTGAAGCGTCAAATATCGCCAATCGAGTGAAGGAATTTAGATATTTAAATGAATTCCGATATTTAATAGTAGTAGTGGCATTAGCGCCATCATAATTATATTTTTGCACAATCATACGTACATACATATATTTACATGTACATAAAAATTATGCATACTATCCATGAATATAATATACTAATAATTATTATAAATGCGAAATTAAAATCTGTCTATTTCCTTTTCACGCTGAAACCGCTGTACCGATCAAGATGAAATTCGGCATGCAGATAGTTTTGGAAAAGGACATAAGCTACTTCAAAACGTTAAGTATTATTTGTCCCCCCCCCCCAAATTGAGGAGTTGCCGTTGAAATCCTACACCGATGACGAATACAAAGAAGTTTGCAAGAGCAGACCAGCCTCCACAGGCGGCACACAAGTATGACACATGAATCAGCCAGCGCTTTGCTCAACCATGTTTTAGGGAACGTAACGACCCGACGCACATGCCACCACCGCAGAGACACTTTGAGAGAGCATGACACACTCAAGCAACTCCAATAAAACATCGATTGTATTACTAAATAAATATATAAATTCAAATGTAAGTATTTGCTAGTGTTAATTTTCACATATATGTAATAAATTAAATAAGGAAATAAAGTAATAAGCTAATTCAACAGGCATAGCTGCAGCATTGTAATTTGCTACATAAACAAATATAACAACATAGTACACGTTCTAATATCTATGTATTTAAGAAACAGTTTAATTATAATTTAGTAATACATTAAGTTTCCAGTATTCCGTAACTATACTTCTGTAACGTTATAAGATACATATATTATTGTAATTATTTATACAAAATATATTAAGATAGTATCTGGACGGTTGAGTATAATTTCGTACAAACCTGCTGAAAAAAATTACGACAAGTGTCGTTACATTGGTGACCCCGACGAAGAACAAAAGCGCAACCTTCACAACCCCGACGAGGTAACTAAACAAGCCTTGGATCTCACCGCAACCGACGTCAGGCGATACAACCGGTCACCAACCGTTACATTGGTTACAAGGAACAAGGCGCAACCTTCACGAGCCCGACAAAGAACAAGGCGCAACCTTCACGAGCCCGGCAAAGAACAAGGCACCACCTTCATGAGCCCGACATGGAGCAAGGAGCAAACTGTACAATCCCAACAAGGAGTCAAACAAAAAGATGGCAATACAAACTCCAGTAAGGTAAGCAACAAAAAGCGGCAGCAGCGGAGACAACCTAGCAGCAATATCCTTGACATCTAGGATACTAGAGTGCTGGACAGAAACAAGGAATCCTGACAAAATGGCAGAAATAATGGATAAAGTATGGAAATTTACAAAACCAATGCAAATAGCTCAAATTTCACAACAAGAGCCAAGTAGCGTCAGCACACAAGCCTTAATTCTGGCAGAAGTTGCCAAGCTGAACTTAAGAATAGCTGAAATTGAGCATAAAAGAAGGCCAAAATTGTTTAGTGCTAGATCCAACAAAATCTACTTGTATGATCCTAGGTTCAAAAAAACAAGTAAATATGATTTCTCAACACCAGCCAAACATCAATATTGCTGGTAAACAAATTCAGTGTGTTTCTGAGAGTAGAAACCTGGGGCTTATACTTGATAGCAACCTGAAATTTGAGTCTCATGTTTTAGATGCAGTACGAAATTGTTTCTACCGCCTAAGATTACGGTACAGAATGAGGCCTTACCTTAGTGTGGATTTAAGAATTCAGCTATGTGAGTCCCTTGTTTTGTCTAAATTAAATTACGCTGACAACATCTCATACAAAGAGTGCAAAATCCACCGACCAAATTACGGTTTCCGTCGAACCTGTCCGCCCTACCGAGCTATTGCCGACCGAGTCTTCTTCTCCGCGAGTTCACGAGCAGATCGCGCATGTAGGACAACCGTTGTCCTATACTCTCCCCAACTCCAACGATAAACCGAAGGCAACCGATCCCGTTAGTCCTACCGAAGTCGTCCTGAAACCCGTTTCCGATCGTCCGTCCGTCACACAATCCGTTCAACAGTCCGATCGTCCATCCGTCACGCGATCCATTACCTGTCAGATTCATACCGCCTGTCAGCAGCACGAATGCAGCCAATACACGGTTGCCACTTCTGCAATCAACGTTGCACACATTACGTGGGTGCAACCAGTACTCCGACCTCAAATCCGCTCAACACCGCGAGCTAGTCTGTCAAGCCGCACCTAGCTGTACTTACACAGCATACCGAACCGTTCCGCCCGCAGTAAGCTCGCAACACACGAGCTGTTGCAACCATTGCAACTTCGTGTTGCACATGTCCCCCGGCTCCGAGCAATTAGCTATGAGTACCACGCAACGCCCCTCATGAGCTCCGATAGCCGAAATTTATAGATGGTGTTCTTCAAAACACCCCATTCACCAAACTTACCGCAGTTTAATTATATCGCAGTACCCGACTGCGTGGAGGTCCCACACCAAAAATAGGTCCGATCCGCGAGTTAGCACTCATCACTACATACATCATCGCGTACGTCACCACGCACGTCACCGCTTGAAGTACGTGTCACATCCGCTCCTCAGCCCATCGACCGTGAGAGGGAGACGACCCCTTCACCGCAGACGGAACCCGCTACCCGCGAATCCCGATAACAAACCGCTTCATCCCGCGCCGCTCATTCACCGCTCCATTTACATTTTTTATTCTTTGTTTTATTTACTTTAGGTATAAGTCACAATTTAGTTTTGATTAAGTTTTTGATCTTTATTATCCTTTATCGAGTTATGTACTTGTAAGCGGCGTTTTTTAACCGCCCGCATGCATTGCTCATGTCTCTCCGACTTTACAGATTTAATTTAAAATCTATTATTATTTTTTACTTTCTAATATAAGTTGTTGCTCTTTTGTTTAAGATTTAAAACATCAAACTATCTAGTTATACTCCGCGTTCTCAACCGCCCGCATAAACCGTTAATTAACATGTAAAACCACCCACTTTGCCGCTTTGATATAAACTCTTATTTAACTTAATTAAATTAAAACATTCCCATTAAGTTTTTCTTTATTTTCTGATTGGATTTATGACATTAATCAACCGTATCGATTACATACTCAAATTTGTAAACACAATTGCGAACTCATTGTATGTACCTATTACTTTACCGACATACAAAAAACACCCCCTTACGGCTAAATAGGTATGTCGTTATACCGTAACCGTCTCTAACACATTCCAGGTTGTAGGAATGCGTTGAAGCAGACATATTTTAGTCATATCTATTAATGATGTACCTACCTACCTACTTGTAACTTAGTACCGCGTAACTTATATGTTTGTTTAGGTACATATCACACCGAAACAGAACAGAACAGAACTTGTTTTTTAACTCAGTCCGTATATGCAACTGTAAATTTACGTACACCGATAAGTACCAACAATATATTACATAGATACCTACACTAACTAGGTATTAGCGTGACCGCACTTACTTACACTAACTAGGTATTAGCGTGACCGCACTTACTCCGTCGATTATTTTATTTGTAAAACTAAAACTTTGTTATTAGAACCGTCCGTCCTAATGCTCCGTGTACGAAACACAAGGACCAATTTACTAGGTTGTTTTATTTGTGTTCGAAATAAGCTTCCGAAACGTCTTGACATTAGAACGTAAAATTAATACGTAAGTAGTTAATACCTACTTAACTAAACACTAACGTGTTATCTATGCAATCCGTCGACCGATTATATTCGACTCATACATTTTATAGTACAAGTACATACATTTTATCGAATATCCGTCTTCGAACATTTTTTATTTTCCTTCAGTTACCTGCTTACATTTTATTTCCTTACGCACCGCGCCGTCGGTCGCCCCGTCGAAATTACCCGTAGCACACGAAGTTGCTATCCCGTGTTCAAGCTACAGAATTAGCTTAGGTTATTTTAATAAACCTTTTTCTATTTTATTCATTATTCGTTACGCATAGTAGGTAATCCGCCGATAGTTCATATTTAATTTAAGCCGCCGTCGATTTCGCACTAACTATAAGTTTTATTTAAGTAAACATTGCACTTAACAATGTACCAGCCGGTAGGGTTCCGTAAACATATAGTGCAATTTAAAGGACATACCGCTCCTTCGATAAGAGCCGTTTCTTATCACCACGACCTTTGTTGAGATAGAAGCCGCATCTTCAACTCCACATACGGGTTGTGCCGATGTCTGTTCCTGGAGATCAGACATGTCTTACTCAGTTTTGTGTTTGGTTTATCACCGTTTATATAAATTTAAGGCGTCTAAACAAGGCTACCGCTTCAACATTTGTCAACAAATTTTTGTGTATATTTAATTGACCCTCCGAAGGATCCATTGTTCATTCCCGATCAAACCATAGTTTTGATCCCTTTCCGGCCGCTGCAAGTTATGTTCGCTAAAATTCGCCCCTCGAATTTGCTCGCATATATTTTATATATAAATAAATAAATCTTATATCATAATTCTACGGGACCTAACGTACATTTTTCTACCCTACCCTACCCCCCGTTTTATTTTTTCCAAAAATGTACGTTGGGTCCCGTAGAATTATGTTATAACGCCCATCAACATCTTTGTTTCTTATCACTAATGACCCTTTCAGTAATGAACAGAAGTCAAAAAAATCAGTAATACGTATTTGAACCACTTCAAATTTTTTGCTGCTCGATCTTATCAGCTGTATCCAATCGTGAGGGTGTTAGATTTGTAGTTCGGTTTTTTCTTCTTTTTTTCCTCCCCCGGGATCAGTGTCGACTTTCAAATGACTGTGGCCGGGAACCATAAACTTGTGTCAATTGTTTCTAAGTTTAACTATTGTAACGCCCAGGTAAACATTGAACTTACGTGAGAATTCCTGTTCTGACCCCCACATGTGCCGGAATAAAATATTACACGTTTTGTAGTTTCAGGTAAGTAATTTTGGAGGTGCTTGAAAAGGCAAGATGCAATTTGATTAGCTCTTCTTGCAGCTATTGTTTTGTCCCATATGTAGTATACAGCTTTGCTAGTTTCGTTGTCAAGAACAGTTAGGTTAAACGTGCATAACTAACGCTTGTAAAATGCTACAGAAGAGCTTAGTGCTGGAGTAGGTATACATTGCTGCAAATCGAAAGTGTATACTTGTACAGTGTTGTCATTCTTAAACATTTGCGTGTCACTTTTCTTGTTATCGTAGGTTTGATCTGCGGTAGCCTTTTTATTGATGGTGGATTATCACGATTGTCGCAGAATAAGTTGTACATCTTATTGATGGTTAGATGAGAAGGCAAATAATTCTTTGATGTACTTTTTCTCGTGTAATGGCTTTCATAGGATGGAAGTGACAAAATATGTTTCTTTATTTGATGCCTTTTTTCATCAGAAATTTTGTGTTTGGGTTTACGAGTACTCTTCCCACGGCCATCATCCATTTGAGTGCCACCAATCGAGGACCTTTTTTTCAAAGCCACTGTGTTTATGAAGTTATCGCTTTCGCCTGTCGTTTTTAGTAAACATCCTCGACGGATTTACGCTTTCCATGAATTAATAAAAAATATTTACATGTCTTTTTCCGGCATTTCTGCCGGTCAGGATCTAGTGTTCTTTGCCTTTGAGTAGCTTTGTCTTTGATCTCCATTAAAGAAGCTATATTTAAGCAGATCTTTTAAGATATGACCCCATTTCCCAATATTCTTTAAAAATAGCTTTTCTATCGTTTAATGATATGCGCTCCTTGCATTTCATGCGACATGCTGGAAATCGGTCAATTTTCTACTCGCAATTACTTTTAATGTCTTATAAGACTGACCGTTTCGTTTCACTTTCTTTTCGTTTTTTCGGACACGAATGCTTTTTTTGGAGATACACTGGTAAGCGTTGTATCGGGCCTTGGGGAGTGGGTTCTTGTGAAGATTCACTCTCAGATAACACAAAATTTGGATCCTGAACTGATTCACCACTTGAAAATACGCTTTCCTGACGAACAGTTATGTTGCTTGTATGTCCTGACGATGCGGAAGGCATGGGCTCATCTTCCATTGATTTGTTTTCGAATGGCTGGTCACTGAGTTCCCCTAAAACACAACAATACTATGTTGAAACAAACAATTAGGTAAGTTACTTTTGCAACAACACTAACCATCAAAGACATTTTTTCGCTTTTTTTACTAACTATAATATTATTTTTTGAACACAAATAAATTTTCAGACTTACCTACAGTAGTTAAAGCTTGTAATACCATATCTACCATTTTTTTTCCACGTCGAAACTCCGTAATAAAATACTGATATTTATTTAAACTAAAATAACACGAAACCAAACTATTTAAATATCAAAACAAGACTAACTTGGCGTCACACGAGTCAATTTCACCCGCGCAGCACTTAGCTCAGTTTTTGTTCTTAAGTGTTGTGTGAATCTAGACCCTTACTTGAAAAAAACACGATAATGTGACCGCACTTGGGCGTTCCTGACGATATAAGTCAGTCTCGAATTTCATGAAATGAAAAAAATCTCTGTGATCCTTTTGACATAAGTCGACTTATGTTGTTGATAGCGTCACAAGATTAAAAGAGAATTATAAGGTTTAAAAGGTACGCTATAGGGTTCAAATTAAAACAAACTGCTTTGACTTATGTGGTTAATTCAGACGACGTATTGATTTAGATGAATATGGTTGGTGTAGAGAACGGAAAATCTATTTTTTTGACTTATGTACTTTAGTTGCCGACCCTAATTTATTATTATACAATGGAATGGTTCTTCAATAAGCACGGTTTCCGCAGACCATCCCTACTATGATTTATTTAGTCGTTTTTCTGATATAACAAAGCCCGTATGCTTTAAGAAACCGTCGCGTCATTCGGTAGTACATCACATAGTAACCGACGGAGCACCCGTTAGTGCGAAAGCCAGACCACTGCCACCGGAAAGGTATAAAGCAATAAAAAAGGAATTTCAATTAATGCAAGAAATGGGAATTGGTAGGCCATCCAAAGGGGAATGGGCAAGTCCCTTACATGTAGTAGTAAAAAAGGACGGAAAATTGCGACCTTGCGGGACTATAGGGCGCTCAACAAGATCACAGAACCGGATAGATATCCGATACCGCGTTTACAGGACTTTTATAAAAAGTCCTTAATAAAAAAAATATTTCTTCGCGTTAAGATCTCAATAGAGCGTACCATAATATAGCAATAGCACCAGAGGACATAGAGAAAACCGCAATAATCACACCCTTTGGCTTATTTGAATTTCCAAAACTAGGGTTCGGTTTTCGCAATGGGGCTTAGACGTTCCAAAGATGAACCACACGGTATTGCAAGGGTTAAGAGAACAACAGGCTAACAAATATAAACAGTCTAACACAGAAAAAGACGGAAGCTACGACAGCGACTTCTATTTCTGTTACTTAGATGACGTAAAAATAGCTAGTAGCAGCGAACAGGAACATAGAGAACAATTAGAAGCTATTTTTGAAAGATTCCAGGAATGCGGTATTACAATAAACTTATCAAAGTGCAGCTTTGGGCAGAAAAGTATAGAATTTTTGGGATACCAAGTCACACCGGAAGGTATGAAGCCACTGGAACATAAAATCCAAGCTGTAAATGACTTCCCAAAACCTAATACGATCGATCTACTAAGAAGAATTTTAGGTATGTTAAATTTCTATCGATCGCACATCCCATATGCCGCACACAAACAAGCTGAATTGGATAAGTTTTTCAATAGCAGGAAGAAAAAAGGTTAAACCGCAATAAAATGGACTAAAGAGGCAGTAGCCTTTGAAAAATGCCAGCAAGGACTATGTGACGCAGCCTTATTAACCTACTCGTCAGCAGAGCCAATTTCACTCATGACAGTTGCATCAAATGAGTGCATAGGAGCGGTATTACAAAAGCTTAAAGCAGGAAAAATATGGCAGCCACTAGGATATTATTCAAAAAAGTTAAACGTGGCACAAAAAAATACAGTACCTATGACAGAGAGCTGTTAGCGATCTACTTAGCAATACAGCACTTTAGGTACATGATGAAGGTCGAGAATTCACTGTCTACACAGACCACAAGCCATTGATTTATGCATAAGTAAAGAAAAATACCGAAAAAGATACTCCTAGGCGAATTAGGCAACTTATGTATATAGGCGAATTTACGACTGACATACAGTACGTAAAGGCAAAATTAAATTTACAGCTGATTGCTTGAGCAGGATAGAAACAATAACATGTCCTGCGACAATAGACTATGAAAAGCTCGCTAAAACCCAAAAAGACGATAAGGAGCTAAACGAGTTACTCACTGCACAAAATAAAGTAGTAAAATTAAAAAAAACTCGTAATACCAGGTACAGATATACCGGTAATGTGCGAAACACCAACTTCAGTTGTCAGCCCATACCTACCACAGGAATTTAGAAACAAAGCATTCCAAAGTATACACAATATAAGTCATCCAAGTATAAGAGCTACACGCAACCTAGTCAGTAATAGATACTTTTGACCCTGCATGAATACAGACATAGGCAAATGGACCAAAACATGTATTCCGTGCCAAAAAAGTAAAATATACAGGCATAATAAATCGACGCTAGGACAGTTTTGACCATGTAATAGATGGGAACACATACATACTGACATAGTAGGCCCACTACCCACTTCTAAGGATGAGTACAGACTCTTGATAGTGCAACTGGGTGGCTAGAAGCGATCCCAATGAAGGACATCATTGCCTGCACCGCAGCCAAAAACTTATACGAAAATTGGATAGTATGATTTGGCACACCCTTGCGTATGAAACAAAAGTTATTGTGTAAATTTACATAGAGTAGGAAAGGGAGTAACCTTGCTTTGCTATCGCATGCCCGGCGTCGGCCATAACACCGGCGCAGGGTCTTTGAGAGCGCCGGCGCCGCGAGCGTCGCATATTTAGAGGTGTCGCATTGGAGGGACCCTTAGACCCAGCGCCCGTGTGTGCCGCACACCCTGCGCACTCTGCTACGTGGAGGAATGCGAAGGTAACAGCGATGACGCGGGTGATGATCGTGAGTGTCTTTTTACCATTCGTTGTGAACAAGGCAAACCGATGACGGAAACTATTCGTATGGCCAATCAAAACATACTTTGAGAGATCGATAGCGGTAGTGCAGTAACAGTTTTATCAGAAAAAATGTACAAAACTTAATTTAAGAAGTTTCCATTACTGCGCACATCGAGAAAATGAATTAATTATACCGGGACTTTATCGGTTTTTATAATAAAAAAACGGCGGGCCTCCACTTTTAGGTCGCGATTTTATTCAGGCATTTAAATTAGAGTTCATACCGGTGAATTATTGTGAAACTGAGACTGAGACTGAACGAAACAGCTGATTAGAGAATATCCAACGTTTTTTTCGAATACCTTGGGATGTTTAAAAAAAATTAAAGTTAGATTGCCTTTAAAACCAGGTTCTATTCCAGTGGTCCGCAAAGCTCGCACGGTCCCGTTTGCTTTCAAAGATAAAATAAACGCTGAGTTAGATAGGTTAGGGGCGTTAGGGATCATAAAACCGGTTAAATTTTCTGAGTACGCTTCTCCAATAATCCCGGTTTTGAAACGCGACGGGAGTATTCGGTTTTGTGCCGATTATTCTGCAACCATCAATAAACAGTTACGTGTAGAAAAATATCCTTTACCAACTATTCAAAAGCTATTTAGTAAGCTGCACGGGGGGGTAAACATTTAGTAAGTTTGATTTATCAATGGCTTATAACCAATTACGTATCGATGAGGAGTGCCAGAACATAACGTGTATTTACACAAATCGCGGGCTTTTCGTTTTTGAACGCTTGGTTTTCGGTTTGAGTTCAGCTCCGTCTTTTTTTCAAAGAACAATAGACAGTATCAAAGGAAATATGGACGGAGTAGTATTTTAGTGGCAAAAGTAATTGCGAAGTTCTAAGCCGTCTTAAAGAGGTATTGAATCGGTTTAAAGACGCGGGCTTAATATTACAGATATTAACTCATTTTAATCCCACTGCAAAGTTAATTCTTACGGTAGACGCGTCTCCGGTGGGTTTGGGTGCAATTTTATCTCAAATAGACGGAAGTGAGCGTCCTTTATCTTATGCTTCGCGTTCCTTAACTAGACCAGAAACTAATTACTCACAAATACAAAAGGGAGCTACGGCTATTATTTTTGGTGTCAGGAACTATCATCAGTACCTTTACGGTCGTTCAGACCCGTTTATTCTACGTACCGATCACAAGCCGCTTACAGTAATTTTTGGCAGTAAACATGGCGTACCTGAAGTCTCAGCTAATAGACTCCAGCGTTATGCAATTTTCTTAAGTGCTTATAATTATGTTAAAGAGTATATAAGTAGTAGCTCGAATAGCGCTGATTATTTATCGTGTTCGATACCAAGTTCATCAGCGGAACGTAAAATTAGCGGCAGGAGTCCGCAGCCTACGTTCATTTTGCTGTGGAAGGTAGTCCACCCGTCACTGAAAAAGAGCTGCGTCGAGCGACCGCCGCTGACTCAGTGCTACACCAAACCGCTTACTACTCACGGGAAGGTTGACCGCGGGAAGTATCTAGTCATGATATAAAGCCATACTATGTTAAGGGCCATTTAATCAAAAAATTTATTTAGTTCTCGTGGACGCGTTTTCAAAATGGGTTGAATGTTTTTATATGAACACAAACATTACTACGGAGGCAGTAATTACTAAGTTATATGAATTTATGTCCTATTTTGGAATTCCGCAAATCATCGTAAGCGATAATGGAACTTCTTTCAAGTCCAAAGAGTTTGAAATTTTTTGTTTTATTAACACATATTTTCCCATGTTTATTGTCCTGCAAGCAATAGGCAAGGAGCAAGTTTTGTAAAAATTGTAAAGAAGGTATTAAAAAGTATAATTTTGCAAAATAGTAGGACAGATGATCTGCAAATAAAACTTTTTAAGTTTCTTTTCGATTACCGAAATTGCATTAACTGCACTACCGAAAAATCTCCCGCCGAATTAGTTTTTGGTCGGAAGTTACGCTCGCGGTTAGACATAATTACTCCCGCGAAATCGTCTGCGTCATCGCAATTATCTAAACTCGTTTCGCATAAACAGTGCTTACAGGCTAAACAATACGGAGGAATCAAAAGAAAGGAATTTGTGACCGGTGACACTGTATGGGGAAAACAGAACTTAAACAACTCAAAGTTTTACTGGTTGAAAGGTCAGATTGTGAAAAAATATGTGGTAGTTACATACGAAATTTATTTACCTGAAAAAAATATTAAAGCTGATGATAGTAGCGTAACGTGACGTTAAGTTTCAGGACAACTTGGAACAAATAAATAAAGCAGGTGGCGCCACAGCAACAGTGGTTTTTTTTTCTAATGTCACCAGCACCCGAGAGAAGTCGCTGTTGCGGTTTTTTTTTCTAATGTCACCAGCACCCGAGAGAAGTCGCCCATAGTACCTTCCACCGACGAGCTGGTTATACAAGAAGGAACAACGGTTTCAATAGCAAACGATAAGTACCCTGGGCAACAGCTACTGCCTGAAGTGTTGTGTTTTGGCCAGACACTATAAACATTTCTGAGTCTAAGACAGTTGGTCCCGAAGAGATCCCAGTTGATTCAGATCCGCAGGAAGTTTCTCCGTCACACCCGAGTTGTGTTGGCCCAAGTGTGTCACCGTCGTTACCTGGTAGCAGTAAACGAGAAGTCTTCAGTAGATTATAAAAAGTGGTTTTAACAATATAGTTGGAAAGTAAATAAAAAACTGTTCATTTTTTTAAGGGGCGGAAGATGTTTTATAGGTACTTACACGACTACGTCCGTGTGACATATGATTAAATAAATCAGTGCGAATCCGGCGCGCTGTGTTTCACTCGTGTCCCACGTTACATATAAAATAAAGTTAAGAAGTCTAATCTTAGTGGATGTTTCTTATAGAAGATCAATGTTAAAATCTCCACAAACAATAACAGACTTCTTGTTATTACTTATGCGTTTCAGCACTTCCTCCATCACTGATTGGATGAAAGGAACTATAATTTGATGATGGAGGGCGATATACACACACAATTACAAATCTATCTAATTCTATACAAGAGAGCTCAATTATTCGCTCTTGTGAGAGCCCAATAATATCTTTGCTTTCTTTTGCATTGAGTTTATTGTTAACAAGTATTAATGACCCCCCACGAATTGTATTTTCTCTCAAACATGCACTAGAAATACAATACTACGGTAGCTAATCAGCCAAAATAGTAACACACTAGTAACGCCGCTAAGGATGGACATGGATTACATATAGTAATTACTGTATCTCTTGGCAGACCTAGTTCTTTAGTGGGCTATATAATTATTATGGCTGGGCCCGTCATTTTGATGTTTTGACATTTATTTAAATATTTTTAATTGAAATAAGCCCTCACAGGTCCCTGGAGATAAATTATCTAAAGCCACGTGGTGGTTGACCCGCCTGCAACTTTTAAAGGACCCCATGTAGGAAAACACAACCTAAATTATTTCACAACGAACATACAATAAAATAACTTCTAATATAAAAGTATTTACTAACCAGTAATGGTGGCACAATCTAACCGTAGTTTAACCCCACGTGGTTCCTATGTAGCTTCACGTGACCAACAAGCGTAGACTATGGTTTCCTCCTTCTCGGGCAGCGTTTCGACAATTTAACGACAGCAATAGAATGTTCTGTATGAATGGGACCACGCACTCTTATCACCACTTACACTTCTCTAATTACCTTCTTACCGCACGTTTCAAAACTCCCCATCCTGTTTTTCATTCCGGACGTCCGGCCTTAATTAATTTTAACAAAGAAAAAAGAATATCGTTTAAGTTTCATAACTAGTATCATTAGTTATGTTGGTTGGGGTACAATTATAGAGTCCTGGATTAATATAAACGGTCTAGATAAAACCGCCTAATTATCCTAAACTATTAGAATCCTAATAGAATACTAATATTATGTTGTAAATGTTCGTAAAGTTCTAACAAACCCCGGGTTATTTCAAATAAACTAACACGTCATACCGGTATACGGAATACGTGAAAACCAAGACAACCTTTTATCATTGTTATACTTTTTATCGTACTAATGGTCGCTAAACGACTCACTTAGGTAAGTCTCGCTGGTGTTTTTAATATTTTAAAAGTTCTAAGTTACTAAAACTTTGGCGGTTATATTCAAAATTATAAAACTCCCAAAATAAAAACGCGGATTACAAAACAACTCCTATGTAGAGGGTCCCTGATTTGTCCTACGGTTAATTTTTCGGGTAAAAGTTATGAAACTACGTTTAAAGGGCATATGAAATGTGATGCCATTTCTATATCACTTAAACAACCTCCAACCAACGTTAGTTTTAAAACAACCACCAATTACTGTGCGTTTCAAACCAACCACCAATCAACGTTTGTGTTAAAACATTCATTCTCGCTGGTTCAAAATTTTACGCAACTTCATTTTGTCTAGAGTCCGAATTCATAAACCGGGAGTATGATTACTACCTACACCTAACAATCAATTTTGTGTTGATGTTTATGATTCGTAAGTTTATAATTCAATATTTTATATTTGAGTCATTTGTACTTATAGTTTGTTAGCTTTAAACCTTTCATAAAATAAATCATTACTTCTTCTCAGTTAATGTATAAAATTATTGAACTTGTATATTTGACCGCGCCATTCTAATTTATAGATGTATTTTGCTATAGATAGTACGTTTATTGAGAATTGTTTACTAATGCAAATCTTCGTGCTAAAACTTGAATTAAACACATTACAAAAAAAAAGACATAAATATTGTATCGTCACATGGCGCGCCAGTTGTTTTACAAAGAGAAACAACGTTCGCCGGGTCAGGTAGTGTTTCATAATATTATAATAACCATTTCTAAAATATTTGAAAAAAATTAGAAAAAAAGGAACAATAAATATAAAAGGAAAAAAAAAGAAAGAAGGCAGCCGACTGAGCTACGGAGCCCGTACATTATTGCTTTTGGAATCCTTGGCGCATGCTGTAATTCAGTTTTATTACATTTCAAATAAGATTTAAAAAAAAAAAAACCGCAACATTACTAAAGTGATATGCATAACCTTCTTAAGAATAAGATAAGGTTGCTGTAAATAATGTTTATCCCCATTAGTTAACAAAATGAGAAATTAGTAACGTTGTGGAGAAATTGAAATAATAATATTGCGAAAACTAAGTTGTGGTTATTTTTGTATAAAACATTATAGTAACTTGTTGTTAGCAAAGTGACGGTAATTTAATACAATGATGTTTTACAATGAACATTGCTTCTATATTGCGCTCCTATCATCAAATTTACGATATTGCTAAAATGGTAAATAGAAATATCTCAATAAATTTGTACTACGATGGCTGTCACGTAAGAAATTGTGCTACAAAAATTAATTTTAGAAAACAGGCGAATTACTTACGAAGAGATTCAGCATACACTGCAGATTGGTTCAGGAAGAGTTCACAAGATTCTACACGAGAACCTTCGCGAATAGTTTCGCACTGGGTGCCGCACAACCTCACAGAAGCAGGCCCGTGTGGAGTGGTGCCGTGATATGATTCAAACATTTGAAGTAGGGTCGTCTCGACGCGTTTACGAATCATAAATAAGATCCAGAATCAAAGCGTCAGTCGACAGTTTGCCTGTTTCAAAACGAACCAACTCCTACGAAAGTAAAGCGATCAAGAAGCGCAGGGAATTTTTTTATCTGGTTTCAATTCCATTACGAGACCAACGCAGCATCAACACCTAATGGTTTACCACAAAATACCTACCGGAAGTTTTGTCTGCAATGAGCAACAAGCGACCGGGTCCGCGGGGTACTGCTTCACTATGACAACGCGCCCGCGCACTCAGCGCTTAAAACGAGGGACTTCCTGGACACCGGTCAGAGTCTTGGGTCACCCCCTTTACAGTCCTGATCTGGCACCGTGTGACATCTTTTTATTCCCTAAAATAAAAATTCAGCTGAAAGGGATACACTTTTCATCGCCGGAAGACGCGCTAGCAGCGTTCGAGAAGGCCGTGGAAGAGGTGTCTGCGGCGGACATGAAACTTAGTATACAGGCTGGTGGAGAGTTCTTTGCAAAGATTTATTTAACATATTTTATCCATAGAAGTTAGTTGTTTAGTTTCTTAAATCTTTCTGAGTGTCCCACGTATTAGGAAAAACATATATCGTGATTCTTAAGAGTAAGAAAATAGGTATGTTTGAATGCGGAATAACAGAATTTCTTTTTGTTTTGTCAGTTAGTTTCCGAGGTTGACACGAACGTTGTTTCGAATAATAGCTGATATAAGTTATAGCTAGGATATCTATATACCTATGCTTATAGAGCACAACAATATCATATCTTACAAGTTTTAACTTCACTACGATTAAACTAGGCACATTACTAATTTCTAATTTCCTATGCTCGCCCATCGGTCAAGGCTGTGCGTTATCTGCCAGTCAGTCAGTTAGTCAGTCAGTCAGTCAGTCAGTCAGTTTCATGAAGTAGCAGATTATCAACAAAGTACTTTTGACATTTTCAACCAAAATAGAGCAAAAATATGTTAATAAAAGAAGTAAAAACTTTTCCTTGGCTCTGAAATTACAAACTAATAAGCAATGATTTAAATTAGAGTAGTATTTTTAATCCACCTGTAAGTTAAGTTAAGTTAAGTTAAGTTAAGTTAAGAAAACAAAACCAAACTCGTTTAATAATTGCCAGAAAAACCTTTTAGTCAGTTTAAGTTGAAGCTACATATAATTGTTAGCATTAATATTCTATACAAACCTTTTTTGGTTATCGCGAACATAATCTGATCTGATCACGATACATAAGTAATCTTATAACTTACGAAACTTACCCATATATATATATTCAAATAAATAATTTATCAAACTTAAAAAAAGATGTCAAATTGCAATCGAAAATACATGAAGATGATGAAGAACAATCGGTAGTTCACACATACTTGTTTATTTGTCCGTCGATTCCATTAGTAAAGGTTAAGCGATTGAACCTTTGGGTTTTTAGGGTTCCGTACCCGAACGATAATTAGCGGAACCCTATTACTAAGGCTCCGCTGTCCGTCCGTCCGTCTGTCACCAGGCTGTATCTCATGAACCGTGATAGTTAGACAGTTGAAATTTACACAGAAGATGTATTTCTGTTGCCGCTGTAACAATCAATCAATTTTTTATTTCAGACTTATGTCTATACAATGTGGTAGTAACAATTAAAAAATTTCTTAACCTAATGTTAGTTCAATATATTTACAATAGATTTAAATAGACATAATAATGACTATAATTAATAGACCCGCCCAGGGCTACAAGCGCCAGCATGAAGGCGCATCCAGTGCCCCAACAGTGGGGAGTCCCACCCGTCGGCCCATACCCCTAGTATGCTGTTGGGGGTGCCGCGCATGCGAGCCAAGAGTGAGGAGCAGCGTTTCATTATGATCGCATGGAATCCGTCTACGCGCGCTTTCGCCAGCATGCTCGAGGCACTATAGTGTCGCGGCAAACCCATCAGCGCCCGGAACGCGTTGTAATATTGGACACGCAGAGCGCTATATGCCGCTTGCGTGTAGCTAACCCACAGGCCGCACGTGCACGGAAAAAAATATTTACACGCTATATGGATAAGGAATACACTCTCGAGAGTAAAAGATGGACAGCAATATTGTTGAGTATTTGTTACAAACTCGATAGTGTAAATACGAGACAGTAAAACTTACCATCTGGGAATGTTAAACCGTCACAAGATAATCAGATAGTATAAGTTACCTTATAGATCTCTTTTAGAGTTATTTTCTTATTTAAGGTACATCTAACCAAATAGTTGATTGTAAATGTTATAATCTGTCCAATGTTACAACGTACTATATGAAATAATCTTACAGTTTGTTTGATGTTTCATGATATTCATATAAGTAAAGGTCAGAGTTATCATCTACTGAACGTTTAAGAGTACCATATCAATAAGTTGTCCGACTTACCGTCTACTGAGTAGTAGACGCAACAATCTAGATTATGTGTGCTTGTTTACAAGACTGCTTTATTAATTGTAAATATCGTGTACAATTAATTACACTATTGATTGTAATTGTCGCTCAGATACTGTCCTGATTAAAGTCTTTTCGTTACTTCTACAATTTGAAATGTTCTCTGTATAATACAGTTTGTACTAATACTGACAACTAATCAGATTGTTGGGTTTAGTGTCCAGTTTTTACGCTTGTTATCTAGAATGTAATACTTAGTATACTGATTGTAACTGGTAACTGTAGGGACTTTTTGGTTTAGTGTCAAGTTTGGATCACCTGCTATGTAGAACGTAATATTTAGTACCTATACTGATTGTAACCGCTACTTATAGGGATTGTATGGTTAGAGATAGAGTACAACTCCTTCGCAACACTGATTTCTAAAGTAGAAAAGGTACTTACGGTAAGTCTTATTAAGCCCTCTTCGTCCATGACATCTATTTTGTTCAGCACAAAACATAATAATTCGTTTATCCCGAATCTAAGCATACTCTTAATGTATGAACTTTATCGCTGTGGTATTCTTTGACTAATATCTGGGCAGTGGAGTAGGCACTGAAACCGGTTTATCGTGGTCGTTCATACAAGGGGTGATCAAAAACTAATGAGAACGACATACAACTTGGTATTTTGGGACTAAGAAGGGATATTGTTGATTGATTACCTGGAGCGTGAAACCACTATTACAGGTCAATATTATGCAGCTTTAATTTCCAAGTTGAAGAATGCCATCAAAGAGAAAAGGAGAGGGAAACTTTGAACGGGTGTGCTGTTTCATCACGACAACGCACCCGCTGGACTTGGTGTGTAGAGAAACTCGGAAACTATGTAGAAAAATAAATTATTAAGTGCTCAATAGTCATTAAATTCTATCTCATTCTCACTATTTTTTGATTCCCCCTCGAACTTATAAACGATTGCGACAAGCTAGAGGTACGCGGAGTGGAGCTAGTGTAGTTCTTTCCCACATTTTTTACAGTAGGTTGTAAACGTGTTTGAGACGTACTGGGATTGGAAATGGAAGTTCTTTCTAGAACTTTGACTCGATCTTTTAAGAAGGTTACCAAATCTTCATACGAAGGTATATTTTTTGACCTTATTAACATTTCGAATGATACTTTGAGAATCTATCTTTTTTAAGGCTGTATGAAGCAATATAAAATCGGAATAGTCGGGAACAGATAATTGCCTTAATCCCGCGACTGCTGACGCATATCTATCAACAAAATGACTCAAGTTTTGCGCTGTCGGGTCGGTGACAGGATTGGTATCGAAAATCGTATTTAAATATATCGATCCCAGTGATCTTACATCGTTGTATTTCGACACCAAAGAGTTCCAAATTTTACTATAAATTTTCGGGATCTGGTAAAGTCCCGGCAAAGACAGAAACGGCCTTTCCAGCTTATTTACTTAGTAAATATTGCATTTTCTCTGAGTCATCCAAGTCGGCATTCGAATAAATATGTCGTTTAAATGACTGATAAAACAGCGGCCAAATTTTTTTATAGTTTGCCACCAAAAATACCTATTTCGAATGGCGCAATTTTAATTTGTGATTGTTCAGTTGTCTTCTCTGCCGAAATAAATTTAGATTGCACCCTGCGGATACGACTATAGAAGTCTTCAAGATTTGACATGGCCTGAAAATTTGGTACAAATTTTGGATTTTGCTTTAATTCTAATAAGTTAATTTTATCTGTTAGCTTTAAAAAATCATTTCTAGCATCTTCAATAGTTTCTACTGAAGCTAAAAATGGTTCAGTTGCTCTGGTGTTCGCCTCTGTGATTGTTTGAGAAGAGTCAAAATAAATCATTTTTGCACTCTTTTAAAAAATTTTTTTTGTTTCGCTTCCAATAACAAAAAAAAAAGAAGGGAAAGACAAATATGTGAAATTTAAGAATGTAGACAAAACACATTAGAATAATTAGCATAAATTAATTGTCACTAAGTACTTAGCTTTATTCTCGCCGTTGGAGTTCATAAAACTCGAGATAAAATTGCAATCCTGGGTGTTGACGATTTATTTCGGTAGTCTTTTCACTTTGCCCGTTTAACGTACACTTCCAGACTTCCTAGTATAAAAAACACTTTATGTTATCTATTTTTTTATTTTTTTACGTTATTGTAGTAGTGTGTGTGTGTGTGTGTGTGTGTGTGTGTGTGTGTGTGTGTGTGTGTGTGTGTGTGTGTGTGTGCGTGCGTGTGTGTGTGTGTGTGTGTGTGTGCGTGTGTGTGTGTGTGTGTGTGTGTGTGTGTGTGTAATTCAAAATTAGAACAAAAAAAAATAAAGATAAAATACAGGAAACTGAAGACAATTCTTTTCTGTTGCACGTTAAATTAGATCTAAATTTCAAGTTAAATAAAATAATAAAATTTGTACCTTGCGTTATTTGTAAATAATTTCCCTTTTAGACTTACTTTAACTTTATTTCTTTCTAACACTGTTTAGAACACTGGAATTTATTTAGAAAGGACATTCTCGGTTGAGAGTTCGCGGTTAACTGTCTCTATTTTGCACCAGATTATTAACTAAAATTTCGTTGTGATCTTATATCGTGAGAGAATTCTAGTTAAAATTGTCAGTATGCCTTACTTGGACCAAGATAAGAGTTTTCACGATTTTTGTTCTAAATATTCGTATGTGTGGGTTAACGACTGTATATGTCTAAAACCCATAAATTAGTTAGGGTTTGCAAAACTATATCATTTGAATTTCTCAAATTTCCCAAACAAAATTCCGAATTTTCCTGTTTAGATAAATCCATAAGATCGTGTTATTCTAACAATAACACCTTATATATTTTATCCCATAAAGTTTTCTTAATTTGAATAAAATTTTATATAACTTTACATAAATTATGTATTTATTTCATTATTATAAATAAGATTTACAAATAAATAGTTTCCATTTAAATATTCCCACTATTTATATGACTTTTCACGAATATGTAAATTGTTGACATAAAACGTTCGAAATCTATTAATTTCAAATTGTACACTCTTAAAGTGTCTGATTTCTCTTTAGAATAATCAATCAGAATGTTGATTCTAAATTGATTTAGGATGTTGATAATTTCCAACAAATTAAATCAATTATATTTGTGTTCTATTTTGTGTTCCCTTACCCTTACCCTTTAGGTTCGACTGCTTCAACTTTTGAATTTTGAACCCAATACAGGTATAGATTAGATCCATTACAATGAAGCCAACAAGAAAAATATGTGTTATCAAAACTAGACGAACTGAACTTGAAGCAAACTTACTCTATGATCTATGTCATAATAAATCTAAGACCAAGTATCCAATGCACTTGTAATAGGCGTATACCGGTAAGGGAGAGAAATAGAGTGACTGACCTCTGTGACAAAGAACAGGGTAACCTCCTATCGTACGCGGAACTGTATTTCTTTGTATGATTAAATAGTGTAATATGTCTCTGTACATTAGTCGAAACGGCACGCTTTTTCTAGGGTATGCCATAGCCTATTAAGGAAATTTTGTTTGTTTTTTCTTAACAGTGTCAAAGTAAGCTAAAATTTGGAACAGGAATAGTTGAAAGCTCAAATGAATATCATTGGTTTTATCTTAAAAAAATTAAGGATTTTAAGAATAGCTGCAAGCCAAAGAGATTGAATTCTTAGCAACGAAGGGCCAAATATTAAACGTTCCTTCATAAAATAAACTAATTGAAAAAAATCCGTAAAAACTATAAACTTGTTATATGTGTAAGTTGCGGTAACAAGGGTGCGGGTTAGTAAAACGACAGTTAGCTGCGCACTCATTTAATAAACAGCTTGGTCAAGTTTACAGCCCCGTACAACCTTCCTACTTTGCATATACAACAAAACTCAATAATTCATGTTATAACACAACCCTTAGCAATAATTTTTAATAGTTGTGTTGATAGTGGTGTGTTTCCTGATGAGATAAAACTTAGCAAACTATACCTCTTCTTAAATCACGTACACAAACACATCCTAATAATTTTCGGCCTATTTCAATACTAACTGTACTCAGTAAAGTTTTTAAAAAATTATAATTCGTCAAATGTTACGCGATTTCTGTATTAATGACTTACTTAGTAGTAAACAGTGACATGAGACCGATACAAGAGTGGCACTATTAAAAATATATTTAAAGCCTGTAAGGATTCGCATGATGCTCTTGGAGTTTTTGACTGTGTCCAACATGAAAATCTCATCAGGAAGCTACATCACTATGGTATTAGAGGAAAAGCTCCCGACCTTTTGACCTCCTACATGTGTAGCAGTGTACAGAAAATAGATGTCAACGGTGAAAGATCTCCGGGATCAGCAGTCACTATAGGAGTCCCTCAGGGCTCAATTTTATGTCCTTTTCTATTTCTTATTTACATTAATTCAAATTCAAATTCAATATAATTTATTCAGTTTAGGCTACAATAATTTAGCACTTATGAATGTCACTACGCCATCGGTTCGTAAGTCTACAGTGCGGGAGACCTTGTACTGAGAAGAACCGGCAAGAAACTCAGCAAGGGCATTTCTTTTCTCCCTTTCTCTTACAGCGTCCAATTAAAATATTGGAAAATGCCCTCTCTATCATAAAAGGACACTTTCCATTACAAACATAAAAAAACATGAAATATAAAGCACAAGCACAACATAAAAAAGTATCTAATATAAACAAAAGACATTTTATGTATTCATCACTAAGAAATAATCAATGTCTTACAGTATTAATAAACAAAACAAAAAAGTAAGACTAAATACTAAGAATACAAAGAAGTTTGCAAGAGCAGACCAGCCTCCACAGACGGCACCCGTTCACGAGTATGACACATGATGAACTCCCATATCATGTAAAAAACCATGACATTGTCTCATTTGCTGACGACACCTCTTTACTTTTTAAGGGACGACAGACATGTTATGATTAACTTAATAATTATTATTGTTAATTGGTTTAACGCTAATAATGTGTTACTTACTGAGAAAAAAACCAAATGTGTTAAATTTACATTACTAAATGTTAGTCAGATCCACACATGTATTAATATTAATGGCGAGCAATTAGAACTGGTTGATTCAACAGTCATTTTTGGTATAACTGGACTCCAGGTCCAAACTGCGATGGGGTCCTCATATTCATAACATGGCATTTTTTTCTCCCTTTCTCTTACAGCGTCCAATTAAAATATTGGAAAATGCCCTCCCTATTATAAAAGGACACTTTCCATTACAAACATAAAAAACATGAAATATAAAGCACAAGGACAACATAAAAAAGTATCTAATTGCAATATATAAAAAAAAGACAGTTTATGTATTCATCACTTAGAAATAATCAATGTCTTACAGTATTGATAAACAAAACAAAAAAGTAAGACTAAATACTAAGAATACAAAAAAGTTTGCAAGAGCAGACCAGCCTCCACAGGTGGCACCCGTTCACGAGTATGACACATGAATCAGCCATCGCTTCGCTTAACCATGTTTGATAAAAATATCAATAGTTTCAGCAAGAAAAGTGACGTTCACAAAGTAAATACTAGACGTAAAAATAAGCTGCTGGTACATGATACACGTCTACACAAAATTAGTAACTCTTTTATGGGGCAATGTATACACTTTTACAACAAAGTTCCTAATAATATTCAAAATATATCAATAAGTAAATTTGAATCTTTTATCAAACAACAACTTTGTAAAAAAGCGTTCTGCAATATTTCAGACTGTGTAAATAATAAAAATCCATAGGAATATGCTCAATTAGAGAACGCATAGGTAAACCAAATTAAAATGGTAAAAATATAAAATTTTACGGCTTAAAAAAAGATTTAAAACATTGAATGTAAAAACCTAATTTAAACAAAAAAAAAAGACTTTGACTTTAAGGAAAGGACTAGATAACGACATTAATCGGTTTAGTGAAAAGATATTACTATGGAGGTTGTATAAATATTGAAGTTTGCACGCTTTAACCGCTGAACTCATTTAGATGAAATTTGTTATGGAGATAGTTTGGAACCCAGAAGAAAAAGTTGAAATCATTCCTCAAGGCAGTAAAAAAAGGGGTGGAAGATTGTATGAGGAATCAATTGTATATCATCAAGTAAGTATTTTGTACTTATGTAAAATTTTGAATTTTTATGTCATGAATGTGAATTCAAGTAGGAAAATAAAACAAAAAATACATTATAAGATTTATTTCCAGTAATATTAATCAAGGAGCAGCTGAATCTAAAATAAAACAAAAGCGAATATAAATAATTAAAAAGTCAGCTGATTCTTGATTAATGTATCGTTTTGATTTTAAGTTCTGAAGGATTGCAGACAACTCCGCATTTTAAGTTCTGAAGGATTGCAGACAACTCCGCATTTTAAGTTCTGAAGGATTGCAGACAACTCCGCATTTTAAGTTCTGAAGGATTGCAGACAACTCCGCATTTTAAGTTCTGAAGGATTGCAGACAACTCCGCATTTTAAGTTCTGAAGAATTGCAGACAACTCCGCATTTTAAGTTCTGAAGGATTGCAAACAACTCCGCATTTTTCTTGTTTAGTCGAAGTGTTTGCTTTCAATGCGGCTTGTTTTTTTCTCGCGCGTTGCTGACCCTTCAAAATTCTAATAAAATATTTCTTGAAGAACCCCATACTGTAGTTGTTGGTTACAAGAACTAGGCCGTACGTATGCTCTAAAGAAAATTGCAAGGACTTACCCAATTTTGGCGTTAGATTTTATGTTCACGGTTTGTGTAATATGTGATGTAGTGTCTATGAATATGTCTGTTTGTGTGGTTGTAATTAGTTTAGTTAATCAAGGAGCAGCTGAATCTAAAATAAAACAAAAGCGAATATAAATAATTAAAAAGTCAGCTGATTCTTGATTAATGTATCGTTTTGATTTTAAGTTCTGAAGGATTGCAGACAACTCCGCATTTTAAGTTCTGAAGGATTGCAGACAACTCCGCATTTTAAGTTCTGAAGGATTGCAGACAACTCCGCATTTTAAGTTCTGAAGGATTGCAGACAACTCCGCATTTTAAGTTCTGAAGGATTGCAGACAACTCCGCATTTTAAGTTCTGAAGAATTGCAGACAACTCCGCATTTTAAGTTCTGAAGGATTGCAGACAACTCCGCATTTTAAGTTCTGAAGGATTGCAGACAACTCCGCATTTTAAGTTCTGAAGGATTGCAAACAACTCCGCATTTTAAGTTCTGAAGGATTGCAGACAACTCCGCATTTTAAGTTCTGAAGGATTGCAGACAACTCCGCATTTTAAGTTCTGAAGGATTGCAAACAACTCCGCATTTTTCTTGTTTAGTCGAAGTGTTTGCTTTCAATGCGGCTTGTTTTTTTCTCGCGCGTTGCTGACCCTTCAAAATTCTAATAAAATATTTCTTGAAGAACCCCATACTGTAGTTGTTGGTTACAAGAACTAGGCCGTACGTATGCTCTAAAGAAAATTGCAAGGACTTACCCAATTTTGGCGTTAGATTTTATGTTCACGGTTTGTGTAATATGTGATGTAGTGTCTATGAATATGTCTGTTTGTGTGGTTGTAATTAGTTTCACTCAAACCGTATAAAATTAGATCGAAAAACAACAGCCGCGACCTTTCAACAGATTATATGTGACTGACGTGACGTCGCGCACAGAGTAAGCAAAGAATGAATGCCTAGCTCGACCGATCCGAATACCAACTAGATGATTCATTCTTCCGCGAATAGTAGTCCCTAGAGAAAACCTTGGCAGGGAGCAGTCTGCCTAGTTATAATGCCACACACGACCCCAATTAGTTGGCCCAGATGATTAGGGTTGTGTGCATGACACTTGAGTCCGAACGAGACAGTGGTCCGAGGAGCCAAGAGGCGCATCCACTGATGTGTAGTCAACAGAAGGAGTAAGGTCCTCTATATCTGGTATACTCGTTGGAGAAAGTACCAGCTTAGAGAATCCATAGGTCAGAGCAAATTCACGAGTAGATATCCCGGCGTAGTTATTGTTTCGAGAATTGAGCCGCTCACAATTGTGGGCGTCTCCCAAAATAACTATTTCTGCTGTGGGATAGTGTTCAGCACTTTGTCAGTTGTCAAACTTAGGTGCGTAAAGAGTCGAGCTACGTCCGTGTCACCGGTGTGAGACGGTGAGAGTGTATAGGCAAGCATAGATACAAGTGTGGTCGCCGTGAACTACGCGAACCCACAATATCGACAGGTCCCTGTCTTCAAGGCTATGAAGGCGGCGACAGCAGATATCCTCCCGGACGATCATACTGTATGTACGACTCACAAAAATATGTTTATGACAACAATTTTCTTAGCCCGTTACAATCAGGATTTCGCTTAGGACACAGCACTAGTACTGCGCTACTTAAGGTTACGTAGGATATACGTGATGGCATGAAGGATGCTTTGGTGACAGTATTAGTACTAATTGATTTTTCTAATGCTTTCAATACTGTTGACCATGATCTCCTCCTAGCAGTACTGGGGTCCATCAAGGTATCTGCGATAGCTTTAAGTTGGTTCTCCTCCTATATACGTGGTCGCCAACAAGCAGTCCGTCTAGATAGGTTAGTTTCGAATTGGCAAAATCTTACTTCCGGCGTGCCCCAAGGAGGAATATTATCACCCCTATTGTTCTCCATTTTCATTAATCTCCTTTCCTGTAAGCTTGGCTGTTCTTACCATTTTTATGCTGAGGATTTGCAGTTTTATACTGAAGCCAAAGTTGACGACCTTGATTTAGCCATTCGTGACATTAACAAGGTGTTGAAAGACATTAATGATTGGTCTAAACGATTCGGCATAGTTGTGAGTCCTAATAAATGTCAGTGCATCGTAGTTGGTAGTTCTAGGCAAATAAGTAAAATAAACTTTGAACTTGTTCACCCTATATTATTTAATGATAATCAAATTCCTTTCTGTAACCATGTCAAAGACTTAGTTTTGATTATTGATCCCACTCTGAGTTGGTCAGTGCAAGTAAAAGAAATTTGCCGGAAAGTAACTGCCTCTCTGCGCTTTTTATACAGATTTCGTAGTTTTCTACCCACTAAAACTAAACTTTACTTGTACAAACTCTTATTATTCCGTTAATTGATTACAGTGATGTGTGCTAAATAGACTTAAACTCGGACCTTCTCAACAAATTAGATCGACTTCTAAATAACTGTATCCGTTACGTCTTCTGTCTTCGTAAATATGACCACATATCTGCCTTTCGCAATCAACTCAAATGGTTACCTATACGTCAACGCAGAAGCGTCAGAATCCTCTGTACTCTCTTTTCTATTTTAAACGATCCTAACTCTCCAAACTATCTGAATTCTAGATTTCAATACCTTGGCTCTACTCACGAGCGTTCACTTCGTTCTTCTCAAAGTATTAGTTTCTCTACTCCTCGTCACCGTTCAGGTTTTGTTTCTCATTCATTCATAGTTCAGGCTATACAACTCTGGAACGACCTCCCCAAAGATATCCACAGTGCTCAGAATAAATACACCTTTAAATGTAAGCTTAAAGAATATTATTTAAAGCACATACAAGTTTAAACATATGGTTTTATAAATGAAGATTTAACATTGCGTCATGTATTTTATCTATGTTTGTATGTATGAATGTATGTATGTATTTAAACATGTATGTGTATAGTATTATGTAAATTTATTGTTATATATATTAGTATATTGTATTCTATGTTTTATATATTATATGTAATAATCTGTTTATTATTACCATCTAGTTTAGTATTGATTTACTCATATACTTTAAAATACTTTTGTATATTTGTTAATATTTCTCTTACTGCACCGCCGACAATTTATCATATTAAGTATGGTTGGCTGGTAGAGAATGCCTCATAGCATTAAGCTCGCCATTGTCCACATTTTTTTTGTGCAAAAAGATTAAATAAAAAAATAAAATAAAAAAAAGAATGGTCGGCTGCGCAATCTCCAATGGTGGTGGACCGCGTTAAGATTTGCGTGAATACCCCTGATATTGAAAAAATCCACATTATATGTGGATGGAGTAGCCGCTGTCAAAAGACAGGACCACCTCGGCCTCCTTCTCCGACTCGACAACTACTTCAGCGACTTTACTCAGGTTGGCGGTTCAGCCTCCAGGGCGGAGATTAAGTTATCCCTGGGTTCGGGAACCCATTCAACCTGTAAGCGGTCAGTGGTCAGCCGTTTCACCAGGTCTCCTTTACCGCCGTACCAGCACGCACGCACGCAGTACGAGCACCGCCGGTCCTCCGCTGTCCACGCAGCGAGTCCTTAGAAGCTCTGGCAACCTTACTCACCGCCAGGAACACAACACTACTCAATGTTAGTGTTATTATGGCCGCGGTTTTCTGTAAGTTGGAGGTACTTCCCCAGTTCAGGCTGCTCATTCGAGCAAGTACTCGCCATGCCCCGCTTTAATTGTTCGGACGGCTTATTTGAGCGAGTACTCGCTGTGCCCTACCTCTCTTTGGTTTTGCTTGCAATAAAATCTCCGCCAATAATCGGTTGACTTACATCAGTAATTACAAATGTCCAGCGAAATGGACGCCTCAATTTTAAATTTAAAACTTATGTTTTCGTACCGAAGGTACGTATTTCGGTACCATTCGCTGCGTAATGTCTCCCTTTTTTTACTTACCAATCTTGTTTTCTGTTGGAATCACTGAGATATTGGCGCCGGTGTCGATCAATTATTGTTGTCCAGTTTCCTTGTCCGGTATTATTAGGCGGTTGTTGCTAATCGCTGTACAGTCACCCGCCGCTGACTGCACTTGTCCTTTTTTCCGATTTTTCCAGTTTCCAGCTACATGGCTTGTTGTACCTTTTGTGATTGAAACATAGGTCATTTCTGATTCTTGATTTCTTGATGTAGATCTCCGTCTATTTCTCGATGCTGGTCTCGAACGCAAATTATCTCGTTAATATCGGCGTTGTTAATGTGATATTGATCCCCTTAAAATTTCTCAAGTATCTAAGTGGTAGATTATACAATGAAATAAATAAAACTATCAATATTTACCCTATGACAAGACGAAGATGGAAGAATGCTGTCACAGCCTGCCTCCTTCACCTGAACTATCGAAAACTGAAAACTTACTTCCATGCTTGAAAGCGGGTGGAACACCAATACTTAAAGTTCTTCAGAGGCTCTGTTATACTCGAAGGCACCACGCTAGAAACTTGGCGCAGAAGCGTGGTCACGTTTTTCTACAAAAAGACCTATTAAAGAACTATACACTCATTTCTATTCTGAGCCATGTCTATAAGCTGTTTTCTAGGGTTATAACGAATTGTCTCGAAAGCAGATTTGACGAAATCCAGCCTCTTGATAACCCCGGTTTCCGAAAAGGCTTTAGTACCATGGACCACATACGTACCCTTTGCCAGATAATAAAGTAGATAGAGTAGTATAATAACTGGGCGCTGTAACAGTTTCCCCAATGGTGCCATATTGAGAATTAATACATCGAACACTTCATGTTTGTATAACAGAGCCACGATATCTGTCTGACTACATGATCAGAACACGAAACCAATCCCGCAGAAAGCTGTGAGACAGGGAGTCGTTATTTCCTACTATACTGTTTACAACTGCGTTGGAAAACATTTTTAAGCTTTTAGAGTAAAAGGGATATGGCGTCAACATAAATAGTGAGTAAATCAATCACTTTCAAATGTGGTCATGGCACAATAGCTGGAAGACGATAGCACGATGCGCGGAGACCTCAGCAGAGTTTCCCTACAGTTTGGCCTTACAATGAATATGGATAAATCGAAGGTAATGTTAAATGTCCATGTGGTGCTTATACCGGTTGTTGTTGCGAACGCTACTCACAAAGTTGTTGACAATTACACATACGTAGGGCAAGTAGTCCAGTAAGGTAGGTCCAACTTTGAGAAAAAGGTTAACCGAATAATCTAGCTTAGTTGGGCAGTGTTCGGGAAACTACACAACATATTTTTGTCAAACCAACCAATGGGGATGAAAGGTTCTCGAGTGGCGACCACGCATCGGAAGACAGATAGACAGACGATCTAGTTAGAGCCGCAGGAATCTGATGGGCGCGGGCGTCTCAGGACCGGCCGTTGTGGAGACATTTGAGGTTCAGCAGTAGACGTCTTCTGGCTGAAACGAACTAACGATATGTGTATTGCACAAGTGACAAGAGATCTGATTCAACCCATAGATAAAGGTCTTAGCGTCTAGTTCGATTTAATAGGCTTTATGAAGATAATCAGTGTAATAAATCGTATAGATAATAGTTCTTTTAAAACGCATAATAAATATGTAAGAACTATTGTCGATACCACTCGCTACTATTGCCAAAAAACGCAATTCTTTAATAAAACTTAATGTCATATTTTTTTACTTTTTACTCCTTACAATGAATTCCCTTTTTGGTGACTTAGAGACTATTCTGCCACGTCACACCCAATTTTATCAATATAATCCACCAGAAGGAAAATATATGCCAAGTTCTCTGGAATCGGCACTGTTTTTAAACATATTTTTAGAATAATGGATAAAAACGATGCTGTTAAATTTAATAGTGCCATTGATGATTTAGAAAATAAGCAAGATAAATTGGCAACTCTTTTAAAAGTAACGTTTTAAGTACCTCTGTCTATTATAGTAAATTTTAATCAAACACTCATCTAAAATCGTTAAAGCTATAGCACCTAGTATCAATAAAGCGTATAGCGTAACGATGCCTTAGAAAGATTACAAAATATGTCCCATGGTAATCGTTTGAGAAACAACTTAAATCTTGTAGAAAATACTTTGAAAGGATCTCCACTAAACTTATCTTTTAAAATGAAAGACGTGTTAAATTCCATCTTATTTATTAAAAATAATGTACTTCCCCCTTCTGTCAAGAAAGGTAGAAATCAGAAACAATTCCACCCCAAGATTAAGAATAAACTAAACGGCAAACTCCTTCACTAACACGGAAGTTCTTATGCGAGAGTAGTTACACCCCTAAGTAATAGGTATGCTAAAATACTAAACCTTGCCGTATACGCAACAAACTGAGTGACGGCCAATTAGTTTCCCGTTACCCATTGTCGCACCTAGACATTTGGGTAATTCTCATCGCCACGATTCTCATCACCTTCTTGGCAGATTTAAATTTTTGCTTATTTAAACGATTTCTGTAAATAGTTTATAGCGCTTGATAAGACGAGTAAATGCATAAGTAAATTAATCAGATCGTGAGTCTCGTTTGGCTGATATAGTATTTTGAAGTTGTTGATCCCACGAACGTGACGCAATAAGCCACGAAAGTGACAAATAAACTTTACAGCCATTATTTTTTCATAACTTAAATACTGTTAATGAGACTTAATACTAATAAAATAATTAAACTGGCAAGATGTTATTAACAAACCAAACTGGCAATTATCAGTTCGGTCCGAGGTTCTTAATGTAACTGATGTGTTATTGTCAATTTAAACTACATAATTTTAGTAATAACTTTTTATCATAAAACATTCTTAATGAAAATAGGTAATTTTATTAAGCAGTTAACTACTAATCTTTATTTTATATATTTTTAACTCTAAAATACCCTCTTTTTTCCTGTAAAAATATAATCACATAGGTGCTTACTATAAACTAAAATGCTTTATCTAAACTTATGCTGACTAAGCGTAATTAAAGTAGTTAAGGATTTTGCTGCAACTTGGCAAAATATTTAGCAATCTGGTAGATGTGTTGACGTGCCTAGGTTTGATTGCTTGATCAGTCTCTAAAATGACACGTTATGGTGGTTCACATGGCGGAGAAGAAATCGGATCATTGACAATAGAAGAATTATTTTCGCAAATTAAAAGATCTTCTTAAAGAGCACTGTTTGCTTTTTTGCTGTTTTTTTTCTTCTTTTCTTTTGCCATACAGTTTGCTCTTCAGTCATGACAGCATTTGTTGCCCAGGTTTCGCTTCTTTTCTTTCTGTTCTCGTTTTTCTGCATTTTTTTTTCTTTTCTCGGCGTACTTTGGCAGTTTGTTTGTTTTAAGGCACTGAAAATAGTCATAAAACTTTACAGCCAACATACGAAGAATCACTTTCACTTTTGTGGCATAAAATCACCTTCATTGACAAAACGTAACATACAAATAAACTGAAATTAAGAGAAGCAGTAACCAAATGATTTGCTGCAACGGGAAGTGTGACGCGATGAGAATGCGTTTTTAACCGCTTCGTGTGATTTTTGGTATATATTTTTGCTTCTATTACGATAA
Source organism: Apoda limacodes (assembly GCA_946406115.1). Taxonomy (NCBI): domain Eukaryota; kingdom Metazoa; phylum Arthropoda; class Insecta; order Lepidoptera; family Limacodidae; genus Apoda; species Apoda limacodes. Next base: position 878,162 of record OX291555.1, read on the forward strand.
GCTTTTTTTATTTAGTAGCTTTATAGATATTTTACTCCTCAAATCACAATTTCTGTTTGTAACTCATACCGTTTAGAAAATATAACTGTGTGACTATTAAATTTGAGCTACGATGAGAACTACCCATTTGCTGGTCATTAATTTCAAATTATATTCTTATTAATTTTTGATTAAATTTATTTTCTTTGCATTTTGATCTGTTATTAAACAAACCCCGACACTGTCTACGCTGTAACAGTGCGGTCAAGTATGTTACCTACATTGTTTACTGAACGTATCACTGAATTTTGGCTTGCGATTTCAAATGATTGACTTTCATATTCGTAGTGCTCGCTCCAGTTCGATGTATTGACTAGAAAAATGTTTACAAAAGCAAACCAGAGTCCTTCAGCTAAAGCCTGGCTATTTTAGAGATCGTCAGCAAAAAGTTTTTAGAAGAAAAAACTTAGGGACAGTAATCTTTTTTTGTTTTATTTCAGACTCTTCGTTTATGTACGTGATATCTGTGCTGTCCGTGGTGAAGTTATATCAGAATCGTCATCCTGACGTAAACGCGAGTGCGCACTCCACCTTCTTGCTGATCGCTATCATCATGACAATCGGTTAGTTACTTTAAACATTACACTGTCCATGGTGAAGTTATATTAGAACCGATTTACAAGCAAAAGGAGGTTGAGTTTTATACCCTCTGACGTAACGCTTTGTATCCTGGTGGGGGGGGATTATGCACGCCACTCTATTCGTCCCACCACTTGGTACGCTTATGTTATTTAACTCACATATTTAACGCATATTTTATAAATGATACAACGAAATTTGTAAAATTACTTTTCTTTACTTGTTCACTGTACACGGCGTAACATAATAATTACACTAAAGGTATACTATAGAGTTGTAAATACTAAAAATAATGTAAAACTATGTAAAAGATTAAAAAAATATTATAAATTTCCTAACACCCAATTAACAACAAAAATTAAAAACAATTATTACATATTACCCCTAAAAAAAACTTTATACCAAATTATGTCGTAATCTAAAAAGAACAAACAAATTTTTAGTTACACATTTGAAGGGTTTGTATTGAACAACCACTACTAAAAAAAATCAAAACACAAAAATAAAGTAATATATAAAAAATACTTTCTCAACTAAATAGTCTGCGGGGTTTTTCGTTGACCTGTCGTCATTGACGTAAGGACCTCTTGTCGTCATTGACGTAAGGACCTCTTGTCGTCATTGACGTAAGGACCTCTTGTCGTCATTGACGTAAGGACCTCTTGTCGTCATTGACGTAAGGACCTCTTGTCGTCATTGACGTAAGGACCTCTTGTCGTCATTGACGTAAGGACCTCTTGCCTTAACCATTTTTTCGTAAACTTTCGACAATTTCTACAAAACATATGTGTTCATATATGTTCATAACCATGATCCATATAAATATTATGATTAGTAAAATCCCAAAATAGTAGAGAAGCCGCTTTTAAGTAAGTCGTCAAAAGACGATTCCTGCCGGACTCAGGACAACTGGTAGCGTTGTGTTCTCAGCATGATCTTCTGAACAAGAATAAACCGATTGTCGCGTTTTAAAGTGGTGGAGGGGGGAGGAAGTGAGAGGAAATACGCGGAAACCGGGTATCAGGGTTTGGTTAATTTCCCAATAACCACTTATCCGATTTCAACAAATAAGGTGTCATATGAAAGGTGATAAAATGCTTAACATAACATGTCTTACAATAGTTTCTTTAAATACCATAGTTCATTTAATATACAGAAAAAAAAGGAATTTCCAACAAAGGTATTTTTAGTTTTGTTGAATTGAAGCAGTGAATGACATAGACAGGTTTAAAACCAAGTACTACATAAATTTGTCACATTCATTAGCTTGTGGTTTTTCTTTTTGAGGCAGTCCAGTGAAAAACCGACCAGAATTTAGACGACCCGTATTGGCGAGAAAATACGACTCGCACTCGTCGTCGACTGGTCGAGTCCGTGACGCCGTTGGGGGCTCTTCAATTTCCCAAAAACGCTGAAGGGAGTCAGCCAGCGAGAGTCCCACCTGCACCGACGAATCCGTAGACGCCTGAGCGGCGAGAGAATGTGCAGGGCCCGTAATAACAGATCCGAGATTAGTCGGAACAGCGACCAACCCACCTGGCTGGAGTAACATAGCCTTGTCCAATCCAAGCAATCCAAGGACATCAGCGCCAAGCAGAAGTTCCACAGGACCAGGTAGGTGGAACCTTTCATCGGCCAAATGCAGACCAGACGAGAGATCAAGCACGTCCCTCGGCAGGGGCACCTGACGGTGATGACCTAAAATATCCCTCAGGACAACAGCTCCAAGTTGATACTAGGATGGAGCAAGGAGGAGAAGGAAAACGAGACTGTACCCACAACGTTGTCCACCCGTAGACCCCCTACTCCAGAAATCCCATGACTCCGCGAACTTACCCGTAAGCGGAGACGCTTCACCAGCCACAGCGACATTAGACACCCCTGAGCGCCTGAGTCCAAAATGGCGCGCACAACCACACCAGGTCCGCACGGAGAATGAACAAGAACCTGCGCGGTGGGCAAAACTGTTGTGAGAGGTGGTGGAGAGACTGGTGAAGCGGCTGCTACGAGTCAACGGGCGTTGGCCCGACCCGAGCGCCGTACTAGGCCCCGGGGCTCCTGTGGCTCATAATGCCCCACGCTTGAACCCGTATAAGCATACGGGTCCCACGCGGGCATAAGTGGCTGCCGAGACGCGCATAACCACTCGATCCCGTCCTCATCTCGCGACTAACACGAGGACGCTCCGCGATAGGGAGGGGCAGAGGCTCATACTCTGCGTAATGTGCCCGTTCCGCAATACCTACCTGAGCGGAAGGGGTACGTGAGGGTGGTGACTGACGACCATCCCGTGGGCTCGCCCGCGGTGGGCGGGGAGGAGAAGGTCGATGTCGCACTGGGGACGGGGGCGATTGGGTTCGATTCGGCGGCGAACTTCCGCCCTTGCGAGCCGTAGACACACCTCCATGAGTCATCCGAGGGCATCTCGGATGGGCATACATAAGTCCGGGTGGTGACCCCCACCACACTTTAGACAAGGTCGCGGCTGTCGACAGTCCTTGGCTAGGTGCTCCTCCAAACAATAATAACATAGGCCTAGCCTACGGGTCAAAAATCGTTTTCGGACCACCCCAGATTTTCTGAACTGGTGGCAAACCAGAATGGTGTGTCCCGGTTCATAACACACCCCACACCGTTCAGTCCGTTCAAATGTCAAAATTCTGGGGGGCCGAAACGACCCGGTACCTCGCGATGTCCCGGGACGGGGTTGTTGACGGGGTCCAGACTATGTGTGACGCCGAGTCACCTCCGTGCAACTGTTCAAAACGAGCCCTGACGTGAATATAAGAACTAAATGTTCTGTGAATGTTTCAAGCGTCTAGCTGTTGTCGTTATCAATACCGTTTTTTATTATTTGTTGTTACAGCAGCAAAAGAAATACATCTTCTGTGTAAATTTCAACTGTCTAACTATCACGGTTCATGAGATACAGCAAGGTGACAGACGGACGGATGGACGTACAGCAGAGTCTTAGTAATAGGGTTCCGCTAATTACCCTTTGGGTATGGAACCCTAAAAAATATAAGAGATTAACTACAGAGTTTCGTTATTCAAAATATTTGTAAAACTGTAAATTATATATAAGTATAACTGAATGTGACATATTATTTTTACCCTATATTTTATACTTAATATTTTATTTATATAATTGATTATAGAAATAAATTTTATTACTAATATGAAATTAGTCTAGTTACTAGTCTTGAAATAATCTAGAAAATATAACCCGCTTTAGGATAAGGCACAGCACTAGTCACGTTACCCTAATGTATAAATTCAGTCACAGCTTTATCATTTCTTAACCAAATTTAAAAGATTAAAAACTTTTAAATAGCTGTATCAATCGCCCAATTCTTAATAATAAATTAGTTTTTAATTTAATCTAATTTAATGCTTCTATTCAATAAAAGTAAAAAGTGTTGTCAAAAATTCGGTTTTTTTCTTAATATTTAATAAAGTATGGTATATACAGAAAACATTGTATGACATGTTATGTTAAGCATTCTACCACCTATCATATCATATAACATCTTATTTGTTGAAATCGGATAAGTGGCTATTGAGAAATTAACCATACCCCGATAGCCGGTTTCCGCATATTTCCCCTCCCCCCCCCCACCACTTTAGCACGCGACAACCAGTCTATTCTCGTTAAAGATTTAATTCAATTCTTTATTCAGTAACAAAAATCATACAAATACACTTTATACTTGACATTTGACATTACAATGAGAGTTCTATTAGAAAGGTGTATGTACAACGGTATATTGGAGTCGCTGATTCCCGAGATAGGAATAAATCCTGTTTCAGAAAACAGTGTCATTCCCTATTTGAGTTGTTACATTTTTAGTACCTACATATCAATAAATTATTTGACTATTTACTACCAACTTTTTATCTAATGCTACAATAAAATAATTAAGTTCTTACCTATTTAAAACAATTGCAAAAAAATAAGAAAAACGATTAGCCCATATCTATATACAAACACAGAGCAATAAATAAATCTAAAACAAAATTCAAGATATCATGCTGAACCCAATGATACCAGTTGTCGGTAGAGGACTTTTTGTTAAATTCGTGAGTCATCGCCGAATGCGGTCGTGTAATTGCACATTCCTGTGTTTTATTTATCTAAGTACTAACAGAACATGCGGAAAACACAACAATGGATACCTTTGAAAAACTGTTTTGTAAATATTTTACTCCCATCGAGCAGAAAGTTAATATAAGCTTAGAAGAATTGAAGAGTTTGGATAATAAGTTTTGTAGGGTAGTTATGAATAAAAACCCAGTTTGTTCCTATGGTTTTGTTCTTTATCTTCCACTAATATGTTTGTACAAATTCACAAGTTTTATAGGTCACGGTTATAGAAACGCGATCCTAAGTAGATCACATTCCACCTTAAGTAGCAAAGTGGTATGCTGGTGCTAACTGGCTTTGCCTACTCTTTACCTTGTCTGTAGTGTTTTTGACGCGGCCGCACTGGAGTGGGGGTGACGTCATCGGGTCTTGATTGAAATAGCAATAGTGTGTGAGCGAGCAAGTATTCGAGCTCCACGCGCCTTGCGTGCATTGTTTTGATTTAGAATATTTTATAATTATTGCATAATGTTTTGCTTTAGTTTAATAAAATAATCTGCAATGACTTGACAAGAACTCCACTCGCTATAGCTGTGAAACTGTAAACAGGACAACGCAACTTCACCCGAAAGGTATGTCTTTTAATAATGTAGAAGGAACAAATTGCGCACACCACAACCAACACAACACCGCAGCCAATCAACGAGCATCACAGCTAAACCGGTCACTGCCACCGCGAGCACCAGAGCCGGGGGAGCGAGCAACCGAACCGCCCGCGCCGCCCGCGCTGCCGCCGCTCAGACCATGACGACTCATACGAGCAACAAACGAAACGCGCACGCCGCCGACACCGTCCAAGCCACTCCGACCTACCTACATACCGAGGTAACAGGACCGCATGACGACGGCTCGTCGACGGTACCCTCTGACTCATTGCCAATTAATACGCAATATACTAATGACTGGCAACTAGTTGCTAATAAAAGTCGTAGCAATCGTCGCCGACAGCGCGTAGTTGTGACCGGAACGGGTCGCAGCCAAGGCGTCGTTGTACCGGAACGGGTTGCAGCCAGCGCATTGTTGTGACCGGAAAGGGTCGCAGCCAGCGCGTCTTTGTGACCGGAACGGGTCGCACCGACGACCAACTGCAAACAGTGGAGAGACAGCGCAAAATGCATGCCTGTTTTTTAAGGCCGACACAACATGCGATGTGATTAGATCTTATATGCAAAAGAAAAATCCCGGCGTTAGTAGCGGTGTAGAAAAACTTAAGCTCAGACACGACCACTATGCTTCTTTCATTCTTTCGGAGCCAGAGAGTAAGTTCGATTACTTTATGTCGGCAGAGCTTTACCCTACGGGAACTAAGATAAGCGAGTGGTTTCGTAAACCAACCTTACGTCAACGGTACAAATAATTCCGTTCAGAACATCGCCGACGATGGCGACACCACCACCGCGACACCACCACTCGACACCACCACCGCGACAGCAGCACCACCGACACCACGGGCCCTATTGGAAACGAAGAAATTTGATAAACTTTCACTTTGTCATCAAAACATTTGCTGGCTGCCTACTAAAATCAGAAACCTTGAGTTTTTATTGTTTAATGAACTGAAATGTGATATACTAGTAATAACAGAACACTGGCTCCGCAATTATGACTTAATTTTTAAAAAAATTAATAAGCAATTTTGACCTTATTTCTTATCATTGTAGAGAACACATTCAACATGGTGGAAGTTGTATTTATGTCCGCTGCGGTATGCGGGCTGTAGTGAGACAGGATTATTGCGAACTATCGCGTGAGCAGAGCTTTGACATGTGCGCAGTGTACTTGCCTGATTTCGAGACCCTCGTTCGCAGTGTACTTGCCTGATTTCGAGACCCTCGTTCGCAGTGTACCATTCGAATTGAACCAACGACCTAGAATTCCTAAACTTATTGCAAAAATTACTAATTAAAATTGAAAAGGATAAATTAGACACTATTATTTTATTTTAGGTGACATTAATATAGATAACATTATGAACTCATCTGAGAGGAAAAAGTTTGACGATTTATTATCTGCGTACAACTTTACTTTACGCAATATGTAAATTTCCCCACACGTATCGTCGTTTCCAGTTCAACAACACTAGACCTCGTGATGTCAAACTTCCCACCAACGCAACATATAACGGTCTCACCGATCACCACAAATCTCAGTGACAACTTAGCAGCAACTAGGTTCGCGGAAAAAAGGACAAGAGGCACACCCGTGTAGCCGCTCTTTAAATAACCAGTTGTGTACTACGAACTTCTATGCCGCCTAAGAGTATGTCGACTGGCTGAAGACCGTGAATGCTTGCCTAGGGAATCCCGATAAATTAGCTGAGACTATTATTAATGTATTAATTTGTAAAACCGACATTTGTTATCTACGAAATCCTCGAAAAGATAATTATATAAATAAGAAATGGATCGACGTTGACATATTGAAACATAAACATTTAGTATTTGACATGATAAATTTAATAAATAAATATCCATTACACAAGGAAATAAAACATTAGTTGACTATCTGACATGAATATAATAAAAAACTTAAAAAGAAACTAACCGAATTCATAAATCAAACTATAACGAGCCATCCTAATAAAAGCAAGGCTATGTGGTCTGTTATAAATAGCGAAACGGGCCGCAAATACCGTGAATCTATAGACTATACCGAATTGATTAAAACCCGCGAGGGTCAACCGTTCCCGTCTAAACAATATTACTGGCGCTCGCTTCCAGTGTACCCGCGAGGGACGCCTCGATGAGGCTAAGACACTTTACCCCCGGTGAATTACTAAAAATCGGGAGAGCGGTAAGCACGCAGCGTTAATCTGCTGTGATTTCTCCCGCGCTTTCGATACCGCAGATAAGGCTGTAATTCGTCTAAAGCTGCAACACTACGGCATCAAGGGTCCCACTGCGGAACTTCTGACATCCTTTATGCGCGACAGAACTCGAGTGGTGGTTGGGGATAGCGGCCGCGTGAAGTCCTATGAGGCAGAAAACGAAATTGGCGTGCCACAGGGATCGTGTCTCTCTAATACCCTATTTAGTATACTGCGAAATGATTTACCATCATGTTTAGTGAAAGGAGATATATTTATGTATGCTGACGATGTGGCATGCGTTGTGACCGCACTGTCGCAATCAGATCTCTAAGACACGATTATTTCCGTGACTCAGCAATTGTACGAGTGGTTCGGAGACAACGGTCTTGCATTAAATCTGGACAAAAACCTGCTTTATGTATATAAACTTAACTCTAGAGCACCGTCCACTATAAAAGTGCGTAAACAAATTATGACCTAAAGCAGGTTTCGTCAGTGAAGTTGTTGGGTTTCGACCTCGACAGCTGTTTCTCATAGAATTTACATATCGATGGTCTCTGCGCCCGTCTAGGCCGAGCCTGTTCTGCATTGCGTCGACTCGAAGCAACGGCGGATAAAAAAGTTGTAAGAGTTTGTGACTTCGCGACTGTCCATTTAGTAATAAAAATAAGTTTATTTTATTTTCTTTATTAGGGTTTACAAACGATTCCTTTTACATAATAGTTAACAGTTATAGTTATAAAAAGTAACCAACACAATAAACCACAGATATAATAATCAGTGTGTATTATAATTATTTTTTTTAATTTAACATTCATTATAACTACTTATGAGTATAGTGTTAATTTAATTTAGTATGGTACTAAAAACAAAGTCAAACATGTCAATTATTATTTTTTTGTTTTTATGTACCATAGGGGGCGCACCATGTGAAGCGACAAATATCATCATAGTTAGCTCCCTATCATAGGTACTGTAGAGGTTACGACCTCTTGTTGAATGTAAAGGAAGTAAATAGGCTAGCGAACGTTTTTCACGCAGCAAATACTTCGTAGTGGTTTTACGAAAATATAATAGATGGTATTACTGCATATATTTTTTTTTGCACCATATGCAGCGTGCGGGGGCGTAAATATGCTGCTTCTACCTATTTCTATTTAGGTATCGGGATTTCTGCTAATAAAAAGACAACATCGGGAGTTCTTTTCTATATTCAGATGTTCTTTTCTATCGCCACAAGAGTATACAACATTTAGGTTCATCTACTACCTAGGAGAATTATTATACAATATTAAACTTATCTGCAGTACATCTTCTTCTATTAGGCCATCCTTCAATAGGCCTCGGGTCGTCGTGTCGATACATTGGATAAAATATATATTAGGACATTAAATCGCGATGGTGGCGATGCTTGGAATATTTTGGATACTGGAGTATCTTACTTTAAGTCCACTGGCATTATAAAGCCATTCTACCAATTCTAGGGCTCCCTGGTAAAGAAAGGAATCGACCCTCCAAATTTATATAGACTTGTCCGATCTATATTTTTCACTGGAATCTCAATTAATATCAAAATAATGACAAACTCGAAATTCCGATTGTTTTTATTTAAAAACGCACTGACACCATCTATTATATTTTCGTAAAACCACTACGAAGTATTTGCTGCGTGAAAAACGTTCGCTAGCCTATTTACTTCCTTTACATTCAACAAGAGGTCGTAACCTCTACAGTACTATACTTTTGTTGAGTATCAGATAATTTTTCTAAAAGGCTTCATTATCAGATGCTTTAATTATATCATCAATGTAACAAAATAAAAAAGAATTATTTTCCTGTCGCTCCCTAAAATTTTCAATATCTTTTTTAAAGTGTACGATCCATCAATGTCGGAATGTCTGCACTGCATTTTTTTAACCCCAACGGGAGTCGTGTCCATTCCACTAAACCCATAGGATACTGCTGTCTTTTCCACATCTTCTGGAGCGACAGGGATAAAATAATAAGCCCTAGTTATGTTTAATTTTTGCTAGCCCAAACGTGAGCCTTGGGATTGGGTATCTGTCCGGCTTAGTGACTGCGTTTAACCGACGGTAGTCCCCACAGGGCCTGATGCCTCAATCCTTCTTGGGAACCATGTGAATAGGGCTCGACCAAGGGCTCTTCGACGGTCTACAAATACCTAGTTCCTGCATCAAACGAAACTCCTCCCTAACTTTATTATAAATATTATTATAAATGTCGTAGTATGGATGGTCACTCTGGATACTTTTTATTCAGGGATCAATTAGTTAAAGAATCTATTAACTTACAGTTAAACAACCATACCATTTACTTATGAATCCTTAAAAATTCAGTTCTAACGTTACAGAACCGTACGTTTTAATTTCTGCATTGTTCGCGGCAAATAATTTATACTCGCACTCGCGTCGATTTTTGGTTTTCACGCACTTTACCGGGATCACTAAAACGTTAGCACCAGTGTCTATTAAAAAACTGGCTTTCGGTCGGCGTTACGCAAACTTAACGAAATTTACGAACCGTAGTTGACGGTAGTTGCTCTGATAGAATGGACATTAATGCTGGTGTCTCGCAAAGCTCTGTGCTGTCTCCTACGCTGTTTCTATTGCACATCAATGATATGTTGGACATCAACAAAATACATTGCTATGCAGATTACAGGACTGGAGACGCTTATTACACGGGTTGTGCAAACATCCCTCGTTCAGTTGTGGAGGAAAACCGCGGAGAACTTTTCAGTTTTCCACCACGGAGGTTCAGTTCCGGGCTCATTTGCAAGACAAGGTGAAGCTGGTGTCCAAAAAACTAAGTGTACTCAACAGAGCGAGGCAGTTCTTCACGTCGGGGCAGAGGTTGCTGCTTTACAAGTCGCAAGTTAGGCCCTATATGGAGTATTGCTGCCATCTCTAGGCGGGTGCACCCGGATACCTGCTTGGTCCTTTTGACTCGGTTCAACGACGGGCTGTGAGAATTGTCAACGATACCAAACTCACTCGCCGTATCGAACCCTTAAGTCTGAGCACAATCTTTGCCTCCCTGTGTGTATTCTACCGTTGGTTCAATGGAATTTGTTCTGAGGAATTGTTCGAAATGATGCCCACGGCTTCTTTGTACCATCGCACCGCTCGCCATCGGCAAGTTATTCATTCTCACACTTTAGAACCGAAATGGTGGCGTACAGTGCGGTTACAGAGAAACTTCCTGCCGAGAACACTTGGGTTGTCGAATGAGCTCCCTGCCAAGGTTTTCTCTAAGGACTACAGTATGGGGTTCTTGAAGAAAGAAGTTATTGGATTTTTGAAGGGTCGGCAACGCGCGAGTGGTACCCCTGGTGTCACAAACGTCCATAGGCTACGGTGATCGCTTACCATCAGGTGGACCGTATGCTTGTTTGCCACTTTAGTGGTATTAAAAAAATAAAAACCTTGCGTGAGCGTAACGCATCTAGTTTTTCCTTGATCTGTGTGAAGGTGCACGACGTCTCACATCTGGGTGCCCTTGCTCCATTGCAGAAATGGTGACAACCAGTCTGGACTTTCAGACGTCCAATGATATGCTGGACCTGCTCTCTTTGACCTAGATCTCAAATGGTTTTCTCCCCTGCTCCTCATCCTACCTCTTGTTTGTTACTGATCTTGTCTCAATGACCTTAATTCTTGCACTTCGTTGCGTAGGTTTTGTATCTCAATTGTCAATTGCAGCAGTTAGTTAATCAGTGCTGAGTTCGGTGATGGTGATCTGTCTGGCTTTATTTCAGCTACTTCAGTCTGGTGCAGATTCCCAACGATTTTATCTGCCATCAGCACAGCAGCTTTGTTTAATTTTTATACAAAAATAATCAATAAATATATATTACAGGGTACAGCTTCTTGATGGCAGCAAGTCGTCTCTCCTCTGCAGTCCGGCGTATTGTTTCGTTGTCGGTATATGCCTTTGATCGCGCTTAACAATAACACAAATAAATACGTTAACTTACAATCCGTCATAAAACAACAATATTTAAAGCCTATGTATTTAGCCCCATGTTACTATTTTTTGGGGGAGCACCTAGCCAAGGACTGTCGTCAGCCGCGACTTTGTATAAAGCGTGGTGGGGGTCACCACCCCGACTTATGTATGCCCATCCGAGAGGATGGTCCTCGGATGACTCATGCAGGTGTGTCTACGGCTTGCACGGGCGGGGGTTCGTCGCCGCTGAATCAATCCCAATCGCCCCCGTCCCCAGTGCGACATCGACCTTCCCCGCCCCGCTTACCGCGAGCGAGCCCACGGGATGATCGTCGGTCACCACCCTCTCGTGCCCCCTCCGGTATTGAGGAGCGGGCACGTTATCCGGATTATGAGCCTCTGCCCCTGCCTATCGCGGAGCGTCCTCGAGTTACTCGCGAGTTGAGGGCGGGGCCCAGTGGCTATTCCACTCCTATTCCATTCATTGGCAGCCACTTATGGCCGCGTGGGACCCGTATGCTTATACTGGTTCAACCGTGGGACATTATGAGCCGCAGGAGCCCCGGGGCCAAGTACGGCGCTCGGGTCGAGCCAACGCCCGTTGACTCGTAGCAGCCGTTTCACCAGCCTCTACACCACCTGTCACAACTGTTTTACCCACCGCGCAGTTTCTAGTACATTCACCGCACGGACCTGGTGTAGTTGTGCGCGCCATTTTGGATTCAGGCGCTCAGGGGTATCTAATGTCGCTGTCGCTGGTGAAGCGTCTCCGCTTACAGGTAAGTTCACGGAGTCATGGGATTTGTGGAGTAGGGGGTCTACGGGTGGATAACGTCGTGGGTAGAGTCTGGTTATCCTTTTCCTCCTTGCCCCATTCTAGGATACGGTATCAACTAGGAGCCGTTGTCCTGTGGAATATTTTGGGTCATCACCCTCAGGTGCCCCTGCTGAACGGACGTGCTGCATCTCGCGTCTGGTCTGCGGTTGGCCGATGAAAGATTCCACCTGCCTGGTCCTGTTGAAATTCTGCTTGGCGCTGATGTCCCTGGATTGCTCGGACTGGACAAGGCCATGTTACTTCAGCCAGGTGGGTTGGTCGCTGTTCCGACTGATCTCGGACCTATAATGGGCCCAGCACATTCTCTCAGACGTCTACGGATTCGTCGGTGCAGGTGGGACTCTCGCTAGCTGACTCCCTTCAGCGCTTTCGGGAAATCGAATCGAATGGATTTTATGCGCGAATATGAATCTCTCGGTCATATGTCGGTTTCGCAGTTCAAGTTGGAAGGCAACGAATATTATTTTGTACCACATCACGCCGTCTTTAAAAATGGTAAGATACAGGTGGTGTTTGATGGTTCGGCGCCTACACCTTCGAGTGTATCCTTGAACGACCGCCTGATTCCGGGACCTAAGCTTCAGGTAGACATTTCGGACATCTTGACGGGTTTTCGTCGCCACCAAGTTGTGTTTATGGCTGACATTAAGATGATGTTCCGTCAGGTCGTGATACACCCTGAAGATAGGCGGTTTCAGTTCATTTTGTGTAGAGAGGATTCGGCCTCTCCATTGGTGGTTTATGAGCTCAACACCAATTTTCTGAATTGTCCGTGCGGAGCTGCTGTCTCCCTTCTGACGCTTACGTAGACGATATTTGTACGGGTGCTTTGTCTGTGGAGGAGGCGTTAGTACTGAGGAATGAGCTAATCGGCTTGTTACGGGCAGGTGGTTATGAACTGAGGAAATGGATTTCCAATTCACCTGCCGTCTTGGAAGACTTGCCGTCAGAACATCAGCAGGAGCCCTACCCCTTCCAGACTCCTAAGAATCCTGACGCCATCGCGGTCCTTGGAGTTCAATATCGGCCAGTTCAGGATATCATCACCTACACGGTTAAACCGTCAGAAACAATGAAGAGGTGGACTAAAAGACTGGTTCTGTCCACAGTAGCGCGGGTCTTTGACCCTAATGGTTGAGTGGCTCTTGTAATCTTTTGGGCCAAATGTTTCCTACAGGAGCTCTGGATTTCTGGTCTCGACTGGGATACCCCGTTGACCGCAGACTTGTTGTCTTACTGGCTACGTTTTTATGAGACCCTTTCGGACCTTCAACATGTCTCCGTGCCTCGGTCGATCTTACCCCCAGGTCGTTATCGGGCCAGTCTTCACGGCTTCTCTGATGTGTCGTAATCCGGTTAAGCGGCTGTCGTTTATCTCCCCACCGTTGACAGCAATGGTCATGTTCGCGACAGTCTGGTGGTCGCCAAGAGTAAGGTTCTACCATTGCGGACCAAATTAACAATTCTCAAGCTGGAGTTATCAGGAGCTGCATTGTTGACTCGACTCCTTAACCATGTCTTCTTCACCTTGGGTCAATGGGTCCAATTTGACTCCGTTACGGCATGGACAGATAGCAAATTGTGTTCTTTTGGCTCAAGGCTTCCCTTCATGCCCTAGAGACCTTCGTGGCCAATCTTGTCTCCCAAATCCAGTCGTCTGCGGTGTCTCTGGATTGGCGTCACGTCCTAGGGTCCTTGAATCCCTCGGATTGTGCTTCACGGGGCCTGATTGCCTCGCAAATCATGAATCACCTGCTCTTGTGGGGTCCTGACTGGTCTCTCCTGAAAACACTTGGCCTCATACAGTTGTGGAGTTTTTGACCCTCTGCCTCTAAAGGTCTTTGCTGATGAGTAGACTGTGGACACTTCACCGAACTTCTTGCTTAATCGTTTCAGTTCTCTCATCAAGCTCGTTGATGTCACCGGTTGGATTAAGAGGTTTCTCCACAACTTACGAAACAGGTCACAGCCAAGGACGTCTTCAGTCTTGTCTCCTGAAGAGCGTCAGGATGCCCTTCTCACCTGTGTTCAACTGGTACAGGACCAGTCGTTTGAAAAGAAAATTCGTCTTCTCCGTTCAGAGAACGGGAAATTGCGAGGAAGTCTTGCTCGTCTTAATTTGTTTCTGGACGAGTCGGAGTTTTTGCGAGTGGGTGGTAGGCTTCGTAACTCAGAATTGCCCTATAAGGCTCGGCATCCTCTCTTGTTGCCCAAGAGCGGTCATTTTGTTGAGTTCTGATCAGGGACCGCCATGTTAGGAACTGTAATGCCGGTCTCAACGCATTGCTGGTTTGTCTGCAGCGAGATTTTTTGATTTTGTTCGCCAGACGAGCAGCTCGGAGCGTCGTTTTTAAATGCATCCCTTGTTATAGGCTAAAGGGAATCTTGACCCAGCCAGAAATGGGTGACTCGCCGTCCGATCATGTCCGGCCCGGTTGACCTTTCGCTAAGGTTGGGTTGGATTTCGCGGGTCCGTTTTTGGTGAAGACGTCAAGTGTTCGCAATGCCAGACAGGTAAAGGCCTATTTATGCGCCTTCGTCTGTTTGTTTCCCAAGGCTGTGCATCTGGAGCTCGTTTCAGCCTTGTCCACGGAGGCCTTTGTCGCATATCTGTCGCGGTTTGTCAGTCTGCGTGGTCTTCCTCATTTAATTCGCTCGGACTGTGGGACGAATTTTAAGGCTGCAGATCGCTATCTGAAGGAAGTCCTTCAGTTTTTGTCGGACAATCACACGTATATTGATTCGGAGTTGTCCAAACGGGGCGTGACTTGGATTTTTGATCCTCCCGGCTATCCCTCGTGAAGCGGTATTTTCGAAGCAGCTGTCAAGGTCGCCAAAACTCACCTCCGTCATGTAATTGGTGAAACGGTCCTCACGTTTGAGGGATTACAAACGGTATTTTGCAACGTCGAAGCGGTATTGAACTCACGACCGCTTTGTTCGATCTCGTCGGATCCTAATGACCTGGAAGCGCTAACTCCAGGTCATTTCTTGATCGGTAGTCTTTTAACCTCCTTGCCTGAATACCCCTTCATCGATGTCTCAGTTAATAGGTTATCGCGCTTTCAGTTGCTTCAACAAATTACGCAATTGTTCCACCGTCGGTGGTCTTCGGAATATTTACATTTGTTACAGCAACGGGTTCGGTGGACGGATAAAACCAATAAAGACAAGGTGATTACTTGCAAAAACACGCTTGGGCAGCTCTTTAAGCAGGTACTAATATTGCAGATTTCATCTGATATTGCTTGTCAAAAGCGAATACAGTACACTTACTACTATCTTCTTCGAGTTCTACCATAAGAATATTGAACATTGAATATAAAATAAGTGAAATAGAAAGATCCAGACAAAGAATCCAAAGTTTTTGTTATATTCGGAAGCGGAAATCTTCGTTAAATTTCCTATATTCGATAAGTAACCGGTACTTTTTCTTGCCTGTTGTATTAGTTCTCTTGCGCACTAAAAGAATGGGGCTTAACATTTATTAAATTATTTTTGAATTTCTTGTTTTAAAAATTGAGATGAGAGAACCTATACGGTTTGTTATGCAGGTGTCGTAAGGTGATGGCACCAATTATGGTAATTTTAAGTAGACCTATTTAGGTTTTATGTAAAAATTTGTTACTTGTACTGAACAAGAGATGGCAGATTTTTTATTTACAGGAATAGTAAAGAATATAAATTAATGATTAATTTTTCAACTGAAATGTTGTGTATTTTCTACACTAATATTATAAGAAAAAAGATTTGATTGTTTGTTTGTCGCCACATATAATATTGTATTAAATAGGCTTCGAAACTACTGGACCGATTTTAAACATTATTTTACCATTAGAAGCCGACATTATCCCTGATGAACATAGGCTACTTTTTACCGCGGGAAAATGCTTCATTCCTACGGGAAAACGGGTAGTAAGAATTATCCTTCAGTACTTATACTATTTTTCACATAACTTCTAAACGGCTGAACCGATTGAAATTTTATACGGGTATTTCGATGGTTTCCTTGATGATTTGAAAATACAATAGGACCCGGTAGGTGGCGCTGCTGTCGGTATGTCAACTACTAAAGGGCTTGACCGATTGGGTTGAAATTTTGTATTGTCTGTAGTTTCACAGACACGAATTTATTATGCCTACCTAATTAATCTTTCTATCTACAGTAATATTATGAAGAGGAACGATTTGATTGTTTGTTTTTTTTTCTATTATTGAGGTGTTGCCATAAGAATCCAACGCCGATAACCAAATTTAGGGCGGGGAAGCCGCTGGCAGAAGCTAGTATAAAATAAAGGAAAAGATGAAATCCCCAAATTACCAGTAACAGACACCTTAGTCGCAGGCATCCGCTACTGACCGCGCCTTTTGTTTCAAAAAGAAGAGTTTTTTTTTAACAGAAAAATATTTATTAAGCTTAGAAACTTTCCCATTGTACAGAGGCAGGTGCGGGACTTTTTTCTTTCGTTGGATCGACTGGTGCCGTCCCCCCCATTTTGTCTTAAAATATTTTTTGTACTAACATTGTTCCAGTTTAATTTTAATTTATGAAACATTTTATTAACTATCTTTACGTTATATTCTGATTTATAAAAGGGACATATTGAAATCAATCAATTTTTGTAAATTTAGACTAAAGTAAATTATCTGAACTTCTTATTCTTATTTTTTATTATTATAGATATATTATTATATATTTATAGATATTTATTTATATATTTATAGATATATGATAATAAATTAAATATATAATTATATCTATAAATATAAATAATAATATATATATATATTAAAATTTCAATATGTAAAATATTCAAAGTGATACGAATCACGTGTACACAAATGCATAAGGCTGCATATACCGTAATAGAGTCTCCGTTTACGAAGAAATGGCTCCATAAAAAGCAAAAAAAATCGGCCAAGTGCGAGTCGGACTCGCACATGATGGGTTCCGTACCATAATCTATAAAAACGGCAAAAAAATCACGTTCGTTGCATGGGAGTACCTTAAATATTTATTTTATTTTGTTTTTTAGTATTTGTTGTTATAGCGGCAACAGAAATACATCTTCTGTAAAAATTTCAACTGTCAACTATCACTGTTCATGAAATACAGCCTGGTGACAGACGGACGGACGGATGTACGGACGGACGGACAGCGGAGTCTTAGTAAAAGGGTCTAAAACGGAACCCTAAAAATTTATGATTCGGCATGAATTTTTTAAGATGACCATTTTTACAGAAACACGATTGGAAATACTTTTCTCGATAGAAAAAAAACATTAAATCGCAAGAAATATATACTTTATATTTACATTCTGGGCTGAAACATCGTTATATATCTACAAATCATTCACAAATATTGTAAAAATCTAACAGTCATTAGCGATATTTTACTTCTTCAAATAATTCCTGATATTTTTTTTAAGGTTTTTTTTTATTTTGCGTTTTTGCCATTTAATCGCAGGAATATCAGTTTCCTCTCAGTGTACATTTTTGTACTGAGGTTAGTGCGCAGAGAACACAGAGTACTTTATATATTATATACGGGAGATAGAGATGCTACTCAAGGACTTGCTACACTAGCGCCATTACCGGCACGTGTGAAAATCACATCTCTTAAGAATACCGCATAGCAGTTGTCTTATAGCTTGACCGCGACCAACCGCGACAAGCTCGGCCTTCACTAGAACTATGTCAAATACGTATTTAGTTGAAATCTACATCATATAATGTACACGAGTATATTGACATGGTTCTGGTGAAGGCCGAACTTGTCGCGGTCGGGCTATAGTATTTATTCCAATATGATTTTCCATCACACTGAATAAATAATATTTATTGTGTAATAATATAAATAATATTTATTGTGTCACACGGAACGTTATACAATGTCTGTTAAGTGTTGCCATGACAAAAATTACACATTGTGACTTTGAGTTTGTTAAATATTAATGTCAGTGCCATCTATCGCAATCTGTTTGCAACACACAATATACGGTTATTGTTACAGTTTGTACTAACTGCATATACCCTGGCAGGCAAGCGCCTTGCTAGACGAACCGGTCGCCGTTTTTCGTATTACCGCGCATAATAATTGACGTAAATTATATTTTCGAAAAATATATATCGAACTAAACCATGTAAAAAATTAACCTATAACATATAGATTTTTCAATTTGTTTTTTTTTACAATAATCCTTGCCAGCCTTCATACGTCCCCACTGTTGGGGCACGGCCTACCCTCATAAGCGAGGTGATTTGGGCCATAGTCCACACGCAGGCCCAGTGCGGATTGTGGTCTTCACATACGTCTTTTTTTTGACGTATGCATGTTTCCTCACGATGTTTTCCTTCATCGAATAGCCAGTGGTTTAAATCAGTGTACTTGAGAAATTAAGAAAAGTCTCATTGGTACACGCCGACTCCGTTCGAACCTCCGCCACTTGGGACGTGAAGTGAAATTTAAACCCTCGGCCACCACCGACTTGAAGTAAATTATATTTTCAAAAAAATATATATCGAAGTAAACCATGTAAAAAATTACCCTAAAACATAAAGATATTTCAATTTGTTTTTTTTATTATATATTATTTTTACAATATCCTTACAATAATAATCATTAACATTTATAACTACTTTGAAAAATCATTTCAATTTTAATTATAGATTTCGTATGTGTTTGCGCGCCATCTACTAAAATATTAATAAACTAGAATAGAGTCTCGGTAATTAGTCGCTATACAGTGCAATAAACTTTTGTGACCTTCTGAATTTAGGTGTTTGGTCGGCAGGTCAGAAAAGTTTGTTGCATTATACCTACTACATTTTGACAGATTGCAACTTGCAGCGCAACGGTGGCTACCATAGAAGGAATAAATATGTGTAGCTGCACATAATAGGTCAATGACTCAATCCAATTACAAGTGAATTTCTCATAGATGTAGGATGTAGAGCATGTAAAGGATGGAGCGTAGCGTAAAAAACTCTAATCTACAAAATAAGTAGTTTATCTTTTTTTTCAACCAATATTGACGAAGTTTAGTAAGGTCAGTACCTTAACGCCCACGTAACGTTACTATGAATTAATTTTGTTATTTACTTGAATATGTAAAAAACAGTATGTAAACTTTTATTTTTGAACACAAAAATAACACCATAAAAAAACTATTCTTATATTATCACTCATGTTTTTGGGCGTTTTTAAAAATGATGAGTCTTTTAACGCCTGCTTTGTAAAATTAGTTTTAAATGTAAAAATGGACGCACGAGAACAAAAAATATCTTATAACCGAAATCTCACTTCGCCTTATTTTCATTACAAAAATAAACGAAAATAATCAACATTTCAGACAGTATTTGACCAACTTAACATTACATCTAACATCACATGGTATATTTGTATTTAGTTACATTTCAGGAACTTTCGTATAAAATATCACAAGCACTTAACGTTTTATCTGGTTTTAGGGTTGAATTCAGATAATCTTTAAATGTTCTTTGGGCGCAATTGAACTAACAACGGTAATTAACGCCTGATGCAAGTAGATATTAACATAAAAATACGATTCATGGACATAATTTTTACATCATGACAAATGGTCATTGAATAATTATTATTAGGGTTTATTATTATTATCTATTGTGTCGTCTGTTTTATATTTATAATGTTATATTTTATATAAAGTAGTCAGTTCTTCCTTTAATTATTTTCTGACCAAGACTCCTCTCGTTTTTTACGAAAAGACATTTTTTTGATATCCTTAAAAAGAAATAAAATAATACTAAGTTAATAATGAAAACACAAATAACATAGCATTGAACATTAATTACTTTAGCAATTGTAGATTACGTTATAACAAAGAATATGTCAAATAAAGAAGATTTGTATTACCTCCTTTAAAAATCCTACTTTAAGACACATTTAGTTGCAAACAAATTAGCCATTGTAGTTTACGTAGAATTACAAACCTTTCGTTAAAATGCTTGTGTTAATAACGCCCATTTTTTTTTTTATACCACTAAGGTGGCAAACAAGCTTACGGCCCGCCTGATGGTAAGCGGTCACCGTAGCCTATGGACGCTTGCAACACCAGGGGTATCACTTGCGCGTTGCCGACCCTTCAGAAATCTAATAACTTCTTTCTTGAAGAACTCCATACTGTAGTCCTTGCAGAAAACCTTGGCAGGGAGCTCATTCCACAACTTAAGCGTTCGCGGGAGGAAGTTTCTCTGAAACCGCACTGTACGCGACCATTTAGGTTCTAAAGTGTGAGAATGAATTCCCTGCCGATGGCGAGCGGTGCGATGGTAGAAAGTAGCCGTGGGCATCATTTCGAACAATTCCTCAGAACACAACCCATTGTACAAGCGGTAGAACACACACAGTGAGGCAAAGTCTCTCCTCAGACTTAAGGGCTCGATACCGCAAGTGAGTTTGGGATCGTCGACAATTCTCACAGCCCGTCGTTGAACCGAGTCAAAAGGGTCAAGCTGGTATCCGGGTGCACCTGCCCAGAGATGGCAGCAGTACTCCATATGGGGCCGAACTTGCGACTTGTAAAGTAACAACCTTTGCCCCGACGTGAAGTACTGCTTCGCTCTGTTGAGTACACCAAGTTTTTTGGACGCCAGCTTTACCTTATCTTGTAAATGATCTCGGAACTGAACATCGCTGGAGATGTCGACACCAAGGATCCCAATGCTCTTGGAGATGGAGAGGGGAGTGTTCTGGAATTGTGGGACCACAGTGAATGGAGTTTTCTTAGCGGTGAACGCGCACACTTGTGTCTTTGTAGGGTTGAATCGGACCAAGTTTACCCGTCCCCAGTCAGAGACCTGGGACAGTGTGGTCTCGATTTGAGACACAAGTTCTCCGCGGTTTTCCTCCACAACGGAACGAGGGATGTTTGCACGACCCGTGTAAAAAGCGTCTCCAGTACTGTCATCTGCATAGCAATGTACGTTGTTGATGTCCAACATGTCATTGATATGCAGTAGAAAAAGCGTAGGAGACAGCACAGAGCCTTGCGGGACACCAGCATTAATGTCCATGCTATCAGAGCAACTACCGTCAACTACAGTTCGTATGCGTCTGCCGGACAAAAAGCTAGCCCCCCATTTGCACAAACCCTCGGGCACTCCGTAAGATGGCAACTTCGATAGAAGACCGCGGTGCCAGACCCGATCGAACGCCTTCGCTATGTCCAGGCTACATGCCAATGCCTCCCCCTGACTCTCAATGGCTAGCCCATCGGTGTGTGAGATACACTAGAAGGTCACCAGTCGAGCGACCGTGGCGAAAGCCATATTGACGGTCACTGACCAGATCGTGTACTTCTAGGTATCTTAGAAGCTGTGTGTTGATCACACGCTCCATCACCTTAGAGAGGAGAGAGGTAATAGCGATAGGCCTGTAATTCGATGGATCTGATCTATCGCCCTTTTTGGGCACCGGGTGCACATTCGCAGTCTTCCATGTAGACGGAAATTGCCTAGTGTGGTAGGAAAGCGCGAAGAGGCGCGTGAGTACAGGACATAACTCAGGAGCACACTGCTTAAGCACCACTGCTGGTATACCGTCTGGCCCACTCGACTTATGAACGTCTAGAGAAAGCAACGCCCGCCTGACCTCCCGCTGCGTTATGGAGATTTCCGGCATGGACTTACCGCACCACGGTATAGTAGGTGGTACAGCGCCTTCATCGTTCATATTCGAGTTCGAGGCAAAGAGACTGCCCAGTAGATCGGCTTTCTCTTTAGCACTATGGGCCAAGTCACCATCGGTCTTTCGCAGTGGTGGTAACGACGACTGGCAGAAGTTCCCTTTGGCAGCTTTGGCAAGCGACCAGAAAGCACGACTCCCAGAAGGATAGCTCGCAAGTCGCCCACCTATTTTGCCGATGAATTGGAATTTTGCTCTGGCAGTTGCTTTCTTACTGAACCTCGAGGCAGCATTTAATTTGCGTTTTAACTCAGAAATATTCGGATCCTTATTAAAACGAGCCGTGGTCCAAGCCTCATATGCATTTTGCTTAAGAATTTTAGCTTTTCTGCAAGACCTATTAAACCACGGTCGTTTTTTGACGCCGGCAGCTACTCGCGGGTTAGGAATATAGCATTCCATACCAGCAAGGATTGTCTCAGTGACTGCGGCTGCGCAGACGTCAGGATCTTCTGAGTTAAAGCAGATCTGCCTCCACGGGTACGATGCGTAAAATTCACGCAATCCATCCCAGTCTGCCGACTTATAGTGCCACACACGACGCCAGTTAGTTGGCCCAGAAGGATCAGGTTGTGTGCATGACACTTGAGTCCGAACGAGACAGTGGTCCGAGGAGCCAAGAGGCGCATCCACTGAGACGGAGTACCCGTCCGGATGAGTAGTCAGCAGAAGGTCCAGTAAGGAGCTCGTATGTTCCTCTATATCTGGTATTCTCGTTGGAGAAAGTACCAGCTGAGAGAATCCATAGGTCAGAGCAAATTCATGAGCAGATATCCCAGCATAGTTATTGGTTCGAGAACTGAGCCACTCGCGATGGTGGGCGTTAAAGTCTCCCAAAATAACTAGTTCTGCTGTGGGATATTGCTCTAGAACTTTGTCAGTCGTCAAACTCAGGTGCGTGAAGAGTCGAGTTACGTCCGTGTCACCGCTATGAGACCTGTATAGGCACGCATAGATACGAGTGTGGCAGCCGTAATCTACGCGCACCCACAATATCGACAGGTCCCTGTCTTCAAGGCTATGAAGGCGGCGACAGCAGATATCCTCCCGGACGAACATACATACACCGGCACGACTCATAAAATTGTGTTCGAGTTTGTAGCCGGGATAATGAAGGTATGATGTGTCGGCCGGGCAGGATATCTGCGTCTCCGTTAGAAAAAGAATGGTCGGCTGCGCAGTTTCGAGATGGTGGTGGACTGCGTTAAGATTTGCGTGAATACCCCTGATGTTGCAAAAATCCGCATTATATGTGGATGGAGTAGCCGCTGTGCAAACTCTTTTCTTTTTCTGTCTTCTGGCCATAATATATATAAAAAAAAGTTACTAAGACTAAGGATGAGGATTCACTGCACAGACAGCATAGAGGACAAAGGGTGCGGTTCTAAGACTGCCGAAGCTCGCCACAGATGATACGGTTGCTGGCCCGGCGGGCGGAAGGGCCCCTGATCCCCCTCTGTTGTAGTAGCCGGGTCCACTTCAGATACTTTACACAGGCTGGCGAATCAGCCTCCCAGGGCGGAGATTAAGTGATCCCTGGGTTCGGGATCCCGTTCAACCTGCGGGCGGCCAGCGGTCAGCCGTTTCATCAGGTCTCCCTGACCGCCGAACCAGCACGCCGCGTCTACGCCGAGTATGACAGCAACAAGCACCGCCGGTCCTCCGCTGTCCGCGCAGCGAATCCTCAAAGAGCTCTGGCAACCTTACTCACCGCCAGGAACACAACACTACTCAATGTTAGTGTTATTATGGCCGCGGTTTTCTGTAAGGTGGAGGTACTTCCCCATTTCGGGCCGCTCATTCGAGCAAGTACTCGCTATGCCCTACCTCTCCATGCAGGCCAGTAGCGCCCAACCGTCAATTAACCGGTCGTTATTACCCAGGCGGGCGTTATTGACACACAACACACAAATGACACATTTTTGAAAAAAAAAAAATATTGATATAAACACAAAATATTTAAGCAATAGCATAATGGATAATCTTTTACTAAATGTAACCAAAAAAATATAGACAAAACGAACAAAAACCAGCAAAACTTACAATTTTACGACACAGCACTTATTACAAAAGCGTAGAATGTAACTGATCCTCTCGGAATACTGCACCTGACTGGGCACAATGGCGGTGCCAGCGCGCCGCCGCTCGCTCTACGCTCTTTAATTGGTTTATTCAATGTGTGCGTGGAATGTTGACTGAGACGCATCATTTTTAGTATGTTTTCTGTTATCTGGTCGCTATTAGACAGCGGGCGTTAATCAACCACCTTACCTCAGATCAATCACCCTACCTCAGTTCATCAATTCCTTGGTGTCTTAATAAGAAGACTACTTCTTATTTTGACAGCAGAAGCACAGTTACCAGAACTATTGGCATGACGGACGGAGCATACTTTGACGTCGAAAAAGCGCTACAATAAGAAAGCGTAAAAACATAGATCTGCCTTTACAAAATTCCAACAAGCACAGATACATGGCTCTATCTTTAGAGAACTTCAAGAAACACAAACCATAGATCTACCATTAGAAAACTTTAAGAAGGCCACTATAGTAATAATTTTAATGGCAATTCTACGAAATACTTTTCAGAATTAATCAAGAAAATCCGCCATACAGTCTAGATTTTAATTATAAAATGATATCAGAAAACTAGCGTCACCCTGAATAATAAGAATGATAAAAACCTAATAATTTTTTTTTTATTATTGTAAGAAAGTACAAAATTATTTGACGGTTAGCTATCTTGCACATTAACTATTACCGGCCATTTCATTGAAAATAATATTTCATAATAACTCTTGCATGCCGTCAGCTAAAACAAATATCTAATTGTTCTAAAGCTAATTAATTTAAAAATATGAAAACGATACATGTTCGGTAAACATACCTAGCGGGCTAGCGATGACGTATCGCCCTTTCTCTTCGTACGACTGACCGTGCAACGGCTCGCTGCCAGGTGTGCAAAATTAGTTCTGGAATAGTCGCGGACGACTTCGCACGCATCCGTGTACTCACACACGCGTATTGCGTTGTTAGTGGTGTTTGCTCGCTTTTGAATTTTAGGAGGACTTCGCAAAAGTCAGTACAAATTAAATCCCGCATTCGGTTCGTTTGAGTCGACACGAGTTTGTTAGAAATAGTGTGCTAGAAGAGTGATATAAACGGCATGTGTACCAGTGACATTCCGACGGGTGATTTCGTCGTGTTGGAACGTGAGATAGCGTCGCGACGTGACACTACACCTCTTCCTCTGTGCACAGTAACAGGTAGCAGTTTCCTAAGTTTTAAAGTAAGTCCTTCCCTTAGAGTAAGCCCCCTCGTAGATAACATAAGCACAGACTTTCGACTAGGTTCCTACCACCAGTTTCACGGCGACTCACCTTGTAGGCGCGCTGTAAAACATTGGTAGCAGGCGTAGTCCTTGTCCACGGCTTACCTTGAAGGCGCGCTGTATACGGTTACGGTATATAAGGTTGGTTGTAAATAGTTACCTAGTTTGTTAGTTAGTTAGTGCATTTGTTGTTGACTTCGAGAGAGATATATTGTTTGTTTTAATGTTCGGTGAGTGTTCGGTTATAACCATCTAGGGTTCCGTCTGGGCTATATTAAATATATTTAATCTCTAAGTTATTAGGTTGTTTAGGTTTTGTAGTACCTAGTTGTTTTAGGAATTGAATTATTAGGAATTTAAATTAGGTATTATTAGCGAAAAGAGATACGCGTTCGGTTAGAAGTATTTTTTTTTATATTGAATACTAAGGGTCCGTGCGTTCGGTTATTTAGATAACAGTGTTTTAATATTGTTCTTTTGTAATATTTTGTATGCTATTGTAATCGCTAGCCATGTCGCAACCGAGGGCAAACGTTGAGTCAGTGGACCTCTTTTCGCAACATGTTTACCAATCTGGTCGATGCCCGCTCTGACCTGACTCCGGCACAGAAACTAGCCTCTCTTTTGACCGCTTTGGATGAATCACCGCGGGGTCTAATCCAGCACCTCCCTCTGGATGACACCAGCTATGAGGCGGCGCGGGAACTGCTGGAAAAAAGGTACCAAAATGTTAGGCAGCTAGCGGACGCTCATGTGTCAGCCATTTTAGGCGAGTCGTGAGTCGAGGACGTCAGACAGCTGCGGACCAGGTTCTTCAACGTGCTGCTGGTTGCGTATAACGCACTTCAAGCTTCAGGCCTCCCAGTGGTGGAATGGTCTTTCCTCCGCCTCCGACTGACTTTGTGCGAGGAATTGGTAGAATTTCGGTATCGATTTTGTTCGGACAGGTTTCGTCGCTGTCTCCCCCCTTAATTCCCCTCGATTGTTCTACTTACCACCAGATATTGTTCAACTGACTTTGAGATTGCCTTTTGCTTATCCTAGCTTCCATGTGCGAGACCCATAGATCTGATCTTGGGTGCTGATGTCCTGGGCATGTTGAATTTGGGAGGAGGAAAATTGCTGCAGCCAGGTGGACTGGTCGCGGTTCCGACTGACCTGGGACACATTATAATGGGCCCAGCACAACCACTAGTGCCTGTACGTTCGCTGAATCCTACAACTTGTGTAGGTCTCTTTCTCGCTGAAGCTATTCAGCGGTTTTGGGAAGTAGAAGTGCAACAACAGTGTTTATATAAACTATGCGACCGGTCTGTGCCGTAGGTTAAGGCCTCGGCTGTCACACGCTTACTCCTTGATGAGACCTTTTTGATCAAATCCTTCGCACATCATCTTCAACCCTGGCGGCTCCTTCTGCGAGAATAATAGGCTTCAATAAAACATTACTATGGCTGAAATCAAAAAATCTTTGGGAAATCGAAAAATCGACTAAATGTTTGTATCAGCGACCCCGAAAGTCTCAACCGGATCGGTCGGTGGCAAACAAGCACACGATCCGCCTGATGGTAAGCGGTCACCGTGGCATATGGACGTTTGCAACACCAGGGGTAAAACTCGCGCGTTGCCGACCTTTCAAAAATCCAATTACTTCTTTCTTGAAGAACCTCATACTGTAGTCCTTAGAGAAAACGTTGACAGGGAGTTCATTCTACAAACCAATTGTTGCGACCGCCATTTTGAATCAGCAATCTTGATTTTTTTTCTAAAAACTCGAACACAATTTATTCAAATATATGGAAAAATATTGTATTGGGAAAATTTCGCACTTACATACAATTAATATCCACTAAAACTGTAGCACATCAAGTATTCGTGTGCGCGCGCCTTGCTTTTGTTGCAGTCGTACGTGGATATTAAAAATTTTAGATTCATTTTGAAAAATTATTTTTTACTTTTTAGTACTTATTTTCGGTTAGATTGAATTTTTATATGATTCTAATGTTTTAAGTAAAGCAAGTTTTTTTAAAAAAAGTTTTTTGCTTTTTTTGTTAAATCAAGTAACGTGTGTCTTCAAACAAGAATTTATATTCCTAATAAAATTGTTAATTTGAGAATATTTTTCTACCTTCAAGAATTTTTTACTATTTTTGGAAT
The DNA here is from genome assembly GCA_946406115.1 of Apoda limacodes. Lineage (NCBI taxonomy): Eukaryota > Metazoa > Arthropoda > Insecta > Lepidoptera > Limacodidae > Apoda > Apoda limacodes. The sequence goes on from OX291555.1 coordinate 905,748, forward strand.
TGTTTTATTTTTAGGTTAATAATTTCCTATTTTCTTGTTCTAAAACACATGAATGTCTTAAAATGAGGAGCATATAATTCAAAAATATTTAATTCTTGTTCCAAGAAGTACACGTTTTTCAAATCAAGAATATATGCTAAAGTTAAGAAAATATTTACTTAGAATGAAACAATATTTTTAAGAATATTCGAATTCAAGACAAGCTTTCCGAAATTACCTTAATAACCTATTCTAAAAAAACCTCATTTGCTATCGAAATAACATAATTAGAAAAAAAACTTATAATACCCAGCGACGTACTAGGGCAGATGTCCTCTGATACTAGATTTCTATATCTATGCTATAAAGACTTACTCGCAGCCTAGTTGGTAGCGTTGCCGACTGCTGTGCAGATAGTGTGGGTTCGATGCCGCACTGGACAAACATTAATGTGTTAAAAAATTGTGTTTTTCTTGAGTCTGGGTGCATTTAGGTATGTTTTGTATGTAGTAACAAGATAAAATAATGTACATATATGTATTTGTATCCGTTGTCTGCTATCCAAAAGACAAGCTTTGCTTACTTTGAAGCCAGTTGGCGATGTGTGTAATGTCGAACAATATTTATTTATTAATATATTTATTATTTATATAATATATGTAGTATCTCTCTTTAATCTGTAAACGCCAGCGATACAGAACAGTTAACTAAAGAAATATATATTGAAAATATATAAGATTATAGTACAATAATAAAATGAAGCGTAGAAGAAGGTAGGAACCTCGTTCTGTTGCGTTTGAGACTTGTCGGCTAAAACACACGCTGGGAAGATAAAGATATATTTGTAAGCTTTACTATGAGCCCAATATTTAAGCTTCTCTGGTAACTGTCTCCTTCTAAAATTATTTAAAACTCTACTTTTGTCCGAACTTTGATCTGTGTAGAATTTAGTTTTTTATAATCCAAACTTTGATCCTAAAAAAATTTAGAATTTCAGGTGACAACCTATTCGTTGTTAGTTACGTTTTTACCTAAAGGGGAAGAAAAAGAAGGTTTGTTGAGCAACAACAAGTAACTTAAAAATAATATAGTAGTTTCAGATAAATTAAAAAGAAAATGTGAATTTGGACTGCGGAAAGTGAGAATAAAAAACATTAAGACAAGAAAAAAAAATGCACTATTCTAGATTTTCTATGCACTTATCCGTAAAAAGATGTATATATTTTTTTTTTTTTTTTTTTTTACCACTAGGGTGGCAAACAAGCATACGGTCCGCCTGATGGTAAGCGGTCACCGTGGCCCATGGACGCTTGCAACACCAAAAGTATCACTCACGCGTTGCCGACCCTTCAAAAATCCAATTACTTCTTTCTTGAAGAACCCCATACTGTAGTCCTTAGAGAAAATTTGTTAATTTGGGATTATTGACAAATTTACTAAAACTGTTTTTACTATTGTCTCTCTTGACAAAAAGAAGAGGCAACTGTCTAAACGTTTCTTAAGTCTTGATGTGGAAGAGTCCCAAGCAAAATGACTGATTGGATCCGGCACATGCTTTAGGTAGGACTACTTCTGCACCGCACGCATCTTACATGAAGTTTGGGAAGTGTAAGAGCCCCCCCACAACCTTACGTTCTTGGATCCAGACCATGTTTTAGTAGGTCTACAACCACACCGCACATATCTATATGTAGATAACTAAGCCAAAACGTGTTGTAGGTTTCGTCGGTATAATGTTCCCGAGCGTGGTGTTCTGGAGCGTGTTCACGGCGCTGCACATCGGAACGTGTCTCACTCTCACACTCAACATATACTACGTGGGGACCTTCAAGTTTGGTGAGTTACTATATTTATTATTTCTATCAATATTATGTAATAGGTGCTGGTGTGCCCATCTTAAATGATAGAATGTGAGAGATGGAGTCTTCTTGAGAGTCCACGAGAGTTTTCATCCCTATAGACAAATATAAGGTTAGGTACGATAGGTAGGTTGTATTTGAATTTTAGGATTTTACATGCCTCGACTTTATCATTCCCCTTACAGCACCTAACGTTGATACCCACACCAGCTACATCAATCCCGTGTAGAAACCCCCCCCCCTCGAAAATCGAAACTTTTAACCCCTTTCCCGATGAGAAGTGAAGTATAATCCAGTAAATCTGAATATGTAATGGAGGTACGTAATCCTAACACATATTATTTGCCTTTATTATTATTAAAATGTTAATGATATTTTGTAAGACGTTATTAATGTTATTATTAATGAAAATATTATTATTAAAGATAAGTTAATATTATTATTTGGGTGTGATCGTCTAATGGCGTAATCGTCGATTTGGACCCCTCGTTGTGACCGATAATAACCCAAGATCTTAAGAGGTATGGATTCAGTCAGTCCCAGATATGAAGGAATAAAATCAAAACCCTAATCTTACTTTATGCCTACCCTAAAGACATTGGTCAATAACTAATCCTTAACCGCTGAGTCCCTACGTCCTAATTAACATAAGACCGGAATTTAAATTACTAAAATGAAATTGAGATGACCTACCCATTATATCTCTTGTAGTCCCTCAAGCAAAGTCATATATTCCCGGTAATATGTGAGAGTCGCCTCAAGAATGGACTACCATATGCTGAAATGTTCTACTAATTAACCTACTAACTTCCCCGTAAGTAAAGTCGTAATCTTATAGTAATGTATAAAGATCACCTTAGGAGGAACCCTTGGAAATGTAAATAATCTACCAACAACCTCACTAGCTTCCCCTTAATTAAAGTGGTAACCTTATAGTAATGTATGAGAATCGCCTTAAAGAAGAACTCTTAAAAGGTAAATGATCTATCAATAAACCCACTAGCTTCCCCTTAAGTGTAATAGTGGAGATAAAATAGTACATAGGAAACCACTATATATACAAACAGACACAACGAGTACATGAATAAATCATTGACAGGCTCATGAACGATCTATTAAATGAAATTATGGAATTAGAGTGGTACCTGAGAAATTACTTTAAGGACAGGCTGACAGATAAAAGATATAAAGGGCCCACAGTTATCTTACTAACTACCACTTAAGTGAACCTATAACATAGTATTTACCTAATTAATCAACTAACAACTCCTTTGGTGAATTTATAATCTACATAAATTATCTATCATTAGAAGCCCTAACTTACCCTTAAGTGAAATGTTTGATATAAAAGAGTACAAAGAAACCCATTATAAATACTAACAGGCGTATTAAGTACATAAATAAATCATTGACTAAATCATTGACAACCCCTTAAATGATACGATAAGATTAGAATAGTATGTAAGACATTACCGCAGAGAGGACCCAAGTTAAACCAGTAATCTACCAATAGACTCATTAACAACCCCTTGGAAGGGATTATAATCTTACAATGGCCTAAGGGGAATCAATTTAAGGCAACCCGACAGTCTAAGTATAAAGTTGGTCCCTGAATAATCTCTATAACTATCTCTTAAGTGAGGTCAAAATCTTATAATAATACAAGGGTGTAGTCACTATAAGGACAAAATAATAGATTATGTATAAAGATAATTCACAAATATACTCGCTGGCTACTCCTTAAGTAGATTATAAAATTATCATAATAGTACTCGAAAGTCCATCCATAGACGGGCCGACAGATTTAGTATCTACATAACTAATCCACTTAATAGCTCGCTAGTGACCCCTTAAGTGAAATTATAAAATTATAACTGTATATGAGGAGCCACCCCAAAGATGGACAGACCATCTAAGTATGTAAGGGGACTGCCACTACCCCTACTAGCTATCCCTTGACTGACTTTATAATCTTCTGATAGTATATGAAGAATCGCCGTAAAGACGGACTAACAGATTAAATACGAAACCACTCACAGATATACTCGCGGTCTTCCCCTTAAGTAAACATCATAACCTAAATAAGTAACCTGTCGGTAGATTTCCTAGCTCACCCTTAAGTGGAACGACGAATGTAATGTAGTATCAAGAAGACCATTCTAGAGACAGATGAACATACTAAGTATACAAATGAGTTGTTAACAGGGGTTTTAACGACCCCTTATGTGGAAATATACACCAATATGTTATATGAGGAATAACCTCAAACCCAGTGAGACAGATTACATATATTAGAAACCCACTGCGATTTTTCCTGACTACCCCTTAAGTAACCTTATAATAGTATACGGAGAAACATCTTAAAGACGAACTAAAAGATTAGATGTAAGTGTATCCCAAAAGTAAAACTACAGCCTTCCCCTTAAGTAAAGTAATGGATTTGCTATAACCTAACTGGGAATCGTCCAGGAAAATTCGCATATACAACCATACCTTAAGGGTTCGTAAGTTGTTCTATCCAGGATTGCAGGGCCCGCCACAGAATTATCACTTTGGTCGATCAAAGAATAAATGGTCAGATTTTCATACAATTTGACAGTGCATCGAAGTGATCAGCTGTCGTCCCTGGGGTCACGTGATGCGCACAAGTTCGCAAATTCGCGCTCTGCTCAGATATAGAGTCTAAACGTACTGCTCAACCATCCTTAGACTAATATACGTTGGTTCGGTTTTGTTTAAGTACCTCGCAACCCGGTCGACACGAATTTCGCTATTAGATCTAGAATTGGGATTATGATTACAAACTATGGGGATTATCTACACTCGGATATGAGAGCTTATGGAAAGCAATACTATAGAATCAAGACAAAGCCTAAAGTTGTCTAACTTGTACGCCCGATTGTTCAGGCCTTTTACTGAAATTAATATTGTAAATAAATGGTTTATATTCTGGGTTTTACCCAATCCTAAAAGCCTTGACTACTGTCCAACCCTTAAGTAGTTATCAAATGTACGGCATCTATTATCTGGCTAACACATTGAACCCTTTAGCAAAGAATGTATATAACAGCCAACTCTGGACAGACTCGTAGATAGGTTTAGTCAAACTAGCTTGACTTGTGGCTTCGCCCTTTCCTGTCGTTTAGTAATTGAATAGATAGTTGAACATTGAACTTTCGTGCATTATGTCCTAACCTATTCTTTAGAATGGGAAAGTAGGGCTCGTCACCAACTGTTTAACCGTACTACTATAACTAACAACGGAACTAAGGGGAACGTTTCTTTACTATTCGAATACATACTACAGTCTACCCGTTAAGGTTAAATCACACCCTCAGAGACTAAGTTTACTAAGAAACAATAAAATGGGTGAACGATAGCTCATTAAAGAGGACCAGTCAAGTAATTTCGGTCCTATGTCAGATGGACAATTATATATATATAGTTATGTGGTAAATTGTTCATTAAAGTAATAATGGCGACAGAACGCCTAGTTTAAAGCATAGTAACCATGCTTAAGGTAATCTGTAAGGAAGGCATATCCACACTCAGGACCTAACACATTAGCCGGGTCAAGTAAGGACTTGCCCTTTTCTGAGTGTTTAGAACTTTACGTTTCGGCCATCCATACAACAATTCCGAGCCTCATCAGTTAGTAGAGAATTGTGTATGGTTATACTAATACGTTTTTTTCAACGGGGTGATTCACGTAGAAGAATAGAACAAATCCTGACCCACTAGCGTCACCTCATAGCCTGTTAATAAAGTTTGGTCAAGGTTGCGTTCCTGTCATTTCCATCTTAAATGGTTCAGTTAAAGACACAATTTAAACAGTATAAAACAATCAAATAAAGCCTAGATAGTCTAATTAAAAATTAGACTTGATAGATTAATGTCGCGGCCATGAAAGACATGGAAGGTTTACGTTTATCTTTACACAGGAAACGAATATTTAAATGTGGACACAATAATAATTAAGTTTCTTAATCTATCCGTTGCCGCAATGGGTGGAGTGGAGGTTTTTTTTTATCTACGAATTCCTTAAGGTGATTGGGTTAAAAATCCCACATTAAATTTTAGCCACCCATTACCTAAACGGAATCTAATCCGGATCTCACACAACCAATTTTGTTATCTAAATATTACTTAATTAATTTCTTTATCTTATTAGATTAATGACGTGACAAATGAAACATACGAATTATATATATATATTTCGTCTAGATCCGGTTCAGCTTCCTCACTTGTCACCGGTGAAGGGTGGAAATGGAGCCAACTTAGATCTAGATCTAGTCAGCCCCTCCTCACACCCTTAGATTCTCGAGGCATGCAGTTATCCTAGTCTATTCCTAACATTAGGCTCCGATTTTGCTTAATCTTAAAACAGGTCAGGTCCCGCTTGAAGAACCCCTACTGTGGCTGCCCCGTCCTCGCTTACCTCTACCTACCGAGGGTCTCTGCTTGTGTTGCGACTCATCATACTGCAGAGCGACAGGAATTCGGAATAAAAATTATTCCGACAGTGAATAACAAATATAGAGATATCTTTAACATAATAATCAATTACATGCAACAGAATTGTACCACTCTAATAGGAACCTACCGAATTGTGTAGAGTTTTCTTTATTAATAATATACCTATATATAATACACAGGACAGGTTCTACACAAGGGATTATCCTACCGAGTCGTATGGGTAACCCTTTACCTCCGAGTCAAATCAGTGCGCGGAGTTTCTACCCAGGGCTCGTGTAGGGTTTTCTTTAATAATAATATATATATAATACACAAGACAGGTTCTACACAAAGGATTATCCTACCGAGCCGTATGGGTAAACCCCTTTACCTCCGAGTCAAATCAGTGCGCGGAGTTTCTACCCAGGGCCCGTGTAGGGTTTTCTTTAATAATAATATATATATAATACCCAGGGCAGGTTCTACACAAAGGATTATCCTACTAAACATCTCAAAAGGCAAACAACCAGATCAGCACTATCTGTCCAACAAGGAGAGCCTACTCCACTGGGCGTCAACCTTTACCTGCGTAGGTCTGGTAACAATTTACTAGTCCCAACCCTAAACATAATTAACCTAATAAAATCAGGGCTCAATTACGAGTTTTTCTCCCACAAAGAACCACAAAATTAACAACATCATGTCAAATGACACCGATCCCCGTAGGTGTCTTTTACTCCACTAGGTTCTCTTTAAAAATCGACAGTCCTTTTCCAATAGAGAGAGTACATAACCAACAGTGTCAGCAAATTATCTCAGCTTTTTAATATGTATCTTTTAAGTCACCCCAAAATCACATTTTAAATCCCGGAGAAAACCCAACTCAACAGACAATCATTTTAAATCTACCCCTACCGACCCTTTACCCCTTTTAAGACGCGACAACCTAACCCCTTTACACTGTCCTTACATAATTGCATGAAAAACTCTCACAAAATCCCAATGTAGAAAACCATCAACAATAATCTGACATTGTTAGTCTTAGTCCTCACAAAAGACACTTACTATACTTTATGTCGGCGAGGCGTGCACGGCAACGGTATTATATTTCTTCTACACTAGCTACATCAATCCCGCAAGCAACTTTATCATTCACCTTACAGTACCTATATCACGGTAAACAATAATAATATCTAGAAAGACATTAATTGTAGCGGATAAAATAAATAAATAACATTACCACCATAATCACAAAATCACACTTAGAAATTTTAAACACTGCGTGTTTATTGATGGACACTTATTATTAATAATATTTAGGTCTTTACAAGTGATTTATTTTCATTACATTTCATTTCTTAAAACATTATGATAATGATTGAATTGAAAAATGACCTAAATAAGGTAGTCACTGATAATTATGATATATGTAGGTAAACAATAAATAAAAATTAATCTTTAAAAATTGCTCGGGTTGTGGAATGAGCTCCATGCCAAGGCTTTTCTCTAAGGACTACATTATAAGGTTCTTCAAGAAAGAAGTTATTAAATTTTTGAAGGGTCGGCAACGTGCGAATGATACCCCTGGTTTTGCTAGCATCCATAGGCAATGGTAACTGCTTACCATCAGGTGGACCGTAAGCTTGCTTGCCACCTTAGCGATAAAAAATATGTCTTACTTAACTAAAGACAATCCTTTACAAAATGACGGCATTATTATCTTCATTAACAACGAGATATCTTGTGATGTCAAGAAAATCTCTTTACTTAGTGCTAATTGCTTAAGTGTATCTTTTAGAGACACTAATATTTTTGCTGTTTATAGGTCGCCCTCATTTCACAATATTAATATATTCTTAGAGTCATCAAATAATAATCTAAAACAGATTTCGAGGACAAATTACATAATTTTAATGGGTGACCTCAATATAAATATACTTAAAAAAGGTCATCCGCAATCGGATGATAACTTTGAATACTAGCTTATTATAATCTTAAAATACGAATAAATAAACCGACGAGAGAAAGTAGCTGCATAGATCACTGTATGATAAAATGCAAAAAAAAACCGTAAATATACTTGTGCAGCCTTTGGAACTTGCACAACTGATAATGCATTGATTCTATCCTCACTCCAAACAAGTACACAGAGTACCGAGCAACCAAAGGTTATGCAAAGACAAATACAGAGAGTAAACTACACAAAGCTCAATATAGACATCACTGAACAATCGTGGCAGGATGTCTACCTACAAAATCATGTTAACATGCTTGTAATAGTATTTCACGATGAAATAAATAAGCATATAAATAATAATTTAGAAAACAGTATGATTTAACACAACAAAGTTTACCCAATTAAAGCCCTGGATCACAAATGGCTTAATATACTGTATTTAAAAACGTGTTAAGTTATATAAAACACATAAAAAAGCTTAAAGAAGTATGAATGAATACATATGAATACATCAATTACAGAAAACATTGTAATCTAACTACGAAATCAGTGACGGAAACCAAGTTATAAAATACAGTGATAATCCAAAATTAATAGCACACATTTAATAACTATAACAGTCAAGTAGGTTCTAGCTAAGCGAAGACACACCTTAAACAGTTAAAAATAACAGAAGAACCTAAGTGACACCATTGCTGCTAGTTTAATATATTTTTTTTATATGGGACCCACTAATGTAAAAGAAATATATGTTATTGTAAAAACACTCAAAAACTCAAAAATATACAAACTGATTATAAATTCTATTGTTACACCGCTAACCAACCTAATAAGTGAGAGCTTTAAAACAGTAATATTTTCAGATGATTTAAAAATTGCTATAATAACTCCGATACCTAAATAGGTTCAAAACAAACTATATCTAATTATCGGCCGATATCATTGATATAATTCGAATATATAAATACTTCGACGGACGCAAACTCCACTGCTGAAAAACTTGTTAATGACCTCTCAAAGATTATTTCCAAACACATTGTTAAATTACCAAAGTCAAGAAGTTCAAGGTGCATCAAGCCTTGGATAACACTGGGCTTAGTTCGTTGTATAAAAAATCGAGATAGAATGCATATGAAATGTTTAATCAACCCTGACAACATAGTTCTAAAAAAAACATATATTCGCTATAAGAATTTCTATAACGACTTGTTAAAACGTTTAAAACGAGAATATAAGCGAAGTGAACTACGGAAAAAATCCAATAACCCTAAAATGACATGGAAAGTGATAAATAGCATCATTAATAATAATACTGACAAACATCTACAATATTTGTTATTAATTTTATGTTATGTAATATTTTGTATTTTTGTTGTTACCTCGGTACTAGTACCTAACTTTTGTCATGGGTCATAAACACTGGAAGAGACTAGCATCTAAAATACAGGATAGGCCTATTTTAGTTGCTAGTGGCCTACAAAATATGTTACATTACTATTTACCTAATAAGTATTCTTAATGTAAACAATGTACTTTTTTAAAATAATACGAATAAAAAAATTAAATAGAAAAACTTCTTCAAAAATGGCTTATTGAATATTTAGGTAAACATCTAACTCCTAATCAATACAGATTTAGAGAGGATATGAATACTAGTAATGCAATAACACAGCTAAATATGTAAAAGTCAAAACAGAATAAAAAAAACACTAGCTGTTTTCTTAGATATGGCCAAGGCCTTTAATACCGTTTCACATAGGATTATTCTTAAAAAACTTGAGGCAAAAGGTATAACACGTACAGAAATTAAAATTTAAATGGTTTCAAAGCTACTTGCATAAAAGAAAACAGTCAAAGTAGGAAATCAGACAAGCGATGTAGCAGAAGTCACATTTGGTGTTCCACAAGGCAGCGTTCTAGGACCATTGCTGTTTGATATATATGTCAACGATTTCTGCTCACTATTTGGAAATCTATATATGTTACGAAACCGTCTTACTATTCTCAGGCGAAGACTGGCATGCAACATGTAAACTTTACAGAAGCAGAAAAGGGCCTAAACAAAGCAAAAAAAGCGGTTAAATTATAATCTTTTGACAATTAATGAAGATTCTTTCTATGTTTTTCTCCAACAAACTCAGGACAACCAAAATTAGAAACACCACTTATTTTGTATTTTTCATAAATGCCAGATGGTTGATAAACAAATATGTAATAATAAGTACTGCAAAAGTGAAAAATATCACATATCTTGGTGTCATCATAGTTCACCATCTAAGGTGGGAAAACCATGTCATACCGTTAAGTTTAAGATTAGGGAAATTTTACTACGTATATGGAAATCTAAGTAATATCCTAAACGAAAATCTGCTGATGAAAGTTTATTACGCCCTAACACAGTCACTTCTTATGAACGAAATCCTAATCTGTGGGGGATCATGCAGGACTACAATTATGGAAAGATTAAGTAATGCACAAAAATTTAATCTTAAGGTTATAAAAAAAAAAATTAAAATAATAAAACGGGATTAAACGCTTCATTTGGCAAAATACTTTTTTCCCGCTGTTTCCGCTGGCTTACACCAGCCTTGGTCACGGGTAGACTGGCGGTGCGCGGTTAGAAGTTCAGGTCGCCGTAACACACGTACGAAGAATCCAGAGGTTAGCAGACAGCCAGCATTCATGCCCTATATCAAAGGAGTAACGGATAGAATTGGATCGCTTTTGAATAAATTATCCATTAAGACGATATATATTCCGAACTCCAAAATTGAACAGCAGGTGCGCACGCCAAAGGACGTAATCCCGCACCTAAGCCTACCTACTAAAATTGACTGCAGTTGCGGCAGTTCTTACATTGGCAATACCAAATTCACAATTGCGGAAGGGTCAAAGAACATATTGCTACTGTAAGGAATTGCCAGACGACAAAATCAGCTATAGCAGAACATCTAATTAACTCAAATTCCAACCACTGGATTAAGCTCTTTCAGCCTAAGGTTTTTCCACCGATCGCCAATATTACCGTAGATTGGTACGCGAAGCGATTGAAATACAAAAGCATAAGAACTTCAATCGTGAGGATGGATACAAACTGTCGCCTGCATGGAATCCAGTCATAGGAAAATACAGCTCTCGAATTTCCTAACGAACGCACCCGAGGACACCGTTAGTGTTGTGTGTAGTGATTTTGACAATCATAAAGACAAAGTGAGGGTAGTTCAACAGGACGCCTCCACTCGAAGCCGACGACTCCGCGCACCGCCAGTCTACCCGTGACGTCGGGATAGAGGTTTTTTTTTTTTTTTTTTTTTTTATACCACTAAGGTGGCAAACAAGCTTACGGCCCGCCTGATGGTAAGCGGTCACCGTAGCCTATGGACGCTTGCAACACCAGGGGTATCACTTGCGCGTTGCCGACCCTTCAGAAATCTAATAACTTCTTTCTTGAAGAACTCCATACTGTAGTCCTTGCAGAAAACCTTGGCAGGGAGCTCATTCCACAACTTAAGCGTTCGCGGGAGGAAGTTTCTCTGAAACCGCACTGTACGCGACCATTTAGGTTCTAAAGTGTGAGAATGAATTCCCTGCCGATGGCGAGCGGTGCGATGGTAGAAAGTAGCCGTGGGCATCATTTCGAACAATTCCTCAGAACACAACCCATTGTACAAGCGGTAGAACACACACAGTGAGGCAAAGTCTCTCCTCAGACTTAAGGGCTCGATACCGCAAGTGAGTTTGGAATCGTCGACAATTCTCACAGCCCGTCGTTGAACCGAGTCAAAAGGGCCAAGCTGGTATCCGGGTGCACCTGCCCAGAGATGGCAGCAGTACTCCATATGGGGCCTAACTTGCGACTTGTAAAGTAACAACCTTTGCCCCGACGTGAAGTACTGCTTCGCTCTGTTGAGTACACCAAGTTTTTTGGACGCCAGCTTTACCTTATCTTGTAAATGATCTCGGAACTGAACATCGCTGGAGATGTCGACGCCAAGGATCCCAATGCTCTTGGAGATGGAGAGGGGAGTGTTCTGGAATTGTGGGACCACAGTGAATGGAGTTTTCTTAGCGGTGAACGCGCACACTTGTGTCTTTGTAGGGTTGAATCGGACCAAGTTTACCCGTCCCCAGTCAGAGACCTGGGACAGTGTGGTCTCGATTTGAGACACAAGTTCTCCGCGGTTTTCCTCCACAACGGAACGAGGGATGTTTGCACGTCCCGTGTAAAAAGCGTCTCCAGTACTGTCATCTGCATAGCAATGTATGTTGTTGATGTCCAACATGTCATTGATATGCAGTAGAAACAGCGTAGGAGACAGCACAGAGCCTTGCGGGACACCAGCATTAATGTCCATGCTATCAGAGCAACTACCGTCAACTACGGTTCGTATGCGTCTGCCGGAAAAAAAGCTAGCCACCCATTTGCACAAACCCTCGGGCACTCCGTAAGATGGCAACTTCGATAGAAGACCGCGGTGCCAGACCCGATCGAACGCCTTCGCTATGTCCAGGCTACATGCCAATGCCTCCCCCTGACTCTCAATGGCTAGTGCCCATCGGTGTGTGAGATACACTAGAAGGTCACCAGTCGAGCGACCGTGGCGAAAGCCATATTGACGGTCACTGACCAGATCGTGTACTTCTAGGTATCTTAGAAGCTGTGTGTTGATCACACGCTCCATCACCTTAGAGAGGAGAGAGGTAATAGCGATAGGCCTGTAATTCGATGGATCTGATCTATCGCCCTTTTTGGGCACCGGGTGCACATTCGCAGTCTTCCATGTAGACGGAAATTGCCTAGTGTGGTAGGAAAGCGCGAAGAGGCGCGTGAGTACAGGACATAACTCAGGAGCACACTGCTTAAGCACCACTGCTGGTATACCGTCTGGCCCACTCGACTTATGAACGTCTAGAGAAAGCAACGCCCGCCTGACCTCCCGCTGCGTTATGGAGATTTCCGGCATGGACTTACCGCACCACGGTATAGTAGGTGGTACAGCGCCTTCATCGCTCATATTCGAGTTCGAGGCAAAGAGACTGCCCAGTAGATCGGCTTTCTCTTTAGCACTATGGGCCAAGTCACCATCGGTCTTTCGCAGTGGTGGTAACGACGAATGGCAGAAGTTCCTTTCGGCAGCTTTGGCAAGCGACCAGAAAGCACGACTCCCAGAAGGATAGCTCGCAAGTCGCCCACCTATTTTGCCGATGAATTGGAATTTTGCTCTGGCAGTTGCTTTCTTACTGAACCTCGAGGCAGCATTTAATTTGCGTTTTAACTCAGAAATATTCGGATCCTTATTAAAACGAGCCGTGGTCCAAGCCTCATATGCATTTTGCTTAAGAATTTTAGCTTTTCTGCAAGACCTATTAAACCACGGTCGTTTTTTGACGCCGGCAGCTACTCGCGGGTTAGGAATATAGCATTCCATACCAGCAAGGATTGTCTCAGTGACTGCGGCTGCGCAGACGTCAGGATCTTCTGAGTTAAAGCAGATCTGCCTCCACGGGTACGATGCGTAAAATTCACGCAATCCATCCCAGTCTGCCGACTTATAGTGCCACACACGACGCCAGTTAGTTGGCCCAGAAGGATCAGGTTGTGTGCATGACACTTGAGTCCGAACGAGACAGTGGTCCGAGGAGCCAAGAGGCGCATCCACTGAGACGGAGTACCCGTCCGGACGAGTAGTCAGCAGAAGGTCCAGTGCTTCTATATCTGGTATTCTCGTTGGAGAAAGTACCAGCTGAGAGAATTCATAGGTCAGAGCAAATTCATGAGCAGTTATTGGTTCGAGAACTGAGCCACTCGCGATGGTGGGCGTTAAAGTCTCCCAAAATAACTAGTTCTGCTGTGGGATATTGCTCTAGAACTTTGTCAGTCGTCAAACTCAGGTGCGTGAAGAGTCGAGTTACGTCCGTGTCACCGCTATGAGACCTGTATAGGCACGCATAGATACGAGTGTGGCCGCCGTAATCTACGCGCACCCACAATATCGACAGGTCCCTGTCTTCAAGGCTATGAAGGCGGCGACAGCAGATATCCTCCCGGACGAACATACATACACCGGCACGACTCATAAAATTGTGTTCGAGTTTGTAGCCGGGATAATGAAGGTATGATGTGTCGGCCGGGCAGGATATCTGCGTCTCCGTTAGAAAAAGAATGGTCGGCTGCGCAGTTTCGAGATGGTGGTGGACTGCGTTAAGATTTGCGTGAATACCCCTGATGTTGCAAAAATCCACATTATATGTGGATGGAGTAGCCGCTGTGCAAACTCTTTTCTTTTTCTGTCTTCTGGCCATAATATATATAAAAAAAAAGTTACTAAGACTAAGGATGAGGATTCACTGCACAGACAGCATAGAGGACAAAGGGTGCGGTTCTAAGACTGCCGAAGCTCGCCACAGATGATACGGTTGCTGGCACGGCGGGCGGAAGGGCCCCTGATCCCCCTCTGTTGTAGTAGCCGGGTCCACTCCGGTCTCCTTCTCCGGCACGACTACCACTTCAGATACTTTACACAGGCTGGCGAATCAGCCTCCCAGGGCGGAGATTAAGTGATCCCTGGGTTCGGGATCCCGTTCAACCTGCGGGCGGCCAGCGGTCAGCCGTTTCATCAGGTCTCCCTGACCGCCGAACCAGCACGCCGCGTCTACGCCGAGTATGACAGCAACAAGCACCGCCGGTCCTCCGCTGTCCGCGCAGCGAATCCTCAAAGAGCTCTGGCAACCTTACTCACCGCCAGGAACACAACACTACTCAATGTTAGTGTTATTATGGCCGCGGTTTTCTGTAAGGTACTTCCCCAGTTCGGGCCGCTCATTCGAGCAAGTACTCGCTATGCCCTGCTTAGTTGTTCGAGTGGCTTATTCGAGCGAGTACTTGCAGTGCCCTACCTCTCTTTAAGGTATTTTGCCAAATGACGCGATTAATCCCGTTTTATTATTTTAAAATTAGTAATGGAACGCGTAAATTTAAAAACTTATATAAAAAAAACCTATTACATTTTCTACCAAAAAAATGTTAGATATGTCTAAAAGTACGGGATATTATTAAAAAGTGCTCAAATAACGATTTTCGTGGGACCCATCTCAGAAATACCCAGTACCGGTATGTACTTGTTATGCACGTTCTCCTGAATACCAAAAGTTAGTAGACTTTTAAAGTGGTGGAGGGGTTAGTTATGACGTAAAAAAGATTGCGGCTGGTCTACGTTATTAATTGCTGTTGTACGATAACTACTGAATCAATTTAGTTAATCGAAGTGTCAAATTAAAGTGCTTGTAATATAGAATAATCAACTTTATACATTGATCCATATAAAACTTAAATAAAATTAGTTATTTCAAACAATTTATAACAAACAAGGGAACCAGAGGCATTCACGTCGCAAAAAATCGCGAGAAAGATGGAGGCTTATGTTATTCAACTAAAAAAACGTTTCTTAAATGTACGAATGTTTGTAAAATTGGCATACTTATGGCCTTTTAGTTAATCTAAAATTGATTGGTTTCATTGTTTCTGGAAAACCATCCGTAAAATAGGTAATGAAACTCTGTTTCTGGTTATCTAGTATCTGGTTTTTTTGTAAATAAAACCGTTAATAAAATATGAAGGTAAAATAGGGATAGAAATATTGTATGTGACGGGAAAATTCAAATATTGCGGTGAACATTGTAGAGAACCAGCTACTTTTTAAAACTAGAAGGACAGAGGAAGTTATGAGGAAAAGTAAAATCATAAAAAAAGGTTGTTTTTATCCACGTTTGACAATAATCTATACAGGTTATTATTATTATTATGTTTAGATATTATTAAGTATTATTAACACAACACAAACCTATTTTTTTAAAATCTTTTGTTTTGTAACATCGAGACCCATACGTTTACCTAAGTTTTGGTTTTGTGTATCGCTCAAAATTTAAGGAAGGAAGGAAGGAGGAAAGAATTTACACATCTTTATTTGGTGATAGTTGAACACGATATGTGTGTGTGTCCAGAGCGGTCAGTGGCTGGGCGCGCGTGGCGCACTGTGCGCCAGCGCAGGTGGGGCGCGCTGGTGCCCGAGTATCGCGCGCGCGCCACGCTCCTTGCGGTGGCCAACCTTGCCAACTGGGCGCTCGCCGGATACGGGTTCGTACATACACCACTCACGGTAGCATCCCAGGGTTCCGCACCACATGGCGCTAAATTTTATAAATCACACAAAAATGCCTAATAAATAAAATTTAGCAATGAGCCCTATTGTAAAATAATTGGCGTTTGGAATAATTTTTCTAACCCTGTTTTATTGTGAAACTACAGTGCGGCCGCTCAGAGAATGCGTTCGTGAACAAACGATCGATGTAGCCTTGAAATGGGGAAAAATTACGATAAAAAATACTTTTAGTCGTTTATATGTACTATTACAAAAAATCAAATCAAATAAAAAACACTACAATTGTGTCATAAACAATATTTGTATAAGTTTAGCGTGAAATGTAATGTTGAATAAAAGAGAAATCTAGTATATATGTTACGTAAATATTATTATTTAATTCATTAGGTTCTGTGTCAAGGTTTCATTTACTATCAGTTATACTAGATATGTGGTAAAAAAAACTAGGTAACATTATTATTTACGTTAGTACATTTGCCTAGTATTTTTCGTATCATGCAAAATTGTGAACATCCAGTAAAAACATCATATTACTTCCATGTTAAAAATTAGATTTTTGGGTTCATCAATGGTATGGTATAAGCTAAAAATAACAATATTAAAAATTGTTCGACAAGAACCCCGTCAACTTATCATCGAGTGCAAGATTACTTTGAGCGCGAAAAGCAAAATGGTGGGCCCTTGATACCTATTACCCAGGAACAAGAACACGTTGCTCAGGCACTTGGTGTTATTAAACGGACTGTTACAAATAATGATTAGGAAAAGTTCGGCCCATTTGGTAGCAAAAAATAATATTTTACGAGAAGAAGAAACGCTGAAGTTGACAGAGAATGTTAACTTTAACGCGGATGCAATACAAAATCATATTTATGTTTACATTTCGAGGAAAGAATACTTGAACAGGAAAATGCTTTTGGCGTCTTTAAGAGAAACTGATTTATTCAGTGGAGGTAAAACAGCTTTAACTAAAATTTTAAAGGATATTGGTTTCTGATATAAAATAACTAAAAATCCTATTGATATACGATATGATACAATTTTAAAGAGATCTTTTTTAAGGAAAGCCAAAAATCAAAATCTGGGATAATGTAGTTTTCATTAATGAAACCTGGTTGAACACCATCACACGCTTTCTCGTTCTTGGGCAGATCATCGTCCACATCAAAAATGCCAATGGGTAAAGGTGGCCGACTGATAATTTGCCACGCGGGCTCTGTAAAATACGGCTTTGTCGAGAATGGCCTACTGGTATTTGAATCAAAACCCACCACGGATTACCACCAATAAATAAATACCTTCAAAGAGTGACTTAAGAATACATTGTTGCCAGGCCTACCAGGGCCTTCCATTATATTGTACAATGTGCCTTATCATTCGGTGCAATAAAACTAGTCACCAACCTAAGCCAATAAAAAAGAAGAAATGGTGGTTTGTCTGCAAAGGAACGGTATTGATGCAAATATGGGGATGCTTAAAATTAAACTGATTAAATTGGTTAAAGACAATAAATCGGAAATAGTTCGATATGAGATAGATGAACTAGCTTTGGCAAATGGTTATCGCGTCCTCAGAATACCCCCGTACCGTTGCCAGTATAATGCGATTGAGTTTATCTGGGTCTGGGCCCAACTTAAAGGTTATGCAGCCCGTAACAACATGTCTCCGTAACAATATGTCTCGGTAACAACATGTCTCCGTAACAACATGTCTCTGTAACAACATGTCTCCGTAACAACATGTCTCCGTAACAACATGTCTCCGTAACAACATGTCTCCGTAACAACATGTCTCCGTAACAACATGTCTCCGTAACAACATGTCTCCGCCATTTAGCACAAAAAAGATGATGACTTTATTCAAAGAAGCTTGCATAAAAGTAACAAAAGACGACTGGGTAAAGGTTGTCGAAAAAACAAAGAAAACTTTGACCGTGATATTAGAATTGACACTATTATTGATAACAGTTTAGTTATAAAATTAGGTAAAGACACTTCCTCAAGCAAATCAAAGACTGACTGACTGACTTAATGACATACAAAACAGTTTTTTTGTAATAGCTTTCTAATTCTAAAGTAATAACATGTTAAACTTGTTTGTGAGCTTAAAGTTAAAGTTTACACATTTATATTGTGAGAGTAAGTTTCATTTTATTTTTTCATAGTATCTTAGCTTAGTATAAAATTGTATGGCAACAGTACGGCTATGACCGGTTTGTTGTGAAGACATACAGAAGAGGCCTACGTTCAGCAGCAGACATCCTCTGACTGATGAGAAAAAGAAGATAATATTGTTGCAATTTTATTATATTTACGTTACTTAAATCGGTTGTAAATTTTTGTGCATGTACCAGTGTTACTTATTTCCCATCACTAGCGGTCGGATTGTAGTAGGTTCAGTCGACCTGTTCGTAATTGACCAAGCAGGAATTGTTCGAAATGATGCCCACGGCTACTTTCTACCATCGCACCGCTCGCCATCAGCAGGGAATTCATTCTCACAGCTTAGAGCCAAAATGGTCGCGTACAGTGTGGTTTTAGAGAAACTTCCTACCGCGAACGCTTGGGTTGTGGAATGAGCTCCCTGCCAAGGTTTTCTCTATGGACTACAGTATGGGGTTCTTCAAGAAAGAAGTTATTAGATTTTTGAAGGATCGGCAACGCGCGATTGATACCCCTAGTGTTACAAGCGTCCATATACTACGGTGACCGCTTACCATCAGGCGGACCGTAAGCATGCTTGCCACCTTACCTTAAAAAAAAAGCGAGTGCGAAGCGTCTTTTTTAAACCATATTCTGTCCAATTTCTGTGGAAAATTGGCTCAGAAAACCGTTTTTACGTAATTATATTGTTTTCTTTTGTAAAACGTGGTATTATTTCATAAAGAAAGGTTCTAATTAACTTTGTTTTAAGTAAAATAGTAATTTTTTTGGTTACGCTAGGGCTTGACAAAACGATCACGTCATAAGTATCAGTATTTTAATATTCTTTTTTAGGGTTCGGTAGCCTAATTGCAAAAACGAAACCCTTATAGGTACTTCATCTCCGTCCGTCCGGCCATCCGCATATCACAGCCTTATAATTCCACCGCCTTTTCATCAATTCTAATTTAATTTTACAGGAAGGGACTAACATAGAAACATAAAAACTGGCCAAGTTTATGTCTGTTCACGCAGTTAGGGTTTTTACCCGTAGGAACT
Source organism: Apoda limacodes (assembly GCA_946406115.1). Classification (NCBI taxonomy): domain Eukaryota; kingdom Metazoa; phylum Arthropoda; class Insecta; order Lepidoptera; family Limacodidae; genus Apoda; species Apoda limacodes. The sequence goes on from OX291555.1 coordinate 925,357, forward strand.
GAAATTTAAATTAAATAAAACTTAAAGTTTTTCAAACGATACTCAACTCAAATTTATCGAAAACCAAACCTTTACAGTGCAAATCAATAACTTATCTACGTATAGGAAGTTTGAGAGACATATCCGAACAGCATGCGCTTATGAGCGCAGCTGCCACTCGCTGGATTTGTTACTTCGATTCGCCGCCGCCCCCGCCGCCCCCCGCCGCCCCCCGCCGCGCCGCCTAGTCCAATGCGTTCAATTCGAACGTAAATATTGTTATTAATTTAGTAAGTATTAGTACTTATTCAAAATGATATAACTTTATTTTTCGATAATATTATTTGGTTCATTAATTTATATTCAATACCTATTTTATAAAAGTACCAACTTCATCTAAGTACCTTATGGAATTTACACGAAATTTTTACTTTTCTTTTATATTTTGTAAGGTTATATAGTTTTCCTTTTAATTTTGTTATATATTTTAGGGGTTTATCTCCTACGCATTGAACAGAGGGATGAATATCTTTTACCTTTGATGATAAATTAATAAATCTTTAGAGAGGGCAGCAAAAATGAAATTGAGGTTTGTTAAAAACTTTTTTCCATCAGATGTATATTATGCGAGTTACAAGCGATTGTGTCCCCTTCCCCCTCTAACTTTAAAACGGCGTGTTATAAAAATCTGAAAAAGTCACGATAAAAGGTCTTTGTAAATACCTTCAATTAAAATTGGCTCGAACCAAATAAATTTAATAATTTCATGAGTTGTTTAGATATTAATTCCAATTTTACGGAGCCCTAACTTAAGAGGGCAATATAGGCCAGAAAGTTAATTTCTGTAATACTAACGTTGTGTATTTAAATGTACTAAAAATCATTACACAATTTCATATACATTAACTATTAGCTATATTTGTTATATACTTCCTTAGTAAATTATTCCATAATGACGTCTTGAAACTTATTTTTTTTTGTATGGAATTTAACGTTTTTACCGTTTTATAGTCACATTTTTTTAGTTTTTGCTACAATTTAGAGTCAATGCACCAGATAATAAGCTATTCTAATTATTTAATCAACTTTCAATACAATAAAATCCAATACACGCTTTAAAAATTTGCACAATTGTTGAAACAGTGGTCGCTTCCAGATTTTTTATTGCATTAAATACAATAAATGAAAATCACTCAGATAGGTAATGCACTAGACAAAAGCAAGTTTTAGAACATATTTTTTTCAATCCTTCAGGTGCTCTAGTTCAGCCACAAAATTTGCACAAAAACGGCGTATTTACGCCTTCTAGCCTATACCGCAGCCTTAATGCGTGTACCATACGCACTTAGCCGGTTTTTGTCTGGTACAGCGTCAGATCTGGAGCATTCCATTAAAGACAATACCGACAATACCGTCCCAGTCAGTCATTAGAAGCGGGCGTGCTGACGAATATTTATAACTTACAATCTTACGTCGCAACTACATACTCGTATAATACCTACCTACATAACTTCAAGGTTTAAAATTAAGTGCAAAAAACGCAGTGCAATCCGTGTAGTGTTTACGTTTGTTCACCTATATCGAATATCGAATCTATACTTTCTATAGCAAAATGCCTTTGCCACGATCTCCAAACATGACATCATCTAATACTGAAATTAATGAATCAACGAGTGAAAGTGATGCATTTGAGGGTGCGCGCAAGCGCTTACGCTACGATATGGATTTTAATCACTTTGACGCAAGATTTAATGATCATTTACTGCAGTGGAACAAGCAAATAGATGACAAAATCACTCAAACATTAAAAAAATCTATTAGTGCAGTATTGACAAAGGAGCTCGGTCAATTAATTTCAGCGATCACCAGCATTAACTGCACCTTAGAAAAACTGAACGAGGAAAATAAGATAATAATTCATCAAAAAAAGAAAATAATTCATCAAACCTTAACAAGCGTCCAAAGTCGACTTGTTGGCATTGAAAATTTCTTAACTCATGCGAGTGGCCAGCAGGACTCGCTTGATCAACGTTTAAAGTCTGTTGAGCAGTGTATTACTAAAACAGATGAGTTACCTAGTCAAATTGAAGTTCTTCAGCATAAATTGTCGACCATGGAACAGCAGGCCAGAGAATCAAACCTAGAATTGTCAAATATACCAGAAAGGCAGGGCGAAAATCTTATGCAAATAATTAGCACACTTGGAAACATAATTAAATGTCCAATACCAGCGGTCAGTATTGTATCCGCTCACCGCGTACAACATGCACTTCAAAAAGACTCACGGCCTAAAAATGTAATTGTTAAATTGACTCTCGACGTCACAACGCCCTGCGTGACAACGTCATAACTGCGGCGCGAAGGACGAAAGGCATCGATTCCAGTCAATTTTCAATATCTGGAAAGCAGAATAAAATACATGTCAACGAACATCTAACATTGGAAAACAAGATACTCTTTCGAGCATGTCGCGAAGCTGCTACAAAACAAGATACTCTTTCGAGCATGTCGCGAAGCTGCTACAAAACAAGATACTCTTTCGAGCATGTCGCGAAGCTGCTACAAAACAAGATACTCTTTCGAGCATGTCGCGAAGCTGCTACAAAACAAGATACTCTTTCGAGCATGTCGCGAAGCTGCTACAAAACAAGATACTCTTTCGAGCATGTCGCGAAGCTGCTACAAAACAAGATACTCTTTCGAGCATGTCGCGAAGCTGCTACAAAACACCAATACAAATACATATATGTCAAACATGGCGTTGTTCTCGCACGTAAAAACGAAACTTCCCCCATGGCAATTCGTAAGCAAAGTGATATTTACAAACTTAAGTCGTGAATGTTTTTTCTTATTTTTTAAATATTTATGTTGTTTATACCACGTCTTTGTTACCAGGCTATTTTGGCATGTATGGAACCTATTAACAGTTGTATTTAATGATAATACCGCAAAATTATTTTGTACTATAAATTATCAAATTAACAGATGCTCACTTAAAACCAAAGAACATAACAAATCGCACTATAATGTAAACATAATTCTACTTCATTTTTTCTTAAATATTTTACTTAATTCCTGTATAAACCTAAATATAACTTTGAGTATTACCTACTTATTTTGCCAATATTGGGATTCTACATTAAAATTAACAATTAATATGTACGGTCGCGGTCAGAAAATGTTTACCAGTTTTGAAATTAGATTCTATATCACACTTTTTTCACTAAGTCTAAAATGCCATATCAAGTTACTTATTACCTTTCAAAAGCTATTATGCAAAATGACGCATCGAGAAAAACAACAAGAATTATTGATCATTCTTTGATACTAATATCTTTATTTGTTGAAATGACATTTATCAAAAAATATTGTTTGAACGTCGTTTTGACAAGAGTAAAATTTTACAAAAGATTTTTTCATAACGAAATAAAATGGCAAGTTCAACCCTGGAGCAAAGGGCTGAAATAATATTTCTCTTCGAAGATGGACATAGTATTAGTGCTATATCACGAGAACTCAATATATCGCGATTCACTGTGAGGTATTGGATTAGGCGTCACGGCGAAGAAGGGCAAATAACAGATCATAGAAATAATTCAGGACGACGACCGATACTAACCGCCGCGCAAATAACAGAAATCATTTGTCGTTACGAAGAGAATGGTTTCACACCAACTAGTTATTTTACTGCTTTATATGGTGTGAGTGCTCAGACGATCCGACGAGCTTTGCACAATGTTGGACTACAGTACAGACACCAAGCTATTAAAGTGGAGCTGAAACCTCACCACAAAACAGCCCGGCTTAACTTTGCGCGACGACATCTCGATTTTGATTGGTCGAATACTATATTTACCGATGAAAAAACTTTTAAATCAAGCCAAATCGGAAGATTAACTTTATGGCGCTACAATCGAACTCGGTATGATGAAGTTCATATTGTGCCTCAAAACGAGTCAAGTCGCATTACAGTAAACTTATGGGGGTGGATGAGCCTTGACGGCGTCGGAGAACTGGCGTTGTTAGAGAATAGGGCTACGGCCATTTATTATGTGTCGCTTTTGGAAGAAGTGATGCTGCCTACTGTGCGCGTAGTGTATCCTGTAACGGAATTCCCACACATTGCTTACGTTTAAGATAATGCACGGATACACACAGCCCTTGCTACTATGGCGTGGTTCAACCTGCACCGCGACATTCGTCCCATTCAATGGCCCGCTCGGTCTGCTGATTTAAACCCTATTGAAAATTTATGGGGGCTTATGGTTCAACGCTGGGACTGTCAAAATGAAAGAAACCCTCAAGCTCTTAGATCACACAGTGCTCAAGTATGGGATGATATCAGAGGTACTGATCTATGCACCCGTCTTGATGCATCTATGCGAGATAGACTACGTGCCGTCATAGCTGCAGAGGGAGGTTATACTAGATATTAAATGAAGATTTTTGAACTGTTTATTTTATTATTTCTTCATATTCTTATTTAAATAAAACTAAAATATTAGTTTTTTCAAAGAAGGTTTTTTGTATATTAAAACTTGATAGTAGTCAGTCCATCTCCTAGAGCAGAGATGGCGAACCCATGGCAATTCGGGCACGCCAATCATTTATGAAATTTCTATTTTCACCTACGTATGCTTGCAAGTCATTTTTAGAAATCAACCCTAGTTTAGCTTCCATACTGCTTAGTAACAAAGTACGAGCCTGCCCTAATGTGAGATTTTTAGCACCTAATTTGCAACAGCAGAAATTACACTTATTTTTTTTTTATTTGAATATAAATATTAAACATTTCGATTGCTGTAAACATTTCGAGCTGCAAGTATCTAAATAGCTTTAAGTTAACAGCAATTCGTTTAATTTTTCTCCATTATTATTAAGTAACCCAGATTTTTTGACGGCACGTTATGACGTGCCTATGGGTACAGTATTGTTTTTTTCATAGAAAATGGCACATTCATTAATAAAGGTTCGCCATCCCTGTCCTAGAGCGATTAATTGTCATATTAGAAAAAAGATAACCTATGGTCTATCAAATTATTATGAAATAGACATTTAGAACTTGTGACTTAAATGTGTGCATGCAATTGTGATCCTTAAGGTGGTAAACATTTTCTGACCGCGACTATACATACTTTATTGGGTGTGTAAAATTAAGGGGAGAGTGTAATTTGCATTGTTCGTGTAATATTCTAAGATGTCAATCAGTAATTGAAGATATTCATTTACAACGATAGACTTATTAGTTCTTAAGAAAAACAAATATAATGTACTTAAAATGAGTTTTGTTTGATTTTCTTTTGGATAACTAATAAAATGTTATACTAAAATCTTTTAATTTTATTGATCATTTTTAAATAACATATTATATATAATTTTTATATTACCTATGTAAATTGAGATTAGAATACACTATAGTTTATTAATTAAACTCCCTGATTGTTTCCCTACCCGAAGGGTCGTAACCTGCCTGCTAAAGTAGGCAAAAGCCTGTAATTTTCTCAGAATATGTGGTACGTATGCGGGGTTCCTAACTAATAATAACTATATAAAAGCAAAAACTAAAAGTTTAAAAGGGCTTTTTAGAATAGGCGCCGTAGTACCGATGGAAATTAAATGACACTGTAACTTACAAAACTGACGAGTATAAGATTCATAATAAATGTTAATTGAGAAAATTGTACACATTTAAACAATAGCATTGTGATCTGATTCCTGTGGGCTGCTTTAACAATATCAGCAATATCACTTCTTTAAAAATTTCTTGACATTTGGTTACTTAGGTTACTTAGCGGGCCGCCTATTACACCGAATCATAAAGTTACAACTTTTACTGAAGATAATATTTGATTTTATTATTTATTTTAAGTGGTTCTATTTTATAACATTACTATAGCAAGTAAAGATAGTTCAACGAAATCTGAAAGAGGAGAAACCGTAAAAATTGGAGTCCTCTTTAAATTCATCAAACCATTTGACGGCTCTCGTGATAAATTAAATTCATTGTTAGCAAACTGTGAAAACGCCATATGCTTGGCATCTGACACACAAAAACCAGTTTTATTTAAATACATACTTTCACAATTAGAAGGAAAGGTGGGAGCGGCTGTATCAATCAAAGAATACGATGACTGGGATCAGCTCAGTGACTTTCTTCAAAAGTTTTGGGAAACACATTTGTTAAATGATTTGCAGGAATGTCGTCAATCATTTAATAAAACGGTTACTCAGTACTCATTCCGTCTAGAAACCTATCTATCTCAGCTCTTAATGGAGGTCAAACTTTCTAGTAAAAAGAAATCCGAACTAGCCGGCCGGATTGCTTCAATGGAAGATCTGGCGCTTCACACGTTTTTACTAGGCCCTCAGTCTAATGGTAGGCGATCAAAGAATTTAGGATGTGATATAAGTGGACTGTATAGGGTGAGATTTTAGATGTGACTCGAAAGGGTGTTTAGAAAAATAGAAACCGTGCATGCACCAACCTTTAAGCAGCTGACATCCGATCCAGGCCAGTGGCGGGCGAAGCGTCTCGCAGCGACGCGTCGCGTCGTCGTCTTCCAGACGACTTGCTGTGATCACACACGGTTCGCACTGCTCTTACGAAGTCGACTCGTATTAATAATAGGGGTGCGGTTTGCGATTTGTATAAGATTGCGATTAAGAAGCGAAATTATGTATTGTACGTTAAATTTTGAATGCGATGATCTTCACAGCGCGGCGTCGTGATTAGCACTAATGTTGTAGGTGGCCTCCGTCAGGATCCGCTGGGTTCGTCGTTGGCCAGTGCGAATACACGGTAGCCAAAGGAACGAAAGGAAAGCGAGGTCACACCTATTTTATTATATTATTTAAAATGCCAGTAGATGGCGTCAACACCTAACATTTCTGATTTAGTCCGAGGTAAATCGCCTAGCAATTTAAACGAAGCCATTAATTTAGCCAAATCTGAAGAAAAGATACAGATGCTGATGTACAAGCGTAACATAGCCAGAAATCTCTCAACACCACCACGCGACCTGCAAAAACCCAATAACCCATTAAGGCCAGTTATAAATCACATGAATAATAAGCCTCAAATGCCAAACCAAAATCCCGCAATTGGTTGATATTGCAAAAATCAAGGTCCCACGATAGAAAATTGTAGGAAACGCGAATACAAAAACCGATTTAAAACCACACAACTTTATCAACCTCTACAAAGAGGTAACTTTCAAAACAACTACAATTCAAACACCCCAAGGCCGCAAGCTAGAATCCATTTTGTAAATATTAATGATAACTACAACTATTCTGAACCCCAACCATCAACTTCCCATGATACTTACTATAACGAATACTTTGACGAAAACGACCATAACACACAAACAAACAATTACGACGATTCATATAATGAAAAAAGTGATTTAAACGAAGGTGTCTCGTTAGACCCAAGTGTCTGTCCTTAACACAACCTGTACGTAAAAATGACACCCTTCCAGGACTTCAAGATATCCAACGCCTAAAATACACAGATTCCTCTGAATTCAAGGACCACATGGGTAACCAGCCCCGACTAAGTGTTCACTCCTCTGAATCCAAGGACCACATAGGTAACCAGACCCGAATAAGCGTCCACTCCTCTGAATCCAAAAACCACAAGGGTAACCAGCCCCGACTAAGTGTCCACTCCTCTGAATCCAAGGACCACAAGAGTAACCAGCCCCGACTAAGTGTCCACCCCTCTGAATCCAAGGACCACATGAGTAACCAGTCCCGAATAAGTGCTCAATCCTCTGAATCCAAGGACCACAAGGGTAACCAGCCCCGAATAGGTGTCCAATCCTCTAAATCCAAGAACCACAAGGGTATCCAGCCCCAAACAAATATCCATCCTTCTAAATCCATGGACCACCAGGGTAACCAGCCCCAAATAGGTACCCACTCCTCTGCATTGAGTAATCTGAAAATAAATCTACTTCGTACAAAGATTCGTACCTCAAAATCCAATCACCACTGTATTCTACAAAATCCTAACTCTTCAAAAACTGAGAAATATCCGACTCCGACCCAAAGCATAACTGATGATAAAGTATACGAAATAACATGTGACCCAACTAAAAAATCCTTACTTCATGTTACACTCCAATTATCTATATCCAATGAACCGCTTACCTTTTTAGTTGACACTGGCTCCTCCATCTGTCTTATAAAAAAATCCTCAATCCAATCGTTTCAAACCCTGAAAATTAAAAGTAATACGATAAAATTAAAAGGCATAGCCTAGATCTAAACCTTCTCTTAAACAAAGAACATATCCCATTTCCATTTCATATCGTAGAAGAAATCAATCTTAGCTATGACGTTATTATTGGAAACGACTTCCTTACCCACTATCACTGCAGCATTGATTATAATCATTATATACTTAATATCATCGAAAACAAAATAAAATTAAACTTTACCGATCTTATATATATGATACCTCTGGTAACGCCACCTATCCATACTTTGCAACGTAATATGTTCTAAATAGACTTCACTACTATGGTTAATTAACCAACACCTTTATTTTCTACGAGCGTCCAACCTCCCCCACTTCCACTCTCGCCTACCACACAGTTGTTGCAAGATAAGCGCGACAGAAGCACTGTTTTGGTCAATCACACTTGACAACTTGGCGTTGAGAACCGCACCCGCCGCGACCTATTCCAAAAATCGCAGTATAACAAAGGACTAGTAAAGACGGGATAAATTCCCTTGTAAATTAGGACCTGCGTGTAAAATATCGTTGAACGATTTTTTCGATGTGGTTTTGCAACTTGCATCTAAAACCACGCGAAGTTTGGTGATGGACTTGTCTTCGCGAAGCACACCGTGATGCGGGATGAAGTATGCGGGACAAATTTTATAATCCAATTCAATATCAACAGGCCTTAAGTAGCCTTGTTTGATGTAGTCACTAATGACCTCATTATACGCGGCACGAGTTTTCGATGACTATAAGAGTTTTCGTTCTAAGCAAAGAAAACGTTTATAGGCTATGTCATATGACTCACCTAGTGAGAAAGGATAGTCACAGAATGGAAGCGAGACAATAAACCTGCAACTGTCGTCACGGACGGTGGTGGCACGGAAATGTTCTTCACACTCAAGGTCATGTGGACTCTGAGCGGGCGGCGCGGTGATCTCTTCGAGTTCCCAAAATCGCCTGAGGAGCGAATCTACGGGATCGAGAGTTGACGAACAACACAATGTATGTTTGTTGTTGTCGAATAACGTAGATAAGGAAACCCATAATAACGAACCCTAATACTGTCTCGATAGCGGGAGGTAAACCATGTTCATTGCTATATACAATGTTTGGTAATAATATGTGCGGGAAGATAGAAGCTCCAAGAAGAGCGTCGATGGACCCCGGGCTGGCGAACGTTTGTGAGCGAGGTTCAGTTTTTCGAGATGAGCGAGCAAAGGCACATCAACTGGAACGGTAGGCAGAGTGTCTGTTTTTCTACTTCGATAAGGGTCGATATGTTAAAACTTATGTCACTATTAAAGCGCGAATAAATTGTGATATCGACTGTACCTGTAATAGATTTTTCGCTGCCTCCTATACCTTTCACAATGAATTGTGAATTTTTGCTTTTATTTAAAAGTCCTAGACGCTTTGAACACTCTAGGGTTAGGAAACTACTTTGCGCGGCAGTGTACAGCAAAACTCGAATCATGTGTTGCTTATTGTTGTTGTCGTAAACAATCAACTGAGCGGTGGCTAACAACACCGTGGTGGAGTTGATACATTGCATATTGCTAATGCCCTGTTCAACCACACTCGTTTGAGACGCAGCAATGGAAGTAGTGCACAATGAAACCTCCGAGTGCGGTGCATGACTCGTCGCAGGCGCAGTTGTTGCGGCTGACTCCCATTGCATTGCAGGTTTGCACGTCCTGGTGGTCGGAGGCGCGCTGGCTAGACAGCTAATCGCCGAGCGGGAACAGTTGTTATTGTTAATTATGTTACTTATATTTTCGTCTTTATCAAAGTGCAATAAAGTATGATGGATATGAAGAACGACACTTAGTTTCGTACAAAAAATAATCAACCAAGATCTCCGCACCAAACCCACAGTCCACAGTTATTAAAATGTGATTAGGATGACATATCTCCACCCCACATTGTCACTGCTTGGAAGCAGTTCTGCTCCGAGCTTCCCACGTTCACTGAGATTCATATCCCGCGTCACTTAGGCTTGATTAATGGTTGTTTTGTACACTAGGAATTTATTCTCGCACTTTAGAACCTAAATGGTCGCGTACAGCGCGGTTTCAGAGAAACTTCCTCCCGCGAACACTTAAGTTGTGGAATGAGCTCCCTCCTCAGGTTTTCTGCGTGGACTACTGTATGGAGTTCTTCAAGAAAGAAGTTATTAGATTTCTGAAGGGTCGGCAACGCGCAAGTGATGCCCCTGGTGTTGCAAGCGTCCATAGGCTACGGTGACCGCTTACCTCCGATCAACCCATTAGTGTAAAATCCTATCGATTTCCTGAAGTCCACAAGAAAGAAGTCCGATACCAAATCCAAAAAATGTTAGATCGAGATATCATCCAGCCATCTTTCTCACCCTGGTCTATTCCTATATGGATTGTTCCCAAAAAGATAGAAGCGTCTGGAGAAAAGAAATGGCGGATAGTTATAGACTATCGCAGACTTAACGATATCACCATTGGTGAGACCTATCCAATTCCCAATATCACGGAAATTCTAGACCAAATCAAAATACTTCTCCACGCTTGACCTTGCTTCAGGTTTTCATCAAATTAAGATGGCTTCCCAAGATTCTTCTAAGCCCGCTTTCAGCGTCCTGCAGGGTCATTTTGAGTTCAAAAGAATGCCTTTTGGACTCAAAATGCGCCTTTAACCTATCAGAGGTTAATGAACAACGTCCTCACCGGCCTCCAAGGAGAGCGGTGTTTCGTTTATCTAGATGATATTGTCATATACTCCCATGAACTTTCACGGCACATTCAAAATCTCTCCGCAGTCTTTCAAAAACTTCGTATTTTTAACCTCAAGTTACAACTAGACAAATGTGAATTTTTAAGGAAAGATGTTGGATACTTAGGCCATGCTATAACTGAAAAAGGTGTGAAAGAGTTCAAGAATTTCCAATTCCAACATGTCCTAAAGATATAAAACCCTTCCTTGGCCTGATATCTTATTACCGACGCTTTTCCCCTGAATTTTCTAAGCTACCTAAAACTTTGACATCGCTTGTAAAGAAAGACACCCCATTTATATGGTCTAACGAGCAACAGACTTTCTTCGAGAAACTTCGAACTTCGAGAGTCTCAAACATAAACTTTTCACTGCACCCGTCCTTACTTATCCTGATTTTACCAAACCTTTTACATTAACCTGCTACGCCTCTAACTATGCCATTTCCGCTATCCTATCTCATGGTCCTGTAGGCAAGGACCATCCTGTAGCCTATGCTTCTAGAACTCTAAATAAAAATGAAGTTTCCTATAATACAACAGAAAAAGAGCTTTTAGCAATTATATTCGGTTGTAAAACATTTAGACCTTACCTGTTTGGCCGCCGATTCTTCATAGTGACCGACCACCGTCCTCTTTAATGGCTATTTAATCATACTGACCCAAGCAGTAAACTGCTACGCTGGCGTCTTCAACTCGAGGAATACGAGTATGAGCTTTTATATAGAAAGGGAAAATTAAATTCAGCAGCCGACGCACTCTCACGCTTTCCCAGTAACCCTGAAAATCCTATGCATCCCATAAATTTCCGTCAGTGATGAAAATGAACTGATAGACTTTGGTCCTCTAGACTTTAGCCCATTCAATAACAAAGAACGCAACAAACTCCCGTCCCGGCAACACCTGACATCCAAGAAGTACCTCAACCATCCAACAGCTTCCAAAACTTGAGTCCAAATCAGAGACCAGACCCTATACTTAATCACCTTACACTCAATTTCTAAAAAACTCTGCAACGACACCACTCAACACGTCTATAATAGAACATAATGACAATCTGCTTAAAACTTCACATAAGATCCTTGTAATCCCAACGTCAACAGATCAGGGAACAAATTTTACAGCTGACCTGTTTAAACAAACATGCATTTTTTTAAGATTAAACAGCTATGGTCTTCCCCGTATCACCCGCAAACTCAGGGAGCCCTTGAAAGGTCCCATTCAACACTAAAAGAATATCTCAAATCATACGTTTGTGAAAATCAAGACAATAGGCCAAAATATGTTTATAAAGCAATGCTAGCATATAATACTTCTATACATACCACCACAAATTATACACCTTATGAGCTGATATTCAGTCACAAACAGTTACTCCCAAATTCCATCTACAAAAGCAATTCGGATACCACGTACACAGACTACGTGAAAATGTTACAACACCGTCTGAAATACACCATAGAAAAGGCCATAGAAAACATCCAAAAATCTAAAACATCTTCTAAAACCTATTACGACTTACGCTCACGTCCGGTTAGTTACCAAGCCGGCGACTATGTCTTCTGAAAGAACCACCTCCGATAACGAAAAGCCTTGTCTCCAATATGGAAGGGCCCTTATAAAGTTATTAAAAGAAATGATAGAAATAGCCTTACCCTAATAATAAATAGACGGCACGTGACTCATCATTTTGATGAAGTCAAATTCGCGCGACGCCGTGACTCTTAACTGTCTACAACACTTATTTAGGTATATACGTATACATTTACATAATATTTACGATAACCGCATACATAGTTATAATTAGATTTAAAATATTAATAGTGAAAGTAGTAGATTTAAATCATTTATTAATATAAGTTATTTATAATTTTATTCCAGCGGCCTCACAGGCACAGGAGCAATTCAGTGAGCCTCTAACACATAGCCCTGGGATTTATTTTGACCCTATTGGATCACTAAAAATAACCGACGGCTATCTTAGCGTAGTAATCCGAATAGATATATCATTCATTAAACCACACTCCGACAACCTGTTCGGTGTGATAGAAACCCTTCAACGCTTATGCCAACAAAGTGATACGTACAGCGACATTGAGTGCAGTAATATCATTCAACCTTTGTTGACTAGGTATAACGATATACTACGAGACTTTGAATCAGTCTCACATCTGACTGCAGGTCGCTCTCGAAGGTCAGCCTGGTTTGGTAGCGTAGGTACCGTATTCAAACATCTCTTCGGTACTATGAATGAGGATGACGCTATAAGATACAGCAGGGCTAACCAAATTGTTGAAAATGACGAAACTAAACTGTCAAAATTAGTTAAAGATAGTATACTAATAACAAATTCGACCTTATCGTCCTTTAAAGAATTAATAAGTAAAATCAATTTTAATGAGCAGCAATTGGGTAGCGCTGTAGAGAGATTGTCTCGTGACATCCAAAGTTTGACTATGATTACAGATAATTTAGTGATAAAATTAAAACTTAGTGAATTGTTTAATAATTTAGAAGGTAGCTTGTTAACTTTATCTTTTAAGTTGGAAGACATTATAAATGCTGTAAAGTAAATCTAGCACTCTGTACCCCTCAATTATAACACCAAAACAACTTTTCGAAGAATTACAGATTTTTGCCTAGTTTAAGGCAATTCCCCTTAAGTCTATCTTTAGAAAAAATGTTACTTAATATATCCACATCGTCTAGTTATTACAGTGATAATAAAATTGTTTTTGTAATGAATATGCCACTAGTGTCTCCTGCAGAATATGATTTTTATAATTGTGTACCTTTTCCAGCTACATTTCCAACAGAAAATAACATATATACCACCATTATACCTTCAACTAAATACATAGGCATAACTAGAGATAAGTCCTTTTATTGTAAGTTAAATTGTTTAAATGACTGCAAAATTTTATGTAGCCAATTTTATATATGCGAGTCTTTAGAGACACCTACCCTAGCTCCACAACCCCGATCTGCGAATCGGAAATGATATTCAAAGCATTAAATTCTGTACCATCTGTATGTGAAACAAAATTCTTTAAGGGTAATATTCAAATTTGGCAAACTTTACTAAATAACAAGTGGCTTTACGTAATTAGCGCAAAATCAAAACTATCCATTGACTGTCATAAAACTGGCACTAACGAAATTGCTGTTTATGGTTCAGGTATACTGAACCTTCCTGCTACTTGTTCCTAAAAATACAAAGGTCATTAATATTCAACCAGTTAAGGTCAACTTTAATATCATAAATGACTCTTGTTGCAATTCAATTAAATTCCAGAAAAATAAATACGGAACCCTCACTTTAAATTTGAGTTACGCTAACCTAGACACCTTGTTATCAGAACACGCTTAAGCCTTCAGCCAAATCGTCAAAGACTTAGATGCTGTTATATATAGCCTATGCTGATACTGTGTATGGTCCCAGATTGTTGGCAAAAACAGACAGAATTATGCAGCGGGTACAGAATGCCTGTGCCAGGTACATTTTTTACATACCGCTACGCAGTCATGTCACCCCTTTTCGGAATACGTCAAACACACTTAAAATATCTTACCGCAGAGAGTTGCACATGGCCACGTTATTGTTTAAAGTTATCAAGCTAAACAACCCACCTTACCTCTTTGACAAATTAAAGTGGCGGAGAACAGATAACACTCGAGAAATGAGGGCGATAAACAGCGTCTTACAAATACCACAACATCGTGCGTCGGCTTTTCGTGGAAGTTTCAGATACGCGGCTACAAAGTGATGGAATAACGTCCTATTCGCAAAGTCAATAATGTTTTAAATTTCAAATTAAAACTAAAAAATCATTTCATAGTAGTCCAAAAGAAGAATGAGTCGCGAATCAGCGTGGTCAGGTTGTTCCAGAAATACAGTAAAAAGCCTACAAAAATACTGTCTATATTGGATTATCATCATTTATTTATTATTTATGTAATTATTATCACAAATACACAAACACATAGGTGGGCGCTTCATGGGCTCCCTTTTCAACAATGAGCGCTGTGACAAACTGTTACAGCACACGCTGAGTTGATGTCCTTTTTGGCATTACAGTTTAAAAGTTTGGTACAACGGTTTAATTTATAAACTGTACAACTATCATTTGCCGGACCGTCTCGTACTCATCATACGAGACTATTTGTCGAAGGCACCCTCTCTTCCCCTTGTCCTATACGAGCAGAAGGGTCTGTGCTCTCCCCTATCTTGTACCTTCTGTACCCCAATGACATCCCTAAAACGTTAGTTACTATAACTGCTCGTCGCAACTCGCTGGCGGTTTTTGTTTTGTTTATATTTGGTAAGAGGTACTGGGGGCGTACCGCTACTTTTACCGCAGTAAAATTCGAGGGTTCTCGCCAGGATGTGCGAATCAAAGATGATTAGGGGTGTAGCTTATGGTCTATTAACCCCTCTTTATTATCTTTATTACATCGCTGACAATGTTTTACTATTAATATAAATATCTTATTCTACTACATAACTTTTATGTATTTCCTTTCTGGACTTCAGTTTGTCCAGATCAATCAATTGATTGATTGCTTGTACTATTGCTTGTACATCATATTTTCCCTACTCTTAAGGATAAAGGAGTCATCATCATCGTATGCTTAATTTCTACATTTTTCACTCGACTGTCTTTCTACTTGTTTTTGTTATTTTTCCAATTGTTTTGGTATGAAAAACACTCCTTTTTCCTTATAAAAGTGACCTAACCATAGATACGTGAAAGTTTAATAATAATAAGATTGTATCTCTTCCACTTCCCCTAAATACCTATCAGGTATTCCCGACCTATTACATATTTCCCACCGGCTACATGAAAATTATAGCAATAAGTTGCGTATAATTTACCCTTGGCTTACGTATTACAATTTCGACAACAAAGGTGGAAAGTATACAATGTGACCTATGAGTTTACCTACAATTACAATATTAGTCTAACTGAATAAGATATTATTTTATTCGGTTACACTACTTCCAAGTAAAACACGGAAAAGCTCTAGAGACCAAATACTATCTACCTCTCCTAAGGAATACATGCCAGCATTTCCTTTACTATTACAGAATATCCCTACTATTGATAACCGAAATCAATTTACAATCAATTTATCAATTACGTAAAGATAACAACCTAACAATTAAATGCTACTTTACTTTACAAATATTTCATTAAATAATATTCTGTCGCAATACTAAGCACATATTCCTAAAGTCCCTTTCCCCTATTTATTTTTAATCTAACCTATACGATTCCCTACGGATAATTCGTCATGCTAGAATAAACACACATATTAGTATCTATAATATATAAGATGTTACAATAACTACTCATTCATCCGTCAAAATTAATCAATTAATTCCCTTCATTAAAATATTCAGGTTTATTTAAAAAACCCTGACTTTACTCTAATCAATGCAAAAATAAAACAAAAACAAAAGATATTCATTAACTTTTATGAATTATCTTCACTTTAACCCTTATTAATAACTTCCCAATAATCAAATAATTTTGGTTCAACATCAACATTATGTCCAAACCTTATAATAATATTTTATATCAACCCTTTGATAATAACTAAAAATTATTGTTATATTAAATATAAATTAAATATCAATTACCCTATCAATTACTTACCCTATTTTTATTTATAAAACAAAATATTATATTAAATTCATTCCCTTTTCATATATCACTAATACTAACTAAATATATTAACTTTAACTATAACTATCGTGCTAAATTATAACTACAAAATATTACAAAAACAAATAAAACATAACTTACGATTCATACGTCATGTTTATTGTACGAAACCAACGTCCTACGACTCGCCCTTAACACTAAAATATGCCCTCATATATCCTACCTATATTTCCCATTAACATAGTGTGCTATTATAAATGTAAGATATTACTATGTTATTTCACTATCCTATCATTCGTCTCTAACATCTCTATTTTCCGACTATTTCCTAAATAATACGACCATACTAATTTTGGTTACAAAATTATACAAAATGAGGTATAGCAAATTTTGACATAACCTAACACCAATCCTTTTTTATTTTCTATAAAATGTACTATCGATGAGCCCTACACCCTTATCTGTACTTATCCGCTATTCGTATACCCACTACCCAATGTAATGAAGGCTATGCTCTACAATTTCTTACATCCCATCACGGCATCCCATATCCTATTTCACAGCTATTAAACTTTACTCACCGACTAGTTATATAACTCGAATGTAACATATGTATAAATATAATCCGCATCCTTATATCTTTGCTTCGTACCAGTTCTGTTCCCGGCTGGTATTCACTTATCTTACTCTCAATTATTCATTACACTCCTATTTATATTTCCTAATTGTAAACATTGATGTTTATTTACCTCATGTTTTGACGTAACTAATTTGACATATCAGCCTGTCATACAATTTGACATATCAGCCTGACATAGAATTAAAATCCCTGACCTGAATTTATATAGCGCTCTGTCAGTCTATAATAAGCTATTTTAATTGTTTTTTAACGTTATGTAATTTGATCCAATATAATAGCGTTAAAAATATAAAGATAGAATGCTTGACGTGGAGCTGAGCGACCATTTGAAGGTACCGCCGGTGAAAGCTGGTGATGGGTTAATGAACATAGATGCTCACCATCCACCCCTCTCAGTCAACGTGAGGTACTGCTTTTCCAAACAGACAACCAAAATCGAACCTTCTAATATTGTTAAATCTAGAGATTGCAAGTAGCTTAAGGGTGATTTAAATAAACTGTACTGTCTGATTCGCGATAACAACTGGGATTGTATTTACTTTCGAAATGACGTAAACGTAGCAGTTAACTATTTTAATAATTATCTCTATTCAATATTTGACCAGTGCATTCACACAGGAAGCAATCGTGTAATCGATCGAGACTTATCCTGTCTTTTACACGAAAGTAATTATCCGTGACATTGAGACTAAGCCTGGATATCACCGGCACTGGAAAAAAATATACAATGTTTATGCTCACTTTCCAGCCCAGAGTCTCAGACTCTCCTGGGGAAATGTAGCCCAGGAGATTCCCCATTTATCCGGACTTGGGACCGTCCAGTATATACATCTGAATTGTGTACAACCGTGCACGGGGTTTGGCAAGTTGTTTGTTCAATTGTTAGTGTCAATTTCCATTCTGGCGCAGGTTGTTCTTTCACAATTTGGACTTCGCGCGGCACCTCCTCGCTATCCTGATGGGCAACACGCTCTTGTATACGCTGTTTTACGTGCTGATGAAGCTGCTGCACCGCGAGCGCATCTTGCCGCACACCTGGCTCTACCTGGCGCTTGCACTCGCCGCTTGGATCCTCGCGCTGCACCTCTTTCTCGATTCCAAGACCAAGTGGTCGGTCAGTATACATACATAAATTCAAACTTATTTATTCAAGTATATTTTTAAACAGCCCTTTTGAATTTAAATCGTCAATTTAATTATTCACTTTATAAACTTTACCGCGGGTTCAGAATGATTTGAATAATTGGAGCCTATTGTCTAATTTAATACACTAGTATACCTAGAAACACTTTTGAATCCAATAGTTTTAATTCTTCTCCGTTTAAGGATAATTTTGTAGTTATTTTTTTGACACCTGGAATCATAAATTTTAAACACCTAGTCTTTTTGCATTAAGAAGTAAGTTTTTTGCCGTAAACCACTGAAAAACTTGAGAAAGTACACTACTTACGTCGTCAAAATAACTTTTATTTCTGTCAACTTAAAATAATAGAGAAGTGTCATCTGCAAATAATACAATGTAGCACAGCTTCTCTACAAAAAAGGGCAAGTCATTTATGTAAATTAAAAATAGAAAAAGTCCTAAAACTCGTAATATTTTTTTTATTTTTGAGGATTTCCAAAGCGAAAAAAAAGGCAAAAAAGAGATGGGGTCTAAAATTATTGGAATCATCTTTACTTATAAAATCTTACTATACTGACTTAACGAATTTAGGTCCGAGGATATCCCTTCGTCAACACACTTATTAAACATTATGGCTAAGATGGTTGATATGATATTAATAATTGCGCTAAGAACTTTCACTGATATACCCCATAGGTCATAGGTCACCAGTTTTTTCTGAGTGGGCGATTAAATGACTTAATAATACCTTTGGAGGTAACAGGCTCAAATTTAAATGTAGGCTACATTTATTTACATTACATTTATAAGTAACTTAGATCCCAATAGAGATGAATTTAGTGCACTAGTTGTACCTGTAGGCATTTCAGTAACATGTTTCTCGCGACATCAAGATAGTAAATATTGATTGTCACGCGGTTTAATTTTTCCTGTTTCTCTATTTATTACATTCCATGTGGCCTTTATCATACTATCAGAATTTTTAATTTTATCACTTAAATCTATGGATTTTGCAATTCTGCACATTTTTTTAAATATTTTTGAATACTTTTTGGACATAGTCAGAAAATGTGGGTCTGTAGTTATATTGTTTCACTTCAAACAACTAGCCCGACTTCGGTGTATTCCTACAGTAGCCCAGTCCTTGAATTTCATTTTGTCGTTTGGCCTAAAAGTAGTTATTTAATTCTAGTTTGTTCCAGAAACAAATAATTTAAGTCAAAACTTGTAAATAAGTTAATAAATCTATCTCTTGTTTGGGAACTCTCTAAAAGATCAATGACACCATCCAGTCAATTATTATGTACGGAACAGAGCTGTGGGGAAAAGCGGCTGACTGGGAACGAATATTTATTCTGCAAAAAAAGGCAGTTCGCATTGTTGCCCGCATATCACCCAGAGATTCAGCGAAGCAGCATTTCATTAAATTAAAAATACTGACCCTGACTTCGATATTTATTTTACAAATAGCGACATTTGTCCACAATAATATAGATAAGTTTAAATTCCTAGGTGAAAATCACCACTATAAAACCAGAAATAAACAAAAACTCCAGTCAGCAACCCACAAATTTAAAAAATCGGAAATGTCTCCCTATATTTTAGGACCGGTCGTGTACAACCGGCTACCTAGGGAAATAACAAGTGCAACTTCCATTACGGTATTCAAAAACATGCTTAAGATGGCTAGAAAGCAAAGCGTTCTACTCGCTTAAAGAGTTTCTTGAAGAAAAAGTGTGAAGAATTATATATGTATCTACATACATAAGTATACGTATGCACTTTTGTTGTCATTTTGTATATATCATATTGTTTTTTTTTTTTATTATTATTATTATCTTATTTAATTGTAAAATGTATATTGTTATGTATAAAGAAATGTATAATGACCTGTAAATTCAACAAATTTACCAATAAATATATCATATCATATCATATCATATTAAAGTCACCACAAACAATAACTAACTTTTTAGAATGACAAATATTTTTAAGAGCTTGTTCCATTATTACAGGCTCAAAAGAATTATAATTTGCAGAGGTGGTGATTAGTAAGTTTTATACAGGACAGTTATATTATGCGTTCAAGTGAGAGGCCAACTATATCTTTTCGGTCTTTACAGTGGGCGAGCATATTATTATTCACAATTTATTAATGAACCCCGTCGAATTGCTTTTTTTCAAATATAGGCACTGGAGAAATAATGATTGGGGAAACTTAACATTAATTCATGTTAACTTAGTCAATGCTCAGTTACACACAACATATGTATATAATTAGTTTTAAAAGCAACTATTTCCAATTTCTTGCCAGACATGCCTTGTATATTTTGATAAACAATATTAAGAAAACAGGCATTATCTGTGGTCAAAGAACTCAATTTAAGTTATAATTTAAAATTGTAACTGACGATGCAGTTATTAACATCAGCACTATAAGACAGCACTTATGCTAGTGAGGTCAATAGCTAGATTTCTTAGTACTACTTATGTCTTAATCATGTATATTAGAAACTAACAACGTAGCCATTTCTCGTCTACATTTCATAGGCATGGACATACCAGCCGGTGTCAATCTAATCATCATCATCATCATCATATCAGCTCATAGTGGTCCACTGCTGGATGTAAGCCCCCTCTATGGCGCGCCATTTCTCCCGGTCCTCTGCCTTCCGCATCCAGCCACCACCAGCCACCTTTTTAAGGACGTCGGTCCACCGGGCTGGAGGGCCTCCGACAGACGTGGCCAACCCACTGCCACTTCAGCTTGCTAATTCTGCGAGCTATGTCGGAAACTTTGGTTCTCTTCCGGATGTCCTCATTTTGGATTAGATCCCTTAAGACACTCCAAGCATAGCTCGCTCCATTGCGCGCTGTGTTGTTTCGGCGGCGTAAGTCATGACTGGTAGGACGCACCGGTCAAAAACTTTGCGGTATAGGCGACGTGAAGATTTGACGAAGTTTACCAAGTGCTGCCTACCCTAGCTGAACCCTCCTATTTCTTCTCTTCCTTTCTCAAAATTGTTCCGGCCCAGTTGGATTTACTGTCCAAGGTACACATAATCCTGGACAACTTCGAGTAAGGTACCCGCGACGTATACTGGCATTGGCACGACGTGTTGGTTGAACATGACTTTTGTCTTATCCAAATTTATGCCAAGGCCTACTCGTCGAGAGGATTCATCTAGGGAGTGCAACATGTCGCTCAGTTCATCCAATGACTCATAATAACGGTGTTTTCGGCAAACCTTAGGTGTGCGATGTATTCGCCGTTTATGTTTAAGCCCCGCCCGGCCCAGTCCAAGGTTTTAAAGACATCTTTTAGCGCGTTAGTGTACAGTTTCGGAGATATGACGTCCCACTGTCTTACACCTTTACGCAGCGGGATGGAACTTGTCCTATGGTCCTGGAACTGGACGGTCATCGTAGCAGCGTTGTCAAGACATTGCGGCAACTCAATATATCGCCAGTCTATATGACATCGCTGCAGAGAATCTAGCACAGCCCAGGTTTCGAGGGAGTCAAAGGCTTTCTCATAGTCCACAAACGCCATACACAGCGGCTGATTTATACTCTTTGAGTTTTTTGTATAATCTGCCTTTCCGAAACCCAGCCTCATCTAGAGGCTGAAACTCGTCATGTCTTCCAGCGAGATGATTCGTGACGACTCTAGAGAATCAATCTAAGTCAATCTCATATTATAAATAAATTTATTAATGTCAAAATATAAAATTGTTTTGCTACGATTAAGATTCAAGTTGTACAGATGTACATTCATGTCAAATATATGTCTTTTTAGTATTGAAGTGGATCTTGAAGAATATGGAAAACCGTTTGATCTTACGCTCTGTTTTATTGCGTGACTCCAACAAGGTACCTACTCCCAACTCCCTGTATGATGACATTATTCTTTAATAATAAAACAGCTCCAGACAATTGTTGTGGTACTGTTTAGTTCACTGACAGGTATGTTTTTTAAGGCTTTACCATAACTGAACCGCTCTATCGAAACGGAGAGTCGTAGATCCCGCTGCTGATACCAGCGCCTCTAGCGGTGTCCCTCAAAACTACTTGAAATACGTCAAAGATTAAAAAAATAAAGAGGGAACACTCTTGATTTCGTAAATACTGCCGTATGTTTTTTTTTAGAACTGTGTTAATGCAGATGCAGCTTATTTGTACCTATTTACTGAACTTGGTTTTCTAGTTGACGAGCTAGCGAAGCGTCTCAGTTTCGAGATTGGCTAAAAAATGCTATTGTCCGTCTGTCTGTCTGTTCTCGCCTACAGGTCGCATTTGCTAACCGATTATGACGAAATTTGGCATAAATTTATAAAAAAAAATAGTGGATTAGGATTTTTGATTGAGGGGAAAACGGGGGAAAAAGGTGGGGATTTTTCTGTAGCGTTATTTATTGACGGATTTCACTCAAATTTGGGAAGCACACTAAGGCCTTTATTCTATACAAAAAAAAATGCCACAAACAAGTATTTATATACAACCAAGGTAGCAAACAAGCTCATGGCTCACCTGATGTTAAGCGTAAGAGAGGTAGGGCACTGCAAGTACTCGCTCGAATAAGCCACCCGAACAACTAAAGCAGGGCATAGCGAGTACTTGCTTGAATGAGCGGCCCGAACTGGGGAAGTACCTCCACCTTACAGAAAACCGCGGCCATAATAACACTAACATTGACTAGTGTTGTGTTCCTGGCGGTGAGTAAGGTTGCCAGAGCTCTTTGAGGATTCGCTGCGTGGACAGCGGAGGACCGGCGGTGCTTGTTGCTGTCATGCTCGGCGTAGACGCGGCGTGCTGGTTCGGCGGTCAGGGAGACCTGATGAAACGGCTTACCGCTGGCCGCCCGCAGGTTAAACGGGATCCCGAACCCAGGGATCACTTAATCTCCGCCCTGGGAGGCTGATTCGCCAGCCTGTGTAAAGTATCTGAAGTGGTAGTCGTGCCGGAGAAGGAGACCGGAGTGGACCCGGCTTCTACAACAGAGGGGGATCAGGGGCCCTTCCGCCCGCCGTGCCAGCAACCGTATCATCTGTGGCGAGCTTCGGCAGTCTTAGAACCGCACCTTTTGTCCTCTATGCTGTCTGTGCAGTGAATCCTTATCCCTTAGTCTTAGTAACTTCTTTTATATATATTATGGCCATAAGAAAGAAAAAGAAAAGAGTTTGCACAGCGGCTACTCCATCCACATATAATGTGGATTTTTGCAACATCAGGGGTATTCACGCAAATCTTAACGCAGTCCACCACCATCTCGAAACTGCGCAGCCGACCATTCTTTTTCTAACGGAGACGCAGATATCCTGCCCGGCCGACATATTATACCTTCACTATCCCGGCTACAAACTCGAACACAATTTCATGAGTCGTGCCGGTGTATGTATGTTCGTCCGGGAGGATATCTGCTGTCGCCGCCTTCATAGCCTTGAAGACAGGGACCTGTCGATATTGTGGGTGCGCGTAGATTACGGCGGCCACACTCGTATCTATGCGTGCCTATACAGGTCTCATAGCGGTGCCTGAGCCTGAGTTTGACGACTGACAAAGTTCTAGAGCAATATCCCACCGCAGAACTAGTTATTTTGGGAGACTTTAACGCCCACCATCGTGAGTGGCTCTGTTCTCGAACCAATAACTATGCAGATATATCTGCTCATGAATTTGCTCTGACCTATGGATTCTCTCAGCTGGTATTTTATTCAACAAGAATACCAGATATAGAGGACCATAGGATCCTTAATGGACCTTCTGCTGACTACACGTCCGGACCGAATCCATCTGGGCCAACTAATTGGCGTCCTGTGTGGCACTATATGTCGGCAGACTGGGATGGATTGCGAGAATTTTATGCATCGTACCCGTGGAGGCAGCTTTGCTTTAGCTCAGAAGATCCTGACGTCTGCACGTCACTGAGACAATACTCGCTGGTATGGAATGTTTCATTCTTAACCTGCGAGTAGCTGCCGGCGTCAAAAAACGACCGTGGTTATAATAGGTCTTGCAGAGAAACTAAAATTTTCAAGCAAGCTGCAACTTGGCAAAATATTTTGCTTCTTTTGCGGTTTTTTTTTCTTTTCTTTTGCCGTACAGTTTGCTCTTCAGTCGATCTCGTAACTGGTTTGTTCTTTTTATTTGGATATACATTTCATGAGCTTGGTACAATGACTCCTCTGGCTTTCTATTATAACGATTTGCTTTAACAGCATTGTGAAGCCCAGGGTTCGCTTTTTTTCTTTCTCTTTTCGTTTGTTGCATTTTTTTTCTTTTCTCGGCGTTCTTTGACTGTTTGTGGCATTCTAAGGCACTGACAATAGTCATAAATCTTTACTGCTAACATACAAAGAATCACTTTCAGTGCACAAAATCACTTTCGTGGACAAAACGCCACGAAGGTGATGCCACAAAGGTGACGATAATATGCCTTTTTTTATAAATTCCTGCAAACTTTACGTGAAACATTTTAAAATAAATACTACATAAATATCTTGCATTTTGGTTGCTTCGAATAGCTAACTTTGATTTCAATTGCTAAAATACAATGCACAAAAATGTTGTCAATCTATGAATAAATAGAACTCACCAGATTTTGTTGTCACTGAACGTGGATAAGCCGGACGTCTCACTTCTTTAATACCGGAATATGCCTTACGTTCGTCCGAATCTAACTCTGTCGCTGTCTGGTCGCTGCTGTCGTGTTCAAAAGCAAGCCTGTATTTGGACAAATCTAAACTAAAACTAAAAATGTCAGACGGAGACACTTTCTGAAACCTGAAACTTATTTCCGATGCATTTACGTATGTTTTTCTATCCAATTATTTTTCCTGGCATTTATGTTTAATATTATCTATTTCTTTATGTTTAATATTATCTATTTCTTTATGTTTAATATTATCTATTTCTTTATGTTTAATATTATCTATTTCTTTATGTTTAATATTATCTATTTCTTTAGAAATAGTATCACAGAACTTATCACAAATGTTTTTGGCGTATCATTTTTTAACATGTACTTTCCTATTGCATTATCTACAGTTTATTTATTTCTGTAAGCTTTAAGCCACAGATTTATATTGTTCCATATTTTCCTCATGTCTCCCTTACAGTTAACGATGGTGTTACGTTTGTTGTTATTTTTGGCAGTATTTATAAGTTTCTAAAGTTTGTTTCTGTACCGCGTATATAATAGCCTTCGGGTAGCACAATAAAGTTCCGCTTTCCATCGCTTAAAAAGGTAGTCCTCATGTTTTATCATATATTTTAGTTCTTCGATAACCCATTCTTTGTTTTCACGCTTAGGTTTATTTAAAACAAATATTTCAGATGACTTATAAATATTCCCAAAAGTTTCATACATTTTATAGTAGATTTGTGTAGGATCATCAAACTTCAATAATTCCGTCCAGTCTACACTCTGTATTTGGTTTTCAATATTCACATTATTGTCAACACATTTAGAATTTACGTTATCGCAAACCAGTATCATGTTGAAGTGAATCGCCAGTCCCGTCAGGTAGTGGTCGGCAACCTTGCTTGTGAGTGTGTATGCGTCCATGTCCAGTGTAGCTGCAGCCGGCTCGGCGGTGACATGTCTTATGAAAACATGATCAATGCAAGACGCCGGGATGCGACCCGCGGATACGGCCTCCCGTGTTACATCAAGTATGCAACACTCTAGACCTAACTCGGATAGCACGTTTAGGTACATACCCGATGTGTGATTTGTTTCTTCCGGTAAGATATTCAAATTCAAAATTCAAATTCGAAATTCATTTATTTCAGGTAATCAAGAGATCCATATTATACATTGATATTTAGAAATAGAATTAGAAATAAATAAATAATACGTAATTAAATAAATTAATCCAATCAAACAAAAAATAAAAATGTCAGAACATTATATGAAATAAAATCAATTTAAATAATATATCCATATATATGCAGTCATTTAGTACTTCCTTTCCGGCATTGGCACCGCCACATGTCTGTTACAGCAATACCTAAGGAAAGGACAGTCTAATCTCTCAGCGATCATATTCAGGACAGAATTGGAGCCGGCACGAACTCTGCGTAGCAAGGACGCGCATCGCTTTCGCATAGTCGTATGGAAGCAATCGATGCGTGCATCTGCAAACATGAGGCACTGCAGAATCGTGGCAGCCCCAACACAATCCTAAATGCATTTTTATACAGGACACGGAGGTCGCTGTACCGTTTTTTTGTATAGTTAACCCATAGGCTGCACGTGTACAGAGATGTGCAGTACGTTTTAAAGAGGGTTATATTAATGTTACAATCGCAAGTTAGAATTATTTTTTCATTTGTCGGTATTGTACAGACTGCTTGTTGTAGTTCCTCAATAAATCTGGTTTTATTTAGATGTAGAGGTCTGTATATAATAAATACGCTTGTTTTATATCTAGAGCTGTGCACTGTTAGTTGGGCATAAACTATCTCATAGGTATAACATTTTAAATGTGTTGATTCAAATTGCAAAGTGTTGTTTACATACAGTATACTGCCGCCTCGTCTCCCGCACATTCTTGGCTTGGCTTACATACTAAAACTAAAACTGTCAATGTTGTACATAGATGTTTCATCTTCTTTAAGGTTGATTTCTGTTATGCAAATTAAATGAATGTTTTTCATACATGTGTTTATTAACACAAGTAGTTCATTAAAGTTTTTTCTGAGGGAACACATTCATATGAATTATCTGTAACGATGATTTATTACCATTTATGTACTCATACCAAATCTTTGGATTTGAAAATTTTAAATAGTTTATATCACAAAGCTGAGTTGTGCCAAAGTCCATTATAAAAGAAATTTAAAAATAATAAAATTAAGAGCTATAAAGAAAATATAAAAAAAAGAGAACCAAAATAGTTACTTATAAAAAATCTAATACTTTTTTGCTATGTAGGTTTCAAAACCGCACTCATAGCGAATTTGGTATATTTTCTTATCGTTCTCACCACTTCTTATAAATATATGGCCATTTTGTATCCAGATAAATTTATAAATATCTTTCAGTTTTTGTTTTGCAGTCGAGAACAGGAGATGCAACCGGTAGATTACCTGTTCTTTATATATTTGCGAGTGTTGTCATTATTATTATATATAGAATGTATCGACTAGACATTTTTCGATATTTCAGCCATTCGGTTCGGTCCTCAGTTGCTTTTAATTCAACAATAAACTAGCTGTCTATTTATACATACTGTCTAAGTTGTAACGTACACCTACCAAGAGTCCAAAAGTCATGGATCTGATTCATGTACTCGGGATACGAAAATAAAGCAAATACCAGTGACTAAATGGGCTACTGTCGGACACGCTAAAAAGAAACGGGGAACGGAGGATTCTGACAGCGACTCAAGTATGTCGGTTGAACCTGTTTGCATTAAAGCATGTTGTTCTGCGGATACCCTTAAAGAGACATTGATGTATTTTGGAGAAGAAATAAAAAAGATGAATACTACATTAATTTCAATGACGGAAGAGCAGCATGCTCGCTTTTTGGACAATCAAAAAGAAATGAAGGATAAAAAACAAATCAGCGAATTTAAAAAATCTAATTCTGAGATAGAAAAATCTTTAGAGCTTTTAAGTACGAAATTCTATGATATTGAAATACTTCAACAGAATTATAAAGAAATGTCAACAAAACAAGAACAAAGGAAATAGGAAGAACGAATAGGCCACATTGAACAAAAAGAGCTAAGTATGAACATTTAATTGATAAATTTTCCGAAAAAAGAAGGAGAAAGTGCTGTAGATCAGGCGAAGAGAGTTTCAAAGATCCTAAAAATAAGTACTACTGGAATAGAGAATGCTTGGGGGGAGAATGCACTGCACGTTAATTACGATCCGCACACACGTCCGCACGCTAACGCGGTCCACGACAACATAACGGCCCCAGATGACGATCTTGCTATCCGGATAGCAAGACTAGTCTCAACGACCTCCCCTAATAGGGCCTCCCACCTATTTCCACAATGACAATATTTCCGGACTTTTATCACTTCAGGAATTCTTCATTCTGTGCTTCAGGCCCTTACAGTGACATATTTTATCCTAACTCAATTAACAGATTGTTTACATTTTGATTTGTCCAGGAGACGCCGGCGCAGTCCAGACGCCACAACGCGATGTGCTCCGCGCTGCAGTTCTACGACTCGCATGACCTGTGGCATCTCGCCTCCGCGACCGCCATGTTTCTTTGCTTCAACATGCTGCTCACCGTCGACGACGCACTCCAGAAGACGCCCCGTCACCTCATACCTGTCTTCTAGCGAGTGCTACCACTCAAGTACAGTACCGAATCAGCACCTAATCAACACTGCAGGGTATTTAGGGTGTAATCATCCACATCACTACAGAAGGAAGTCTCGGACAATCTGAGATGTCTCAATTGCGACATGTAACTGACACAATGGTACAGAAGGATTTCACGGACAATCTAAGATGTCCCAAATGCGACGTGTAACTGACACAACGGTACAGAAGTGTTTTTTCAATGATGACAGGTACAATATAACCAAGTTTACATACATTCATTGTACTGATGTACCTAAATGGACCAAGTTTGTCTGTCCTATGTCTTCTAAGGGGACCTAAGGGAACCCAAAATTACTGTTAGAACTGAAAAAGGACATAAAAGGTAGGGACAAGATCTAACTTGAGTAGTAATACAAATGGAAAAATACAACCTTGTCCATGGGGTCCTCATGAAACAATGGCACATCACTGTTACTCTTAACACTTTTTATATAAGTAATGTTTCTTACAACGAATACTACATTAGGTATAAGCGTTTTTTTATATTATTAATAAACACAATTGTGAGTTTACTAATTTTTATTTCGTGCGACTAATGACAACCACAGAGTAGAGTGTGGCCAGATAACAAAACACAGGTTGCGTTCGTTTTGTGCGTAATCCAGAGAGGAGGATATTCATCTCCTTGACCAGGACAAGATAACTCACTTTTGGTGCTTCAGTCTCATCCGATCAACGCACTCGCTGCTGCAAGAGATGAAGATACTCAAGAGAAAACCTTTTCCAAAAGCTCTTGAGACATCTGTTGCAGCAGTTTAAACCGTGCCGAGTGGTTGAGTGGATTAACTTAAGGAATACTCGGGCAAGGCCGTCAAGGGCCCACCCACCAAAAAATTACCAGGAGTCTACACCTCCAGCTCATTCGGGCCCGGACCGGTCGGACGGTCTGACAGAGGGGCCTGGGATTGAGCACCGCCTTAATTTTACAGAAGACCGTAGATAGCTCCTCGAGAACAGTCTCGCCGACAACGCGGTGAAGATGTGTCTTTGCTGTCTTTACCACAGCTTCGAAAATTACGCCCCAAGAAGGATATGCGGGAAGATCGAAAATCCACTTAATTCCCTTTCGGGAAAGGTGATAACCTATGCCCTGCTGTTAAGTGGCTATCCTTAGACAAAAGTAGCGGATGCCGAGCTCCATAAGGCAAGTTTGCATGACGCAATTGGCCACCTACACAAATTAGTCCGCAATTGTCGAGAAATGGGTTAAGTCTGGCCAAAGCTTGAAGATACCATATTAAAGTCCCATAATGCTCTCGTTGTACATTTCGCACTAAAATATGGAGCGCTTGTTCACGTTCTGACGGCGATAAGACCAGTTTCCCAGTCCCAGTCCCCAACAAAGTGAATGATCGACCGAAACAGAAGCCACACGGAAAATAATGTCGGCTGCATTCAATTCTCCTGTGACGTGATTGGCTCAAAAGAGTAACACCAGACAATTTCATCTTCGGAATCGTAAAACGGGTGCTAATGAAGGTGTCCTTAGTCTTGGCGGTGACTAAATTGAGAAGGAACGAACCATCGGGCTTGATGGCACGTAGATAAATCACAGCCGCATAGCCAGCCTAAGAAGCGTCACAGAAGCCGTGAAGAGTGACACTGGATTGACCCAGGGGTAAAAAGCACCTAGGAATATGCAGATGATGGAAATCCGGAATGAACAAGACATAACGCATCCAGGATGCCAATAAATGACCAATAAGAGGGGTGTCACAGCAAAATTCCGTCCAGCAGCAGCTTTTGTAAATAACAATTAGCCCAAATACAACTGGCAAGCCAGCCGCAAGGGTCGAAGATTCGGGCTATGGTATACAACACAGCGCGCTTAGTCCATGTCTTGAGAGCTGAAAGAGCTTCCGCCTGTAAGGAGAAACAATCCGAAATTGGTTAGTATTGTACTCCAAAAATTGCAGCTGAATCAGGGTTGTCGACATTCTGAAAGATCAGAGGATACTTCTGAAGCTCCTCGGCTCGGCACACTGTGTGAACTAGGAACCGAACCATCGAAGACAACTCTTATTTCCCCCCTTAAAGACAGCATTGTTAGGTTTTTTTTATACTACTAAGGTGGCAAACAACCTAACCAACAAACAAACGGTCCGAAAGGAATGAAGAAGTGTGTGGCCATCGGTACTTCGACAGACGTGGCCAGCCCACTACCACTTCAGCTTGCTAATTCTGCGAGCTATGTCGGTAACTTTGGTTCTCTTCCGGATGTCCTCATTTCAGATTCGATCCCTTAGAGACACTCCGAGCATAGCTCGCTCCATTGCGCGCTGTGCGACCTTGAACTTGTGGACCAGCCCTGCTATAAGTGTCCACGTTTCGGCGGCGTAAGTCATGACTGGTAGGACGCACTGGTCAAAGACTTTCGTCTTTAGACTTTTCGGTATAGGCGACGTGAAGACTTGACCAAGTTTACCAAATGCTGCCCACCCTAGCTGGATCCTTCTGTCGGCTTCCTTCTCAAAATTGTTCCGGCACATAATCCTGGACAACTTCGAGTAAGTTACCCGCGACGTATACTGGCATTGGCACGACGTGTTGGTTGAACATGACTTTTGTCTTATCCAAATTCATGCCAAGGATTCGTCTAGGGAGTGCAACATTTCGCTCAGTTCTTCCAATGACTCTGCCATAATGACGATGTCGTCGGCAAACCTTAGGTGTGTGATGTATTCGCCGTTTATGTTTATGCCCCGCCCAGCCCAGTCCAAGGTTTTGAAGACATCTTCTAGCGCATTGGTGAACAGTTTCGGGGATATAACGTCCCCCTGTCTTACACCTCTACGCAGCGGGATGGCACTTCTCTTATGGTCCTGGAACTGGACGGTCATCGTTGCAGGGTTGTAAAGACATTGCAGCACCTCAATATATCGCCAGTCTATACGACATCACTGCTGAGAATCTAGCTCAGCCCAGGTTTCAATGGAGTCAAAGACTTTTTATATTAATTTTTATTACAACGCAATCCTACTAAGATAGGTGATATACTGTTTATAATACCAACAAGTGATTTTACTGATATACCTCAAAGAGCCTGTCTTTTTAGGATTAAGAGATAGGATTGAAAGTTTTGAAGATTTTATCAGGGGTAACATGTTCAAATTAATTTTTTTCAACACATGTAGGAACATTATTATTTAAAAGAAATTCTGCTTCTGACGGGGATGACTTAAGCGAGCTAGTAGTCAGAGCAGGCATATCCTTAAAACATTTTTCAAATGCATTTGCTACATCAACATCTGATTTAACAGTATCTGCTCCAATGTTTAAACTATAATGACTATCACGTGGTTTGAGTTTTCCTGTTTCGCTACTAATGACACTCCACGTTGCTTTAATTTTATTGTCAGAATTCCTAATTTTATTACTGAGAAACATTGACTTAGCAACCAACACAGACTTTTTTAAATGTTTTAGAAAACTTTTTTACATATTCAATAAATTGTATTTTTTCATTTCATATAATTTGACTTGACTTTTATGTATCCCTGGTGTAGCCCAATCACTGAATTTCATTCCTGAATTTTCTTTAATAGTTTTTACTTTAAATACCTGCTCAGTTTTCAAAAAGTCAAAAAGAGTATTGTACATATGATCTGGATCACCCTGTGTAAATCGCAAAAATGGAATTTTATATTCAACATTAACTTGTAATTGATTAATACGAGCAGATGTCACTGGTCTACATGATACTAAATTGCACTGTTTTACTTCTGTGTTTAAAAATTCTCTGACCGCTGTGGTCAGATGGTAAGTTGGAAATAATTAGCTTAGCAGCAGCCTCTACATTGCAAAAAATATTATCAATGCAGGTGGCCGATGTGGCTGTAATTCTAGTTGGTTCTAGAAACAAATTTTGTAGGTCAAAAGTATGTTAAATGAAATAAAATGTAGATTAGTGGGTGTATCTTGTAGCAGATCAATGTTAAAATCTCCACAAACAATAACTGACTTCTTGTTATTACTTATGTGTTTCAGACTTCCTCCATCACTGATTCAAAGGAAATATAATTTGATGATGGAGGGCGATATACACACATTATAACAAAACTATTTAATTCTATACAAGAGAGCTCAATTATTCGGTCTTGTGAGAGCCAAATAATATCTTTGCGTTCTTTTGTATTGAGTTTATTGTTTAAGTATTAATCACCCCTAGAATTGTATTTTCTCTCAAAAATGCACTAAAATACAATAATCAGGAACGCTAAGTGCTCCAATGCTCAGTAAGGCACAACACATGGACATCCAGGCTTCTTAAAAATAATTCAATTTGTAATTTCATACCAGACAAGCCCTGAATATTTTGATGTACAATATTTAAAAGATCTGTTGGCTTGATTTACTTTACAATGTGTAAGCTTGTCCCTTGTCTTGTATCTCAGTGTAAATCGCTTACTGAGCCGTCACTAGTATTGCTATTAGCACTATAACAAATAGTACTAATATTTTATTGGTCAAAAGATTCCTTAAAACTACTTACATCTAAACATTGTATATTGGGAGCTAACAATGTAGCCATACGTCGGCGGCAGTTGATGGGCAAGTACATATTAGCCCAAGTCAACTTTAATAAAATTATAAATAAATTTATTTATGTCAAGAAAGGATATAATATCATTATATTGATAAGGCATATTGGATAAATGTGCATTGAGATTAAAAATATATTTATTTTGCTTTTCAGACAATAGTCAACAATAAATAAGAATATGGAAATCAACTTATGATACACTTACAATTAAATTTATTTTGTATTCTGAAAAGGGTATCAATACCATATATTAAGTCCTTTGTTTTTAAAGATGCACTGTCTCCAAATATAATGACTAATGTGGTATTACTATCTAAATTATCAATTGGTATACTCCTAATTAACTGGCTGAATACTCCGGGAGTGCAGATATTTGTTACTTTCTGGTTAAGACAATTACCAACAAGCTCCCCGAACCCTTTGCCAAGCTTGTTTAAAATAATTAAGGTTTTTGACAAACTGTCCGTCGATACTACATCGTAAAGTTCATGTAACTATATTTTTAATAAATGAGAGAAAAAAAAGAAAAAAAAATTACAAACGCATTGAAAATATACGATAAAGTAAGTAAAGAAATTATCACTAAGTACTTAGCTTTATTTTCGCCGTTGAAGTTGTGTCCCCGGAAATAACCTGAGTTTACGAAAACTCTAAGTAAGTAAGTAAGGTTGCAATCCTGGGTGTAGAAGATTTATTTCGATAATATTTTACTTTGCTTGTTTAACACAGACTTTGTAAATTCCGATAGTTTTTGCTTTGTTTAAATACCGCACACTTTGCACTTTTATGATCTAACATTCTTTTCTTACATACATACATACATAACATCACGCCTGTTTCCCAGAGGGGTAGGCAGAGACCAAAGTCTGCCACTTGCTACGATCCAGGCATACCTCTCTTGCCTCATCTATACGCATCAATGCTTTCATGCATTTTCTACGGTTCTGAGTACTCCTGACCTGGCCTTTTCTGAGAACGTACTCAATTTGATCTACATACGTTTGCCGAGGTATACCTCTACCGACCCTACCAATTGCTTCAGATTCATAAATCTGTTTCGTGCATCTATTTACGTTTATTCTTTCAACATGTCCAAACCACCTTAATATACCTTTCTCAATCTTTGTCACCACACTTTCTTTTACACCGCAACGCTCTCGTATCACATCTCGTATTTTTTATCCTGTCATTTAGAGTCAAACCATACATACTTCTCAATGATCTCATCTCCACGGCATTAATTCTACTTTCGTGCTTCTTTTGCCATACCCAACTTTCACTTCCATACATCAGTGTTGGAACCAACACACCCTCATGTAGGTACAGCCAAACGTGCCTTTTCCGACAATTTTTGACTGCTCATAAAGGTGTGCGTCGCCCCATTTACCTGATTTCCCGCGTTTACTCTTCTTTCAATGTCATCTTCACATTTTCCGTCTCTAGTAAACAAAGATCCTAAGTATACGAATTCTGGCACAGTGTCAGGTCATAAATAGAAGTCTGATAATGCCATACCTGTAGGAGGTGGCAAATGTGTACAATTTTTTATGTCTTGTACCTTGAAAACCCGTCGCAATATCAAGTATGTTGCCCCTTTTTCCCCCTATTAGAAGCAGGGGTGACTCGTGACTATTTGAAATGGGTGTTCACAAAAAAAAAAACAAAAAAGGAATTGCTTAAATGCCAAACTTTTATTATTTTATAACTAAAATTCGTTTGCATTTTCAGATTTACAAACGCGCGTCGCGCGTGTATGCTTTCGTTTCACATTTTTGTGACCCTTTGACTTTATTTCAAACTGAGTTACTAAAATCTTTTAGCACTGTTTAATCACATCACAATAATCACATTTTATTTTGCTATAGTTACTTATTAGACAATAAACAAACTGTTTATGTAGGTATGTACTTATTTAATTTGTTAATAAAAACTCGCGCGCACAAATAAAACATTTGTTGTGATAAGAGCGGCAACAGAGCTCTGGGTCGGCATCGGCCATCAGACCGAAGGCAGGGGTCTAGCTGGCATCATAGCCCAGGAGCGGCGCTCAACATTTTGCTAATTTTTCATACAAAATTTTCTGTTTCACGTGTGAGACTGTGTCGAACTTTCTCTTTCACACTCGTTGATTTTAACTCTAGTCTTTGTACCTAAATTTGTTTCATAGGAACTTAGTGACGTAGTCTCCTCAGTGCAAGTCCATGCTAATGTTTGTTATGTGTACAGAATGTTTTTAATGAAATTCTATTTTAATATTAAGAGTAATCGAAGCATAATATTTTTTTATTTTAAGTAAAATTTAAAACATATTGTTTCTTAAGTAGATAATTATATTTGGGAGTGCACTGCACCAGCGCTCCTTAGGACGAGCCGCTTCTGATTAGAAGAATGGCAAATATAATAATGGTCACATTGCATCATATAATTTCTAAAAATCCAAATGCCATACTGGTACAAATCGTCAAAAAAAATTTTTTTTTACGTCTTGGCTTAAGTCTCACAGTCGTCCGCCCCACTTTCACAAAAAATTTCCATTTTTTTTTTAGGTAGAATTATATCCAAACAAACAGAATATGATGTAGAAAAATATTTTACTTATTGTGCAGTCGTATTTTTGAAACGTGTCGATTAAATAAGTTTTTCAAGTATGGCGGCACTTTTTCCCCCTAACGGTCACATTTTATCAAATACTTTCCAAAAATCCAAATGCAATATGCTGGTACAAGTCGTTTTGCAAAAAAAAATATACTCCCTTGCGGCGGTATGGCGGCCATTTGGAACCGTCCGAAAAGTATGACATGGTGATGTTCGTGAATGGCTACTCGACTATGATTAGCTATGCAAAAATTAGCTTTGTACAAATGGTTAAATTTGTTTTTTATTAAATTAATGTGTCGGTATGGCGGGCTGTAAGTCACACCGGAGAAGTATGGCATTACTTTTTTACTACCTACTTTTTTTATGGATTATCGGAAAATACAAGGATTTTTGTAGAACAAATCGTTCGACATCGTAATTTATCCGACACGTTCGACTCACGCCGACGCCATTGGGCCGCCGGTAACAGGGCTATAACCCCTGAAGAACCACCATACTGGTACAAATGACCCAATATTTTGTGTCACTGTCTTCCGGTCTATTTATTTACCTAGTCTAGCATCTGCTCGTGACGAACATTTCCAATTCTATGACCACGAAAGAAACAATTACGATAAAGATAAGTTGGGATATTCAAATTACTTCTAAACACTAGAAGTAATTATTTATTTATAGATCTTTTAGTTAAACTAATCTTAAGAGAACTATATTCACTCATTGTTAAAATTATTTAATTTGATGTGTTTAAAAGGTGAGTTATTTATATATTACATACGGAATAATCCCAATCCGTTATTTCATGAAAATCAGTAATATAATTTAATCCAGGAGTCACAATCTCGGAGAATAGATAGGCATATTAATATATTTAAATTTTATGATTTCTCGACGAACACATAGGTATATATAATGTATTTATTTTATAAACACATTTTTATGTAGCAGCTGTATATTTCTATAGTTGGACAATTTAGTTTAAACACTTTCATGTAGTGTTAAGTTCAAACATTTCGTCTAAAAATTGCCGAATGAAGCTTCTATATAGACGCTCTAGTAATCGTAATTACTTGTTTAAAACAATACACATCAAAAAAAAATAACATAACAATTTTACATACATCCTATCAATTTTACATACATTCTATCAATTTTACATACATCCTATCAATTTTACATACATTCTATCAATTTTACATACATTCTATCAATTTTACATACATCCTATCAATTTTACAAACATCCTATCAATCACATAACACTTATGTAAATAATTTGAGTTCGAAAGCTTAATATCACCAACTAAATAATAGATCACAATTCGCTACCATATCGATGCTCATTATCGATGTTCATTATCGATGCTCATTATCGATGCTCATTATCGATGCTCATTATCGATGCTCAAATCTTCGGTTCGCTGTCATTGCAGAAACTCACATCTCCAAACTGTATTAAGAGGAAAGAAAACCCTACAAGAAACTTTAAGATTCATTTCAGGCCTATGCTCCTATTTCATATATCCTGTTAAGAAATGAAACACAAAATTACAGATAAATTGCAGGAAATTGTAGAAAGTCCCTTTTTGTTACACGTTGAATCAGCATCTAAATATAAAGTTAAAAAGGTCGTTCTCAGACGAAAGCTCGCGGTAAACTGACTCAAATTTTCACTGAATTATTAACCAGAATTTCAGTCGTAGCCCCACACCGAGGGGCAACTCAAGTTAAAATTGTTAAAATCTCTACTTGAAACCAAGATAAGAGTTTTCACGATTTTTTATTCCAAATATTCGTATGTGTCGGTTTATGACTGTATATGTCAAAAACCCATAAATCCATACTTTACGTACGTTCCCTAAAACATAGTTGAGCGAAGCGATGGCTGATTCATGTCTCATACTCGTGAACGGGTGCCGCCTGTGGAGGCAGGTCTGCTCTTGCAAACTTCTTTGTATTCTTAGTATTTAGTCTTACTTTTTTATTTTGTTTATTAATACTGTAAGACATTGATTATTTCTTAGTGATGAATACATAAACTGTCTTTTTTTTATATATTGCAATTAGATACTTTTTTATGTTGTCCTTGTGCTTTATATTTCATGTTTATTATGTTTGTAATGGAAAGTGTTCTTTTATGATAGAGAGGGCATTTTCCAATATTTTAATTGGACGCTATACGAGTGTTCCGTGAATTTCTACCGCCTTTCCCGTCTCATAAAACCATACATTCCGATTCCCCGTACCGACTATTGCATGGACCCTTGTCGCACACGACGACGCCGAGTAAGCCTCGCTACACTCGGCATGTTCATCGTCGGGACGCCTTTAGACGTCTCGACGTCGCCGCCTCAACGCGTGCGCCGCCAACCGCCGCAGCACGCAGCCCCCCGCGCCCGATCCGAGCGGCCGCCGATGCTACACGACGAGTCGCTCGCCAGTCCAGAACGCACCGCGCCCCATATAAGCCGTATCCGCCTTATATAAAATTTTGAAGTAAGTGTTGTTTGTCTCTAAAAGCCGCCCGCTCCCGCTCGTACATTTTTGGCGCTCCCAGACCGAGATTGGGATCGTGAGTGATAAAAAGGACAGAGTGCTAAAGTTGAAGAAACATCGTGTGTGACCATTGGAATACGTGCAAAAGGTACTCCTATATCGTACTTCCTACCCGCCTTTATTTCATTAATTTGTCTGTTTTTTCATTAATTTCACTAATTTTAAATATGTCCGTTACCGCTAAAGTCCCGACCCCCGTTGCCACTTTCACCGCTAAATCCCATGTCCTCGCGGACATTTATAACAAATTTAAGGACAATGAGCCTTCCGTCTCGGCCAGTGTACTCAAGCGACACTACGAGTCTCACTATAAAATTGCCACCGAGGCATATTTCGAAATCGTGGCCTCCGGGATCGAGGATGAAACGTTCCGCGAAAAGTACAGCCTGATGAACGGCCACATGTTCGAGATCGATTCCGCGACCGACCCATCCCCGAAACCCGAACAATTGAAACCTACCGAACCGATGCCGTCCACAAGTAGCTCCGCTTACCTACCGCCCATTGTCCTACCGAAATTTAACGGTAATATTAGCGAGTGGTTGACGTACCAAGACCTTTTCCTGTCACTGGTCCATCAGAAGTCGGGGCTCCCAGTGGCCCAAAAACATTACTATCTGCGGGCCAGCTTAACTGGTGACGCAGCCGCATTGGTACGTCATCTGCCGGTTGACGAGGCCAACTATGATACCGTGTGGTCCATCTTACGAGATCGGTACCACAACAACCGCGAGTTGATCGACACTTATGTCGATCAAATCCTAGACTTGCCACCTATACCCAGCAGTGGACAAGGATTGATGACCAATTTGTACGATCCGTTGCTTGAAGCCACCCGCGCGCTCAAGCAACTAGGATTACCGACCGATAGTTGGTCATATATTTTGCTTCGGATAGCACTTAAAAAACTGCCGAACCGAATAAGAACCGCTTATGAGTCCAAATATGGCTCCGCCGCGACTAAACACTTACCGACGTTCGACCAACTAATGGAGCTACTCGATGAGCAATGCCGGCTCATCCAAATTACGAACCCACCGTCCCGTCCGACAACTGACTCACACCGACAAGTGACACCGCAGCCAGGCCGAATCCGATCGGCACATGTGTCTGTTCAACAGGAATATACCGCTCCCGCTCGTACCGCTACCGCTCAAACCGCTCCCGCTCAAACCGACCCCGCGGCGTACCGAACGCCTGACCACACCGCTTTCGACAGTAGACGCACACAGTGGACTACTGGGTGCAATTATTGTCGCGATTGCCGTCACACCCTACTACGGTGTGACCAATTTTTAAGGTTGAGTCCAGTCCAACGCCGAGGATGGGCTCAAACTAATAAAAAGTGTGCGCGTTGCTTACGTGACCATGACATTGCTGACTGCCTAACCGGGGGCAGGTGCCGACTGTGCAATACTACAGACCACAACACCATGATCTGCACTGAAACAAACCCGCGGCAGCAATCAACTGCCTGGAGGTCCCAAACCAAACCACCACACACTACCTACACCACACACATGCGCACTTCACAACGTACATCACCGCGTACGTCACCGCCGACGTCACCGCGTACGTCACCGCCGACGTCACCACGTACGTCACCGCCGACGTCACCACGTACGTCACCGCCGACGTCACCGCCGACGTCACCACGTGCGTCACCTAGACACACACGTCAAAGACGTGTGACATTCGCACCTCAACCCATCCATCGGGAGAGAACCCCGTCACCGCAGACGGGACCCGCTTCTTCATCCCGCGCCGCTCACTCAACAACAACCGCTTCAACCCGCGCTGCTCACTCACCGTACTCTGACACACCACATCTACACACACCGCGTTCCGAACTATTAGACCTAGAGGAGATACCGGCCGATGCCCCGTACCTCCACTATGGCCCAGGTCCGCCTCACCGCAGAGGCGAACGCTATAACCAGGCCCAGGAAGCCTTCCGTCGCCTTCGCTTGGGTAATCCTAGGCAATGAAGACGTCGAGGGGTCGATGTAACACCGCGCCGCTCACACCCGCTGAATCCAACCGCATGGGTTCATATCCGCGACTCAAAAGGCCAGTACTTTATCGCCAGAGCCTTACTAGACACTGGAGCCTCAGTGACTACTATTACCGACCGTTTATTATCTAAGTTGAAATTGCATCGACACCCTACAAATATATCGTTAGTAGGTATAGGCAACAAACTTGTCTCTGCCACTAATTACCTATCTACGATAGTAATAAAACCTATTTACTCCGACCTGCCTTTAATTAGTACTAAGGCACTAGTTCTAGATGAATTGACCGCTCAGCTACCGAATTCCCATTTTAACAAACAAACTGTTTTAAATAAATTACCACGAAACATAAGATTAG
Source organism: Apoda limacodes (assembly GCA_946406115.1). Lineage (NCBI taxonomy): Eukaryota > Metazoa > Arthropoda > Insecta > Lepidoptera > Limacodidae > Apoda > Apoda limacodes. The sequence goes on from OX291555.1 coordinate 966,164, forward strand.
CCGATAACATGTTTCATAAACCAGGCGATGTTGACCTTGTCGTTGGTACCGACTTGCTAAATTATATTTTTTGTGACGAAAATATTAAACTACCCGACATAAACTTAACGTGTTGTAACACAATCTTTGGCTATACACTAATGGGTGCGTTACCGAGCAAGTATTTGCAAAAATACCTACCTAAACCTATTCTTAAGATACCGAATAAAACAGATTGTTTACCTAAACATGTACCGCCTACTGAATTTAATACCGTACCTATCTGTCCGTCTGATTGTTCTGTCAACATTACTGAACAACTAAATTTCCCGACTTTGCCTGTACCGCTTACCGAGTTTTATTCAAATCCAGATACCGATTTATCACCTAACGCGATACGAGCTGTTAGTGTTACTTTGACCGAAGCTATCCAACGGTTTTGGAAGGTAGAAGAAGTACCTACTCACCCGGTACCGAATCCGTTACACGCCGCTTGTGAAGAGCTGTACCGCTCGACCACGGTCAGAGGTACCGACGGTAAATTTATCGTGCGTTTACCGCTATTAACCGACAGGCCTACCTTAGGTGAATCCCGACCGCTCGCTTTAAAACGTTTTGACGCCTTAGAACGTAAAATGGCCCGTAATCCCGACTTCGCACAAAAATACCGTGAATTCATGTCTGAGTATTTACGTCTCGGTCACATGACGGAGTCATCCTTTGACGTTGACCGCGAACACTATTTTATACCGCATCACGGAATATTTAAACGAGAATCCGATAAAATCCGCGTTGTCTTTGACGGTTCTGCAAAAACGTCAAACGGTGTTTCATTAAACCAATGTCTTCACACCGGTGAACCGCTTCAAACCGACATCACTAAAATTTTGTTGAACTTCCGTTTACATCAAATAGTTTTCGTCACCGATGTGAAAATGATGTTCCGCATGACGTTAGTACACCCGGATGACCGCAGATACCAACTGATATTTTGGCGCGAAAAGCCGTCCGATCCGCTTAAGGTCTACGAATTGGCCACAAATACCTACGGACTCCGCTCAAGCCCCTTCATCGCGATCCGCACGCTGAACCAGCTGAGCGAGGAGTGGGAATCCGCTCACCCTAACTCTGCCGCAGCTGACGTCATACGTCACGATATCTTTGTCGACGACATTCTTACCGGTGCCGACACGATAGAACAAGTGACCACATTAAAATCCGAGTTAGTAAAACTGATGAATACCGCCGGATACCAGTTGCGTAAGTGGGCATCAAACGACCCGCGTGTATTAAGTGACCTTCCGCAAGACCATTGTGAACAATCGTACCAATTGGACGATACAGACCCGCAGAATTTTATTAAAGTCCTAGGCATCCAATGGAACCCTACTACTGATACATTCTCATATAAATTAAATTTACCGTCTAAACATGCCGCGACAAAACGTTCCGTACTAAGCACAATAGCCCGTTTATACGACCCGTGTGGTTATTGCGGTCCCGTTGTCATCCGTTTTAAGTCCTTCCTACAGGCCCTATTTATGGACGGCGTACAGTGGGATGACCCACTCAGTCCACCGCTCACCGCTTTATGGGAGGCCATGATGGTCGACCTATTGCATTTACGTCACCTACAAATACCGCGTTGTGCCGTAATACCTAATGCTGTTTCCAACTCGCTTCACGGGTTCGGGGACGCATCTGAAACCGGGTACGCCGCTTGTATTTACCTACGCACTGAAGACTCGCATGGTCAGGTCCAGGTTCGCCTAATCATGTCGAAGTCCAAGGTCGCGCCTATTAAATCAAGTCAGACGATACCAAAACTTGAGCTGAGCGCCGCTCATTTAGTCACAAAGCTCTTGAATCACGCCGCCGAAACCTATGAGTCCGCACATCGTTACAAAAACTCGATTTATTTATCGATACCGATAACATTATCCGCGTAGGAGGTCGCCTCAAACAATCACTGTTGTCTTATGATACCCGACACCCGATGCTTTTACCTAAGGAGCACCGGTTTACATACCTACTCATCGAACACTATCACAGACAACACTGTCATGCCGCACCTAATGCTTTAATTGCTGTCCTAAGACAGGAATTTTGGATCACTTCTATACGACGTCAAGTGTCTAGAGTATTGCACCGTTGTGTCACATGCCACCGCTTTAGTGCTATTTCACAGCCACCGCTAATGAGCGATTTGCCTATTGATCGCGTGCAAGTATCACGTGTCTTTGCTGGTACCGCGACCGACTTTGCAGGTCCTTACCTTGTAAAGTCAAGCTTACTCCGCTCCGCTCGCTCCGTAAAGGCATATTTATGTGTTTTTGTTTGTCTTGCCACTAAGGCAGTACATTTAGAGGCCGTCGCAAGCCTATCCGTAGACGCTTTTGTTGCCGCTTTCACCCGCTTTGTAAGTCGCCGTGGACTACCCGCTTTAATGCGTTCCGATCGAGGAACTAATTTTGTTGCCGCTAACAAATATTTAACCGAAGTTAATAAGTTTTTGCTGGACAATGAAACCGTGCTTCATGACGAGTTCCGTAAACGTAACGTTCAGTGGAAGTTTAATCCGCCCGCCGCGCCTCATATGGGAGGTATTTTTGAAGCCGCTGTTAAAAGTGCCAAATCGTTGTTAAAACGCGAAATCGGTGACCGAATCCTTACATTTGAGGAACTTTCTACTGTATTTTGCCGTATTGAAGCGATCTTAAATTCACGCCCGCTCGTTCCGATGTCCGATGATCCCGGAGACTTAGAGTTCCTCACTCCAGGTCATTTTTTAATCCAACAACGTTTATTAGCGCCGCCTGAGCCGCATTGGTCTGATACGAAAACCTCTGCTTTGTCCCGTTATCAAAGCCTTCAGCAAATAACTCAAGCCTGCTGGCACCGATGGCAGTTTGAGTATTTGACAACATTACAACCGCGCTCCAAGTGGTTTAAGTCCACTGAACCAATACAACTTGGTGACCTTGTACTTATCAAGGATGATAATGTCCCACCTCTCCTCTGGAGACGTGGCCGCGTAATTAACCTTCATACCGCGAAGGATGGTAACGTCCGATCCGTTACTCTTAAGGCCCAAGGAGGACTTTTAGTTAGGCCAGTAGTTAAATTGTCCCGCCTACCGGTCGACACCTAACCTTTAATTCTTTCCCGCCGCCCGGAGGATGTTCCGTGAATTTCTACCGCCTTTCCCGTCTCATAAAACCATACATTCCGATTCCCCGTACCGACTATTGCATGGACCCTTGTCGCACACGACGACGCCGAGTAAGCCTCGCTACACTCGGCATGTTCATCGTCGGGACGCCTTTAGACGTCTCGACGTCGCCGCCTCAACGCGTGCGCCGCCAACCGCCGCAGCACGCAGCCCCCCGCGCCCGATCCGAGCGGCCGCCGATGCTACACGACGAGTCGCTCGCCAGTCCAGAACGCACCGCGCCCCATATAAGCCGTATCCGCCTTATATAAAATTTTGAAGTAAGTGTTGTTTGTCTCTAAAAGCCGCCCGCTCCCGCTCGTACAACGAGAAAGGGAGAAAAGAAATGCCCTTGCTGAGTTTCTTGCCGGTTCTTCTCAGTACAAGGTCTCCCGCCCTGTAGACTCACGAACCGATGGCGTAGTGACATTCATAAGTGCTCAATTATTGTAGCCTAAACTGAATAAATTATATTGAATTTGAATTTGAATCTGAATGTGTTTCTCCTAGTAAGGTTAGGATTAAGAAAACTATATCATGCGAATCTTTCAAAATTTCTTAACAAAATTCTGAACTTTTCTATTTAGAAAAATCCATAAAATCGTGTTGTTCTAACAATAACAATAACAATAACACTTTATATATTTTATCCCAAAAAGTTTTCTTAATTCTCATAAAATTTTATATAACTTTACATAAATTATGTATTTATTTTATTATTAAACACTTCGGTTATAAATAAGATTTACAAATAAACAGTTTTCATTTAAGTATTTTCACTATTTATTTGACTTTTCACAAATTTGTAAATGGTTGTCATTAAACGTTCCAAAACTATTAATTTTAAACTGTACACGCTTAAAGTATCTGATTTCGCTTAGAATAATCAATCACAATGTTTAATCTAAAGTGATTTAAGACGTTGATAATTTCTAACAAATTAAATCAATAATATTTGACTTCGATTTTGTGTCAACCCTTTAGGTTCGACTGGTTCAACTTTGAATTTGAACCTAATACAGGAACAGTTAGATCCATTATAATATAGCCAACCAGAAAATATGTGTTATCGGTATTTTAATATGAACAGTCTAGTAGAACAGTAATAGGTTTAGGTAAAATTGCACTTTAGGCACTTTCGTCAAAAATGGGGGGAAATTTTACAATAGACATAGACATAGACATAGACATCATTTATTGGTAATATTTAGTATTACACGTCAATATACAAAGCTCTTATCGATATACATTATTAGATAGGTAGGTATTTACTTAAAACATTACCATTATTTTCAAAAATAACAATACAGAATACAATAATATTTAACCAACATGTCAGTAGTATAAATAGATCAAATATAAATAAATTTAATTAAATTAAGTTGTAAAAGATTGTTCAAATTATATATGTCGATTTAATTATAAATTAGGAATAAAATTGCATGTCAGTTATATTTTTAAGTCAAAAAACTCGTCTATGCTATAAAACACTTGGTCGACAAGCCAACTCTTTAGTCTTATTTTAAAACCACTTGTAGTTGGGGCGTTTATGACGCCTTTTGGTAAGTGGTTGTACACTGTGGGTCCTATCACCTGAATTAGCTTTCTGGATTTCTCCAGGCCACAGCTCACAGTTTGAAGCTTTCCACAGTTCCGGGTTTTGTAGTGGTGTCTATCTTTGTTTTTTGCAAAGCACGAAATAAATAGCTATTTACATAGGGCCTACAAATTAATAAAATAGGGGCGGAAAACAATTTTTTTTTTTTATTATTGGGGTGCCCTAACAAGATTTCTGGGTAGAAATAAAAAAAAACCACGAAGGCTAAGGCAGGAGCTTGCTTCGCTTCGCTCTAAAAAGCCCTCTTAAAGTTTTAGTTTTTGCTTTTATATTTTTATTATGAGTTAGGAAATCTGCATACGTAACACATATTCCGAGAAAATTTCCGGCTTTTGCCTACTTCGAGATCTTTAAAGATTAGGACCTTTCGGGTAGAGAAAGTAACAGGGAGTTTAATTAATAAACTATAGAGTATTTTAATCTCAATTTACATAGGAAATATAAAATGTAATTAAAAAATAATCAATAAAATTAAAAGATTTTTAGTAAGTATGACATTTTTTTTAGTCATACAAAAGAAAATCAAACAAACAAAAAAACAAAGTACTTAATATTTGTTTTCCATAAGACCTAATAAGTCTATCATTGTAAATGTATAACTTATATAACTGATTGACGTAGAATATTACACAAACAATGCAAATTACACTCGCCCTATAATTTTACACATCCAATTGCGCGTGTATCGTCTTGCTAATAAAGTACCTAGCATTGGGTAACTAAAGTTGAAAATTTATGTCACGAGTCCAAAGTGTAACGTTAATGTTACAGTTCGTTGTAAAGAAAAGATATTTTTTCATATTATTTATATATTTTAAGATACGTACGGTAATTCATTTCATAGTTCATAAAATACATGATGAGTACTTTTTCTATTGATATTTACATCTAACTGTTATGTTTTTTTTTATTTCAACATTGCGGAAGTCCGGGGTAAAGGTTTATGTTCTATAAATACAATGTGTTACAGGGTTCATCAAAAAATAAACACTTTATCAACCTCAAATAGTGACGTTAGGTGAAAAATATGTATTGTCGTTTCAGTATTCGCCTTACTAAACTTGGGATGGGAAATGAACGTACCTGCAGACTTGGCAACACAGACAGAAAAACATTTGTTGTTTGTTTTGCAAATAATTATTTTGAAAACTTAGTTTGTATCTCAAATATAGCAAGCAGATTAGTGTAGTCACTTGTGAAAAGTAATTTTTTAATATCAACTTTTTTTTGTCAATAGTTTAGCACGATTTTATTGCACAAATCGACATTTTATTACTTTACGCGGGAGCACAATTCGCGTCGACGCACAGATTACGTATGATATAGTGTGACGGCAAGTACCTGAAAATTAAGGTACTCGGATCGGCTCGTTTTGTGTTCCCGAACACGGTATCTAGACGTATAAGTCATCTTTGGCCCTATGTAACTGAAACAACGGTACAAGAGGATCTCTCGGACAATTCAAGACGTCTCAATAATTATAAAAATTCGATGTTTATTGAAAAATACAATTTCTAATTCCTAATTTCTAATTATACAATAACTTATAAATTAACAGTATAAACTAAAATCTATCTAACTAAATAAATTAACAGTATAAACTAATAATCGCGTAGCATACCTACGTACAACAATTATATTACTAAAAATGTCTTTATATTATGTATTCAGTTAAACTGACGAGACATGAAATAAACATTGACTCATGACCATGAGTCGCCGTGAAGGTACCTCATAAAATTGAGTCACTGTGGTTTTAGTCAACATTTTGAATTCAACCGTAGAGCTACGGACCCTGTGATGTAACCTTGTCACTTGGGAAAAATTTGACACCCAAACCAAAGCAAGCTTACCTTATTTGTTTTTTTTATTCACTTTTGTTTTTTAACTATCATGCTGTTCTAATTTTCAGGTTTTTTTTGTTTCAATAGACTTGTTTATTTAAATTGTTTATGTTTGTCCTTAGAATGTTCATTGTTGTTTTATTTTTATTATCTTTCTTATTTGTTTTATTTCTTCGTGTTTAATTGTAGTTAAATTAGTTGCATCTTATATTTCTAAAATCCATAAACTTAATAAAAAATTAACGGTATTGTCTAAATGTATTGTCTGTTCTGGCTTAATTGTCTTGTGTTGTATCTGTTGAGATGTCTATGTATATGTCTAACTTAATTGTCTTGTGTTGTATCTGTGGAGATGTCTATGTATATGTCTAACTTAATTGTCTTGTGTTGTATCTGTGGAGATGTCTATGTATATGTCTAACTTAATTGTCTTGTGTTGTATCTGTGGAGATGTCTATGTATATGTCTAACTTAATTGTCTTGTGTTGTATCTGTAGAGATGTCTATGTATATGTCTAACTTGTGTTGTATCTGTGGAGATGTCTATGTATATGTCTAACTTAATTGTCTTGTGTTGTATCTGTGGAGATGTCTATGTATTTGTCTAACTTGTGTTGTATCTGTGGAGATGTCTATGTATATTTCTAACTTAATTGTCTTGTGTTGTATCTGTGGAGATGTCTATGTATATGTCTAACTTAATTGTCTTGTGTTGTATCTGTGGAGATGTCTATGTATATGTCTAACTTGTGATGTATCTGTGGAGATGTCTATGTATATGTCTAACTTAATTGTCTTGTGTTGTATCTGTGGAGATTTCTATGTATATGTCTAACTTGTGTTGTATATGTGGAGATGTCTATGTCTATGTATATGTCTAACTTAAAGCCACTTTTCAACAATGAAATGTTCTGCGTGCAGTGTCAACAATGGTTTTTAACAACAATAGATAATTATTTATTTAGTTTGGTTCTTTACGTCGTCCTGAGGTTTAATTTTTTGTAAGTCTCTGTGGGTAGCAACGATTTCTGGTAATAATGAATTGTAATAACAATAAGACGTTGATTTATTTCTTAAATGCCGTGGGAGGTCCCTGCTTACAGGTTGATACATGTTTTACTACGAAGAGGCGTCATCTTTAGAAATTTTTTCAATTAAAATTATTTATTTAAGCTCTGTGACAAGCAAATACAGCTACTTACAATGCCAATATGGATTGTGATAACAATAGATAACTTATTGTTTGGTGTCCTTTATTTTGAACTTAAGCTTTAAAATTAAGACGACAGATTATTTCTTCAATGCACTTCCGAGGAGGTCTGTTAACAATTAGACACATGTTATCTATAGAAATATTTTCTATTAAAAATATTTATTTAAGCTCTTCGTCATGCAAACATTCCAATAACAATTCATATCGTGTGAGGTCTCTGTCATATCCTGTTAGAACACGCAAAGACATGTAGGCTATAACCATATATATATAAGGAACCACAGTAAAATTCACACTGCAGTCTTATTCGTGAGTTTCAAAGTTATACCTACAGTGTTTTGTGTTCATATTCCATCAAATGGAGGTAAGTTTAATTACTTAATTTTCTCGATAGTGTATGTTTTATTGTTTTTTCATAATGTATGTGTGTAATTGTTTTATTATTGTCCTGTTTGGTCAAGTGGTTAGTGCAGCTAACTGCGGAGCCAAGGGTCACGGGTTCGAATCCCACAAGGAGCAGGTGTTTTTTGTGATGATTAAACATTTGTTACCGAATCATGGATGTTGTTTATATGTAGTCTATGTACTGATATTCTATGGTTGTTGTTTCTGGTTACCATAACACAAGTTTAATACTTAGCTTGGGGTCGGAACCATCTATGTGTATACGTTTATGTATATTATTTTATAACGGTATTACATAATTAGCGTCTAACCAATAGTTAAAGTACTGAGTTCCAATATTTTTTTTTTTTTTTTTCTCTTATGTGCTTGTAACAGCAATTAATGTGTGTTAGTATATTATTCAATCGAATCAAATAGTGAAGTTTGTTTGTTTATTGTTCTTTAACCTAGCAATAGAGATTATTAGCACTATAAGGAAATTTTATTAATTTCATTTTTATTAACTTATTGTTTTATAATTTTTATTGTTCCAGCCTTTATCCCCGGAAAATTATACGTTAAAAAATTATTACTTTCCTTTGGATATGAGTCAAGAAGAAACAAAAGACTGTACTATTCAAAAAAATTTGAAAAGCACAACAAAGCGGAATATCAAAAGTATTGACGCATTTTTTGAAAATCCTAAGAAAAGAAAATCTCAAGCAAAGTCTTCGTGTGTCAGTCAAGGCAATGAAAATGGAATCTCTTATATTTCTACCAATAATGACGACACAACGTCTGCAAGTCACCTATTAAAAATTGAAATATATAATATGAAAAAGATAAAGGACATACCAGTTGAACAGCATTGGAAATACGCAGACTTAAAAGTTAAATATTATACACAATCACATGACGACCAGCATTATCTAAGTACCCGGGATTCCATATATAATATTACAAAACAAATAGCAATGAACTGTGATTGTAAAAAGTTCTTCATTGAAACTAAAGATAAGCGGGGATATTAATTTCATTAATTCATTTACAACTTCTTAACATTATTAAACTTACTTTTGTACTTTTACCTGAGAACGCCAAAGCTTAAAAACAACAATAGATTTCTCACGCCTTCGTCCACAGGTACTTAGGCTACAAGTTATATTTAAGCGATACCTCGTTCACTTTCAATACTCTTATACAAACTAACATCATCATGGACGCTTCAGATTTACAAAACGATTACTTCGACCAACAACTGTATGAACTTTGTATACAGGAAGAAAGAAAACTCATTGATGAATACGATCAATTGCTCTATAAAATATGTCTACACGAAGAAAAAAATCACCAGTGCAACAACCAAGAACAGACATTGTAAGTATTTGGGTTTACTAGCTGTCTTGTCTCGACTTGTTTTATTTGTAACAACTTATTGTATAGCATTGGAGGGGTGGATCATATAAAAGAATGTATTTTGGTTTGAGATTATTGTTACTGTTAGTTTAACAAAATGTGGTCGCTTACTAGTGAGGAAATAATTTTACTCGACAAAGCAATTATTTTAAGTAGATTCCATCGTAATATTAGATTTTGGTTTATAAATGGCAAACTTTCTAAATCAATGATTGAGGATCCAGACTTTAAACCGTATTATACGCCATGTAATACGCATTTAATCAGTGGGGGTGATGAAATTGACGGATTATTACCGGTCATAGCATATTGCACCTCTTGTAAAAATAGTAAATAAACGTGAGATGGTTTTTTTATGTGACTTATTTATAATGTTCTAAATTTCTAATTATATATTTCTGTTTTATTTTTTATAATAATTGTGTTTTTTTCTATTGTTTACAGCCAAGTTGGTGGAAAAAAAAAAATTGCTCTAGATGGAGAAAATGTACTGGAAAAACGACTTCGTACATCAGAACCACAAGCGACTACATCAAGGGGTGGCCCTGAAGCAGTACCATCGACATCATCAGCAGCTGCATCGTCTACTTTTCTTTTAGATGTAAGTTCAAATATTGATAAGATTGAATGCCCCCAATGTAAAGTTTTTATCCACAAAAAACATTTTACTAGTCATTTAAAAAGTAATTCCCATAAAAACAATGTAATAATATGTCATGAAAAGTTTTCAAATGTTCATTTAATTGAAACTGCATTTGGAGCACGCATATTAACCTATAGAATAACCCCAAATCAAACTGTAGCCCAGGTAGAATTCGAGACGCCTGACTCGTTTCTCCAGGGTATTAAAGAAACTTTGTTTCAGTTAATAAGTGATTGCATTAATCAATTAACCGTCATAAAAGTAAATTTTAATTTAAATGCTGATTTTATACAACCAACAAAAGACTTAAAAAATACTTTCGATTTCCAAACTTTTAACTATGTGTATTGTCGTGGAGATGATTTTGAAATAATATTTTCAATGATTATTAATGAGATAACAAATAAGATTTCCAATTTTGAAAAAAAAGATAACGGCTGGAGCTTACGTGCAATTAAACATATAGATATGAATGTTAATAAATTTAATCCCTTACGTGGTTCATCGTATATAGATTTACCATTAGATATTAAACACAAAAAAGCGGTAATTAATGTGAAAAATTATGACCACCAATGTTTTCAATGGGCCGTGCTTTCAGCCTTATATCCAGTAAATAATAACGCTGATAGAGTCTGTTCATATTTTAGTCACCAAAATAAATTAAATTTTAATAATATTCCATTTCCCGTTAAATTGAAGGATATAAATAAATTTGAAAATTTAAATGATGTAAGTATTAATGTCTTTGGTTTAGAGTACGATGCATATAATAAAAAAAAAAAAATAGTAGGACCGCTTCATTTTACAAAGTGTCGAAAACAAAAACACATTAATCTACTTTTAATTAATACCGGTTCTAATTATCATTATTGTTACATTAAAAATTTATCTAGATTAGTTAGTAAACAAATTTCATCAAAAAATGAAGCTGTTCATATTTGTGACGGGTGCTTGTTAATATTTAGAAATCAAAATGAATTAACTAACCATCAAAGGTTTGATTGTAATCACATTAAAACCGATTTACCTAATTCACTTCCCAAAAAAAAGATGTGGTTTGGTGAACCAATTTTAAATAATATATTGTCATTTGATAAATTTGATAGAAAATTGAAAATTCCATTTGTCATTTATGCTGATTTTGAAGCCCTTTTATTACCAATTCATAGTTATGATAATGACCCAAACAAATCGTTTAGTAATAATATTCAAAAACATGAAGTATATAGCTTCGGTTATTATATTAAATGTTCGTACGATAATAGTCTGTCTACTTATAGGACCTATACTGGAAAGGACTGTGCTAAGGTTTTTATGCAGTCTCTAGTAGATGATTTAAAACAAATTGCTAAAAAAAACAGTTTCCATAAAAGTCCTCAACCGTTATCGGTCGAGAATGAGAGAAATATATTAGAAAGTAAAACCTGTTACATTTGTGAAAAAGATTTAAATAATGAGTCTGTTATAGATTATGACACACACACGGGTTTGTATAGAGGAATAGCTCATTCGATTTGCTCTTCAAATTATAAAGTCCCGCGATTCGTTCCAATTTTTTTGCATAACTTGAGTAATTATGATAGTCACTTTATAGTACATGCGCTGAACAGTGTAGACGGAGCAATAGAAATAATACCTCAAAATAAAGAAAAATACATATCATTTTCAAAGTGCATTCAAATAAATAATTGTACTATGAAATTAAGGTTTGTAGATTCTTTCAAATTCATGTCTTGTAGTCTTTCTCAGTTAGCAAAAAATCTTGATACAAATCAATTTCATGAACTTAGTAAAAATTTTTCAAACAATGAAGATTTCATCCGTTTAACACGTAAAGGCATTTATCCCTATGAGTTTATGACATCCTATGAAAAATTACAAAACACGACACTACCAACAAAAGAATTTTTTTTTAGTTCCTTGAATAACGAGCACGTATCTGACGAGGACTATGCACATGCAAATGATGTTTGGAATCATTTTAACTGTAAAAATATGTTAGATTATTCTAATCTGTATTTAAAAACTGATGTATTATTATTAGCTGATGTGTTTGAAAACTTTCGAAATTTATGTCTTGAAACATATGGTCTTGATGCTGCACAGTATTATACTGCACCTGGATTGAGTTGGGATTCCATGTTAAAACATACTCAACAAAAGTTAGAACTTTTAACAGATTTTGATAAACTTGCTTTTATCCAAAAAGGAATAAGAGGTGGGGTTTCTCAATGTAGTAACCGTTATGCAAAAGCTAACAATATTTTTATGGACAATTATAATAGTGACTTACCTTCTTCTTATTTAATTTACCTTGATGCTAATAATCTATATGGTTGGGCTATGTCACAATACCTTCCGACGAGTGAGTTTGAATGGGTTGACATAAATACTAATTTTCAAGTGCCTGATAACTCAGAATATGGTTATATATTGGAAGTAGATTTAGAATATCCAGATCATTTACATGACTTACATTCAGATTTTCCATTTTGTCCTGATCAGATATGTATTGGTAACACAAAAGAAAAAAAATTAGTTCTAAATTTAAACAATAAAAATAATTACATAATACATTATCGAAATTTAAAACAATGTTTACAAACTGGACTAAAATTACTAAAAGTGCATAGAATTTTAAAATTTAAACAAAGTGATTGGTTAAAAAAATACATTGATTTAAATACTAACCTGCGTGCATCGGCGGTTTCTGAGTTTCAAAAGGATTTTTATAAATTAATGAATAACTCTGTTTTCGGTAAAACTATGGAAAATATTGAAAAAAGAGTAAATGTAAAGCTGGTGACTCATTGGGAGAATCGCGGAAATGTTCAAGGTGCTCAATCACTGCTAGCAAGACCTGAATTTCATAGTTTATCTATCTTTTCAGAGTCATTAGTTGCTATACAATTAAAAAAGGTAAAAATGTTATATAACAAACCAATTTATTTAGGTTTTTGTATCTTAGATATATCAAAAACGCTAATGTATGAGTTCCATTACGAATATATGAACGTGAAGTTTCAGAATAGGTTAAAACTACTTTACACAGATACAGATAGTTTAGTTTATCAAGTATTTACAAAAAACTTTTATTCCGATATTAAATCAGATGTTGGTGACATTTCGACACCTCAGACTATGAAATTAACAATAAATATGGTATACCTTTGTTAAATAAAAAAAAAAATAGGATTATTTAAAGATGAAAATAATGGTAAAATATTTAGAGAGTTTGTAGGACTACGCTCAAAAATGTATGCGATTGACGTGGAAGATAAATTTGTTGCTAAAGCAAAGGGTGTAAACAAAAGCATTGTCAAAAACTTTAAAATTGACAATTACAAAAATTGTTTATTTAATAATACTAATGAAATTTGTAAAATGCTTCGGTTTAAATCTATTAAACATATAATTTTTTACTCAAAAATGTAATAAAGTTTCTTTATCTTACAATGATAGCAAAAGGTATATAAAACCAAATTCTACCGATACTCTGGCATGGGGTCATTATAGCTTAAAAAATGTTTAGTTAGAAAATAATGTAAAAACTTTCTGAATTGTTTTTTGTAAAACTTTTTTTTTTTTTTTTTTTACTAAATCTAATTAAAAAGTACTGTGTTTCATTAAAAAATATATTATTGTTTATGAAATGTAAAGAAGTTGTAAAATTATTTTTGTATTATGTTAAAATATTATTTAATTTTAATTTGAACTGTTATGTTCATTTTCATCTAATTTGACTTGATTTTAATTTTAATTTTGTATTGATAAGTTATGTATAACAATTTATATTGGTTTTCTCTGTGCCTGAATTAAACTGTTTTAATTTTGTATTGATGAGTCATGTCTAACAATGTATATTGGTTTTCTCTGTGCCTGAATTAAACTGTTTTAATTTTGTATTGATGAGTCATGTCTAACAATGTATATTGGTTTTCTCTGTGCCTGAATTAAACTGTTTTAATTTAATAAAAAAAAGATAAAGGTACCCTAATTATTTGTTTTGTCAACTTTACATTTTACTATTTAAAATATTTAATAAATGATTTTTATAGTATCACTGTATTTTATTTAAAACTAATGTTCAATGTGAACAAATGACATTTGACTTAAAATCCTTATGAAGCTAACACGTATTAAAAAAACGATGTTTCATTTCTCACACCCTTTTACAGCTATAGTAGCAGGTCCGAGTGGATGTGGAAAATCTAATTTTGTTACAAATTTTATAAACTGCGCTAAAAAAATATGTGACACAGATTTTAAGCATATATTTTGGTGTTACGATGAAATGCAGCCACTGTATAATATTAGTAATGTTATATACACTCAAGGAATTCCAGATTTAAATATGTTTGATGGTAATGAACCTCAATTACTGGTTATAGATGACCTAATGCGAGAATCGGATGGACGAGTTGTTGATATTTTTACTAAAGGGAGCCATCACAGAAATTTAAGCGTTTTCTATATAACTCAAAATTTATTTCATCAAGGTAAAGGTCAACGTGATATTTCACTAAACTCTTCTTATATAATTTATTTCAAAAATCCTCGGGACAGAACTCAAATACGCCATTTAGCACGACAAGTTTTTCCTGATAATTCCAAATTTGTAGAGGAAGCCTATAAAGATGCCACTAGTGATCCGCATGGTTATTTGATGATAGATCTAAAACAAAAAACAAATGAAATGTATCGCTTTAAAAGTAATATATTTCCACTCAATAATATTTTTTGTACTGTTTACATACCAAAAAAAGGATTTAAATGTAATATGAAGGATCAAATATCAATTAGTTCAACATCATGCACGGAACCGTAACAACGTGTAATAATAATTCATTTAGTGTAATATTAAAAGTATTGAAACGAAAGTATTGCAAAACTTTACAAGAAACAACTAGTAAAGAAGAATTAAACAATATTTGTAAACAGCTTAATTTTATTTTAGCAGAAAAAATTAATTTAAAAGAAAAAACAAATAAAAAAACGAAGAGATATTCACTGAGGTCCCTGAATTTAAATTGTTTAGTGTCAACAGTATTATAGGCAGTTATTTTATCAAAAATTTATTTAGACAAATGTTTTTAATAATTAATAATAATGAGACGAGTTAAGGCACATAAAGAATTATTAAAAGCTTTACATACACTTAAACCAAAGTATTGTGAGGCACTATTAAAAAGTTGTAACGAACAAGAAATAAACTGTCTCTGTGAATGTATTTTTAATGTTTTAAATGGTAAAATTCCTTTAAAGGAGCAAGAAAAGTCTAAATTAAAAAAACACAAAGTGGTTCTCAGGAAATTAGTTTCTAAAGGAAGAAATAAATTCAGAAAAAAGATAATTATACAGAAAGGTGGTGCATTCTTACCTGTAATTTTGGGTGCAGTTCTTAGTTCTTTGCTCAATTCTGTCATATAAGAAAATGGAGAACGCTAAAAAGATGTTATTAATTGAACCTAACGTCTTAGAAAGGCTCAAACGTAGTGAAATTATTCCTGAAGATTCCTTGTCGCGACTAGATAAGGAAATGCGGGATATTCTTAGTAGGAAATTAGAAGACCGTGAGAAGTGGAAGCTCTATTCACAAACATTACAAAGATATTTGTATTTTACTGGTGAAGAAAGACAACCACTAAAATTGCCTTTGGTGTCGGATGACAGTGAATTAACAGAAAAATATAAAGAAGAAGAGATTAAAGCTGAACCATTACTTACACAGTCACCATCCAAAGAGAGGGACGTAGTTTACAATAAGCCCTATTCTTATTTTTATTTAATGAGATTAATTCCAAGGACATTTAAAAAAAAAGGTGAACTGCTAATTAAAACGTTGATAGAAAATAATGATAAAGTCAAATGGGATACACAAGGGAGAATCACTATAAATGAGCAGGTTATACCTGGGACCAATATTGTAGATTTGATTAATGATACCTTACGTCAGCTAAAACGTCCAAAACCGAGGGGGTGGGAAGAATTTTCTCAGTTATTAACTGATATAAGTTTACCTTTATATTGTATCGGTAATCCTACAACATTGGAGTATGTTAAGAAACTACATATAGAGAAATTTAAAGAAACTTCTCCCCCTGAAAAACATGCTACGCCCAGTAGTGAAACACCGAGAACGTCTTTAAAAGATATAAAAAGCAAGAAAATTGACTGGGAAAGATGGTCACCGTATTAGATATAGACAAAATATATTATGATGTTTCTAATCCAGCTGGTTATAGTAGTATTGATAAGTTAACCCAAGCTATGGATGGAAAGATGAATAAAAAAGAAGTAAAAAAATGGTTACAGGCGCAAGAAACATATACTTTACATAGACCTGTTCAGAGAAAGTTTTCTAGAAATAAATACATTTTATCTAACTATAACGACCTTTGGCAAGTTGATTTAAGCGATATGCGAACCTATAGTCAATATAACGATAATTATAAATATATTATCTGTGTCATTGATGTCTTTAGTAAATATGCTTTTGCAAGATGTATGAAAAAAAAGAATTCAGAAACTACAATACAATGCTTTGAAAGTATATTTACAGAAGCTAACGCAACTCCAAAACATATACAATCTGATAAGGGTAGTGAATTCGTTGCAAAAGATGTTAGAAGGTATTTTAAGAGTAAAAACATAAATTACTACACAACGAATAATCCCGATATTAAAGCAAGTATTGTAGAAAGATTTCAAAGAACTCTTAAGATGAAAATGTGGCGTTATTTCACTCACAAAAATACATATAGATATGTAGATATTTTGCAAGATTTGATGTATTCATATAATCACAGTTACCATTCGAGTATAAAAATGTGTCCATGTGACGTCAATTCTAGTAATATTATGACTGTTTGGTCTAATTTATATGACAGGAAAAATAAAAACCAAAATATATATCCAGAGCTTCCTAAGTTTCAAATTGGTGACCATGTAAGAATAACTAAGCATAAACATATATTTCAAAAAGGCTATGAAACTAATTGGAGTGATGAAGTATTTGTTATATCATCAATTATTCATAGGTCGCCTTATAAAGTTTATACACTTAATGATTTAGAAGGAGAATCAATATCAGGTACATTTTATGCTAAAGAACTACAAAAAGTTTTATACGACCCCACCCTTAAGCACAAAATAGATAAAATCATAAGTTTTAGGTATATTAGAGGCAGAAAAGAAGTGTTGGTCAAGTGGAAAGGTTATCCATCAAAATTCAATACCTGGATTCCTGCATCTAACATTGAATTAATATGAGTCAAGAAAGCTTTTATTTGACTCTGTTAAGTAACAGTTCAATGACCTATTTCCCAAACAATACAACAACAAACTTTTTGACGAAGCTTCCTAAAACAGTTAAATTAGAAGGGGAGTGGCTGGTAGGACTAGTTGAATTTCATTACCCTTTTAGTATTTTAAATGTCAGAGAACATGAAAATGTTCTATATCTTAGAAAAAAAATATTGGTCGACAACATTGAAAGTGTTGCAGAATATAAAACCCACATACCCGCTACAACATATGATGACATTGATCAGCTTCTAAATGCCCTTAACAGTAATCCCCTTTTAAAAGATTGTATAAAGTTTCGTTTTGATGAGTCATCAAAACTCTTTTCTTTAACACCCCAAAATAAAAACATTTTATCTTTAAGGATGTCACCACAGCTAAGTCTTCAACTTGGTTTTGGACCAAAAACTAATTTAATTGCAAACAACATAGCTAAACGTCCTGTTAATTTGTTTTTAGGATTGCCTTCACAACTTTTTTTGTACTCTGATATTGTGCAACCTCAAATTGTGGGTGATGTAATGACATCACTATTACGAATAGTTCCATTAGACCCAACAAAATATATTTACGGTGGTTATAAAATGAATGTGTTTACACCAGCTCACTATATACCTGTTATGCGTCGTGAGTTTGATACTATAGAAATAGATATAAGGACAAACACAGGTGCAACAATACCATTTCAATTTGGAACTGCGTGTGCTAAACTTCATTTTAAACGAATAAGATGAATTCTCATAATCGTAATCATAGTATTTGCCCATATGAAAGTTATTATTCTCATCAAGCTGGTTCAGGGGTGGGGATCATTTACAAAGGTGTCCCATATCAACGAGGCCATGGAATCGGAAGCTTTTTAGGGGGATTGTTTAGATCTGTACTTCCGTTGCTATCGAGTGGAGCAAATGCAGTCAGTAAAGAAGCATTGAATATGGGTGTAGGTCTCCTGTCTGATATGATGAATGCACAACCTATGAATGATTCTATTAAATCTCGCATGAAAGATGCAACAAGTAATTTAAAACGGAAAGCAGATAGTAAAATTGATAGCATTATGACTGGATCAGGGTATAAAAACAAGAGACGTAATAAACGATCAGCCATTGCTCTGAAAGCAACGAAAAGAAGAACTACTAAAAAAGTTTTTAACAAGAATAGTTGTGATATTTTTTCTTAAATTAAACAAATAATAATGTCGTTCTTACATAATACTTCATGTGAATGTGCTAAGTCTGAATTAGATTTATTTGCATTACCAACAACACAAACAAGCATTGAGAATGGTCAGTGGATTCATTATAAACCGATTTCATCTTTGAGTGATGAAGGTCCCATAGAATTTCAAGTTCCTGGTACAGGAGAAGACTATATTGACTTATCTAATACATTACTCCAATTAAAAGTTAGAGTTTTAAATCATGATTCAACTGTATTAACTGCAGCGACAAGTGTTGCCCCAGTTAATAACTGGTTACATTCTCTTTTTAATCAAATGGATGTTTATCTAAATCAAAAGCTTGTTTCCCCACCAAACAACACCTATGCCTATCGTTCTTATATTGAAACTTTATTAAATTATGGTCCTGCTGCAAAAAAATCACATCTTACATGTGGTTTGTGGTATAAAGATACCTCAAACAAAATGGATTCTGCTGATGAAAGCAATGAAGGCTACACCAAGAGACAGCAGTTTACGAAAGATAGCAAGGAAGTTGAATTGATTGGTCATTTACATGGTGATATATTTAATCAAGACAAATTTTTGATAAACGGTGTTGGATTACGTATTAAATTAGTACGTACCAAAGAATCATTTAACTTAATGTCATCTAGTACAGATTTAAAGTTAAAAGTGCAAATCAATGATGCAACACTTTTAATAAGAAGGGCTAGGATAAGTCCTTCTGTGTTATTAGCTCATCAAAAATTTTTAGCCAACACTACTGCCAAATACCCTATAACGCGTGCGGAAGTCAAGGTTATGACGTTACCTTCAGGAATCCAAGGAAAAACACTTGATAATATAGGTCAAGTTCCCAAAAGATGTATAGTTGGTTTTGTAAATAATTCAGCCTTTAATGGAAGTTTTAATATGAACCCATATAATTTTCAAAACTTTAATTTAAATATGTTTAGCTTATATGTAGATGGCCAACAAATACCTTCTAAAACATTGCAACCTTCATTTGATAGCAGTTTATTTACATCAGCATATCACACTTTATATTCGGGAACTGGTATTCATTTTTTGAATGAAGGTAATGATATATCTAGAGAAGAATTTGCCAATGGATACTGTTTATTAGCCTTTGATTTAACCCCAGATCTTTCATCCAATTCACAATCGCATTGGAATCTAATAAGACATGGAAGTGTTAGATTGGAAGTCCGCTTCGAAAACTCTTTAAAAACTACAGTAAATTGTATTATATATGCAGAATTTGACAACATTATAGAAATTAATAAAAATCGTGATGTAAGTGTAGATTATAATAGTTAAAAAAACATATATATTGTTCTAAAGCTATGATTTTATTCATTCTGAAAATAACTTTTGTAGTTACGAGAGGTGTAATGGATACTTATGAAATACGTAAATTATTAAAAAAAATTAATCCATTAGCAGAATGCAATGTTTTTGCTTCAAATCGCATGCCTGTGCGGACAGACCCTTCGATATCTGTGGCACAAGGTTTTGCCCGTGACAAGGAGTTTCTTCTTAGGCGCTTGAGATATTAAAACGCGTATATGCACACAACAGACCGATTTTATTTAACTTATGCTTCTAACTTAAATTCTAACACATATGTACAAAAATTTTACTTCTTAGCTTTCATAGCTATTAACTTGTTGAAGTTCTCTTGAAGACTGTATACAAATCAAAATTCGTTCTATATTTATAGTAAAAATGAAAAACCCCATCAGAGGGAGAGGTTGTTCCATAGAACCTTCTAGATTTAGTACTTAACTTATTGTACTTACTGTAGTGACTAAAAATCTAGCCCACACAAAAACTTAGTGAAAGACAACATATAGTAGTCGATATAGACATATATCGAAAGTGTAGGTATATCTACCTAGCTATAAATCGCTACTTACAGTTGGGGTTTCTATCGGCTATTGCCATCACAGTCACACGATTTGCGGCTTGACTATAAAATAACACTGTTTTATATTTTTAGGTTTTATAGCCAAACGGTAGGAGCTATAATGACGATTTAGGTGTCCTAGGATAGATCTTTAGAAGGCGGTTCCAACGGCACATAGTGGTATGTTCCATTGTCTACGGTTAGGCTGTAGTGAGAGAAGAGCTGAAATTCTAGCTCTCAGGGCTTTCTGCCTACACTAGATGACTACAGACTTTGTGTTATATGTCAAAAAATGGACCTAAAATTCGGACATACCTTTTCGTGTTTTTGGTGTCTGTCAGTATGTTAAGTCATGAAAAAATGTGTGACATAAGTTTTCAGGATTTTCATTGTGCTCCTGTACTTCAGGGCTTAAAGTTACCTGTATGAAACCTATTTATTACGGTAGATGCCTATGAAGGGTATCTAGTGAAGCATTTATTTTTATCCTATGTAACCCGGTTGCTGAGTTATAAGCTATCGTATTTCATAACTTTACACGTAATTTGCGCCCTAACCATACTACTTATCGTAACGGTATAGATACCTACGTGTAGGGGCAAAGATGTGCTTTTAACCTGTAACGCTAATTTTAGGCATAGCCTAAGGACTTAATGACCCTAGCCAGGTAAAGTTTTAGACAGTCTTTCTCTTTTTTACCCATAGACCCATCCCTTTTGTATCTCTATCGCAGTCTATTTTCAAAGGAGTGAGGGAGAAAGAATGTACAATGCTCAACACGCTAACTATTTTCACCTGTAACTTATTAACCGTACATACGGCTTATATAGAACTTTACATGGTAGTTCTGTATAGTTTTGCACAACAAATGGCATATTTTTTACAAACATATGTTAAACTAAATTTCCCGCTTTTTTGGGGATAGTCGTGCGTATAAAGTCGACAACATGTCGGTACTCACACAATATCATTTTTGATATCAACAAATAGTAAAGAGGGGAAATGAAACAAACCTGCTCTACTTTTACCTAACTTAATACAATTTTACAGTTATTGTTATTACAAGTTTTAAATCTAAACTAGTCCCTATTAGGAAAATAGTTTTTATTGTGTAAATATATACTTAATATTAACTTATTATTACGAACATTATATGACAAAAATTATGCATTTTTATATAAATGTTTATAGATGCAATTTGTGTTGCATTCTTGCAGCGGTGATAACAAAGCCCCCCCCGTCGCCGGGAGTGCGACAATAGTAAGTCTTCACCGCACGTCTTCTGTTGGCAACACGATGACTTTCCTGGTTGACCTCTGCAGTATGGAACCGCTGGGCAACTGTACGTCAACCACTCTGATGGCTCCGTCTTTACCAGGATGCACGGCTGCTATCCTACCTCTCGGCCATGTGTTTCTGGGGAGGTTGGCATCCCAAATAATGACACAGTCTCCGATCTTTGGTGGTGTTCCCGGATTGCCCTGTGGTCGCCTTGTCTGGAGCGTTGGTAGGTATTCTCGCATCCATCGCTCCCAAAAGATGTCAGCTAGTCGTTGCGCGCGTCGCCATTGTTGACGAGCGTTAAGGTCGCAGTCATCGAAGCTGCCAGGCTGAGGTGTGTGGCTGTTTGACCCCAACAAGATGTGGTTCGGGGTCAACGCCTCGGGTTCGTCAGGGGAGCTCGTAATGTGAGTGAGCGGGCGCGAATTGACGGTGTTCTCAGCTTCAGCCAGCAGCGTCGTCAGGATCTCATCACGGGGGTACCTCTCGTGCAAGGTGGCACGCAGAGCTTCTTTCACAGAGCGTACCATGCGTTCCCATGCCCCCCCCCAAGAGGAGCTAGCGGGGGGGATGAAACGCCATCGTATTTGCCGGTTGACTGCTTCTGTCTGGACAGCGGCAAGGGCCGCCTCTCGCATCTCACGGTCAGCTCCTCGGAAGTTGGTCCCGTTGTCCGACCATATCTCAGTAGGGCAACCCCGGCGCGCACAGAATCGGCGCAGCGCCAAGATCGCAGAGTCGGTACTAAGTGTGGCGGCAACCTCCAGGTGTATCGCCCTTGAAGTCAGGCAGGTGAATAGCGCCACCCAGCGCTTCTCATGGTGACGGCCAACCACCACCTCTAGCGGGCCGAAATAATCGACGCCGGCAAAGGTGAACGGCCGTGTACTGTGCGCGAGACGGGCGGACGGCAAATCACCTACGGGCGGACTAGCGGGTTTAGCTTGTATAATTTTGCAATACAAGCACGTATGCACTTTTTGTCTGACCCCAGATCGTAACTTGGGACCCCAGTAACACTGTCTTAGTTCGTTTAAAATTGTATTAGCACTTGCGTGGTTCATTTGTTCGTGTTTACGCAATATTAACAGTTCTATATACCTATGGTTGTAATCTATTATCACTGGGTGAACGAACTCACTATTTACGTTTTTTGTGGCTTCAATACGACTATTTAGTTTTAAAAGTCCATTTTCATCGATAAATACAGTTACGGCGTAGAGCCGGTCGTTATTTCTAGTCACTGACTCAGTTAAACAATTTTTATTCACTCTGTTTAGTTCTTTTTTAAAACACTCGCGTTGCATACATTTTAGCCACAGAAATTCAGCTCGGTTCATTAACTCGGTAGGTATTTGGCGATAACAAAGTTCACTGACCGCGTTTTGCGTTTTATCTTTATTTTTATTAACACTCGCGACGTTTTTCGGTTTCTTATTTTTAATGCGATTCATTGCGTTTATATTGACGGGCACTGTTCGTAAAATTTTTGATTTTAATATTTCAATGAATTGCAACACTCGCGCTGTGGTACGAATAAGTCTTAACCACTTTGAAAAACGGTTAATGTCCGGTAGCACCGTTTTTAAACAGTCCTCATTAATTTTATTTGAATTTTCACTAATATTTTTATTTAATGAGTCTGTTTGTTTTTCACTGCACTGTTCGTTACAATTATTTTCACTTGTGAAGAGTACACTTTCTGGCGACGGTGTCAGCGACACCGGCTGGTGCGGCCAAGTCTCCTCTGAGCCCCGTAGGAACTCAGGTCCACAGAACCCTCTGTGTTCGGTGGTGAGTTTGCTGGATATAGGCCTCGTCGCATCGTCGGCCGGGTTCTGTTGCTCGTTGTTCTGGCATTCGTCGTACTTGGCTGCGATTTTTTCATTTTCATTTGTCCATAGCAATGGTGCCGGTAGCCTACCTTCGGGTAGGTGTTCGATGTATTTTTCTGAATACTCGGTGGCACACGGTTCGGGATCTTGCTTCATGGATTTCGGTTCCGTATTCAATGATTCGGGTTTGAAAAAATCTTTCGTTGGTTCTTCGACAGCGGCGTGAGTGCATACATTTTCGCTTTCGGCGAATATTTTCTTTGACGTTCCATGTAGCACCCATCCTAGCCTAGTTTTTGACGCGACTGGTTGGTTTGGGCGACCTCTCTTGACCTTTCTTGAGATAATGTATTCACAGTTGTCTTGTCCAATCAACATAGTGGGAACGGCATGGTCATAGGTCAGCTGATCGGCAATACCATTGAGGTGTTTGCAACTTTCGATGTCGACTCGCTTTATCGTTTGCGTTGTGATGTTCAAGTATGGAACCGTTTTTGCAGAGCGTATTAACATCTGATTTTCTTGGTCGCGGCCACGGACATTGAATGAGACAATCTTGCTATTTTTCGCTTCAATTTTCTGACCAGAAATACCTCGAACTGTCATTGGTTTTATTGGACCAGTGGCTCCAATTTTCTCCGCCAACTCTTCCGTCAAAATCGTGACGCTAGAACCTTCGTCAAGCAGGCAGTAGGTGTCGACGTCTCCCTTGGGACCGGAGACAACGACGGGCGCTATTTTCAGCAGCACCTTTCCTTCAGTGGTTGCCGTGGCGACGTGTTCGATTGTAGGTTCTGGCGGCGGTGACGGCAAAGCTAGTTGGGCAGACTCTTTGGTTATGGTCGGTCGTTCAGTTCGCTCTTGCACCTCATGAAGCAGTCTATGGTGAGAAAACTTGCATCCTTTCACACCACATGGTCTCGCACGGCAAGTATCTTTGCGATGTGAGCCGCTTATGCATTTGAAACAAAGTCGCATTTTCTTCACGATTTCCCACCGTTCTGACACGCTTTTTTCGGCAAAAGTGGGACATCTCGACAGTGTGTGGTCGTCCTTACACAGTGGACACGTCGTAGGTCCTCTTTGTCTCGTTTCGTCAGCGTGGAAAACCTTTTCGGTAGGTCTCGCGAAGTTTTTTCGTTCCGTAGTACGCTCCCTTTCTGGCGTCGCGTAGCTTGCACACTTGTCCGCTTCTATGTTGAGAAAATCGGCCATTTTCTTGAGTTCTGGTACGTCATCTGACCGTCCAGCTCTGTAGTCGAACCATTTTGATCTCAATATAGGAGTAAGCTTTTCACATACTACTCGCGCCATCTCTGGGTTGTAAAGGTACTCGCGTTTGTTCAATGCTTCTATCGTGGCGACACTGTTGCTTATTTTGCAAGCAAAAATGCACAATTCACGTGGCGATTCGTTCAATTTATGTGCGGTTCTCATTTTGTCCATCTCAGACATAATTATTATCTCAGGTCTTCCAAACCTGCGTTCAAGCGTTGACATTATAATTTCCGGTTCTGGGTCGACTAGTAGTAAACTGGATACTGTTTCTTTCGCCGCAAACTGTAGGCTTCTTCGTAGCCTAGCTACATTCTCTACTTTGGAGAAATATTTCGCTGTACTCTGGTAAGACGATCGATAATTTAACCATTCGCTTGTGTTTCCCGTAAACGTTGGTAGTTCCTGAACGTACCGAGGGGCGGCGCTAGGTGTATTATTCTGTCGCACGGCTTGCGCTAATGCATTTGCCAGCATAGCTACATCGACGGTCGAACTTCCTTCCATTTTCCGTATGGATTTTTCCTCGACATATTCCTGCCGGTTTTGTTCGACGTCGGTCAATTTCCGATTTTCTTTGTGCGACGGTGGCGCCCCCTGGTGGGGATTTTCGGCGATTGCTAATAATGCAGGTGGCCCCTGCTGCTCTTCGATCCACTCTCTTACCCGTGATTCTCTCTCGACGCTCTCGCGGTCGTCGGAGTCTGACGACTCATCAGCCATTCTGGCCAGTCGTGCTTTCGTTAGTTCTGCTTGGGCGTGTATTTCTTCCAGTTTTAGTCGCGCTAATTCTTCAATTAACTCTCTTTTTCGAGTTCTTCTTTCAGACTTCCTTGACCCAGCGATGCTCTTCGGCGGATCAGGTACGGAGTTGAGCTGTTCTATGGCGGTGACGACGCTGATCTGTGCATCTTTCGCGGCGTCGGTGGTGGACGCTGTCGTCGTCGTGGTTGGCCCTGACGACCAAGTATGCGTGGTCGTTTCTCCGGTCGTGGCGGTGGCGTCAGTCTGTGTGGCTGACGCGTCTTCATGTGTCTCGGCTGCGCCTTTACAGCTTCTTGTAACTGGCATCTTTCTGGGCTCTTTCGGTTGCAATGAACCAAACTTCTTCAGCAACCGAAATTGCTGGTTCTTCCAAAATTCGGCTCGAAGCTAACCAAATTGTGCGGACAGACCCTTCGATATCTGTGGCACAAGGTTTTGCCCGTGACAAGGAGTTTCTTCTTAGGCGCTTGAGATATTAAAACGCGTATATGCACACAACAGACCGATTTTATTTAACTTATGCTTCTAACTTAAATTCTAACACATATGTACAAAAATTTTACTTCTTAGCTTTCATAGCTATTAACTTGTTGAAGTTCTCTTGAAGACTGTATACAAATCAAAATTCGTTCTATATTTATAGTAAAAATGAAAAACCCCATCAGAGGGAGAGGTTGTTCCATAGAACCTTCTAGATTTAGTACTTAACTTATTGTACTTACTGTAGTGACTAAAAATCTAGCCCACACAAAAACTTAGTGAAAGACAACATATAGTAGTCGATATAGACATATATCGAAAGTGTAGGTATATCTACCTAGCTATAAATCGCTACTTACAGTTGGGGTTTCTATCGGCTATTGCCATCACAGTCACACGATTTGCGGCTTGACTATAAAATAACACTGTTTTATATTTTTAGGTTTTATAGCCAAACGGTAGGAGCTATAATGACGATTTAGGTGTCCTAGGATAGATCTTTAGAAGGCGGTTCCAACGGCACATAGTGGTATGTTCCATTGTCTACGGTTAGGCTGTAGTGAGAGAAGAGCTGAAATTCTAGCTCTCAGGGCTTTCTGCCTACACTAGATGACTACAGACTTTGTGTTATATGTCAAAAAATGGACCTAAAATTCGGACATACCTTTTCGTGTTTTTGGTGTCTGTCAGTATGTTAAGTCATGAAAAAATGTGTGACATAAGTTTTCAGGATTTTCATTGTGCTCCTGTACTTCAGGGCT
Organism: Apoda limacodes; assembly: GCA_946406115.1. Lineage (NCBI taxonomy): Eukaryota > Metazoa > Arthropoda > Insecta > Lepidoptera > Limacodidae > Apoda > Apoda limacodes. The sequence continues at coordinate 993,269 of OX291555.1, forward strand.
TAAAGTTACCTGTATGAAACCTATTTATTACGGTAGATGCCTATGAAGGGTATCTAGTGAAGCATTTATTTTTATCCTATGTAACCCGGTTGCTGAGTTATAAGCTATCGTATTTCATAACTTTACACGTAATTTGCGCCCTAACCATACTACTTATCGTAACGGTATAGATACCTACGTGTAGGGGCAAAGATGTGCTTTTAACCTGTAATGCTAATTTTAGGCATAGCCTAAGGACTTAATGACCCTAGCCAGGTAAAGTTTTAGACAGTCTTTCTCTTTTTTACCCATAGACCCATCCCTTTTGTATCTCTATCGCAGTCTATTTTCAAAGGAGTGAGGGAGAAAGAATGTACAATGCTCAACACGCTAACTATTTTCACCTGTAACTTATTAACCGTACATACGGCTTATATAGAACTTTACATGGTAGTTCTGTATAGTTTTGCACAACAAATGGCATATTTTTTACAAACATATGTTAAACTAAATTTCCCGCTTTTTTGGGGATAGTCGTGCGTATAAAGTCGACAACATGTCGGTACTCACACAATATCATTTTTGATATCAACAAATAGTAAAGAGGGGAAATGAAACAAACCTGCTCTACTTTTACCTAACTTAATACAATTTTACAGTTATTGTTATTACAAGTTTTAAATCTAAACTAGTCCCTATTAGGAAAATAGTTTTTATTGTGTAAATATATACTTAATATTAACTTATTATTACGAACATTATATGACAAAAATTATGCATTTTTATATAAATGTTTATAGATGCAATTTGTGTTGCATTCTTGCAGCGGTGATAACAATGCCCGTTTTCATTTCTCGTATCCATCATATATTGTAAGTAACTTAGATCCTGACACTAAACCAGGATCTCATTGGATTGCTATTCACATAGACAAAAATGGTTTCGGTGAATATTTCGATTCATATGGCCGAAAACCAACTGGATATCATAAAATCTTTATGCAAAGGAACGCTAAAAAATATTTTTTTAATGCAAAAATGATACAAAATTATTATACATCAGTTTGTGGTGAATATTGTTTAGTGTATCTATTTATGAGATCTATTGGTATTTCTATGATGGATTTTGTAAACATTTTTTCAAATAACACTCTGTATAATGATCTAATTTTAAGAGCACTTTATAAAGCAATTTTTTTAAAATAAACTTATAGATTTATGAATTTATGTGTTTTATTTGTTAGGAACTTATTAAATAAAAAACGATATTTTTAATTCAACATTTATTTATTAAATAAACAGTGTTTTACATTCTTAAGCTAAACATAATCTTGAGGACTATAGAAAGATGGTGATAAATCTTCTTGTGTGTATGAAATGCACATTTCCTTTTCAAGTCTTTCTTGCTCCAACTGGTCCATCACCGTCAAAATATTAATTTTACGTTCCTCGTATGGTTGTGATATCGGAAGTGAGTAACCACTATTGAGTAACAAATATTTTCTTTCCGCTTCAAAACACATGTTAAGCAAATCCTTGTCGTATTCACGATCTTTGAACACATCCATGGTGTTTGCTGGTGAGAAAATATTGACTAGAAGTCTTTTGCCCGTCTTTAAATACACTGACTCTGACAATGGCTACTTGTTATTGAATGAAGCGTGGGGGGTAAATCTATTGTTGTTTTTAAGCTTTGGCGTTCTCAGGTAAAAGTACAAAAGTAAGTTTAATAATGTTAAGAAGTTGTAAATGAATGAATGAAATTAATATCCCCGCTTATCTTTAGTTTCAATGAAGAACTTTTTACAATCACAGTTCATTGCTATTTGTTTTGTAATATTATATATGGAATCCCGGGTACTTAGATAATGCTGGTCGTCATGTGATTGTGTATAATATTTAACTTTTAAGTCTGCGTATTTCCAATGCTGTTCAACTGGTATGTCCTTTATCTTTTTCATATTATATATTTCAATTTTTAATAGGTGACTTGCAGACGTTGTGTCGTCATTATTGGTAGAAATATAAGAGATTCCATTTTCATTGCCTTGACTGACACACGAAGACTTTGCTTGAGATTTTCTTTTCTTAGGATTTTCAAAAAATGCGTCAATACTTTTGATATTCCGCTTTGTTGTGCTTTTCAAATTTTTTTGAATAGTACAGTCTTTTGTTTCTTCTTGACTCATATCCAAAGGAAAGTAATAATTTTTTAACGTATAATTTTCCGGGGATAAAGGCTGGAACAATAAAAATTATAAAACAATAAGTTAATAAAAATGAAATTAATAAAATTTCCTTATAGTGCTAATAATCTCTATTGCTGGGTTAAAGAACAATAAACAAACAAACTTCACTATTTGATTCGATTGAATAATATACTAACACACATTAATTGCTGTTACAAGCACATAAGAGAAAAAAAAAAAAATATTGGAACTCAGTACTTTAACTATTGGTTAGACGCTAATTATGTAATACCGTTATAAAATAATATACATAAACGTATACACATAGATGGTTCCGACCCCAAGCTAAGTATTAAACTTGTGTTATGGTAACCAGAAACAACAACCATAGAATATCAGTACATAGACTACATATAAACAACATCCATGATTCGGTAACAAATGTTTAATCATCACAAAAAACACCTGCTCCTTGTGGGATTCGAACCCGTGACCCTTGGCTCCGCAGTTAGCTGCACTAACCACTTGACCAAACAGGACAATAATAAAACAATTACACACATACATTATGAAAAAACAATAAAACATACACTATCGAGAAAATTAAGTAATTAAACTTACCTCCATTTGATGGAATATGAACACAAAACACTGTAGGTATAACTTTGAAACTCACGAATAAGACTGCAGTGTGAATTTTACTGTGGTTCCTTATATATATATGGTTATAGCCTACATGTCTTTGCGTGTTCTAACAGGATATGACAGAGACCTCACACGATATGAATTGTTATTGGAATGTTTGCATGACGAAGAGCTTAAATAAATATTTTTAATAGAAAATATTTCTATAGATAACATGTGTCTAATTGTTAACAGACCTCCTCGGAAGTGCATTGAAGAAATAATCTGTCGTCTTAATTTTAAAGCTTAAGTTCAAAATAAAGGACACCAAACAATAAGTTATCTATTGTTATCACAATCCATATTGGCATTGTAAGTAGCTGTATTTGCTTGTCACAGAGCTTAAATAAATAATTTTAATTGAAAAAATTTCTAAAGATGACGCCTCTTCGTAGTAAAACATGTATCAACCTGTTAGCAGGGACCTCCCACGGCATTTAAGAAATAAATCAACGTCTTATTGTTATTACAATTCATTATTACCAGAAATCGTTGCTACCCACAGAGACTTACAAAAAATTAAACCTCGTAGATAAAAGAAACTGAAAGAACCAAACTAAATAAATAATTATCTATTGTTGTTAAAAACCATTGTTGACACTGCACGCAGAACATTTCATAGAACCGCGAATTAAATAATGAGACCGCGAATAAAGTAGATCCACACGCGAATTCAAATAATTGGACCGCGAATTAAAATAATTAGATCGCGAATAAAGTTGATCCACAGGCCAATTAAAAAAATTGGACCGCGAATTAAAATAATTACACCGCGAATAAAGTTGATTCACATATGATCCGCGAGTGTGTAGAGAGCTTTTTCGCGGGCCCCCAATAACCCCCTCAGAGGCCCCTCAAAGTTGAGCCAGTTCCCGTACCTCCCTACTACTAACATTGTATGTCAAGCGGTATAGAAATTACAGCCCCTCGTTGCTATTCTTTTTGTCATCCTAAATACATAATGTACTTTGAATTGCAAACAACACGCAACAACATACCTCTTAAGATAGAAAAACGCAATACTTTATTAAATATTTAGAAAAGAAGTGAATTTTGTCAAAACACCTTTTTAGTTTTATTCAATTAAAGCAGTAAATTACATTTATTACAAAAAAATATAACGATTAATACAACTATACAAAAGTTTTTAATTTTTTAAATTTGGTTGAGAAATGATAAAGCTGTGACTGACTTTATATATTAGGGTAGCGTGACTAGTGCTGTGCATTATCCTATAGTGGGTTTTATTTTCTAGATTATTTCAATAGCTACTAGTAACAAGAGTTATGTCATATTAGTATTATAATTCATTTATATAATCAATTATATAAATAAATAAAATATTAATTATAAAAATATAAAGTAAAATATAATATGTCATATTATCATTAACAGTTTTACAAATATTTAGTATAACGAAACTCCGAAGTCAATCTCATATATTTTTTCAACTTCATATTACAAATAAAACAATAAGTATAACCGTACACTTGGTAATAACATAATAATCAATGTTTTAGTTTTTTAAACATAAATAAAAACACAAAATACAATGTCATAAATGCCTCCCAATTAAATAATTTTTATTTCTTCCAAACATTTTTATTATCAATGTATTCATCAACTTTGTATTGGTTTTTTTTTTTTAAACTTTTTTTGACATATATTTGTTTTGGAGCTAAATTAATCACATGTTTAGGAATTTTATTGTAAAAATATATACTTTGTATTGCAAAAGAGCTATGTACTTTCTGAAGAAGACTTAGGTGGGTACTCTCCTACTTCTTAAGTACTACTGAAATATTTAACAAGAAATATGTACAACATGTCTGTCCAAATTCAAAATATCTATTGGATATATTTGATGTGACAGTTTAGTTTAGTTTAGTTTAGTCATCTTGAGATTCGTTATTGTACTGGTTAAAACATTCTGATTCCATATGGCAAACATCTTCTAAACACAACCACATCTATTTATTCTGCAACCTGTCTTGCAATTACATGATATCAGCTGCAAATTTTTGAGAGATATTGGCATAGTGTTGCCATATGTACGGATTTGTCCGTACACGTACGAAATTTCAAGCAATTTCTCAGAACACATCCCATTATACAAGCGGTAGAACACATCACAGGATGGCAAAGTCGTTAAATCAGACGTAACGATTCTATACGGCTTGTGGGTTTGGGATCGTTGACGTCTCACAGCCCGTCGTTGAACCAAGTCAAAAGGGCCAAGCTGGTATCCGGGTGCAGAAGCCCAGAGATGGCAGCAGTACTCCATATAAGGCCGGACTTGCGACTTGTAAAACAGCAACCTTAGCCCCGAAATGAATTACTGCTTTGCTCCGTTGAGTAGACCAAGTTTTTTGGACGCCAGCTTCACCTTGTCTTGCAAATGATCTCGGAGTTGAACATCGCTGGAGATGTCAACATCGAGGATCCTAATGCTTTTGGAGACGGAGACGGCACTGTTCTGGAATTGTGGGCCCACAGTAAATGGGGTTGGCTTAGCGGTGAACGTGCAGATTTGTGTCTTCGTAGGGATGAATCGGTCCAAGTTTTCCCGTTCCCAGTCAGAGACCTTGGACAGAGTGGTCTCGAATTGAGACACAAGTTCTTCTCGCTTATCCTCCACATCCGAACAAGGGATGTTCGCACGGTCCGTGCAATAAGCGTCACCTCTGCATAGCAGATGTATGTTGTTAATTAACATGTCATTGATATACAGTAGAAACAGCGTAGGAGACAGCACAGAGCCTTGCGGGACAACGGCATTAATGTCCATGCTGTCAGAGCAACTACCGTGAACTACGGCTTCTATGCGTCTGCAGGACCAAAAACTAGCCTCCCATTTGCGCAAACCCTCAGGCACTTCGTAAGAATGCAACTTCGATAGAAGACCCCGGTGCCAAACTTGATCGAACGCCTTCGCTATGTTCAGGCTCCATGCCAATGCCTCCCCCTAACTCTCAATGGTTAGTGCCCATCGGTGTGTGGCGAAAGCCATATTGACGGTTGCCGACCAAGTCGTGTTTTTCTAGGTATCTTTTGAAAAATTGATTTCAGAAAAAAATTTATTAAAAACAAATTGTACAATTTAATAATTAATAACATTGCTCTCTTTAACAATCTTGACAAAGTTGATAGTTTTTAAGATAAATGATAAATAATGATTCGAGACACAGAGAGGCCGACGCAACGCGTGAGTCAGAGAGAGACAGCGATACTTAAAGGTAAGCGACGCATACTTGCGAGCGCGTGGAATTAACAATTAAAAAAAGATATAAACAATGAAATTTTTTAAAATCTCTTTTAACAATATTATTAACAATTGTATAAAGAATTAAAAAAAAAATATTACTTAGACATTATGTTTTTTTTTAATATATTTTTCATGGGTCGAAAGTACCCAAATTTGAGATTTTTCGAACCTTTAAAAATTCATATCTTTAAAAATATTAACTTTATCGTTAAAAGTCATAGGACCTTTTTTATTGGTATTTCAATAAAGAATATGAAAAAAATTTGTCCGGTTGAAAAATAACAATTTCCGTTTAAACAATATGGCACCGGGTTGCGCCATGGCAACATGCATTTATATCATTAGAAGGGCAATTTGAAGAGGATCGCATAATAAAATTGAGGTCGAATAGTTTTCGGTACTCATGCGCCGATTCCTCCTGGACTAATGGTAATGTTAACAATTTTAATTTTTTAAATAGAGGTTTACAACTATCTGTTACCCAAGCGTTGCATATTACTCTTATACATCTTTTTTGGGTTTTAAAAGCTCTATTTATGGCATGATCTTACTGCACCACGGTATAGTAGTTGGTACAGCGTCATCGTCGTTCATATTCAAGTTTGACGCAAAAAGACTACCAAGTAAATCGGATTTCTCTTTAGCACTATGGGCCATTTCACCACCGATCTTACGCAGTGGAAGATGGTCATAAAAATGCATCACGGCACTAGCAACTTTTCAAATCCCAACTTTTTACAATCCAAATATGCCATGAAGAATAAATCGTATGTCAGCTTCGTCATGATAGGATAGCAAGTGTTCAATATTTCTATGGAGGTTCGTCCTCACGACTTTGGCTTCAGGAAAACTTCCAGAAATCAGTAGTACGTAACTGGCGTCAAGCTTCAAGGCTTGTTTAGTTATTCCTATGGATATAAACACTGCAAGGCTAGCTTTATTTGAAACCGAGTGAATGAAACCATCCCACTGTGGTCAATGGAATCTACCTAATCCCATTGTTTTGAACGGGTTCCAGATTTGATAGATGCCTTGTTATACGTATCAAAAGAGACAAAAATAATTCTACTTTTATTGAAATTCTAAGTTAATACTCTTAAGAATACGTCACTGAAATCACCAAAAGTCTTTTTCATTTTTTATTTCCCACTAGCTTGTATAGAAACAAATCCATGTTAAGTTTACACAAGGCCAGCGCCTACTTGAATCGCTGAATACCATTTTTTGTTGCTTTTCTGACATTATCTATATATTTGGCGCTATATTCGAACTGGCAAACAAGGCAAAGATTACAGTTTACTTCGGCTTTTACTTTTCGCTTAGGTAAACTAACCGGCCCGACAGCACCTAACTCCATGTTTACTTGCTAACTGCTATATACATATTTTTTTATTTATTTTTTCTGATCTAACAATGCACTTAGCTGTTGCAGCCATTACTGCTTCACCGGGCTTTTTTGGGGCGAGACTCTGAAGGAGCCTCGGCTTGGGTTGTCGCTCTCGGGGGCGTCCCTTCGACCGGCGTGAGCCTCGAAGCCAAAGGGGAGTCACCGCCAGGAGGGGAGTTCCCCGTTACGCGGGTGCGGTTGCGATTGAGTGGGGGCGAGAAGCGCCCCGGCACTCTTTGATACCTCGTGTATCCGTTTGGGCGCCGACGAACCCGGGGACGTCGGCGTCGTGTTTGGAGGGAGGCCCTATTGGGGGAGGTCGTTGAGACTAATCTCGCTATCCGGATAGCGAGATCGTCATCTGGGGCCGTTAGTACGTGCCGAGGCCGCCTAACTATAGTTTTGCGACCATGCCGAGGTCGATCGGGGGGATGATACGTTGTGGATTGCACAATTAGTCGATTCGGGTGATTTTGTGTACGCTCGAAAAAGCGGACTGCCAGATCTTTGAAATATTGGGGAATCTTGGGGAGTTCGAAATCTCTGTGTAGGTCCATTGCATTGCGGAAGTACCAATAGGCTGCGGAGGCCGCTCTGAGAAAGCGATTGTGGAGGGTCTGAAGTTTATGGAGATTGCGCTTGGATAACGCAAAGACTACGCTAGCATAATTGTATTAGGCGGATGCAAGTTGTGTAAAGATTCGGCTTATTTCTAAGCGAAATCTTACTGTACTTGCCTATCATGGGATACGACCGAGGACAAAAGCGGCTCGGTTTCTAACTATTTTGTTGTGATCGCAGAAGTTCAAACGTCTATCCAGGGTCACACCGAGATATTTGGTCTTATTTTGCCAGGGAATGGCACGACCGAAGAGTGAGAGGGGAGAGGGCCGCGGAGGGCGGCCTGAGGCAAAGAGGACGGCAGAGCTTTTGTCGGGATTCACTTCGATCCTACATTTCGGAACCCATTCGCCTAGGGCGGTGATAGCGGTTTGGAGTCTCTTAGTGATACGACTCACTTGCCTATCGGTGGTATGGATAGCGGTATCGTCCGCAAAGAGGGCCAGTTGGGTACCTATGGTTTTAGGGATGTCGTTAGTGTACAGAAGGTACAAGATAGGGGCGAGCATGGACCCTTGCGGGACTCCTGCTTCTATGGGAAGGCTTTCGCTACATCGAAGAAGACAGCGCCCGTGTGACGGGGCTTACCTAATACTGGTTGGAAACCAGTGAGAATATGTTCCGTGATGCGGAGGACTTGATGGACGCATGAGTGTTTGGCACGGAGGCCAAACTGCTCGAAAATGCCTCTGGAGTCTATAGCGTTCCGTAGGCGAGCGAGGATATATACATAGGTATGTAACTTAAAGTGTAGGATAAGTATGTATTATTTATTAAGTTTCTAACACAACCAAATAAAAATAATGGGGTAAATACACAGCCACTACGGTGCACAAACAGAGCGAGAGACTGAGTGACTAACGTGCGTGAGACGTCGTCGTTTAGCTGGCCATTAATTCGGTCAATATCTATCTCGGTCGTCACGAACTCGCCCGTAATATCAGTGATAACTTTGTTATTTTCTGACCAAATTTCAAAATTGAAAAGAAAAACCGCAAGCTAATGAATGTGACAAATTTATGTAGTACTTGGTTTTAAACCTGTCTATGTCATTTACTGCTTCAATTCAACAAAACTAAAAAACCTTTTTTGGAAATTCCCTTTTTTTCTGAATATTAAATAACCTATTATATTTATAGAAACTATTGTAAGACATGTTATGTTAAGCATTTTATCACCTATCATATGACACCTTATTTGTTGAAATCGGATAAGTGGATAGTGAGAAATTGACCAAAACCTGATACCCGGTTTCCGCGTATTTCCTCTCCCTCCCTCCCCCCTCCACCACTTTAGAACGCGACAACCGGTTTATTCTTGTTCAGAAGATCATGCTGAACACAACGATTCCAGTTGTTGGTAGAGGACTCTTGAGTCTGACGGGAATCGTCATTTGACGACTTTCTTAAAAGCGGCTTCTCTACTAACGGCAAGTTGGTTTATACTCGTACATGCTCATCGAAGCATGTACTTACGTATCCATCAAGCGCTAGCAATGGGTGCTGCTGCTATGCTCTCTTAACGGAACCTGCCTGAGTCACTGTACCCGACTGAGTCACCGTTCCCTGGATGGCACTTTTTTAGGGTACCGTGCCTCGAAAGGAAAAAGCGGAACCCTTATAGGATCACATTGTTGTCCGTCCGTCTGTCAAGACCCTTTTTCTAAGGAACGCGTGGAGGTATCAACCTAAAATTTATATCAAATACTCAGGTCTACTGTCCCTTGGAGCTGTCAAAAAATCAAACTTCTAAGCCAACGCAATCAAAAGATACAGCCGTTTATGCCGCAAACCTACAGGGTACTTCCCGTGAACTCAGAATCTCGGAATTTGGTTATAAATTTGACAAACCGCGCAATATTGACTTACTCATTGGAGCTAAATGATTCCACAATACTTATGACGGTCAGCGACTTAATTTTGGTCCTGATTTACCTGCCGCTCTTACTGGAACACTGGACATTGATTTTAAACCACCTATATATTGAACTTGATGAGATCTATCATTTCTACTATGGAAACTACTAGTCTACATTAATAGTTACGGAGATATAGCCATTTCTAGTTTGACAGTAGTCATTTGAATTAAGAACTTGATGAGATTTATCATTTGTATGGATAAACTACCAGTCTACTTTTTCTTTTATTTTTAAATCTATTGTCATTATTTAAGCTACTAACATGTATTAGACCAAACACTGTACAACCCCTTATTTATGTCTGCAATACCAAAGTTTAACTGTTAGAAAATGCCATTAGACATTAAGTTCGCCTGTGTAAAAACCCTAGTGCAATAAATAATTTTACTATTATTATTATTTCCGCCCCAGGTCAAGTTGGCTCAGTTCAGGTCGCACAGGGCGGTTCTACAAGACTGGGAGCTCAAATGTAGAATAATTTACGTTAGTAAGTACGTATCATTTTGATAATAATTCGGTATCATTTTCTTCAATAACATATTTTTTCAAACCTAATTTGTTTTAAAATTAATTGTTATAACATTCTATGTAGTCAGACAATTTATTATACATTAGATCTAATTTATAAAACGCAAGTATTGGAACACGGCTACAGAAAAACATTTGTTCATTGAATATTTTAATTTATGCTTAAACCTACTGAAAACAGAAGCTAATCGAAAATGCAAAAGTTGAAATGCCGGTCGAGGACCGAGAGGAATAGGAATTTGATTGCTTAAAAAAGAAAAAAAAACTACTGAAGCTACATGGATATAAACTAAATAAGCTGGTGCAAATGAATACCATCAAAGAAGAAACAGAACACAGAAGAGTTTAAAAGCCAGCATGCAGACCACAAACGGTAAAGTAGTCACTTTTCCCTTCTTGTATATATTTACACTTGTATGTATTTATCATCCTGCTGGCTTAAGGGTGCTGGTACCGGTCGGCTCTAGCCCTCCCACTCCACACTCCACATTCTAGACTGCGTACACTAACTACCCTATTTACGCCGTCTCACTGGTGTCTCGGGCAGAGGTAATAGGCACACATGGGAATATCGTGAGATGGACGGGACACTACTGGAATCAATCACTTATGCGGACTGGAAACGCCGCATACCTTCCAGGGGTTGAGGGCACTCAGTTTCTTCAATTACGAACTTTTTGAACGCTTGCGCTGTTCCAGCCCACAGTTTTGAGTACTCTACAGGACCCTCTCATCGATCCTTTTTTTTTTCTATGTGACCCGTTCCTTGGGTCCTTGCAGTGGAACGCTGGCTGGTAAAACGCTGAAATGGAACGGAACGAATATTAATTAGGCCGACAAAGTGATAAACAAAAACTTATATATTTATGACACCAGTATAAAGTTCTTGGTAGTAAAAATATCATTAAAATCTTTCCTGCCGCTTTCCTAAACGTCCTCTTCTCCTAAAGATTAGTGACACACCGACTGCAGCGCTATCTACCGGGTCCATTTGTGAATTCAAACATTGCAGGAATCCCAAAAAATATTAGAATCATCCCCGCCGTTTAGGAGATCAGGAACTCACGGACTGCAGTGCCACCTACCGGGTCCATTTATAAATACAAACCTTGCGGGACCCACTGGCATGTAACAAAAAATATCATTAACATCTTTCCTGCCGTTTAGGAGAAAAGTGACACACCGACTGCAGCGCCACCTACCGGGTCAATTTTAAAAATTTAAACCTTGTGGGACCCACTCGCATGTACACAAAAATATCATTAACATCTTCCCTGCCGTTTAGGAGATTAGTGACCACCGACTGAAGCGACTACAAACCTATATCATCCCTTACAGACGATCGACCAATTGAATTTCAAATTCCTGGTACGGGGGATGATTATATCGATTTTCTCATACATTACTACATTTAAAAGTTAAAATTCGAAACCAAGTTGGCACCAACTTAACTGCTGCTACAGTAGTAGCCCCAACTAATAACTGGTTACACTCACTGTTCAATTAACTCGATGTGTATTTAAATTAAAAACTAGTATCTCCACCAAACAACACTTATGCTTATAGGGCATTTATAGAAACTTTATTAAACTATGGTCCAGCAGCTAAACAATCTCATCTCACTTGTGGACTATGGTATGAAGACACAGCTGGAAAAATGAATTCACTAGATGATTCTTATGATGGATTTAAAAAAAGAAATCATTTTGCACGTGAGAGTAAAGAGGTAGAAATGGTAGGACATTTGCATGGGGATTTGTTTAATCAAGAAAAGTTTTTGATAAATGGTGATGAAATTAGTCTTAAGCCAGTTCGATCAAGAGAAAGTTTTAATCTTATGGCTGGTGCAGATGCTAAACTGAAAGTTACTATTACTGACGCTACACTTACCTATAGTTCGAAGAGCAAAAAATAGTCCAAGTGTATTATTAGCACATCAAAAAGTTTTAAATACAACGACCGCTAAGTATCCTTTAACCAGAGCTGAAGTCAAAGTGCTCACAATACCTTCAGGAGTCCAGGGAAAAACGCTTGATAACATATATATTGGTCAAGTTCCAAAAAGGTGTATAATAGGTTTTGTAAACAATGCTGCTTTTAATGGAAATTTTAACAAAAACCCTTTTAACTTTGAAAACTATGGCATCAATACATTTAGTTTGTATATAGATGGTCAACAAATACCATCAAAAGCTTTACAACCAATGTTTCACAACAATATATTTACCACAGCTTACCATACACTATTTTCCGGGTCAGGTATTCACTTTTTGAATGATGGTAATGCTATTTCTAGGGAACAATATGCAAATGGATATTGTTTGATGGCATTTGATTTAACTCCAGACTTATCAGCTAGTTCTACGTCTCATTGGAATCTTATTAGACATGGAAGCGTAAGACTTGAAGTTCGTTTTGAAGCAGCACTCATACAAACAATAAACTGTATAGTGTATGCTGAATTTGATAATGTTATTGAAATAGATAAAAATCGTAATGTTTCAGTAGATTACAGTAGCTAAAATATAATAATTAGAACTCAATGAAACGACTTATTATACTTTTGACATTCATAATATCAACATTCTGAAATGAATACTTTAGATATTCAAAAATGTTTAAAGATAATTTCTCCGAAAATTAAACTAAATGTATTTGCTGCAAATAGATTACCAGTACTCATGCACCTACCTGCTTTTCTCATTAGTAATTTAGATGTTGACAATCAACCTGGATCGCATTGGGTGGGAATACATATTAATAAAAATGGATTAGGTGAATACTTTGATTCTTATGGTCGTAAACCTAGTAGACATCATTTATATTTCTTAAATAAGAATACTAAGATATGGCGTTACAATAATAAAAGAGTTCAAAATGACTTTACAACTGTTTGTGGGGAATATTGTCTTGTTTATTTGTATTTTAAGTTTCATGGTAAATCAATGATTGATTTTGTAAACCACTTTAGTAATAACACTCTATGTAATGATATTTTATTATATGACATGTTTAAAAAATTTTTTGATAAAACTTTTTAAACTAAAAAATGTTTTTTTCTTATGTGTGTGTTTGTGTAGTTAGTGGTTGAAAAAACAAAAAATATTTTTATTCAAATCATTTATTCATAATAAAACTCAAAAATGATACAATTTGATTCAAAGTTGATTTCGAGTAATACTGAGACTGGTTCTTATAAATTAATTTAGCTATTAAAGATTACTTTTTCAAAAAGTTTTTTTACAGTTATTGGTTTCTGCTATTTGCTTCGTGATATCAAATATGACCCTTCGATTTCTCATATTTTTCATCTTTTGTACCCGTATAATATTTTATCCTATATTCTGAGTGTTTCCAATGTTCATCAGCTGGTACTTTTTTCAATTTTATGAGGTCATACACCTCAATTTTTAACATATGTGTAGCATGTGCCCCGTCATCATTATTAGTAGACAAGTATGTGACATCAGGGATACCATCTTTTGAAGTTCTCGCCCACTGTAGAGCTGAGTTTTCTTTTCTTCTGATTGGTCCCCTCAAATAATGAGTCGATACTATTTCGACGAGACCGTTTGAGCTTTGTTGTTTCTAAGGCCTTCTCAGTTGATTGCTCATCCTCCGATGTAGCGTAGTAGTAATGCTTGAACGTGTTTTCTTCCATTACGTTAAATGTTGAATTCTGTAATAAAGTAAGCCTATGCTTATATACAGATAGTTATAAAGCATAAAACACATACCTCCATAGTTTTTTTAAGTTAATAGAACCAGCCTCAGTATTACACGGAATGAATGAAATCACTTGATGATAAATTGTAACTCGAATAATGGTCTAGTGTTTATGGAACCTATATATATATATATATATATATACGATTTTGTCTTAAGTACAAATTTAATTAAAAAGGTATTACATTAAAGTACTGGTCTTGAATTAGGAATGTCACCACCAACATCATTATTGCACTCACGTCATTGTAATTAAATAAGAATAACTTAATTATAAACGGGAAAAACATGATAGACCCATTACGATAATGATATAATTACTTAACAAAACTAGAAACAAGTTATACACAGAACCCACTGTGATGTCACGTGGTAGTTTTGGTCAAGCGTGAGTTGACACACCCCTAGGGCCCCATACCCAGACTCAGGGTGTAGTTTTCGTCAAGTGTGAGTCGCCACTTCTCAGACTCAGGGGGGTAGTTTTCGTCAGGTTTTTTTAGGAGAGGGGTTGGAGATGAGGGGAAGTGAGCCAGAACCAACGAATCCCTACTACTTCTGAGCGAGAAATGGGCCACCCCTTTTGTCGTCAGAAGCTGCTTTTAAGCGCGAAAAAACCCGATTTAAATAACTTATGAGCAGATGGACCCCATGGGCCGAGTGTCTCTACTGCAAACGACACAAATATGTAATCCGAAAGTAATTTTAGTCCATTGAAATGTTACAATTTAAGGACCGAATATTGCATTTGTTAGAGGACGCAATTTTATTTTTGGGACATGTGTGGGGAGTCAATAGAAGCTTAACCTCAATTTTGAGGGATCGCCACCCTTGTCATCCGGCCGCCATCTTGGAAAAAGGGGTGAAAACATTTTTTTCGTGATATCTCGAAAACTATGCGTCTTACAAAAATTCGTAAAGACATAATTTGTAGACAAATATGTTTACATAACTTTTTGCCCTAAATTAAAAATTAAAGAAGTTATAAGCAAAAAAGTGAGAAAATCTGTATAAAAATTGTCTTATTTGCTCTATAACTTTTTTTTATACATTTTACAAAAAAATTACCTCAGACCAATCTTGTAGATGATCCTTTAAGGAAATTTTTTTTCTGTAATTTTTTTTAATTTTATTCATTTATAACGCTGTTACAGCGGACTAAAGTTGACCGGGTTCGTCAATGCTCATGAGAATCCGGTCAAAACGAAATGTTTAACTTATTTTTCGTCAGCTTGTGCGAGATTAAAAAACCATAAGGCCCCGGGTGATGATGGAGTTACGACTGAGCTTCTGAAAGCGGGTGGAAAACCGGTACTTAAAGTCCTTCAGAAGCTCTTTAACACCGTCACACTCGAAGGTACTTCGCCGCAGGCATGGCATAGAGGCGTGGTGGTGCTTTTCTTCAAAAAAGGTGACAATACACTTCTTAAGAATTACAGACCCATCACGCTTCTGAGTCATGTTTATAAGCTGTTTTCAAGAGTAATTACGAACCGTCCTGCTCGCAAATACGACGACTTTCAGCCTCCCGAACAAGCCGGTTTCCGAAGAGGCTATAGTACCCTAGACCACATACATACGCTGCGGCAGATTATACAGAAGTCAGAAGAGTATAATCGGCCCCTTTGCTTAGCTTTTGTGGACTATGAGAAAGCCTTCGATTCGGTGGAAACATGGGCAGTGCTACAGGCTCTACAGAGATGCTGTATTGATCATCGGTATATCGAGGTGCTAAAATGCTTGTACGATAACGCCACCATGTCAGTCCGTCTCCAGGATCAGAACTCGAAACCGATCCAACTGCAGAGAGGTGTGAGACAGGGAGATGTCATATCTCCGAAACTGTTCACAAACGCGTTGGAAGATGTCTTTAAGTTTCTGGACTGGGACGGGCTTGGCATCAATGTTAATGGCGAGTAAATTACCCACCTTCGGTTTGCCGACGATATTGTGGTCATGGCAGAATTAATGGAGGATCTTAGCACAACTCTCGAAAGCCTCAGTAGAGCTTCCCAAAGAGTGGGCCTCAAGATGAACATGGACAAGACGAAAATTATGTCGAATGGCCATGTAGCACCCACTCCAATAACTCTTGGGAACTCTACACTCGAAGTTGTTGACGAATACGTATACTTAGGACAAACTGTTCGATTAGGTAGGTCCAATTTCGAGATAGAGGTTAATCGCCGAATCCAACTCGGTTGGGCAGCGTTCGGAAAACTGCGTACTATTTTCTCGTCCTTAATACCCCAATGCTTGAAGACAAAAGTCTTCAACCAGTGTATGTTGCCAGTGATGACTTGCGGCACTGAGACGTGGCCGCTAACTATGGGCCTTATACAGAAGCTCATGGTCGCTCAGCGGGCGATGGAAAGAGCTATGCTCGGAGTTTCCCTACGTGATCGAATCAGGAATGAGGAAATCCGTAGGAGAACTAAAGTCGCCGACATAGCTCACCGAATCGCAAAGCTGAAGTGGCAATGGGCAGGCTACATAGCTCGAAGAACCGATGGCCGATGGGGGAAGAAGGTTCTCGAGTGGCGACCACGAACCAGAAAGCCCAACGTGGGACGGCCCCACCGTTAATTACAGGCGGCACAGTGTCGCACGCTGTGGAGAAAGTTAGGTGAGGCCTATGTCCAGCAGTGGACGTCAATGGGCTGATTTGATGATAATGATGATGAACTTATTTTTGATTTTTTTTTATTGTAAATATATTATAAAAAATTTTTTTGTTAAATTCGTACACCTTTACTTATTCATTCCTAACTCTTTTCCCCGCCACCTATGAGGTAGAGTCTGTAGGCGCGTTTTTTTTACGTGGTATTCCCAGCAGGCCTACTCCACGGACATCTTACTTATAAGGTAATCCTCAACATCATAATATTTTCAATCAATCAAAAATCAAAATCAAAATCTTTTTATTCAAATGGGTTACTAAGAACACTTTCGAATCGTCAAGTAAATTAACTACGACTAGCTTTACAAACTAATTACAATACTGTTTTATTGAGTGCGTCCAATAGGTAATCTTTGTAAAATCACAAACGAAACATAAAATTATAGTGTATCAACTAATAAATACATGTTTTGTATTGAAACATTAAATACCATGTAAATAGTTTGATTTAAAAAAAAAACAATCAATATTTATGTAATATTTCAATTGCCTATTGTTTTTCAGATTGCATAGGGGGGGCACCATGTGATACGTTAAAAGTTTTCAATTATTCTGTGACGGGATTCAAAGCCGACCGAGAAAAATATATTCATATAACATATAATATTACATAGCAGACGTACATATATATATAATAAGAATACAAAGAAGTTTGCAAGAGAAGACCAGCCTCCACAGGCGGCACCCGTTTACAAGTATGACACATGAATCAGCCAGCGCTTTGCTCAGCCATGTTTTAGGGAACGTAACGACCCGACGCACATGCCACCACCGCAGAGGCACTTTGAGAGAGCATGACACACTCAAGCAACTCCAATAAAACTTCGATTGTACTATATTCATATAACATATAATATTACACAGCAGACGTACATATACACACATATATATATATATATATATACACATACATACATATTTACATTTTACAAAAATGCAAATAAATAAATAAATAGGTATTCATAACATATTAAGGATAATATAAGATACACATACATGCACATATTCATATATACACATACGACGATAGACAAATATTAATACATATATATAAATATACAATATATATAAAAGATAGAAAATAAAACTTTACGTAAAAGAACTTATAGGTCCTATCATACACATAAATCCAAACACATATTCAAACAGACGTTGCACACCCGAAAGTGGCCCGGCCCCTACACAACAGCCAAGCAACAAATGCACATCATTTAAACTACCATCACTTCGGAAACTAGCCTAAAGGGAGAAGAAGTGACAAGAAACTCCCGGATGTACACCTGTTACCAATCAGTCATGCAGGAACCAAGCCATCAAACACACATACACATTCGTACTCGTGCGCCACACCCCCACACATCCAAAGCCCCACCAAAACCAGGCAACCAAAGGCGGATTGCACATGGTGCATCCCCTGGTAGCTCGCCACCAACCACTATAAAGTAAATAACAGAGACATAACATCGTTACTAAGCTTGGTCTTTAGAGTGCTCCTTTAACTTATCAAACCTAAATTATTTAAGTTTGAATAGAAAACCTAACATTAATTTTGTGTGATACTAGGCCATAAAATCACTTATTCGCTTATTAGCATCACTTATTAGCTTGATACTCCAATCTTCTTTTCTTCGATGGTGGCTGTGGCTCAGAATCTCTTAATCAACGTCAGATGTGAAAGTTCGAGGAATGACAGGAGTTAAAATTGGAGTCATAGTTGGAAGTTCATCTTCGAATTCATTTTCTTCCATAAACTTTGACATTTCTATAATGTTGCTGTATGTTTCGCCAGAACAATGGAGGCATACAGTAGAGCATTTCAGGCCTGATTTCTGCTACCACACATGCTTCCACAGTTTCCTTTGCATCTGCAGAAAATTAATTTCATAAGATCGGGGGGTGCTGGAGGTTTGGAAGCTTGTATTGGCATCCAAATGTTTGCATGCTTATTCCAGCCCCAATCTTCAGGATTTTGATATCTTCTGACCCACGACTGGACCTAGTGATATACTCGGAGACTGTAAAAACGAGCTGCATCTTGTGTTGGAGGCAGCGATGATAAATTAAATGAATTTTTAGTCACTGTCGTGGCAAATCGTTTGTATCGCAAGCCATCTAGTAAGTCGTCTTTATGACCGCCGTATAAAGCTATGAAAAAACGTGCGCCAACAAGAGTGAGCAAAGATGGATCGACTTTCTCACTCAGGAATAGCGCGGTACCGCCAGCTAATTCAGGATGTCAAGTAAAAAAAAACACGCCTACAGACTCTACCTCATAGGTGGCGGGGAAAAGAGTTAGGAATGAATAAGTAAAGTTGTACGAATTTAACAAAAAATTTTGAAGAATATATTTACAATAAAAAAAAAACAAAAATAAGTTAAACATTTCGTTTTGACCGGATTCTGATGAGCATTAACGAACCCGGTCAACTTTGGAGCGCTGTAAATGAATATAATTAAAAAAAAAAACAGAGAAAAATTTTCCTCATCTACAAGATTGGTCTGAGGTAATTTTTTTGTAAAATGTATAAAAAAAAGTTATAGAGCAAAAAAGAAAAACTTTTTTGCTTATAACTTCTTAAATTTTTAATTTAGGGCAAAAAGTTACATAAATATATTTGTAGGCTAAACAATGTGCTACAAATTATGTCTTAACGATTTTTTTGTAAGACGCGTAGTTTCCGAGATATCGCGAAATCGCGTGTTTTCACCCCTTTTTCCAAGATGGCGGCCGGATGACAAGGGTGGCGACCCCTCAAACTTGAGGTTAAGCTTCTATTGACCCCCCACACATGTTCCAAACATAAAATTGCGTCCTCTAACAAATGCAAAGCTCATGTAAGGATTGCAATGGACTATTTACTATATGTGAGCCGCTTGTTGCGCTCTGCATTTTCAGAGCGAAGCAGTACTTCACGTCGGGGCAAAGGTTGCTACTTTACAAGTCGCAAGTCCGGCCCCATATGGAGTACTGCTGCCATCTCTGGGCGGGTGCACCCGGATACCAGCTTGGCCCTTTTGACTCGGTTCAACGACGGGCTGTGAGAATTGTCGACGATCCCAAACTTACTTGCGGTATCGAACCCTTAAGTCTGAGGAGAGACTTTGCCTCCCTGTGTGTGTTCTACCGCTTGTACAATGGATTGTGTTCTGAGGAATTGTTCGAAATGATGCCCACGGCTACTTTCTACCATCGCACCGCTCGCCATCGACAGGGAATTCATTCTCACACTTTGGAACCAAAATGGTCGCGAACAGTGCGGTTTCAGAGAAACTTCCTCCCGCGAACCCTTGGGTTGTGGAATGAGCTCCCTGCCAAGGTTTTCTCTAAGGACTACAGTATGGGGTTCTTCAAAAAAGAAGTTATTAGATTTCTGAAGGGTCGGCAACGCGCGAGTGATGCCCCTGGTGTTGCAAGCGTCCATAGGCTACGGTGACCGCTTACCATCAGGCGGACCGTAGGCTTGTTTGCCACCTTAGTGAAGAAAAAAAAAAAAAAAAAAAAAAAGAAGCCGCCGCTGCTTTTGCACTCGTTTCCCTGAGATAAGACCGTGGCATGGTATCTACGCAAGTGGCGTCCCACAATAAAGCTCGGCCACGCTCCCAGGGAACGAGCGTCATACTTACCCCAACTAGCAAAAATGCGTTAAAAGAAAATCTTATAACACAAAAGAGTGATATCAAAGTCATATAGAAGTAACGCTCGTGACTGCGCATGTATATGCATTTCTTAAAGCGTTTTAGCTATATAAGGCTTTACAGCAAAATTGTAAATTAACCTATCATATACGTTTAATCTGCCACTTTGTATGAAGCCTATAGCACTGTTGTAAACTGGCACTCACAACAGTCGTTATCGAGCTATTATGTTGTATGGCTTTCATGGTACCTTTCAAATATGTGACGATAATCGAAAAAATCCACAAAAAATTTTGCAGATTCGTCTATAAGAAGAAGTACGGGTACTACCCACGTCTATATCCCTCACTGTTTGTCACGGGCATGATAGGGCTGGACACTTTGGAGCTGCGAAGGAAACTTCAGGCAATTATCCAATACTGGCTACTTTTTAATAATAAACTAGACAATCCATCAGCATTAGCTGATATCAGCCTATACGTTCCCAGTAGAGCGATGCGGGGTACGGCTGCGGATGGTGGCACCGCAGCCAAACGCGCCAAAAGCGCGCACGCTCATGCTCCTCAACTCACTTATCTCCCAAGATGTGGACCTATTTGCAGACAGGTTGCCACAAATCATTACCGCAGCACGCCTCCACTTGTCGAAAAATAATTAATAATCCGAATATTGCCTGTCCCTTGATTTTATCTTAATTTTTTCTTATCAAAAGTAAAAAACTTTCTAAATTTATAAGTTACAATGCAGTTAGTTACTAGTGCCTATTTTCTTTTTTGTTGTTTTATATGTTTCCTACAATACGTTTTTCTTGTGTTTCCATGTAAATTTTGTTTAGTAAGTTAGTATGTATAGTTAAGTAATGATACTTGATTATAAACGCGTTGGGGTTTCCTGTCAGTCTGTAATTATGTAATAAATAAATAAATAAAAAGTCACATATCGCTTCACTGTAATATATTTACAGGACCTTTCTTCTATATAGAAGTATTTTTATTCACATATTAATTCTAAAATTTATTATGGCTGCGAGATGTTGTAAATCGGTTGTATATGAGGGACCGATTTGCTAATTAATTTATATTTATTTGGCTAAATATTAATGAATTATCGATGGGCATGCAAAAAACATCATTAATAAACTACGAGAATATCAATAAAAATGCAAGCGCAAGTCATATTTAACTATTTATTACAATACATTATCGCTCGTTACAGAATACAGAAGCATTAACATTAAGCAAACAATAACTTAAATAACAATTCCGAAATGGTCGCTTACAGTGCGGTTTGAAAAAAACTTCCTCCCGCGAACGCTTGGGTTGTGGAATGGGCTCTCTGCCAAGGTTTTCTCTAAGGACTATGGGGTTCTTTAAGAAAGAAGTTATTGGATTTTTGAAGGAACGCGCGAGTGATACCCTTGGTGTTACAAGCGTCCTTGGCCACGGTGACCGCTTACCATCAGGCGGACCGTGTCTTTGTTTGCCACCTTAGTGGTATTAAAAAAAATAAAAAAATTGACAATTATTTTTGTCTCCAAACTTCAAAATTTATAGATGGTCGACACAACAGTAATTGAATATGTAATAGGAAATAATAGCAATCACTACATTAACACTCAATGGTTGTATATCATTGTTCGCGTGGCCGTTTTATTACTTCATAGTGATACCAGTGTTTAAAATTCCCTAATATATTACGGAAAAGTCACAAAGAACAACGCATATATGACAAATATGTATCTAATTAACCCCAAGCGGAGCTGCAATAGGTACAATATCTATATCACTCTAGCGTTTAAAATTTTATAAACACCGGGCTTCTCACAAGCAAAGTTATCTTTTGGAGAACGCAAATACTGACAATAAATAGTGACATAAATACGTAGAATAAAGTAAATTATAACTCTACGGCTACATCCACAAATTACACAACCACCTAAACTGTACGGATGACCTAAAGTCCACAAGCAGAATGTACCTTTGCGAACAACAGTTAGCCAAATAGACTCTCCAACCTATGAACTGGCGAAACATATATCCAGTGTATCCTTTAGTTGGTGACACGTCGTCGTATATTATGGATTCTCGTCATTTCGTAAGCATTCTGAGAGACACAAATCTACATAAAAATGATTTAATATTTAGTGTTGACGTGGAGTCCTTATCTACAAACATACCCATCGCAGAGTATTGAAATAATAAAGCCAAAAT
Organism: Apoda limacodes; assembly: GCA_946406115.1. Classification (NCBI taxonomy): domain Eukaryota; kingdom Metazoa; phylum Arthropoda; class Insecta; order Lepidoptera; family Limacodidae; genus Apoda; species Apoda limacodes. The sequence goes on from OX291555.1 coordinate 1,016,088, forward strand.
TACAGGAAACTGGTTTTTCCACGAAGTACTGCGTGTTGCAACAATCTAAAACAGCAAAATATTTCGCATAGGATAATATATGCATTACTACTACGCATACTATTGCATGCTTAATGTGACAGGATACCAAGACATGTGTTCAACCAACGGTACACCATTAAGCTACATTAAATCAACAGGGTCGTCCTGGAGTTAAAAAGGTAAAAGTATACACCGATGGTTTAAAAACAAGTAAGAATTTGGGAGCCGGAGCATACTCTGCTGAACTAAATTTTCAGGCATCGACAGCTCTAGGTAAATTAATCACAATATTCAAAGCAGAATGTGAAGGCATAATCCAGGCTGCAAAGGACGTGGCGAGCAAGAAGATCAAGGATTACGCAATCAGAATTCTATCGGATAGCGCTGCTGTAATATCACTCAGTAACACCGTGTTGGTTGGATGGATAAAGGGCCGCAGTGTATCAGTGGGCAACGATGCAGCTGATGATCTAGCCAAAATCGGCTCAAGCTCGATGCGGATAGGGCCGGAACCAATCATACCCATAGCGTTCAATCATCATTCATCACTCAGAATGGGTTGGTAACACAGGTTGCTGACAGGCCAAGGACTCAACACCTAATCTGAAACCTAGATCAGTAGTTCCCAAAGTGGTCCAGGTGGACCCATAGGGGTCTACGTTGGCTTGACAAAAAAATGGTGGTGCACAATTCGTAAGTGGGGTCCACAAAAATGTATCTGCTTGATGAACTAAAATGTTGGCTTGACTTCACCTATTAATGTAGGCAGATAATATTTGAGAAAGCTCAGCGACTGTTACTTGTAAAAACTTGCATATTCCATATTTAGATATAGAGCAAATCTCCATAGTTAGATCTAATCTTCACATTTTTTGTCGAGTTTTGGGAATATGGTAGAAATGTAGCTGCAAGGGGTCCTTAACCTTAACCTTAACCTTAACCTTAACCTTAACCACCGGAACCAGGTGTCAAATACCTAGTTGTCTAGTATATATTTATTCTTAACTAGGTCGTTACCTCGCAAAGTTTCAATCATCATGACGAAATGTGTTATCGGCTTTTAACTACTACTACTACAGAATGCGGGGTCAATTTCTAAACTCGACGCCTGTTGTTCGATATATGTCAAATTACCGAGTTATCGCCAATACTAATAGTTTTCTGGTCATAGTGCAAGGCTAGGTCATCACTCCGTTATTTTACAAGTCAGCATTGTTTCGCCTTAAGTCAACCCTCCAAAATAACACAATCTATAGTTAAAACAAAAATTAATGATTAATAAATCGCCAGAGAAAGGGTTTTTATATCCCACTTGAACTGTGACGCTCACGATCTGACATAAATAAAAAAAGAACACAGACACAAGAAAGGCACAAGCCCTATTTGACGCGCATAATTTACTGGAATCGCGATTGCAACCAAGCAGTGAAATAGTTGAGTTAATGGTTGTATCACGCGACGTCGGGAATCCAAATACAATTAAATTAACGGGTTCTACAAAACAATTATTTTAACATGGCTCATTTGTAGTATTGTAGGTAGGCGTAATATTTTAATCGGTCGTAGCAATATGGGAACACTAGGAACATTTCCAGTTTGATTTCTATTCTCTATTTCTTTAAGTCCCGTTAAAATTAAATCGAGGGTATTTTGCATTAAGTTTTCAGTCTCGTGCGTTCTAATTGAACGACTGGATCGCGAATGGCTATTATCTGTAGAATTATTCCGCGAGCGACGACGGCGACATCGCCGCGATTTATCACGCGAGTCTCTTTTAGAACTATAACGTGATCTACTACGAGAACAAGGCATCGTTGGTGATAATGTGCAATACGAAAACAATCGAAACTAGTTTACACGTGTAAGTCACTTCACTTGAAAAAACATGTAAGTAGCAGAGTTTTTAATAAAAAAATTAAAAATTAACCGTACAATTTTATGTTATTTCCATTTTAATTTGGTTTCCCTATGCATCCTGTAATTGAGCATCATCAGTCTCAAGGATTTTTATCATTTACATAGTCTGAAATATTGTAGTATGCCTTTTTACAAAGTACCTGCTTGATAAAAGATTTAAATTTACTTATTGAAAGATTTTGAATTTTATTGGGAACTTTGTTGTAAAAGTGTATACATTGCCCCATAAAAGAGTTACTTATTTTGTGTAGACGTGTATCATGCACCAACAGCTTATTTTTACTTCTAGTATTTACTTTGTGAACGTCACTTTTGTTGCTGAAACTATTAATATTTTTATGTACATATAAAAGATTTTCATATATGTACTGCGACACTAAAGTTAAAATTTTTTACTTCCCTAAACCTATCCCTCAGAGATATCCTAGATCCTAATTTATAAATAGCACGAATTGCCCTTTTTTGTAACAAAAATGTAGTATTTACATCAGCAGCGCTACCTCACAATAGGATACCATATGTCATTAAACTATGGAAATAGCTAAAATATACTATTTTTGCAGTGTCGACATCGGTCAATTGTCTTATTTTCTTGATCGCATACACAGCAGAGCTAAGTTTTTTGGCTAGGTTATGAATATGAGGACCCCATTGAAGTTTGGAGTCCAGCGTTATGCCAAGAAAGACTGTTGAATCAACAAGTTCTAATTGCTCGCTATTAATATTAATACATGTCTGTCTCTGACTAACATTTGGTAATGTAAATTTTACACATTTGGTTTTTTTTCATTAAGTAACAAATTATTAGCGTTAAACCAATTTACAATTTTAGAAAGGGCATTATTTAATTCATTATAATATGACTGTCGTCTCTTAACTATAAAAAGCAAAGAGGTTTCATCAGCAAATGTCATGGTTTTTTACATGATATGGGAGATCATTAATGTAAATAAGAAATAGAAAAGGACCTAAAATTGAGCCCTGAGGGACTCCCATAGTGACTGCTGATCCCGGAGATCTTTCACCGTTGACATCTATTTTCTGTACTCTCCTACTCATATAGGATGTCAAAAGGTCGAGAGCTTTGCCTCTAATACCAAAGTGATGTAGCTTTAACACAGTCAAATGCCTTAGATAAATCACAAAACACTCCAAGGGCGTCATGCGAATCCTCCCAGGCGTTATATAAATTTTGTTAATAGTGCCACTCCTGCATCGGTTGTGGAACGGCCTTTCATAAAGCCAAACTGTTTACTACTAAGTAGCTCATTAATACAGAAATGGCTAAACATTTGACAAAGTATGATTATTTCAAAAACTTTACTGAGTATAGGTAGTATTGAAATAGGCCGAAAATTATTAGGATCTGTTGAACTACCTTTAAAAAGAGGTATAACTTTGCTAAGTTTCATCTCATCAGAAAACACACCACTATCAACCCAACTATTAAAAATTATGGCTAAGGGTTGTGCTATAACATGAATTATTGAATTTATAGTTTTTACAGAAAGTCCCCAAAGGTCTGTGGTGTTTTTAATTTCTAATGTTTTAAATGTATTAATGATATCCGTAGGTCTAATGTTTTTAAATACAAAGGGAACGTTACATTCAGGAACACTAGTTTTTAATAATTTTTCTGCTAAGATTGGACTTGAGTTTAGATGTTCAGTTGTTTTGAATGGAATATTCCTAAAAAACTGTTTAAAGGCAACTGCTACCTCAGAATTTGTTTTAAAACTAGCATCATCTACAATCAACTCAAAGTCCTGACAAGAATTCCTAGCTTTACCAGTTTCATTATTTATTATGTTCCATGTAGTTTTTATTTTATTTGTTGAATTTTTTACTTTATGTCTGAGGTGAATTGCTTTTGCAACAAGACAGATCTTTTTAAAGGTTTATGAGTATTTTTTTAAATATTCCCTAAATATTTGGCTATTATTATATGTTTTTTCTTTATATAATTCATACAGTTTACGCCTACTTTTATGAATACCTGGGGTAGCCCATTCACTAAAACTAAAGCGACTGGAAATAAGTTTCTTTTTTGCAGTAAATATTTTATTATACTCTGTAGTAATAGTGTCAAGAACAGTATTGTACATATCATTTGGGTCGCCATTATAAAGCAAATCTGGAAGTTTATGCATTAAGTTAGATTTAAATGATTCAACCCGTTTAGTTGTTATTGGTATAAATTTAATTTCCTTTTTAGTAATACTATTCTTTCTTTCTAAAACCACTAACTGTCCACAATGATCTGACTCTAGATTGCTTATAATTGATTTTTGAATTGGTTTTATGTCAGTAAATATATTGTCGATGCAAGTGACACTGGATACAGCAATTCTAGTTGGTTCACAAAACAAATTATTTAAATTAAAAGACTGAAATAAGGCAAGCAATCTGGTGCTTAATGAGCTATTTTCCAAGATGTTTATATTAAAGTCTCCACAAACAATGATTTGTTTATTGGAATTGCTGATTTTATTCAGCACTTCTTCCATAACTAATTCAAAATTATCATAAATTGCACAAGGCGGCTTGTATACACTCACAACAATGAAATGCTCAACTTCTATACAGGACAGCTCGGCAGTTCGCTCAACTGAGAGGCTCAATAAAAGTCTAAAGTAAGTAAAAATGGATATGAAATGCCTATAAACTACTACCGTTTCGGAATCAAAGTGGCGTTCTAGCGAGAAGAAACGGCGAAAGAAATTTTCTAATTCATTCAAAAAAGATTTCTAAAAAATCTGATCTGAATTACAGTTTGAAGTTGGTTTCATGCAAGTGAAGCGTGTTATTAACTGTTAGGTAAATTAAATAGAAACCAACTTCAAACTGTAATTCAGATCAGATTTTTTAGAAATAAGTAATTATTTTTACCCGTTTAGTGCATCTTTTTGAAGCCGGTTGTTTTTTTATTTGTAATAACAAACCACACAATCGGGTGGGGCTGTCAGGTAGCACACCAGAATCACGCCATTTATATTTACATTATAACAGAACTGTTTTTAATCTGTGGAATACATATTTAGACTATAGATATGATTACATACCTAATGCATAGTGTAAAACTACATACAATATGATTTTACACATCACTCAAGTAATAAATGAAAATAAGCAATTATTATTCATGTATTTTATCAATTGATCAACCTTTTATACATTTATTTTTATTAAAATTAATCACACAAAGCACAAATATCTAACAAACTTTAATAAAATGATCCCGTTAAGCCACCATGTCGCGTTAGGTTACCCCGTTAAGCCTTGCAGTACTTTAGTAGTAGGTATAAATTCCAATGAACTCACCACGTCAATGTCAAAAGCTACCACCCTCAGGCGTCATGCTGTCAAAATATTACGGATAATATCTATGTCATAGAAGCAAACTGTCAATCCAGAAGAAACAAGTGCCGCGTGAAGTTGTCAAAATGTTAATGTCAATGAATCATTGTCATTACGTTGTTACTTAATTTTGTGAGGCTACGTTCACACGGTACAATTTTTCTCTTATACCGTACAGGAGATTTCATCAAATATCGTAGTGACAACAAAATTTGTATGGCAACTCTGAAAATCGTTCACACGGCATCTATGCGAGAAAACTCGTGTTCGAGAAAAAAAATTTCCCGTATACGGGCCGTCCATTAATCAAGTGAGGCCTGAAAGAGGGGGGGGGGGGGTGAGCAGGCAGTTGTGTTTGTGATGTCTTTGGCGACGTGGATTGCCGATTACGATCGAGTTATTTATCACACCTATCGAGTATCTACCCATAATATAGTATAAATCATTAGACAACTATAAAAAACTGGTGTGCTCTCAACGACTGGCGGGCGGTGGGGCGGCTGGCAAAGCGTATCGAATAGACGCTTTGTGAACGGCGGCCACGTATACGGGAAGTCTGCATACGTGAAAAAACCGAATGGACCTTGCACCGTGTGAACGGCCGTCTCGTATACGGGAAAACCGTATACAAGAAAATATCGTATCGAATAGTCGCCGTGTGAACGTAGCCTGATTGGCAATAAAGTCTGTCCCACGCGCAATTAGGAATACCTCGAACTTACAGGAGCCATGAGTACTTTAACATGATACAATGTTATCGCGACAGCCAAAATATCCTTTCACGTGCCGTCAATTTGTACCGGAGTTTCTTCGTGGAACCATTAAATTGACCCATTAATGGGTCCACGAGGACAACCGATTCCTCGTGGTATCAGCTTAGATCGAATAAGGGTACCAGTGGCTTCTACTATCACATATTGCATTTCTATTTTATCTAGGTCTTGAATAGTGATGTGCTAATCGTATTTCAAGTGACTTCAATATTTAATCGACATATTTATTAAATATGACAATTATTAGTGTTTTGTAACAAATAGCATAAAAATACATGTTTCTTTATGTTTTTTCCGTCCTTCTTTCGCCATCTTAAATAGATGACCGCTGTCGAACTAGAAAGGGCTATATCTCTGAAGCTATTGACTGTACACTATCTCGTCAAGATCTTTATTTCAGATGACAGCTGTCAAACTAAAAAGGGCTATATCTCTGAAACTATTGATTGTAGACTAGTCGTATCTTTAGCAAAGTGATAGATCTCGTCAAGATCTTTATTTCAGATGACAGTTGTCAAACTAAGAATGACTATATCTCTGAAACTATTGATTGTTCTTACTAGTAGTAGTAAGAAAGAAACGTTATAATCGTATATAATACAAGAAATATACCTATAAGGTTTCATAAATATCATTTGAAGGTCATAGTCTACTTTTTTACAACAAAATTGTTGCAGAAATACGTAAATTAAATTAAAAGGGTTTTAAATTTATGCAACAAGTAAACTTGTTGAAAAAGCTTATTAAGCGATTGAAGATTTCTTACCTTTATGATAAAAATGATGAAATATGAAATTAAATTTTAAGAAGTATAAAATCTATGTAAACTGTTTTAAAAAAAGCTAATACTTCAATTAATACTATCTTGATTGTAAACATATATATAGATAACATAAAATAATTATATAATTGTAATAATATTAAAAAAAAAGTGTTTTCGACGTTTTTTTCACACTAGAACGCCATTTAGACTTCAAAAACTGTAGACTTTTAGTATATTGACTTTAAAGGACTGTTCGTGTATGTTTTGTACTTGCTTTTATTTAACTCACAATGCTTCCTTTTTCGTTTTTTTTCCTTCCATCTTGTGGTGGAATCTTGCGAGCTTAATGAACACCTCGCGCGCGGAATTTCCCATAACGCGGTTTAGGCGTATGAAGCACCTCATTAACTAATTAACCTGACGCTCGAGGAGTTAAACATACTTCCTGTTATCACCCTTCGATGAAATTTCACATACTTACTAAGCTCGGATGACAATAAAATATTCCACAGTTACTTTGACCAACAACCCCCTCCCAGAGTTGTACCAGGGGTACAACCTAGAGGTGGAGGTGAAAAATTGAAAAATCTTCAAAATAGGTATCCGGGAGTTGCGACGGTCGCATATCACGAATTTGATGTTCATTTTGGTGTTATCACCTCTTGGCAAAATCGTAAGAAGTGCACCTGAAGGTGGACATTAGGGTTGAACGTGAAAAAGTGAGTACTTTGTTGTGTTACATATACATACATTGTTATCAGTTTACCTTAATTAGCTGGAACTTTTTCACGTGCCATCCTAATGTCGGTGCACTTCCTGCATCTGACAAGAGGTGATAACATCAAAATGAACATCAAATTGAATATGTATTAAGTATTAAATAATTTTAATTAACTTTAATTTTTAAACAAATTTACGAGTCACTGCACCGTACCTTAAGAGAATTATACAGTAAAAGTTAAAAAAACTTAAAGATTTTATAAATGAGATATTTCACGTTATATGAATAAATATTATAAGCGAAACCCATATAAAACATAATCCAGATATAAATTTAAAGACGTTCTGACTAGTTTTTTAACTTTTGTGGATCAAAAGATTGATTTATACATCTTAATCAAATTAAAATTAAATTAAATTTAGAATTGAGCTTATAATAAAAAAAAAATATATTACATAAATAAAAAAAAAAAATCTAATTAATAATGAAAAAAAAATTTCTAGGAATATGATAAATTATTTTATAAATTTATGTACATGGTTAAATTTATGGTTTTGAATATAAATAAAGTTTGATACTTTACGAAAAAGTTTTAAGTGAAAATTTAATTACTAATTTATATTGAACATAATATAGTTCTCCAAGTTCTCATCAGCCAACAAACTTGGGCAATAAACTATAAAAATTCAATTAAACTATCACTTGAAAGTATAAAATAAGTAAAAAAAAAAAAAATTTTTAAATCTTGCTTTTCTCAAAACATTAAAATCATATAAAAATTCTATCTAACCGAAAATTGTACTTAAAAGTAAAAAAGACACATTTGTTTTTTTAACAATATCCAACGGATAATTTTGCATAATAAAATGCCACGTGCCAAAGTGAATAAAATTAATTTGTTTTTTTTAAAGAAATACTTAGTTGATAGTTTTGATAATTAGTGCGACACTATTTCCTAGTAAACATGTAGAAGAGGGTATAAATAGATCTTGTGAAAGGTGTTTTTTTTTAATTTTACAGACTTTAATTTTATTTTAATTCATATAAGTTTTCATTTAAGTAAGTAAACACAAACACTTGTCTAGGTTGAAAAATATATGTTCGTTATTTTTTCATCTTTTAAATTTTTATGACTAGATAGATTCCCTTTATAATTTTGCAGCATTGTATTACTGGAAGGGATCACGAGGAAAAATGTTCCCCGGGGTCCCAGGTATTTGTTTCACATCACGTCAAATCACGGTGTCGTTAAAAAGAACATAAATATTTAATGGATACCTCAAAAAATATTTTTTTTTATATGAAACAAGTGTTTTGTTTTTATTTTTGACCTATTATAGTTTTATTTGGAAAACATATTGATCTTGTTGCGAAATGGTACAAATGATGGTTGGTCCAAATGCGAAGTGGTCCAAAAGCGAATTAGTCCATATGCGTATATCTGTCCTTTTGCGTTTTGGTCTTAATGCGTTGGAAGCCTCTGGATGTAGCTATATAATGGATTTTTAAACACTTTAGTTCTAAAAGATCCAATTTGCATAAACTTTTGGTAACAGGATTAAAGTGATCATAAAAGTGCAAAAAATCTTTTCAATGAATTTTATGGATCTATGATTTATTTATTTTATGCTTTTTTTGAATAATTTCGAATGACAGTTAATGGTGTGCGTAAGGATTGAGGAGCCACCTCTGAGATTCGGAAAACTAGCCACCAATATTTTGTAGTCCTGATAAAAACAAAACACTTGTTTCATATAAAAAAATATTTGCTAATAATTGCTATAAATAAACAGCAAAACATTGTCTTTTTCTAAAGTTTATTGAATAGGATTTTTTATTTTAATAAGTTTTTTTCTAATAGTTTGTTTTATAGTTATGTTGATATAGCCTTTTATAGATGACAGCTGTCATCTGAAATGAAGATCTTGGTGAGATCAGAGTAATGAAACTACTAGTTACGATCTATAGTTACGGAGATATAGCCTTTTATAGTTTGACAGCTGTCATCTATAATGAAGATCTTGATAAAATGTATTATATCGATGCTCTTTTGTTTTATCGACATTAATTTGTTTTTTGACACATTTGTATTTTTAACGAATTCCAAGGATAATTTTGCATACTAAAATGCCACGTGAAATTTAAGTAAATAAAATTATTTTTTTGAAAGAAATACGTAGTTATTAGTTTTGATAATTAGTGCGACAGTCTTTCCTAGTCAACATGTATAAATGGATCTTGGATCCAGTGATGGAAACAGTGTTTTTTTTTAAATATTATTTCAATTAATTTTATTTCAATTAATTTAAACACTCCCAAACACAACACTTGTCTAGGTTATAAAACATATGCGAACAAGTCATCACACCATTTTGAATGCTGTGTACAGACAAGAAGAACTTAGCCGCTTAGACGCACCGCTTGCCGTAGATGCAGGTAGACCAAGATTTCGAAGTTTATGATGCAAAAGGTTATTTGAAGAAGTGCAGGTTTATAACTTATAGGTTGTCGGCCTTTCTAACGGATTTTTGAACTGGTTTTTAATATTATTACGAAAATTGTTGTAAACAAAATCCTTTTATTTTTCGTTACTTTGACATGTTATCTTTTATAAAAATATAACATATATAGAAGTAAGAAAACATAGACAAACAAAACATAAATTTCTGAACATACGATATCCAGCTGAATTTAAAGAGAAGGTGGGGACCTTGCAAAACATTTGCAATAAAAAATTACTATATACAACACAACGTACAGTATTTACCCAACTTACAAAATACACAAAAGTTATAAATTTAATCTGTTGGAAACTTTAATGAGCCTCCCGGCTTGTCCTTGAATATTACTTCCGTGTTACCGTGTTGAGTCTGCGGTGCATAGGAATCTGAATTGTTCTCATCTTCAAAAGTTTTTTCTATGTTATTACACATAAAAGGGAAGTGCCTTCTTAAACAAATAACGCATTTTGGGTATTTTCTGCATTGCTTTGCATTGTGACCCATATTTAAACATATAAAACATGCGTTTTTACGTTTTAAAAACTCTTTGCGTTCCTCTAATGACATTTTTAAAGCACTTAAACATTCTGAGCTTGCATGAAATAGTTTATCACACCAAAGACATGTCTTTCCTTTTGTTAAACCGTTACCTTCAATGGTTCTAGAATTTGGTACAGAAAAGCACGCTGCAGTTGGATGAACTTGTAAAAATTCACGAATGTAGTGTTCTATAATGAAATCGTCTCTGACAAATCTTGTTTTTAACTGTTCTATAGCTTTTGCATAATTAACTCCAGACGGCGGGAAACTTTCTATTAATTCTCGTGCCTTTGATCCATGCTCCAAACATTGCAACAGATACTGCAACTTGTCATCATTATCAATGTTTTCGTTTTCATGAACTTTTTTCAATTGTCCCCAAAAGCCAATCCATTTCTTGACATTCCCGGTTTTGGGGAGTTCCCCAAATTTGGGGAGTTCTAACTTAGGGAGTCGGAATTGACGATCTGTTACATAATGGGCATTATCGCATATCGAAGAACCTCCTGCTCGACCTTTCATTATTATGTTATTTGTAATATCTGAGCAAGCATTCGTATTTGCCTCTTTATATTTTTGCTTTAGTGCATACCAACTATCCTTATAAGTTCATCGTTGTAAGTTTTGTCGGCTTCGTCCTCCTTGATCAACCATAAATCAAAAATTTTATTATCTATTGTAAACAGAGTTTCAAATTTACTGCTTAAACTTTCAAAGCTAGCCGCTACTGAACTTTTATCATTGGCCAGTAAAGAATCCTATAAGGAGATTGGTTTGTTCACTATTAAAACAACACAGTCCATCGCTTATATTTTACTCTCACGTTATAAAAACTATAGATAAGTACGAACGAAACTATTATTATCAAATAGGTATGGCAAAGGCGAGCGTATACGGAGGCGGGAAGTGCATTTCACGGGATACACATGTGCTCCAAACTCTCGTCGCTCGCGCACTGGCACAGAACACATATACCCATAAAGGGCGCACTGGCGTCGGCGCCGGCCGGCGAACGCTTGCGGTGACACGCATGCGATCGGCTGACGTTGCCATGGTTACGGGGTAGGGGACGAGGGAAGAGAGAGAGAGTAGTGTTAGCATTTGCGTACTTAGGGATCCATGCGGAGTGCTTTCATGGAACCCAGCGTTATAATCCTCAAATTTTCGTGCACTAACCGTAAATAGGCGTCGAGCCTGTTTTCGTTCTTGAAAAGCCTTCTCCATACTTTTTATCCCACAGTCGCATCTATTTCGAAGTTTATAATGCAAAAGGTTGTAAGAAGAAGTGCAGGTTTATAACTTATAGGCCGTCGGCCTTTCTAGCGGATTTTGGAACTGGTTTTTAATATAATTACAAAAATTGTTGTTAACAAAATCCTTTTATTTTTTGTTACTTTGACATATTATCTTTTTTAAAAATAACATATATGGAAGTAAGAAAACATAGACACCATAGATATGCAAGTTCAGTACTATATACATATAGTACAGATAGGCAACGGCCCATACATTTACTGGAACACTAAGATTAGTTCTGTAATACGAGTGCGTGGCGCTAGTGCGCAAAACGGAAAGGATTTTTTTTTCTTAAATTCAATTATTACTAGCCAGCTTATAAATTACTTTTCTAATGTGGCTTTATAGATACCAAGTTCCATCCCAGACTAATATTTATATTGTTGTTCATCTACGAAGAATATAACAAAAGACGTTAAATCAAACAACGTTCTCAAAGTTGACATTGTTTATTCATAAATATTCGTGAAATGTACATTTATTTTCGATTTTCTTAAATTCTTAAGCTAATTACTTAGGCTGCAATTAATAATTATTAGACCATTTACGAAAGTTTTTGTTTAGTTTTGAACTAAAACTTCAATGTAATATGTAGTATAGTTTGAACTTTTATAAATGTTTTAAAAAAATATTCGTGTAAGATTATTGAAATGATAAAGATTGTTAGACAATACCTTCTAATACAAAATATCTGTAGATATTATTTTTTTGAGTATCATCATACCTAGGCACAGGCTTATATTTTTTGTTTCCTCTTCGTACAAAAGACATTTCTAAAATGTTAATAAACAATTATTTATTAATAGCTACTAAGAGACTAGCTATTTTTGTTTCCTCTTCGTACAAAAGACATTTCTAAAATGTTAATAAACAATTATTTATTAATAGCTACTAAGAGACTAGCTATTTTTAAAATGTTGTGTATTTTCTGTATAATATACCTAAATTGATAATATGATAATTCATATTAGCAAATTCACCTAAATAAGGTTTGTATTATTACTTATGTTTTTTTCACGTCAAAAAGTGTGCTCAGGACTGTAACAAAATTAATCAAATTCTTACAAACTTATCTCTCCTAATAATCTTAAAAAGTTCTCTATCGTAAATTACCATACAAGATTCAACCTTGCAATGATTATAGCGACACTTGCAAGGCAAAACTTCGTTAATCATTTGTTTACAGGAGAGCGCGTCAAAGTTTCAAAAAATTCTTAGTGACGTCTGTTACGTCCTAATGCCATTCAAACTAAAAAAAATGTTCAAAAAGGAATGGTTTATATTTCTGTATGATTAATGTGCTATAAGTACTTTCATTTTATTACCTTTTATGAGTTACAATGAGTTTGCACGGCATAAACTTTATAAAGTGACATTGTAACTCAGGACATACAATTAAATTTTGTGTATCAATATTTGCCTCATAGAGAAAAAATGCAACATGTATTTTAATCTGTTAAAAAATTACCATAACAATAAAACATAGTTGAATACTTAAAAAAAAATCTATAATAAGATATAAAAGAAAACACTAATAGGAAAGTGCACGAAAGGAAAAATGCATTTTCTAACATATAATAATAATACTTATAATATTAAGTTCGGTAATGCTATGGTTTTAGTATTTATGAAGCTTAATTATTTGTTTAAGGTAGTTGCTTACTTCTATTGCGTACACTTTATTTATCTAGCATCCATAAAATATCATCCAAATTAACAAATATCCTCCAAATTAAGAAATATTTTTAAAAGAAACATTACAAAAAGCAATAGAAAATATTTCAGTTATTTCTCTACAAACTAGAGTATAGAGTACTTTTTCTTCTGAAAGTTTTTTTCTCATTTGAAATTTAAACAACGCAAATCAATAAAATAATTCATGAATTAATTTCTATATAAAATTATTTAAAATTAGATAATAGAAGTTAATATTGTAAGTTTTTTATCAGAATCATCAGGAATATTTAGTAGGGTTGTACTTAAATTAGGTATTTTTATGAAATAATCATTACAGATTTTGTATTGCACAAAGTGATTAAATCCTATAGATATAGATAAAGGTGTATTATATCACAGACAGCTCCTGATCATTAAGGTCCCTTTGTAGCGTGACTTTGTAACCTCCTGTAGCTACATTTCTACCATATTCCCAAAATTCGACAAAAAATGTGAAGATTAGATAACAAGATCTAATTATGGAAATTTGCTCTATATCTAAATATGGAATATGCAAGATTTTTTAGATATCCTAATTTGATTTCTTGTGGCGTAAATAAAGTAGGTCTTGCACAAACATAATTAAGTATTCCATTTTCGTAGAATTTCCCTTCAAAATGTTTGCTACATACTTTTTTGTTATGTAGTTGTTTTGCATTATATGAATATAAATTATAATCACCTATGTTTTTTAACCAAAGAATTCGTTTATATCCCACCGAAGGAAAAGCATGAAGATAAATATTTTTAGTTTGACCATTGGAGTCACAGTTTTTTATACAACACTTAATTCTACTCATAGTTATCAATTATATGTTCCAACAATAACAATAACAAAAAACAAATTATTCATGCTTTATCACTTTGTCAACGTTAATAATATCAAATTTATAGTTAATATTAAAAAACTTACGCAAATCTAATTTACAAAACCGCGCCAACGTTTTTTTTTATAATGGCGCCTTTTTTTTTATCTTGAGAACTTCCGCCAATACTAGCGCCACAGTGTCGTATTACATAACTAAACTATTATACCTTAATCGTAAAGCGACCTTATTTGTATACTAATAATGTCTAAAATCAAATAAAGTTTTTTAGTGTTCCAAGCTGTTGTTCCTGCGAGAACACACGGTGATAGACACCCAAAACATAAATTTCTTAACACACGATATCCAGCTGAATTTAAAGAGAAGGTACTGGATTTCTTCAGAAACCATCCTATTACCAGTACCAGGAACGGCGCCGTTGTATTCAACGTGAGTCACACCTACGTACGGGAGCTTCTCAACTGTGAAGGGCTCCACCCATACCATTTCACTAGGGTACAGGAACTCACCTCACAAGGTTATGTGCCACGCGTAGAAATTTGTCGGTGGCTTTGAGAGGAGCTACGCGATATTTTGTGGACGGGCGAGTCCACCTTCACATGCGACGGAATGTTTAACATACACAACGCGCATTACAAGACTGAGACAAATCCCCGGATTGTGCGGCCGGGCCATTTCTAAAGACGTTTCAGTGTCAACGTATACGCAGGTATACTCGACGACAGAGTGTTTGGACCAGTGTTTTTGGATAGACTTAATACGGACACGTATCTTCAGATGTTACAAACCTGTGTCAATAGTATTTTAGTAAGTATGCCTTTAGCGACTTCAAGAAGGCTCTACTATCAGCACGATGGAGCACCAGCCGATTTTGCCCTACGAGAGCGTGAATACCTTAACGCTAATTTTGGCGTGAGGTGGATACGCCGTGGAGGGCCCGTGCCCTGGCCCGCTCGCTCACCGGATCTCATACCAATGTTTTCCTTTTTTTGAGGTCGAGTAAAGGATCTTGTGTATGACCGAACGGGACATGACATAGCCGATATTGAAGGACTAAAAAGGCTCATCAAGCGTGCTTTCCGGCAAATCAAAAGCGACAAAGTTTATATAATTCAAATTTAGGTATACGCTTGGCTACTCTATTCAAAGCCTTCGAAATTACAAACTCAAACTTCCGGTAAATCAATGGCTGCCATTTACAAAGCACTGACGTGCAGAGTGCCGAGTTGTGATTGTGACTATTTGTGACTGCGGTTTGCACTAGCGGTCGTCGGTAAATTCACGCAAACCGTTAAATTAGTCAGTGCCAGTACGTTGTATGTGTGCTGCACTTGGGTGCAGTTGCTTGAACTGCAGTCACGGTGTACGGAGTGCACGGTGATTTATATAAATGTCGTTGTAATACACTAATTCCTAAAAGAATCTTTTATAGGTTTCAATGTGTAGGAATCGACGACACTAATATCCAACAATATTACCTAGAATATTGTCTTGGAAAAAATAAAATATTAGATCTTTAAATGTGGTACGAGAAATTTATGTTTTCCATTCACGTTATGAGTCTATAATGATAAAAGTTAAGATTCGACAAAAATTTTAAATCAATAACATAGCTGTAGTTTACCAGATGTTGCCAACGTTCCGCTTGCGCTCAATTTGGTTATCGATGTGGCATTTTTACAAACACTCAATTATAATAAGAAAGTTTGCTATATTAAACTGTTGCTAAAATTCGTCCACGTGGAATTCATTTACAGTTCTTCCTGCGGAAACTTTTTCGGAATAAAATCGTAGCCTATTTCGTTCTTCGTCTCTTTAACTATCTCTGTACCAAATTTAAGCTCAAGTAGATGCTCCGTTGCGACGTGAAGGAAGGACATAACAAACTAACTCACTTCCACATGTATTCTATTATATTATGGATTACATAATTAGTTATTTTGTAACGACATATGTCATGAGCATACGTCGTAATATCTCTCACTACCCCTTCGGAGATTAGTGTCGTGATGGTATATTATTATCCTTTTTTTTCTTATTTTTAGGCAAATGTTAATCGTCGAGAAGTTTTATCTTTTCAGAAGCTACTCTATCTCTGAATTAAACCCTATATCCTCTAACCTTTTCAGAAGCTACTCTATCTCTGAATTAAACCCTATATCCTCTAACCTTTTCAGAAGCTACTCTATCTCTGAATTAAACCCTATATCCTCTAACCTTTTCAGAAGCTACTCTATCTCTGAATTAAACCCTATATCCTCTAACCTTTTCAGAAGCTACTCTATCTCTGAATTAAACCCTATATCCTCTAACCTTTTTCCAAACGAGGAATCCTCTAGAAAAAGGTTTTTTTGCAAAAAAAAAACAAAAATATCGTACTTTGTGAAAATTCCTTCTTTTGTGTTTCGGCAAAAAAAATTACAATGTTATATAGAATACCTTGGAATTAAATAAAAAAAGATCATGTAATGTGGTACGAATAATTTATGTTTTTTATTCACGTAAGTTATAATACCAAAATCCCAAAATTCCAGATCAATTTTGTCCCTGGGACCCCGCAACCACACAGTGAATCCATCAAATGCCAAGGAATTTTGCCTGTCTCTGCAATATACCTGAAACTTATCTTAAAGCTGCAAACATATTTACAAATAGCTGACCAAGGTGCCCATTACCTGAAGGAATTGGCTCAAAATGAACATGTTTACTATATTAAAATGACATTTTCTATCAGGTCTGCCCCCCCCCCCAGCCAAGCCTGCTCCCCCCCTAATCCGAAAGCTGGCTATGCCCATGTAGCTGACGATAGAAATTTCTATAAAATCTCCCATTCTTGGCGACTGGTTAACGGATCGACTGGTTACTTGGTGCAATTCAGCCTTAAATTCAATAGTAGTAGTAGTAATAGCTAAATACCTTTTTATCACTATTGTATCTTTTTATAAGTTCGAGCGCCGACTACCGCGCCGTATAGACGTGTTCCGGTTGTGCATATCCGGTTGTGCATATCCGGTTGTGCATATCCTGTTGTGCATATACGCAATGCTACAAAACATTCCTTGGTATACTACCTCAAACTTATTTTTTGCGCCGCGTAAATTACACGATGCCACTTAAACGTACGCCTCCGCCGCCATTCTCCTGTGATAAAATAAATAGTGAAACCCAAGTTCCTCACTTTGATTCCGGCAGCAAGGCCACTACACAAGATTCTGGCGATATTAATATTGACATTTTACCTACATCTCAGTTATCTAACGCAACAGATTATTTATGCCTAATGGCGTCATACGGGCTCATACAGGGTATAAATCTACCGACTAGAGTTAGTACGTGTATAGACCATTACATGGTCAAAACGCCCCATAAATGGCAAACCGTTGTCTTTAATGAACCCACAGACCATTCGCCAATTCTATTATTATCGACTGTGCCCATATTTACAAAAAAATAGATTAAAATAAGACGTTTACGGATTATGATATAATTTATCAAAACCATAAGTGAAGAAAATTGGCAGGATATTTTATTTATCAGATAATGTTGATGAGGCTTGTGCACTCCTAATTGGCAAGTTACAGATCATTGTGAATAATAATACCAAAATCCAAAAGATGCACAGAAAAATTACACCTCTCAAACCTTGGGTCACACCTGGAATTGTCAGATCGATTCGCCACAGAAACAAATTATATAACAAAACAAAACAGGCACCGGATGACATAAACGCATAAAAACTATTTTTAAAATATAGGAATGCTTGCAACCATTTAATAAAATCTGTAAAAAACAATATTTCTCGTCACTTTTAATAAAAAACAGTGGTGATCCTAAAAACATTTGGAAAGCTATTAATATTTTTTCGAAAATCAATAAAAAGAAAAATTCAGCTCTTGATTTAATAAATATAAAGGCCTCGAATAATGATTCATTAAATAAAGTTAGTAAATATTTCACTTCTATTGGACAAAACATAGCCAACTCCAAGCTCTCAATGCTGAACGCAACTGAAAAGAGTCTGGCATATAAAGCCAAATCTAAAAATACTCCACTCAGTTCCTTTCAGATTATCCCAACAGACCCTGAAGAAGTTATTAGTGTCATACAGTTCTTAAAATGCAACAGCGCTCCGGGATGGGACAATATTTCACCTTACATCATAAAGGCGTCTGCTATAAATTTAAGCGAGCCGATATCCTACATATGTAACTTGAGTTTCGAAAGTGGAACTTATCCTACCGCTTGTAAAGGAGCTCTTGTGTATCCTATTCATAAATCAGGCCCTAAAAACCTACCAGCCAATTACAGACCCATATCCTTACTGTCAACGATCTCCAAAATTATAGAAAAACCAGAATGGATTTAGAACAGACTCATTGCAGACCTGATAGAAAATGTCATTTTAATATAGTAAACATGTTCATTTTGAGCCAATTCCTTCAGGTAATGGGCACCTTGGTCAGCTATTTGTAAAGTTAACCGACTAGTGGTTTTGCTGAACATTGACGGGTCAGTAAAGATTAAAAATAACTGACTATGCAAATTTTCATACAATCTCCTATTTTTGAGGGCTGGTCAAAATTAAATGGTGCCACTTAGACTTAGTGTTCCCTAGCCCTTACATAGGTCCTGGTGCATCAACAGCAAATTTAAATATGACCAATTCAAAATATTGAAGGAATTGGCTCAAAATGAACATGTTTACTATATTAAAATGACATTTTCTATCAGGTCTGCCCCCCCCCCCCAGCCAAGCCTGCTCCCCCCCTAATCCGAAAGCTGGCTATGCCCATGTAGCTGACGATAGAAATTTCTATAAAATCTCCCATTCTTGGCGACTGGTTAACGGATCGACTGGTTACTTGGTGCAATTCAGCCTTAAATTCAATAGTAGTAGTAGTAATAGCTAAATACCTTTTTATCACTATTGTATCTTTTTATAAGTTCGAGCGCCGACTACCGCGCCGTATAGACGTGTTCCGGTTGTGCATATCCGGTTGTGCATATCCTGTTGTGCATATACGCAATGCTACAAAACATTCCTTGGTATACTACCTCAAACTTATTTTTTGCGCCGCGTAAATTACACGATGCCACTTAAACGTACGCCTCCGCCGCCATTCTCCTGTGATAAAATAAATAGTGAAACCCAAGTTCCTCACTTTGATTCCGGCAGCAAGGCCACTACACAAGATTCTGGCGATATTAATATTGACATTTTACCTACATCTCAGTTATCTAACGCAACAGATTATTTATGCCTAATGGCGTCATACGGGCTCATACAGGGTATAAATCTACCGACTAGAGTTAGTACGTGTATAGACCATTACATGGTCAAAACGCCCCATAAATGGCAAACCGTTGTCTTTAATGAACCCACAGACCATTCGCCAATTCTATTATTATCGACTGTGCCCATATTTACAAAAAAATAGATTAAAATAAGACGTTTACGGATTATGATATAATTTATCAAAACCATAAGTGAAGAAAATTGGCAGGATATTTTATTTATCAGATAATGTTGATGAGGCTTGTGCACTCCTAATTGGCAAGTTACAGATCATTGTGAATAATAATACCAAAATCCAAAAGATGCACAGAAAAATTACACCTCTCAAACCTTGGGTCACACCTGGAATTGTCAGATCGATTCGCCACAGAAACAAATTATATAACAAAACAAAACAGGCACCGGATGACATAAACGCATAAAAACTATTTTTAAAATATAGGAATGCTTGCAACCATTTAATAAAATCTGTAAAAAACAATATTTCTCGTCACTTTTAATAAAAAACAGTGGTGATCCTAAAAACATTTGGAAAGCTATTAATATTTTTTCGAAAATCAATAAAAAGAAAAATTCAGCTCTTGATTTAATAAATATAAAGGCCTCGAATAATGATTCATTAAATAAAGTTAGTAAATATTTCACTTCTATTGGACAAAACATAGCCAACTCCAAGCTCTCAATGCTGAACGCAACTGAAAAGAGTCTGGCATATAAAGCCAAATCTAAAAATACTCCACTCAGTTCCTTTCAGATTATCCCAACAGACCCTGAAGAAGTTATTAGTGTCATACAGTTCTTAAAATGCAACAGCGCTCCGGGATGGGACAATATTTCACCTTACATCATAAAGGCGTCTGCTATAAATTTAAGCGAGCCGATATCCTACATATGTAACTTGAGTTTCGAAAGTGGAACTTATCCTACCGCTTGTAAAGGAGCTGTTGTGTGTCCTATTCATAAATCAGGCCCTAAAAACCTACCAGCCAATTACAGACCCATATCCTTACTGTCAACGATCTCCAAAATTATAGAAAAACCAGAATGGATTTAGAACAGACACATTGCAGACCTGATAGAAAATGTCATTTTAATATAGTAAACATGTTCATTTTGAGCCAATTCCTTCAGGTAATGGGCACCTTGGTCAGCTATTTGTAAAGTTAACCGACTAGTGGTTTTGCTGAACATTGACGGGTCAGTAAAGATTAAAAATAACTGACTATGCAAATTTTCATACAATCTCCTATTTTTGAGGGCTGGTCAAAATTAAATGGTGCCACTTAGACTTAGTGTTCCCTAGCCCTTACATAGGTCCTGGTGCATCAACAGCAAATTTAAATATGACCAATTCAAAATATTCAAAAAGGCAAAATTCCTAAAGATTGAAACATTGATTCAATTTGACTGATGTAACTTGGTTACCCGTTAAAAAACTTAAGGAACCCTATGACGTCATTTTTTACTCAAGTTACTCGTTTTTGAATGCAACCCTGGTTGATACCGAATCTACTATTTCGAAAACTGCAAATACGTCTTTTAAGTCAGTTTGAGCGCGTTCGTTTTGGCATCGACACCTATCGTTCGTTCGTTTAGCTTTGAAACGTTACTAACAAAAACATGTTTTGTGTAGATGCTTTTGTGTAATGTTTCGGAAAAACACGAGCTGGACACCCATTTAACACACTTAATAATAATAATTTAATACACATCTAATATTCTAAGCAGTTGGGTAAAATAGAAATGAAAAAACTACATACTCGCCTCCATTTCTCAGGATTTTAATGGTCCCCCCGCCAATGGCATTTAATTTTTGGGCTAGGGCCTCCCACGCCTAGTTGGCCTCTTGCTGGCCAAGGGGACCTTTTCCCAGATTGCCCAGTAGAATCTTTTTGTTTGCCCCCGCAAACTCTACGAGAAGTTGTAGTTGGCGGTGGCAAACTTGGCGATTTGGCGGCATTTCTATAAAACAAGTTAACAAATTAGGTACAATGTTTTGTTGATTTATGTCAAATAGTTAGGAATCCATAAATCTGAGTACTTACTTTTCGCAATTCCTTTTCTTATAAGAAATATATCAATTTCCCTGAAACACAGTATGTACCTCACAGAACACATATACTCGTAAAGGATGTACCTACTAAACATACATTAGTTATATTCAAAATAATTTTAAAACAAACTAATGCCAACAAATTAGAATGTACTCTTTACACTCAATAAAGCAGTGCTATGACTTTTCTTTTTAAAGTAGTTGTATTAGCTGGATTTCGCACGAACTTCACGCGATACTTTATCGACTGAAACGAAACTCAACAGACTCCCAAAATTTTACGGAATCGCAAAATATCGATTGAAGTTTTTGAAGGTTAGCAATGTAAATTCGTTTGAAGCTATTTCAATAGCTCATACGGAATTGACTCACCGGCTTAATCGACACACCGGCTTAAGAACTTCAATCATGACGATGGATACAAACTGTCGCCTGCAGTTCATCTGCAACCTAGTCATAGGAAAATGCAGCTCTCGAGTTTCACCAACGAACGCACCCGAGTGATTTTGACAAATATAAAGACAAAGTGAGGGTAGTTCAACAGTACGCCTCCACTCGAAGCCGACGACTCCGCGCACCGCCAGTCTACCCGTGACGACTCCGCGCACCGCCAGTCTACCCGTGACCAAGGCTGGTGTAACCCAGCTGAAACGTCGGGAAAAAGGTATTTTGCCAAATGCCAAACGCGTTTAATCCCGTTTTATTATTATTAAATTCACGTCACTTGCTATCGATCGAAAAAAAAATCATAGACTTGTTGCTTTTTTAAGCTATCGGTACCATCGACACTGCGGAGCGCGGAAACGGAAGTCGTATACATTAGGTAGCCATATTGCAAGTTTACGAACGCGATTCCTTTTTAATAATCGTTGAACTTGCGTTCGCCAAGATCCTGCGGATAAGCTTGGCGATTGCAAATGGCGGCTTGAAATTTATTATGGATATTTATTATTCGATTAGGTATTTAAATGTGGTGCTTGTATTCAATATTTGTATGATAGGTAGGTATCTATTTGCCTTTGATATGAGAAATATACCTACCTAATTTTAATTTCAGTTTATATAGATTTTAATCAACTGTATAAAGACACATCAAATACATCCCTGTCTAAATAAAGGTCATTCTTAGGTACCTTCACATCATAAAAAAAATTTGTTATCAACTAATTTGTTTTTTTTTTTATTTTAAAATATCCTAGAAGACATCAGCGCCAAGCAAAATTTCCAACTCCGATGGATCAAAGAAGTAAGGGTCAGCCAATTGCATTTCTAAGTCGACTGGAATGTTCAAAGAAGAAAATTCGAAATTAGTACTCGGTAATTTATTTGCTATTTTATGAATAACTAAACATGAATCAGAATCAGAATTTTTTATTTGTAAGCCAAAGGTAAATTTGTAGATGTTATATAACTTAGTGTACAGCTATGCTCTGCCGTTTTATATAACTTAGTGTACAGCTCTGCTCAGCCGTTGTTCAACAGCGTACAAATTATTATTGTTAATATAAGTTACAAAAAATATATAATTCTATGTTAATTATATATAAATATGAGAATAAATTATGAAATTTTAAATAATAACAGCAAATGCGTACATAGTATTATTAATAGTAAATAATCATTAGTCTAATAAATTATGTGCTTAATAACTAGTTGTTTTATAAATTACATGAAATTATGTCAAATTTAAAGTTTTTATGTCCGCTATTAATAAATTTATTAATCAGTAATTGTCGATCTCTATTACACACCAATTCATATTAAATTTATATTTTGTCATTCAGAAATTCATTGACAGAATGACAATGACAAGTTTGTATTATAATTACTTATTCATGATTTTGTGTTGATGTGACAGGCTTGTTCTACAATACACGACGCACTACTTATGTTGATGTGTCAGGCTTGTTCTACAATACACAACGCACTACTTATGTTAATGTGACAGGCTTGTTCTACACTACACGACGCACTACTTATGTTGATGTGACAGGCTTGTTCTACAAATACACAACGCATTACTTATGTTGATGTGACAGGCTTGTTCTACAATACACGACGCACTACTTATGTTGGTGTGACAGGCTTGTTCTACAATACATTTAGTGTGAGTAATTTATTTATTTTTTGGGTTGGTTGTCATAAAAGAATATTGACTCCCGCTGTCAAGAAGTGCCCTTGCTGTATATGTAACGGAAGACATCGAGTCATTCTTGTAGTCAGATACAAATTTAGTTTTTAAAAGCGGTTGCCCAAGCCGAGGTTCGTATCCAGGACACCCTTGCGCAAACCGCCCCAACTTTTCGCTGAAGAGTGCAAGCAGCACCGCAGCAAAAGTTAGTCCGCGTGTAGTTGTAAAGGCCATCTGCGGCCAACAACAGTAGACTTTAGTTAGGAAAAAAAAATAAAAACATTCTTGTCGACCACTGTAATATCGAGCGGTATATAATAACACTAATTTATTTATTTATTGGTACAATTGTAAACTTACAGGTAACCCAAAGCGTTTACAATCAAGTTAAAATTAGTTATTTACTATACACTTACAGACTAACTATATTAAATTTATAAATAACTGTATATATAACCTTTAAACCTACACTAGAACACCCGCTTAAGAAATTAATATAAAATTACAACGAAAGTAAAATATAAAACAACAATTAAAATGAAATACCTACAGAGCCCACGATAGTATGATCTACTGTTGTGGATACGTACTGCAGTACGCAAGCTGGATACGCGTTGCAGATATAATTTCTCCTATTGTATCTGCAAATAAATCTACGTTGTTTGAGGATATCATTGATTTGAGGAGCGTGAGAGTGCGTCTTGTTAGTGCATTCTGTGCAGCTCGAGTGCGTGTACCAGCCACAGCAAGCAGCGGACCAGACCCGCATCGCTCCACTGGAAACGTTAAGGTGCACATCCTGTAGTGCAGACGGATTGTCCACTTTGTTGCGGAGTAAGAGGTGGAAGTGGATCACCGCTTGTAGCTTTCTGCGCAGTTCTAAGGTATCGAAACCAACCATACCCGCGACGATGAGAGACGGATAAAGCAGTGGATAATAGCCAATTTTTTTTTTTGTTTATAAAAGGACAAAATTCTTTGTGTATTTTTTCTATTATATCAATAAATACTTGGTTTCATATGTGTCCCAAATAAGCGCGTTATATTCCAGCCGGTTACGAACGTAGGCATTATATAGCATGATAGCCGTTCTGCAATCGTTAAACATGTATGTTTAACGCATAATGAAACTAGGGTCCTACTAGCCTTCCCCGCTACGGTCATGATGTGGTCTCTGAAGTCTAGTCGACTGTCCAGTGTCAATCCTATGTCGCGTGTCTCATCAACCCTTACCATTGTAGTACCTGACAGTCGATTATCGTACAAAAGTGGAGATCTAGTGTTTAAGCTGTATACCCATATGTTTAGTTTAAAGATATGCTACTAGATGGCGGTGTACCAAATTTAAACTAGATATGGTTTTGTACTCAATTACTCGATGAATGGTATAATGTGACTACTTCAAACACATTCCCGATTCGACTTTCGTGTTGTGCGGTCGTGTTTTAAGCCGGCAAGTGCTCTCATTGTGCTCCGTGCAGTGGTGATTCAGCTGGTGCGTATTCCTGTGTGGTGTTTTGCTTTAGCGCTGATTACCTCGAATCGTTGTTTGGTGTATTGCCCGCGTACTGAGTGGTAAGCGCTGCTCGGTTGTGTGTATTGGCTGGAAAAACGCTCTTCGGCCCGCTGTGAGTGTACTTTCGCGCTTTTCAACGCGCCCATAACGCGAAGTTTATCGAAGCGATACTGTGTGTATTTTTGTGTGTTCGCGGAACTACTACGCATAGTGGTGTCCCTTTGCTTGGCTCTTTGACTGACGCTGGTTCGCCCGGCCTGAGCTCGGCTTTGGGTGAATCGCTAGTGTAGTATTTCCGCCTCAGCGGTTCGCCACTTCACGCATTCTCGCATTTTAAGTATCGATTGCTTTCTAGTTTGTAAGAAATCCAGTTCCGAGTGCTCAGGGGTTGGTGGTTGGGATCGTATAGCTCTTTTCAGAGTTGCGGTCTACCTAAACGTTTCTTATTCGTAAACGTCTCGTTGCTCAGCTAACGGTCACCTAACGGTGACAACGTAACCCCGGCCGTAGGAGTAGGTGTTAGGTACACACTAAGCAATCCGTAGCACTGCGGGTCGCTTGGCCACATTTAGGTATTCTTGCTCCTCGCCAGCAATGGTGGGGAGTCACTAGGTACTCACAATCTACACTTCGGCCACTCCCGCGATGGCCGAAGTACTCAAAGGCATGTCCCGGGACCAGATAGGGGAGATCATCAAAGCTTGTCTTCGTGATCACTCAGATCTGGTCCAAGCCTGCTCTTCCCAGGCTGTGGCTGACCTCACTGCGTGAGACAAATCCGTGCCCTCTCTGTGTTCGCCGCCGCGTTCCCCTTCTCGCTCGCGCACTCGTTCGCGCTCTCGCTCTCCCCGCACGTGCTCTATCTGCCGCGACCCCCGCTCTCGCGGCCCGCGTCTCGCTCGACGCGCTCCTCGGGCCCCTGTGCCAACTCGTCCCCCCACTCCGGTAGCTGATGTGACCCTTTCTCGGTCACTTGCTACCCCGTCCCCTACTCAGCACATCAGGTCGCTAATGACTGAGCGTAACGTGACTCGCCGCAGACGCGATCGCGCTCCCACTATCGAAAATAAAGCTTGCTTCAACGACTTACACCGTCGGGTAAGAACCGCTGTAGCTGAGCTTCGCGCCCAACGTTTCGGTGATCTGATGGAAAACATTTCTCCTTCTCACCAAGGAGCTTTAAATCAGACACCGCCAACTCTCTTCCTCCGTTAAATCGTCCCAACAACGTTCCCGCGTTCGATGACGACGGATGAAAAAGCGGATTGCCTAGCGTCTAGCTTCCAAGCCCAAAGTGCCTTAAGCACACAGCCGTTCGATCCTGACCACGTGCGTGTGGTAGACGCCGAAGTGGAGCGCAGAACTTCTCTGCCCCCTGTCACTGTCGACGAAGTCAAACAGGTAATCAAAGACCTATGGGCATAGGTCGTAAAGCCCCCGGTGCGGACGTCATCTCTAACGATATCCTAAAGCGCCTCACTCTTCCCCTTCTCTGCCTCCTAGTAGCGATATTTAACGCTGCTATCGAACATTGAACCTTTCCTTCTCAATGCAAAGATGCAATTGTTATAGGCATCCATAAGCCAGACAAAGCTTGTACCGAGCCGTTCTCAGTTGCCAGATCGTCTCGTGCTCATTATACGAGACTATTTGTCGAATCGTAGCTTTCGCTACAAAGTTGAAACCACTCTCTCTTCACCCCGTCCCATAGAAGCAGGAGTCCCGCAAGGGTCCGTGCTCGCCCCCATCTTGTACCTTCTGTACACCAACGACATCCCTAAAACGATAGGTACACAACTAGCCCTCTTTGCGGCCGATACCGCTCTCTTCGGTCGTGCCATTCCCTGGCAAAATAAGACCAAATATCTCGGTGTGAACATGGATAGGCGTTTGAACTTCCACGATCACACCAAAATAGTTAGAGACCGAGCTGCTTTTGTCCTCGGTCGTCTTTATCCCAGATAGCCAAGTACAGTAAGATGTCGCTTAGAAATAAGCTGAATCTTTACACAACTTGCATCCACCCCATACTAGCTTATGCTAGCGTAGTCTTTGCGTTATCCAAGCGCAATCTCCACAAATTTCAGACCCTCCAAAACCGCTTTCTCAGAGCGGCCTCCGGAGCCTCTTGGTACGTCGTCGTCTACACAGAGACTTCGAACTCCGCTTTTTAGAGCGTACACAAAATCACCCGAATCAATTATTTGCGCAATCCACAACGTATCATCCCCCCGATCGACCTCGGCACCTCGTGTATCCTTGTGGGCGCCGACGAACCCGGGGACGTCGGCGTCGTGTTTGGAGGGAGGCCCTATTCGGGGAGGTCGTAGAGACTAATCTCGCTATCTGGACAGCGAGATCGTGATCTGAGGCCGTTAGTACGTGCCGAGACCGCCTAACTATAGTTTTTCGACCGTGCCGAGGTCGATCGGGGGGATGATACGTTGTGGATTGCACAATTAATCGATTCGGGTGAATTTGTGTACGCTCGAAAAAGCGAACTGCCAGGTCTTCAAAATATTGGGTAATCGTGGGGTTTGTTTGAAGTTTTTTTTTTTTTTTTTTTCTGAACTGACAACTCAACCTCAAACTGAATATAAGTATCTTAAAAATCCGACCGGTATTTTGGATTGTAAGCCTTGGTTGGTCGATGTTATCTCTTCTTCTACGTGTTAGCGAAATAAACATGACCTCCGAACGGTGTGCGTTTGTTTCAATCGTAAACTGATGCATGTAAGTGTTAAGTAGGAGTTGTTAGTAGTGTTGTATTGGTGAAAAAGATCAAGTGTTGAACCTGGACCCTGGTGTGGTATGAGTGACGTATAGTAAGTAATAATTATAAATAATGCACAAACTGTAAGTAAATTGAACTTTATTTTTATGGATATGGGCACTTAGGAACATGTCTGGAATTAGTAAAATTCAAAGACATTTTAAGAACTAATATTTTCGGTGCATTGCTATAGAATCTTAACACTTGTAAAATTTGGGCCCAGTGATCATTTACTTAGAATATTTTCTTAAAAAGTGTACAGACGGGGAATCCATGTCCGATTTCATAGCCAGTGACAAAGTGTTTTAAAAGACTTGTAAAATTTCTAAAAAAATTTCGAGACTTGTAAAATAATTGTGTTTAAACTTAGAATATCAGTGCTTCGCTAGAATAGAATAGAATAGACTTAGTTGTTTGTGCTTCTTATAGACTTTAGTTAATTGCAGTCACTTGTAAAAATTTCTTCACTTTATTAAGTTTATGTGAACTGTTTGCTAATCATTATTGAATAGACTTATTTGTGTGTGCTTCTTGTAGACATAGTTGTTTTTGTGCTTCTTCTCGGACTTAATTACGCGTGCTCACTAATTGTAGACACTTATAAAAATTTCTTCACTTTATTAATTTGTGAACTGTTTGCTTCTCATTATCGAAGGTTTACTAAAAACTCAAAGTGATGTCGACGTGAAGATTAATAGTGCACACACAAACTTTAAAAAGTCACCAAAGTACTAGAATCACTCGAACATACGTGAAAAAACGATTGGAAATGCTGGACAAAATTTATTAAGTTGGACCGCGGCGCGTGACAAGGTTAATAGGATTGTCGCTACTCTGGGTGGACCGGCATCTCAGTCAGTCACATATAATTCTGTGATATAATCCTTTGACAGGTCGCGGCGTATGTACATTGTTTTGATTGTATTAATTTTATACATAGTGAATAAGTACGTCACACAGAGAAACACAATACAGACATTCACATACACACTACATGCAATCGTACTCAAAAAACGTTATTACAAAAAACATCTGACGCCAAAATTTGGGTAAGTCAATGCAATTTTATTAAGGCCTACGTTGGCCCAGTTTTAACGATCCATATATATACCAAAAATCAAATTTTACCAACTGTATTTACAATAAAATCATAAATTGCAGGATATATAATACGGAATTCCAACAATTTTTGAACATCACAAGGAATAGTTTCGTTTTTTAATAAATCTTGGCAAACACTTATAAATAACAATCGTTGTAATGAAAATGCGAAACATATAAAATTTATATGATGAAGATAGCAAGTATCGCAGTTGCAATATGTACACTTAGATTTATTTATTATGTTTAAACGAGCCAAATGAGATGGTAATCTGCAGTGGCCTATTCTAATTCTGCTTAGAGTGGTGATAAAATCTCTGGGACAATAGCCTTTACATTTCTCAAACCATGCTTTAGTTGACGGTTCTGGTTCTATTTCTGCAAGCCATTTTTTTTTTGATTTCTCTACTAGTTTTAAGGTATGAAGTCCATCTTTTGATCATGTTCTGATTGAAAAACAATACAAGATGAGAATAAGGAACATGGAAGTTGCATTCTTAGGTGTTAGCAGATGATTTAGCAAGAGAATCTACAAGTTCATTACCAAGTATACCTGAGTGACCAGGCACCCAACAAAATTCAATTAAGATGTTCAAGTTCTTTAATTTATTTACTTTTACCTTTAGTTCGTATACTAAATAATTGGTAGATGCATTTAAATCTTTACTCGAGAGTGCTTGAAGAGCACTCATCGAGTCAGATAGGATTAATTATTTGTTAGTGGTTCTGTTTTAATTTAAATGGGAAATAACATAATCAACGGCATATATTATAGCAAGAATCTCAGCTGAGTAAACTGAGAAAAAGTTATTGCATGTATAGACATGACCTATTAAAAACCTAAAACCTAAAAAATAAAGGAATATTGTACAAATATTCAATAAAATTAAATTTTGTAAAAGTTAAAAAAAGGAATTAAGTATGAAAAAATAATTTATTTTGTAATAAAATGTAGTACGAAATTCACAGATTCCCAAAACTTCTGTGTGGTTTCGGCATATCATTATAATATGAAAATCTAGGTACTATTTAAATTGCCTATTGTTTTTCAGGATTTATTAGCCGTCGGACCAATACGCAGTTTGTCATTACGCAGTTAGGCAGAGGGGAAAGTCAAGTAACGGGGAAGTAAGGCCAGTCCTGTAGTATAAATGGTCTGAGACTATTTTAGATCAAATATTTTTAAACGTTAGTTTAATTATCTGATTACAAACGTGTAAGCCACGTCGTTTGCAAATATAGTTTTTCCCACGGGTTTTTTTTCGCTAATTGTACCAAATTCTTCACAACGCAACAGATCATCTAATTGAGCTGATATTGGCATGGGGATGGTTAAAGAGACGGCAAAGTACTAGCGGGCGGAGGGAAGGGAAATGCGACTGAGAAAAGAAACACTGGTAGCGAAGGCCACCTTTTACTTCACGTTGCAACAAAATAATAGAGTAACTTTATTTTTTAAAAGAAAAGAATAGGTATCTACTTTAATCGCGATCGATAATTTTATAGGCACACCTATGGCGATATTGGTAAGGACAGAAGACAAAAACTCCAAAAATTATTTACGTGCCTGTTGTTAATTGTACGGTAGTATAAAAACCTTCGTGTGCGAGTCTGACTCGCATTTGGGTGGTTTTTTGACTTTCATTTGTAAGCAATAGTGTATCTATAGGTTATTTTATTTTAAATCGATCGTTCAACCAAATACGTGTTTGATCAAATGCGCGATAGACGAAATATATGTTGGACGAAACGCGTGTTGGACGAAACGCGTTTCGTTAAAATGAATAGATGGAGATAAAGAAAACAAACTAGTACTAGGAGTACCTAGGATAGGATTTTGTTAACTGTGTAGAGTCGGCACAGATAACAGAATACCTACCTACTAACCGCGCCACAAAAAATCATACCTACTTTTAATAACATATCCAGGGATCAAATCAAATAATAATTATTTGAATTTAGTATGTTGCTGAGAACACTTTTAAATTGTCGATACATTCTATTTAACAACGTGAATTTGTGCCGAAAAGATCCGGCAAGATTCTTAATTATTATTATTAAAAGTAATTATACAATACTTTGATAATCAACTAACAAGTAGGTATACAATCTGTATTGAAGCACATGATGATACTAATTCTATCGCAATGTCTTATCTACAGATGGTACAAAAAAAACTCTGTATGGCAACACTTTTTTGTTTAAAACGTAATAGCACAATCTGGACAATAGGTCCTGTACCTAGATAACTACATTCACTTTATCTATCGATCAAAATCTTCAGTCAAAAGCCGACGGCACGCGACTTGACGTGACGCTATTGTTTTGTTTGATTGAAAATTCGTTAATTAAGTTGTTTTTTAATAAAATGGGTGAATTTCATTAGCAAATACAACAAGATGATTCTGTGTGTTGGAGTCTTTGAAAATAACGATTTGAGTCGAGGGCAAGATTTGTCGTTTTATCAACGGGAGACCATCGCAATCAACAAACAATTGCCTGCAGAAGCATGTCACTGCGGCTAAAAATACTATTATCTGTGCTGCGGCTGTGCTGTTGCTGGTACATGCTACTTTTACGGTGTGAAGAAGAGGATAACAGTCGCGTTTAACTTCATAACAGTGGAAATGCTATGAAATGTACCTATCATAATGGAGGCAACTTTGAATCATTTTTGTAAATGTTACGTACCTACGGGAAGGAAGGAAATGTTTGAAATTGAAGTTAAAATACTCAAAAGTTTTTTATTTGTTTAGTGTTCAGTTCACTTTGAACCGCTTGTGTGAAAACGTACGTGCGTACGTACCTAGCTAATTTTTAAAATGGGAATTTAAAAAGGGTTTTAATTCAGTGTTTTAGTAAATGAAGGTTACTTCGAATCATTTTGTGAATTAAGATAGGTAGCTACATAGGTAGTTAATGTTTGAAAAAGAAGATAAGTACAGTGTTAGTGAATGTACCTATGTCATTGAACCATTGTTGTTAAAACTGAAATTTTTTAATGCAGTGCTTAGTGAAAAAGTTTAGTGAATTAAAGAAGTAAGTTGCTGCTGAAGCTTTTTAGTTAAGTAGGTATCTTTTAGCCATCCTGTTTTTATTTTTGCGTAGCGTCGCACAAATTCGCGTTTCTACGCCGAAAAAAGTACCAGGAACACATAAACGACAGGACGTCGTACACGTACATAGAAAGATAGATAATTGTGTAACTGGAGTCGTACGAATTCAAAAGTACTAGATTCTAATAAATTAGCGGGTGGCATATTCTAAAGTTCATTAAACTTCATGGTCAAGACAGAAACGTAAAATTATTTTATGAAATAAGTATGAAAAACTGAAATGCCGATTTTCAGCGTGAAACTTTGAATAGTGATTGCTGAGTAGGTGCACTCTTGCCCCGTTTAGGGATTTAGGGCATTTCCGTTACACTCTCTATATAATAATAACTGTAAATATGTATTTATGTATATACAATATATACAATTTACATTTTACAAACGTAAATAAATAAATAAATAGGTATTCATATACCTATTAAAGATAATATAAAATACACATCCATGCACATATTCACATATACACATACAGACATATATTAATACATATATATAAATATACAATTATTTATAAAAGATAAAAAATAAAACTATATGTTAAAAGAACTTTTAGGTCCTATCTGATTCAATCCTCGTTCGGCCGCCCGATAGCGGCAGGGCTCCGAACACGAGCAAGTGCTACACTCAAACACGCACATATACATATTTGCACACACCCATTCAAACAGACGTCCCACACCCGAAAGTGGCCCAGCCCCTACACAACAGCCCGGCAACAACACCTAATTTAAACTACCCGATATCTTTCTTACCTAGAAGTCTGTTTATTTAGCGAGCTACGGGAGTAAATTCACGGGACAATAATCAATGTTGCCGAAATATAATTTTTATTTTCCCTATATGTGATAAGTAAGTATACTTACCTAGTGCAAAATTGTTTTTGTATAGAATTTTTTTTTTTTTGTTTTTGAAAACTATCAACCTAAAAATTGCCCACTAAAAAATCCACTAGCCACCAGATACAAATTTTGCTCACCAGCAGGGGGTCCCAAACCACCAGATCTAGTGGTGAAACCACTAAGTTGGCAACGCTGCTTTTATCCAAAAATTGTACGACATTCTTTCAAGTTCAAGTTCTTCTCTTTAGTGGCTTCTATTATGGACTAAGCCACATAACTTTGCCAATGACTGGGGAGCGAGGGAGGCACGTGTATATTTGTATGGCCAGTTCACATAAGATTTTTAAATAATTTTGAAAGTCTTCTAAGTGAGAAGTTCTGGGATAGGGACCACTACCTGAAACAATATACCACCACCACATAAGACAACACACACACACATAGTTAAGGGTTATAAATAAAATTAATTAAATATAAATGTTATAGTATAATGTTAAAAGTTCTAATGTATTTTGTTAAGCATTTAATAAATAGGGTATCAACTTGGGTTAAAAGGAATTGCATATTTACAGGGCGAGGAATTTCTAAAGGAAGAACATCATATAAGGATAGGGGAAATTTTGGGCAGCTGAAAAATAGATGGTCTACAGTTCCTTCATCAATGCCACATTCACAGAAAGAGTTGTCTCTGACTCTAATTTTGGCGAGGAATACTGGAGACGATACACGACCCAGTCGGAGACGGTATATGGTTGAAGTGGCAGATTTATCACAATTACGGAATTTAAAAAACCAAGGTTTTTTGGGGATAAAAGGTTGAATTTGTCCATAGTTACGACCTTTGATAGTTCTTGACTGAGTCTAAATCTTATCCCAATCAGTCTCCAACTGGTTTTTAGCTAGGCTTTGTAGATCTAATGAGAGAATTTTAAAATGATCAAGTAAACCAATCTGTACTGCCTCTTTAGCCCACTGATCTGCACATTCGTTACCTTTTATTCCACTGTGCCCCGGAATCCAAGAGAAAACTATGTTTAAGCCCTGGGAATGGCACTGTAATAAAATTTTCTTGATTTGCAAAATTATGGGTGAAATGTTTTTGTGTTTAAATTGATTTGCTAAAATGGCTTGAAGGCAACTTTTAGAATCCGTGAGTATAATAGATTTTTTTTGTGTTACAACATATGTGAGGGCCTCAAAAAAGAGCTATTGCTTCACCAGTGAAAACAGAAGATTGGGGCGGGCACCTGAAACTCAAAACGGTATTAAGTTTTGGAATCCAGACTGCTGACCCGACGCAGCTGTCTTCAGATAGTTCGGAGGCATCAGTAAATATCAAAGTGTAATCCTGAAATGATCTCTCCATACAAGAGTTGAACATACTATTGGCGTTTAGGTCACCTTTAAATATGCCTAAGTCAAGATTTACTTGAGGATGGAATAGCAGGGCCTCAAAGTCTATTGCATGGATGGGAAGGATAGAAGACTGTGCTAATGGACTTGAAAGATGGGTAATTTTATTTAAGCTTAGCTAAGTGGGACTTTGTTTTTCCAATATGGGCATGATGTAATTATATTAGCCGGGGAGCGTACGCGGTCAAGAAGAGGGTGGGAAGAAACTTGGGCTATTTGAAACAGAAATCTTTCACACAAAAACTGTCTGCGTAATCCTAGAGGGGGATCAACACTACCTGAAGGGCATTTGTAGGAGAAGATTTCATAGCTCCAATAATAATTCGTAGGCATTTACTCTATATTTGTTTAGCTTATCTAAGGCAGCTCTACTACAAGGTCCCATGAGGAAAGAACCATAGTCCAGGTGACTACGGACAAGAGCGTTGTATATGAGCTTTTGGCAATAATATAATAAGGATGAGAGCTCCACCAAGCGCCCGCAAGAGATCTGAGTATGTTGGCTCCCTTCTCACATTTATTAGCAACATAGTTAAAATGGGGGAATCCAGTAAATTTCGAGTCTAGGATTATACCTAGAAGTTTTACATTGTCATCCTCTGGGACTAATTGGTCAACACATCTGATAACTATATTAGGAGTGATTCTATTTCTAGAGAAGGTAACAACTTTGCTTTTAGCAATGGAAAGAGAGAGGCCGTGGTCTTCAAGCCAATTTTTTAAATTATGTATGGCAGAATTTAAACGAAACGAAATATCATCAATATTTTTAGAAGAAAAGTAGATGGCTTAATCATCGGCGTATTGAAGGATATTTCAAAAAGAGGAAACAGAATGTTCTAGATCATGATTATAAATATTGTATAAAAGTGGGCTTAGGACAGACCCTTGTGGTAAGCCTTTCTATACATCAAGCAGGAAGTTTATCTTGGGAGCGAATTTTAAAGCATCCAGCTATTAAAAGGTTAGAGATAAAATGTACCAGCCTCACAGGTATGCTCAGCTGAAGCATTTTCTTCCTGGGTACCGGAAGTTGGACATTATCATATGCGGAGGCAATATCCAAGAATACCCCTACAAGATCCTCATTATTAGAGAGAGCTAGGCGAATGTCCGTCGTAAGAATACTAAGACTATCCGTAGTGCTTTTTCCTTTGCGAAAACCAAATTGAGTGTTAGCAAGTATGCCTTTAGGCTCCATGAGCCACTCCAGGCAGTTTTTAATTAAGTGTTCCATAATCTTTCAAAGGGTAGAAGATAAAGCAATTGGTCTGTATGAGGCAGCTTTGGGTATGGAAGGATCCATACCAGGTTTCAGAATGGGGATGATAATTTGTTATTTCCAATCTTTAGGGTGATGCCTGAAATAAATATATTATTAAGTATTTTAAGAAGAATATTTTTACTAAAGTTATCAAGATGAGTTATGAAAGAATAAGGAATTCCATCCGCTCCTGGACTTGAATCTTTTAGGCCAGACTAAACACACTCCAGCTCGTTCATGGAAAAGGGCTCGTCAAACCTGTCATGAGATTCAATGGATGGGTATGGAATGGGAAAATAGTTTTCAGGGGGGGCAAAGGGTGGTGAACGTTTATCAGCAAATTCCTCACACCAGGAAGACTCATTGATTGACTCTATGTTAATTGACATTGAACCACGGAACCTTTTAATCTGCTTCCATACTTGTGAGGAAGGAAATCTAGGAGATAGGGATTCACAAAAGTCAACCCAACCACGTTTTTTCTTTTATGTGCATTGGACTTATTCATTACCCTGCTACGATATTGATTTTTACAGTAAAATTGTGGATATTACAATTTGTGTAAATAGGTTTAATTCTAAATTTGAAATTTTTGAGCAGTTAATTTGACTTCATTAAAATTTATACTGACGGTTTTAAAACACCTCATAGGACAAGCTTTGCTTTTTACGTTGCTAATTATAAACTAGGTCATGTCTATACATGCAATAACTTTTTCTCAGTTTACTCAGCTGAGATTCTTGCTATAATATATGCCGTTGATTATGTTATTTCCCATTTAAATTAAAACATAACCACTAACAAATAATTAATCCTATCTGACTCGATGAGTGCTCTTCAAGCACTCTCGAGTAAAGATTTAAATGCATCTACCAATTATTTAGTATACGAACTAAAGGTATAAGTAAATAAATTAAAGAACTTGAACATCTTAATTGAATTTTGTTGGGTGCCTGGTCACTCAGGTATACTTGGTAATGAACTTGTAGATTCTCTTGCTAAATCATCTGCTAACACCTTAGAATGCAACTTCCATGTTCCTTATTCTCATCTTGTATTGTTTTTCAATCAGAACATGATCAAAAGATGGACTTCATACCTTAAAACTAGTAGAGAAATCAAAAAAAAAATGGCTTGCAGAAATAGAACCAGAACCGTCAACTAAAGCATGGTTTGAGAAATGTAAAGGCTATTGTCCCAGAGATTTTATCACCACTCTAAGCAGAATTAGAATAGGCCACTGCAGATTACCATCTCATTTGGCTCGTTTAAACATAATAAATAAATCTAAGTGTACATATTGCAACTGCGATACTTGCTATCTTCATCATATAAATTTTATATGTTCCGCATTTTCATTACAACGATTGTTATTTAT
Source organism: Apoda limacodes (assembly GCA_946406115.1). Taxonomy (NCBI): domain Eukaryota; kingdom Metazoa; phylum Arthropoda; class Insecta; order Lepidoptera; family Limacodidae; genus Apoda; species Apoda limacodes. Next base: position 1,053,397 of record OX291555.1, read on the forward strand.
AAGCGTTTGCCAAGATTTATTAAAAAACGAAACTATTCCTTGTGATGTTCAAAAATTGTTGGAATTCCGTATTATATATCCTGCAATTTATGATTTTATTGTAAATACAGTTGGTAAAATTTGATTTTTGGTATATATATGGATCGTAAAAACTGGGCCAACGTAGGCCTTAATAAAATTGCATTGACTTACCCAAATTTTGGCGTCAGATGTTTTTTGTAATAACGTTTTTTGAGTACGATTGCATGTAGTGTGTATGTGAATGTCTGTATTGTGTTTCTCTGTGTGACGTACTTATTCACTATGTATAAAATTAATACAATCAAAACAATGTACATACGCCGCGACCTGTCAAAGGATTATATCACAGAAATATATGTGACTGACTGAGATGCCGGTCCACCCAGAGTAGCGACAATCCTATTAACCTTGTCACGCGCCGCGGTCCAACTTAATAAATCTTTACTAAGCAATATAATTAAGTTAATTCTAAGTTAATTCCTTTTTTTTCAATTCCTTTAATCATTTCTTATGTTATGTACTGTAAAGTAAGTTATGTTATGTAAGTTGTAATTTTATTTTCTGTTCCTTTGTATTCAATTTTGATTGGTTTTGTAAAGTAATTTTTACTTGCTCTTCATTTAAAATTATACTGTAATTATGTGGAGGTTGATGGCTCCTAGCCAGTACCTAAAATAAATTGAAAAAAAAAGAATATAATATACTAAGTAAATTATGTTTTGCTCAAGAAGAATAAAAAAAGGCTTTTTCAATTTCAATGACAGAAGCAGCAGCAACAGTAGAAGTGGTAAAACATCCTGAATTTGAAAATGTCTATGTTAAACAAGAAGTTTTTGATGTAGATGAAGAAGTTAAAGTCAAACCAGAGTTATATTCAGACCACGATTTCAAGGATGTGATGACCCTAGGCCCTGCGACCCTTCAGCAACCCATCGACGAGAGCGATTGTCGTTTTAAGGATGGATTACTTTTTTCGTGGGAAGGTGTGTCTTTTTCTTTTGTATCTAATTGAGGTATATAATCTAAATAACTCCTAGTGACTTATCTTTATAGGATAGGACTTTTCCTAGTACATCAATATTACAAATACACAAAATCTTCATACAATTAGGAAATACAATATAATTTAATAAAGAATCTTTCTTCGTTTGTGACTTCCTGAAGGCTAGAGTCTTTGAAGATAATATGTCATACATGTCATGTCATGTTGGTGAGCCAGTAAGTAGATTAACTTCATTAAAAAGCTCAGATCACAAATAAAATCCACACAACCTGTGCAAACGACTGATGCCACCACATAAGCGAGGAACCCTAACTACGATAAGGACCATCAGTTTATGAACTGTGTAGTGGATGCCCATCGCTCCCCTACTGCATTTCCTCCCCGCAACAATGCTAACTGTTTGGGGCGAGTTGATCTACCTATAGTAATCTAACTACTTTGCTGAAGACTGGTCTTTGTAGAAAATATATTGTAGCGGACCATATCATACCGCTACACCGACGTACAATGGCCCTATCATGAGGCTTAGTGTGGAAAACATAAGTTCAACTAACTAACATCATACAGCTACAAGCAAGGCTGACGTCACACACCCTACATTATGCTATCGAAGTTCCCTTCACAGTTCAGTATATAAAGCTACCGAAGTACAAGTTAAGTGGACCACGGCAGTCGCCAGGCATAACACCTCGCCTGGCAGGAGATCTCCTCTTTGCCGCAGCTCCACAATATCATACATGTCTATGGCCATATCACAGGTCAAGGTTAACCTTTTGTACACCAGAATGTGGATCCACTGTACCCCTATAAACTGCTGCAATGTGCATCTCCTCTTATCTGCATGCAATTTTTTCCATTTGTCTATGATATATTACTGTAATAGGGTTCAAAGTTCTTTGGGGTGTCTCATGAATGAACAAATCAGTCATAATTGCTACTTAACACTGTTCAATCACATTCAGTATTCATTTAAACAAGAAACTAAATGAAATCAATCAATGATGCATATTTTCAAATATCTAGTTCATTCTGGTGATGTGTGTAATCTTACAATTTTTTACTACTTTTGACTATAAAATAACATATCAGAATATAAAATAAAACCAATAATGGCACACAAAAGGACATAAAAGTCCTTTTTTATTTTACATTTTTTTTCACTTCCTACCTTATAATCACTAACACTACTTATAATATAGCTGTGATGTGAGGTGCATTATGCGTTATTATGTGTTATAATGTTAAAAATATATATTTATAATATACAATAAAGAAAAGGACAAAATTAAGTAATAGACATTATTATAAATACCTAACACAACCAAATAAAAATCCCTAAAAGTAAAAAGTTCTTATGACCCTAAATCTCTGGCCATTCATCTCTCCTCCCAGAGACCTTAGGCACTAAATGATGTTAAATGTGCCACCATCTATACTTCACCCTCTATATTCTAAACTATGTGTTTTCAAACTATCAATCAATTTTCCAGATCATCTCGGGACACAGACATAGGATGTTCATTCTCCTCCTAAATTAATACCTATTGGACAATCAAACTTCTCTCCTAAAAGTCTGCAGACACTTTAGAATAAGACATAGAATATCTTGATATCAAATATCAAAGTTGACAAACAAATATTCAACTGTTGCTTGTATTTTTCCTAGTCCAGTATCGGTTCGTGACAAACATTTTCAATTCTATAACTACATAGGAAACAATTACATGAAGTCTAGTAAAAGCTGGATTCCCACACACTGATCCACATGATCAACGGGTTGATGAAGTGGTGAATGACCTGTGTGGTAAAGTGTTCTTCAAATACATCCCACTGTATAGGATATATCGTTCCACTCCTTTTCGATAAATTCCTCCAGACTTTTACCAAATACTAGGAGTGGTTTGAGTTCCTAAATGTGTGTGGTCTCAAAAAACAATATATATATAATATATTAAGTAATCTTAATCTGTTACTTCACAAATTTCAGAGATATAATAAATCCAGGAGTTATAAATCTGAACTTCAGTCGCTCTTAAATTCAGGTGACGCCGTCAGTCTTGCCAGCGACCTAAATTGCAAGCACCGTCATTGGAACTCTTCATTAACTTCACTAGACCGACACTAGAACCGTGAAGGACTGGGATAAATTATATAGGCAATAGCTCGAAAACCCCAGCTCGCCACATCTAGATCGCGTTCCCAATATAATCTCTTCAGCGACCGACTTAAACGTAGCTATCGACTCATTCATTAGCCACCTGACCGCCACCGTTGGCGAGTGCTCAAGACAAGTGCTGGTTGGTGATTACCACCACCAAATCCTGCCTCAGCACATCCGCCGCAGACGCGATCGCGTTCCCACTATCGAAAACAAAGCTCGCTACAATAGACCTGGAAACAAGTCTGGAGATGCTAAATGCTTATCCTACAATAAAAAAAAGTATTTTTAAAATACAACACATCCTTACCAAGTTCAGCACCAGTAGATAGAATTTTTTCGTACGGTGGGATGATTATGAGACCTCGCAGAAGAAAAATGAGTGATGATGTATTCAAACAACTGGTATTGTTAAAAAGCGTAATACTAATAAATAAAAATCTATTTATATTTTTTTCACTTTTTAACAATACCAGTCCAGTTGTTATTAATAAAAGAAAAAAGTTTAATAATAATGAAATATGAACTAGATGCACAATCAACCGAAATAAATGGCCACAAAATTCACAAAATGGAGCCATGGCTCTCCTTTCGTTAGTCTAGTTTTTTACATTATTTTAAGTGAGAAGTATTATTATTAATAACATAACAGAATTTACTGATAAATATGAACAAAATGTCATGCATAAGGTGCCATGTTATTAGATGTTTTGGTTCGGCTCGGCATTGTGCACAAAAAATAAATAAAAATTGCTGAGATTTGGTCAAAAGGTATTTTATTTCAAATAAGTATTTTGAAAATACCTATTTTGCATTTAGCATTTGAAATGCAAAGTGCAAATTGAAATAGTAAATCTGAAAAGTATTTTGTAATTTGTATTAATTTTTTTAAAACCATTTTGTACATCTCTGCCTATAATTTTACTAAGGCCCCTTGGTAAACTTTACGAACGCCTCCTCCTCGCTCGCCTACAGAACGCTATAGTCTCCAGAGGCATTTTAATAGACAAACAGTTCGGCTTCCGCGCCATACACTCATGCGTCCACCAAGTCCTCCGCATCACGGAACTCATTCTTACTGTCTTCCAACCAGTATTAGGTAAGCCCCGTCACTCGGGCGCTGCCTTCTTCGATGTAGCGATGGTTTCGACAAAGTCTGGCACAAAGGTTTAATTTATAAACATATCATACGCGACTACTTGTCGAACCGCAATAGCTTTCGCTATAAAGTTGAAGGCACTCTCTCTTCCCCCCGTCCCATAGATGCAGGAGTCCCGCAAGGGTCCGTGCTCGCCCCTATCTTGTACCTTCTGTACACAAACGACATCCCTAAAACGATAGGTACCCAATTAGCCCTCTTCGCGGACGATCCACCCATAGGCAAGTGAGTTGAATCACTAAGATACTCCAAGTCGCTTAGAAATAAACTGACTTTTTACACCACTTGCATCCACCCCATACTAGCATATGCTAGCGTCGTTTATGCGTTTCCAAACGCAATCTCCACAAACTCCAGAACCTCCAAAACCTGTGTTTCAAAGCTGCCTTCGGAGCCTCCTGGTACGTCCGTAATGCGGACCTACACAGGTACTTCGAGCTCCTCACGATTCCCCAATATCTCAAAGACCTGGCAGTGCGCTTTTTCGAGCGTATACAAAATCACCTAACTATCACAGTTCATGACATACAGCCTAGTGACAACCGGACGGACGGACAGCGGAGTCCTAATATTAAGATTCCGCTAATTACCCTTTGGGTACGGAACCCTAAAAAGCCAATATGGATAGGCTCGATATCTAGGTTTTGTTAACAACAACAAAGCCTTTGACTCACTGGAACACTGTTATATATGGAAAGCTCTCAAAACCCAGGTAGAAGCCCCTAAGTATATAAGATCATTAAGGAACAGCTACCAAAACAGCTCAGCACACGTGAAATTGGAAACTCTTGGAGATAGCTTTCCAATCTAAAGAGGAGTGAGACAGGGGGACCCACTTGCAACAAAGCTTTTTACAGCAGTGTTGAAAGAAGTGTTCAAAGACTTTAACTGGGATAACCTGGGAATAAATGAAAGAAGTGTTCAAAGACTTTAACTGGGATAACCTGGGAATAAATGAAAGAAGTGTTCAAAGACTTTAACTGGGATAACCTGGGAATAAATATTATTGGAGAAAAGCTCAACCAACTTAGACATAACCAATACAATAAAATGATTTCGTTCTTTTGTTTTCTTTTCTTGAGCAGAGTTCTTACATTTGCGTTTTTTTAAATATTTGTTTGCAGTTCTTAGTTTTCTTGTCCTATTCTCATATTTTTTCATGCATACTGAAGTTAATCATTGCCTCTGTCATCCTTAGGTTGAGTATAAATTTATTTATTGAATGTAGTGATTCCGTTCCTCTGTAGCAGCATAGACTATGGTGACTGCTTACCATTAGGCGGACCGTTAGCTTGTTTGTTACCTTAGTAGTATAAAAAAGGTTATTCCAACAATTGCGTTCTTAATACTATTAGCGCTGTTTAGTGTTAGTGTTCTGTTTCTAAAGAAAGAAGAACAGTAAGTTCTTAGGAGTACCCGAGCAGCACGTTAACTGGGATAGTAATTTCATTATTTTGTAATTCCAACGCTTGGATTATTTTATTTCTCAATAGGCAGTTTTTCGTTTTTCTTGTAATGTTCCCAAAATCTCATTTTCCTTTTTAATCGTACCTAATTTTTAAGTAGATTATAAATGGATGTAATCATTTAAATTTATTCGGTCCTGCGACGGTCTTTCAACACTTTCATTTCTGTTTATTATACCAGGGCCTTAGACAAGTAACAATCGAAAAATCGAGAAGTATCGCTACAGAACAAGCGTTTTCGAAACAATAGTGGTAGACTTACTGCTCATGTACCGAACACGCTGTATCTGTTACTCATCTTAGGTTTTAAAATTAAGATAATAGGTATTTTTTGTATTGAATATTGAAATGTGTTAAGTAGGTACCTAATCTTAAATATATTGTTGTGAAAATATAAGGTACTTACGTAAAAACATTCTAGCTTTCTTGTAACGAAAATCTGGCTACCAAAGATTACTTATACGTTATACGGTACCGTGTTCGGACACATAAAACGAGCTAATTCGAGTACCTAAATTTTAAGGTACTTGCCGTCACACGACATCATACGTAATCAGTGCGTCGACGCCAACTGTGCTCCCGCGTAAAGTAATAAAAATGACGATTTGTGCAATAAAATCGTGCTAAACTATTGTCAAAAAAAAGGTTGATAATAAAAAATCACTGTTCACAAGTTATTACACTAATCTGCTTGCTATATTTGAGATACAAACTAAGTTTTTAAAATAATCATTCGCAAAACAAACAACAAATGTTTTTCTGTCTGTGTTGCCAAGTCTGTAGGTACGTTCATTTCCCATCCCAAGTTAAGTAAGGCGAATATTGAACGACAATACATATTTTTCACCTTAGGGGCCGTCCATTAATCACGTGATGTTTTTTTTAACATTTTTTAACCCCCCTTGGTGATACGTGGTGAGGTTTAAGACTACCAAAAAATTCACGTGTATTTTTAAGAACCTTTTTTTTTATTTTTTAATACAACTAAGGTGGCAAACAAGCTTACGGTCCGCCGGTCACCGTAGCTTATGGAAGCTTGCAACACCAGGGGTATCACTTGCGCGTTGCCGACCCTTCAGAAATTTAATAACTTCTTTCTTGAAGAACTCCATACTGTAGTCCTTGCAGAAAACCTTGGCAGGGAGCTCATTCCACAGCTTAAGCGTTCGCGGGAGGAAGTTTCTCTGAAACCGCACTGTACGCGACCATTTAGGTTCTAAAGTGTGAGAATGAATTCCCTGCCGATGGCGAGCGGTGCGATGGTAGAAAGTAGCCGTAGGCATCATTTCGAACAATTGCTCAGAACACAACCCATTGTACACGCGGTAGAACACACACAGGGAGGCAAAGTCTCTCCTCAGACTTAACTCGATACCGCCAGTGAGTTTCGAATCGTCGACAATTCTCACAGCCCGTGGTTGAACCGAGTCAAAAGGGCCAAGTTGGTATCCGGGTGCACCTGCCCAGAGATGGCAGCAATACTCCATATGGGGCCGAACTTGCGGTTTGTAAAGTAACAAACTTTGCCCCGACGTGAAGTACTGCTTCGCTCTGTTGAGTACACCAAGTTTTTTGGACGCCAGCTTCACTTTATCTTGTAAATGATCTCGGAACTGACATCGCTGGAGATGTCGACACCAAGGATCCCAATGCTTTTGAAGATGGAGAGGGGAGTGTTCTGGAACTGTGGGATTATAGTGAATGGAGTTTTCTTAGCGGTGATCTTCGATAGAAGACCCCGGTGCCAGACCAGATCGGACGCCTTTGCTATGTCCAGGCTACATACCAATGCCTCCACCTGACTCTCAATGGCTAGTGCCCATCGGTGTGTGAGATACACTAGAAGGTCACCAGTCGAACGACCGTGGCGAAAGCCAAATTGACGGTCACTGACCAGATCGTGTACGTCTAGGTATCTTAGAAGCTGTGTGTTGATCACACGCTCCATCACCTTGGAGAGGAGAGAGGTAATAGTGATAGGCCTGTAATTCGATGGATCTGATCTATCGCCCTTTTTGGCCACCGGGTGCACATTCGCAGTATTTGTCAGTCGTCAAACTCAGGTGCGTGAAAAGTCGAGTTACGTCCGTGTCACCGCTATGAGACCTGTATAGGCACGCATAGATACGAGTGTGGCCGCCGTAATCTACGCGCACCCACAATATCGACATGTCCCTGTCTTCAAGGCTATGAAGGCAGCGACAGCAGATATCTTGCCGTACGAACATACATACACCGGCACGACTCATGAAATTGTGTTCAAGTTTGTAGCCGGGATAGTGAAGGTATGATGTGTCGGCCGGGCAGGATATCTGCGTCTCCGTTAGAAAAAGAATGGTCGGCTGCGCAGTCTCGAGATGGTGGTGGACTGCGTTAAGCTTTGCGTGAATACCCCTGATGTTGCAAAAATCCACATTATATGTGGATGGAGTAGCCGCTGTACAAACTCTTTTCTTTTTCGTTCTCATGGCCATAATATATAAGAAAAAGTTACTAATGAGGATTCACTGCACAGACAGCTTAGAGGATAAAAGGTGCGGTTCTAAGACTGCCGAAGCTCGCCACAGATAATACGGTTGCTTGCACGACGGGCGGAAGGGCCCCTGATCCCCCTCTGTGGTAGTAGCCGGTTCCACTCCGGTCTCTTTCTCCGGCACGACTACCACTTCAGATACTTTTCACAGGCTGGCGGATCAGCCTCCCAGGGCGGAGATTAAGTGATCCCTGGGTTCGGGATCCCGTTCAACCTGCGGGCGGCCAGCGGTCAGCAGTTCCATCAGGTCTCCCTGACCGCCGAACCAGCACGCCGCGTCTACACCGAGCATGACAGCAACAAGCACCGCCGGTCCTCCGCTGTCCGCGCAGCGAATCCTCAAAGAGCTCTGACAACCTTACTCACCGCCAGGAACACAACACTACTGAATGTTACCTACAAAAAATCTTAATTTTTTTCAATTTTGACGAAAAAATAAATACACGTGATATCTTACCACACCCCTTGTGATATTTCGTGATTTTTGCCGGACCCCCCCCCCCCCCTTTCGGGCCTCACGTGATTAATGGACGGCCCCTTACATCACTTAGCAAGACGGTGTACGCACACGCGCCATTGGGTGTGTAAAATTATAGGGCGAGTGTAATATGCATTGTTTTTGTAATATTCTGAGACAATCAGTAATATAAGTTATTCATTAAATATGATAGACGCATTAGATCTTAAGAAAAACAAATATAATTTACTTGTAATGATTTTTGTTTGATTTTCTTTTGGATAACTAATAAAATGTTATACTAAAATCTTTTAATTTTATTGATTATTTTTAAAAAACATATTATATATAATGTATATATTTCCTAAATTGAGATTAAAATACTCTATAGTTTATTAATTAAACTCCCTGATTGTTTCCCTATCTGAAGGGTGCTAACCTTTAAAGAGCTCGAAGTAGGCAAAAGCCTGAAATTTTCTCAGAATATGTGTTACGTATGCGGGTTTCCTTACTAATAATAAAAATATAAAAGCAAAAACTAAAAATTTAAGAGGGATTTTTAGAATAGGCGCCGTAGTACCGGTGGTAATTAAATGACACTGTAACTTGCAAAACTAACGAGTATAAGATTCATAGTAAATGTTAATTGAGAAAATTGTACAAATTTATACAATAGCATTGTGATCCGATTCCTGCGGGCTGCGCTAACAATATCGCTTTAACAAAAGAAATTAAGTAATTTTAATATTTACGCATTGAATGTGCTCTATGCTCTCGACGCACGTGTTAGATTTGACGGTATATAAATATGATAATGTAAGTAGGTATTTTGATGATAGGATATATAAATCAAAGTCTAAAGTAAATATCATAACTTTTATGAGATATAAAGTATCTACTTATTAAATCTAAGTTTCGAGTAGAAACACAATAAGCCTTTAAGTATCTAAGATTCGTAAGCTATTCACAAACTGCAAGAAGAACTATTATAAGTATTTAAGGACCTTATTGACTGGTCCAGCCAAATGCCACAGAGCAAAACTCGCAGCTAGGTATTACTTACTGTAAAATCTTTCCCCGTGAAAAGAAAGTTTTAGTTTGAAGATATTTTGTTAATTAATTTTATTTGTATAACAATAGTTTCTATAAATTTTAAATCTATCAATCTAAACTTAGCTATGTCCATCCAAATTCGCCATTGTAAAACCGGAGTGTGGTCGAAGGTTTCCGCTTATCGTTCATGCTCACACCACGCTGAGTTCGTTTATCCGATCCTGGAATTCGAAAATTAAAAGTGTATATATAATGGATTCACAGTAATTAATAATATAAGTTCTTGTTTTTTTTTTTGAATTTAGTTAATAATATAAAATCAAAATGAAATAAAAGTGACTTTAGAAAAGGGGGCTCATTATGAATAGGTATTTCAAAAATTCTTTAAAATTTCAAAGAAATATGAAATTATAAATCAACAAATAAAATTACAAATATGGAATAAGAGTTAAGAAGAGTTTATCCTTATCTACAAAAAGATATAATTAATTCTGCTTTTTTCGTAATTATCAAATTAATTATGATAATTTAATCAACCATATCTGTTGCCCTCTCCTCGAGATTTTAAAATAGAAAAACCGCAATCTATTTAAAATCACATAAAGGCCGTCCAGTGGCTCTAATTACTACATAGCAGAAAAATAAAACACTCACAAAAAAAAAGAAAATACAAAATACAAATAGAGTGTTTGGGTTAAACTAATTTTAACTATCAGCGTGTTATGATGGACCAATTAAAAGCCATAAACAAAAAAGGGGACGCTGAAAGAAAATTCGATTAATACACATTGAAATAAATGAACATTAAAAGTACGTAAGTGATTGAAATAGTAATTTAAATTAATTGAACTTTTCTCATAAGAAGACAAATTAGCCTAAATCAATTTTTCAGTGAGTTCGTGTTTAGTTCTTGTATTTGAGACCTTCACTGGAATCAGGCATTACTTAGGTACAATAAAATACCTAATTATTTAATCAATGTTATAAAAATAAATAATTCCTTACAATATAATTATTTGACGAAATAGAATTAAAGTAATGCCATACAAGTGAAAAGCTTAAATAGTAATTAATTATACTCAGCTTTTATGAATTTCAGCATAAGTCCTGAAGTATCTCCAGTCCCACGTCATCATGCACACGTGTGCACTCCTTTTGATGACTCTCGTTAAACTCAAACAGACAGCAACTCAGAAATGAGAGAAAAATAGATTAATGAATGAAGATAATTGTAACATTTGTAGTTGAAAAGTAAGTTTGTTATACACAACAAAATTACGAATTTCCAAACCTCTGCTTTCAAAATATAACTCATTCCAGAACATACTCTTTATCATTCAAAATCTCTTTAGGAGTCTAGATACACAAATACATCCCTCCTATATATATATATATATATATATATATATATATATATATATATATATATAACATACATCGCCATAATTTTGTAATTATGCGTGATTTACAATGTCTATGTGTAAAAAAAAAAACGAGTTGCACTCCGGGAGTGCCGGCAGAAGTGAAAACCTTTACACACGATTCGCGCTCAAATATGTCACAAGACATGTCTTTGACATTGTCAAGAAATAATAATGTTTGTTCATTTACTTTTTTGACGTAGTATATTTGACATCGCAATCTGTCATAGAATTAAAATTCCATATCCAACCTTCCTGTACTACTCATAATCGCGAATACTAAAAATAAAAATTATAATAGGCGTGGCATTACGGTTTCTGTCTTACGAATTTCCACGATTAGGACACGTGACCTGACGCGAGTTTATCATTTTTTACCCATACCAAAAAAAGTGCACAACGCCGCTAAAGAAGTTTTCACTTCAAAAACTTGTGTAGCGATAAGTGTATATGTAGTAAAGTTATGTCTTTAAAATATATTAAATATAATATGTTTATTTAAATCTGGAATTTTAAACAAATATATGACAAGGGAAAAACAGAGATACAATCTTCTTCCTGAAAATTAAGAATATCAAAACGACCTGATATATTTATTCATGAAATCTTTAATATGAGTTTCAAACCAACAAAAACACAGATTTCCAGATCATCTCATAGATATCACACTGACTCAGACATAGATTGTTTATTCTCCTCCTAAATTAATACCTGTTACACAATTATACTTCTCTCCTAAAGTCTGCAGACATCCTAGACTTCTAAGCCAAGTTAGACTCCTAAGACATAGAATATCTTAATATCAATGTTGAAAATCAATTTCAAACATTGTCTGTATTTACCTAGTCTAACATCTCTTCGTGACGAGCATTTCCAATAAGGAAGTTTTCAATTTTTTTTATTTATTTCTTAAAAATAGTACTAAACTTGCAATAAAGCCCATTATTTTATTTTTTTTCAATAATGTTCATAAATGACGGAGTAATGATACTTTTCCCGTACGCTTTAAAACTTCTCGGCGCGCGGCCGGTCAACATCCACATGACGTCATAAGTCTTGCGACTCGCTCGAGTCGAATAGTCGTCGATGCGCGGTCACATCAGAAAGGTATTACTCTTGGTTAGATCAAGACGGAATGGATATTATTGTTGTAAAATCATTATGGAATCCGTGCAAACTCATGGTATCGTGCCCAAGTGTACAAATACACCCATAACTGCACCCAACAAACATTATTTTACGGTGCCTAAAGATAAAAAAATAAGAGTTAAGTGGTGCAAAGTTATGAAAAGAAAGGAATCTCTTTCAGAAAAATCCGTACGCTATTGCTGCGAAGACCATTTCAATGTAAGTACCTAGTTACGTATCTATCTAAGTTACTCTGCAGTTGGTGCCGAGTCGGTTGGGATTTTTGCTTGTAAACAGACAGTTAGACAGAACCGAATGCTCTTTGTTTATAGTATTTTGTCTTGGCTACAAAATTACCTAGCATGTTTGTTCACACAACAGATGTCCGTCACAAAAGTACAAGCGACACCAACGTTATCTAAATTACTCGTTTCTAGAGATGGGAAGATGTTAGAAGCGTGTTATCGATATTTTTTATTTCAATGTTATGTTAATTATTTATTAAGTGCCTATTTTAAAAACTATGCGATTTTCATAATTTTAAATCGTTTTATGTAATCTTGTGTTATTATGAATACACTGCACGTGAGTACACGACATACAAAATGTGTAGCCTAGCAAAAAAAAATATGTTTAATCAAATCTCTGAAGGTTTTTTATCGACTTTCGAACTTAAATTTTGGAATGATAACTACCTTGATTTCAGCATGCATGGATTATATTTGTAATTTTTATTTTCAGGTCAAGGAGGATACTGAAAATTTTGTGGGTGGCAGACTGTTTTTGAAAAAAAAAACGTTTTACCTCATAAATTCGCTTGTCAAAGAGCGAAGTCAGACATACACGAACGGTCCGCATTCGCAAAGCGTCATCGAGCGGAGTATTATTCACAAGTACTTTCGATGGAAGTCCCAGTCTCTGTTGCTCAAAAACAACCTGAGTTCATTGAATGCATTCGTATTGATGAAGAAAAAGATATTGATAATCCCATATCAATACCTAAAGATCGGTATACGATGTGTATATGGAAGCCAATGTTAAAATACAAACAAAAAATAAGAGTGTTCAAGTAAATATAAAAGACAAAAGTAAAGATAAAAGCTGTCAAACAACCTTCAAAAATAAGAGTGTTAAATTTGTAGCAAAACTAAATACAGGTGACGGCATTAGTGATAATATAACGGAACCTTCAGATACTAGTATTTTATTGGTCTCTTTCAGTGAAAGCACGACAACATTTGAAGAAATCCCAGAAAATAATTATAATAATACGCTTTATAAAATTAAACATCATACACAGTTGTACTTAGGGCTTTCCCAAGACACTTACTTCTTAATAGAGACTTTAGTTAATAATTTTCAACAACCTCACATGCATATACTAATAACTTTAAAAAAAATAAGATTAAATGATTCCTATTCCCGATTTGCCATAGATTTAAGCCTTAAAGCAGGATCTATTTCAACATCTATTAGGAAAACTTTACCATTATTAGCGCATTTCATGAAGGAGTTAATATATTTTCCTGAACAATCCGAGGTAGACGATAATTTACTAATATAGTTCTTAGGAACAAAAAAAAACTGGTTGCCTGTAAAGTCGGTATACGGGCGAAAGTTTTACGTGACAATGATTTTATGTCTGTCTCTCTCGCTCTTAGGCGGGCGCGTGCCTCTCACTCGCTCTCATTGTGAGCGCATAACGTGAGCGGAGCGTAACGCAGTTTCTTGAAGTGTCACCCGGCAAACCAATTTATAAGACGTTGTCACGTCAAAAAAATTTTTTTTTCTTGGAACTTCCAGTGGGTGTTTGGCAGCCCACGCTGGCACCGGAGGGGGGGGGGGGGGGGTTTCAAAGCAGGGTTTCATTCTAAAAATTAAAACTTGTAATGTTTAGCTTGTATGTCAAGTTTGGTATCATTTTCGGGTAAATTATGTAGTAGGGCATTATTTTTGTCCGACATTGTGATCAAGGCTGCAGCCGTTGTTCCTTCCATTCCAGCCAAAACAGTTCTAAGTGTGGCCGTTTTATATAAATAAACAAAGAAATTAACGACTATTTAACTAAAACTAATGAAAAACTAAATAGTGTTATGTTTTTGTGTATGCAAACCCAATACTAAGACTAGTTAAAAAACAATATCGAATGTTGCTTGGGTTGGAAAAGTCGAGTTCAGGTTACAATGATTTAAACTTTAGAGGACATAGAAATAGGAACAGGATTTAACTTAAAACAATAAATAATTAGAAATGTAAATAACTTCCCTGGTGTAACGTAATCCAAAAAATAATCACAAAACATTTTTCTGAGAGAAGAGGTTATTTAAATTTGTGTCCAGTAGTACGGTGGCGGTGACCAGACCTTACTGTATTGTCAGAAACAAAACAGATTGCGTTCGGAACCTAGCGTTTCGTGCGTAAGACGCGACCCCGATAGCAACGGTACAAAACACATCTTATACACGAATCTTCGTGGTTAAGCACTATTAAAAAAGTTTGCCAAATGGTTCTGAGGCGGATACCTCATATACCGAAGATTTAAAGCTCCAGGTAGAACATTTAACTGTGGAATTAAAATCTGCTCATGCAGAAATTGAAAATATAGGCGCCGAAAATTACGAATTACGGAAAACAATAGAAAAACACCAAAAAATTATAACAATGTTTAAAAAGGTTGGAATTACTCATAATTTATTAACTACGCCAAAAATACAAAAAATAAAAAAGATGCTAACGAACCAAGAATTAGTTAATGATAAGGAAACAGACTGTATAGTTGACGAAAAAAAAAAATTCAGTACGAAATCAAAATTATGAAATGGAAAACACTATTTGTAATGCACAAGATCAGCACTCACATAACAAAGAAATAAAAAATGACATTAATACAAGTATATATGAGAATAACTGTAATAAAAACATGACTACTAAACCTGAAGAAGATATATTTGATGGAAATATGAATGAAGATATTTTGCAAGAATAAAATCACTATTCAGAAAACACCACGGATCAAGGGACTAGCGTCGCAATTACTAAACTCGAGAGAAAAAAATATAAGCCATAAATATAAGCTATGGAAATTACAAAGTGAAGTCATTGGTTCTATATCGAGCTAGGTGTGACTTTGTTAAGAAATCTGTTAGAGAATTTAATTTATCTAGTAGAGATAAAATTATTATAAGCATAGGTGAAAATTACTGTAATCCTACGAAACTAACATTAGAGCGTGGAATAATTTTAAACCATTTTCAAAATTCCTTCATCATTGTTCTAGGAGTAACTAATAACAGATTTCTGAATGTAATAAGGCTAAATGATCTATTAAAAACATGCTAACTGTCGTTTTATAGATGTGATTCATTATAATTATGGTACTCGAAAACAAAATATTTTGGATATGTGTTCAAAAATTAAATTTACTATCGACTGTGCTGATTACAGAGAAAAATATTCATCATTTAAAAACAATATACATAAAAAAAAAATATGCCAGATCTTACTTATAAAATGAAGCATGAAGTATATAAAAAAGTTACTATACCTTATTATTTTAAGAAAATTACAGCTAAGGAAATAAAAAATACAATATCCCAAGTCAAAGGTGCAGAAAATATTGATAATGATCTTTTTAGAGATAAATCATCATTCTAGCAATATCACAATTTTACATCAGAACATCGCAGGCATACTTAGTAAACGTGAAATGCTGGAAATAGGCATTGACGAATTAGCTCACCATAACATATCAGTAGGCATTGTTTGCGCTTGTGAAACTTTCATCAAATCTGACTTTGAGGCAAATGCAAGGTTAAAAAAAGGTGCTTAATGTGCGCCAACTTTTTGTTTTTCAATGTTTAAAAAGGTATCATACTAAGTACGTTCCGTTGCTACCACAAACATCTAAAAGGTATCATACTAAGTACGTTCCGTTGCTACCACAAACTAAGTACGTTCCGTTGCTACCACAAACTAAGTACGTTCCGTTGCTACCACAAACTAAGTACGTTCCGTTGCTACCACAAACTAAGTACGTTCCGTTGCTACCACAAACATCTAAAAGAGTACAGAAGTGTCCTCTACATAGTGTCAGATCTGCATTTGCTGCGAGACATTTCAACTTTATCTCCCCCATTCTTTATAATAAACTGTTGAGGGATCATAAACATGTTAAAAAATATACTCTAAGACAATTTAAGGAGACTCTTTTTGACTGGCTCTGTATTCTGAGTTATAATGAAACCGAAATACTGTTGGAAATAAAAGTATGATCTTAATTTAATTTTAATTTTATTTTCTTAGGTCATTTTAAATTTATTATATATTTTGCTACAGACTTAACTGCTAAAACTTTTGTATGATCTTCTTAAATGTCAGCACTAATTTGTATTCGATTTCTTTTCTATATAACATGGTATGAAAGGGAAATTAAAACTAACTACTGTAACTTTATTTTTTATTCTTTAATCACTTACTAACCGCATAATTTATTTCATATTGTACGAGCAGAGAGCCTGCTTCTTACGTCACAGGGTAACCTATTGTAAGAAGTAGCGTAACAAGTGTCATGTAACTAGTTGAACTGAAATAAATTCATTTTTCATTTTCATTTTCATTTTCAAATGGATATTATTTGTCTGGGTATCATTCTAGGAAGAATATAAAAAGAGGCGGAGTGTGTATATTTGTCAGAAATGATATCGATACAAAAAAAGTACGTGGGTTGATGAATTAACTATTGAGGAATCATTCGAATGCTGCGCAATTGAGATCATTCATGTAATATTAATATTTCAATAATAAAACCTCTGGTCTAAAATAGATAACAAAAAGCATAAAAGTTGCATGTAGAAAAAGAAGAAATCTAAGATTTAATCTATATGTACAAAATAGTTTATCAAAGAAAACTGAGTCTGTAAAATATTGTAAAATATTAAAAAAAATTATCTAAAATGCTCAACGAATCACAAACAGACGTTACATATCTAGCTCAAAAAATAAGAGCAGAGCAACATGGATGATAGTGAAACATAAATCTAACACTACTGATATAATTGACAAAATAATAATAAATGACAAACACATTGACAATCCTATTGACATGGCTAATGAATTTAATAAAAAATTTATAACTGACAATCCTAAAGATAATAATGACATATTTTCCTCTAAAAATACTATTAAATTTAAAAAAGATACCGTTTTTCTTTTGCCTTGCACAGTTAATAAAACTTTTAATATTATAAAATCACTAAAATCAACAAATTCAGTTGGTGTTGATGAAGTCTCAACTAAAATTATTAAGTCTTGTGCTACCGAGATAACACCAATCTTATCACACTTAGTAAATTTGTCATTTGTTACTGGCAAATTTCCAAGTATGCTTGAAAAATCTATAGTCAAAGCAATCCACAAAAAAGGCCCTGTTACTACTACCCTAAATTACCGGCCAATAACATTAGTTTTTTTTTTTTTATACCACTGAGGTGGCAAACAAGCCTACGGCCGCCTGATGGTAAGCGGTAGCCTATGACGCTTGCAACACCAAGGGCATCACTCGCGCGTTGCCGACCCTTCAGAAATCTAATAACTTCTTTTTGAAGAACCCCATACTGTAGTCCTTAGAAAAAACCTTGGCTGGGAGCTCATTCCACAACCTAAGCGTTCGCGGGAGGAAGTTTCTCTGCAACCGCACTGTACGCGACCATTTCGGTTCTAAAGTGTGAGAATGAATTCCCTGCCGATGGCGAGCGGTGCGATGGTAGAAAGTAGCCGTGGGCATCATTTCAAACAATTCCTCAGAACACAACCCATTGTACAAGCGATAGAACACACACAGGGAGGCAAAGTCTCTCCTCAGACTAAGGGGCTCGATACCGCAAGTGAGTTTGGGATCGTCGACAATTCTCACAGCCCGTCGTTGAACCGAGTCAAAAGGGCCAAGCTGGTATCCGGGTGCACCCGCCCAGAGATGGCAGCAGTACTCCATATGGGGCCGGACTTGCGACTTGTAAAGCAGCAACCTTTTCCCCGACGTGAAGTACTGCTTCGCTCTGTTGAGTACACCAAGTTTTTTGGACGCCAGCTTTACCTTGTCTAGCAAGTGATCTCGGAACTGAACATCGCTGGAGATGTGAACACCAAGGATCCCAATGCTCTTGGAAATGGAGAGGGGAGTGTTCTGGAATTGTGGGACTACAGTGAATGGGGTTTTCTTAGCGGTGAACGCGCAGACTTGTGTCTTTGAAGGGTTGAATCGGACCAAGTTTTCCCGTCCCCAGTCAGAGCCCTTGGACAGACCGATCTCGATTTGAGACACAAGTTCTTCACGTTTTTCCTCCACAGCAGAACGAGGGATGCTTGCACGGCCCGTGCAATAAGCTTCTCCAGTACTGTCATCAGCATAGCAATGTATGTTGTTGATCTCCAACATATCATTGATGTGCAGTAGAAACAGCGTAGGAGACAGCACAGAGCCTTGCGGGACACCAGTATTAATGTCCATGCTATCAGAGCAACTACCGTCAACTACGGCTCGTATGCGTCTGCCGGACAAAAAGCTAGCCACCCATTTGCACAAACCCTCGGGCACTCCGTAAGATGGCAACTTCGATAGAAGACCCCGGTGCCAGACCCGATCGAACGCCTTCGCTATGTCTAGGCTACATGCCAATGCCTCCCTCTGACTCTCAATGGCTAGTGCTCATCGGTGTGTGAGATACACTAGAAGGTCACCAGTTGAGCGACCGTGGTGAAAGCCATATTGACGGTCACTGATCAGGTCGTGTTTTTCTAGGTATCTCAAAAGCTGTGTGTTGATCACACGCTCTATCACCTTGGAGAGGAGGGAGGTTATAGCGATAGGCCTGTAATTCGATGGATCTGATCTATTGCCCTTTTTGGGCACCGGGTGCACATTCGCAGTCTTCCATGAAGACGGAAATTGCCTAGTGTAGGAAAAAAGGAATGGTAGGAAAGCGCAGAGGCGCGTGAGTACAGAGCATAACTCAGGAGCACATTGTTTAAGCACCACTGCTGGTATACCGTCTGGCCCACTAGACTTATGAACGTCTAGGGAAAACAACGCCCGCCGGACCTCTCGCTGTGATTTCCGGCATGGTCTTACCGCACCACGGTAAAGTAGGTGGTACAGCGCCTTCGTCGTTCATATTCGAGTTGGAGGCAAAGAGACTGCCCAATAGATCGGCTTTCTCTTTTGCACTATGGGCCAAGTCACCATCGGTCTTTCGCAGTGGTGGTAACGACGGCTGGCAGAAGTTCCCCTCGGCAGCTTTAGCAAGCGACCAGAAAGCACGACTCCCAGAAGGATAGCTCGCAAGTCGCCCACCTATTTTGCCGATAAATTGGAATTTTGCTCTAGCAGTTGCTTTCTTACTGAACCTCGAGGCAGCATTTAATTTGCGTTTTAACTCAGAAATATTCGGATCCTTATTATTACGAGCCGTGGTCCAAGCCTCATGCGCAGTTTTCTTAAGAATTTTAGCTCTCTGCAAGACCTATTAAACCACGGTCGTATTTTGACGCCGGAAGCTACTCGCAGGTTAGGAATGAAACATTCCATACCAGCGAGGATTGTCTCAGTGACTGCGGCTGCGCAGACGTCAGGATCATCTGAGCTAAAGCAGAGCTGCCTCCACGGGTACGATGCATAAAATTATCGCAATCCGTCCCAGTCTGCCGACTTATAGTGGCCCAGAAGGATCGGGTTGTGTGCATGACATTTGAGTCCGAACGAGACAGTGGCCAAGTGGCGCATCCACTGATACGGAGTATCCGTCCGGACGTGTAGTCAGCAGAAGGTCCAGTAAGAATCTCGTATGGTCCTCTATATCTGGTATTCTCGTTGGAGAAAGTACCAGCTGAGAGAATCCATAGGTCAGAGCAAATTCATGAGCAGATATCCCTGCATAGTTATTGGTTCGAAAACTGAGCCACTCACGATGGTGGGCGGTAAAGTCTCCCAAAAAAACTAGTTCTGCTGTGGAATATTGCTCTAGAACTTTGTCAGTCGTCAAACTCAGGTGCGTAAAGAGTCGAGTTACGTCCGTGTCACCGCTATGAGACCTGTATAGGCACGCATAGATACGAGTGTGGTCTACGCGCACCCACTATATCGACAGGTCCCTGTCTTCAAGGCTATGAAGTCGGCGACAGCAGATATTCTCCCGGACGAACATACATACACCGGCACGACTCAAAAAATTGTGCTCGAGTTTGTAGCCGGGATAATGAAGGTATGATGTGTCGGCCGGTCAGGATATCTGCCTCTCCGTTAGAAAGAGGATGGTCGGCTGCGCAGTCTCGAGGTGATGGTGGACTGCATTAAGATTTGCGTGAATACCCCTGATATTGCAAAAATCCACATTGTATGTGGATGGAGTAGCCGCTGTAAAAACTCTTTTCTTTTTTCTATTTCTGGCCATTGTATATAAAGTTACTTAGACTAGGGATGAGGATTCACTGCACAGACAGCTTAGAAGACAAAAAGGTGCGGTACTAAGACTGCCGAAGCTCAACACAGATGATACGGTTGCTGGCACGGCGGGCGGAAGGGCCGCTGATCCCCTTCTGTTGTAGCAGTAGGGTCCAGTCCGGTCTCCTTCTCCGGCACGACTACCACTTCATAGACTTTACACAGGCTGGCGGATCAGCCTTCCAGGGCGAAGATTAAGTGATCCCTGGGTTCGGGAACCCGTTCAACCTGCGGGCGGCCAGCGGTCAGCCGTTTCATCAGGTCTCCCTGACCGCCGAACCAGCACGCCGCGTCTACGCCGAGCAATGACAGCGATAAGCACCGCCGGTCCTCCGCTGTCCTCAAAGAGAGCTCCGGCAACCTTACTCACCGCCAGGAACACAGCACTACTTAATGTTTGTGTTATTGTGGCCGCGGTTTTCTGTAAGGTGGAGGTACTTCCCCAGTTCGGGCCGCTTATTCGAGCTAGTACTCGCTATGCCCCGCTTTATTTGTTGGGGCAGCTTATTCTAGCGAGTACTTGCAGTGCCCTACCTCTCTTCTAATATATCGAAATTTTTTGAAAAAGCAGTGCATAAAAGGATTAGTGATTTCCTCTCAAAACACAAAATAATTAAAGAAGAGCAAAATGGCTTTTAAAAAGGAAAATCAACTTCCTTAGCGGGTTATTTATTAATAGAGGAAATCACGAAGAATATAGATGAAGGTAAACAAGCAGCTGCAATCTTTTTTGCTATGAGTAGGGCTTTCGACTGTGTATCACATCATTTATTAAAATTAGCGTATGACTGGATCACGTCGTACTTAAACAACCGAGAGCAATGTGTTGAGCTAAAAAATGTGTGCAGCAAAAACTGTGCACTTAAATCGTACAGATCTCCATTTACTGAAAACAATCAAGGTGTACCACAGGGCAGTGTTTTAGGACCGTTGCTTTTCATCATATATATTACTGATTTTCCAGAAATAATACGCTACCCATGTGTCGTATTTGCTGATGATATATCGGTTATAGTTAATTGTGAGGATAAAAGAACTTTTGAATCTGAAATAAACAAAACTATTTATAATGTCATTGTATGGCTTCAAAAAAACCATTTGAGCATTAATGTACAAAAAACAAAGTTTATTCAATTTCGTAACAGAAAAATAACTCATGACAATATGAATATACTTTGTGATAAAGAAAAAATAGAAGAAACAACTACAGCTACATTCCTTGGACTTATTTTAGATGAATACTGCACATGGATACCGCAAGGAGAATAAATTCTGCAGTAAGATAAGCAGTTTCGTTTATGCACTACACAGAATGGTAAATATTTCTGATAGAAGCACCACACTGATGGCTTATCACGGATGTGTTGCATCAGTCATGAGATACGGAATAGTCTTATGGGGTCATTGTAATGTAATAAACAGAGTATTTATTATACAGAAAAGATGCATAAGAGGAATTTGTAACATAGGACCACTAGAGTCATGTAAGAAACATTTCATGAAACTCAAAATTCTAAGGATACCCTGTCTATATATTTACGAAGTAGCGTGTTTCGTCAAAAGGCATATAAACTTATTTAAAAAAGCAGGTGAGATTTACAGCTTTAATACTAGGTACCCAAATAAACTATTACTACCAAGGGCCAAAACATCATTGTATGTCAAAAATTGCTCTCGTATGATGGTAAAAAATTATAATAAATTGCCAATAGAGTTAAGTGAGCCTTACAATTTATTTAAAAATAAATTGAACAACTGGTTGTGTGATAGATGTTTTTATTCTGTAAATGAGTACTTAATGTTTAAAAGCTTTCAGGAATTTCATTAGGTACATTTCCAACTGAATCTTTTATAATATTTAAATTAATTTTAAAGATGAAATTATATAGATAATGAAAATGATGTTAATTTATTATCGATTGGATTATAATTATATAAAAAAAATTTTTGCATGTCTACTTAGTAAGACTGAATGTGTTGTACTTAAATTTATAACATTCTAGGCAAATAAAGTTATTTGTATTTGTATTTTGTATTTGAAAAGAAAAATCTGAAAATCCAGCTCTCAGCCTTTTCTACGTACGCGGGAGAGTTATAGGCATTGTACTTATTTCCATTACTTAGTACCAAAAATTCCTACGCGTTCTACGGAACTTTTTGTGTCTGTCCATTTATTCGGTCATATTCAAAACGGATCGTGAAGTTTTCGTTTCTTTCCTACGCTCTCGTAGCTCAGGGTTTCATGTTATTCCTACAAAATCTTAATTACCTGATAGGCTCCTGTGAGACCTATTTTGTGGCACCTTTACCGTTGCTCTAGGTACTGAGGTTGCTTAGATATAAGCGTGTTAAGTCATAATTTTAACCACCGTTTTGCGCCTTAACTATAATACCTATCGCAACGGTACTTACACGGTCGTAAGGGGGGTAAATGTTTGTTCGGGATATAGCTACTGCACCAAGTGCATTACAAGAGCCTAGTGACTGCAAGAGTGTAATGTTGCAGTTGGCCTAGCCTTGTTTCACTCACAGCGTTATCTCTATCTTATCTCTTTTTGCGTTTTTCCCCATACCAGAAGGCGTGTCCTAAACTGACAACCTATTTTCCCTAATAACTTTCTACTTAGTAGTGTCATTCCTTTAATTTTTGACACTATTTTCATCTAAATACATTAAGGTAAACATTTTAAAAAATTTCGCGACATGTCGTTCAGAG
Source organism: Apoda limacodes (assembly GCA_946406115.1). NCBI lineage: Eukaryota > Metazoa > Arthropoda > Insecta > Lepidoptera > Limacodidae > Apoda > Apoda limacodes. The sequence continues at coordinate 1,077,006 of OX291555.1, forward strand.
CGACGATTGCCTTAACTCGCAATGACAAATCATGTCCCTTGATTTCTGATTAAAAACAAGATACTCTACTTGATTATTGAACTCGACAACACATTTGCTTACTTCTTATTTATATTTTTTTTTAATACCACTTAGGCGGCAAACAAGCCTACGGACCGCCTGATGGTAAGCGGTCACCGTAGCCTATGGACGCTTATATATTATATATTCCTCTTCTTTAATACTTTACACATTGGTTTAGACGAGTCAATAAAAAGAAACTAATTTATGTGTTATTATGATGTTATATTTTTATTGCAGTTTTATGCAGTGGATTTATTTTTATGTACCAGGGTTGATCAAAAAGTAATGATAAACAATACAAAACAAATTTTAGTTAAAAAAAAATATTACTTATTTACATAGTCTCCTAGCAAGTCAATCCATTTAGTCCATCTTTTTTCTAAACCCATAATTCCCTTTGAAAAAAACCTTTGCCCTTGGGTTGACCCTCCAAAAACGCCCCTACATCAGTCATCACCTCGCTATCGTCGTCAATTTTTTTTGCCTCGGAAGTGTTCCTTGACTCGAGTAAAGAGGTAAAAGTCGAAGCGAATAGGGTGGGTTTTTGAGCAATTCGAATCCCGTTTCTTGAATGGCGGCCATCGCGACAACGGCGAAACAACACTCCAGCTCGCAGATTGCCTCGTCTTTTTTTTCTTGATGGCCTCCCGAAATCTTCTTATTTGGTCTGTGTAGTAAGAGTCCGTAATAGTGGCTCCCTTTTCCAAGTATTCCACCATAATAATTCTTTCAGCATCCCAAAAAACGGACGTCATAACCTTTCCTGCCGAACTTGACATCTTGAATTTCTTCGGCGTCGGGGAAGAGGCTTGTTTTCAAGTCATTGACTGCTGTTTGGTTTCCGGATCAAAATGGTGGATCCAGGTCTCTTCCATGGTCACAAAACGAGACGATTTTTTTCCGGATCCGCTTGGAACTTTTCTAGATTCACCCTCTAAATGTAGACTCGTTTTTTCTTTTGCTTATCGGTTAACATTCTCGGCACCCAGCGCGCCGAGACCTTTTTCATATACAGTTCGTTCGTTCCATATGAGATCCCTGTGACCTCAGCTTATGGTCACTCTTCGATCTGCCAACACGCAAATTTACACAGTGCATTTTTACAATATTTTCATAATTTTCGTTAGTCGCTAATTCATATAACTTGAAAACCCTAAGTTTTCGTTTAATATTTCGTAAACAGTCGTTAGTACCTACGGAAGATGATATAAGTAGTTTCCGAACTGTACTTGGTTTATCTACGTTTCTGTTTTTTTTTTGTAAACTAATAAGCTGTTAGTATAAATAGATCTTTAACAATTTACAGATTCAACAAAAAGGAGTTTGGACATCGAAGAAAAACTGTACATTAATGACAATTCAACAAAAAGGAGTTTGGACATAGAAGAAAAACTGTACATTAGTGACAATTTAACAAAAAGTAGCTTGGACGTAGAAGAAAAACTGTACATTAGTGACAATTCAACAAAAAGCAGTTTGGACATAGAAGAAAAACTGTACATTAGTGACAATTCAAACAAGGAGTTTGCTGCACCCGTGAAAGATATTGAACAACCAATCAAATGCAGAACATGCCGTAAAGAATTTACAAAAGCCAGTCACTTGAAAACGCACATAAAGATTGTACATACAGGGGTCAAACAGTATGCCTGTGATATATGTCACAAACATTTCTCAGCAGGAATAGATTTAAAACGACATACTTTAATCCACACAGGAGAAAAACCCCACATATGTCAAATATGTAACAAAAAATTTTCGCAAATAGGTAATTTAAAGAAGCATATGCTGTTGCACACAAACGAAAGGCCCTACACATGTGATATATGCCAAAGGGATTTTACGCAGAAAAGTAATTTAAAAAATCATATAATATTACATTTTGATAAACAACCTTTTACATGTGAAATATGTAGCAAAGGATTTTCTAGAAGCGAACATTTAAAACGGCACACGGCAGTACACACCGGTATACGACCGCATATTTGCCCAATATGTTATAAAGGATTTTCTCAAAATGACATATTGAAAAGGCATATCCGTATTCACAACGGCACACAACCCCATGTGTGCAATATTTGCCACAAGCGGTTATCTAGCCGGGGTAATTTAAAAAAACATATGTTGACACACAGTGGTGAGCTCCCTTATACATGCGCCATGTGTAATCGCGGCTTTACACAAAATATTAATTTGAAACGCCACATGTTGACTCACACCGGCGACAAGCCGCACAGCTGTAGAATGTGTCATATGAAGTTTACTACTAACTGTGCTCTACGGTACCATATGAACGTGCACTTAAAAGATTTGCCCATAATTTAACTGCCCCAAAATTAACCAGCATTAATTTTTAAAGCTTTTTTTTTTTATATACCACGAAGGTGGCAAACAAGCTTACGGCCCGCCTGATGATAAGCGGTCACCGTAGCCTATGGACGCTTGCAATACCAAAGGTATCAATAGCGCGTTGCAAGCCCTTCACAAATCTAATAACTTCTTACTCTAGCTGAAACGATCGGCAGGGTAGACCATACTTATTTATCGCGGGGAAAAATAAAAATAAAAGTTGTGTTGTTTGTTGGTCGGCGGTCCGTGAGTAAGTGAGGAGGGCCGGAGCTGCGAGGCCTTGTTGCAATAACCACTCGATAGAGGCACACGCTGTGATCACCGTTTATTTACACATATATGGTTTAAGCTGGTGCGCTAGTGGTCCCCTATACTACATAAAAACAAAAAATAATAATTGACACGTTTGACTTTGTTTTTAGTAGCTTACTAAATTATTTTTAGTACCTAAAAAGTGTTTCGGTACATATTGTATACTCTTTAGCTAATTATCAAAGTATTGTATTATTACTTTAAATAGAACTTCTTGCCAGCTCTTTTTGGCAGAAATTAACATTGTTTACATTGTATTGACGATTCAAAAGTGTTCTTAGATACCTATTTAAATAAATATTGTTTGATTTAATTTGAGCTACTAAATAAGGTTAGTACATAAATGTACAACACAAATGACATTGGTTAAAAATAATAACTCATCTGCCAAAACAGATCTATTTGCTCGTATTCCTGCCTACTCGGTTACAGTCATTAATTTTCTCAGCTGCTATAATCTAGTTTGTTGTGGTTACCGATTTACTTGTGTACGGTAGATAACCTACTTGGTTATAGTAAACTGTTTTACTTGGCTGCCGCAGTTAATCTAGTTAATTATAATACCTATTTACTTTTGGATAAAAGTAATTATGTGCCTACAATCACGTGGCCAAATGGTTTTCGCAGTGTAAAAAATAAAGTTTTTATTCAGTCACTTAACTTACTCCATTTCTCTTCAATCTAACCTTTACTGCATTCCAAACATCTGCTGTGTCTGTAGATATGTTGCAGTTATATAATTAACAAAAACACAAACTTGTTAAGAAATACAAAAACAAAAAACTATAAATCGCGATACAGAATCCAAAGTGCGCCATCTATTGACAATCTAACTAAGCAGGTATATGCATAATCACAAAATCAGAATACATTATTATTTATGATAAATAATATTGTCAAAAATCTACTTTGATTGAATTGTACCAACTTACTAAGCAATTTTTAAGAAAATAACAGTGTAAACTATTTTTTTTATACCACTAAGGTGGCAAACAAGCCTGCGGTCCGCTTGATGGTAAGCGGTTACCACAGCCTATGGACGCTTGCAACGCCTGGGGCGTAAATTGTTTGCCGATGTCGAGCAGTGCGATGATAGAAAGTAGCAGTGGGCATCATTTCGAGCAATTCCTCAGAGCACATCCCATTATACAAGTGAAAGAACACACACAGGAAGGTTCGATACGGTATTAGTCTTATTTCTAATTTGACTGATTCGAAGAAAATTTATAGAAAGATTCCTTCCTGTTACTAGAATGTTTTTTTGTAATATTTTTACAACAATATATTAAAGTAAAACTAGGTACCTACTTAAAACATAAAAAAAAATTTCAATATTAATACAATAAATACCTATAAAGATTCTGAATTTTAAAACCAACGGTAAGTTGAATTAGAAAAAAGGAATAATAGCATATCAGACTTAATAAAAAAGAAACATCAAATGTGGTGTAATACTAATGAGTACAGACAAAAAACATAAACGATTTTCGATAATTGACATAGAATGTAGAGTTTTCGAGCCGACGCCCACGATACGGCGCGCAGCGTTTTCGATACATGAGCAATATGTCTTTTTTTTTTTGTTTAATACCACTAAGGTGGCAAACAAGCACGCGGTCCGCCTGATGGTAAGCGGTCACCGTGGCCTATGGACGCTTGCAACACCAGAAGTATCACTCGCGCGTTGCCGACCCTTAAAAAATCCAATAACTTCTGTAGTCCTTAGGGACACAACCCAACCGTTCGCGGGAGGAAGTTTCTCTGAGACCGCACTGTACGCGACCATTTCGGTTCTAAAGTGTGAGAATGAATTCCCTGCTGATGGCGAGCGGTAGGATGGTAGAAAGTAGCCGTGGGCGTCATTTCAAACAATTCCTTAGAACACAACCCATTGTACAAGCGGTAGAACACACACAGGGAGGCAAAGTCTCTCCTCAGACTTAAAGGTTCGATACGGCAAGTGAGTTTGGGATCGTCGACAATTCTCACAGCCCGTCGTTGAACCGAGTCAAAAGGTCCAAGCTGGTTTCCTTTTAAGCCTTGCGGGACACCAGCATTAATGTCCATGCTATCAGCGCAACTACCGTCAACTACGGTTCGTATGCATCTGCCGGACAAAAAGCTAGCCACCCATTTGCGCAAACCCTCGGGCACTCCATAAGATGGCAACTTCGATAGAAGACCCCGGTGCCGGACCCGATCAAACGCCTTCACTATGTCCAGGCTACATGCCAATGCCTCCCCCTGATTCTCAATGGCTAGTGCCCATCGGTGAGTTAGATACACTAGAAGGTCGCCAGTCGAGCGACCGTAGCGAAAGCCATATTGACGATCACTGACCAGGTCGTGTTCTTCTAGGTACCTTAGAAGCTGTGTGTTGATCACACGCTCCATCACCTTGGAGAGGAGAGAGGTAATAGCGATAGGCCTGTAATTATTCGCCCTTTTTGGGCACCGGGTGCACATTCGCGGTCTTCCATGAAGACGGAAATTGCCTAGTGTGAATTAATAAATATGTGCGTCTTTTCGTTTTATGTCAAATGCTTTTTGTTTCACGGCGTTTTTTTGTATATTTACATCAACGTTTTCACGCAAAGTAGTAATATCTATTATTTCTTCTTGGCTGTCGGTCAATTGATCCGAATTAGTGATAATTCGGTGGAAAACTTCACTTGGTACAGCACATGTAGTCTTATTTATTGTGCTATTAATACCTTGCTGAATTTTACTAATGTGCTGGTCCCACTTGTTGTAATCGGTACTAGCACCCATGCTTCTTAGAGCTTCTAATATAGTCTTATTGTACCGTTCAACTTGACCGTTTGAACGCGGCATGGCAGTGGCTATGATATGACGTCTAATTTTATTTTCTTTACAAAAGGTATCCAACAGTTTAGAAGTGAATGCAGAATCTTTTAGGATTGCCGAAAATTTTTAAAATCTTATTGAATTCTTTAATTACAATTTTACTCTTAGTATTACGAACTGGTGAAATAAAAACATACTTCGTAAAAGAATCGACAGCAACAAGAAGGTCATTATTTTCTTGGGTCGTTTTAACAAATGGCCCTAAATGGTCTTCTTGTACGGTATGAAAAGGCCTTACATATTTTGGAATAGGGTAAAGCTTACCTACCCTGTTTCTTTTCGTGTTTTTTTTTAGAATAGAGACAGTTTAAACAATTATTAAATAATTTCGTTACAACCTTTTTAGATGTGGAAACAAATACTTATTTTTTAACCTTTCTACAGTCTTGTCAACAGCGAAATGTCCGACATCGCCATGATTAGACCGAATCACCTGCCTGATGCATTGCTTGGGAACCACCCAACGCCTTCCGAACTCAGTTCTCCTATATACTTTATTACCCATTAATTCGTAACTCTGAAATATTGGTTTATTTTGCTCGGCCTCACCTGATTCTAAGATATATTTTATGGCGCAAATTTTAGGATCTTGCATGTAAACGGATAATAACCAATCTGACTTAGTTATGCACATGAATTTGGCGTCAAAATTACATGAAACACCTACTGGGTTTCTACTTAATGCATCCACGTGTTGCATTTGAGATCCAGCCCTATGCACTATTTCGAAAGTAAATTCTTGCGTTTGCAACACCCAACGAGCGATACGAGAGTTTAACACAGTTTTATTGACAGAGTGTTTAATTGCACTACAATCGGTAATTATCGTGAATTTAGAACCTAACAAATAATGCCTAAATTTTTGCAACCCGACAACAATAGCTAAGAATTCTAACTCGAACGAATGATAATTTTTTTCCTCTACCGAAGTTTGTCGACTGTAAAAATGAACAGGCTTTTCTCCGTCATCAGTGATTTGTGTTAGTATACAGCCTAATCCATCACTACTGGCATCCGTGTACAAAATTGTAGGAAGCTTAGGGTAATAAATTGACAATAATGCATTCGTGAGTAACTCTGTTTTTAGACTCGACAGCTACATCCTGCTGTGGACCCCATTTCCAATTAGATTCTTTTTTAGGGAGAATCATCAATGGTTTAGATAATAATGCACATTTTTTTATAAATTTTCTAAAATAGCTAATGTCCTAAAACTGTCTTACTTGATGCACATTTTGGGGAGTAGGGTATTCTTTAATTGCTTGTAACTTTTTCTCACGTGGTCGAATACCCTCCGAACATATTTCATAACCGAGAAAAGTAGCAGATGGCTGGAAAAACGAACACTTCTCTAAATTAACCGTTAACCCGTTATCTTGAAGTTTTTTTAAAACTGCTTCTAATTTTTAAAAAAAAATTCAAATTTCTCGCTGGTAATCAAAATATCATCCATATAATAGATCACTCCATCAAATCTCAGTTTTGCTAGCACTTTATTCATCAATAGTTGAAAAACCGATGGTCCGTTACAAATTCCAAATGGCATTTTAAGAAATTCGTAATGATAATCCATAGTTACGAACCCGGTTTTATGAATAGAACTCTCACTTACATTGATTTGGTAGTATCCGCATTTTAAATCTAAAAAAGTAAAATATTTACAACCCCATAACCTATCGATTAAATCATAAAAGCGGTAGGCAACACAGAATCTTTTTCCCCCGGAAGGTTTATGTACAAGAATAACTGGTCTAGCATAAGCTGACGTACTTTCGCGTATAATGCCGTTTTTTAACAAATCGTCAATTATGTTTCGTTTTTTTTTCTTCTCGGACTCTGACATGCGACAAGGGCGATGAAAAACCGGTTTAGAAGTCGTCAACTCGATTTCTAACTTAACACACGAGGTTGAATATTAACTTTTGAAACACAATGGGGGTATTTAGAAAAAACTTCACGTAGCTTCTCCGCATGTTCAACATTAGGTGCGTTTTGTTGACTGCTTCAATGCGTTTAATTTCATAATCAAGCCAAGTAAAAAAATCATAAATTCTGTACAACACACTACAAATCTTGGTCAATTCTCTTTGGTAGGATTACTGCATTATGTATAATGTACAGTATATATATAGTGTATATATTATGTATAGTGTCGGTCAAATAAACGCACGACTCGAAATATAAATTATTTCCGATGCGTGTGTAACGTCATAAGAGACGTCGGGAGGTCCAAATAAGACAACAGTTATACATACTCGTATGCAGCTACTGTGTCATCAGTGTTTTTTATTGCTTTGGAGTTTTTGTTTTCAATACAAAAACCTTTGGTAGTTATGACACCTTCCAAAAACAGGTTTCTCTTGAGTCGAGGCACATATGGAACATTATTAATAACAAAGTCATACCACTGACCATCTAATAGTTTTTTTATTCGAACTATTCCAACACCTTCCACCGATAACTCAGATGTGTCACCTGATGAAATGAAATGAAAATCAAAAAGTCTCTTCTGTATGTCATGTGTGCTGAACATCCACTATCTGAAGTCCAGTCACCATCATAGTCAACCAAATAGTTGGCCTCTTCAATTTTAAATGCTGATTGCTTATTATCAGTGTTTTGGATACGACCTCTTTTCGGTTCCCGATAATCACGGGCACAATTCATATGAAATGTCTATAAACAACTACTACCAGTTCGGAATCAAAGTGGCGTTCTAGAAAGAAAAAACGGTGAAAGAAACTTTCTAGCGATGGCTCTTTTAAATGTTTTATTACAATATCAAAATTATCACAATTTTTAAGAGATATAAATATAATAAGCCTTTAAGTATTTCTTAGATTCGTAAGCTATTCACAAACTGCAAGAAGAACAATTATAAGTACATAAGGACATTAATGACTGGTCCAGCCAAATGCTACAAAGAGCTAAAACTCTCAGCTAGGTATTACTTACGTAATGTTAATTGAACATTTATATTTAGCAAAATATCTTTTAAATGTTTTATTAGAATAACAAAATTATCACAATTTTTACGAGATATAAAGTGAATACTTATAAAATCTAAGTTTCGAGTAAAAACACAAATATATCTTTTAGTATTTCTAAGATTCGTAAGCTATTCACAAACTGCAAGAACAATTATAAGTTCTTAAGAACCTTAGTGACTGGTTCATCCAAATGCCACAAAGAGCTAAAACTCTCAGATAGGTATTACTAACGTAATGTTAATTTAACATTTATATTAGAACAAAATATACATAATTAAGAACACACAATAAAATATAATCTTCTACAAACAAGTTACATAATTAATTGTACTTAACCGAAATGTTTTTCAATACTGAATTATACAAACAACAAAATTATATTCTTTACTTCTCTACTGAACAAGATGTCCCGTTAGTTTTTTTTTTCTAAACTGTCAATGCAGTTGGCTGTTACAGCCATTACTGCTTAAGCGGGCTTTTTGGGGCTGTAGGAAGTTTCCTATTTATTAATTTACTTATTACCTTATTAACATACAATTATTATATTTTACAGTTGATAACTATATCTAATCTAACAAGTGCAGTTTCTTTATTTTGCATTAAAAAATTTGCGTCCTTATTCAAAATTCTTGTGGTTAGGTTTGTTAAAGTTTGTTTACTGTCATCCATGGACAGACAAGCTTGCCTTTACATCCTATATTTTTCTTGTAGCGACCCCAAAATTTTCGTTAGACGTTACTGTCCAAAATATTTTCGCCGACCTCTCTTAATTTTTGTGCGATATTTTCTACTTTTGCTATGTGAGAGGCCATTTTGTCACTGCATCCATTTTAAGGTAATGACATTTTTCATGCAAAATTAGTTTTGTCACTTCACTTTTCTTTTCTTAAATAGCATCCTACTTATCGCTCATTTGTTTTGTTGCTATGCAATTCTGTGTTAATGACATTTGTGATAACTGCATAGCTGTTTTTGAAATGAACATTGCTTTGGCGTCATCTTGACTCCATTTTTCTATTTCTGCATGCTCACAATCGCGAAGAAATTTCACAAATCCTGGTAAAACATACAACGCACGTTTTCACATATATTCACGCATTGTCTAGGCTAAATAACCTGTTTTTCTTTTGCAGATTTGGTTACACAAAACAACTTTAATAGTGGAGAAATTTATTAAAACGTAATAAGAACAATTGCACTGACGCCATATTTTGCACAGAGTAATAAACAAAAGTCGCAACCTCTACAGTGGGCGGACGTTAAGACAAAAACACTAGATCAGGTCTTTTCGAAATCGACCCGCCGGTTTTTATACATTTGTTGGAAGTGGGATATTTAAACATCACAACATTTTTAAATAAGTACTTTGAATATTTTTTTAAATGTATTTCTATTTTTAAATTTTATTTCGAATGACAGTTTTGAAAAAGAGCTACATCTCTGTAACTATTAATCGTAGACTATAGCTCGTTTCTGTACAGAAATAATAGATCTCACGAAGATCTTTATTTTGGATGACAGCTTTCAACCATTGATCGTAGACTTAAAAACGGGTTGCACTCCAGGAGTGCCGGCAGAAGTGAAAACACGTCCTAGCTTTTTACTTCCCATCCCTTCGTATACCTACATATTTATTTATTATAAATATAAATGTTTGTTGATTTACTTTTTTGACGTAAGTAGTATATTTGACATCTCAAATGGGCCTACGTGCAAGCAGGGATTATGCGACACCGCGCCATACTGGCCTACCCTACCTTACCCTCAAATGACTGCGTAGAAGCAGTATTGCAAACATTTAAGTCCGGGAAATAGCACAGAAACTGTATGGTGCGTATGACAAAGCTGTTAGCGATCTACTTAGCAATACAGCACTTTAGGTACATGATGGAGGGTCGAGTTTTCACGGTATATACTTGCCACAAGCCGTTGACGTGCGCGTTTCCGCGAAGGAAAATGCCGAGGGGGAGGCTACTGGGCCAATTGCGCAAATCACGTACGTAGGAGAGTTTGCGACAGAGGCACGGTACGTAAAAGGAGTCTGAATTTGCCGGCCAACGCGCTTTCCGGAATTGGGACAGTGACGTGTCCGTCGTCAGTAAATTGCAATCTGCATGGAAGCGATGGGTTACTAATGGAATTGGAAAGTACTGTAAAGGATGCGCTGAGCTTCAAAATAAAATATTGGTTCCTGGCACCGATTATATTTGGGACATCGACTTCAGTTGCCGGACCGTATAAGCCTCAGGGATTTATGTGCGGAGCGTGCCGGATCGTCCATGGTATGAGTCATCCAAGCGGAGGGGCTGCGCGCGGACTGGTCAGTAGTGGGTACTTTTGGCAAGGAATGAATACAGACGTGGGGAAGTGGACCAATGCCTGCATTCCGTGCCAAAAGAGCAAGGTTTGCAGTCACACTGAGTCTCCTCTCGTTTGCCGCCGTGTAATGGGTCGGAGCACATACATGCGGACATTGCCTTCCTGTGTGTGTTCTACCGCTTGTGCAATGGGATATGTTCTGAGGAATTGTTCGAAATGATGCCCACGGCTACTTTCTACCGTCGCACCGCTCGCCATAGGCAGGGTATTCATTCTCATACTTTCGAACCGAAATGGTCGCGTACAGTGCGGTTTCGGAGAAACTTTCTCCCGCGAACGCTTGGGTTGTGGAATGAGCTCCCTGCCAAGGTTTTCTCTAAGGACTACAGTGTGGAGTTCTTCAAAAAAGAAGTTATTGGATTTTTGAAGGATCGGCAACGCGCGAGTGATACCCCTGGTGTTGCAAGCGTCCATAGGCTACGGTGACCGCCTACCATCAGGCGGACCGTGTGCTTGTTTGCCACCTTAGTGGTATTCAAAAAAAAAAAAAAAAAAAAACACGTTCAGAACAGAAGCAATCTGTCTTAAAGATATTTTGGCCAATACAGTAGCCAAAACCCGAAGGATGGATAGTTAGATATAGCACACTCTTTCGTATTACAACCGACCAAGGACGGCAATTTCAGAGCAGACTAACACATCTAATTAAGTTCCTAGGAGTAGAAAGGACCCGGTGTACAGCATGGAACGCCTAGGACACAAGAGTCAGTGCCGCCGAATTAACACACGGAACATTGCTAAGATTACCTCACCCTACCCCTATGGCCAACGGGGTATCTTCTCTTACACCCTGCTGGGTGATGAGGTGCGGGTGTCGGGGGAGGGGAATTTACCTCCCACCATGACCCGGGCAGAAGCTCAGGGGTGCTAAACACCCCCGGTGAAATTTAAAAAGGCGGCCTACTTTTCAGGCCCCTTTGTGGCTAATATATTGTCGCCGTAAGCGATAAGAAAAACAGTAGATATTATGTAGGCGCCAGAATAAAAACAGAAAAATAAAACAAATAAAAACAAAATAAAAACAAAGCAAAAGAAAAGAAAAAGAGCGAAATAAAATAAAATAAAAACGAAGCAAAAAACAAAACAAAAAATGAAAATAAAATAAAATAAAAGCGAAATAAAAACGGAGATAAAGCAGAAATAAAATAGAGGCGAGATGGGCAATAAAAATGGAATGAAATGAAATGAAGTGAAGGGAGGAGGGTAAGGAGGTAGGAGGGTGAATAAGTAAACTTATTCACCCGCAGGAATAAGCTCTCGGGGGAGAGCCCTGCCTTCCGGCGGGCGGGCGTGTAGGGGTGCTATGCCCCTAAGGTGTGTATGGTGACTGTTGTCCGCGCGGGTGAATAATCGTTTCGACAAACCAGATATGAACTCTGCGAGTGGCTCGGTTTTGGTGTCTCTAGCGATGGTGGAGTTGCGGACGTAGCGTCCCGCGCCGGTGATTAATCTCAGCGACTTATTTTGGACAACCTGGAGCTTACGTTTGTTGGTAGAAGATAGAAGACCGTACCAAGCAGGGGCTGCGTAGGTCAGTCTCGACCGTATGTACAACTTGTACAGGCGAATTTTGGTTCTGAGTGGCAAGTCAGAGGAAAGCACCGGTCTAAGGCACGCCCGTGACGCGACCGCGCCTGCTGACACATGGTCTAGCATTTTGCGCATGCGTAAGGGGCGGTCTATAATACAACCTAGGTACTTTACGCTGGGTTGCCACTCAATGACTTGACCTCGAAACACAAGTTTCGGTGGGAGAAACTTTTGCAGGCCGGTCAATAGTGCTGATGTCTTGCTGGCATTAACGGCTATTCTCCACTTGTCCAGCCAGCCAGGCAAAGTGTCCAATAGTCGCTGCATTTTTTTGGCTGCTAAACTAGCTTTGCGGGAGGAGGACATATAGGCGCTGTCGTCCACGTAAAGGGCTAGGATGACGTCTTCAACACCTTCAGCTAGACCGGAGTCACTGAGAGTGGGGATGTCGTCGGTGTATAACGCGTATAGCAGTGGCGATAGGCAGCTACCTTGAGGTACCCCTGCTCTAATGGGTTTACATGCTGACTGGTTGTTCTCGACCGAGACATAGAAGCTTCGTTTGTCCAGAAACGAGGCTATTACTCGCCCGAGCATCGGAGGGATGTCCGTCTCTAACAGCTTGTGTATTAAGCCTTCGTGCCAAACTCGATCGAAAGCCTTCTCCATATCGAGAAAGACTCCGACAGTGCGCCTGCCCTTGTTTAGCTCGAAGGCCATGTGATGGAGCACTCGTACAAGCTGAAGAGTGGTACTGTGGCTGTCTCTAAAACCAAACTGTTCAGGCCTAAGCTGGGTATGCGGGGATATCCTAAGTAAAAGTAGGCGTTCGAACAACTTGGCTAAGTTGGACAGCAGTGTAATCGGTCGGTAATGTTCTGGGCGATGACGATCTTTCCCTGGTTTCGGGAGAACAATGATTTTGCCGATCTTCCACGGAGATGGGAAATGTCCAGTGCGCAATATCCCATTAAAGATACGGGTGAGTGCCACCAGACCCTTCCTAGGCAGCATAATAATCGCTGTGTTTGGAATCTCGTCGGGACCGGGTGATTTGCGCTTGTTAAGTTTAGAGGCCTCCTTCCTGACCTCTTTAGGCGAAATAAAATAATCACCTCTTAGTGGTGGGGCTGGGGCCGCGAGAAACTGCTCTACGCGTTCTGTAACTCCTAATGTGTGGTCGGGGTCGATAATGGGGTTCGGCCTAAATTGGTCCTCAAAATGTTCCGCAAAAAGTTCCGCGCGTTCCGCTGCGTGGTAGTGGCGAATGCCAGCGGAATCTATGAGAGGGCAAATTGGGGCGGGGGTTTTGGTTATTTGTCGGGCCAAGCGATACAGTGCCGTGTCATCCTCACTGGCTTTAAAAATCACTTGGTCCCACGAATGCTGCCTGTAGTTGGCGATTTCTGACCGCAGTTCTGCGCTGAACCTGTTAAGGTCCCTCTTAGCAACTGGGCAGCGAGTTTGACACCAGTGCTTACGAAGGGCCCTTTTTTCCCTAATTTTTGCGCGGAGGTGCGCCGGTAAAAGTTTTTTACCAGAAACTGTGGCTGAGATACTGGTGGACTCCCTTAGGGCCTGTGCAATGGCAGTTGTAAAAGTACTAACTGCCTCTTTGACCTCTAAGGGAGTAGAAATGCCACCAGCCGGGAGTTTATAGTCCAGCATGGCGCGGTGGAAAGTGGCCCAGTCTGTTATTCTGCGGGGGTTGGGGAGCGGTTTACCAGTTGCGGACACTCCAAGGACCAATAAGATTGGCAGATGCTGAGTGTCAGTGTCATGGAGAACCTCTAACGACATTGACCAGCTAATATTGTGGGCTAATGCGATGTCCAATACGTCCGGCGCGTGATTGTCAGTAGAGGGGTAGTGCGTTGGTGATCCTGGACCGATGACTAAATAGTTTTTGCTCTCAGCATCTGCTTTTAGTTCACGACCCGATTTGGATGAAATTCGTGAACCCCAGTGTTGATGTTTGGTGTTGAGGTCACCTAAGATAAGTGTGGGGGTGGCATCGCAAAGGATATTGTCGATGTCACTTGGATCGAAGGGGGTTGATGGTGGCTTATATGCGGCGAAGACTTTAAGCTCCGCATTGCCGACCTTTAGTTTTACACCTATAGACCGAATGTATGTAAAAAGGGGAAGGGGTAATAATTCGTGAATAAGGTCACGTCTAATTAATACAGCCGTACCCCTGAAGGCCATATTAGCGGGAGAAATTTCGTCTCGCCTATAGGTGAAGAAATTTGGAATGCGGAGCTCATTCTCACCTCGGAGTTTCGTTTCGCCCAGTAACACAATGTGAACATCGTGTTCCTGGACTAACGTTCTGAGGGCGGCTGTCTTGCCAGTTATGCCCCCAGGGTTCCAGTACACAATTCTCAATTTAAGGCCCCGATGAGGCCCCATTAAATTCCCACGTGAGAATTGTGGTGAGTTGTGCCAATCCATTAAAAAGGGCTGGCAACGGATTTTGGCCGGCTGCGATGGCCTCTATGGCCGCGTTTAGTGCCGCTATTGCGGCTCTAGCCACGTTTAGGGCACCAGCTTGCATGCGGGGTGGGCCCTGTGTGTATTGTGTGCCGCTAGGCCGAATTTGCGCGGGGGGTTGATGCTGCTGGGCAGCGACGGTGCGTGATTTTGATTTTGGCGGTTGGTTGGTGGTGGGTGGTTGAGACGTATTGGGGGGTTGCGGGGGGTCCGCAAATTGGGGTGGGGGCATAAAAATATAGGGGGCAAATTGTGTGTCCGGCGCTACCGCAGTGTTAGTCGGAACCGTTGTTGTGGGTTGCGGGGCGGATTTTTTCCGGCGTGGCCTCTTTTTTCTCCCGAGAGCTTGGGATCTGTCGGTGGGGGGGTTGGCGGGGGGCATTAAATTTGCGCCCGAGGATAAGTCATACTCCTGCGGCTGCAATTGTTGCAGGGGAGTGGGTGAAGGCGGGGGCAAATTTGTAGCCCGTTGGGCTTTGTTACGGGGCAACGGAGGGTTAATGGTCACCCCCCTACGTCTCGCCTCGCGCCGAAAAACGGGACACGAGCGGCTGTTGGCTGTGTGCGCTTGCCTGCAGTTTACGCATTTGACTGCAACCGATTGCCGATCGCAGTCGGACGCCGGGTGCTCGCCGCCGCAGCGCACACATTTGATTGGCCGGTGACAGTTAGAGGAGGCATGGCCAAATGCCTGGCATCTATGGCATTGTGCCGGACCGGGGCGAGTACGCCAAGCCTCGATCGTTATGCCAGGCATGCTGAGCAGCTCGTTGACTGCGTACAGCTGTTGCAGCTCCGCAGAAGTGTGCCTGAGCTGTAGCTGGGCATAATATATGCAGTTGGGTCGACCCCTAACTGCGGGAATTTGCCGCACGTGCGACACTGGGAAGCCGGCGAAGGCGAGGTCCTCAGCTATCTCATTTAGCGAGGTGTCTTGAGGGAGTCCCTTTAGTGCGATTTTTTGCGGCCGCTCGCTGTCTAAGCTGTAGCAGTACCAAGATACTGTTGTATCCAGCTTAGACAGCTCGTCAATATAGGCCACTACCGTACGATATTCCGAGGGCGACTTTGGGAAAAATCGTACCCCTTTGCCAAACGGCCGGGCGTTGGGTGCGTGGCCTAATATTGAGTGCATCTTTTTTAGATGCGTCGACCACTGGGGGAGGGACTCTACGATTATGGGGGGGTGACTGTTTTTGTCTTTAGGGGCTGATTGGGCACTTACTGATTGTGGCGGCTGAGCTTTTTCGGTCTGCGAAACGGTTTTAGGCGAACTAATTGCCTGCGCATAAGAGCGACCGTTCGATGGCGCTGAAGTTGAAGGTGCAGTTGGCGCAGCGGCTTGGGGGGGGGGAGATTTCAGAGATTTCCATACCCTCAGGTTGGGGGGGGAGGTCCTGGATTGTCAATGACTTTTGCCTATCGGCGATGGCCACTCTTGCCTCGAGGCGTGCTCGCTCAGCAGGATCCTTCGTAGGGCTGAGTGAGAAAGGTCTAGGCCTAACGTCCCTATTGCGAACCCTTGGGTCTCTCCGCGGCAGTGGGATTGATGGCGGGTTAGTACTTATTGGGGCCGAGATTGGGGGAGTTGTTTTACTGGTCTGGCTAGTACGACTGTCCTTATTTGAGGTGGATGAGTTGGGGTCTGGCCGGGGCGGGGTGTCCTCAATAGGAGAGAGCATTGAAGGCATGGTAGGGAGGTCCTCATCTCGAAATACTTCGTCGCCGGACTCAGAGGCCGAGTACACCGACGACTGTGATATGGCCGAGGCCATGGAAGTCCTAGACGGAGGGCGAGAGGGTGGGAACGCGACCGAAAAGGGCCGGTCCGCGGCGGAAATTTCGCCGGTAAACAAATTACGCGCCACGACGGCGGCTGAGGGCTGGGAGCGTAGCCATACGCCACGTTTACGTACGCCTCCTCTACGTACCGGTGGTGGGGGTCCTGGGGGTGGCGGCATTCCGCTAGATGGCTGCTACCAGCATCCCTTGATGCGAGTCCGGCTGCAGCTGGGTCTGAAGGGGTGGCCCAAAAAGGGCCGCCCTTAGATGAGCGACAAACGACGGCGATCCGTGGCAATAAATGCCGAGAAAATACAATAAAAATCGCTTACCGCTAAATCCTCCTCAAGACCGCTGAAAAAGCGGAAACCGTCTACCTTCAAGCGCTGTTTTTGTAGGCGCAAACACGCAGAACACAACAAACACCTAGTCTCGTCTGTGCACGCACGTCCGCCGTCTACAGGAATTGTTGTCTTGAAGCACATACACTTTTTTCACTTGAGATATAATTTTAACTTGGAGAGTATTATACACAAGGATATGGATATGATATGATGATGGTGTATATACCCCTATGGATGATGAGCTGGCATACACCTTACCGTAGGCAATACTTTATTGGCAAACATCAAAAATTACATGTTTTGCCGTTTTTTGTAATCCAATGCACTCTGCGTGGCACCATTGGCGGCAAACTTGACATTGAAGCCACCATTATCTGGAGCGAGAAATTATGGCCCCATGCAATAACTGCAGGATGGGTCTTCATCGTCCGAGGCAACTGGTTCCTCCTCGTCACTGGATGCTGCCAACTCTAATTTTTTTTTAACCTGTCGGGTAGATTTTCTTCAATTAGCTGCTATTTAGACAATAGCTTTGCTATATCTGGTGATGCATTTAGCATTCCAGAAGGACCTTCCTCAGTTTGGTCATTGGGCTGGCTGCTCAGAGAGTTTGAAGGCTCGGCTTCAGCTTGGTCGGTAGACTGGGACTTCTGCACATCTAAAGGAGGCGCCTCGCTGTTGTTATTTAATTGCAAATCTTGGTCTCTGACATTATCTGGCAGGATAGAGACTGAAGAATCTCCACGATCATAGTCAGTAACATCTGCAGGCGCAAACATGGATGTCAAATTAGGGAAAATATTCTCATTCTGCGGAAAATACCACTTGTAGCAAATCCTTTCTGACCATTACTAATTGTAGCAGCTCGAAGATTAGCTTGTTTGAACAGCTCAGTTACTTGAAAGTGTGTGATTGTTCTTCCTGGATGGTTTTTTAACCAAATATGTAGCTCTTGATTGTAGAATGTGTTAAGTGGACCAAAGAAGCTGACGTCTAACGGCTGCATTTTGTATGTGCAATGGGGTGGGAAGCAGAATATGATGACACCGTTGTCTTTTGCGTAAGTCAATACGTCCAATTTTTTGTGACTAGAGTGTCCATCTAAAAGTAACAAAGCCTTCGCTTCTTTTGACGGCTTTGCATGTTTAACAATATTCTGCATCCACTTAAGGAATACCTCACTATTTATCCATGCTTTTTCTTGGCTAAATCCAACAGCGCCGGTTGGAGCATGGTCCATTAGCTCTACCTTTATATTTTTACGGGGAAAAATGAAAGCTGGAGGTATAAACTTCCAAGGTCATTGAACGGCAAACCGTGGTATAATGTTGGCCTCTTTCGGCACTGGGTAATACTCCGACTTGTTTTCTGCCTTTTGTGGCAAAGACTTTCGGATTTTATGATGGGACTGTGCTAAATCCAGATTCATCTACATTCCATTTTTGATGCGGTTCAAATTTATGTACTTTGATTATATCAGTTAACAGCTTAAAAATGTTTCCACCTGGATTTTATTAAATCTTTCGCTCTGGCTGCCGATGTGGCTTCTGGTATTCGGAGAGATATTGACGGGTTTCGTTACCTAAAACCTCTCAACCAGTCTTAACCTGCCATTTCTGTTTCCGAGGAAATCTATGACGAAGATTCTTAGCAACAGCTATTTGGTAAGCAAGCTTCTTAATCGTCGTAGTAATTCCAAGAAAACGCTCTTGTAAATGTTCAATTATTTGTCGTTCAAGTTCTCTGGTAAATGTAGCTTTATGACCACCTAAATAGCCTTTGGACGATTCTCCTTTTTCTTATCGACGTCGGAGCGTGGTAGCTGGAACGTGGTATGCTCTCGCTGTCATCTGCAAACCCATTCTATGGTTTCGAATCGCTGCGATTGCATCTCTCATATTTTTTTCGCCCCAACTTTGCCTTGCCGTTTTTCGACTGTATGGCGCCATTTCTAAAACAAAAAGGTATATTTTTATTAAATTACAATGCTTAAAGTATTTTATAAAATAGACTAGTTGATGCACCTATACATTTGACTAATTCCAATGTTACGATATTCCTCTACTCAGTATCAGAATTCTAATATCGGGCCTAGCGGTCCGAGATTCCGGAGCTACAATATTCCGAGATTCCGATATTCATGCTCTAATTCAAAGCAAAATAACTTTACACACCACATATTTCGTCAACCAAGGCCAAGCGTTAAATGAAGAAAAGACGGTGCGGGGGAAAATAGCGCCTAGCGTGCTGAACTGCAATGACGCATTACCCACAGTGCTCGCACGAGTGAGCGATACGGTTGCCATGGCTACTTTGCAAGAATTGACACTCCTGTGCCGCATTTTTGTACCTATCGGATCCGGTGAAATTGTCGAATCCGGTGCGTGTCTAAAAGGCTATCATAGATATGCAAGTTCAGTACTTGACTACATATAGTACAGATAGGCAACGGCCCATACATTTACTGGAACACTAAGATTAGTTCTGTAATATGAGTGCATGGCGCTAGTGTAGTAAAAACGTGGTTTTTTTTTCAGTTATTGATAGGCTCAGGATAAATTAATTGAAACTTATGTAAGTACTCTTGAACTTTTTATTTGTATTTTTTTTTGCAAAAATATCTATAAATAAGTATCTACATGTAAATCTTAAGTATGTATTACATTATTAACACGGTTACTTTATGTGCTTACCAAAAATATATGAATGCATTTTTTAAAACAAATACACTTTAAAATTAAATACATATTCACACCCTAATACCACCATGGTTAATTTAGTTATAATTTGTTCTTGTCTACACTTATTCACAAATTGACAATTTATCCATAATTAAATTTATAAAAAATAATTAATCTAATATGGAAACCATGTAAGGTTAACGCAACCATTTCACTGAACTGTCTGATCTTTATAACATTTGGCACACGTGAGTATAATTAAGTCTTGTGTTATTAATTAAATTATAGTACTATCTATTTGTACATATAAGGTCTATTGAGCAGTAAGTTTTCAACGTTGCGTGTTGATTAGTATCCTTCTTCGATCCGAGCAGCACCAGAATACTTGCAGCCTTGACTTCTTTTTAAATGATCTGAAATGTAATAAGCAAGATAGATAATTGTTCTTCAAAATGTTGTGAATATAGAAGATATAGATTAGGGTCATTATTATGGATATTGCAATAATGTAAATTGTGTATATCAAGATGCTAAAACACTCCAAATACTGTTGTCACCATTATATTGTGGTAGACATGTTTCGTGTCATCATTGGCTAGTGCATACAAAAAAGTAACTACTTAGTCTGACTAACTGAATTTATAGGGTCAGAGTAACTAAAAGGGGGCGCAAGGGAAAAAATGACCGGACTAAGGAAAATTTTTTTTGTACACCCCAACCATTTATAGACTTGTATAAAGGGATAGGCTTACAATAAATTTGGTACTGCAGCAACAAAAAGAATTTATAAACATTTATGTAACTTTATTTATCTAATAAAAATTGTATAAATATCTATAAAATATTTAATTTTGGTGTACCTGTATGACATACTCGCATTCCTGCATGTATCTGGCTGCGGTCAGTTCAAATTTTAAAAATGTACCCATATATAATATATAATATGTCTTTAAGAGAAAAAAGCTTAAAATACATCCACTGTTCATACATTTATTTGTATTTATACACAAACGGGAAAGTAAGAGTAAAACATTGGCATAAGTAATTTAGTACTATGATGGGAGCAAAGAGTTTTTTTAGACCTTTGTGGCTCGGTGGTGCTCCGATCTTTATCTATATGGCCCATAATTTGTTTTATATGCCTGGTATATACTATCAATAAAACAGCCAATTCCAGTTGACTCTTCAGTGCTACATGCGGTTAAAAGATATGAAAATGGATGAGCCGGACTTGGATGTATATACATATAACCATACATTTTGTCCTATTTGCTAAATACCTATTTGAAGCTGAATTACCTTTTGCCAGTTGGATTTTGTGATCTAATAATCATTTTCAAATGGGCCTTACACACCTGACTTTGTGTCTGTCGCGTCTAGTTTTTCTGTCATATATAGTGACAATTCTATTCCCTAACAACACTTAGTCGGCGGGTTTGTAAAATGTATCTATTTCTTGTGTTTACAATTTTGATATTTTGAGCCCTACTTTACCGATATATTACAGCCTACACAAAAATGGTATTAGTGATTATCCTAATAACTCAAAATAATAGGTATTTATAGTTTCTAAATCCTTTGTTTTCTTTTAATACCTACTTAATTAATTTTAAGAATGTTTAATTAGTGTAGAAAGTTTGTGGGTGGTTTTCTATACACATTCACCTACATACATTCCTAAGGTAACTAAACTACTACAAATTAAGTAAGTATCTAAACAATTTATAAAATGGCGCCAACTTTTTTTTTATAATTTCCATTGACGTGCGTGAAGTAAGCCCTACCCTTAATTGTACATTTCCCTGTATTATTTATACTTCTCTATGTTGTACATAAATTAAGGCATATTGGATATGCATTTTACGTGCTTTTCACACTACATCAATTTTACTCGATTTTTTTTTTTTATACTTCTAAGGTGGCAAACAAGCACACGGCCCACCTGATGGTAAGCGGTCACCGTGGCCTAGGGACGCTTGTAACACCAGGGGTATCACACGCGCGTTGTCGATCCTTCAAAAATCCAATAAATTCTTTCTTGAAGAACCCCATACTGTAGTCCTTAGAGAAAACCTAATGATGTGATCCCATAGTGCGGGGTGTCGTTGGATATGTCTTGAAAATTTTGCGAGTTCGTGACAACCATTTTACTATTCAGGAATCCGTTTGCGAAATATTAAAAATTGCAAATTTTGTTACAGTCAAGTACCCCTTGGTAAGCTGGTTGTTTTTCAGCTGGTCAAAGTTAAAAGTGACTTTCATAAATAATTGTTTCCTCAGTCATAGCTGTCCCCCCTACAGAGAAATTATAACAATTTTGCTTGATTTCACATATATTGATTGTTTTGATCACAATTGGTGTCAGGGGTATTCATTTCCGAATTCACGGGTTCGCGACTCCGGCCTCCCGAGCTACTACTAATTCTCCCCATTTCCTTCCAACAGTAGTATCCCCCCCCTTCGACGTATCCCAATCAATACAATTTCCATTAAGAAATCATCACATCCCAACCCTTCTCCTTGTTCCCTTCTACTATCCGATAGGGGATGTCGGGCTGCAGCGACCCCCTATAAAACTACTGCGCTCGCCAACCCGCTTGCCAGGCGTGGCGAGTATGGCAAACCCACCAACAGAAAATGAGAGTAATTACGAACCGTCTCGCTCGCAAGTTCGACGACTTCCAGCCTCCCGAACAAGCCGGTTTCCGAAGAGGCTATAGTACGGTAGACCACATGCATACGCTACGGCAGATTATACAGAAGTCAGAAGAGTATAATCGGCCCCTTTGCTTAGCGTTTGTGGACTATGAGAAAGCCGAATCGCGGTGGAAACATGGGCAGTGCTACAGGCTCTAAAGAGATGCCGTATTGATCATCGGTATATCGAGGTGCTAAAATGCTTGTACGATAACGCCACTATGTCAGTCCGTTCGGAAAACTGCGTACTATTTTCTCGTCCCAAATACCCCAGTGCTTGAAGACAAAAGTCTTCAACCAGTGTATGTTGCCAGTGATGACTTACGGCACTGAGACATAGCCGCTAACTATGGGCCTTATACGAAAACTCAAGGTCGCTCAGCAGGCGATGGAAAGAGCTATGCTCGGAGTTTCCCTACGTGATCGAATCAGGAATGAGGAAATCTGTAGGAGAACTAAAGTCGCCGACATAGCTCACCGAATCGCAAAGCTGAAGTGGCAATGGGCAGGGCACATAGCCCGAAGAACCGATTGCCGATGGGGCAAGAAGGTTCTCGAGTGGCGGCCACGAACCGGAAAGCGCAGCGTGGGACGGCCCCCGCTAGATGGACAGATGACCTCGTAAAGGTAGCCGTTGGTTACAGGCGGCACAGAGTCGCACGCTGTGGAGAAAGTTAGGTGAGGCCTATGTCCAGCAGTGGACGTCAATGGGCTGATATGATGATTGTTTCAATACAGTACACTACTTTACTTACTCTTTACCATGAAGTCATCCCCATAAAATTAAAGAAAAGCTTTTCAATTTTGCAGAAATTCAAAATAATCTTCAAAAAAGTAGAAGTAAAGAAGTACTCTAACATACTATTATTGATTTGCGAACCTAATTTAGTAATATAATTGTCGCCGACATTCGGTTCTTTAGTTATTTAAGTAACAAAAGGGCGTAGTAGACGATATTTGACAAAATCCTTTATTCGATAAAACTATTTTCATTAAAACGTTTCTTTGTTTATACTTTTTTTTTAAATGTAATATTACAAATTGTCATAATGACCAGAGTTGCGATGACGGTGAAATATTTTCTTCTAATGGCAACTTCTTGAGATATTAATGCATAAATTTTTGGCGCTAAATACTATTAAATTAAATTCAAATAATGATATAAAAAATAATGTACGGTGGGATTTTTCCTTTTAAGACGTTCTACAAAAAGTTGATATCATATATCTATATTCTGAGGTAGATTCACAATAACTATTTAAATTATTCGATAAAAATGTTACACAATTTGCAAAGCCATTTTTTTTTCTATTCATTATCAATCCTTATTCAAATAAGTATGTCAATTCCCTTGATTATGTAATGTAGATTAAAATTGTTGTTTACATTTATGTGGTTTAAACTGATAGTTTATGAGATATAACCGATCTGGCGGCGGCGGGTTTTTAGCTGGTTCGGCGCGGCTAAGGTGTAGTAATTAAAACCTACTTAGTATAACATAGTTTTAGTTTTATTAATTTCATAAATAAGGCGCAGACGTGCGCGGGTCAGCTTGTCTTAAGATAAAAAGTAATTACAACTAACAAAAACTACTTAAAAAATAAACATCGTTTTATTCATCTTAGAAAGGTAAAAACCAGGTCAGCTGGCCTAGATTACCAAGGAAATTGACAGATAAGTGGCGTTCCGTGACTCAAAATTTCCTAGGCGCCTAACGCACCAAGGTTGAGCCATAATTTATGCTCTTACGGTAGGGCTTAGATCACGTACGTTTTGCGACACTAGCGACAGCGTGGTAGTTGTACCTGAACTTCAAAAAAATTTACCAAAAAAGCAAAAAGTGGTATATGTCAAAAATTTAAAATTTTCAGATTTTCTTCGGATTTTTGTATTTATAAGAATATTTATCAGATTCCTTAGCAAAAAAGTTAAACCTATCCTATAAATACTAAGTTATTTTTTTAAGGATCGTTGAAAGTCGATTTAACATAGAAATATAGATTGATATAATTTTCTCCGTATCTTGGTACGGCTAGCGTTCCAATCCAATGTTCCTGCGAGAACACACGGTGAAGGCTATTTCAATCTCTAGTTTCAAAGCTACACCAACGATAGGTGTTGGGAGTTTTAGGCGCGCATCTTAAGAAGGAGTGGTGCTGGAGTGTTTTTTCTATTTAATTTTTCTAAATTCGTTTAGTGTTTCAATGTGTATATTTTAGCAGTGTTTTACGAAAACGTGTTAAGAAATTGAGCAGCGAAGGCTCATGAATAGCGAATTATGAAGAAATAAGCAGGACATGACGCGCAAGTTCTGAAGGATGCACACCCAATCTCGCGCCCTAGCTTGGGACACGAAAATGAGGACGCGCGACGCCGCGATGAAACTTGAATAGGCTTTCGCCAAACTTAGATAAAAGCACAGGACTATATTTACACATGGCACTGGAGAAATGATATGCAATAATGCGAAATCCCCTAACCCTAGAAACACACAAGCATGATAACAGTACACGTTATGCACAAAATACAGATCAAGCATGTTTAACGTTTGTGTAATAGCTGTGGAAACAGCCAAATTCTGTATTATAAGGAGTTTGTGGGCTATTATAATTCTAAGCTTAGAAATATCTGTATATCGTTGGTTTTTGTTTTTAAGTCTTAGTTATAACAAATTTGGGGCTAGTTCACAGATGTTACCAAGCCTAATGCATTTCAGTTTGCTTTAGGCTGTATAGAACTACCAGTGACAGCGTTTATCTGTATATTAGCATCCAAATCTGAATAACGATATTCTCTAATACGATTATTCAAACAATACTTAGCTTACAGCAATACACTTAATAAGTAGTTGTTCATTTCTATTATCCTGCATGTTGCTGAATAATTGTACTAATTTTGTTCCTATACCGCTTAAGTTTTATGTTTTACCCATTATTCAGCTGCGCTGTATAAATGATACTTTGTGGGTTGCTAAGGTGTTTATTGTGATATAAGGAAGAATACGTATGATTTCAAAACAATCTTACTCAGAATAAAGTGGATAGTTGTATTCTTATTATGCCATAGTCTGTTAAAATATCCGAATAAAACAATTTATACAGATAAATACTTAATAATTATTAAATTGTGGTCATTTATAACACTACAAGAATTTTAACATACGGCCTTTACTTTTGTCCTGCGATTCTATTTTTTTTATTAGTAGGTGCTTCTTTATTTTTTGAATCTTATATGAAGTAATTTAATGTTTTTTAACACGTACTAAAAAGGTTTAATTTTATTTGTTTTGGATCCAAATAACGAAAGCTATATTTTATTGATTAAGATACATTTTAATTTACAAATAATGTTATTCGTAATTTTTAATATACTGGAATTAACAATTTGGTTATAAGTTTTTTTGTGTAGTCTTCTAAATTTTGTTTATTTGACATGTAAGCTTGGTTATTCATGCGGCGCGTGAAAGATAGTGACAATATTCGTATACATTTAACGATAAAATTACTTGCGCATTAAAAATAAGTGGTAAATAGCCTAGAAAATCCAAATTTTACTTACCAATTTTTAGAGTTGATTTGTTTATTATTATAATTGCTGCACATGTACGTCACTTGTGTTATTTGTATTCACTAATACAAATAAAATACCTTTCGAATTCTATTACTTAGCTAATCTATTAAAATTGTTTAAATAGTAAGACAGAACTTCACTAAATGCTGAACAACTGTCTATATGCTAGAGTTAAAATGCATTTGTCTGAATAAACGCGATTTACTTGCTGCATAAAAGGTAATTTTGCTATTATCCAGAAATTATTAAGCTGTGTGTACCGTTACATTGCTATTACTCAGATTTTATATCGCTGTTATACAGACTCAAGCAATGAAAAATGTGCCCAAATTGCTTAACAGCTGAGTAGATGTTTACTCGGCTATTATTAGACTTATTAAAATGCTTAAAGTTAAAGTGACTGTTATTACTCAGTCATTATTCAGCACTCCTGTGTTACTTGGGAAGGGAAGGACAACGATAGGTATCGGTAGCAAAACATGGGCAAAACTGGCGTTATAAAAAGTGTGAAAAGTATCAATTGTGGGAACTCTTAATCTCAAAACCGAACGCGCCCCAAAACGAACGCGCCCAAAAAACAACAAAATTCATTTTGTTTGACTAGATTTCATAAATTAATATAATATGTATTCTGAAAAATAGATTTTGACTTTTGAGGACTTACAACTTAGTAATGAATTTATAATTTGAACTTTAAGTTGTGAATTTTGAATACATAGATAATCTTTGTCATTAAAGCATGAATTAACTGGACAGGTACATAAACGAACTTTTATCTTTTGGTTTTACCATTTTTTGTGATATAAAATTATTTTTTTGGGCTTTCTTCTATGATACCTACCTAAGTTTTTGTATTTACTACCTACTTATATATTGTCTATGTGATTTTTGGTTAAATATTATCTTTGCATTGTAATGTTTGCGAAAAAAATTTTAAACAATAAAGTGCACCCCCTTATACTTACACAAATAATAATAATAAAGAATAATCTCGAAAAAAATTGAATATTATAGAAAGGGAAAAGTTTACAATTGGGGCTCAGGATTTAAGGGCGGGAGAGGGGACAGGGCGCAAACGTGGAGAAAGACTATTCCCCGATGATGGTTTTCGAGGACACCATAAGAATACAATTTATTATTCAAAAACTAAATAAGCTACAGTATTATACAGATAACTATATTAGTTTAGATAACCTACTAACCTACAGTTTTTTATTATTATAAGTAATACCAGTTATATCAATTATATCCTTTGTAATAATATATATATAATATATATAAGTAATACCAATTATATCCTTTGAAAACTGATCAAACACTGGCACTTTATATAAATCGCGTCATTTTATTTTCAATTTTTATTATTCATGTATCTATTCTAATAAAAATTATAGACAACAAATGTAAATTATGCGATTTTGTGATTAGGACATAAAGAGATTTTCTTAGTGATAGTTTGTCTCATGAATAAAACTAAAAAAAATGATTTTGGTATGATTCTCGTGGATAATTGGGGAATTCATTCTCACACTTTAGAACCAAAATGGTTGCGTACAGTGCGGTTTAAAGAGAAACTTCCTCCCGCGAATGCTTAGGTTGTGGAATGAGCCCCCTGCCAAAGTTTTCTCTATAGACTACAGTATGGGGTTCTTCAATAAAGAAGTTATTAGATTTCTGAAGGGTCAGCAACGCGCGAGTGATGCCCTTGGTGTTGCAAGCATCCATAGGCTACGGTGACTGCTTACCATCAGGCGGACCGTAGGCTTGTTTGCCACCTTAGTGGTATAAAATAAATAAAAAAAATTATAGGTATGATTCTAACTTTGTCTTGATGCCACATCTGTTTGATTTCATCCGCCAAAGGTATGTATTCAGTTATCTTTTTGTTATGTTTTTGAATTTGGTATAGATATATCAATTAGGTAGGTTATTTTAGTTGTTTTAAGTGTTAGGGTAATGTCAGGTCTGTTGTTGGGTGTAGTAAGGTCGGTAGCCATGTCTCTGTCTCAATATAACTTTGCTATGTTATTTTCAAGTACTTTTGAAGGTTTATATTTGAAATAAGGTTTATGTTTCTCAGGTAGCAGTTTGAATTTTTTTGCTATTGCTATGTGTACTTGTTTGGCAACATTGTTGTGTCGGTCTATGTATTGTTTATTTACTAAAAATGTGCATCCTCCTGTAATGTGGGCTATTGTTTTCTGATATTTATGTTTTGGTCTTTTAGTTTATATTTTTGTGAATTTCTGGTTTTGATTATTTGGTCTTATTATTTATTATTATACTCTTTATCTATAAGTAAGGTTTTTTATATAATAAATATAAAAGTTAAATAAAAATACAAAATTTAAACACATTATAAAAAAAACCTAACCTTGGCAGCAGGGCTATGCTGCTGGTGGCTAGGGCAATAGAGAGAGAAACCTCCTAACTATCCGCGGAGTACCGCCTTCTGTATCTGACCCTTGACCCAGCCATCTAGTGAGAGTTTCTTAAGGTGTTAATTTTATTATTCTCTCGGTAAGAAAATTAAACATATTTCAAACTATACTAAAATATCACAGCACACAAACTTCAGCTCAAGGAAAAAACCAAGAAAGGGAAAATTGCTTACATAGGATATGACAAACTGATTGTGAAGGAAAAACAAGTTGAAAAATAGTCCCATCTAGCTCCCATACAACTCCAGATGGAGAACAGAGCAACAACCACCAAAATACAATACCAAACCACGAAATTTACAAAAACTAAACCACTAGAAATGACACACAACAGAAGCGCCTCTCTGCCAGGAAAATATAATAATTAGCAACTAACTATTGGCAACCAGAACAAATATTTAACAAAATAACAAAACTCAAACAATCCTCTCCCAAGCCGATTGATCATTGTGGGAGAAAACAACCAAAACCCTTTAAAGATTATTTTAACACTCTTTCATCCTACCAGAAAATGGAACCCTCTGAGACAAACCAAGATTTTTAGATAGCAACACTCAACACAAGATCTCTCATTCAAGATGAAAAACTACACAAACTAGAATTAGCATTAGTAAACATTAGGTGGGACATATTGGGAATATGCGATATGAGAAGAGCCGGTGAAGGAATGAAAGAACATAAAGACTATATAATACAAAGGTGAAAAAGCAGGACTACACAGTGCCGGATTCCAAGTAAATAAAAATGGTCTTTAAAAATGGATAAATTCATAGGTATCTCAGAGAGGATAGCGGTACTAACATATTATTACCAACAGGAACCAAAGAAAAATTATGGTCTATAATACAAGCTAACTCACCTATGGAACCCAAGAAACAGGAAAGCATCACTGCTATTGAAGAATTCAATAACAATTTATGGAACAAAATATTGCAAGCTCACAAAAAAGTTATTGCCATGGGAGACTTCAATGGGAAAATTGGCACTTGTAAAGATAGCGAAGGCAATATCATAGGAAAATTCGGAATTGGAAAAAGAAGTAGCAACGGTAAAAGATTGGTCAACTTTGCCATAGAAAATAAATTATCTATTCTAAATAGCTTTTTTCAGAAAAGAATCTCTAAAAAATGGATTTGGATCTCTCCTGGTGGACTGGTACACAAATTAAATAAATTTTATATTGACAAACAAGAGACATACCGTAAAAAAAATTACTTATTATCAACAGCTTAATTTTCAACACAGACCACAGAATGGTACAAGCTACAATAAACACTACAACAACACTACACTACAATAACACAATGGAAAGAAAATAAGAAGAAACTTCAGTAAACATTGGGTCACCTACAGATATAATATAAGTAATGAAGAAATTTTAACATCTAACTTCAGGATTGCCCTGGATTGGCCTAGGACATGAAGATAAATACAATCATTTTACATCTCTTTTAAAAAACGAAACACTTAAGGTCATGTCAAATTCAAAAAAAGATATGCCGTCAAATACATACCAACTAATTGAACAAAGAAGAAACCGATTGTCAAACAGGAAAGATAACTGTTAACAAATTACAAAAATCAGCAAGAAGATTAATAAATGCATAAGAAATGAAAATAAAGCGAAGTGAATCAATGTTATTAGACAACAAATTGAGAAGACAGGCGGAATAAAGAAGGCTCTAAAAGAACTATCATACAAAAAAGTGTTTACAGTAAAATTACAAAACAGACAATTACTATACACAACAAAAAGAGTGAAGATTCTTAATATAGCTACATATTTCTGAAAGAAACTATACAGCAGCAATAAAAGTATCAGAAGTGAGAGAAACAATCTCGATACTCCTAACAATGACAATAATGACATTATTCCACCCATCCTAGTTTCAGAAGTCTACTTCTAGCAAAGCAATCACAACTCAAAAGGATGGTAAAAAGCGAGTCTTACGGTCACAAAAATTAACTGAACTATTCAATGAAATAATATCCAAGAAAGTTATACAGATTGGACTAAATCGATAATAACATAACTCTACAAAAAAAAGGCGACAAAGGACTCATAAGCAACTATAGACCCATAAGTTTACAGTCGAACATATATAAAGTCTTCTTAAAGAAGAAAGAGAGAAAGAAAAAAGGTATATTAACCGGAATAACAAATAAACAAATGTAAACCAGGCAAAGGAAGGTTTTCAACTACAGACCATATCCTTGCAATAAAACAGATTATACAGAAATACCACGAATATAACAAAATATACTACATTAGATTCATTGATTATAGAAAGGCATTTCATACTTTAGAACATGAATTTATTTGGTCTGCACTAAAAAAGCAAGGTGTTCACAAAAAATATATCACGCTGATAAAAAATGTGTACTCAAAGAGTACATCCGAAATAAGACTAGAAAAGTGTGGTCCCACGTTTCCAACAGCTTGTGGTGGTGTAAGGCTGCTACCTGATATCAAGTTTTTGCAAGTCGAAATATCAAACCCAAGGATACAAAGATCCTGTGTTGCCTTTTTTTTAAACCACTAAGGTTGCAAACAAGCTTAGGTACCGCCTGATGGAAAGCGGTCAACGTAGCCTATGCACGCTTGCAACATCAGGGGTATAACCCTCGCGTTGCCGATCCTTCAAAACTCTAATAACTTAACCCCATACTATAGTCCTTAAAGAAAACCTTAGTAGGGAGCTCATATTAATCGACTAAGTAAGTAGGTATGATACAAGAAATGAAACAAAAGAAAAATTGCTGATTTTTAAATAGGTCGAATAATTACAGCCATTTTCATATCCCGGTACTATAGTAAAACTTTGTCGAGTTTCGGTCAAGTTTGACAGGTGTCATATTGACAACTGAAAATGCTGTATTAATGCAAGCTGTTCACGGCAAATAGTTCGAGATATCGACAGTCTTTTTGTAAATGTGCAATATTTTTTCTTGGTTCGCGAAGGCGGTAGTGACACTGCTTGTGCAAACATATACTTGATTGTCAACTCGTTTCTTGTGTTGAGTCCCTGGCCTGTCGGCAACCAGTATCACCCACCCATTCTGATGTTGATGTTGTTGGTGTGTGCGCTGTCTAAGCCATGACCGCAGCTGGTTGAACGGTATGGGTATTATTGGCTCCGGCCCTATCGGCGTCGAGCTTGAGCCGATTTTGGCTAGATCAGCAGCCGCATCGTTGCCTAATGATCCACTGTATCCCTTTATCCAACCCATTACGGTATTACTGAGTGATATTACCTGTAGAGCATGGTGGCATTCAAAAAGTAGCCCTGAGTTGATTGTGTTACCATCAAGAGGTCTCAAGCAGCGCTGTCGGAGAGAATTCTGATTTCAAAGTCCGTGATATTCTTGCTCGCCATGTCCTTTGCAGCCTGGATTATACCTACACATTCCGCTTGGAATATCGTGTTAAACTTACCCAGAGCTGTGGGTGCGTGCAAGTTTAGGTTGGCAGAGTACGCACCGGCTCCCGTACGTGTATACTTGTACCTCATTGAGTCCGGGATGGTCCTGTTGATTTTCATGTAGCTCGATAGTGTAGTGTAGGCCGAGCCTTTCTGCCTATATGAAGTGCACGCTACTGCTCAAATGTAACAATTTGTTGCGCTACTAGAATTTATTTTAATGCCGGTCTAATTTACTGACCCTTGGACCACATTCTTATTAAGTCACTTAAGTGACAGATGTGCCCCACCATTTTTGCAAGTTCACGTGTGGTGTGACGGTGGTGTGTGTGGTGTGACGGTGGTGTGTATGTGTGTATGTGTGTATGTGTGTATTTTATATGTGTATGTTCTCTTGTCTCATCAAAACACCCAGAGGACTTATTTTTTTAAGGTGCTTTTTAAACGTGGTTTTATTATATATATATATATATATATATATATATATATATTTCAATCTACATTTTTATTGAATAATCTTGTAATCGAAAATAAATATATACTCTTACAGAACTTCAATAATATTTTCTGATAACTTACAGACCAATATTAATTTGATACTGACTAACTATGGCAGAGTTTGTGGAAGTAAAAGTAGAAATCGAGGAATTTGATGAAGAGATAGACCTGGACTCGGGCTACGAATGTATATCTGGACTTGCTGAATCATATGTAGAACCCATCGATAAAGACCCACTAGGATTACTTCAGCACGAAGGAAACTTAAAGAATATTGGTAGGTACATAGTTTTTGGTATATTACAGTTTACACTCTGGTTTTTCCAATAATTTGATGGTAAGTATCTTTTATAATTTATGTAAGAAAAAATTGATTTTATATGACCTACATTAACTTTCTCAAATTAAAAGTTAAGTAACTTAAAATGATTTTAGTTTACATAGACATAATTTATTGGTAATATTTAGTGTTACACGTCGCGTCGAGCAAACAAACAAAAATCTTATCATAATAATTATAATATTTAACAAACATGTCTAGTAATGTAGAATATTTAACAAACATGTCTAGTAATGTAGAATATTTAACAAACATGTCTAGTAACGTAGAATGAAACAGAAAAATAATAATAAATTTAATGAAATTCAATTGTCAATATTATGTGCGTCAATTAAAAATCACGAATAAAAAATTAAAAATAATACAAAATTAATGAATAAGCCATAATTATCTATCCTTTGAAATAAAGAAACTCGCATTGTTTGAAGCTTTTTACGGTTCCGGGTTTGGTTGTAGTTTTGTTTTTTTCAAAATACGTAATATTTCCTTTTACATACATAGCAATAGTTAAAATGAGTAGAGAAGGTAGCGTCAATATTCTTAGCGACTTAAAATGAGGTTTTGCTGATGTTGTCTAACTTACTTTAACTATTGCTCTAACAGCTTGTTTCTGCAGTCTAAAGACGCGCTGCCAGTCCGCGGAGCGCCCTTATAGCTCGACTCCGTACAGCAACAGTGAGTTTGTAAAACTGCACTCAGATTCAGAGCAAGTCCATGCAGAGTGAACCAGTTGGATAATCGCGTCGCAACATCATTCAGTTGCTGCATTAACTCTCGATGAGAGGGAGCGCTACGGCTGCCACGTCATCAGCGTACATTAGCTCTTGATGAGAGGGGGCGCTACGGCTGCCACGTCATCAGCGTACATTAGCTCTTGATGAGAGGGGGCGCTACGGCTGCCACGTCATCAGCGTACATTAGCTCTTGATGAAAGGGAGCGCTACGGCTGCCACGTCATCAGCGTACATTAGCTCTTGATGAGAGGGGGCGCTACGGCTGCCACGTCATCAGCGTACATTAGCTCTTGATGAGAGGGAGCGCTACGGCTGCCACGTCATCAGCGTACATTAGCTCTCGATGAGAGGGAGCGCTAGCTTGAATAATAGATCGGTTAATAGGGACAGTGCTTTGTCATGTCATTTAAGAGACGTAGGGCACAGCCATATACTCCAGACCCTCCAAAACCCCTTCCTCAGAGCGGCCTCCGTTGCCTCCTGGGACTTTGAGCTCCCCACGATTCCCCAAAAAGACCTAGCAATCCGCTTCTTCGAGCGTACACAAAATCACCCGAATCGATTAATTGTGCAATCCACAACATATCCCCCCGACCGACCTCGGCACGGTCGTAAAACTATTGTTAGGCGGCCTAGGCACGTACTAACGGCCCCAGATGACGATCTCGCGATTAGTCTCAATGACCTCCCCTAATAGGGCTCCCCCGTAACACGACGCCGACGTCCCCGGGTTCGTCGGCGACCGCAAGGAACCACGAGGTATCAAAGAGTGCCGGGGCGCTTCTCGCCCCCCACTCAATCGCAACCGCAACCGCGTAACGGGGAACTCCCCTCCCGGCGCTGACTCACCTTCAGGTCGAGGCTCACGCTGGTCGAAGGGACGCCCCGAGAGCGACAACCCAAGCCGAGGTAAACCCCCGCGGGGAGCCCTTGAGCGTTGGGCGCTATATGGGCTGAGACTCCTTCAGAGTCTGGCCCCAGAAGCCCGGTGGAGCAGTAATGGGTGCAACAGCCAACTGCGTAGTCAGTAAAAAAACAAGGGCACCCGAACATTTAGTTCCTGGCGAAGCGGTGATTAAGGTTGCCAGAGCTCTTTGAAGATTCGCTGCGCGGACAGCGAAGGACCGGCGGTGCTTGTTGCTATCATTGCTAGGCGTAGACGCGGCGTGCTGGTACGGCGGTCAGGGAGACCTGATGAAACGGCTGACCGCTAGCCGCCGCAGGTTGAACGGATTCCCGAACCTGTGTTAAGTCTCTGTAGTAGTACCGAAGAAGGAGACCGGAGTGGATCCGGCTACTACAACAGATGGGGATCAGGGCCCATTAAGCAGCAACCGTATTATCTGTGCCGAGCTTTGGCAGTTCTAGTACCGCACTTTTTGTCCTCTAAGCTGTCTTTGCAGCGAATCCTATGTAACTTCTTTAAAAAAAAATTGCAAAAGGTACAAAATAGATAAGAGTATTTTCAGCGGCCGCTCCATCCACATTTAATTTAGACTTTTGTAACGTTAGGTGTGTTCACGCAAATCTTAACGCAGTCCATCTCCATCTGGAGTCTGCGCAGCCGACCATTCTTTTTCTAACGGAGACGCAGATATCCTGCCCGGCCGATACATCATACCTTCATTATAAGCATAATTTTGTGAGTCGTGCCGGTGTATGTATGTTCGTCCGGGAGGATATCTGCTGTCGTCGCCTTCATAGCCTTTAAGACAGGGACCTGTCAATGTTGTGGGTGTGCGTAGATTACGGCGGCCACACTCGTATCTATGCGTGCCTATGCAGGTCTCATAGGCTCGATTCTTCACGCACCTGAGTATGACGACTGACAAAGTTCTAGAGCAATATCCCACAGCAGAACTACTTATTTTGGGAGACTTCAACGCCCATCATGGTGAGTGGCTCAGTTATCGAAATAACTACGCAGGCATATCTGCTCATGAATTGGCTCTGACCTATGGATTATCTCAGCTGGTACTTTTTCCAACGCGAATACCAGATATAGAGGACCATACGAGCTCCTTACTGGACCTTCTGCTGACCACACGTCCGGACGGATATTCCGTCTCAGTGGATGCGCCTTTAGCCTCCTCAAACCACTGTCTCGACGGACTCAAGTGTCATGCACGCAACCCGATCCATCTGGGCCAACTAATTGGCGACGTGTGTGGCATTGTAAGTCTGCAGACTGGGATGGATTGCGAAAATTTTATGCATCGTACCCGTGGAGGCAGATCTGCTTTAGCTCAGAAGATCCTGACGTCTGCGCAGCCGCAGTCACTGAGACAATCCTCGCTGGTAAGGAATGTTGTTTCCTAACCCGCGAGTAGCTGCCGGCGTTAAAAAACGACCGTAGTCTTGCAGAGAAGCTAAAATTCTTAAGCAAACTGCATATGAGGCTTGGATCAGGGCTCGTAATAATAAGGGTCCGAATATTTCTGAGGTAAAACGAAAATTAAATGCTGCCTCGAGGTTCAGTAAGATAGCAACTGCCAGCGCAAAATTCCAATTCATAGGCAAAATAAGTCACCCTGCCAGCTATCCTTCTGGGAGTCGTGCTTTCAAAGACCTGGCAGTCCGCTTTATCGAGCGTACACAAAATCACGCCAATCGACTAATTGTGCAATCCACAACGTATCATCCCCCCGATTGACCTCGGCATGGTCGTACAACTATATTTAGGCGGCCTCGGCACATACTAACGGCAAAGATGACGATCTCGCTGTCGGGATAGCAAGATTAGTCTCTACGACCTCCCCGAATAGGGCCTCCCCACTCACACGACGCCGACGTCCCCGGGTTCGTCGGCGCCCGAACGGATACACGAGGTATCAAAGAGTGCCGGGGCGCTTCTCGCCCCCACTCAATCGCAACCGCACCCCCGCGTAACGGGGAACTCCCCTCCTGGCGGTGACTCACCTTAGGGTTCGAGACTCACGCCGGTCGAAGGGACGCCCCCGAGAGCGACAACCCAAGCCGGGGCTCCCCCCGCGGGGAGCCTGTAAGCGT
Organism: Apoda limacodes; assembly: GCA_946406115.1. NCBI lineage: Eukaryota > Metazoa > Arthropoda > Insecta > Lepidoptera > Limacodidae > Apoda > Apoda limacodes. The sequence goes on from OX291555.1 coordinate 1,113,508, forward strand.
TGGGTGCTATACGGGCTGAGGCTCCTTCAGAGACTCTCTCAAAAAGTCCGGTGAAGCAGTAATGGCTGTAACAGCCAACTGCATTGTCAGTTCAGAAAAAAAAAAACCAATCCGTATCTTTTATCTATTATTATCTTACCTTTGTCTTATACAGCGTGTTTGTAAGTTTAAAGATTATAAAAACGTTACATAGGTGATTGTAATGGTAGCGTTATACTTTGCATTGTTAATTAAAGATGGATCATTAGTAAGAAAAAAATAAATTTATTATTATTTTTATTTTTTATCATGTTGATGTAGAATTTAAAAAATTCTGTACTTGTTTTACATTTAGGTTGTTTCTTATTTCAAGTGGCAATTTACTTATTTTGTCAGCTAATATATGAGTACTTACTCTGCTTCCATAGTGGTTTGAGAACTTTATTAGTTGTATTTTATTTTTTTACTTAACCTTCGTGTTTATATTATGCTGCCTTTTAGGTACTTCAGAAATTTTGTCAAATTGTTCGGTTAATAATTCACATTTAAAGAGTTCATGAATAGGTAGTAGACTGCTGTTATAGCTAGATAGTTCTCTTTTATTTTTGTGCTGACTATTTGTTTTAAAATTCTTATTTGTAGGTTGCATATTTGGTCTAGGTAACTTTTAAAAGTTCTTCCGTATATTGTAATGCCATACAATATAATCGGTTCTATCAGCGTGCGATACATTGTTATAAAAACAGTGTAAGGTATTCTTTGTTTAATAATATATGTTTTCGCAAGTAATGCTCTTAATTTGTTACAAACGTATTCTATATGAGGTTTCCAGTTTAGGCTGTTGTCGACTATCAGTCCTAGGTATTTGTGTTTTTCAACTTGTTCAATATGTTCGCACTTACATATTTGGGTTCTACCGTGTAAGCAGTCATGATTATGTATGACAATTATTACGCTATTGAGGGTAGGATTTTGGCATGACCTTATGTGTAAAAGTTTCGTTTTCTCTGCGTTCAACACCAGGCAATTGTCGTGTGACCATTTTGCTATCAACGTAACTTCTTCCTGTAGAATATTTTGAGCTTGTATGATATCTTTGTCGTCTGCAAATTGGAATATTCACATTTAGTAATGAGACTGTTTAGGTCGTTTACGTATGCCAAGTAGTGTAAGGGAACCAAAACAGATCCTTGGGCTGTGCCTTCTGTTACTCTTACCTTATCGCTAGTAGCATCACCAATTTAAACGGAATATGTACGGTTTGTGAGGTAGTTCTTACTCCAGTATAACAAGGGACCTCCAATACCTGATTTCTCCAGTTTTTCTATTAAGGTAGTATGCTGAAGAGTGTCGAAGGCTTTACTGTAGTCTATAAAAATTACTTACACATGTTTCTTGTCACTAAGGTATGCGTTTATGTCATCCGTAAATATTGCTAATAATCCAGTAGCCCCTTTTTCATGGTTGGAACCCGAGTCGGTTTGAGGACAATATGAGATTGTTTCGATAAAATGATTGTATCTGATCACAGACATTCTTTTCTGCTTTTTTATCTAAAGATGGAAGGATAGAGATTGGCCGATAGTGATCAAAGTTATTTAGTTTGCCTTGTTTATAAATTTGTCGTACTATACTAGTTTTTAGCTCATTTGGATAGATAGCCGCATTTGTGCTGCTGTTTATTAGTTTTACTATTGTTGGAACAATTTTATCGCAAATAGATTTTATATCAATCATTTTTATAGCATCGTTGCCTGGAGCTTTGTGAGGATTTGCTTTCGCAATATTTTTCGATATTAAAGTCACCGTGGCTATTGGAGCAGAAATTCATTATATTGGGGTAATTTTTTCCTCTCATTTTCTTGAAAGCTTTTAGCTAATAAATTAGCAATATTTTTTTTCTGATTCATTACATGATTTAAAAGCGTTAAGTACAATTTCGTACATGTTTTTAGTGATCCTACCGGATATGTTATTAATTATTCCCCATAATTTCTTAGTATTATTTTTATTTTTGTGTAGTTCATTTTTGTAGTAATTGTTTCTTGTATTATGAATAACACTGTTTGTTTCATTTCTGATTTTATTATATTCTAATCTTAATGTTTTATTTGTTGGATCTTTTTTTAATTTCATATAGATTTTATCTCTTTTTTTGCATTTGGTATTTATATAATTGTTAGTCCATTTTTCTGTACTATGCTTGGAAGTACTGCTTATTTTCCGACAGTAACTACTTTGGCTATAGCACTCACTATATATATTTTTAACGAAGTTATATATCATACCCGGACATGTTGTTTGGAACACGCTGTATATGGGCAGGCTAATAAACGACAGAACAATCATCCGATGGTCAGCCAGTGTAGTGCCAAGCGTTTCCGTGTAATGACCTTGTTTGCGCGATCTCACAAATATGTGATCAATGCATGATTTTACTAATTGTTGCTGTCTCATCTCAATTCTTGTGTAGAATACGCCGCAAACAAAGCCATGTTCGCTCAAAGTATCTTTGTACATATTTGTTGTATAATTTACAGATTTAAGATTGATATTTATGTCGCCTATCAGAATACAATTTTCTTGCTGCTTATATTTGCTAAGTAAGGTTTGAAGTTCGCCAACGAATAAGCGTCGGTTGGTATCGGGAGGTCTATATAGTGCACATAACGTATAGTTGTGGTGATCGAAAGACATTCACAATGCGTTGCTGTTTTATATGTGTTGAAGGTGTTTATTTTTAACGTATAGAATGATGCCACCTCCTTTGCGGTTTGTTCTTAATTTTGTATGCATTGTGTACCCATCTATGACAAATGATGAGTAAATGTTTTCTGAAATAAACGCCTCTGTTAAAGAAATCAATCAATACAGTTTTCTAGGCGTTGTTGTTCAATTTCTTGCATCCGTGGCTCCATTGCACTTAGACGATTTTTCATGTTTATGCTGTTGTTGGACAGGCTCATGTTTTTCTTTTCAAGATCCTTTATTTTTTCTTTAAATACATCTAAGTTCTCAGAGAGTTCATCCACCTTTTCGCTTAAAAAATCCAAAGATGTGATGATGTTTCCTAACTCTTTCTTTAGCGCCTTTCTACTGTATTTTCTACTTCTTTTGATAGATTTTCTTCTATCAAAAGGCATTATCGCAACACGGTCCTCTTCTTCGGTATCCTCGCTGGGTATTATAAAAGAACTTTGTTTGGGTGATTTTTTAGGCAGAATGTCCAGTCCAATCCATCGGCTGCTCGCAGGGCTGCTTGTTGTTAAGTAGTACTTCCAGCACACTGTATATTTGCATGTACAGTCTTATCTATTTAATGCACTCTAATCCCGGTATTTTTTTCGTAATTGTTTTCTCACACGTTATGCATTTCGATGTCATGTTGGGGTAGGTAACAAGATGTATGTAGTTAAATAAATAAAACACCTCGTGACAAACGTGTCGCGACGATGAATAAATGTGCACCCGGTGCTCAAAAAGGGCGATAGATCAGATCCATCGAATTACAGGCCTATCACTGTTACCTTTGTCCTCTCCAGGTGACAAGAGACAGCTGAGAGAACACACAGCTTCTAAGATACCTAGAAGAACACGACCTGGTCAGTGACCGTCAATATGGCTCTCGCCACGGTCGCTCGACTGGTGACCTTCTAGTGTATCTCACACACCGATGGGCACTAGCCATTGAGAGTCAGGGGGAGCCATTAGCATGTAGCCTGGACGTAGCGAAGGCGTTCAATCGGGTCTGGCACCGGGGTCGTCTATCGAAGTTGCCATTATACAGAGTGCCCGAGGGTTTATGCAAATGGGTGGCTAGCTTTTTGTCCAGCAGACGTATACGAACCATAGTTGATGGTAGTTGCTCGATCACACTGTCCAAGGTTTCTGACTGGGGACGGGTAAACTTGGTCCGATTCAACCCTACAAAGACACAAGTGAGCGCGTTAGCCGCTGAGAGAACCCCATCTTCAAGAGCTTTGGGATCCTTGGTGTTGACATCTCCAGCGATGTTCAGTTTAGAGTTCATTTGCAAGACAAGGTGGAGCTGGCGTCCAAAAAACTAGGTGTACTCAACAGAGCGAGGCAGTACTTCACGTCTGGGCAGAGGCTGCTGCTTTACAAGTCGCAAGTTCGGCCCCATATGGAGTACTGCTGCCATCTCTGGGCGGGTGCAGCCGGATACCAGCTTGGCCCTTTTGACTCTGTTCAACGACAGGCTGTGAGAATTATCGACGATTCCAAACTCACTTGCGGTATCGAACCCTTAAGTCTGAGGAGAGACTTTGCTTCCCTGTGTGTGTTCTACCGCTTGTGCAATGGGTGGTGTTCGATATGATGCCCACAAATAAGCGTTTAAGTATCTAAGATTCGTAAGCTATTCACAAACTGCAAGAAGAACAATTATAAGTATTTAAGGACCTTATTGACTGGTCCAGCCAAATGCCACAGAGCAAAACTCGCAGCTAGGTATTACTTACGTAATGTTAATTTAACTTTTATATTATAACAATTATACATAATTAAAAACACACAATAAAATATAATCTTCTACAAACAAGTTACACAATCAATTGTACTTAACTGAAATGTTTTTCAATACTGAATTACCATTCAGTTTCGGCAGCGTCACGACCTGATGCGACCAGTGCGGCGGACTGAACAAGAATGCCGTTGGTTTTTTTTTTTTTTTTTTTCTGAGCTGACTATGCAGTTGGCTGTTGCAGCCATTACTGCTTCACCGGACTTTTGGGGCAAGACTCTGAAGGAGCCTCAGCCCATATAGCGCCCAACGCTCAAGGGCTCCCCGCGGGGGAAGCCTCGGCTTGGGTTGTCGCTCTCGGGGGCGTCCCTTCGACCGGCGTGAGTCTCGAACCCGAAGGTGAGTCACCGCCAGGAGGGGAGTTCCCCGTTACGCGGGTACGATTGCGATTGAGTGGGGGGCGAGAAGCGCCCCGACACTCTTTGATACCTAGTGTATCCTTGTGGGCGCCGACGAACCCGGGGACGTCGGCGTCGTGTTTGGAGGGAGGCCCTATTCGGGGAGGTCGTAGAGACTAATCTCGCTATCCGGACAGCGAGATCGTCATCTGGGGACGTTAGTACGTGCCGAGGCCACCTAACAATAGTTTTAAGACCGTGACCGTGGTGCCGTTGGAGGGATAGACAGTGCCTTATATAGGTGACTTATCTGTCCATCCCAACCATCACCAGCAACGCGGGTGTCGTTTGTCCTTTTTTATTTGACAAAAACACCACTACTATTTGTATCTGGCTGGTTTTGACAACATTACAACAGGTTACATTTCAAAAAAAGAAGCAAATTAGTAAAATGTTGTTTCCCGCTATTTTTCATTTGTTTGTCTTCCGCTGCTTTAATTGATTAAGTATATTACACTAAAGCAGAAAAAAACGTTTAGCGGCAAACGCAACTTGTGTCGTGATTGCCGATTTCTTAGGGTATACAGTGTCTCAATCAGACCCGATCTGCGTGGAGTGGGGATTTGTTTTGTACCATTGCTATCAGAACCGCCTTACGCACGGAGAATTAATATTCGTGGCTTAGACAAAGTACTTAACATTCTAAGACTGATGCTTAGTAAGCGTAATGTTATTAAATGCCACAACGAACATAACTGAGGCCCGTTATAATAGTTGCTTGACAGTCTAAGCACGTAATGTGTAAATAATAATAAAACATAGATTTTAATGCTCAAATATCCATGAATTATATTTTACTAGCTGCTTACGTCGACTTATGTAAGGGTACCATAGGCAAATGAAAGAGGTGCCAGGGGATGGGGAAATAATTCTATTACATAAGTACCTACGGTACCATCGTCGGTGCGCAAGTTAAAATCACTCTAGACTGTTTTTTTTGCTCTTTATCTCATTCGATGCACGCCACGTAGGTAAAGGTTACAAGCCACACAGCGTTGTCGATAAACAAAAAACCACTGTATACAATGAATTGACATAAAAAAGTATAGAATTTTAGGTAGAAAAAAAACGAAAGCCATTTATGATAACCTACGAAATGAATTTTCTTCTATGGCTATTATAAATGGCTCTCTGCTTTTGAACATTTGGGTAATATGACTAAAAGCAGTAGTAAGTATTGTATAGAATTCTCCAAGTAAGACTCTCAGAAATATTACTTAGCAACGACTATTAGTCCGGGCCTCCGTGGTACCTGACCATTACTCTCGCAAAAAAAATAACTTGTTGTAAAAGCATAAAATTTAGATTTATATAGAATTTTATCTAACGCTTGTACATTATATTAGTATTGCGTTGTAATAAACATTACTTTGTAAATAACAAGTGCCTGTGTCAGTGGATTTAAATTTTGGACCAAGGAAAGTACCTACATAGTTTATAAATTTCTACCATTTATACTTTATATTCATTGTCTTAAGTTATATCCTGTACGTACCTTTTATATCCTCTCTTATTTACTAGCCGTAATTTAGGGCCCCCTTAGGTCCCCTTAGTAGACAAAGTCAAGATTTTCTACTCAAATTAGGTTTTTACAAACACTTTTGAATCGTCAAATTTATGATATATATTTTTTTGGCATGAGGACAGACAGACAGACACGTGGTCCAAGTACGTACAACAAGAGTACAAATTTAGGTAAGTCGCCTTGCCTTGCATTTCCTTTTAAATTTGGTTTTAGAAAAGTTTGTTGCAATCTACATAATTAAGTTGTTTGTTTAATTGTTTTAGGTTGTTTATTTAGAGGCCGATGTCCATAGCATATATAATAAAATATAGTTTTGCTTTTCCGTCTGTTCGTATGTTAAACCGTTAAATTATATTACCGTCACATTCGCACCGAAACTAAAGAAATTTTACAAAAAGGTTCTTATGAAGGTAAGCAGATTTGTTATAAAATTTAACAAAAATTTCAAATTATTCACGAACTGTGATATAATTTTTTTATCCTATGGTGGGGTATCGGCGATTAGGTCTTAAAAATCATTTAAGGTTTTCATATAACTTTTCTCTCATGTGCACACTATACAAATTATTATCTTTCAAAGTAAAGTGTGTTTCGCCTTCCTTTTACTACTTTTTTTACGTGGGTTCTAAGAATCTGAAAAATTTATATAAAAGAACATTTCAAATACATTACGATCAGATATATTTTCGTCATACTTAAATTACAAAGTCAAAATTCCAATCACCCTTGTCATTTTACGTATGGAAATTTACGTTTTTACTGTTTCAAAGTCATTTTCAAGTAATTTCTGCTTAAAATTTGAGGTATAACAAATTTCAAAGATTTGACTAACTTTTATAACAACTCAATACAATTATTTACTTAATTATAGCGTTTAAAATTTGCACAAGTGTTGCACAACAATAATTTCTTCCAGTTTTTTTTTTACACTGAATACAATAAATAAAACTTAGTAAAGTTATGCACTAGACAACAGCAACTTTTAAATATTTTAGATGTTTTTTTTTTAATTGTGTTTTATAATTTGCACAAAAACTGCGTATTTACGCGATCTAGCCTAATGTTTAATATGTTTTTACAATTGACACATAAAAGATTATAACAAAGGTATCTGCTATCATAAATTAATAACTACTGCGTGCGCGACAGTACTCATCCCCTCCACGTTTCTCTCACCGCTGCACTTATACACCGTATAGCATTCTTTACAATCCCGATTCGACTCTCGTATTTTGTGGTCGTGTTCTAGAGCAGGTATGGGCAACCTTTAACATGTTGAGGGCCAAAAAGTACTTAGTGCATAGTAAGCAAGTAGTGATAAATTTTTTTGCGATAGATATTAGACTTGAAATAATATGACAATGTTATTATAGTACAATTTATTAAAATAACAAAATGAAATTAAAAAAATTGGTACAATATTGTAATCAAATCGTTAAATTTGCAATTGTTACAAACTACGAAAGTTAAATACACCGAAATCAATGAGACACTTGAGCTTGGATTTGGGAAACTAATCCATCGATATTTGGATTAATTCCGCTGATACAAAGACGTAAAGATTGTCTTGAAATTTCATCAATGAAAAGAACTGTTCGCATTTATAAGTACTGCCAAACGCACAAATCAATCTTCTTTCGAATTTTCTCAGCTGCGGAAAATTGTCTTTTTCTATGTATTTTTTGTAGAAATTGCACAACTCTACGTCTTCAAATTTAGATTTTAGGAGTGAGTTTTCTTGAATCTCGATCAACTCCATTTGTAAGTGTATTGGAGCATTTTGTACATTACATTTTGTACATTACATTTTGTATGTACTTTGATCTGAAACGCTTTCAAATGGCTGTACAAATCATTTACTAACTTTCCTTGTTTTTAAAGTTTCAAATTAAAATTATTCAAATAGCTTGTAAGATCGACCAGAAATGCTAAGTCACATATCCATTTGCGGTCACTTAATTCAGATAGTGGTTTATCTTTCATTTTCATAGTGTCTGCTATCTCATTTCTAAGCTTGTAAAACCGTTTCAAAATTTTTCTTTGGCTCCGCCATCTGACTTCACAATAATATGTTACGTCGTTATATTGAGCTGATACTTCATCCAAAAACGCCTTGAACTGACGATGGTTAAGCCCTCGGGATCGAATAAAGTTGATGGTTGTTACTACCACATTCATAACATTCTGAAGTCGAATGGACTTACAACACAAGTTCTGTTGATGGATAATGCATCGAAGGACAATCAAATCATCTTGTTACACATTTAATTCTGTTGCTTTTTCATTCAAAATTCCGATAAAACCTTTACGTAAGCCGACCGTAGAACGTGCACCATTAGTGCATACTCCAATTAATTTTAACCATGGCAAGCCAAAACTTGTGAATACCTTTTGAACTTCAATAAAAATATATTCTCTTGTAGTGGTTCCTTTTAGCGGCTGTAAAGCAAGCAATTCCTCAGTAACAGTGAACTTCTTATCAACACCTCGAATAAATATAGCCAGTTGAGCTGTGTCAGACAAATCGGTGGTGTCGTCTAATGCTATGGAAAATGATTCAAAACCAGTCATACGGTCAGTCAATGTTGTTTTTATATCATTAGCCATCATTTCTATACGTCGAACAACAGTTTGTCTTGACAAACTAATTTTTTCAAATTCATTTTTCTTTTCAGGACACAAAATACTGCAAACTTCTAACATACACTCCTTGATAAATTTTCCTTCGGCAAATAGTTTTAATGCCTTTGCTAATTTTGAGCTTACTATAAAACTAGCTGTCACAACATTATCAAGTTGTGGTCTTTGTTTATAAAACATTTATTACTGTTTTTCCAAATTTGCGGTAAGCTTCTGGATTTTGTCTGTTCTTAATTGTCCTGTCAGTGAGTGCAGCGTAACATGCTTAGTTGAGTAATGCCTCTTTATATTGAATTCTTTCATTACTGAAATGGATTCATTACACAGCAAACAAATAGGCTTACTATTGTGCAAGATAAACAAGAATTCTTCAGTCCATTTTTCTTGAAACTAGCGACCCTCTGTATCTATTTTTCGTTTCTTTCCACCAGACATCATTTTTGTTTACTTTCGTTCAATAAACTTAATAACAAACTATAGTTGGTAACTACTCAAGATGCACACAAAGTCACAAAGCAAGTAGACGGCTCGAGCAGTTCGCTAGGATATTGTCCAAGTTATCACCTCGGTAGTTCAAATAGAACTGAACTAACGTTCGGGCCATCCACCCGCTTATATAGGCAAAATGAAGGAATAATCTGGAATAAACTTGTTTAGAATAATTGAGAAGCAATAAATCTTTTGATGTATCGGTCTCGGCTTGCTCGATCAAATTCTTTGAGGTTTGCCGCCTCAATGTCTCTGCCGTTCAATTCAATATTCAATATAATTTTATTCAGATTAGGCTACAATAATTGAGCACTTATGAATGTCACTATGCCATCGGTTCGTAAGTCTACAGGGCGGGAGACCTTGTACTGAGAAGAACCGGCAAGAAACTCAGCAAGGGCATTTCTTTTCTCCCTTTCTTTTACAGCGTCCAATTAAAATATTGGAAAATGCCCTCCCTATCATAAAAGGACACTTTCCATTACAAACATAAAAAAACATGAAATATAAAGCACAAGCACAACATAAAAAAGTATCTAATATAAACAAAAGACAGTTTATGTATTCATCACTAAGAAATAATCAATGTCTTACAGTATTAATAAAGAAAACAAAAAAGTAAGACTAAATACTAAGAATACCAAGAAGTTTGCAAGAGCAGACCAGCCTCCACAAGCGGCACCCGTTCACGAGTATGACACATGAATCAGCCATCGCTTCGCTCAACCATGTTTTAGGGAACGTAACGACCCGACACACACGCCACCACCGCAGAGACACTTTGAGAGAGCATGACACACTCAAGCAACTCCAATAAAACTTCGATTGTACTAGTTACAATGTGTGTAGTAAAGGAACAAAATATAAGAGGAGAAGATTGGAAGGTTCGCAATGCTTTACTACCGAGCAGCAACGGCAATAAACTCACTAGTTAGAGAGTCAAGAGCTATGTACCTTCTGAAGACGACATTTTGGAACTACCAATTTATCCTTATTCCTTGTATTAACACTGTGGAGGTCACTATTTTTTGCAAATAAGTGACAATTTTGGCGTACATACATTATACAAGCAAAGATATATTGGCAAGGAACAGTTAAAATATCAATTTCCCTAAATAGTTCCCTAAGAGAAATTCGAGGTCCTAATTTATAAATTGACCGTACTGCTCTCTTTTGCAAAATAAAGACTGTATCAATATCAGCTGCCTTACCCCAAAGCAAAATGCCATAAGACATGACGGAATGGAAATAGCTAAAGTAGACCAAGCGAGCAGTGTCAACATCTGTAAGCTGCCTAACTTTCCTAACTGCATAGGCAGCTGAACTGAGTTTTCCTGCAAGAACTGAAATATGAGGGTTCCACTGCAGCCTATTGTCTAATGTAATACCTAGAAACACTGTTGGGTCTAATAGTTCTATTTCTTCTCCGTTTAGGGATAATTTTGTAGTTATGTTTCTGACATTTGGCATCATAAATTTTAAACACTTAGTCTTTTTCGCATTAAGAAGTAAATTATTTGCCGTAAACCACTGAAGAACCTGAGAAAGCGCACTACTTACGTCGTCAAAATTAGTTTTATTTCTGTCAACTTTAAATAAAAGAGATGTGTCATCAGCAAATAGTACAATCTTGCACAGCTTCTCCACAAAGAAAGCCAAGTCTTTTATGTAAATTAAAAATAGAAAAGGACCTAAAATAGAACCTTGAGGAACTCCTAATTTTACTTCAGAGCCATTGGATTTTACTTCATTGATTTGAACCTTCTGCATTCTACTACTCAAATATGAGCGGATAAGCTTAAGAGCCAAATCTGCAATACCATAATGACTCAGTTTCCTTATAAGAGTTTCATGTTGCACGCAGTCGAATGCCTTTGATAGATCACAGAAGATACCAATAGCATTTTGTGACTGTTCCCAAGCAGCAAATATATGCTGTATAAGGGCAACACCTGCGTCAGTTGTGGAACGCCCTTTTGTAAAACCAAACTGTTGAGGATGAAGTAATCCATTTAAGTTAAAATGTTTAAGCATCTGATTGAACATAATTTTTTCAAAAATTTTGCTTAAGGCAGGCAGTATAGAGATAGGTCTAAAATTATTAGGATCATCTTTACTTCCACTTTTAAAAAGTGGTATTATTTTACTATATTTCACTAAGTCTGGGAATATCCCTTCGTCAACACACTTATTAAATATTATGGCTAAGATTGGTGCTATAATATCAATAATTCCGCTAAGGACTTTGACTGATATACCCCATAGGTCACAAGTTTTTTTCTGAGTTAGTAATTTAAATGTCTTTATGATGTCTTCAGAGGTAACATGCTCAAATTTAAATATAGCCTTGCATTTATTTACATTACATTTTAAAAGTAACTCTGATTCTAATGGAGAGGAATTTAATGCATTAGTTGTAATTGTAGGCATTTCAGTAAAATATTTCTCAAAAGAGTTAGCGACATCAAGATCTGAATCAATTATTTTTGTATTTACAGTAAGTGAATAATGATTGTCACGCGGTTTAATTTTTCCTGTTTCACTATTTATTACATTCCATGTGGCCTTTATTTTATTATCAGAATTTTTAATTTTGTTACTTAAATGTATTGATTTTGCAACCCTGCATACTTTTTTAAATATTTTTGAATACATTTTGACAAAGTTGGTGAATGTCGGACTGTGGTTATATTGTTTCATTTCATACAACTCATAGAACCTAGTTCGACTTCGGTGTATTCCGACAGTAGTCCAGTCCTTGAATTTCATTTTATTATTTGGCCTAAAAGTTTTTACTTTAAACACTTGCTCGAACTCATTACTTAAGAAATCAAAAAAAAAATTATAAAGATTATTAGCATTATCATGCATGAAATGTAAATATGGAATTTTCTTTTCAATATAAACTTTAAAATTGTTTAATCGAGCAGTGGTCACAGGTCTACAAGTTACTAGTTGAGATTTCTTTTTATAGTTGTGTAGAATTTTTATTATTTGACCACAGTGATCGGACGGCAAATTGTTAATAATAGATTTATCTTTTACTTCAACATTACAGAAAATATTATCTAAACATGTAGCTGAAGTCGATGTAATTCTAGTTGGTTCCAGAAACAAGTAATTTAAGTCAAAACTTGTAAATAAGTTAATAAATCTATCTCTTGTTTGGGAACTCTCTAAAAGATCAATATTAAAATCACCACAAACAATAACTGACTTTTTAGAATGACAAATTTTTTTCAGAACTTGTTCCATTACAGGTTCAAAACAATTATAATTTGCAGAAGGGCGATACACACAAAGTATAATATAATTCTTAAGTTCTATACAAGACAATTCTATTATGCGTTCAAGTGAGAGGCTAACTATATCCTTTCGGTCTTTACACTGTATATTATTATTAACAATTATTAATGAACCCCCTCGAATAGCATTTTTTCGAATAAAGGCACTGGACAAATAATGATTGGGGAAACTAAACATTAATTCATGTTTACTTAGCCAATGCTCAGTTACACACAATTCTATTTCCAATTCCTTGCCAGAAATGCCTTGTATATTTTGATGAACAATGTTAAAAAAACAGGCATTGTCTGTTGTCAAAGAACTCAGTTTAAAGTATGATCTAAAATAGGAGCTGACTGGGTGCAGCTAATAACATCAGCACTATAAGACATAGCACTAACGCTAGAGATGTCAATAGACTCCTTAATACTACTTAAATCTAAATCATGTATATTAGAAGCTAACAACGTAGCCATTTCTCGTCTACATTTCATAGGCAGGGACATACCAGCCAGTGTCAGTCTAAAATTATAAATAAATTTATTTATGTCAAAATATAAAATTGCATCGCTATGACGATGAGTCAAGTTGTACAGATGTACATTCATGTCAAATATATGCCTATTTAGTTTAGCAGTGGAGCTTGAAGAATATGGAAAACCGCTTATTATAAACTTACATCTTGTTTTATTGTGTAACTCCAACAAGGTAGGTATGATGTCATTCTTCTTTAATAATGAGCCATCACCAAACAATAATACAATTGTTGTAGTGCTATTTAGTTCACTAACAGGTATGTTATTGAAAATTTGACCAAAGGAAACCCCTGGTGTACAAATGTTTGTTACCGAATGTTTTAACCGGTTGCTAAGAAGTATAAGTACCTAATTAAATATTTTTTTTATTAGGTTTTTTCAAAATGTCTCGCGGGTCGGATCATATCTTACAGCGGGCCGCTTGTTTGGTGGTGTGGGTGGTGACCCTCGCTTGGCTCTTTGACTGTCGCTGGTTCCAACAGCCTGAGTCCGGCTTTGGGTAGATCGCTAGTGTAGTGTTTCCGCCTCAGCGGTTCGCCACTCCGCGCATTCTCGCGTTTTAAGTGTCGATTGCGTTTTAGTTTGTAAGAAATCCAGTTCCGAGTGCTCCAGGGCTGGTGAGTGACATGGTATAGCTCTTTTCAGAGTTGCGGTCTACCTAAACTTTCTGAATTAATAAACGTCTCGTTGCGCGGGGGGAAACCTAACGGTGACAACGTAACCCCAGCCGTAGGAGTAGGTATTAGGTATACACCAAACAAACCGTAGCACTGCGGGGCATTTGGCCACATTTAGGTACTCTTGCTTCCCGTCAGCAACATCTCGGCCACACGCGTAATAACCGAGCTACTCAGTGGCTTGTCCCCGGACCAGTTAGGGGCAATCGTCGAAGCTCTTGTTCGAGATCGCCCAGAGCTGGTCCTCGCCTGCATTGCAAAGGCTGTGGGGACCGCCCAGCACAACCGCGCGCTCGTCCGACCCATCGCGTTCGCCTCCGCGTTCCACTCCTTGTAGGAGCTCTCTCTGCCGCAAACCGCGACTCGCTCGCCGCAATCTTCCGGCCCCCAATCCGGTAGCAGATGTGGCCTCTTCTCGGCCACTCCCTGCCCCGTCGCCCCCTCCGACCCCAGCCCCTCAGAGACCGCTCCCTCGTCCCGGGTGCCGTTATTTCCGCTGAGGCGGCGTCGTCCTCAGATGAGGTTGATGAAGGCTTCAAAGTGGTTGGCCTGGGGACAAAAAAGGGAAAAAGCGGAGGAAGACCGCCAAGTCCCAAAAGGCTTCGGCGTCAAGTCTTTTCCCCCTCCCTCCGGCCTTTCTAACGGCTCAGAAATACGAAATCCGAAATAACTGTTAAGGACGACTTGATCGCCCAAGGCCTCCCAGTAAGGGAAGTACACCGGATAAACAATAGCCGAAACAAGACCGATTGCTCCGACATGGTGCTCGTAGTGCTCGACCTATCTAAATAGGGCAAAGCCAAAGAACATCGTAGAATTGGAGATGTCTCTCTATACTTATTGAAAAAACTGACCAACTATAAAGCTCTGCGAATCGATATAGTGTTCGATTTATATTTTCCACCGTCCATTAAAGACACAGAAAGAAATAAGAAAAGGAAACCACACAACGTACTAATACAAAAGAAACAAGAAATCATACAAAAATCATACAAGAACTGCGCAACCTCCAATTCAAAAAAGAATTAGTCAACTTTTTTATTGAACACTGGAGTTCTAATGAGGCAGCAGTTAACATTGCAAAAAATACAATTAATTTAAATTTTGAGAACCACTGTTTCTTTTATGAAAGCGATGGTATATTTGTTCAAAAAACTAAAAACATTATTTTGAAATGCAGGACCACGAAAAAGCGGATACAAAGATATTGTTTTATATTAACAGTATTTTGATCCTTCTTATGTTGTTGTCACGTGTTTAAATACTGAATAATAAAAATCACTGAAAGATCACAACATCACAAATTTTTTATAGAAACTGAAAATTTTACTGTAAGACGTATCATTATTGTCAATCAAATTTATGTGAAAATTGGTGACACATTAGCTAAAAGTCTTCTGCATTTCACACTATTACTGGTTGTGATTGTTCAACTTCTTTTTTACCAGAAGGGAAAAAAAAACTTTTAAAACTTTTTGTTACCATAACCCCACTTTGAACGGCTGTGCCTTTACCGAACGCACCAACACCATGCGAGCAGACCGCCTCGATACCCATCACAGGAATGGTCTACACGCTATGAATACTATATCAGCCTTCCCGGCGATGGTTCCCAAAAGTGCTCTTATCTCTTAGACTAACAGTGGGCCAATTCTACTAAATAAATGCAACTGCACTGCTGCGCGCCGTGTGTCGAATTAAGCGTGTTTTGACATTTCTGTATTCTGATATGCGATTCTACTCCAGCTATGTTGCAGTAGCGCTGCATTAAATGAGTCGCTATTCTAATGATAAAACTTGACTACTGCTGCGCGTTTGCTGCAAAACAATCGTATGCTGATTAATTATTCTGACATTTAAACGGCGACGGCAACAGTTGTATGGCATTTGCAGTTTTGCTGAAGTTAATCTAAAGCAACTTTTGCAGATTCAAATAATAAAAAAAATGATTGGTTTACTGTGGGAGGCGTGTTTGCGACGACAAAAAGAGGAGGAATTTCCCCCAGTTTAGCAAATACGACACGGGCAGCAAAGGGCAGCGGTGGTTGATCCATTCGTCTGCCTTTCAGAGACAGCTTCTATAAAAACAATGGGCTGGCCTTTAATATTTGGAGACCTTACATTGCGGAAGAATCAAGATCTGACGGTCTTTCGGTTCAATTCAGAGTAAGTGCCTACATGCTTTACAGCTACCTAGGTTTATTGCAGGACTCGCATAGTTGCCATGCAGCAATATTATAGTTGCAGGGCGGTTACAGTAGAGTAATAGCGCAGGAAAATTTTATAGAATACGTCTATAAGCACTGCAACGCACCTGCACTACTCAAATGACAAGCGTAAATGTGCAACTGTAGTTTTTAGTAGAATCGACCTACTGCTTACGAGTATGCACACGGAAAGTCGGAGCGCTGCGCTGTGTAGTGCTAGTCACGCGCGCTTGTCCCAATCCAACAAGTTCGTTCCCAAAACACTAATGTAGGTAGACGTACCATGATTTTTACAAGTTAGGTGTATTATGAGTCTTAAGGGTATGCAGACCTCATTTGGATGTATGGAGTGCACACCACTGATTACAATATTAATTGATATTATGTATTAATCCCATACTTATCTATAGGCATACATATACATACATAAAATCTTTGTCAAAATTAGCTTCCTTAGTAATTTAACTTAACATTAGTTACTTAACGTAACTTACGTTGTTTTTAGGAAAGGCCGCGGTACCACTACTGCCTTGGTGGATTTAACAGATAATATTCTTGCTGATCAGGATAGGGGCATGGGTACCATGTTAGTGCTGCTCGATTTTTCAAGAGCTTTTGACTGCATAAATATAGAATTGCTCTTATCCAAATTAACCTATTTTGGTTTTAGCCACGAAACCATTAAATGATTTGACAGTTACATGACTGACCGGTCTCAGTATGTTCTAAGATCAAAAAAGATGACGGCAGTACCGACTCCTCTGCCAGCTAGCAAAAAGTAAAAAGTGGTGTATCACAAGGTTCTATTCTTGGCCCGCTGCTGTTTATTCTTTATTGTGCGGATATTATTGATAACATATTGTTAATTCCACCTATACGCGGATGATTGACAACTATATATTTCATGCAAGTCAGATGAAGTCGATATTGCTGTGAACAAAATCAATGAAAACTTGGAACGCATTAGTAAGTGGGCTGATAAAAACTCACTAGTCTTAAATCAAAAATAATCAAAGTTACTCATTTTAGGCTCAAAAAAACAAATAACCAGCATTTCTAGTAAAAACCCAAAATTGCACATCAAAAACGAGGAAATTGTTCGTGTCATTGAAGCACGAAATTTGGGACTTTTAATGGATGAGAAACTCCGCTTTCAGAGCGACGTAACTGAAACTGTCAGAAATTGCTTTTATCGCAAAATATAAAGGTACTATATAAATTGCGTGATCACCTCAGTGTGGATCTTGGAGTAAAGCTTGTAGAATCACTAGTACTCTCTAAGCTCACATACGCTGATGTTGTGTACGGGCCACGGCGTCTACCTACCACAAGCCAGCTCATTCAGCGGGTACAGAACGCATGAGCTCGTTTTTGTTTCAAAGTCCCACCTCGACTACATGTTCCACTCCCTTTCTTAATAACTCCAAAATGCTGAAAATGAAAAATAGAAGGGAAATACATATAGCGTCTCTAGTGTTTGACATAATATAGATATAGAATAATGTAAAAAGAACAATATGGAATAAATAAGCAAATAAAATAAAATATATGTATATTCAATCAATTTAAGTAGGTAAGCACATCAATTACCTAGTCATAACTAGCCAGAAGATATTCATTATGTCTGCTTGCTATGCATTATTTAATAGATGGATAATATTGTAGGATACACTTACAAAATAAAAAACACTAGTATTTCAAAAAAATAGTTCAATAACGCAAATATATAACATATAGGCAAGTACTTACCGATGAATACTGTACAGTAGGCGACACATCAACCTAACCTTAATGGACTTTGAACCCAAGGCGCAACAGAGCGAAAAAGTCGCGAAAGAGAGATTAGTCGTAATTTATTATTTCGTCTCACACTGCCTGCTCTCTTACGTAGTAAGTATCCCCGATGCATCGCGTCGCAACCGTAAATTATGAATGAATATATAAGTGTGCGTGCGTAATTATTATTGGCTTCCAATTTTTCTTACCTACGACAACAAAGAGGCATACAAAAAAGTGATCGCCCTCGAAAAACTTTATTAACTTATTTTTTTTTGCTTATTTTATAACAATCATCTAGAAAAATCTACTCGGTAATGTATTGATTTAATATATTGTTCTATTTGGATTTGGTTTTTGTGCCGCCGTAATATTTGTCCCTCCCATTCAAAAGTAGGATTTGGGAGATACTGGAATATTAATAATGTAGTAATTTCGGTAAAAACATTTATGAAGTATAGAAAAAATACGTCTCATTGTAATCTATACATATAAAAGGCTTTGTCCTGAATGACTGAGGGATCAACGCACAGCCTAAACCGCTGATCGTAGAGACCTGAAACTTGGAGGATGTATTCTTTGTATGACGTAGGCATCCGATAAGAAAGGATTTTCCAGAATTCTTACCCTAAGGGGGTGAAAAAGGGGGGCAAAATTTGTATTGGACAACATGATTCCTTGGTCCAATCTACTTCAAATTTTGCATAAACTTTTTTTAACAGAATTGATGGAAGAAGTGTTTCGTATTTTATTGAAATTCATCCCCTAACTGGGTTCAAAAGGGGTAGAAAGTTATTTGGCGTTTATTTGCTTCGAAGTTGATATCAATTCTCCTTAAAATACATAATGAAAAAAAAAGGTAAGTTGTTATACACACGCCGCGGAATGTTTCTGAGAAAGAAAAAAAGGGTCAAGTGCGAGTGCAAGTGCGAGTCGGACTCGCGTAATAAGGATAAACCGATTTTAATGAAATTTTGGTAAGTTGTTATGCACATGCCGGGGAAGGTTCCTGAAAAGAAAAAAAGGTTCAAGTGCGAGTCGGACTCGCGCAATAGGGGTAAACCGATTGTAATGAAATTTCGGTAAGTTGTTATGCACACGCCGGGGAAGGTTTCTAAATTAGCACAACCCTATTAGGTTGTTTTAAAAAAAGAAACAACGTTTGCCGGTTCAGCTATATTTATGTAAAAGAAGAAATTGACTGGCTGACTGACTAATCGATCAATGAACAGCTGAAACCGCTGTGTCTAGAAGCATTACATTTTGCACAAACGTTCCTCAAATGACGTAAGTGTGCACTAAGAAGGGATTTTTAGAAATTAATCCCCTAAGGGGGTAAAATATGGGTTGGCAGTTTGCATGGAAATGGCTAAAACTTGGCCTAAACGTTAAAAATTAAGATTCATGTGATTCACCGTTTTTGAAAAACTATTCTCTAGACGGCAAAATAGAGGATGAAAATGTGTATGAGAATTCCGATGTTATTATATGTAAAACAGTAAACAGTAAAAAGCTGTTTGTTTTTTTAAAGGTTAACCATGATCCAGATCACTGGAAGCTAGAGGAAAAAAATTATAATCCTAAATTAAAACTATTTACCAAAACCTTTGACCTTTAGGTATTACCCAAACGCGTGAGCTTGTCTAATCTTTATTATCTATTACCACCTTTTTATTACATATCTCAGTATAAATATACCAAAAATATAAAAAAAAAACAGCTACTGAGTATTAATATTAATCTTACATCGGACGTCCGAATAAACTTATACTAAATATATAATAATACTAAAACCCTTATTAAATTTAATCTCTAATTTATTTTTATTATATTATGCTGTCTCTTAAAATGTCGACATACCCATGGTATTATATGAAAATAAAATACCAAAAACTGTGGTATCGAGCTAATTATCTACATAGAAAATTTTGAGCAAGCGAGCTACTGGAGTTTTTTCAACTAAAATTCTTAATGAATTTTTAGGGTTCTGTACCCAAAGGGTAAAAAACGGGACCCTATTTAGACTCCGCTGTCCGTCCGTCCGTCTGTCACTAGGCTGTATCTCATGAACCGTAATAGTTAGACAGTTGAAATTTTCACAGATGTATTTATGTTGCCGCTGTAACAACAAATATTAAAAAAACAAAATAAAATAAATATTTAAGGGGCTCCAATACAACAAACGACATTTTTTTGCTCGATATTGATAACGGCAACAGGTAAACGCTTGAAAGATTCACAAAATATTTAATTATATATTCACTTTAAAAAAAAAAAAAAATAGAAATAAAACAAATGTTTGAGGGGGGCTCCCATACAACAAACGTGATTTTTTTTGCTGTTTTTATAGATAAAATGGTACGGCGCATGCGCGACTCCGACTCGCACTTGGCCAATTTTTTCATAATAATTTTCGCGATGTCTATTCTTTACAAATAAGGGTGAGCTCTTATCGTGAATTAAAATTATCTCCCGGCAGTCGTCATTACTCACCTTAACCCTAATACTCTTAGCGATCGGTCACACGGAAATCTAATTGCACACATACCTAGGTAGGTATAATTTTAGGTAGGTAAAATTTATAGGGTTTTGTTTAGACTCTAAAATGTTAAATTTAAGATTACATTTCCAATTCGTAAATAGAATTCTGTGATTTTTTTATATTTCGGCCTCAATCGGGGTCCTTCGACTTAGTTCAGTTACATACTTAGATACGGTAAACAAGAACGTTTATCGTAGGTCGCAGTAGCCTTAACCAACAGGCGGCTTGTTGTGCTCAAAGTCACCATTTTTTTACCCATTAAAAATTGCTCTCTGTTACCTATTACCTAGATAATGAATCTCACTATCCCATTTTCCCATTCGTATTATAAAGGCGAAAGTTTGTGAGTGTGTGCCCGTGTGAGTGTGTATGTTTGTTACTCTTTCACGCTTAAACCACTGGACGGATCGGGATAAAACTTGGTATACATATAGGTTAGGTCCTGGAATAGCATATAGGCTTATTTTTATCTTGAAAAGACGAACTATAGCTATAGCTACAGCTTGATATAGCAAACTTCATTTGCGTAATTAAGGAGTAAATCACAGTCGCCGATAACCGAATTTAGCGCGAGGTAATTAAGGAGTAAATCACAGTATCAATACTGAGATTAAATAAAGGAGTCCCACGCCGATAACCAATTTTGGGGCAGGGCGACCGCTAGCAAAATTCATTAATTACCAGCTATCCCATTAATATTATAAAGGCGAAAGTTTGGATGTTTGGTTGTTTGACACGCTTCAACCACTTAATGGATCGGGAACTGCTCAACTGATTTAGATGAAATTTGTCTGAATCCCGGGGAAAAAAATAGGCTATTTTTGTTATATGTTTTTTCCTTCTTCAGGCTCAAACGGCTGGACCAACATATAGGTATGCCACTTTGATACTAAAAAATATATAGGGATGAGCAAGGAATCAGATATGGCTCGATAACTGAATTTAGCGCGGATGAAATCGCGGGGATCGGTTGTATTTTATTTTATATTGCCGCGCGCGTATGTGTTGTGTCACGCAATACCACAAAACCTAACATTTGAAGCGAAATTTTGCTGATTTTGTCGATATGCAAGTTAAATTGTAGCTTAGTGTCCATAGTAACTCCTAAATCACTAACTGTATAAACTTCTTTTAGAATGGGACCACTTAGATTATATTGACGTTCCAAAGTGCGCTTTTGTTGGAAAATCTAAGCACAGAACATTTATTTACATTGAGATCCATCCCATTTAGAAAACACCACCAACATAGCTGATCAAGATCCTTCTGAAGCAAGTCAACATCTTCATTGGTATTAGTTCTTCGAAATATTTTCAGGTCATCAGCAAAAGGAGACAACTGGCATGAGAGAAGTTAGTGGGTAAATCGTTAATAAAGGAGTTGAATAACATAAGACCAAGTATACTTCCCTGAGGAACAACCGATGAAGCTACAAAGGGATCCGAAGAGTACTCATTGACTACAACAGTAGACACTCTGTGCATTAGATAGGATCTACACCAATTCAGCACATTTCCGGTAACACCGTACCGCTGAAGTTAAATAAAAGTATGTCGTACTGCACACGGTCAAAGGCTTTGCAGAAATTGGTATAGATCACGTCGACAGAATGTCCTCTATCCAATTCCCCCGCTACAAAACTAACAAAGGACACAAGATTTGTGGACGTGGAACGTTTCTTCATAAAGCCATGTTGAAGATTAGTGTAATGCTGCTTCAAATGAAAGTCGAGCAAGGGGCACAACATCCTTTCAAATATTTTCGAGAAAACTGATAGTATGGAGATAGGCCTATAGTTCTCTGTTTGTGTATTGTCACCCGCTTTAAACAGAGGCACAACAAATTCTCTTTTCCACAATGTTGGGAATACACCAGATACTAATGATGTATTAAATATGACAGCCAATAGATAAGCTAGTTCAACTGCACATTTAACAACAAATATTGAAGGTATGCCATCAAATCCAACCCCCTTTGTAGAATCCATTCTCTTGATTGCCGCTAGCACATCCTGACTTGTAAATCTCGCTGGATTAAAATGGCTATTCGTCAGGCTTCCCCTTGAACATGTCGTACGCGAAATGTCATCGCTGACACTATGCTTATGATATACTGACGAAAACTGAGTCATAAAGAGATTACAAATATCTTTACCATTGTCAGCCTTTACATCACCGCGATACATTTCAGCGGGATAGGTAGAAGTAGTTTGTTTTTTTTTGTTTTTGATGTGGGACCAAAATAATTTGGGGTTCGCTTTAAAATTCGTTTACAGATCAGAGATGTATTTTTTATAGCAATTTTGTTGAAGTCCATGGCATCGTTTTCTTAAACACTCAAAAGATAACTGATCAAGCGGATTTTAAACTTTTTAAATTTACATCTATATTTTTTTTTCCTTTAATAAACGTCGATAGTCCGATTGGACTATTACTATACCAAACTGGAAACTTACCTTTCCCATTTTTCGAGGATGGAACGAATTTACTTACAACAGTATTTATTTCTTCATAAATTCTGACTCTTTTTCATACTACTTTCCGTGCGACCCTATCTCTACTGCTACCGACCACTCGATGCATGTCGAGCGCTAGCGTGCGACATATGGCCATAAAGATATTTTAAGAATACGAAAAACTATTCGCAAATATATCTGCCATGTTTTTTCAACATACCTAGTTCAAAGTAGTCGATCTATCAACTAAAACAGTTACCGCGATTAACAAGCCATGATTAAATTAATTAAACACATCTCGAATTCGAGAATCAGGCCCCTGCATCTACACCTAAATGAGATATCTCTACACTACTGAGTACCAGGTCAAGAATCCTATTTTTTTCATTGTTAACATTGTTGAATTGACGCAAGGAATGTAGTGACATAAAGTCAAACAGTCTACTAGCATAATTGCTAATATTAGAATTGACCGGTAAAGTGTTTGAAATGTTGGTCCAGCTTATGTTATCTAAATTGAAATCACCGACAATGAGACAATTTGTTATATTATAAGTGTCGATACTCATTCGAGGGTATCAGCTGAAAATCAGCGCTGTAGCCTATTATAGACTGCAGCATATTATGCTGAGCTGACACCTATTTGGCGATGCGCTGCCGCACAGGTTCAGACCTAAGTAGTGATGTTAAATTATTTTTATTTTTCTGTAGTTTGTATTTTATTTCTCTATAATTTTTTTTGCTCTTTATTTTTTATTGAATTTTTAATGACTTACATATGTTTTTTAACGTGTTGTGTTGTGATGTACCGTCGAATAAAGATTTTCTTTTTTTTGTCATAATTTCATTTTACCACTATACGTTTAATTTTACTTGTAGAGGTATGTGTACCTGTCTCTTCGCGGACGACACCGCTATTTATACCACCGACAATCAAGTGAGTCGAATCACTAAGAGACTCCAATTCGCAATCACCGCCCTAGGCGAATGTTTTCGGAAATGGATAATAGAAGGGAATTCCGAAAAAAGCTCTGCCGTCCTTTTTACCACTGGCCTCCCTCCGAGACCATCTTCCCTCTCACTCTTCGGCCGTGCCATTCCTTGGCAAAACAAGGCCAGATATCTCAGTGTGACGCTGGATAGGCGTTTGAACTTCCGCGATCATACCAAAATAGTTAGCGACCGACCCGCTTTTGTCCTCGGTCGTCTATATCCCATGATAGACAAGTACAGTAAGATGGAATTAAGTACAGTAACTTAGGAATAAGCTAGTGTCGTCTATGCATTGTCTAAACGCAACCTCCATAGACTCCAGACCCTCCAAAACCACTTCCTCAGAGCGGCCTCCGGAGCCCCCAGGTTCGTCCGAAATGCGGACCTACACAGGGACTTCGAGCTCCCCACGATTCCCCAATATCTTATAGACCGGGCAGTCCACTTTTTCGAGCATACACAAAATCACTAGCTACCATCCCCCCGATCGAATACGACACGGTCGAAAAACTATTCTGCCCCGTTGTTATAATTACAGTTAGTAGTGTTACTGGTGTTATGATTGTTTTAACAGTACTGTGATCCTCAAATCAAGTCCTACATGGAATATTTTTCTTTTTTTTATATCTTAATTATTAACAAAGATACGATAAGCTAAATCTCAGTAAATACTTTGAAGATTCAACCGTTTGTTAAAACAAGGACAGAGTAGACTTAACTGCATTAAAATTATGTTTTATTTCATAGTTTCTCTATCATATTAACAGTAACTAAAGTCACGGTAGATTAACATTATTTAAATATGGTATTTCCGTAACACATATTCACAGTTAGTATAGTTACACTATTTATAATTTGTGTAATTCTTTAAAAATAAAACCGATTCTTAAGCAAACTTCAAGTAAGTCCTAGACTAAATATACTTACTGTAACTATGCT
Organism: Apoda limacodes; assembly: GCA_946406115.1. NCBI lineage: Eukaryota > Metazoa > Arthropoda > Insecta > Lepidoptera > Limacodidae > Apoda > Apoda limacodes. Next base: position 1,138,492 of record OX291555.1, read on the forward strand.
AAGAACATTTTCACCATAGACGAACACACTCTTTATTTTAAACAAAGTAAGACGATTCACTTTAAGTATGCTTAATACATCTTACAAGTGGAAATCAAGTTATCTTTGTCAATCTAACAGTAAAGTCGATAGTTGCTGTAAATATGTTTAGGTTTTTGACCGTCGCAAACACGCGCGTGGACGTGAGGGAATCTATCTTATCCAGTCCTGGGACCTTATTGGGAACAATCTCGAGCTATTCGGACTCTGGAATTCAACAGAAAAATGTATGCAAGTACATTGACGGGTTTCGAGAGGTAAGTTAAATTTCCATACATTTTTTTATCGAATTCCAGAGTCCGAATAGCTCGAGACTGTTCCCAATAAGGCCAATACATCAGTAGGTCTACACCTCTCTAGGGATACTATTAATAAAATGTACCATACACTTAACAAATAATCTCAAGGTATATTTATAAAAGAAATGGTTCACACAAAAGAAGTAAAGAAAAGAGCGTCACAAAAAGAAAATCCTAAACAAGTTACAACTTATGCATATCATTTGAAAGATAGAATTGAACTAGTAAGACTTTTTTTATCTACTTTGGGTTACAATGGTAAGAAATATTTAAACATATTAAAGAGAAATGTGGATGATCAGAAAGATTAAAGAGTCAAATATATACGAGAAAATATAATAAATAGAGATATAATAAAAAATCAGGTATTAAAATACAGCCAATCCATATCATATTACAGACGCGTACATGTACCAAAAATCCTTTACCTACCTAGCGACATAAACATCACAAAAATAAATAAAAAAATTTGCCAAACTCAACCTGATATCAAAATGTCTAGAAACATACCGTCATGTTATAAAAAAAGAAATGAATATATCCTTTGCCAACTTAGGAAATGATAAATGGGAACTTTGCGCGTTATTCCAAGAGCACAACTGTGATACTTGTAAGCAATACTAAGTTCATAAAAAATTACACCACAAGCCGAATGAATAACAAATTTGATGCTGAAATTAGTGCAAACGAAACTGACGCTAAATATTATCCCGTGGACCTTCAAAAGGTCGTAATGCTCCCGAGAATGGAACAATATAGGGGAAAGTAGTACGAGATGATCACCTTAAGCGGGAATCGCTGTAAAATACATATTTTTCAAGGTAAACCAAAAATAAAGGCGATTACTACTAGTATATATATCTATCCAACTTTCCTAATATTCAAAACCAGAAATTAATTGAGGTTTCATTAAAATATGTCTTTTTTTTTAAAACCTTACAAAGTAATCATCTTGTACATCCTGTGGGTAAGATGATCACCCAGGTCGGGTTAAGATGATCCGTATGATCATCTTACCCCCATTCCGAGTAAACAAATATTTCTATGAGGAAAAATGTTATAAAAACAAAAAAAACGCAATAATGAAACATATTTTTTATTTAAAATAGTCATACATTTATATGTATGACTATTTTCATATTAAGTAAGGTAATAAAATTAACAAAATCAACAGTAAGATGACTTTAGAAGTCACAAAAAATAAAAACGAAAATAAAACAGTCTTCTTAGTTAGTTATTAATTTGTACCAGTTACATTAATCATAATGAGATCAATCTAAATATCGTATTCCTTTCTGAATACCTAATTAAGCGAACAAATCGTTCAAAAGTAGCAAAAAAACATTTACAAATGAATAACGAAAATAACTTATTCTACCTCCTTATAAATTTAAACGCTTTTTGGCAGGTGCTGCATTGCATATATCACAAATAAATTCACCAGCGTCATCATCCTCTATCCCAGCACATGCTTCATGGCCCCATTTTCCACATGCACAACATTTTATCCATCCTTCACCCTTGGTATCGCTTGAAAACTTTTCTGTGCAGTACAGACACTCAGTATCATTTTCTTCAGACTCAGATGTGTTATATGAAGTTTTCTTTCTTTTATTTCACTTTCCTTTACCTACCCCTTTACCTACTCCCTTGCCTTTCTTTGTTTTTTTAGATGCAGTCTACTTCACAATTTTTTTATTCTCTTTTTCTTTTTTTTTTGCTATTTTCTTCCTCTAAATAGTTTTTGTATGGTGTGCTAGTTAAAACAGTCGTATGAGTGGTTTTCCTTTTCAACGTGCTTCTTTTGCCCACAATTTGTGGCAAAGGTTTCAATGTGGCAGGTGTAATGGCAAAATTTGCAATAATATTATCACCAAGCGATGTCTCACTGTGGTTAGTGGCACGGCTCGTAAAAGAAAGTAAATAAAACAAAAGTTGTATAAACTCAGAATTATTGACAAAATAATAGACTACAATAACCCTGAAGACAGACATACCTAAGCACAGACAAACTGACAGATCGAAGCGAGTGGCTTACAATATTCGATATTTAAAATTAAACAAAAATATCGTACAAGATGATCCCTAGGGATCATCTCGTACATATAGAAAGGAATCATCTTGACCCAAGTCCCACTTTTTCATTCAATGTTTGCTAACATAACCTACAAGCACGCGGCTATGTTCACGTGGCCAAAATATTAAAATTAAGCATAATAGAAAGCCTCAAATCAACAGTATTTACATTTAACATTATTTGAATAAAAGTAACATAAGCTCAAAGTCATGCCTACCTTAGATCAGCCGTACACAATTTTTATTTTTTCTCGTCAAAATCGATGTATCGTTCACGCCGCCATTACGATTTGACTTTGGCGGGGAGGTGTCCGGAGCTATGTATTACCAGTGAAATGAACTAGATAGCGTTAGTGGTTTCAGCACAATCGCGAAGGATCATCTTACCCCAGGGAATCAACTCGTACTACTTTCCCCTAAAGCAGCAATTTTTCGCAGCAGAATTATTGCTTTCAATGAGACTTTTGTCCCACTTGGTAAGTCTTCGAAAAACTTAACTATTGCAGTATTGTGGAATGAAAATTTTTTAACCTTATATTTAAGGAAGATGAAAACTTTCGAACTTAAAGACTTAGTCATAAAAAATAAATCGTTTAATATATTTAAAACAGAGGAAAAGAGCAGAGCTTTTTGGTTGAATAGATACATCAACTTCTAATGCTTCTAATATTCTTGAAGATTAATTTTTTTTATAATTCATGTTGATTTTATCATATTTTTATTTTTACCAACTTATTTTTAATAAAAAAATGTTATATGTTACAGGTATAACTTTAAACAGTGTTTAACAAATGTGATTATACTTTTTAGAAGAACATTGTGTTTTATAATTAGGTATTAGGGAGACTACAATATTCGTATGATATCAAATAAATTAAATAATTAATTTAGTTTAAAATAATTAAAATAGTGAAAGACACGAAAGGAAGAAGACACGTTGTTTGCAAGGATGTATGTACTAAATTAAATTGCTGACCTGCATTCTTATTTCATTTTACTTAATAACATTTTAGGAATTAATATCAAAGCTCCAAAATATGCAAAGTTTGTAGGAGGATATAGAGTTTATAGTAAACATAGGTACAGTAACTAGCATGGACAGGATATTTCGTTAAATATATTAACAGTATGTTACCGACTTACTGCAAATATGTTTATGAAAGTGTTAGTTGGGCGGATAGAAGTAGTAATTATGGAATCCATAACGCACGAATCCACCTCATACACGAGGTATCAAAGAGTAGCGGGGCGCTTCTCACATTCACTCACTCGCAATCGCAACCGCGTAACGGGGAACTCCCCTCCTTGTCCTGACTCACCATCGGGTTCGAGGCTCACGCTGGTCGAAGGGACGACCCCAAGAGCGACAACCCAAGCCGAGGCTCGCCCCGCGGGGTGCCGTTGAGCGTTGGGCGGAGACTCCTTCAGAGTGTGTCGCCCCAAAATGTCCGGTGAAGCAGTAATGGCGGCATCAGCCAACTGCAGTAGACAGTTCAGAAAAAAAAAATTGTCCGGTCCGTAGTAGAGATGGTTTTCATTCCATTGGTCGATGCATTTTAAATGTTAGTGGTAGTTTTTAAAGTTATTATTTAAAAATCTGCGGAACAACAGATGGCCCGTAGAGAAACTTGTTTGCAACATCTGACGGATCTTAATCTTGTTTGCCATCTTATACTTATATTTTATACCCATTTATAGGATACGGTGACTGTTCAACAGAAAATGGGCCGTAAGCATGTTTGCCACCTTGATAACATCGGGCTATACTTGTTCGCCACCTTGGTGGTATAGTGCTGTAAGCTTGTATGCAACCTTGGTGATATCGGGCTGTAAGCTTGTTTGTTACCTTCGCTGTATAATGTTACAAGTGTCTATTAGTAAGTCAATTAATTTTTTTAATCAATAACTTAATCGATTGGTTTTTTTTATTAATGCCCAACTCTGCCGTGGTCAGGGAGAATGACTCAACTTTGCCGTGGTCAGGGAGAATCACTCAACTCTGCCGTGGTTGGGGAGAGACACTCAACTCTGCCGTGGTCGGGGATAGTCACTGAACTCTGCCGTGGTCGGGGATTTCAACTGGCTTATTCTGTGGGCTATGTAATAATAATAAATGACTTTAGTATTTCGTCGGATCTCTTCATTTCTGATCATATCCTTCTAAGAAATTCTAATCGAAGCCCTTTCCATACCCGCTAAGCAGCTTTCACCTTGTGGATCAGGCCAACTGTCATCATCCACGTGTCCGCGCCATAGGTCATGACCGGCAAGACGCATTGATTAAAGACCTTCGCCTTTATCCCATCCCAGTGTCGCGAATACCTGACGAAACTCGCCAAATAGACCTTTATGAATATTTAATTCCACCAACTGATTTAACTTTTATTAATTATAGATAAATGTGAAGAAAATGCATCGTCTGAGCAGAAAAATGATGGAACAGAATCAAGTTTTGACAATCTCAGAAGCAACTTCTCCCCTGTTGTACCGAGACGATCGAAACGTCCAGTTCGTAAGCGACCGCAACAACAGCACACTACCGTACAGCAACGTACCAAAAGTTTAAAAAAACAAAGCACCACCGGGCAGAAACTAGTGAAAAGTGTAAAAAAACAAGACAGCAACGAACAGCAACGTGCGAAAACTGTAGGAAAACAAAAAGGCACCGTACAGCAGCGAGCAAAAACAGTAAAACAACCACATACTTGTTCGGTCTGCAAAAAAGAATTTGCGAAAAATAGTAAACTGAAGCGACATCTGCAAGTCCACACCGGGGAGAGGCCCTTCAGTTGTAACATTTGTAAAAAAACTTTTTTAGAAAAAGGCCATTTAAGAAGACACCAACAATCCCACACCGGCGACCGTCCCTACTCGTGCAGCGTCTGTAACAAAGAGTTCACCCAAAGCGGTACACTGAAGAGACATCTGTTGACGCACACCGGTGAACGACGACATACTTGTCACATTTGCCAAAAAGGATTTTTACAAAGTGGAAATTTAAAAACTCATATGTTGATCCACAGCAACAGTAAACCCTATGAGTGCGAAACGTGTGGAAAAGAATTTTCGCAACGTAGTAATTTAAAGACTCACTTGCTGACTCACACCGCAGGCGCCCTGCCGCACACCTGCGACACTTGCCGCAAAGGGTTTCTGTACAGCAGCAGTTTGGAGAGGCACAAAGTGGTTCATAGCGGCGAAAGGCCCTACGCGTGTTACGTTTGTAACAAAAGATTTCAACGAAGCAGTGTTTTAAAAAAACACATGTTAATTCATATGAGATAACTGGATGTGGACTTGTGGCGCTCACTGAACTTTATCTAATCACTTTTATGGTGCAGACTCGACTGCAGGTTCAACGCAACCACTAGGTGTTATAAACAATGGACACTGTTTAAATTTCGATTTTCTAAATATATTTGTGGATAAGTATATGTAAGTATGCCAATAGACAATATAGTAAACTTTATTTATTTCGTACCATACTTTTTTCAGTTAGATTAAAATGGTTCAATTAAGGGCAGTGTTTATGAAGGTGTAGTGAAATAAGTCCCAGATCAGATCGCGGATCTGAGAAGGACGGATAAACGTAAAATTCACGTCACAAAACTGCAAAAGAAGATATCGTTTATTTGGACATACAAAATACACAACTTATACACAATACACAACTTATAAGAATAAATTGTTAAACAAATAAATACTAATTAACTTATAATCTATGCACTGCCAAATAGGTTTCACTCACCAGAGTAAAGATAATAAAATTGGTGATGCTACGTGGGTCTGGCGGAGTCTCCAGACGGTTCAAATAATAAATGAATAGTGTACGATGGTCATTTGAAAATTTTAAAAACGATTTCTATACATAATTTAATCTTTCGCCGTCCGATAAATGGCATTGATATACATTAACCGTAAAATTTTAGTAATTCTGATCAGTTTTGCCTTTGCCTTCGGCACTATTCCAAATTTGTCAGGTGGCATTGTCTATTAGCAACTGATTAAATAGTCGACTTGTGCATCAGACTCTACTAAAAGATCTTGTTAATGATATTCAAATCAAATCAAATCAAACAATATTTATTCAAATAGGTTACTCACAACTGTACAATGTTGCAACGCAGCACTAAGCGACAACTCACAACCGTACAGTGTTGCAACGCAGCACTAAGCGACAACTCACAACCGTACAGTGTTGCATCGGAGCACTAAGAGATAACTCACAATCGTATACTGTTACATCGGAGCACTAAGAGATAACTCACAACCATACAGTGTTGCATCGAAGCACTAAGAGACAACTCACAACCGTACAATGTTACACCGAAGCACTAAGAGACAACTTACAACCGTATGATGTTGCACTGGCACACTAAGAGGCAACTCACAACTGTACAGTGTTGCACTGGAGCACTAAGAGACAACTCACAACCATATAGAATTGCACCGAAGAACTAAGAGACAACTTACAACCGTATAATGTTGCTCTGGAGCACTAAGAGACAACTCACAGCCATATAGTGTTGCAGCGGAGCACTTAGAGACAACTCACAACTGTACAGTGTTACACCGAAGCACTAAGAGACAACTCAAATCGTACAGTGTTGCACTGGCACACTAAGAGGCAACTCACAGCTGTACAGTGTTGCACTGGAGCTCTAAGAGACAACTCACAACCATATAGTGTTGCACCGAAGAACTAAGAGACAACTTACAACCGTATAGTGTTGCACCGGAGCACTAACAGCCAACTCACAACCATATAGTGATGATGCGGAGCACTCACAGAGAACTTACAACAGTACAGTGTTACACCGAAGCACTAAGAGACAACTCACAACCGTACAGTGTTGCACTGGCACACTAAGAGTAAACTCACAACCGGACGGTGTTGCAGCGGAGCACTCAGAGATAACTCACAACTGTACAGTGTTACACCGAAGCACTAAGAGACAACTCAAATCGTACAGTTATGCACTGGCACACTAAGAGGCAACTCACAGCTGTACAGTGTTGCACTGGAGCACTAAGAGACAACTTACAACCGTATAGTGCTGCATCGGAGCACTAAGAGACCACTCACAACCATATAGTCTTGCACCGGAGCACTAATAGACAACTCACAACCGTATAGGGTTGAACCGGACTACTAACAGACAACTCACAACCGTAAAATGTTGCACCGGAAGACTAAGAGACAACTCACAACCATATAATGTTGCAGCGGAGCACTAAGAGACAACTCACAACTGTACAGTGTTGCACCGGAGCACTAAGAGACAACTCACAACTCTTATTCCTTTAATTGTAGATTGAAGATGATTTATTTTTAAGTTTAAGCAATCACATAATTTATTACTTGTAAAATTGCTCATAGAACATGTATATAAGAGAACACGAACGCGAAAACATTGTCTATTGTCGTTATACACGTAGACAGAAGCAGTCGGTAATAAGACTAACAACTTTTTAAGTTTTCATTGTTAGAAGTGAGCGCGGATAACGCAGTGTCGTCGTTTAAATTTGCGCGCGCAACTTCTGTGTCGTTCGACGTGCCGTCTGGTCGTGGCGAACGGTCAGACTGAGTGTGCGCGTGCGCAGCGGCTGGGTTTGTTATCGGAGAACTCGGAGAATGAGCATTTTGCATCGATCTGCGCTGCTCCCTGCGGATGTGACCGGTCCCGGTCGGGTCTGACGGATGACGTGTCGACTGCACCGACGACGGTTGATATTTAGGTGTTACCTTATAATTGTCAATATGTAATACGCTGTGATGTTTAGAGTTACAAATAGCACAGCGATTAAATGATTTACAAGACTGAGTGTTATGGAAGCATAAACAATTCTTACAGAAATTGTTATTTTTAACTAGGTATATTGTTTCTATCATTAACATTTAAGTTTGCGAATTGAGTGCATTTATAAAGCGGATGAATATAACTTTTGCATACTAAGGGCACGTTTGTTTTCGGATGCAGAATCATTATTTTCATTACTTCTGTCACCTGTCATCCGTTCGTTTAGCATTGGTATCAAAAATATCAAAATTGCAACATGCGTTCGTTTACGATATTTTTGTGACTTTTGCCACCGAAAACTGAAACTTTAGACCCATTTCTGGAGGTGGGGGTTTTCTGTTAATCTGACAAACTGCCTATACAATTCATTGTTTATGGTAGTGTGTGTGTATGTACGACAACACAAGTTTTGCAAGTTTTTTAACCAAAATTTTTGTTAGTAACGTTTCAAAGCTACACGAACGGTAGATGCGTACAGTTGGCCCAGCCAAGTTACCAACAAACAAAATTTTTTGTCGCTTTTGATAGAGAATCGTTTGTTGTTGATTGTTGTGCAAAAAAATCGTTTGTTGGTTCTTTATTAATTAATCATTAGCAATTAAAAATCGTGGCATATAGTTGGCCCCGAAACTATTAGAGACCATTATTTGCAATCGAATCGGCGTGATTTTGTTTGTTGTTTTGATTTCTACGTTTGTTGATTCTAAAATATCAATATTAATAAATAAATAATTGTTTTTTAAAAATGTACTTTGCTGATGCGCGTGCTGCCTGCGAGTGGGCACGCGCGAGTTTGCGCATGCGCGCAGGGCTTATTTTTTGAAATTTGTAAATTGTTTTTTTAAGTTTGCAAATTTTCAAAACGTTTTTGATGAATTTAAGAAGAATTTAAGCCAAAACTTGAGAATAAAAGTTGTTATTCTTATGACTAATTTTCTTTGACTAAAATTTCAGCTACATTTTAAAAGCTGGGACTGCACAATTGAAGAAACAGTAAAGTTTGACACTATTCACATTTGTAAAGATTTTGAATGACATTGTTATTGCTTTGCTATTAACAATTTTTCACGTAATCGAAAAATTTTGGACTTAGGTATTTCTGTACAAAAAGTTTTTTAAACATTTTCTTGCTGGCACTACGTTAAGAACTCCTGATTTTGAAAACAGCCATATTTTTCTTTTCTCAAGTCTGGTTTTCGAAATATTAAGAAAAACTCATTTTTACAAAAATTTTAAAATTGATGAAGTTCAAATGTACATTTTCCACGAACTACTTGAAAAATACTTACTCGTTGAAAAAAAAATGGATTTTTCACGGAAAATTGGTAATAAAGCTTTGCAAACTTAAAAAAAAAACAATTTACAAATTAAAAAAAATAAGCCCCGCTCGCATGAGCAAACTCGCGCGTGCAGGCAGGTACCTACCTTTTTAAAAAACAATTATTTATTTATTAATATTGATATTTCAGAAACGACAAACGTAGAATTCAAAACAACAAACAAAAACAAACAAAATCACGCCAATTCGATTACAAACAATGGTCTCTAATAGTTGCGGGGCCAACGATACGCCGCGATTTTTAATTACTTATAATTAATTAATTAAGAACCAACAAACGATTTTTTTGCACAACAATCAACAACAAACGATTCTCTATCAAAAGAGACAAAAAATTTTGTTTGTTGGTAACTGGGCCAACTTTACGCATCTACGAACGGCAGGTGTCGGTGGCTAAACTGGCGTTATCAAAAGTGTGAAAAGTATCATTCGTGGGAACCCTAAATCCCAGAACGAACGCGCCGTAAACAGTTGCGTTGATATTATGGATTTGCGTTGACGGTAAAAGATTTGTTATTTTTATTATAACATGCGAAAAAAATTGTTTATTATAATTTTGCGGGTGCGGTTTATAGACTGAAGAGATAGCGGAAGCGGGTTTAGAATAATTTAAGCGAAGCGAATATAATTTACTTTGTTCTCTAACAATATTTCCTAAATCTGTAAATTTAGGCATCGACATATGCCTATATTTTTGTTCAAATAAATTGACGGTATCCGTATCTAATTTATTTAAAGTAATGGACGTTATCATGAAATCGTATAAGATGTTTAGGCTTTTGAGAGCGGCTTCAGCGGAACAGAACTGTTCTAAAAAAGTATCTAAAGACGTGGAAGTGGCGTTTTGATTTTGACTGCCCTTAAAGTTCAGTATTTTATTTAAATAGGTATTTGCTTGTACCTGTGTATTTATTAGCGGTGAGAGGAACAAACATTAAGGCTACGGTATACGGGAAAAAATATGTCTCGAATACGAGATTTTCTAGCATGGATGCCGTGTGATCGATTTTCAGAGTTGCCTGTTATGCATCGAGGTATCCTATAGCTTCGGTTCTAGCATTTTCGGATTCAACTGTTGCATTGAGTTGGATTCACGCTTCACCACATCGTTGGCAAACATTTGTGGCCAACCGTATGGCTAGAATTCATGATAATTTATCAAGTCACCACTTTTACCACGTTAAGGGGGCAGAGAACCCAGTTGATTCCCTTTCGGGAGGAGTAACTCCAGCTCAATTGATTAATCATCCCCTGTGGCTTAATGGTCCACCCTGAATAAATAATCCTCGCACTGAGTGGCCAGTGAAACCTTTAATCTCTGACGAAGATGAAATAGCTGAAGCTAAGCCTGTATCGTTAGTAGCTATCGATCCAAATATGGAAAACGTTATTTACAACATGTCAACGCGATTTTCATCTTGGAGTAAATATACTCGTTCAGTTGCTTACGTACTAAAATATGCCAGGAAGCTACCAAAGGGTCTAATTAATGCCACTGATTTAAATTTCGCTAAGCTAGAAATAGTTCGTGTAGTTCAAAAAACATACTTTCAACTAGAGTTTTTAAATATTACTTCTAGTAAACCATGTACTTCTGCATTGCAAAAATTAAACCCTTTTCTCATTATGTGGAAATTCTAATTGATCACTTTCACAAGAAAAACTTTCACACAGGTCCCGAGAATCTTATGTCAATCTTAAGACATAATTATTGGATTTTATCCGCTCGACATATAATACGCCAGAGAATACATTAGTGTAACCTCTGTTTTAAGGCAAAACCACGTGCTTCCTTTCCAGTGATGGCTGATTTACCCTCTTCAAGAGTAAATCAAGTAGATAAGGCCTTTACGTTTACAGTGATACTGTGACTACGCCGGTCCTCTATACTGTACTCCTATAAGACGCAGAGGAATTTAGAGTCAGAAGGCATATATATGCATATTTACATGCTCAACTACTCGTGCAGTTCACATAGAATTAGCATCTGACTTAAGCACGGTTTGTTTTCTCTCTGCTTTAAAACGTTTGTTATCGCGCCGTGGTCCAGTAAAGTGTATGCATTCGGATCATGGTACAAATTTTGTAGGGGCAAAAACATATTTACGCGATTTATATAATTTTTTACGTTAATGAGTACCAACAGCATTGGAAGGAAGAATTGACTGAAAATCGGATAGATTGGAATTTTATACCACCTAACGCGCCTCATTTCGGCGGTTGCCGGGAAAGCACTTTTAATTGTGTAAAAACTCATTAGTTTAGGACTATAGGTCAGCAAGTGTCTCAAGAAGAACTTATAATGATTTAAACTCCATACTTCATTCCCGCCCATGGTCTGTATTGAGTTCAGATCCTGCAGAGCCGTTAGCTTTAACTCCCGCTCCTCTTACGCATTTTCCAGCGGCACCAGTATCTAATAGGGTTCAAAGGTTCGGCTATCAACTATTAAATAAGATTATTCTGACTTTCTGCAGTAGACAGCGCAACGATTTTTACATACTCTGCAAGTTCGTCAACGATGAAACACTCCAAGTAATCCTATTGTTGAGGGGCAAGTCGTAATTGTAAATCAGGACAATGTTCCTCCTTTACATTGGCCACTAGGCCTTATAGTAAAAACCTTTCCAGGTAGGGATGTGACTTTCCGCGTAGCTTCGGTAAAAAAAGTGGTGTTTATCAGAGACCAGTCGTTAAATTGTGCCATCTACCTGCACAATAAATTAGTTTAATAAAGTTAGTTACGGCTTACTTAATTATTAAGTTTCTTTTAGTGTTAATTTTTTCATAATAAATTATCATTATTTATATTACAGTAGGTTAATTTACCTCAAATTATTTTTCTTTACTTTAAAAGCAGCTCTTTCAAGGCCGGGGAAATGGTATTGCCACTTGAACTTCTTATAAGCAAATCTTTGTTGTTACATCGCTTGTCGCTTGTTGCTTGTTGCTTGGTTCTAAGGAGCAGGCACTTCTATGTTTTTAAAGTTTGCTTATGAAATTATCCAGTTAGTGGATTGGTGTGACGTCAACACACCCCACTTACTAATGAGGTCTTTGAAGATAGAATTGAGTCCTCGTGGCATACATATTTCGCTTGGACTGTGTGGACGGCAGTCTTTTTTTGCATAATAATTTTCTACGCTCGCGAACCTAGTGACCTCAAGCCACAACACTTTAGACCACCTGAGCATTCAGGGACCCAGAGGAACAGACAAGAGGGCTGTATCATAGCTACTTTGGCCGCATCTGAGTACCTGCTTATATTGCTAAACTAAGTATGAACGATTTTTAATCTTTAATCCGAAAGAACCAGCATTGCGCTGGTCGCCTTCAGCTATCAAAGAGTTTACGTGGCGATCAAGTTTTCTCCAGGGTCTTGATTCGGTTTATAAATCGAATCTTACAAACTGGATCGGAAACCTGCAAGCTTAACTTGGAAAGGCCTTGTATTAATTCAAGGAAACCGTTTTTTTTAGCTTCCGAAAGTTTTATTTTTTGATGTGTTGTTTCTTCCATTTTTTCACTTTCAGACAATTTGGTAACTTGCCATTTTGCGTAATCGTGGGGTAACTTATCTGTTAAAACTATGAGATATACAAAAAATAAAGAAAAGAAGCAATGATTAAGCGTTTCGTACGTGTTTAGGTATGGCCTCAGCAAATAACAGCTGACAAGAAAAAGTAAGGTAAGAAAATTATGTTCAAGCAAATATATGCGTTAATATGCGGAGCGTACAAGTTACGATCCTATGAATAAGCAACCTAAAACAAAATGAATTCTAACACCAAACTGGTTTAACTACTGCGAGTAAAAGCAGGCGGTTTTTGATTTTTAACGGAAAAGAGTTTACCAAAATATGAGATTAGCGATATATATAATACATAGGCTACGGTGACCGCTTACCATCATAAAAACATAAAATACGTGTGAAAATATATTATGCGAGAATAATAAAAGCGATATGAGTAGCTGGAATTGCGTATTTTTGGCAGAATTTACAAATATTTGAGTAATGTGCGAGCGTTTTTATCGGAAATTCTATATTTTAGCGTACGTAATCAATTATTTGTTAAGTAATATAGTAGAAAAGATAGGATTTGTTGGGACTATCGGGGGAGAAGGAACAAACTTGTGAGGGGTAAAAAGATAGGATTTGTTGGGACTATCGGGGGAGAAGGACCAAACTTGTGAGGGGTAAAAAGATAGGATTTGTTGGGACTATCGGGGGAGAAGGACCAAACTTGTGAGGGGTAAAAAGATAGGATTTGTTGGGACTATCGGGGGAGAAGGACCAAACTTGTGAGGGGTAAAAAGATAGGATTTGTTGGGACTATCGGGGGAGAAGGAACAAACTTGTGAGGGGTAAAAAGATAGGATTTGTTGGGACTATCGGGGGAGAAGGACCAAACTTGTGAGGGGTAAAAAGAAAGTGGAACAGAAAAGAGGTGCCTTCGACAGCGCAGAGCAGGGGTTGGTTACAAAATCAGCTGATTTCCTTTTGCAGCTCACTCACAAATTAGAGTTTTTATACATACTTAATAATTAAAAGTCCACAACACTTCAAAATAGTCTTTAAATGCGTTCTTTACATTTTTAATAATTTTTAAATCACAGAGCGGACGCGAGGCATGCCAATCAGTGTTGAGGCGGTTACGTAGCTGTTTCTAGCTAATTTACGATAGATGGCGCTTCAATCTTTTTGTTCATAAACAACAAGAGGAAGCACGGGAAAGGAGTTATATTTAAATGTGTGTAGTGTTATACTAAAAATAAATATAATTTAATATACAGTGTAAGTCCTCATAAAGTGCACATATGAAAATGGGTGAAACTAGACCCATTTTTATCGAAGGAAAAAATTGTAACTTTTGATCTAAGGGGTATATCCTGATAAAATAAAAACAGTAATGATGGTAAATAACAGGGGATAATAATAAAGTACACAAAATGCCCAGAAAACGGCAACAAGTAATAATAAACTATTTCATTTTGAGAAAAATCTGTATTTTAATTGGTGTTTTTTTAATTATTTGATCAATTTCTCCAAATAATGCCCGTATTACAGGTGGTTTTTATTACTTTGTGTTATTCTCCATCGTATTACCTTTGTAAAACCAAAAATCCTATGTCTCTATCCCTATCACAATGTTTGCAATAAGCGTTTAAACTAAGTCGCTCTGGGCGCGCCACACGCTTCATTGCTAAGAGAGTAAGAACAAGTTTGATAAGAAATAAAACAAAAGATTTAGAATTAAAATAAGCATTGTAATAAAACAAAAAACTTAAAATCTTTTAACATTAGTGCATTAAGTTTTCAAAATGATCTCTTTGTTGCAAGCACATTGCTGCGCGAAATGTAATTTGACCAGTTGCTCGTCTAATCATTTCGGGGTCACTTTTTATGCTATTGGCACAGTTTAAAATTTTGTCCAACAGTTCGGCTTCAGTAGCGATAGGCGTGTTATAAATTTTTTGCTTCATTGCCCCCCATAAGAAATAATCGAGGGGCGTTAAATCTGGAGAACGCGCAGGCCATCCCACAGGCCCAAGTCGACGAATCCATCGGTTAGGGTAATTTTCATTTAAGTAATTTTTAACTATCCCCGCATAATGAGCTGGGCATCCATCCATTTGGAGAAACATTCTGCGCCGCGTAGCCAATGGGACGTGTTCCAATAGTATCGGCAGTTTATCTCGTAAAAGTTCTAAAAATCGTTGCGCCGTTAAAGTTCTTGGTAATATGATTGGGCCAATCAAAATGTCGTCAATAAGAGCTGCCCATACATTGACAGAAAATTTTACCTGAAAGGTGGACGCTCTTTTCAACTTTGGGTTCTCACCCTTGGGGCGCCACATGTGTAAATTTCGGCAGTTTGTAATGCCGTCTCTATTGAACGTAGCTTCATCCATCCACAGTAGTGTCTTGGGAAACTGAGGATTCTCTCTAGTTTTTGTCTGAATCCACGTTGACCTAACGCACCTTGCACTAAAATAAACATCTGCATGTAGGTGCTGCACTCGTTGGTAGTGGTAGGGATGTAAGCCAGCTTTTCTTAAAATGCGCCATGCCGATTTCTGCGATATTCCATGTTTTGACCTGATTGGTTAAACGTTCCTTACGTTTGAGGAATTACAAACGGTATTTTGCTATGTCGAAGCGGTGTTGAACTCACGACCGCTTTGTCCGATCTCGTCGGATCCTAATGACCTGGAAACGCTAACTCCAGGCCATTACTTGATCGGTAGTCCTTTAACCTCCTTGCCTGAATACCCCTTGATCGATGTATCAGTTAATCGGTTATCGCGTTTTCAGTTGCTTTAACAAATTACGCAATTGTTCCACCGTCCGGGTCGGTGGTCTTGCCCTTGGTCTTGGTCTTCGGAATATTTACATTTGTTACAGCAAGTTCCCCCCGCGCATCGGAGACCTCTTCCTCTTAAAGGACTCAAATTTTCCGCCCTTGCAATGGCGTTTAGGTCGCATCGTGCAATTATTCCCCGGTTCGGACGGTATCCCGCGGGTCGCAGAGGTCTTGACAGGGGATTCAGTGCTAAAGCGTGCCGTCGCGACGCTGTATCGATTGCTAGTAGATTGATGGCTCTGGCTCGATTTATCCTCATCCAGCCACGGTCTGGCTAGGGCGGGGGTTTGTTCGGGAAAGATTTATTAGGTTGGACCGGCGTGACAAGTTAAATAGGATAATCGCCTTCTCTGGGTGCACCGGCGCCTCAGTCAGTCATAATCTTTGACAAGTCGCGGCTGCGTACATAGTTTTGATCGAGTTAATTTTACATATAAAGTGGATAAGTCAGTGATACAAATTATACAAATACACAATTCAATACACCCCATTTTACACAAAGTTAAAAAAACATCTGACGCCAAAAACTGTAAGTAGTTAATGTAATTTTAACTTGTGACCCAAATTTTTTTAGCATTTTCGGCTACAGGTAGGTTCCGTCAGCTGACCTAATTTTCAATAATGCAGTTGCGAGTAAAACTTCATTGCAATCGTTTGATATATGATTTGCCTTACGCTGCGGTTGCAAATTGTCGGGCTGCAGAAGTGGGTCGGCGCGTGGCTGTTTCCAGTTGGTTTAAAAGAATTTGCTTCGCGTGAAATATCATGTAGCGTGGTATAATGTGCGTCACTGCAAACCTTGCATCGTTTCATTGACATTGCCATTATGCGAAATGTAATATATAATTTTTGCATATGTCCAATTGCAATATTGTTTTTATTTTTCTTTCCGGTGACATTCGTTTGAATGTGTTGCATTAAGGTAAATAATGATCACCTTTGCACACAGGGCAGGTTCTTTCAGAATTGGCATAAGTTTTGCCATAATATTTTTTGTAACTGTATGAATGTGAATCCTTACATGGCGTTGCAGAGAACCCCTTATTGAATAGATTAGTTTCTGTTGTGGTACATGGTTGCTGCCTTTTCTTGTTTATAGGCTCTAACGCCGTAAATTTACGTTGCAAGAAGGACATAAATTCGTCAAGGGACGGAAGTTCTCTGGGCTGCTTTCTTGACTCCATGTATGACGTGTAGGTTTCAGAATCAAGTTTCCCAGTTAATATGTGAACTAAAATGGGGTCCTAGGTGGTTGTCGCTATGCCTAAGTTTTAAATAGCATATATTGTCTCTTAACTGGTATCATAGAGACGTTTTAGTTCAAATGAGTTTTGATGTTGCACAGTAGGCTAACTCATGAATGTTTAAATTTGTTTGGTGAACAATATTTGCGTATTGTTGTATTGTTGAGTCAGTATTTCCCAACATGTATCGTAATTTTCAGACGATACAGTTAAGTGTTGTACAATGCGTTCGGCTTCACCTCGTAATGTTGTCTTAAGGTGTTGCATTTTTTGGGCTTTGGTAAGCATCATGTTGTTATGGATCGCCTGACAGTACAGATCCATAAATGTTGGCCATTGGGTAAAATGTCCCGTGAAAGTAGGTATTTCGATTGGCGGTAGCGAGCGTTGTTGGTGAGCAGTGCTGTTCAGCTGACGGTTTAATTTTCGTTTAATGGATTCGAAATCGGCTTTATGCTTAAAAAAATTCTTGGTCATAGCCAAATTGAATCCAATTTGTAAATTGTCCATTTGTCAGTGAGTGTCATCAATGATCTTCCACCGCGATTGCAAGGTATGGAGTTTATCTTCTAATTTCCATTTTTCGGTAAGTTGGTTTAATTCGAGAGAGCGTACCAAGCGAGAAAAGGCTCTAAAATGAGTGTTCTGTTAAGCCATGAGGTCATCAGTACTGCCTTCGGTTTGTATTAACTTCAGAAGTTCCGTTTTAGTGTTTTCGTATTTTTGACCAAGTTTTTGAGACAGCAGTAGAAAAATAATCACCTGACTGATCTTCAAATGTTAGAAGTTTTTGATGGTTTTTTTTAAACTCTTCCCACATAGCTTGAAGAGTTAAGTCGCTTTTGGCCGTACTTTGGTGTTTTACGCACTGCAGAGTCCTTCTTGGAGTTTGTCACAACTCGCTGTATTCCCTCAGAAATAATTTGTCGATGTTGAAGTGGGTCCTTCATTGTACAGGTTAATGTTAATCTGAAATTGTGTTTTCTACAAAAATGTGATACACGTGATAGGCTTCCTCTACGATATGTACGCTTTCACGATCTGTCTGGTGAGACCGGTTGGTGGGAAGCCAAACAAACCGAATCATTATCGTAAATTTAACACTGATCACGTAATGTCTCTTCGCTGATTGTAGTTTGCAGTTTAATCCGGCTCGAAGGATGTAAAGGTTGGACCTTTACGAAATGTTAGTTAGGTTGTAGTTTTAATTTTAATGTTAGAAAAGTAAGTTATGTTTTACGGGGACGGAAATCCCATTAATATAATAAAGGCGAAAGTTTGTGAGTGTGTGACTGTGTGAGTGTGTATGTTTGTTACTTCTTCACGCTTCAACCACTGGACGGATCGGGATGTAACTTGGCATACATATAGGTTAGGTCCTGGAATAGCATATACGCTACTTTTTATCCCGAAATTCCCGCGGGAATAACTATAACCGAGCTTAAACGAACTATAGCCATAGCTACAGCTTGATATAGCAAACTTCATTAGTTTAATTAAGGAGTAAATCACAGTCGCCGATAACAGAATTTAGCGCGGGGTAATTAAGGATTAAATCACAGTATCAATACTGAGATTAAATAAAGGAGTCCCACGCCGATAACCAAATTTAGGGCAGGGCGGCCGCTAGCAATATTAATTAATTACCAGCTATCCCATTATATTATAAATGCGAAAGTTTGGTTGATTGGTTGTTTCCGCTCAACTGATTTAGATGAAATTTGTCTGAGTCCCGGGAAAGGACATGGGCTATTTTCATCCCGGAAAATTCAAAAGTTCCCGCGGGAGTAACTTTAACCGAATTCCACGAACCAACCATAGCTGCAGCTATAGCTTGCTGTAGCAAACTTCTTTAGTATAATCAAGGAGTTGCCGTAATAATCCTACGCCGTTAACCAAATTTAGGGCGGGCGGAGCCGCGGGCAAAGTCTAGTGTTAAATAAAAGCGTCCGTCACCACGTATAGCGCTTAATTTTCATGTGTGTTCAATGTATAAAAACATTAGGTTTATATTAAGAAGGAAAGCGCATCGTCAGCTATGTTGTAAAATCCTGTATCCGCCCGTGGTTTCAACTATTTGTTCGTAGTGCATTCTCCAGTGGCATCCATATAAAAGCTTTTTGCTATAGACTTTAAGGACACCGCCATCTAGCGTGATTAAAAAAAATGAAAAACACCCATTGCTGCTGTCTTCAACACGGTCTCGGCATTATAAAATATAGAAACGCGAAAATAGTTATTTGTTATACAAGTGAGTAAAAGCGTTTTTTGGTAGAAGTGCCGACTTTAAATACTGAGCATAATGAGGGATTTAAAGGCACGAGACCGAAAAAATTTGCTCGTAGCTTGTATCGCTCATTTTTCAAGCAAAACATAATAATTAATTAAATAAACAATCTTATGTTCAAATAACTAGCTTGCCGCCATTTTACTTTTTTTTTTTTATTGAGGTTGCGTTCGGAATTGTACATACTACAACCTCTGCCAGTGCTATTAAAACAACGTATGATATTTTTTAAGTTAGCTGTATAAACTTATAATAATACTAATAATTTATAAAAACTCACTTAAAAATGAACAAGGTTAAGTATTTGTCCCGAAATTTGTTTCTGACCAGTCATTGCATTGTTTTTTTTTTCATCATCGGCTTAATTCCAAAAGTCAATGTTCGAACAGTGAATTACTTTGCCTCACTAGTGAGCAAAATTCGATTTTGCTTACTGAATTTGGACAGCAAAACTATCCTTTTCGTGCTGGTGAGGTGAAAAATATAATAACAATCAGTGACAGACGCTGACATTAACAATAGTTTTAAACATCAGAAACAAAGAGGATATCACCCATATATCACCACCGGAAGCGGCTCGTCCCAAGGAGCGCTGGTGCAGCGCACTCCCATAAATAATTATCTTAAAAAACAATATGTTTTAGATTTTCCTTTAAATAAATAATTATTATGTTTCGATTACTCATTATGTTAAAATAGAATTTCACTAAAAACATTCTGTACACACACAGCTAACTCAAGATTTAGTATAGAATTGCACTGAGGAGACTGTGTCACTAAGTGGAGCGGAATTTCAGTTCAGAGACTTCGAGCTAAAATAAACGAGTGTGAAAGAGAAAGATAGACACAGTCTCAGATATGAAACAAAAGATTTTGTATGGAAAATTAGCAAAATATGGAGCGCCGCTCCTGGGCTATGTAAGAAAAATACTGTTGCCGCCTGGACCCCCGCTTTGGGTGCGACGGCGCCGCGCCTGTGCGCTGTTCCCGCTCTTATCAAAACATGTTTTATTCGTGCGTGCGAGTTTTTTATTAACAAATTCAATAAGTTACAGTAATAGTTTGTTTATTGTCTAATAAGTAATCTTTTGAAATAATCTTCCTGAGACTATCAGAAAGGCTAAATCACGCGACTTCTTCAAACGGCTTGTTCGAAATCACTTCCTTTCATCCTCATCATAACTTTTCTTTCTAATTATTTAGTACAATCTGTACCACTTGTTCTTTCCAAATCGTTTTCCCCGATTCGCCTGACATTTCGTACAATATTTATTATCATCCTGTTACACTAAAATCTATGTATGTATTCGTATAGATATATGTATGATACGTATAGGTATATGTGTATGTTTGTATGTATGTATGAATTTATGTAGTTAAGTATATAATGTAAATAATTCGCAGGTATATATGTAAATATCTTTTTTAGTTTGCACCTACCGATACTTTTTCTTGAACATTTGTAGGGTGACTGGTAGAAAATGCTGTTAGCATTAAGTGGACAAAAGGTGGACCTTTTGTATACTTTTGGTGTTCAATAAAGAATAAATAAATTAATAACTGTAGCAAAATAAAATGTGATTAAACAGTGCTAAAATATTTTAGTAATTCAGCTTGAAATAAAGACAAAGGGTCACAAAAATGTGACATGAAAGCATGCACGCGCGACGCGCGTTTGTAAATCTAAATATGCGAATAAAATTGAGTTTTAAATAGAATAAGAGAATTTTAGCATTTAAGCAATTCCTCTTTTGTTTTTTTAGTGAAAAGCCATTAAAAATTGTCAAGAGCCGCCTCTGGTGTTGACATCTCCAGCGATGTTCAGTTCCGAGATTTATTTTATTTATTTATTATTATTTATTTATTTGCAAGACATGTGAAGCTAGCGTCCCAAAAACTTGGTGTACTTAGCGAAGCAGTACTTCACATCAGGGAAAGGTTGTTGCTTTACAAGTCGCAAGTTCGGCCCCATATGGAGTACTGCTGCCATCTCTGGGCAGGTGCACCTGGATACCAGCTTGGCCCATTTCACTCGGTTCATCGACGGGCTGCGAGAATTGTCGACGATCCCAAACTCACTTGCCGTATCGAACACTTAAGTCTGAGGAGAGACTTTGCCTCCCTGTGTGTGTTCTACCGCTTGTACAATAGGATGTGTTCTGAGGAATTGTTCTAAATGATGCCCAATTCATTCTCACACTTTAGAACCGAAATGGTCGCGTACAGTGCGGTTTCAGAGAAACTTCCTCCCGCGAGCCCTTGGGTTGTGGAATGAGCTCCGTGCTAAGGTTTTCTTTAAGGAGTACAGTATGGGGTTCTTCATGAAAGAAGTTATTAAATTTTTGAAGGGTCGGCAACGCGCGAGCGGTAACCCTGGTGTTACAAGCGTCCATATGCTACGGCGACCGCATACCATCAGGCGATTCGTAGGCTTGTTTGCCACCTTAGTTGTATTAAAAAAAAAGTTCCATATGAGCCTATACGATGCCTGTAGCAAACTACAGAATTTAAATCCGCATGCGGTTATTTTCCGCAGTGCGCGCGCGTCCACTGTAGTTCATACTTCACAGATTTTGCAGAGATAAATGCACCGGATTTTACCGCAGTGCGCGCATACACTAAGTTATTAAGAACTAGTCTGAAATCAATCCATTAGTAACTCATTCCTAGATACCTCTATATATTATAACATAGTTGCAATGTAACGTAAACTATTTACAATTCACAAACTCAGGTTGGCAGGTATCTCACGTTATCTCTACGTCAAATACTTCTTTCTTAATATCCACCTCTATTTCTATCTTCTTATGTACATGCATGTGACTCCTTAACGTACTGCTCTGGTAAAAGCCCTTTTGGCAAACATTACATTTAAACCGAGTGTCACTGCGAATAAGAAAGACAAAAATCACCCCCCTACAGTAGTTGAGTCCCTTCCGCAATGGTCAACGCACCTTAAAAAGCTGCATTCTATATTAGGCCACGCACCCAACGCCCGGCCGTTCGGCAAAGGGGTACGGTTCTTCCCGAAATCGCCAGAGGAATATCGTACGGTAGTGGCCTATATAGACGAGCTGTCTAAGCTGGATAGTGCCGTTTCATGGTTCTGTTACAGCTTGGACAGCGACCGCCCGCAGAAAATAGCCATCAAGGGGCTCCCTCAGGACACCTTGCTTGACGAGATAGCTGAGGACCTCGCCTTTGCCAGTTTTCCTGTGTCGCACGTTCGGCAAATCCCAGCAGTTAGGGGCCGACCTAACTGCATTTATTACGCCCAATTGCAGCACAGGCACACTCACGCCGAGCTAAAAGAGCTGTATGCACTCAATGAGCTGCTCAACATGCCTGGCATATCTATAGAAGCCTGGCGCTCAGGCCCAGGCCCCGCGCAATGCCATAGATGCCAGGCATTCGGCCATGCTTCTACAAACTGCCATCGGCCGATAAAATGTGTGCGCTGCGGCGGCGATCACCCTGCGTCAGACTGCGATCGGCAAAAGGTCGCAGTAAAATGTGCTAATTGCATACAAGCGCACACAGCCGCTCTTGTCCAGTCCTCAGGCGTGAAGAGAGGCGTAAAGGGGTGACTATTGCTCCTCCACTCCCGCGCAGCAACGCCCAACGGGCTACAAATTTGCACCCGCCATCGCCCACCCCACTGCAACAGCTACAGCCGCAGGAATACGATTTATTTGCTGGCGCAAATTTAATGCCCCCCGCCAACCCCCCCACCGATAGATCCCTAGCTCTCGGGAGGAAAAAAAAGAGGCAACGACGGAAAATCCGCACCTCAGCCCACAACAACCGTTACGGCTAATATTCCGACAGCACCGGACACACAATTCACCCCCTACATTCTTATGCCCCCCCCCCCCCAATTTGCGGACCCCCCGCAACCCCCTAAGCCATTGTAAGCGCAGACTGTCCAAGAATCGCAGCCTCGAGCGGCCGCTCTACAACAGACGTAACTTGCCACGACAAGCCGCCCTAGTGGCATGCTACACACACAGGGCCCACCCCGAATGCAAGCCGGTGCCCTAAATGTAGCAAGAGCTGCAATAGCGGCACTTAACGCGGCCATAGAGGCCATAGCCGCCGGTCAGAACCCACTACCAGCACTTTTTAACGGCTTGGCACAACTCACCACAATTCTTACGTGGGAATTTAATGGGGCCTCATCGGGGCCTTAAATTAAGAATTGTGTACTGGAACCCTGGGGGCATAAACGGCAAGACAGCCGCCCTCAGAACGTTAGTCCAGGAACACGATGTTCACATTGTGTTACTGGGCGAAACGAAACTCGAGGTGAGAATGAGCTCCGCATTCCAAATTTCTTCACCTATAGGCGAGACGAAATTTCTCCCGCTAATATGGCCTTCAGGGGTACGGCTGTATTAATTAGACGTGACCTTATTCACGAATTACTACCCCTTCCCCAATTTACATATACTCGGTCTATAGGTGTAAAACTAAAGGTCGGCAATGCGGAGCTTAAAGTCTTCGCCGCATATAAGCCACCATCAACCCCCTTCGATCCAAGTGACATCGACAATATCTTTTGCGATGCCACCCCCACACTTATTTTAGGTGACCTTAATACCAAACACCAACACTGGGGTTCACGAATTTCATCCAAATCTGGTCGTGAACTAAAAGCAGATGCTGAGTTGAAAAACTATTTAGTCATCGGTCCAGGATCCCCAACGCACTACCCCTCTACGGACAATCACGCACCGGACATACTGGACATCGCCTTAGCCCATAATATCAGCTGGTCAATGTCGTTAGAGGTCCTCCACGACACTGACACTCAGCATCTGCCAATCTTATTGGTCCTTGGAGTGTCGGCAACTGGTAAACCGCTCCCCAATCCCCGCAGAACAACAGACTGGGCCACCTTTCACCGCGCCATGTTGAGTTATCAATTCTCGGCTGGTGGCATTTCTACTCCCTTAGAAGTCGAAGAGGCAGTTAGTATTTTCACAACTGCCATTGCACAGGCTCTAAGGGAGTTTACTAAAATTTCAGCCACAGCTTCTGGAAAGCAGCTTTTACCGGCGAACCTCCGCGCAAAAATCAAAGAAAAGAGGGCCCTTCGCAAACACTGGTGCCAAACACGTTGCCCAACTGTAAAGAGGGACCTTAATAAAATCAGCGCCGAACTGCGGTCATAAATTGCCAATTACAGGCAGCATTCGTGGGACCAAGTGATATTTAAAGCTAGTGAGGATGACTCTCTCTCTCTCTCTGTATCGCTTGGCCCGAAAAATCACTAAAACCCCCGCCCCAATTTGCCCTCTTATTGATACCGCTGGCATTCGCCATTATCACGCAGCGGAACGCGCGGAACTTTTTGCGGACCACTTTGAGGACCAATTCAAGCCGACCCCCATTATCGACCCTGACCAGACGTTAGGAGTTACAGAACGCGTAGAGCAGTTTCTCGCCTAAAGAGGTCAGGAAGGAGGCCTCTAAGCTTAATAAGCGCAAATCACCCGGTCCCGACGAGATTCCAAACACATCGATTATCATGCTGCCTAGGAAGGGTCTGGTGGCACTCACCCGTATCTTAAATGGGATACTGCGCACTGGACATTTCCCATCTTCGTGGAAGATTGGCAAAATTATTGTTCTCCCGAAACCAGGAAAAGATCGTCATCGTCCAGAACATTACCGACCGATTACACTGCTGTCCAATTTAGCTAAGTTGTTCGAACGCCTGCTTTTACTTAGGATATCCCCGCATATCCAGCTTAGGCCTGAACAGTTTGGTTTCAGAGACAGCCACAGTACCACTCTTCAGCTTGTACGAGTGCTCCATCACATGGCCTTCGAGCTAAACAAGGGCAGGCGCACAGTCGGAGTCTTTCTCGATATGGAGAAGGCTTTCGATCGAGTTTGGCACGAGGGCTTATTACACAAGCTGTTAGAGACGGACATCCCACCGATGCTCGGGCGAGTAATAGCCTCGTTTCTGGACAAACGGAGCTTCTATGTCTCGGTCGAGAACAACCAGTCAGCATGTAAACCCATTAGAGCAGGGGTACCTCAAGGCAGCTGCCTATCGCCACTGCTCTATGCGTTATTCGTTGAAGACGTCCTCCTAGCCCTTTACGCGGACGATAGTGCCTACATATCCTCCTCCCGCAAAGCTAAGTTAGCAGCCCATAAAATGCAGCGACTATTTGATATTTTGCCTGGCTGGCTGAACAAGTGGAAAACAGCCGTTAATGCCAGCAAAACATCAGCAATACTGACCGGCCTGCAAGTTTCTCCCACTGAAACTTATGTTTCGAGGTCAAGGTATTGAGTGGCAAAGTACCTTGGTTGTATTATAGACTGCCCTTTGCGCATGCGCAAAATGCTAGACCATGTGTCAGCAGGCGCGGTCGCGTCACGGGCGTGCCTTAGACCGGTACTTTCCTCTGACTTGCCACTCAAAACCAAAATTCGCCTGTACAAGTTGTACATTTGATCGAGACTGACCTACGCAGCGCCTGCTTAGTACGGTCTTCTATCTTCTACCAGCAAACGTAAGCTCCAGGTTGTCCAAAATAAGTCGCGTTATATCCGGTTTGTCGAAACGATTATTCACCCGCGCTGATAACAGCCACTATACACACCTTAGGGGCATAGCGCCCTTACACGCTCGTCCACCGGAAGGCAGGCCTCTTCCTCGAGAGCTTCAATTATTCACCCCCCCCCTATCCTCTCACCTTTTTTTTTTATACCACTAAGTTGGCAAACAAGCTTACGGCCCGGCTGATGGTAAGCGGTCACCGTAGCCTATGGACGCTTGCAACACCAGGGGTATCACTTGCGCGTTGCCGACCCTTTAGAAATCTAATAACTTCTTAAATACTGTAGTCCTTGTAGAAAACCTTGGCAGGGAGCTCATTCCACAACTTAAGAGTTCGCGGGAGGAAGTTTCTCTGAAACCGCACTGTACGCGACCATTTAGGTTCTAAAGTGTGAGAATGAATTCCCACGAGATTTAAACCGATAATAATCACCCGTATGGATCGCCATGTGGCCCTTTAAATGAGTGCTCCGAGCAAACCTCTTGTTACATATCACACATATATACGTTTTCTCCCTTGTGTGTGTATACATGTGTGCTCGTAAGTTGCTGTTGTGTGAAAATCCTTTGTTACAAACAAACGGTTTCTCACCTGTGTGTGTAAACTTGTGTGTATTCAACGTGCTTATGTGTAAGAAAGCTTTACTACATGTATAACACACGTAAGGTTTTTCACCTGTATGTGTCAACAAATGCTTTTTTAAGGTGTTTTTGTCAGGAATACCCTTTTTGCAAATGTCACAAGTAAACGGGTGTTCGGTGGCGTGTATTCGTTTTACATGTCTCTTTAAACCACTTTCGTGCGAAAACCCTTTGTGGCAAATCTCGCAATGCAATGTGGGGCGCTGTGCGTCAACATATGCGACTTCAATTAGCTTAATTGGGAAAATCCCCGATTGCAAACTTCGCAGGTGTGAATCCTATCGCCGTGGATTAAAATATGTGCCTGTAAATTACTACTATCTGTAAATTCTTTAAGACATGTGCGTCTTCAAGTTGCTGTTCAAAGATAATTTTTTATGACAAATCTCGCAAGAGTAGGGTTTGTCTTCGCTGTGGATCAGTCCGTGTTTTTTCAGTGTGCTGTTGTCGGCGAATGATTTGGTGCATCGGTCACAGTTGTTTGAACGGCGACCGCTGTGGGTGTTTAGGTGACGTTTTAGATGGCTGCTTTGTAGGAACTGTTTGCTGCACGAACAGCAGGAGAATATGCGACGCGGGTGATCGCGTCCATAGTCGATGTCAGGCTGCTGCAGTTTGTCTGTAAGTAAGAACAATAAGTGAAATATTAAACAAGGACAGTGGAGACCATATTTAAGTTAGACGGTTAAGGCCAAAGCTTGGTTAGACGGTGGAGGTCAATATTTGGTCTCTGGTACTGTCATAGTATACTTATATATCCGATACGACGAAGTAATTTTATTAAAAAGATCAAAAAAAAGTTAAAGAATATAAAGAAAGTAGACAAGCAAAAAAAATATATTCTAATCTCCAAACGCGGTGGACCCACCAGGCTCAAAAGTGAACAATATCGTGGAATATGCTACAGACCTAGGATTTTTACGCTGAATATGCAATTGGCAAAACAAGAAGCCATCAATGGGATCTTATTGCCAAACCAAGTAACACCATTTGGGAGACAAAAGGAACAAAATCGTCTTAAACCAAGCGTACAAAAAACAAAAGAAAAACGAAAGAGAAAAAGGCATACGGAAAGCAACAACAACCGCTTCAATAAAGAAAACACTAGTTTGCGATCAAAAGTTAGGGAGATATAGCCATTTCTAGTTTGACAGCTGTTATCTGACATGAAGATCTTAATGAGATCTAAAACTTTTTAACGAAACCACTAGTCTGCCATCAATAGTAACGGAGATATAGCCATTTCTAGTTTGATAGCTGTCATCTGAATTTTTTTTATACCACTAAGGTGGCAAACAAACCTACGACCCGCCTGATAGTATGCGGTTGCCGTAGCATATGGACACTTGCAACATCAGGGTTATCGCTCGCGCGTTGCCGACCCTTCAAAAATTAAATAACTTGTTTCATGAAGAACCCCATACTGTACTCCTTAAAGAAAACCTTAGCACGGAGCTCATTACACAACCCAAGGGCTTGCGTAAGGTAGTTTCTCTGAAACTGCACTGTACGCGACCATTTCGGTTCTAAAGTGTGAGAATGAATTCTCTGTCGATGGCGAGCGGTGCGATGGTAGAAATTAGCTGTGGGCATCATTTCGAACAATTCCTCAGAACACAACCCATTGTACAAGCGGTAGAACACACACAGTGAGGCAAAGTCTCTCCTCAGACTTAAGGGCTCGATACCGCAAGTGAGTTTGGAATCGTCGACAATTCTCACAGCCCGTCGTTGAACCGAGTCAAATGGGCCAAGCTGGTATCCGGGTGCACCCGCCCAGAGATGGCAGCAGTACTTCATATGGGGCCGAACTTGCGACTTGTAAAGCAACAACCTTTGCCCAGATGTGAAGTACTGCTTCGCTCTGTTGATTACAACAAGTTTTTAGGACGCTAGCTTCACCATTTCTTGCAAATGATCTCGGAACTGAACATCGCTGGAGATGTCTACACCAACGGAACGAGGGATGTTTGCACGACCCGTGTAATAAGCGTCTCCAGTACTGTCATCTGCATAGCAATGCATGTTGTTGATGTCCAATATGTCATTGATATGCAGTAGAAACCGCGTAGGAGACAGCACAGAGCCTTGCGGGCACTAGCATGAATGTCCATGCTATCAGAGCAACTGCCGTCAACTACGGTTCGTATGCATTTGACGGACAAAAAGCTAGCCACCCATTTGCACAAACCCTCGGGCACTCCGTAAGATGGCAACTTCGATAGAAGGCCCCGGTGCCAGACAAAATCGAACGCTTGATTCGCTATGTCCAGGCTACATGCCAATGCCTCCCCCTGAATCTGAATGGCTAGTGCCCACCGGTGTGTGAGATACACTAGAAGGTCACCAGTCGAGCGACCGTGTCGAAAGCCATATTGACGGTCGCTGATCAGGTCGTGTTCTTCTAGGTATCTTAGACGCTGTGTATTGATCACACGCTCCATCACCTTGGAGTGGAGAGAGGTAATAGCGATAGGCCTTTAATTCGATGGATCTGGTCTATCGCCCTTTTTGGGCACCGGGTGCATATTCGCTGTCTTCCATGAAAACGGAAATAGCCTAGTGTGGTAGGAAAGCGCAAAGAGGCGCGTTAGTACAGGACATAACTCAGGAGCACGCTGCTTAAGTAAAACCTTTTAATGCAGAACATCTCATTTTCGGTGTCCTCTCTACCCCACTCCTCTATCACATGTCCAATTATATCAGTGTTTTATAACCAGTCCTAATTAAATTTGTAATTTTCCGCTTCAAAATAAATTTATTGTCACCCACTAGCACACATATCCATCACGACAGCAAAAATATGCAAACACAGCAACTTCAAACAAAACAACACGGAACTTTAACTCTAACAAGCCAAAAAGTGTTTTACAGTCCGTTCAGTTATTTTACCTCTGGCAACAAAGATGGGCAATGTTTTTCTTCGGCTGGTTTGAATTTTTTATCATGATTTAACGATAATAATCACCAATAATAAAAAGAATCCGGGAGCAACTGAACTACACGATTGTCAATACTCTAATAATATTGTATTACTTACATAAATGGAACATTTTGGAACATAAATGGTCTGCACCAAATATCCAAGAACTAGAGTCCCTAATCACAGAATACAAACTGGACTTTCTAACTGTATATTCGAGGCAAACGCTACATTGAAAAGCTCCTTTCTTGTCAAAGGTTATAATATATATGTAACTCCCCATCCCGATGGTAGAGCGTATTAGTTACCGGGTCAGCCGTCGTACTTAGAGCAAAACTAAAACACTCAATAATAGAACCATTTGCGAAACCGCACCTCCAAGCCACTTCTGTTTTATTTGAGAATAGAGCTGGTCCTATCACTGTGTCTGCCCACCCAGACACAAAATCACCCCTGATATGTACACAGCATTCTTTAAAACCTAACACTAACACCCCGTTGCGAGATAGATCAACCAACAGCCCTACTAACCCACCAGACATTAAGCAAAAGATACTGTACAAGCGTAGACTGCAAAAGATTTGGCATCTAACACGTCATCCCCTGGACAAAGCCAGACTAAAGAATTGAATTAAAGGTTGCTATTAAAAAGTCGATTAATGACACAGTCCAAACCAACCTTAAATTGCTGTCTCCAAATAACAGCAATGAGCTTTCTCTGTAGAAAACAACAAAAGACCTTTGTAAACTACAACAAGCATTCCCTCCAATCAGAACATCAAACTTCTGGGCAAGAACTAATGTAGAAAAGGCAGAAGTTTTGCTAAACATCTAGCTGATGTCTTCAAGCCAAACAAAGGTTCAGCTAACGAGTCAGACCTTGACAACATCCTGGAACAAGACTATCAGATGTGCCAACCGATTAGGCCAACCTCACCCAAGGAAATCGCCAGGGAAAACAGACTGCTTGACTTAGTAAAAGCACCAGGATTTGACCTGATCACCCCTACAGTCCTAAATCGACAAGGAAGTTTCCAACAAACCACGTAAATACACAATTTTACTAAAAGATCACGATAGGAAGGAGATTGAACCGAACTACGTACCCGAACACCTTAATCAACACTACTTCAAAGTAGCCTTGAAGTATGTAGTGCAAACAGACAAACACATATTTGTGTCATATGTTTAAAATGGTATAGGCGATGCAGATGTACCCGACTTATCGCTACCCAGAATCACACTCGCAGATCTCAACTGCACGCTGCGCTTAATGATAAAGTCGTGAACCACTCGAGATATTTACGACATGTCTGTAGACCTACTTATATGCATCTGGCCGCTTCTATCCGGAATACTGGTTGAACTTATCAACATAATTTTTTCATCCGGTATATACCTTTTTTTTTTTTTTTTTCTGAGCTGACTATGCAGTTGGCTGTTGCAGCCATTACTGCTTCACCGGGCTTTTGGGGCGAGACTAAGGAGCCTCAGCCCATATAGCGCCCAACGCTCAAGGGCTCCCCGCGGGGGAAGCCTCGGCTTGGGTTGCCGCTCTCGGGGCGTCCCTTTGACTGGCGTGAGTCTCGAACCCGAAGGTGAGTCACCGCCAGGAGGGGAGTTCCCCGTTACGCGGGTACGGTTGCGATTGAGTGGGGGCGAGAAGCGCCCCGGCACTCTTTGATACCTAGTGTATCCTTGTGGGCGCCGACGAACCCGGGGACGTATTCGGGGAGGTCGTAGAGACTAATCTCGCTATCCGGACAGCGAGATCGTCATCTGGGGACGTTAGTACTTGCCGAGGCCGCCTAACTATAGTTTTACGACCGTGACCGGGTCGATCGGGGGGGGGTATATACCTAGACGTACTTAAGAGCACACGAGTGTGTCCAGTCTACAAAGGAAAAGGGGAGAGGGATTCTGCAGACTTTTATAGACCTATATATTACAATAGTACCCAACATATCAAAAATTATTGAATAGATTTTATCAAATTGCTTAATGCAACATCTTGAAACTAACGACCTACTGACTGACAGACAATTTGCCTACAGACAAAACAGGACTACCACAGAAGCGGCACATAAAATCTACGACTGCATTGCAACGGCTATGGACGACAAGTACAAGGTGGCAGGGATATTCTGTGATCTCTCAAAAGAGTTTGATGATATAAACTTTGAGTTGTTATTAGAAAAAAATTAAACATTATGGCCTGAAAAACAGAACGCACGAACTGTACAGGTCATTTTTAACTAATAGACATCAAACGGTTCAAATCGAAATAGATGGCAAAACCATAAAATCAAATGCGGGCAAAGTGGAGATTAGAGATACCACAGGGATCGCCCCCGGAAACTCTATTTTCGCTCTTCATGAATGACCTCCCACATTCAGTTACCGAAGACTTGACGGTGCTGTTCGCCGGTGACATAACAGTGCTGGTGAGTGCACGCACGTACGAACAGCTCGAAAACAAGATAGCAACGTCACAAAGTCCAACGTTATGATATTCTCGACAGGAAACCCCACTTTAACTCCACAAGTACAGAGTCCGATGCCACAGTGTGAGTCCTGTAGATTTCTCGGGTTTACCATAGACACTAGACTAAACTGGAAACACCATGTGTCTACGTTGTGTGAAAAGCTGAGTAGTGCAGTATTTGCACTGCGAAAGCTAAAACCACTCGTGTTTGACGTTGCACTACTACAAATACATTTTGCCTACTTTCACTCCCTTCTGTCATATGGCATTATACTATGGGGCAACTCGACACACTGCAATCGAGTATTCGTTATACAAAAGAGAGCTCTTCGCACAATGGCGGGTGTAAAACTTCACCATTCATGCAGAGAATTATTTAAAAAAAATATGGTATAATGACACATTATTCTTATTATGTATTTGATATTATAATGTACACTCGAGGCAATATAAACACCTGTAAACGCATCAGTGTTCCAGGCAGAGTGACTCGCCAAACTGGGCGTCTACAACGTGTGCCACGACGACTAGCACTGCTGGATAAAAATCCGCAATTCATAGGCCCAGCTTATTATGAACACCTCCCCGTCGACCTAAAAAACGAACTCTCGGATCAGAAATTTGGTCGCCGGCTAAAAGAGCTTTCAGTGTATTCTGTCAACGAATACAGTGACCACGTTTGACATTTTTAATATTAGTTTGTTTTTGTTTTGACATTTTTATTGATTTGATTGAATTTTATTTATGTTTGTTTTTAATTTTGACATTTTTAAATCTTTTCGATGAGAAATAAATGACCTACATACCTAAAGAATTTGCCGCGAAAATGCAGAACTTATTATTACCCAGCCTCTGGAAAGTATCTCAAGTGGTCATGATCCACAAACTGGGAAAACTTGAACACGAAGCTTCCTTTTATAGACCCATTGGTCTCACCTCCGCACCATCCAAATTATGGGAGAGGATTTTCATCACCAGAGTACAAGTAGTCATGGACGACTCGGTTTTTATACCAACTCACAAGTTTGGGTTCCGCAAATCACACTCCACCATCGAACAGGTTCATAGAGTGTATCACACCATTAGACAGTGTTTCGAACGCAAATACTACTACTTTTTTTCTCGATGTACAGCAAGCTTTCGATCGCGTATGGCATAAGGGATTGCTGGTTAAAGTTTAGGAAAGACTTCCGCATACTATGTTTCCTCTCATCAAGTCCTACCTCTTTGGAAGATTGTTCCAAGTCAAACAAGGAGAAGCAAGATCAAGTCTATATGACATTGAGGCTGGAGTGCCACAAGGCTCAGTTCTTTTGTCGGTTATCTATAATATCTTCACATCTGATTTGCCTGTATGCGACAGCATCACCGTTGCAACATATGCTGATGACATAGCTTATCTATTGTTGAAGATAATCACACAATCGCCAGTTTTAAACTCCAAAATCAGCTAGATGAAACTCAAAAGTCGCGTATCCATGTTAGTGTACCCAAATCAAACCACATAACCTTCGTCCTGAGGAAAGGAAACTGCCCCCTTAGTAAAACTTAGGAACGATATCTTTCCACACTCTGACTATGTTAAGTACATTGGCTTCCACCTCGACAGGCGCCTTACGTGGAAGTATCACATAAAACAAAAAAGAGACCAGAGGGGTCATCGGCGCACGTTACACGCGCTGATTTTGAACTAAAATGTTTTTTTTTGAACAATCAACGCGATTGGGAGCGCGTATATTAGGTTCCCGATGATCCCGCAGGTCAATTACAAATTTCGCTCCCTATTAAATTACAACAACAAACTATTAAATTACAACTCGGTGCTTAAACCAATTTGGACGTACGGAATCCAACTTTGAGGCGTCACTTACAAAAGTAACATACTATGTCTCTAGCGAGTTCAGAATAACATCTTAAGGACAATTTGCAACGCTCCTTGGTTTACGAAAAATTGCGAGATACATGACTATCTTGAAATTCCGACAGTTGCATCTGAAATCGAGCTGCACAGAAAACTTCATAAAGAGCGCCTATCCTTACATCCGAACCCACTCGGTGCTGAATTGCTAGACGTGTCAAATGTGGTCAGGAGGTTGAAGAGAGACCACAGACTGTAATTGGGAGGTGTGGCGATGGCCGCTCTACCATAACGCCATCTTTGCCTTCAAAAAACTATCGACAAGCGACCGATCACAAATGGATAGACCAATAATAAACCAAAAAATTTACCTGTGTGATGTCAGATATATCACAACTGTACTGAATTATCATTATTGAAGCAGACATTATCATTATTGCCAACAAAACCAAATTTCTAAAGCGAAAGTGCATACCCAGAAAAGGGACAGAGAACAGATGTGGAATACGAGAGAGAGAGAGATAATACCGGAGAGAAAAAAAGAGGTATTAAGATATTAATAAGGGAACCACATCACTTTTGTGGGAATGTGGCCCCTGATCCTCAAAATACTGACTTTACTGACTATTATTCGAAAAAACTGACTTTTACTGACTTTAATGACCATTTTCACCCCTGATATTTGTTACTCAATCACGCTTTAACCACTAGACGGATCGTGATGAAACTTGGCACACATATACACATAAAAATTTAAAAGTTCCCACGGAAATAACTATAACTTAGCTAAAAAAAGCTACAGCTATCGCTTGCTATAGCAAACTTCATCAGTATAATTAAAGAGTTCCACAGTGATAACTGCCGCTGGCAAAATCTAGTCCTTTAATTTTTTTTAACTTCATATTTAAATAATACAATATAGTCCTTTCACAAAACATAATATACAATAATTTAAAAAATGCCTCCCAAATAATTAAGACTCTTGATTGTAGACTAAAACTCCTGTTTAAAAAGGGATATTTGAAGACAAGAGATGTCTAAGGGGGGTTTACATTCTCAAATATCTTGGTGGATGGTCATATAGACAGATAGATATATATAATATAGATATAATATAGACATATGATTCATTTAATCTTTTATCATAGATCTTTGACTTGTGTTATTAGATTGGATCTAGTCATACAAAAAGGTATTGCCAGTTAAATAAAAAATACAAAAAAAAAATTGGCTGTATTTAGAAGTGTCGGCTCTTTGCCGCGATGAAAGAATATATTTTGGCGCCACTAATAGTGAACGTGAAAAGTTTTTGTTTAAAAAAAATATATTAAGACATGTGCTGTATGGACTAAGCCTGTTTGCCTTCGCAGAAACAACAATTGAACCTAAAAAAGAAAAACACGGGAAGTGCTATTGCTTTTAAAAAAGAATTTCATAGGTAATAGATACCGAGTGCACAAACTACAAACCATCCCATTAAAATGTGTGAGTGTGTATGTTTGTTACTCCTTCACGCTTCAACCACTGGACGGATCGGGATGAAACTTGGCATACATATAGGTTAGGTCCTGGAATAGCATATAGGCTACCCACGGGAATAGCTATAACCGAGCTTAAACGAACTATAGCTATAGCTACAGCTTGATATAGCAAACTTCATTAGTGTAATTAAGGAGTAAATCACAGTCGCCGATAACCTTATTTAGCGCGGGGTAATAAGGAAGTAAATATCTAAATCTCTCTCATTATTGAGATTAAATAAAGGAGTCTCACGCCGATAACCAAATTTTAAAATTCATTAATTGCCAGCTATCCCATTCATATTATAAATGTGAAAGTTTGGATGTTTGGTTGTTTGTCACGCTTCAACCACTGGATGGGTCGGGAACTGCTCAACTGATTTAGATGAAATTTGTCTGAGTCCCGGGGAAGGACATAGGCTATTTTTATAGTTCCCGCGGGAATAACTGTAACGTTTGTAACTTAATCCTGCAGCGCTGGGAGCATTTAAATGAGCTAAAATTTTGCACACAGAGATAGTTAAAGATACGGGAAAGGACAAAGGCTGGTCCCTTGCGCCCCCTTTTAGTTACTCTGACCCAAAGGCTACTTTTTATCCCGGAAAATTCAAAAGTTCCCGCGGGAGTAACTATAGCCGAATTTCACGAACGAACCATAGCTGCAGAGATAGCTTGCTATAACAAACTTCTTTAGTATAATCAAGGAGTTGCCGTGAGAATCCTACGCCGTAAACCAAATTTAGGGCGGGCGGAGCCGCGGGCAAAGTCTAGTAAAATTATATTTTAGTTAGATTGTCCCAACTGTGCATAACTTTTAAAATATCTTTTTTTTTAAATGGCGCCTCCATTTGAGAGGAGTTTTGATGCTATGCAAACACTTATAAAAGTCTACGAAGAAAATAGTTTTTTATACGACAACCTACACCCAGATTATAAAAGTTGAAATAAACAAATGGCAGCATTGGTGAAAATTTTCTTTTTTAATAAGAACACTATAGAAGCGATCGTAGCACACACAACCAACTCATGCTTCATTGCAACCAAAATGACGAAAACTAGGATCATAGAACTTTGATAGTGTAATACACAGATATGACTCAAAGGGTATATGTGATAAAAGAATTGATCATAGATTTGATCGAAGATCTTTGATAATGTAATACACCCCTAAACAATAACTCAAATGTATATGACACTAAAAGTGTACTGAATGTAAAATAAAAACTCAAGGAATCAGGTATAGCATTCTTTTTTTTTTTTTTCATGTAAATTTTTGGAGCCATCTAACTTAAAAATGTGGTAGAAATTAGATGCTGTAGTCATAAAAACATAAGAGTAGTAGTAAGAGTTCTATTAATGAAATATAATGACATTAAACATATCAATTATGGTCCTAAATTTCCATGGTAGTGATTACCTTAGATGTAATATTTTTTCACAAGTCTGGCAAAACAAATCTCAATCAAAATATACTTCAATGTAATTCAAGATATGGCATTGCAACTATTTACTCTACTGGATACACATTTTTTTTCATTTATTTTTTCACCACCCATACTTCATGTCCACACTAAGAAAACCTTATGTAACTGATAAAATACTAATATTTTATTTAAGATGAAATGAGGGTATGGACATATTGGAAGCTAATTGTTGTTTTATGGAACTGTATGCCTAATTATATCTGATGTTTACAGTTACCACATTTACAGATCAAAATGAGTCAATATTAGCTGCATTTGAATTCACACTCCTTCGCAGACTTTTACAGCTCATTCTAGAAAAATACCTATGAAAATGAAAAATATAATGAAATACTTTTGTACTATACCAGAGTTCCACAGTAAAACAAAATCTTTTTGTAGGCTTCTTAAGAAAGATGTTTTTTTTAAGTCAATAAAATTTTGTGGACCTCGCTTGGCCAAAAGATTCCCCTTTAGACACAAAAATTTATTTGTCTGCCTTATAAAATATTGATCATGTTTAGGATCAAGTAGAGCAGTGGCAAAGTGTGCGGCTGCCATGTCAAAGGCACAGGGTACGATTCCAAATAAGGGGTAACCAATATTGTTCATTGTAAAGTTGTCTTAACACAGATTTGTGCCTGGCACAGAGCCAGGCTGACCACATTTGTGGGACAGAATACCATTGGTGTGACGTGGATGACATGAGCATATGTTTCTACTATTTGAGACCATCCCTTCAGGAATAAGTGATGTGATGGTATTTATTAGTGACTGTTTATGCTTTATCAAATGTATTAATTAAATAGAATAATGCTGACACTACAACCATTAACAATTGACAACCGAAAAATGGAATATCATAAATGGTAGACCTTGTGCAAGTTTATTTAGTATTGTTAGTTGTTGCAGTAGTAAAGCCAAATTTATTGAGTATGTAATAAACTTTGATTAACAAATAAATAATTTTAGGTTATTTGGGTATTAAACATGAATATAAAGTATTCCAAGATGTTCCATTTAATCTCACATGATTAAAAATCCCTGTAGATGAAAATGGTTTGGTAACACAACATGGTTGTTTCTTCAGTAATGTTTTTTATTTTAAGTCTCAGATATCTGATATTAAAAGTAAGGCACACTTTAATAATCGTATTTGAAAATGAGCACAAATTGCCATACCTATTTTTTGATTAAGTTTGATTGTTAATCAGCTTTACACTTTAAAGATCAGTATTTTTCACTTGATGGCTCCTCCGCTCCTAAGAAGCGGGTCCCAACAGACAGGCAATGAAATGATAAGTACTATAATAATGGACCCGGTTTTTATTCTCTTTTGAGGTCAAAAACTACTACTTACTATTGAACTCTAGTAATGGAACTCCAGAAGAATTTTGTAGTGGTACGGGGTTGGTAAGATCTTCCACTTTGGGATGCTTTAAATTTGTTGTATGGAGTTCTGAACTGTATAAATCATTGAGTGCGGTCCAGGTACGATAAACCACGACTATATTCGACCAAATATGACCAAATGACGTCACAACCACGGTTCCACGACGAGAATCTAAAATAATCCAACTTAAACCAACTGACTACAAATAACCACCGCTCATAGCATGGTTTTCTTTTTTTTTGCGTTCAGCGTGTCGTAGGAACCTAATTAGTGTTTATTACACAATAAAAGACTTTTAAATTACTCGTGTGGTAGGATCACGGTTCTTATAAATTTGAAACAACTATATTACAGTAGCTTTATATTGCAAAAAAATGCTATTTGTAAGACCTGGTACCTACATGTTAATAAAGTGTTTTTATTTTTTTTGCTTCTCATAATACAGGTACACAACCGCAAATCTGTAAGTTACTTCAATTGATACTTTTTGCAAGTTTATATATATATATATTTGCAAGTTTATTAGCATATGCTCGTGTGGTAGGATCACGGTTCTTATAAATTTGAAACAACTATATTACAGTAGCTTTATATTGCAAAAAAATGCTATTTGTAAGGCAATCTGGTACCTACATGTTAATAAAGTGTTTTTATTTTTTTTGCTTCTCATAATACAGGTGCACAACCGCAAATCTGTAAGTTACTTCAATTGATACTTTTTGCAAGTTTATAGATATATATTTGCAAGTTTATTAGCATATGCTCGTGTGGTAGGATCACGGTTCTTATAAATTTGAAACAACTATATTACAGTAGCTTTATATTGCAAAAAAATGCTATTTGTAAGGCAACCTGGTACCTACATGTTAATAAAGTGTTTTTATTTTTTTTGCTTCTCATAATACAGGTGCACAACCGCAAATCTGTAAGTTACTTCAATTGATACTTTTTGCAAGTTTATATATATATATATATTTGCAAGTTTATTAGCATATGCTCGTGTGGTAGGATCACGGTTCTTATAAATTTGAAACAACTATTTTACAGTAGCTTTATATTGCAAAAAAATGGTATTTGTAAGGCAACCTGGTACCTACATGTTAATAAAGAACCGCAAATCCGTAAGTTATTTCAATATACATTTATATTGTAAGTTTATAAGCATACAGTGGAATTGTTTTATAGCCATATGATTCCGACAATTTCCTACGATATGATTTTTAAATGAATTGGGCTTTATGTATTATCTGTCCCTCCAGCTAGCTACCCTGCTGCTTAAAAGTCTCCCTGTTGTTGAACCGTTGCGATGTGAAGATAATACCCTCGGTATTACTTGCAAAAAAATATATTCCCGTGGTCACTTCTAATTAGGATAAAAAGTGTTTTATATAAATTCTCGTGTTTGTCAGTCCCAAAAAATGAAGTCAATCGATGCTCCATTACGACTTAAGAAATAGTGCTCCGCGAAAAACATATCCCGTGGAACTATCGGGATAAAAGTAGTCTGTCAATTTTGGGCAAGGGCAGATCCAAAGAAGGGGCACTGAGGGGAACTTCATAATGCATACATACATTATACATTTCGCACGCAAGACGCAGGCGGCTCCCTCAGATTAGTTCCACGAACTCGCTTGCGTGATAGATGAAACATGCATATCTCTGTTAATACGCTTAGTAGCATTTTTTGTAGTAATAGCATTGACAGTAAAAAATATTACATTTTTGCATAAATAAATTTGAAAATTCTTTAGTGTTATAGAGACCGAGAGAACTTAAGACGAAATTTTTTATAGGAATAAGTGTGTCAGTGTAGAGGGTTCCATATTTAAGTTTGTTTATTCAATATTTATATTTCAGATTTTCCATGATCTTTTCTGCCACGAAACATGGATGAAGCCTGTGAGAGTACTCTCGTCAGAAAGAAAGAAAGAAAGAAAAACATTTTATTTGGACAACACAACCTATAAATGATAGGAACAAAAAAAACACTATTTAGGAACTTAATTTGAGTTGTGCGCCTTCTCACTCAGCATTACGCTGTGACCAAATGGTCACAACACTGATTTTCAGTGAGAACCTTTCTTTTGCGACTCGTTTGACAATAGGAAATAAAAAGATACTTAATTATTAATAATTACATTTAACTAACTACACTTACTGTTATTTTAAATACAAAATAAATAATCTACATAAAACAAAAAGAAAAACAGCTGCATAAGTATTATCCTTCACCCTACTTAACCTAAGACAAACAGAAAGAAATAAGAGGAAGGGCGGGAAATCGTTGTACACGAAAGGCGCGGTTTTTGAAAATTTAATTTAAAATAGTTTTTTTCCTGTATTTCTGTATATTTTTAGTTTAGCATAGGGTTACGATTGTAAATAAATTATGAGTAAGAACGGGAAAAGGCGAAGAAGAAAAAAGAATGAGGGTCCAGAGGGTAAAGTATCGCAGTCAGAGGGTAAAGTATCGCAGTCAGAAACATCAGATTCAGATTCGCCGTTCGATGACGATAAGAGTCGCTATGATCCACACAAAACACAAAACACCAAATTATATTAGAAAGTACCAGGAAAATTTTAAAAAATCTGAATACATGGTCTTCCTGTCTCATAGAGAAGACAACATATCTTTTTCAGATCAGGACAGGCTGAAGGCTTGG
Source organism: Apoda limacodes (assembly GCA_946406115.1). Taxonomy (NCBI): domain Eukaryota; kingdom Metazoa; phylum Arthropoda; class Insecta; order Lepidoptera; family Limacodidae; genus Apoda; species Apoda limacodes. The sequence continues at coordinate 1,179,469 of OX291555.1, forward strand.
GATATACCCAAGCCATCAGGAAACAATGTGTGTCAGGTGTATTACATTTATTATATTAATAAATTCGAAGTAGGTATAACTTTCGATTTATCAAATAACGCCAATGTACTACTGGACGATTTACGTTTATCAGCGTCAAGGTGAATGTTATCAATGTTGATGCTGAAAGTTTCCTGCACTGATGTGTTATTTGTTTCGTAAGGAACGTGAACATTTTGTGGTAATACTGTAGCTGAAGCTATTGTTGTTTCTTGAGGATTTTCTAAGTAAAGAACGTTTTCTACCTGAAAAAGATTAAAACTTTTAGTAAGACAATATACTAGCCGATATAAAGTACAGTACTGTTCTACTCTGATATACCCTAACGGCCGATTATCTTACTGTAAATACTAGATTGTAACAAAATTATACCTAACTCTTATAAGGCGCATCATCAACATATCATCAGAGAAGCGTCTTCTACTGGACAAAGGCCTCCCCCAAAGATTTACACCATGACAGAACGTCAGGTCAGCAACTGCCCGTGACCTTAAATGTCAATATAAACGCACGGGTCAGCAATAGGAAACGTACCTAGTTTTCGCGAGCGAAGTCGCGGATTAAAACTAAAGTTTTTCCTTTTTGATTTTGATATGTCATGATACGAGTAACACATACAGATATTGTATGCCTTACCATTCTTTCTGCCACATTATTTAAATAAAAATTTGATGATTTATTTTGATTTATATTATCGCTGATGTATCAAACCCGACGTCACGGGAAGAAGTACAAATAGGTAGCAGCGTCCGCGGAAGTCGGCAGCGCGCGGGACACGACAACGTAATTGCGTTTGCGGCAGCGCCTCAGCGACAACTGGAGACTGACCAGGACCTCAGACTGACAGCAGCTGACCAGGACCTCAGACCACCCAATTTTATTAGTATTTCTTCGACCGAAGTTCTAGGGGGCACTACTTGCAAAAACAGAAAATAACTAATTAAATTAAAATTTTAAATAGGACGTTTATGTTGTGTCATTTTTATAAAAAAATTTACTTTGTATAGTTTTTGTGTGTATATTAAACTATTTATTCAATAAAACTCACAATTTACGTAAAAGTACCTAAATAGGTACTTTGATTGATTTTGTGGTGCAGGTACATAAAATAATCTCGCAGTTAATGACTTAAGAGGGCGATATAGGCCAGAAAGCTCATTTCTGTAATTCTAACGTTGTTTAACTGTAAAACTGTTGTAATTTTTTGACTTTTCGCTACAACTTAGAGTCTATGCACTAGATAACAAGCTATTCTTATTATTTAACCAACTTTCATTATAAGCAAATGCAAAACACGCTTTAAAAATTTGCACAAGTGTTGAAACAACGGTCACATCCAGATTTTTTATTGCATTAAATACAATAAATGAAAATCATTCAGTAAGGTAATGCACTAGACAAAAGCAAGTTTTATAACATATATTTTTTTCAATGCTTTAGATGCTATAGTTTAGCCACAAAATTTGCACAAAAACGGCGTATTTTCGCGGTCTAGCCTATACCCTAGTCTTAAGTTATAACAGTTTTTGCGATCAAAGGTTAAGCAGCAACAAGTGACTGCGCCAGGACTGTCCTTAAAATTTGGAATTCCATTACTTCTTAAAGAACCCTAATCCTTAGGTATATAGGTAAAGCTAAAGCCGGTATTTTACTCTCCTTTGCAGGTAGATGTCTTCGCTAATAGCGTAGTTCTTCTCTTATGTCAACCGAAGATCGCATGATACTCTTGATTACCGGCGTTGTAGTTCGTCGAGTGCTATAATAGATTTAAGCAAAGTCTGTACCTTTAAGATAAAAATCGCCATTTTTGATCACTTTCTGTTAAAAAAACCTAATATTTATTTATACAAAATCACTTTTAAATAACGTGGTACCTACATTTTACGAATTATTTTACATAGTTCATGTATACAGTCACTTAAACTGACCAACATTTGAAATTGAATGTCTAAAAACTATTTTAGGTTATTAGCACTTTTAGTTGTTTTACTTTTTTTCCCTCAAAATCATATTTTTCCTAAGGCGCGTCAAAATTGAGACGACAAACATGGTACACAATCACATTAAACTTGCACGCGCACTAATAATCAATATTGCACTTTAAAAACACTGTTAATCAAAATACTTACATTTCTTGATGAAAATGTTGCAATGTCCGTAGATCAGAAGCACTTATTTGATATTCATAATTAATGTAATTTTATCACATTAGAAGTTCTTACTATCTACTTTTGACCCCCAAAACGCTACAAATGAATAATAAGCTATCAAAATACGGATCTAAGTTCTATTTGACACCGTAATAGATATTTTATATACCTAAAAACTTTAATAAAGTCCATTATAAAGGTGCAATAAAGTTTCGAGCGGAAAACTAACGATCTTATAACACCTCTTATACACATCTACTAAAGGTTATATAGAGCCACTATAAAGGGTCTATACAGGCTTTAACTGCTAAATTTTGCGCCAAAATCGAAGATATAAAGGTGTTATTACACGCTATAACTCTCTTATAAATTAGACGCTAACTCTTTAATATTTAAGCAGAACCGAAAAACAGGTCCACTACAGCTTTTCTTACAATAAAATGTTACTTGGGGACTCTTCTAATTTCTTCTCCGAATTCTGCATGTAAATTCATTTATTGAAAAAGATAATTTTCATTTCCAAATCTAACCAGTTCTTGTATTCCAGGAATTTCATTTCCATTGTTTTCCTCGCCGCATCGATCTAATTCAATGGCATCATCAGAATAGGCATTTCGAAATGGACTGGAAACCATTGGTGGACTAGAAATGACCGGTGGACTGGAAACTTCATCAAGACTGTATTTAGGCTGCAAAAACATGTTACGTAAGTTACTCATTAATGAAATACTAAAACTCAGCTGTAAAAATCATCGTGAACTTTTGTTGATAAATTTTCATCAAAATCTCCACAAAATTTATTCACAACTAAGTAAAAATTATATATTACCTTTTTCAATTCCAATACAGGCGGTTGTATGTCGATCTTCCTCTTGTTCATGTTGCTACTCATAATCAAAGATTTACCTCTTATGTCTTGTAGATGGAATCGCAGGAATTTATCTGGTCGTGGTGGATTATTGAAAAATTTGTCCAAAGCACAATTGGCGAAATATCGTTCACCACTTGACAATGAACCATGTACATTTTCGCAGTTGAAATATTTGTTCAATACAAACGTCGATTCGAATATCGATCGTCCAAAGTAGAAACTCCTTGCTCATCTCGAGCAATCTGTCCGCAAATTCAGGATTGAAAAAAATGTTGTAATCGCCTTCATGTTTCTGCCAATTGATCATAGCGTTAGCCTTCAAGGATTAGAGATTAAGGCGTCATCCTCACTGCCATTTTCCGTTTCTTTTGACTCTTCAAGTTTTTCCTCTATTAAACCTTCCCATTGCGAATTTCCCAACTCTGTTCTCGACGAAATGAAATGTTCCAAAATATGACGAGCTTCCTTCGCTGTTGTTGCGATTTTTCTTTTTCCTTCTTCAATGAACTGAATCATATTTTCTGACTGAATCATATTCGTGGTAGCAAACCGTTAAAATCCTTTTCAAAACTACTTTGAATGTTTTCAGGGTATCACAATCAATCAGCAAAGTAACGCATCGGACGAGAAAATTTTTAGCTGCTTTGCGTTTCATCGATTGGACGCTCTTCCATTAACATACAGCGTGTACAACGTGAGCCACGTCGACTCTTAATGTTTTTTTTTTTTTATACCACTAAGGTGGCAAACAAGCTTACGGCCCGCCTGATGGTAAGCGGTCACCGTAGCTTATGGACGCTTGCAACACCAGGGGTATCACTTGCGCGTTGCCGACCCTTCAGAAATCTAATAACTTCTTTCTTGAAGAACTCCATACTGTAGTCCTTGCAGAAAACCTTGGCAGAGAGCTCATTCCACAACTTAAGCGTTCGCGGGAGGAAGTTTCTCTGAAACTGTACGCGACCATTTAGGTTCTAAAGTGTGAGAATGAATTCCCTGCCGATGGCGAGCGGTGCGATGGTAGAAAGTAGCCGTGGGCATCATTTCGAACAATTCCTCAGAACACAACCCATTGTACAAGCGGTAGAACACACACAGTGAGGCAAAGTCTCTCCTCAGACTTAAGGGCTCGATACCGCAAGTGAGTTTGGAATCGTCGACAATTCTCACAGCCCGTCGTTGAACCGAGTCAAAAGGGCCAAGCTGGTATCCGGGTGCACCTGCCCAGAGATGGCAGCAGTACTCCATATGGGGCCGAACTTGCGACTTGTAAAGTAACAACCTTTGCCCCGACGTGAAGTACTGCTTCGCTCTGTTGAGTACACCAAGTTTTTTGGACGCCAGCTTCACCTTATCTTGTAAATGATCTCGGAACTGAACATCGCTGGAGATGTCGACACCAAGGATCCCAATGCTCTTGGAGATGGAGAGGGGAGTGTTCTGGAATTGTGGGACCATAGTGAATGGAGTTTTCTTAGCGGTGAACGCGCACACTTGTGTCTTTGTAGGGTGGAATCGGACCAGGTTTACCCGTCCCCAGTCAGAGACCTGGGACAGTGTGGTCTCGATTTGAGACACAAGTTCTCCGCGGTTTTCCTCCACAACGGAACGAGGGATGTTTGCACGACCCGTGTAAAAAGCGTCTCCAGTACTGTCATCTGCATAGCAATGTATGTTGTTGATGTCCAACATGTCATTGATATGCAGTAGAAACAGCGTAGGAGACAGCACAGAGCCTTGCGGGACACCAGCATTAATGTCCATGCTATCGGAGCAACTACCGTCAACTACGGTTCGTATGCGTCTGCCGGACAAAAAGCTAGCCACCCATTTGCACAAACCCTCGGGCACTCCGTAAGATGGCAACTTCGATAGAAGACCGCGGTGCCAGACCCGATCGAACGCCTTCGCTATGTCCAGGCTACATGCCAATGCCTCCCCCTGACTCTCAATGGCTAGTGCCCATCGGTGTGTGAGATACACTAGAAGGTCACCAGTCGAGCGACCGTGGCGAAAGCCATATTGACGGTCACTGACCAGATCGTGTACTTCTAGGTATCTTAGAAGCTGTGTGTTGATCACACGCTCCATCAACTTAGAGAGGAGGGAGGTAATAGCGATAGGCCTGTAATTCGATGGATCTGATCTATCGCCCTTTTTCGGCACCGGGTGCACATTCGCAGTCTTCCATGAAGACGGAAATTGCCTAGTATGGTAGGAAAGCTCGAAGAGGCGCGTGAGTATAGGCCATAACTCAGGAGCACACTGCTTAAGCACCACTGCTGGTATATCGTCTGGCCTACTCGACTTATGAACGTCTAGAGAAAGCAACGCCCGCCTGACCTCCCGCTGTGTTATGGAGATTTTGCGGCATGGTCTTACCGCACCACGGTATAGTAGGTGGTACAGCGCCTTCAGTTCATATTCGTGTTTGAGAGTCAAAGGGACTGCCCAGTAGATCGGTTTTCTCTTTAGCACTATGGGCCAAGTCACCATCGGTGTTTCGCAGTGGTGGTAACGACAACTGGCAAAAGTTCCCTTCGGCAGATTTGGCAAGCGACCAGAAAGCACGACTCCCAGAAGGATAGCTCGCAAGTCGCCCACCTATTTTGCCGATGAATTGGAATTTTGCTCTGGCAGTTGCTTTCTTACTGAACCTCGAGGCAGCATTTAATTTGCGTTTTAACTCAGAAATATTCGGATCCTTATTAAAACGAGCCGTGGTCCAAGCCTCATATGCATTTTGCTTAAGAATTTTAGCTTTTCTGCAAGACCTATTAAACCACGGTCGTTTTTTGACGCCGGCAGCTACTCGCGGGTTAGGAATATAGCATTCCATACCAGCAAGGATTGTCTCAGTGACTGCGGCTGCGCAGACGTCAGGATCTTCTGAGTTAAAGCAGATCTGCCTCCACGGGTACGATGCGTAAAATTCTCGCAATCCATCCCAGTCTGCCGACTTATAGTGCCACACACGACGCCAATTAGTTGGCCCAGAAGGATCGGGTTGTGTGCATGACACTTGAGTCCGAACGAGACAGTGGTTCGAGGAGCCAAGAGGCGCATCCACTGAGACGGAGTATCCGTCCGGACGAGTAGTCAGCAGAAGGTCCAGTAAGGAGCTCGTATGTTCCTCTATATCTGGTATTCTCGTTGGAGAAAGTACCAGCTGAGAGAATCCATAGGTCAGGGCAAATTCATGAGCACATATCCCAGCATAGTTATTGGTTCGAGAACTGAGCCACTCGCGATGGTGGGCGTTAAAGTCTCCCAAAATAACTAGTTCTGCTGTGGGATATTGCTCTAGAACTTTGTCAGTCGTCAAACTCAGGTGCGTGAAGAGTCGAGTTACGTCCGTGTCACCGCTATGAGACCTGTATAGGCACGCATAGATACGAGTGTGGCCGCCGTAATCTACGCGCACCCACAATATCGACAGGTCCCTGTCTTCAAGGCTATAAAGGCGGCGACAGCAGATATCCTCCCGGACGAAAATACATACACCGGCACGACTCATAAAATTGTGTTCGAGTTTGTAGCCGGGATAGTGAAGGTATGATGTGTCGGCCGGGCAGGATATCTGCGTCTCCGTTAGAAAAAGAATGGTCGGCTGCACAGTTTCGAGATGGTGGTGGACAGCGTTAAGATTTGCGTGAATACCCCTGATGTTGCAAAAATCCACATTACATGTGGACGGAGTAGCCGCTGTGCAAACTCTTTTCTTTTTCTTTCTTATGGCCATAATATATAAAAAAAGTTACTAAGACTAAGGGATGAGGATTCACTGCACAGACAGCATAGAGGACAAAAGGTGCGGTTCTAAGACTGCCGAAGCTCGCCACAGATGATACGGTTGCTGGCACGGCGGGCGGAAGGGCCCCTGATCCCCCTCTGTTGTAGTAGCCGGGTCCACTCCGGTCTCCTTCTCCGGCACGACTACCACTTCAGATACTTTGCACAGGCTGGCGAATCAGCCTCCCAGGGCGGATCCCTGGGTTCGGGATCCCGTTCAACCTGCGGGCGGCCAGCCGTTTCATCAGGTCTCCCTGACCGCCGAACCAGCACGCCGCGTCTACGCCGAGCATGACAGCAACAAGCACCGCCGGTCCACCGCTGTCCGCGCAGCGAATCCTCAAAGAGCTCTGGTAGTTAATTTCATCGTTGGCTCACCTTTGAGCATTTGGAAGCAAATTGCCAGATAAATGTTCACCGATATTTGATTGAATGCCATGCATGCTGCAATCAGTAGTGCTTTGGCGTAGTCCGTCACTCATTCATTGGGTGAGCTTAAGTTGCTTCTTTTAAGCCATTGCTGCAACCAAAATCCGATCAACTCATTGGTATGGCTTTCCGAAATCATTAAATTGATGGGGCAAATTTCGTTGTTGAAATTAATAACGATTGTGTACAAAAACAAATGTCCAGATTTGATGTCGGTGCTGTCCCGATGAATTTTTTGCATCAACGATCCCGTCGCGTCGATGGCAATTTTTGTTTTTCCTTTGCAAAATCGCGTATATTCACGATAATTGTGAATTTGTTCTATCGGTCGATAGAAAACAGAAAATGGTATATTAGAAATGTTCTGTATGGAGGTATTGAGGATCCTTCATCAATACCGTCATTTGAACGATTGCATTCGAATTTCCCTGTGCATTAATGCCTACTTTTTCATCCACGTGTTCCTTTTTTGCTTGCCTGAGGGTTGCCTTTTTTGGTAAAAGTAGACAATTCGTGTCACCAACTCGAATCATAATAATAATAATAATTATAATAATAATAATATACTTTATTGCAACAACAAAATAATTGTACAAAAATATGTTTATAAATAAAGAAAACAAAAGCGATCTCTTCCCGACAACCTTTGGGTAGAGGAAATAATAAAGTTAAACATAGTATAGTAGGTGTGTGACGATACAGTTATTAAGAAGTATATATATCATACAATAATGTATATAATATAAATAAATACACATACATAATATATATGAATAATGTATATATAAATATAAGTAAATATATGTACATATATAAATATGCCTGTATAATAAACATAATTATAATATATATTACGTATAAGTGAATATATATAAACAAATATAGGTAGTCGTGTTATTTTAGTCTTTCAGGTAATGAGTAATAACAAGATTTTTAAATATTGCTATCGATTTTGCTTTTTTTATTTCCAAAGGTAAGGCGTTCCATAATCTAACACCCTTTACCGTGAAAGAATCATTATACGTTTGTAAATAATGCATAGGAGTTTTTAGCATCCAGCTAGTAGTCTCTCGAAGAGAAATATAACCAAAAAAATTGAAACATTTCTTTAAGTATACCGGTGTGTTTAGATTGAACAGGACGTTATACAGAAGAAACAGAACATGAGTATCCCGGCGAAGTCGAATTGGGAGCCACTTGAGCTTTGATCTGTATTTGGAAATATGGTCGTACTTACGTAGACCAAATATGAATCTAATGCAAAAGTTCTGAAGTCACTGAAGTTTATTAAGCTGCTCCTCGGTAAGGTCAAGATAACTAGCATCAGCATAATCGAGAACCTGCCTAAAGATTTAGCTGTAGCAAATATTTTCTTGCTAACTTCCTTTATTTGCGAACCCCAAGATAGTGTTCGATCGATAAATATATCCAGGTTTTTAACTGTGTCTTTGTAAGGGATAGAAACTCCGTTCATAGTTACTAATGGGAGTTCGTTCCAGTCAATCTTGGATATAAGTCTAGAACTGCCTACGATGATTGTTTGCGTTTTCGTAGGTGTAGTGTAGTGAATAGAATGCGACCAGTTATATACCAACGTCATTGAAATTAGTTCCATAACTTGCACTGAAGATAGCGGCACCAGTTCTTTTTTGTGTCTCCTCGACTTTTTGGCTTTTGTCTCCGCGGAATCTACAGCTACAGGGGCCACGGACGGCGCTAAGGTTGTTTCAGCAGGGATCATTTCCTCTTCATCACAACTGATAACATTGTGCCGCTTACCGTCAGGCGCTAGGATGACAATAGAACCTCCTCGAGTCCAACATTTTGTTACACCGAAACGTTCTCGGGCAGCCATAAACGCCTCATGCCGAGACTTTGTGAGGAATTCGGACAAAGTTATGCCGGTATTCCGTAAACATGTTTTAGCAAACCATAACTAATCACAAACTGATTTGTCTCGAAACTTTACTACAATAGGCCTTGACTTTTCCTTAGTAGCCTTTCCCTTGCGAATACAGTAGCTTATCGAATCTTTGTCGAATGATGATATTTTTAAGTTTTCTACTGCAACTTTTGTAACTGACACAACAGTGTCTTCAGACCTATTTTCGGGAACACCATGCACTAAGAGAATTTTGCGGCGACTCCTCATTTCGATCCTGTCGATTTCCTTGGCCAAATATTGTGCTTATGTATGCAGATTGTTTAGAACAAAAGTTTTGAAGCTAGCAAAGTTAGCGGCCAGATTTGAAGACGGAGCTGGATTTTCACTGAGCTCAGCTTGGAATTGTGCCATTTGCGTAGTAAACATTTTTGCCATGTCAGATATAGATTGCTTGATGGATTCCATTGTACAAATGTAACTTTATATATAATTGATACCTTCAAACAAAGACTTAGTAGTGCAGTGATGAGTGCTTGGTAACTGGAGATAACAACAGCTGGTGGGTAGAGTATCTTAATCTTTCATTTTATGTGGATGAATATCTAAATAAATGTATAATTATATTTAAATTAAATAATTTGTAAAAATAGTTGTACACAGATGCACACCTACCCACTTTTTTTATCATTTCCGGCTATTGCTTTTCGAGTATTCAGCGGACCATTGCTCTTTCTCCGATTATTTTCTTCTGCTCTCCACGCAATTGGCATTGGACGTCGTGGTAGACATTGATGGTATTTTTAGTGAAAACCTTCAAAATTACACTTTCTCCATCGTTCGGCTCTTCGTTCAAAAATCCAAAAAAATCATTTTTGCAATCTTTACTTTCGTGAATCTTCAAATAATGCTTCTTATATTTTGATTTGCAAATGTTGGCTCTTTTGAATGAAAACGCGCATGGAAGTCGATGCTGGTGGTACTTTGGCCAAAGCGTCTGTCCAGGGGCTCTATCGCCTAACTCGTCCGCATTAATTTTGGACGTTATTTGGTCATTTCGTATCAGGAGTGAGGTCTCAAAACAATGTTTTTTTGTACGTAGTGATGTTTTCATCCACGATATTTACCACGAAACAGGTGTCAAAATGAGATCATATTGTTCGGGAAAGTTTCCAAAGAATTTTCTTTCGTGTTTTCGTACTCGGGATCGTTGTCATCATCGGGTTTTATGTCATCATCACATGTTGTTGTAATCAGGATTTTGCTCTCAGTTTCTTTTAAATTGTTGATAATAATTCCTTCTTGTTCTTTCGCAATTGATAATATCCCATTTCGATTTTCGCGATCGTTCACCTGAAGGCAATCAATGCAAATCCATTTATTCCCTAATGTTTCACGAATTTTGTGCCAAACTTTGACGGAATATCTGGGCAGTTGGTCCGTGCGAAAATTATTTATAAATTCTCTCAGTACCTGTATCGCCTCAGCTGGCGATACTGCAGCTTTGCGTGGCATGTTCCTAGAATAATAGAAATTTTACAATGCAGTTGATGCTAAGAAGATGCAATTTTGTAAAAAGTATCTCTCAGTTGTAAGAAAATCTCGTAGAATTTTCGATGAAATTTACAATTATATATTGATTTTGTGACTTAAAATTTTATATTTTGAATATTAAATTCTGATCTCATTATTTGAACTTTATTAATCATCCAATTTTTATTTAAAATATAGGTCTTATATCTAACTTATGAATTATTGTCCACTTTCCTTCCATAATAAGAGCATTTTGCATTTCAACTAATATTAAATGTTCATCAGGTTCTAATGGTCTGAATTGGTTTCCGAAAACAATGAAGCATCTGTAACACAAAGTTCTTCAATGTGGTACGTTCTTCCATTATTCAATTTATATTTATTGTTAGGTTCACAAGCAAGGATTGTGAAAGGACCTAAAAATCTTGAATTTGTCTTATGCCTTTCGGCTCTACTATTTTTAAGATATGCTATATCTCCTATTTTAAATGTTTAACTTTGTGTAGAAGTTTATTTATTCTATTATTGCGTGCTTCTTTTTGTTTAATCAATAAATTATGAATGTCTTCATTCAATTTATTTACAAAAACTTTTTGTTGTGCTGTATATCTTTGTATTGCTACTTTATTTAGGTTTACGACCGAAATGTACCTCAAACGGAATCATATTAATTGAGCTGTGCATAGTATTATAAGCATGAGTAATAAAAGCAATTTTCTGATTTTGATCTAAGTCAGAATCTCTTTGTAATCTGTATAGCTCTTGTATTGTGCTGTGTAATCTCTCTATGTCTGAATTTGATTTATGATGTAAAGGGGATGTAGTGTGATTTTCTGTTTTGTAAGTTTGAAATAATTCTGATAATAATGTACTACAAAATGATTGCTCTCCATCGTGAACTATTTTATTTGGTCATCCTAACATTGCAAAAATCTCTGTTTGTCAATGATTGTAAGATACTATTGTTTATTTAAAGACATGAAGTCTATGTGCCATATTTCCATAGGTTCATGTGGTGTTTCAGTTTCTGTTGAGAGTGTAACGTGAGGATTTCTGTTATATTTTTCCTTTTTAAATTCACACTTTAAAATAAACTTTTTTATTTGTTTTCTCATGTTTTCCCAGTAATATTTTTTTCTTAATTGTTTATAAACACTTTCTATTCCAGCGTGTTTTTGATCTTGTTAATGACATTCTGTAATAAGCGTTAATTGTTCTTCTTTAGTATCTATTTCTAATAAAGATTTAGTGTACCTCGTAGGTTTAAATTTACTATTATCAAATTCTTTAACGATATAGTTCAGATACCTTATAATATAATTCGTCATTAGGTATTATAAAAGCATATTTTTCATGTGGTAGATATTCTAACATATTTTTTTTTATAACTGCTTCTTTTTCTGGCGGGATGTAAAAATACCAAACTCTATTTTCATTCTTTGCTTTTTCGTAAGTTGCCATTTCAAATATAACACGTTTTAATCGCTTCGGTGGATAAGAATGCATTATGGGTATTCCACCATCACTATTCTCGTGGTTTGAATGAACAGTTTGTTTAGTTTTTCTCCTTTGGTAATCTGCTAAAATTTCGTCTGATCCTATATCTATTGACATGCTTTTCATTTAAACGTTTGTGTGAGTGCCTTCGTCCATATTAACTTCCATTGAACTCTCGTCTGTATGATGAATTTCTATTATACTTAAGGCATCGGCTACAAAGTTATCCTTTAACATATTCTATTATTTTAATCATAATCTTGTAATTTAAGTTTCCATCTAGTTAATCTCTTAACCTTACCAAAGTTCTTTTTATTTTGCTAATCATGTGAGAGCTTTATGATCTGTTCTAAGTGTAAACTTTCTGCCATATATATAAGGTTTAAATTGTGTTACTGCCCAAATTATTCCAAGTAGTTCTTTTTCTGTGGTATTGTATTTTTGTTCACTTCTATGAAGAGTTCTTGACCCATAGGCTCTTGGGTGACCGTCTTGACTCCTCCTAATGCTATGTCAGAAGCGTCTGTTGTTACAACGATTTTTTTATTAAAATCTGGGAAGGCTAAGATTGGAGCATTTACTCATAATTTTTTACAATTTTCTACGGCTTCAATATATTTTTTATTTTTAATATTTATAATAAAATCTTTTTTTGTTGCTTCAGTTAAGGGTTTTACAATTTCACTAAGATTTGGTACGAATTTTCTATAATATCCAATTAAACAAAGAAAAGCTCTAATTTCTTTTAACGTTTTTGGTATTTGGAAATTTTGAATAGCTTCAATTTTCTTTTGGTTTGGTTTTAAACCGTCTTTATTTAAAACATGGCCTAGAAATTTAATTTCTTCTTGCATAAAAACACATTTATTTTTATTTATTTTGAAATTAGCTCTTCTTAGTGCTTCAAAAACTTTAGTTTGTTAATGTGGTCTTGTTTTTATTATGTCACCTAAATATACTAGACAGACGTTAGCTGTACTAAAAGCGGTTAGCTCTATTGATGCTTCATCCATTAATATTTGATGGTAACCAGAAGTTAAATCAATTGACGTAAAGTATTTATTGCCTTGTAATTTAGAGAATATTTCTTCTATAAGGAAATTTATCTGATTTGGTTTTCTCATTAAGTCTCCTATAATCAATCACCATTCTCCATTTTTGATTACCTGATTGATCAACTTTCTTTTGTGCTAAATGAACAGGTGATGCCCATGGTGATTCTAAAGGTCTGATGATTTTTCAATTTTGTCTTTTTACCTCCTCTTGTGGTATTTGTAATCCAAATGGTCTTTGATATATGGGTTCAGGATCCATTACGTTTATATGATGTCTAATTTTAGTAGTTGCACTGTTAGTCACATCTTCAGTAAATAAATCGTCATATGTATTACATAAATCCTGAATATTTAATTTATCATCTTCAGTCATGTGAAATATTAATAATTCTTTTTCAGGCATAGTTAATTTTCTTTCTTTTAAATCAATCGTTGCATCAATTTGTTCAATCATTTCTGTTTCCATTAAAACATCATATTTGTCACTAAAGTTATAAACTTAAAATTTCATTGGGCCTTTATCTTTTCCAAAATATTTACACCAATATGGGGTTTCTATAATACCATTATGAGAGGTAACACCGTGTGATGTTCTTACAGAAAAACTTTCAGATTTCCATAATTCAGAAAACAAATGTTATTGAATCGTCCTTCTGCTTCTAATTGTAATATTTTTTGTACTGTACTTTCAAGATCACAACTGCTTACGAATATCTGATCATGATAGGGTAACGTATTACGTAAAGCATTTTGAGCTGTATTGACATAAGGCTCCACTATGGCATCGACTAAAGATATTTTGTCTTTATATTTACCTTGCAAAATGCTTTTAATAAAAAATATTTTTTGTTTAATTTCAAAAATTAATTCTCTATATGTTCCTTTTTTTTAATATTTGATAATTCTATTGATAATACATTTAAATCTCTACTGTCCCTACACGTTTTTAACGTATTTTCAATAATTTCCCAATTAAACTTATGATCTATCATAGTAATTAATAATTGAGCTTTACCTTCTAATCTACTTATTAAATCAATAACATTTTGTGGCCTATTTCCGCTTACCAATAATTGTTTTGCACTGTTTAAATTATTATACATAGTCATTGGATCTCCATTGTAAGTTGGAACACATCCAATCAGTTTATTAGGGTCTATTGTCATATTTTCAATAACTGAGACTTGTAATGAACTAGATGTTAATGACATGTAGTTTTTATTGCCTTCGTTGTTATTATTGTAAGCAAGGTTTGACTCACTTTGCCTATCTTTATAACTCTCTTTAGGACTATACAAAAATCTTGGAGGTCTTAGGAGCAGAATTGTGGAAAAAGTAGGAAATTGCTACTCAGTACTTACAATTGCCACCAGATGAAGAGTTGCAGCATCTCTTATTTTAACGAATTTCTTTCTTCAGTTCTCAGCGTCTAAGACTTAAAGTCAAATAAAATTTTGTAGCTCGGAGATCTTCGGAACTTTGCACAAACTTTTATTCACACTGAGCCCAACGTTGGGCGCCAGTTGAAATAATATCAATTTAATGTTTCATTTTAATAAATTTATTAAAGTTAATACAAGTTTTTGTTGTCTCTTCTCTGGAGTTAGAGGTCGAAGTGAATACTACTGAAGTCCAGACTGAGGTTTATATAGTAATACGATCATACCTCTTGTGGTGACAGCCGGGTGTTTGTTGACCATTAATATTCTGAAAACATTTTGATGCTTTCTATTCTTTCTGGATCAATTGATATTACTCTATTGTTAGTCTGTCAATTGACTTTTCGTATTCCACGGAGTAATAACACGTTGTTGGTTGACTGACTCAGGTTCTGTTAAATTGACCTGCTTTCTACTGTTCTGTTAGACAATACAGATAGCTGTATTTGACTCATGTTTCAGGAGGAAAAGTTCAATCTCGACGAAGACGTCGTTTTACGCCGGAGCGAAGCGAGGCAGGAAATAGCCTTCGTATCGTATCGTAGGTATACTACTTTATTACAGTATTGGCGATTTTAATTCGATTTTTATAATCATCATCTCTTAGACATCATCTCTTAAAGCAAACATAAAGCTATTTTTATAACAATTTTTGCAATAATTCTTTGTTAAGTTTTGCCAAAGTTAGCTTTATTACAAATTTTGCGTGAAAAATCCATGTTTTTTTTTCATCGAATAAGTATTTTACAATTAGTCCGTGGAAAATGTACATTTGAACTTCATCAGTTTTTGAATTTTTGTAAAAATGAGTATTTCTTAATACTTAGAAAATCAGACTTGAGAAAAGAAAACTATGGTTGTTTTCAAAATCAAGAGTTCTTGTCGTAGTCCCAGCAAGAAAATTTTTACAAATTTTTTTTACAGAAATACTAAAGTCCTAAGTTTTAAAAATTTGCAATCTTAAAAAAAAACAATTTACAAATTTCAATAAATAAGTCCTGCGCGCATGCGAAAACTCGCGCGTGCGCACTCGCAGGCAGCACGCGCATCATCAAAGTACATTTTTAAAAAACATTTATTTTTTATTAATAATGATATTTCAGAACCAACAAACGTAGAAATCAAAACAACAAACAAAATCACGCCGATTCGATTACAAATAATGGTCTCTAATAGTTGCGGGGCCAACTGTACGCCGCGATTTTTAATTACTTATAATTAATTAATTTAGAACCAACACACAAATTTTTGTTGGTAACTTGGCTGGGCCAACTATATGCATTGCACTCAGTATCTTAATCAAATATAAAGTCTTAAAACGTACACTTATTGTTTGGTACAATTTAACTTTTAACTTCATTAATTAAAAATCCTAATTTTAATTATAGTTTTCTTGTTGTTTTCAAGTTATTAAGACAAATATTATACGAGCTACCGATGCATAAAAAGTCATCTAAAAAATTAACTGAGAGATGGCTTCATGAGCGCAAACAGTATAGGGCAGGTGTTAATAACTTTGTGAACACATAAGGTGCCGTACAAATTCCAAAAGGAAGGACTTTAAACTCAAAAAGTTGATTGTTAAATAATTCTGAGTTCCAAGTAACTCTAAGGTAGATCCTATCACTTTAAGCAATGGACACTAAAAAGTAGGCATCCTTTATGTCTAAGGTGGTCATATAACTGTTCCTATCTATTAATTTTAGGGTTGTGCGATAGTCTTCCATTTTAAAATGATCGATACAAATGAAATTATTATTTTTTTTTAAATTAAGTATAAATCGATGTTTTCCATTAGGCTTAGGTACTGTAAAAATGGGTGAGATAAACTGTTTTGAGCACGGAGTACAAGTAAAAATAAAACCAGACTAACAGTTCAGAAATACAGTCATCGATTGTGTTAACTTCTAAAGGTGTATATGACCTGTTATTAGCTATAACTTTCTGATACGGCATTGATTCTCTGTAGTGCGTATCGCATAGTAGTCGCACTGCATCACTTAGTATTTTAATAAGTTTTTGAGGAACGTTTTCGGTCTGCGACAAAACCAGGCTCAGTGCTTCGCCAATTGCCGAATTACAACTAGACATTTGATTTTGTTTCTGTTCACTGTATGAATCTCTTTTGACTTTGGTTTCAGAGAGCGCTGATTTAATCTCAGGATTTAATAAAGGTGCTTTGATACACGTACAATTCTCAGCAGGTAGGTATTGTTTCAGCAGATCGAGTTTCATCCCATCTTTAGGCAAACCATTAATTAAAATATGTTTTCATCGTGTTGCTAAATCTTTGTGTAGGTCTTGGCCAAACGATTTATTTTGAGTAGGGTCTGAGCCCAGTAGTTGCAAAATATTTGAATCGAGTTCCAAGTTTTCGTCTGCCGTTTCCATGAATTCTACTGGTAACTCAGTAGTTGGGATCTCATCTGTAATACGACACATACTTTTAAATATGTGGGTAGTTATACATTATTTTCGTCCACATATATTACATCGGGACATTATATAATGGTATCGTAGCGATGCTCATAATAGGTACCTATAGGTACAGAAAGGGTAATAATAAAAGGTCATAAACATCCACACACGGTATACGTCGGGATATTATAATGATTCAATTCATTTTATGAAAAAATGTAGGTAGATATCCACACGCGATATACGCTAGGATAATTAGATTTAGATGTGCACATAATATGTAACATATTCTTTAAAATATCATATCTTAAATATGCATAATTATAAAACGTTACGATTTTAAACAGTTTCACATCAAACTCAAAACAATGTTTGGTTTTCTATGAGGAGGTTACCAGTAGGTATGAGCTAAGTTAATTTAATACTTTACTATTCGTTTAACAAATCGCTTTAGAACTTACCTCGAAATTCTAGATCACTGGTATGTGAAAGCGCAGGAGACAAAAACACTTTCGAATCATTAGATACAGATGACGAAATTCCTCCTTCAAAAACTTTTTAATTTTTTTTATTAGACTTTTTACTGTGTCGCTATCTTTCTTATCAGATCGTTTCCTTTTTCCCATTTTAGAACTAATACGATTTGGAATTATTGGAGATTGATCAAATTTATGTGTGACTCGGACGACACAAAATCACGTAATGGCGGACAGTATGGAGGGATGTATATTGGTAGGTAGAAACAAAACCGGAGTGACATTTTTTTTTAAAGCATGTTAATCGCTTTAAATATGTGAATTGGACAGCATTATCTCGCGTGCTGCATGTAAAAACTGTAATCATCTTCGGGAGAGATACGAAGTATGACTTAAGCTAAGAATAGCAGCAAAATATGCATAAGTATAAAATTATAACTTCGTAATCGAAGACAACTCGAATATGCCTAACGCCCGGTGACGGATGTAACCTGAGAACGCTGATACGCTTATCAGCGTCGCGCCCGGCGCGAGACAGAATTGAAATGTACGTTGTTGTGAATCAGGGTTCACTCGGAACCATGAAATGATTTTATAAAAATTTGCATAATTTTTTGAAAAAAGGGCGGGGTTTGATGTGGTGACATGACATATGTAACTTGAACATAAGTTACGTTATTATACAAACATTATTATTCTAAATTGACTTTCATTAATTTGTCCTTCTGATATAAAAAGAGACAATCTTCTAATCAACGTAGTAGCATCAATCTTCCGAAAGTAATGACTGAAATAGCAAAGCAGGACATTCAATCAAAGCCAGACTTAATTTCAGATTTTCAAAAAAGATCTAGAGACTTCCTTATAACCGGATGCTGTTAAATCAGGAATAGATAAAAAATTTTCGACGTTACATATTGCAGAAGTTATCAATATAATCACCAAAAAATGCCATTTCTCAAGCTCAAAGGACCACGGTGCCTACTTTGTTGCCAATGATGCTAAAAGTTCCTTGCATCATGAAAAATAAAACAGATGAAGAGAAACAACCAAAAGACGATGAATGGAGACTTTTACCGAATACAGTTCTTCCTGAAGATTTATTTTGTAACATAGAAATAATGTCACCTGATGAGTTTTGGAGTAAGGTATTAAATATCCCAGACCCGCTATTTTGTAATTTGGCGAAATTTGTTTTAGAAGTTCTTTCCTTGCCACATGCAAATGCCGACTCAGAAAAAATCTTCAGTGCAGAAAACCTAATCAAAACAAAACAAAGAAACTGCTTCTTAAATCTACCATAAATGGAACATTATTAGCAAAACAGTGCATTGCCATAAAGCATTCAAACTGTACGAGCTTTCCGCCAACCCTCGATATGATCAATGAAATGAAAAACACATTAAATTACGAAAAGTATGATATTACTGAAACTGAACTAACTCTAGGCAATAATACAGATTTGATGGGGAGAGAGGAGTGAAAAATATGTATTGTTTTAATTTATAGAAATTAATAATAAAATACTTTATACGGCAATTTTTGTTTAAATACGGTAGTTTTATTTCTCCAGTACGGCAACCCAATCTTTGACCAGCGGCAACACTGCATATAACTGAAATTTAACGTCATGAGTTCCACTATACATTATATTAATCTATGGTCATGAGATAGTATACTAAACGGTGGTTAAGTGCGTATTACACGTAATACAAAACGGTTTCCAGAAAAATAAGTCTTTATCTACAACCCTTGCTACTTTTAACTTAATAAAAAGTATAACTGAAGAAATCGACAAAAAAATCCAGTGGTAGTGATATTTTTTGATATGACTAAAGCATTTGACTGTGTGGATCATACAATCTTACTTCAAAAATGCGAACGGATTGGTATAAGAGGACCTGCTCTTCAATAGATTCAAACCTACTTGACTGGAAGAAAAAAATGTGTTGAAATCAATTATATGAACACATCTCAAGAGTTATTGAACATTAGTTCCCCCTATGAAATGAACATATGCGGCGTTTCACAGGGAAGCATTTTGGGCCCGCTATTGTTTTTATTATATATTAACGATTTGCCAAAAACCACGGAACATCAGTGTGTACTTTTCGCTGATGAAATTTCAGTAGTAGTACCAGATAAAAATAAAAATAAATCCTTTCAGTTTGAACTTAATACCACAACAGAATGTAGTTAGATGGCTTGAGGAAAACAACTTGTATACTAATATCTCTAAAACAAAATATATTGCATTTACTAACTACAAACAAAAACCTAAGTCATATGATATACATTGTAACAAAAAAAAAATTGAAGAAGTTTCTGAAATAAAATTCTAGGGATTAACATTAGACAAACACTGCAACTGGGAGTCTCATATTCAGAATGTGTGCTCCAAAATACAATACATAGCTTCACTTACGCTATAACTGAAAAAGCTGCACTAACAGCATATAATGGGTATGTTGTTTCTGCATTGAGATATGGATTCTTATTATGGGGAAATTCAACTTTATTAAACGAAGCCTTTATTGCCCAAAAAAATGTATTAGAGCAATTTGTGATGTTGGGCCCTTACATTCATGTAGACCTTTGTTTAAAAGACTAAAGATATTGACACTTGTTTTTTCTTTATATACTAGAAATAGGTCTCTTTATAAAGAAAAATTATTATTTTTATAAAAAAGCCAATGATGGATTAAAATATAGCTCAAGAGATATCACAAAATTAAAACTAGAATCGTGTAAAAGCACTCTATATCAAAAAAATTGTTACATCACGTCAATTATGGTGTTCAATAAGATACCTAAAGACATCAGAGAGCTTACAATAAATCATTACAAAGACAGACTGCAGCAATGGCTTGTGGATCGATGCTTTTATACGTTAAAAGGATTTCTCGAATATAAATAACCAAGTGTGATAATTTTGTAAATTAAGCTATTGTAAGAATAATTTTGCATGCCTTAAGAAGGTGAAACATGTTTTGTACTTAAATACTTTAGAACCATCATATGTAACCGTGTTTCTTGCAAATAAATCTATTTATTTATTTATTTATATTTAAACAATGGACACGTGTTTGTGCTTGTTTATTATTAAAAATTAGTCTAGTAGGTTTCGACGACAAATTTCAGCAGTGTTATGAGGACCTGTGAAGAATTATGGAAGCCGAATTGAAAACAATGAGCAAGTAACGGCGAGCAAAGTTGTGAAAATTTTCATTTAACGCTCCCGACAAATGATGATTTATGGCGTCATTATTGGCGTCATAATATATTTATGCTAGGCTATATGGATGAAATTTCCAACAGCCTACCGGAGCTTCTTCAGAAGCCGAGACAATTGAAAAAAAAAAAAATATAGTAAACTAATAAAGTGCT
Source organism: Apoda limacodes (assembly GCA_946406115.1). NCBI lineage: Eukaryota > Metazoa > Arthropoda > Insecta > Lepidoptera > Limacodidae > Apoda > Apoda limacodes. Next base: position 1,200,437 of record OX291555.1, read on the forward strand.
AATTGTGGGAGTAAGACATTTATGTAGTGCGCCTACAAAGTATTATAAACTTATGAAATGTAATAGATTAAATGGAAAATGTAATTAGCCAAATAGCTTCTATTGTTGTATGTAAGTTTAAACATTATTATTTGTTTTGTTGAAAAATATTCCATAAATTTCAATATGTACAGTAGCAAGTTTAGAAATCGGAAAATTAAGTAGTATGTGTTCTAATAGACTTAAGGCCAATGGCACAAATTACCCTGCAAAATGACTCACTGTGATTTATGTTTAGGACGTTTCCCATGTAGGTACTCAAAAGTGACTGCATAGGGCTAAGAGTTAAATTCTGATATAGAAGCAGCCTTTTAACCCCTAAGCGTCCAGCCCCCCGCGGCAAAAAATGCCGGTAATGTCCCCATAGTAACGAAATAATCGTCAAGGGAAAAATTGACCGGACTTTTCTGCCTACTAAAAGATATTGACCTACCTTATCGGTTTTAGTACCGACAAAGTATGTTTATGAATTTGTAGTCTATTATACAGGTTTTACAATATTCTTCTTAACCACTGGACGCATTGGGATGAAATTTGGCATACATAAAGGTTAGGTCCTGGAATAGCATATAGGCTACTTTTTATCTCAAATCCTGTGGGAATAACTATAACAGAGTTGAAAGAATGATAGATGTAGCTACAGCAAACTTCATTAGTATAAGAAGTTCCAAGCCAATAACCGAATTTAGGGGGGAATTTATTAAGGGGCAAGAGTGCACCTGCCTTGCAAAAAAACTATTTTACAAAAAAAATTTAAAAACTAAAAATATTTTAAACTATTTATCTTTTTTCATTAAATAAGCCTTACAGAGACATCACCTGTAGGTAAAAATAGAATAAATGATTAAGATATTTCATCACAATCAAAATTATTGGTTATCAACCCTCACGCAGCTGAGTTTAAGGAGAAGTTCTTTTCAAGCTTTCACTGAATTTCTGTAAGCGGCCAATGTTTCAGGTAAATGATTTCACCCTTGGGCCCATTACTAAATGCTTGTCCTATATATAACCTCTTTAAGGGATTTGGAGGTATTCTGTTACATATTTATTTATATATTGTATGGGGTTTCGTCGAGAAACAAGTTATTGGATTTATGAAGGGTCGGCAACGGGCGAGTTATACCCCTGGTGTTGCAAGTGTCCATAGGCCACAGTGACCGCTTACCAGTACAGAAACAAAAGGCAATTATTGTATACATACACATTTAATATTAACTTCACGATAATAATTTAATTACACTACAAATGACACGGCGCGTAATTACACAGGACAACCAACGAGCCGACACGGTTTTTGTTGACTTTTTGTTTGACAAAAATTACAACCAAAAAAACAATTTTTGAAATCATACTAAATATTTAGTGTTATAGATAATATTACTGAATACTAAATTCCAAAATTATTTTTTTTAAATCACACCATCTATTCTTACAATGATATATATTGATTTTGTCAAAAACTAAAAATGAAGAAAATAATTGGTGTCCATTAATATGTTAGAAAAGTTGAGTTTTAATACAGCAACATCTACGTATTTATGCATCAATTGTCAAATATTGCACATCTGTCTCTTTCTTCAATTATAACTTTTCTCCTTCATTATTGTGGCAGGCTGATTTCTGCACTTGCCACCTGTTCATGGCTTTATGCATAGCGGATGGGGGGCTATTGCAGCCAGCCAAGTTCCCTCCAGAACCTCAACAAGTGACCAACATTACTGCAGGCCTCCTGGAGTGTCTCTAGAGTTTCTGTGTGTTTTGCTCTGTGGTCTTCCACCTCTTCACAACGTAACATTATGTGAGATTGCGTTTCTTCGGTCCCCATGCATGCTCGGCAGTTTCTGTCTGCGGCACCGAAAAGATTTTTTTTTTATAATTAAGGATACCACCACAGGAGTTTTCATTTCAAAAAAAAATATTTTATAACTTTGATAATTTAAAAGTGTTTGTAAGAACCTAATTTAAATAAAAAAATGACTGACTTAGAATAGATGTCACTAAGATCGCGAAGGCGATCCTTGTTCAGCCGTAACAGTGTAGTCCAATCCAAACCCTATAGTTGTGCCTCTGTCTAACATCTAAGACCAGTAGCACACATACACTCTAGTTTATTTTAATGCTACTTTCCAAGTGGACAAATTCTTTCATTTTGAGTCCTGCACTAAGTAGTGAGGAAATAAAAATCACAGCCACATTTGATATTAAAATTAGAACTAAACTACCGTTTACATTACTCTTATGACATTATTGACACAAAGCAATAGCAAAATGGGTGCTGCTCTAATACTAAAAATAAAGCAGCCAAGTTGCCTAAACTAAAATTTAACCTTTTGATTTCCTTCATCCAATTAACTAATTTTATAAATAAAAGAAATATTTTGAACGTAGAATATTTATTGGTATTGGGAAAAACCATCGCCCAAAATGTATGGACAGGTGATGCAAATTTTTTTTTCTTTTGCTAGAAATGAAATTAGATTGATAATTAGAGAACTAAATTTGCAGGCATTATCTTTATTTTAAAAATACCAGCCTTTACCCGTTATTTGTTTGCGTAGACTTTACTAATATACCCTTTGTCTATCCTCGGATGGTAATCTATCTTTATTCTTAGTTTCATTAAAACCAGTTCAGTAGTTTAGCCGTAACGTCGGAACGACAAACAGAATAGGAAGTAGGAATAGAAATAGTAAGTCCTTAGAATTTTCACGTTTTTTAAGCACGTAAGAGAGAGAGAGAGATAGAGAGAGAGATAGATAGACAGAGAGATAGAGAGAGAGAGATAGATAGAGATATATAGACAGAGAGGTAGAGATATAGAGAGAGAGAGACAGAAAGCCACACTGATAATAAGGCAATGTACGTAATTGGGTGGCATGGGATGGGGGAGCGATTCGTAACAATGATACTTTTTCAGGCGTTATTTAAAAAAGCTATCGACATTTTGTCTGTAAAGTACGACAAAAAACGTATAGTAAACGCACCGCGCAAAGACCCTACAAATACGCATCACATGATTACAATATAATACAAGACTTATGCAATACTTCACACCATGTTACATTACCCACAGCGCCATCTGGTCCCAAACTAAGCAAAACGGATAGAAATAGGTACACGTACATTGTTTTTTTATAAATACATACATATTATACATGGAAAATCCCCAGTATTATGACAAACGCAAATGTCCATCACATAAATGTTTGTCTTGTGCGGATATTGAACTTACGACCCTCGATTCACCAGTCAAGTCATTTCCCACTTAGCCAGGACGCTGACATACTTATTAAACGTAAAAATTCTAAGTACTTTATCTTTTTATCCCTACTTCCTTGCCTCTTATCATCTACGTTGCTACTGCTAAATCACTGAACTGATTTTGATGAAACTTGGGAGGGAGATTAACTAGCATCCAAGGATAGACATAGGGTATATATATAAGTCAACGCGAAAGAATTTACCGGCAAAAAAACTAGTATTTTCAAAATAAAAATAATGCCTGCAAAAAAATTATTGCAACTATTCAGCTCGTTATACTGTGGTATGGTTACGGGTTAGAGACCTATTTTTTCTTATATAGAATTCTTATATTGTTTTCTCATTATGACATGCATTTCATTTCTGGCAAAGAGAAAAAAAAATTACATTCAAAAAGTGGCAAGGCCTTTAACTTGGTTGGTAAAAATTTCATGTTGTTTTATTTATTTTGGTCTAAACTGGACAAATCAACTCTGGAAGCAAAGGGAAAAGAATCAAACTTGAACTTAATTTTAATGACATCGCGGAATTTTCAAACTGGATTCCGATAAAATTGTCTTTGACGGTTCAGCCAAGACGTCAACGGAATTTTATTGAATTAATGTCTTCATACCGGTGAACCATAACAAAACGACATAACCAAAAATGCAGCAAATCGTTTTACCACCGATATAAAAAATATGTTCCAAATGACGTTAGTCCATCCCGATGACCGCAGATACCGGTTAATATTTTGGCGCGACAGGTCATACGACCGTCATTTTACCATTGCCATTACGATCACCATCGTCATTGCCATTGTCATTACGATCACCATAGTCATTGCCATTGTCATTACGATCACCATCGACATTGTCATTACCATATGAGATGTTTGCGTACCATACGTATATGATTGTACTAGTTTGTATGGAGCAACATTTGTATTATAGATTAAAAACTTCTAGTTTTTTTTTTATGCTTCATGTGGAAATCGATCGCAGGACCTCTGGCGTTATACATACCATATTTAACTGCTGAGCCAGCCAGTTGAATAGTAAGTTGCTGAAAATTAAGGTATATATTAAAAATAATATGAACACTTCATCACATCCTCTCTCTCATCCTGATAATTCTTAAGGACAGGATATATAAAATGGAGGGTTGTTAACGTATAATTCCTTAGAACGTACAACATTACGACACTGCACCATATTTTTAAGAAAACTTCTTGTTAATATCGCATCATGATACTTTGTGACTACATTATCTAGTTAAATTAATACTATATTCATGTCTTGTTCATGGTTTGTCACCGAATTTCATCCGTAGAAGACATACTGTTTATTGTTTCTAGTCTTCATTAAAATAATATGGGATAACGACTTGAAATATCGTATATTTCGTACGTAATAGTAAATTGTCAAGACGTCATCATAAAAGTTTACCGATAATTTAACGTGACAAGGTATAATTATTTAAAATGTAAAGGCAACAAAACTCTTTATGACAAACTAGATAATATATACTATGCAGGAACAGGGCCAGCGTTATGATAAACTCTTACTGAAAAAAGACGTATTATTTATTACGATATCGATGCAAATGAACATCTTAACGACATTTTTGCATGAATCGATATCGCCATTTTTCTTCGTTTATAAATTACCCGCGTGTCTTAAGTGACCTCCCGCAGGACCATTGTGAGCAATCGTATTAGTTAGACGACACCGACCTGCAAAACTATATTAAGAGGATACACTTCGCGGCGCCTCGCACCGGGCTTCATACAAGCGAAATTCTCACTTATTTTTGACACTTGCTGATCAAACACCATGAAATTTTAAAGACATGTTGTAATAATAAATATCTAGGTCTGCAGTGTACCAGTTTTCTATTAAATTGTATAGTTCAAAAGTTATACATGATTCTAGTTTTTCATACAAATGGTTTTAAAAAAGAGTTCTAGTTAATATAACGTTTTACAAGATTTTGGAAAGACTACAGACCTAGGTATTCGGCTTGGGATTATGACTAAGAAAGACCATTGGGCGAAATCTGACCCGGTCACGGACAAGAACGGTTATACTTCTTAAATATTTTGAATAATACTACTTTTAACTGTGTATATTTTACTTTTCTTAAATTGGTGGGAAAAAATAAAAATCATCAGGCAAAAAATATATTTTAAAATTTCATATGTAAATAACATATTTTGAAAGTAAAATAATGCCAAAAACTCATTAAAAACATTAACTATATAGTATGTAGATTGTAGGTATATGCTGTCTTCCATGGGTAAGGCACCCAGAAAATATTTATAAACCACCTGCGCTTTTGGACGATATTATTGTCGATTACGAATGTGAATAAATGTTTAAATAAAAAAAAAAACGAGTTGCACTCCGGGTGTGCCGGCAGAAGTGAAAACCTTTACACACGATTCGCGCTTAACACTCAAATATGTCACAAGACATGTCTTTGACATTGTCAAGAAATAATAATGTTTGTTTATTTACTTTTTTGACGTAGTATATTTGACATCACAATCTGTCATAGAATTAAAATTCCATATCCAACCTCCCTGTACTACTCACAATCGCGAATACTAAAAATAAAAATTATAATAGGCGTGGCATTACGATTTCCGTCTTACGAATTTCCACGATTAGGACACGTGACCTGACGCGAGTTTATCATTTTTTACCCATACCAAAAAAAAAGTGCACAACGCCGCTAAAGAAGTTTTCACTTCAAAAAAAAAAAAAAAGGGGGGGGTGGCGTTAAGCCATCGAAATATGTAAGCGGTAAGGCACCCCCACGAGAAAAACACATATAATAGAAAAAAAATAAAAATTATAATAGGCGTGGCATTACGGTTTCCGTCTTACGAATTTCCACGATTAGGACACGTGACCTGACGCGAGTTTATCATTTTTTACCCATACCAAAAAAAGTGCACAACGCCGCTAAAGAAGTTATCACTTCAAAAATTTGTTAGTTACACCTATTTCGTCACCTGATCTGTTTTACACTTTTAAACCAGATCAGATTTACGTTTACAAGTGTCCATCGATACGACTTACACTTTTAAACCCAAACTCATCAAAATGGAACCGTGCAATAACACAAAGAATATCTTATTTTGGTGTGACCCATATAATTGTATACTAGAGCCATCTATTTGCCATCGATTTGATGAACTTTACTTGTGACTTGTTTGACAGTGCACTGTGTGACTCTTTGTTTATTTAAATAAAATTAAATAGGTGAAGTTCTTTATTTAGAAATAATAAAATATTAATGACTGTGGTACTTACTAGCATATATAGTGTTTTCTTCGCCAAGTGTCGTAATTGTGGTAACTTATAAGTAAATAAAATAATTTTGATTGCTAGTTCAGTTGAAATTATCTACCTTCAATTCATATCTTTACATACTGTTTAGTAAAGAATAAATCGTCTGGTTGGTGTTCGGATCGTTCGAGCTAGGCTTTCGTTCTTTGCATACTCTGTGCGCTAGTCAGTCGTCATTAATCTGTGCGTCTCCTCGCGGCTACGTTTTTGTCCTTACGCTAATTTTCATATCTACTCACTACACCCCATTTTACACAAAAAAACGTTATCAAAAACATATGACGTCAAATTTGGGTAAGTCCATGCAATTTTCTTACGGCCTACGTGTGGCCTTTTTGGTAAACACATACTAATCGTAATTTTTACAAGCACCTACGTGAAATATTTGTAAACAGTGTCATCTGGTGTCCGGTAGCTAACTCTGTACAGAATCATGCCTAAGTGTGGTGCATGTGGTAAATTTGTTTTTCCGACAGAGGGCGTTAAGTGCAGTAAATGCCCAATATTATATGATCAACCGTGCGTAGCTCTGCCTGCAACCGGTCGAATCACTACTGCCTGGGTATGCCCGGCCTGCACTAGCAAAGTTCCGCGTGACAATAATGCAGATACACCTGTAAAAGGGGTGAGTTCGAAAACGGGTGTAACAATACAGTGTCTGAGACACCTTCCTCTGAAGATGAACTTGATTTAGCCCTGCAGATGAAATTGCTGAGAGATGACATAGTTGACATTCGGGGGAATTAGGGAGACTGCGTGCTAGTGTCTCGGTATGTGAAAATCGCCTGGTCAACCTGGAGAAGCGTATAGAAGCAGTAGAAAAAAATATAAAAGACTCATCTGGAGACGAGTGCAATGCCCAAACCTCAGAGTTGGTAGCCGCCGTATCAAAACTTCAAGCCGAGCTAAATGACCGCGACCAAGAGCTACTGCAGAATGACATCGAATTAGCAAATCTGCCAGAAAGGGGGAAAATTCGGTACATCTAGTTACTCTAGTTGCGGCAAAGCTTGGAGATGTCGTAGAAGAGCGGGATATCGTTTGCGCGGTACGTATGGGCCCACAAAACATGGGAGGTGAAGGTGGTGGGGACGACTCCACGGGACGCACGCGCCCCCGCCCCCTCGTAGTGCGGCTTGGTCGCTGCACCCTTCGCGATGAGCTTTTACGCAGCGCTCGCGTGCGGCGCGGTGCGACCACTGCAGAGTTGGGTCTTAAACAGGAGGCAAGACGGTTCTATGTAAATGAACGGCTGACAAGGCATAATAGGCAATTATTTTATAAGGCTAGAGACGAGGGACGACAAGTCAGTTGGAAATACGTCTGGACTAGGAATGGTAGGATATTTGCGCGACAAGATAATGGCAAGCAGACACACAGAATTCGTTCAGATTCCAACCTAGGTCGTATTTTTAGGGCTGCCGTCCTTTGATCACATAGTAATTAAAGGACTGCAGTTAGAAATTTATATACTCTATTTACACTTCAATGTTAATCTTATTTTGAGCTTAACAAGGAATAGTAATCGTGATATTGTTACAAAGTACATGCTGATAAATAATTGTTTTTGTTACCTATATCTATTAACCAGAAAATATCTCTGTTTTACACAAAAATATTAATTGCTACTTGTCAATACTTACGTGTGTATGTATATAACAAATTTTTCTAATTTTTAAATATATTTACAATGCCTTTAGAAAGCAACTAGAAATATCTGACTGTATGGATATAATTTGTAATTTTTTAGAAAGCTATATGTTAACCTTTTATGCAAAATCATTTTTTGTTGTGTATGCCTTCCTGTTTACTCGTATAACTGCTACAATAATAATTGAATATTTGTACAAAATCACTATAATGTTTACGCAGATACATTTGTTTATAACATTTTTATATACAATAACATTTTTTATACAGTCCTATATATGTTTAGGTATCATATTTATAATACATAGACTATCATATCTTAACAGTAGAATACAAGGCTAAATACTTTAGAGTCAGTTTGTTCAATGCAGGCTCATTAGGTACACAACAAAATGAACTCATATTCAAATTCAAATTCAATATAATTTATTCAGTTTAGGCTACAATAATTGTGCACTTATGAATGTCACTACGCCATCGGTTCGTAAGTCTATAGGGCGGGAGACCTTGTACTGAGAAGAACCGGCAAGAAACTCAGCAATGGCATTTCTTTTCTCCCTTTCTCTTACAGCGTCCAATTAAAATATTGGAAAATGCCCTCCCTATCATAAAAGGACATTCTCCATTACAAACATAAAAAACATAAAATATAAAGCACAAGCACAACATAAAAAAGTATGTAATATATAAAAAAAAAAAAGACAGTTTATGTATTCATCACTAAGAAATAATCAATGTCTTACAGTATTAATCAACAAAACAAAAAAGTAAGACTAAATACTAAGAATACAAAGAAGTTTAAGAGCAGAGCAGCCTCCACAGGCGGCACCCGTTCACGAGTATGACACATGAATCAGCCATCGCTTCGCTCAACCATGTTTTAGGGAACGTAACGACCCAACACACACGCTACCACCGCAGAGACACTTTGAGAGAGCATGACACACTCAAGCAACTCCAATAAAACTTCAATTGTACTAGTTACAATGTGTGTAGTAAAGGAACAAAATATAAGAGAAGAAGATTGAAAGGTTCGTAATGCTTTACTACCGAGAAGAACCGGCAATAAACTCAGCAGTTAATCTTTTATACATCATATAAAAATACAATATAGTGGCAATAGAGAACTTATCTCCAGATCTGCTTACGATTAACGAGACCTGGATTAGAGAGGGGGAGGAAGGTCGTGCTCCTGTAGTCCCTGGGTACCGTCTGTTGATCATGACTCTCCCTTAAACCTTAGATATTATTACTACTATAGTAAATAAGTCATGGACGAGCTCTGTTTACCCTGATTTGTGGAAGGTGGCAGTAGTAAAACCTATTCCTAAAAAGCCTAATCCAATGAGCGAAAAAGATCTACGGTCAATAAATATTTTGTCTTGTATTATGGTCGGACAGAAATTGTCTAGTGCTAAATCCGACAAAATCTACTTGTATTATCTTAGGTTCAACAAAACAAGTAAATACGATTTCTCAACACCAGCCAAACATCAATATTGCTGGTGAACAAATTCAGTGTGTTTCTGAGATTAGAAACCTCTGGCATATACTTGATAACAACCTGAGATTTGAGTCTCATGTTTTAGATGCAGTACGAAATTGTTTCTATCGCCTAAGACTACTGAACAGAATAAGGCCTTACCTTAGCGTGGACTTAAGAATTCAGCTATGTGAGTCCTTTGTTTTATCTAAATTAAATTATTCTGACACAGTGTATGGGCCATGTCTTCTAGCACGCTCCAAACATCTGATACAAAGAGTGCAAAATTCATGTGCCCGTTTCTGTTTTCCTATTCCACCAAGGACCCATGTGACTCCTTATCTTAATAACAATAAGTTGCTTAAAATGGAAGCTCGCAGGAAACTGCACTTTTCGGTTTTATTGTTTGGTGTTATCAAAACACAAAAGCCAAGCTATTTGTATGAAAAACTATCGTGGGCCCGAGATAGAAACAAATATGAAACTCGTGATTCTTCGTATTTAATCAATTGCCCACGACATAGGTCAGCATCCTTTAGAGGCAGTTTTAAATTCTCTGCCAGCCGTTGCTAGAATGATTAAATCTAAATCTGTTTTTATAAAAAACATGAAAGCTTTCCTTCTTAAAGAACAAGTACCTAATATACGCTAATATGTAATGGAGAAATATAATGTAAAAATCTAGCTCACCTAATGTTTATTGGCTTGAGAATGGAAACTTTTCATTCATAACTAGGTAAGTTTATGTCAATATATTATAAATTACCAATATGTACACATAACAAATAATTCTAAGAATGATAGGTTAAGTCATAGATGAATATATTCGGTATTCTTTATTCCAAGAACGTGAGATTTTTACGTAATAAAAATTTCTATTGATAGAATACCACATTTATATACAAAGATGAAAATCAGAAACTCTCGGAGGACACTAGTTTTTTCGGAAAATAAATAAATTCATTTCATAAAAAATCAGCCATTACACAACAATAAATATCTACAAAAACAAAACGCATGAGAGAAGAAAATATCAAAAACATAACATGTTGCCAGTATTCAACAATCGAGTATTTACTCTGTAAAGTAATAATCGATAAAAAAGCAAAATTGTACCTGTGTCACTCAGATCAATTAACCAGTGTCTACCCTGCCCCCCCTACTCCTGCCAAACAATTCTAAATTAGAACAATTTGTTTCTGGCACTTCGCCGGCCGCTGCCGCGGTACGCTTCGCTCGGCTCGTGCGGTGTTCACCATGTAACCTAATGGCTCGTCGCTTCGCTCCTCACCACCTAACTTGGCAAGGTTTAGATTCGCTGCCAGTTTTTTGATTTTATTTGAGTATATTAATATGACTTTCTATCGATTAAAATTAGAGAAAAGTAAAATCGATTGAATCCTGTGTTTATTTTTCTCTTTAGACTGGCAACTATTTTTATTATATTATAAGGTTGTCTGGAAGAGATCGCTTTTAAGCGATAAGACCGCCTTTTTTTTTTCTCTATTCGTAAATATGTTTTGTTTGTAAATTTTTCATGTTGATGCAATAAAGTATAATAATAATAATAATAAAAGTTTTGTATTCTTAAATGTTGGTGTGTAATGGCGGGTTTTGTATGAAATCAATTTAGTTTTTTTTGTGAAAATCTAGTGTCCTCCGAGAGTTTTTGAATTTTACCTGTGTATTTAAATGTGGTGTTCTATCAGTTAAAACCATCGTTACGTAAAAATCTCACGTTCTTGGAAAGTAAAGAATTACCATATATTCTTTTTCTTTTTCCAAATTGGCAATTCGTTCCTCTTCTAAAAGGTGAAGACCATTTATTGCCAAAATCTGACAATTTTTTTTGTTGCTTTCAGTCGAAAATGCGCAGTGCTATAGGCTTGACATTTTATTTTATTATAAGGTTGAGAGGAGAGGCGGGTTATGATTTGTGTTGTTGGGCATTATCATTATAATATATAAAATAATAAAGGTAGGTAGATAAAATATATAGTAATAGAAGGTATATAGTAAATAAAATAATGCAATAAAATATAAGGAGATATTATGATTAATAAATTGTATACTGAAAAGGTTAGTTTTAGTTTATTACTTATTTGTTTTTTTTTTATTCTCTTATTTCTTTCTTTTTGTCTTAGGTTAAGTAAGGCGAAGGATAATACATATGCAGCTGTTTTTCTTTTCGTTTTATGTTAATTATATATTTTGTATTTAAAATTACATTAAGTGTAGTGTAGTTAGTTAACTGTAATAATTAAGTATCTTTTTATTGTCAAACAAGTCGCAAACGAAAGGTTCTCACTGAAAATCAGTGTTGTGACTATCTGGTCACAGCGTAATGCTGAGTGAGAAACCTATTTGGCGCACAACTCACATTATGGAAATAGTGTTAACATTTCGTTTTTTTCCTGTTATTTATAGGTTGTGTTGTACAAATAAAACTGTTTTTCTTTTCTTTCTTTCTTTCTCTTTCTATGCATATATCCCGAAAATTTCTTTGCTGTCCGCCGTAGGTGAAACTTGCAGTCTGGTGCCCAATGGTCTTTCACAGTGATGGATCAGTAAATGTCAAAAACAAATGGGAAATTCGTTTGTATGAAGCCCGCTACGAGGCGCCGCGAAGTGTATCCTCTTAAGGATCTCGTTACTCAATGGAACACTACTACGGACACATTTTCTCAGAAATTAAAATAACCGTCTAAACATACCGCAACCAAACGCACCGTACTTAAGTTTTATAGCTCGTTTATACGTGGCTACTGTGGACCCGTTGTCCTCCGTTCTACGTCGTTTCTTCAAGCCTTATTTATGGACGGCGTACAGTGGGACGACCCACTCGACCCCTCACTTACCGCTCTGTAAGCTTCAATAATGGACGACCGTCATCAAATACCGCGTTTATGTTATAATACTTTAAAGCTGTCACCAACTCGCTTCACGGGTTCGGAGATGCATTCGAAACAGGATACGCCGCTTGTATCTACCTCCGCACTTAGGACTCTCATGGTCTGGTCTAGGTTCGCCCAATCATGTCGAAGTCAGAGGTCGCGCCTATTAAGTCAAGTCAGACGATACCAAAACTTGAGCTGAGCGCCGCTCATTTAGTCACTAAGCTCTATAATTACGTCGCCGAAACCTATTGTTCACGCTTATCGATTCATTGCACGCTTGTACTGTCAGCTCAATTGTTCTGGTTTGGCTTTAAGCCGAGCCTCACTTGTTTTTAACTTTTGAAGACAACAACCGTGTCCGCGACATACAGCAGTCTAAGCGTCATATCCCGTCTGAATTTAATCCCTCCGCTTGCGATTCCCGCGGGATTATCGCTGAGGAGCTTGTTGACCACAAGCTGTGGTGGTCACCAACGTGGTTAACATGGCCATCTACCAATTGGCCACACAAATTAATAATTAACCCAAACCAACCTATACCAGGACTAAAACGATTCGTAACTCACTCACAGTCCGATGAGTCATGGCCGGATACGTTACTAGGTTAGTTAGCTCGTACAACAGCAAGTTAATAAACGTCACTGCACAGGTACGTGTTTCGGTTTGTCCACAACGCGAGGTCAAATCGTAAACACCGCATTCGCTTACATTACTTAACCGGGGATGAAACACGCGCAGTGAGAAAATTTGTCGTCATATTTGTACAATCAACAGCATTAGTTTGCGAGATACCTCTTATACAAAAGGGAAAGGCCATCCGCACATCGTTACAAAAACTCGATTTTTTTCGCGCTTCCTTACGCCGCCTCAAACAATCACTTGACTTTTTTAGCCGTGCCGTGGGCATCATTTCGAACAATTCCTCAGAACACATCCCACTGTACAAGTCGTAGAACAAACACATAGAGGCCAACTCTCTTCTCTGACTAAAGGGCTCGATACAGCAAGTGAGTTTGGGATCGTCGACAATTCTCACAGCCCGTCGTTGAACCAAGTCAAATGGGCCCTTTGTTGAGTAGGTACAAGTTTTTTGGACGCCAGCTTTACCTTGTCTTGATCTTGAAATGATCTCTGAACTGAAAATCCCCAGAGAAGTCAACACCAAGCATTCTAATGCTCTTGGAGATAGAGAGGGGAGTGTTTTGAAATTGTGGGACCACAGTAAATGGGTTTTTTTTAGCGGTGAACGAGCATACTTGTGTCTTGGTAGGGTTGAATTGGATCAAGTTTTGCCGTGCCCAATCGCAGACCTTGAAAAGAGTGGTCTCGATTTCAGACACAAGTTCTCCACGCTTTTCCACCGGATCGGAAAGAAGGATGTTTGCACGACCCGTGTAATAAGCGTCTCCAGTACTGTCATCTGCATAGCAATGTATGTTGTTGATGTCCAGCATGTAATTGATATGCAGCAGAAACGGCGTAGGAGACAGCGGGACACCAGCATTAATGTTTATGTTATCAGGGTAACTATCGTCAACTACGGCCACCTATTTGCACAAACCCTCAACTCCGTAAGATGGCAACTTCGATGAAAGACCTCAGTGCCAGGCCCGATCGAATGGCTTCACTATGTCCAGGCTGCATGCCAATGCCTCCCACTGACTCTCAATGGCTAGTGCCCATCGGTGTCTGAGATACATTAGTAGGTCACCAGTCGAGCGACCGTGACGAAAGCCATATTTTTTTTTATACCACCGAGGCGGCAAACAAGCACACGGTCCGCCTAATGGTAAGCGGTCACCGTGGCCTATGGATGCTTGGAACACCGCGCGATGCCGACCCTTCAAAAATCCAATAACTTCTTTCTTAATTTCTCTGACCATATACGGTCGCTGTCCAGATCGTGTTTTTTTTTCTAGGTGTCCTAGAAGCTTTGTGTTGATCACACGCCCCATCACCTGGGAGAGGAGAGAGGTAATAGCGATAGGCCTGTAATTCGATGGATCTGATCTATCCTTTTTGGGAACCGGGTGCACATTCGCAGTCTTTCATGAACACCGAAATTGCCTAGTGTGGCATGAAAGCCCGAAGAGGCGCGTGAGTACAGGACATAATTCAGGAGCACACTGTTTAGAACCACTGCTGATATACCGTCTGGCCCACTCGACTTATGAACGTCTAGAGAAAGCAACGCCCGCTGGCCCTCCCGCTATGTTATGGCGATTTCCGGCATGGTCTAACCGCACCATGGTATAGTAGGTGGTACAGCGCCTTCGTCATTCATATTTGTGTTTGAGGCAAAAAGACTGCCCAGTAGATCGGCTTTTTCTTTAGCACTATGGGCCAAGTCACCATCGATCTTTCGCAGTGGTGGTAACGACGACTGGGAAAAGTTCCCTTCGGCAGCTTTAGCAAGCAACCAGAAAGCACGACTCTCATCGTATAGCTCGCAAGTCGGCTACCTATTTTGCCGATGAATTAGAATTTAGCTCCGGCAGTTGCTTTCTTACTGAACCTAGAGGCAGCATTTAATTTACGTTTTAACTGAGAAATATTCGGATCCTTATTATTACGAAATGTGGGCCAAGCCCGATACGCAGTTTGCTTAAGAATTTTAGGTTCTCTGCAAGACCGATTGAAACGGCCGTTTTCTGACACCGGCAGCAACTCGCGGGTTAGGAATAAAACATTTCATACCAGCGCGGATTGTCTCAGTGATTCCGGCTACGCAGATGTCAGGGTCTTCTGAGCTAAAGCAGAGCTGACTCCACCGGTACTTCACGCAGTCCATCCCAATCTGCCGACTTATAATGCCACAAACGTCGCCGATTAGTTGGCCCCGATGGATCGGGTTGTGTGCGTGACACTTGAGTCCGAACAAGACAGTGATCCGAGGAGCTAAGAGGCGCATCCACAGAGACGAAATATCCGTTCGGACGTGTAGTCAGCAGAAGGCCCAGTCATTTGATGAAAAAGTGGTAGTGTTTAACTCGCTTTTGACTCAATTGTATGACATCCATGCACCTGTCAGCTTATTGCGTGCAAAAACATTTTCCTGCACCATGGCTTAGTGACAAAATTACAGTGCTTCAACAAAAACGTAATAATGCTAAAGCGAAATTCAAAAGAGAGCCCACAGAGGAGAATCTTGCTAATTACAAACGTCTTTGAAATCGCTGTAGTACGGTGTGTAGGGACGCACAACGACGCCATATCCATAGTTCCGTTGAAAACGGGGATCCAGCTAAAATCTAGTAATTTCTTAAGCCACTTGGAGTTGGGTAAACACAGTCATCATCCTCAGCTTATGATTTGAACTTAAATGAACTCAATCAACATTTTACTTCCGTAGCTGCTTTTGATAGCAGTAATAAAGCAAGCGCGCTTAATAATCTTTCATCAAATCCAACTCCTGACTTCTTTCCTTTTACTTTTCCTTAATTCACTGATTGTGATGTTAGGAAGTGTGTTTTGGCTATATCATCCAGTGCTGTTGGTAGCGATTGCACTAGCCGTACTATGATTGTCTATATCTTTGACCTGATTCCTCCTATTCTCTCATATCCTCAATTCTTCCTAAAAACTTGCTAAGGTTACTGATGAATGGATGCCAAACAAGTTACAGTTCTTTCACTCTTAGATTTTAGCAATGCCCTCAATTCAGTAGACTTTGATAGCTTTCTGGGCATCCTACCCTCTCGTAATAGATCTCCAACAGTCTCCATCAGTAATTGACTGGTTTCGTAGTTACTTGTGTGGCCGCCGGCAGTGCATCCAGTTTGATCACTCTTTTTCTGACTGGTGCAACTTTACTGCCGGCGTACCACAAGGTGGTGTGCTGTCCCCGCTCCTATTGCTCTTTTTATTAATACAATCACTCTCATGATTTCTTCTCCCTTCCTCCTTTACGCAGACGATCTTCAAATGTTTGCAAGTGGACCTGTGACCATATTAACAAAGTTTAACCATATTAAAAACCTTGAGAATATTGTGGAATGGTGCGAGTATTGTGGTCTTAGAATTAATACTTCGAAATCACAAGCCATAATTAAAAAATGCTAAAAAAAAAAAACCTCACGTGATTAATGGACGACCCCCTAGTGTAAGGCTATATTGTATTTTAATATGAAGTTGAAAAAATATAAAAGATTAAATGCTGAATTTCTTGTCGTGCTTGAAGTTCTTCTCAATAGTAAATCATTCCAATCCGGTGTAAAGTTTATAAAATTAAAAATTAAATTGATGATTCAAAAGAACTGTTTAAAAGTCTACTTGAATAAAAAAGTTTGAGAGTGTAATATTTGTGGTGATGTCGATGCAAGTTTAATTTAGATTATAAGCGTTTAGTAACAGTAGACACGGAGGCGCCAGCGTCTATAAAGGTTCTCGAGGTGAGATACTGGCCTTGATAGTCGCGGACATAAACCTGTCTAGTCTAGTCTAGCTGCTTGAGGGCACGGACCGCTTCAAGCAGTGGGTCACAGAGGTCGGCTCTAAGCCCTTGTCCACTGCTGGGTACAGGTGGTAGATCAAGTATTTGGTATACGTAAACGTATGTGTCAATAAGGTCCCTATTGTTGTGGTATCTATCCCGTAGCACAAACCACACGGTCTCATAGTTGGCCTCGTTGACAGGCAAGTAGCGGACCAGGGCTGCGGCATCCCCGGTGAGGCTTGCTCTTAGATAATTAGTTTCTGCACTGCCCTTACCTGAGTGTCGGAGATTCGAGCCCGGTGTGTACCAATGAGTTTTTTTCGTAAGTTCCTAAGTAAGTTGATTTTCACACCACTGGCTTTTCTGGAAAGCTGGAAAACAGCGTGAGGAAACTTCCATAGGTTAAAAAAAGATCGTATGTGAACAATCTGCACTGTGCCTAAATCGCCCTTGGTGATAGCTGCACCAGTACTGCCGAACAGTAACAGTAGGGACGTATTAGGTGATAGCTGCACCAGCCGTGCCATAACAGTAACATTGGGGACGTATGAGGTGATAGCTGCACCGACCGTGCCCCACAGTAACAGTGGGGACGTATGAGGTGATAGCTGCACCGGCCGTGCCCTGCAGTAACAGTGGGGTCGTATGAGGTGATAGCTGCACCGGCCGTGTCCTACAGCAATAGTGGTGACGTATTAAGTGATAGCTGCAACAGCAGTGCCCTAACAGTAACAGTGGGGACGTATGAGGTGATAGCTGCACCAGCCGTGCCCTAACATAACATTGGGGTCGTATGAGGTGATAACTGCACCGGCCGTGCCCCACAGTAACAGTGGGGACGTATGAGGTGATAGCTGCACCGGCCGTGCCCTGCAGTAACAGTGGGGACGTATGAGGTGATAGCTGCACCGGCCGTGCCCTACAGTAACAGTGGTGACGTATGAGGTGATAGCTGCACGCGCCGTGCAGTAACAGTAACACTGGGGACGTATGAGGCTGAAAAAAGACCCATGTAATAGTTTATTTTTTGTCACTATTTATACGTTTTTCAAATTTAAACATAAAATTCTACATACAAATTATAACAATTGTATTAAACACTATTTCTCTTCTTTAATATTCAGAAAATGGGAGATTCTCAGGACGCCGATGGGAAAATTAAAGAAACACAAATATTCACTTTTAATTTAAATATTAGTGTAAATGATGGCGAGGAAAAGTCGGAGCTGAGGAGTAAAGTAGAAGAAGTAGAAGACACACCAACAGGACTCTCTGTAAATGATGGAAAAGAGCAAGGAACACAATATTCGGAAGACTCAAATGGTAAAAAATATTTTTTAACCATCCCAAAAGAAGCTCCATTTTTATTTCATAGACAAACTAGCTGGTTTCCCACACTGTTATCTTCCCGCCACTCTTTCATAGACAAACTAGCTAACCAGTGTTATCTTCCCGCCACTCTTTCATAGACAAACTAGCTGGTCTCCTACACTGTTATCTTCAGAGACAAACTAGCTGGTTTCCCACACTGTTATCTTCAGAGACAAACTAGCTGGTTTCCCACACTGTTATCTTCATAGACAAACTAGGTGGTTTCCCACACTGTTATCTTCATAGACAAACTAGCTGGTTTCCCACCATGTTATCTTCATAGACAAACTAGCTGGTTCCCCACACTGTTATCTTTATAGACAAACTAGCTGGTTTCCCACACTGACTATCGTCCCGTCACTCTTGAGTTATAAAGCAACAAACAAACATTGGGTGGTACAAACTGAAATGCTTTATTGCTGTACTATTAGTACCAGACAACTGACACAAATACTTATATTTTTTATATTTATTTCAAGATACTTTTTTTTATGTAATACATATGCGTTGTAAACAAACACAGGCTCAGACAAACACAAATGTTCATCACAAATTTGGTTTGTGCGGGGATTGGACGCCTCTGTTCAGCAGAGAGGATCACTCCTCTGAGTCACCCAGGTACTCATATTGGTATGGTATTGTAGATAGTATTGGAAAATTGTGGATTTCTATATGGATCTGCTTAACTATGATACAATGTCGTTACAGATTCGGACTCATTACCTATAGCAGTACACAAGCGGAACATTAAAAAGAAATATGTATCAAGCAAAGAGGCAATCCCTCGCAACCAGAAACGACCTGAATTCACCTGCCACATGTGCAATAAACAGTTCTCACAGAGCAACCATTTGAAGACTCACATCATGATACACAAAGGCATTAAACCTTACGGATGCGACATCTGCCACAAAAGGTTCTCGAACAGCGGAAACCTGAACGCCCACCGCCTGACGCACACGGGCGACAAACCGTACTCGTGCAGTATGTGCAACAAGGGGTTCTCTCGCAACAGTAATTTAAAGGTACACATGCACACCCATACGGGCGAGAGACCATACGTGTGTCGAACTTGTAATAAAGGTTTTTCTGACAATAGTACACTGAAAAGACACATGGTGACCCACAACGGTATAAGGTCATATCCGTGCAGCTATTGTGATAAAGCATTTTTGCTGCGAGGCGCTTTGAACACGCACACAAGAACGCACACTGGCGAGAAGCCTTATGCTTGTAAAGTATGTTCTAAGGGGTTCGCCGACGGAAGTGTGCTAAGGAAACACTTACGGATGCACTCTGGTGAGAAACCTTATAAATGTAGTATTTGCCTTAGGGGATTTTCACAGAGTTTTAATTTAAGAAGACATTTTATTACTCATGGGAATTCGTCCGTTAATTATATAGAAAAGTGTGAGATAAAGATCGAAATGCCAGATGTTGAAGAGCAAGAAGAAAGTGATGGCGACGAAAACATGGAAGAGTCACAATGAAGTTGAATTTGATCAAATATTTGGAGCTAAACTTATACAGAAAGAGATATTCTAAGGTGAGAGGAATAAGAAGATAGACAGAAGACACAATAAATATTGATATTAAAGAAATAATGCAATTGAGGCAGTAAGAAAAAGTCAGTTAATTTTGAATGTTTGCTTTAATTAATCGGATCTAAGTAAAGAGATCTTCACTGAGGAATACACAAGGTTCTACTACATTAATGAATGTATTTAAGCAACACTATTCACACTGTTTGGTCCAGAGAATAGAATATTCAGGACAAATAACATTAAAAAAATCTATACTTTAATCTTTAGCGATAATAGTATGAAATATAAGATTCTATCTTCTAGTCGCTAAAGGTTACGTCAAATACGCCAACAATTCATTAAAAATGTATGCTATGTCACAGTAACGAATAGGAAAGAAGAATAGATTTTCTGCATAGTGAGATACTCGTTTAAGATGTAATAATAATAATATTTACAAGTGAGAAATATTGAAAGCCATTGTATAAGAATCTACTAACAGACAATAAGATTAGGCCTCTTTAGAAATCTATAGTGTATAAAATGACATAATATTCCCAAATTCTTCTTGCTACCAGATATATAGGACTATACAAGCTCCTTACTAGACCTTTTGCTGACTACACAACTGGACGGATGTTCCGTCTCAGAGGATGCGCCTCTTGGCTCCTCGGACCCCTGTCTCGTTCGGACTCAAGTGTCGTGCACACAACCAGATTCATCTGGGCAAACTAATTGGCGTCGTGTGTGGCATTATAATTCGGCAGACTGGGATGGATTGCGTGAATTTTATGCATCGTACACGTGGAGGCAGATCTGCTTTAGCTCAAAAGATCCTGACGTCAGCGCAGCCGCAGTCACTGAGACTATTCTCGCTGTTATGGAATGTTTTATTCCTAACCCGCG
Organism: Apoda limacodes; assembly: GCA_946406115.1. Taxonomy (NCBI): domain Eukaryota; kingdom Metazoa; phylum Arthropoda; class Insecta; order Lepidoptera; family Limacodidae; genus Apoda; species Apoda limacodes. Next base: position 1,221,337 of record OX291555.1, read on the forward strand.
AGAAGCTAAAATTAACAAGAAAACTACGTTTCAGGCTTGGACCACGGCTCGAAATAATAAGGTTCCGAATATTTCTGAGTTAAAAGGTAAATTAAATGCTGCCTCGAGGTTCACTAAATTCCAATTAATAAAAAGTGCTTTCTAGTCGCTTGCTAAATCTGCCGAAGGGAACTTTTTCCAGTCTTCGTTACCACCACTGCGAAAGACCTGATGGTGACTCGGTCCATAGTGCAAAAGAGAAAGCCGATCTACTGGGCATTCTCAGCACACAGCGGGAGGTCCGGCGGGCGTTGCTTTCTCTAGACGTTAAGTCGAATGGGCCAGACGGTATGCCAGCAGTGGTGCTTGTACAGTGTAGGAGCACACTGTTGTGTGGAGTTGTGTCCTGTACTCACGGGCCTCTTAGCGTAATGTTTACCCGGTGGCGTATTTCCTTTTCCTTTGCCTTGAAATTCAAACAGGTTTATTACGCTTACTCTTCTTCGAACTCGTGTTTAATTAAAGTCGAGCTTCCTCCAATCGCGCACGCGTTTGCAACGCAAACTAACTTTCTAAACACGTGTTCTATTGAGTTATTTTAATTATTTTCAGATTAAAAATTACGAATACAATATTTTCAAGAATGAATGATTATGCCATCTATACATAGTATGAAACAAAGTACCGATGTACGCTAAACTTTTTTAAACTACGCAACGGATTTTAATGCGGTTTTCATCTATAGAACGAGTAATTCAAGAGAAAGGTTAATGCGTACTTATAGTTTAATATTGTTTAGTGTTAATTTGTTAAAATATGACGATAATTGTTCAAGATTTCGAAAAGATCATGCCAACCGGGAGTTTTACATGGCATGGCGTACGCTGGTTAAACCTTAAGATATACATCATAATAATGTACCACAAAAATGTAGGTCTTGATAAGGCCTACAAAGAAGTTACCGATGGCATATATTTATCTCCTGAGGTTTACTCACAATAACCGTTTTTATCTTTTCAAAAGTGTGAAGTGTGAAGAAAAGTTGAGGTTACTTGGGAAACTATTTTGATCATTATGGTATTGATCCTTATCTTCTTTAATATGTTAGTTACCTTAATCATTTCATGTAGAATAAAATTGCCCTTTTCTGCATATCATTCCAATGAATACTTTAGAAGATATCACAAATATAATATTACACGCAACAAAAAACTTGGTAACCTTGATGAGACTACGACTCTTTTTTGCCTGGGTATTAATTTCATCTACATTAAGTTTACCTTTATTGGATGGCAATGCCACAAATGCCAATTATATGGCCACGCGCAGCGCAACTGCACACGCAGACCGCGCTGCGTGAAATGTCTGAGCGATCACGCCACTTCGGATGTGATCGCGTCCGCGAAAACGCATCCGACCCGGTCGCTTGCGTCCTCTGTGGGAGCGAGGACCACCCTGCAATCTACCGTGGGTGCCCAAAAGCTCCCAAACAGAATCCGCGAAAATCCAAAAAGGTAAATCGCGCCCCTCTGTCCCCCGCCAGCAGGCACCCTTCGTGCCCGCTTCCCTCCCTGCAGTCAACGCCTGGAGCCGACTTCCAACACTAGTTGGCGCAGGAAAATCAAATCAGACAGACAAACTTCTGTCTGTACTCCCTAGGCCCGTCTCAGTCACGGGAATTCCCTACCCTGCTCATGGGGGACATCCCGCGACCCCGCGCCCCTCTCCTGCGCCGCCCCGCAAAGTCGCTTAGACGGTCGAGCAACAACGTCTCAATATTCTCTTCGAGATATCCTGGACCTTAGACCCAGTCTACTTCGAGGCCGTGTTCGCGAAATACGAACAGGTCACCACCCCTCAACAGATGCTCAGTTTCGTTTATGAGCATCGCCAGTTCTTTGACGCCCTCCGTAGGGTGGGTCCCAGACAATAAAACCAAAATGGATTGCACAACCGCGCGCGAAAAACCCCGCTCCGTCTCCATCGGCTATTTTAACGCCAACGGTCACCGCAACCAAAAGGAGGAATTAGCGGGATTCCTGTCATCCCATAAACCGGACGTTTTTATACAGAAAACGTTCCTCAAGCCCGCTATCCGCACCCCATCGATTGCGAACTATCGCACCGTCCGTAATGATACAACTGCCTCCCGTCTCGGTGGCACTCTCATCTATTACAGACGCTCCCTGCATTGCTCCCCCATCGATCCTCCGCCCCTTACGAAGTTCGAAGCATCCGTCTGCCGCTTAGCGATGAACGGCCATCATCCATCGGTTTATCTCTCTTCCTTAAAAGACTTGCAGGAGAGCGACCTTCAGTCGCTCTTAAATTTAGGCGACGCCGTCATCCTTGCCGGCGACCTAAATTGCAAGCACCTTCAATGAAACTCTTCAATCACTTCCCGGAGAGGCAGACTCCTCGACCACTTAGTTGACAGATTAAACTTTGACATCATTGCTCCCATGACGTCTACTTTTTTCCCCATGGCTTCCAACTAGTATTAGATAGACCCCGTCCTATAGAAGCAGGAGTCCCGCAAGGGTCCGTGCTCGCCCCTATCTTGTACCTTCTGTACACTAACGACATCCCTGAAACGATAGGTACCCAATTAGCCCTTTCTCGCGGACGATACCGCTATCTATATCACCGATGGCCAAGTGAGTCGAATCACTAAGAGACTCCAATCTGCAATCACCGCCCTAGGCGAATGGTTTCGGAAATGGAGAATCGAAGTTAATGCCGACAAAAGTTCTGCCGTTCTCTTCACCGTAGGCCGCCCTCCGCGACCATCTCCGGCCCTCTCACTCTTCGAACGTGCCATTCCTTGGCAAAACAAGGCCAAATATCTCGGTGTGACCCAGGATAGGCGTTTGAGCTTCCGCGATCACACCAAAATAGTTAGAGACCGAGCCGCTTTTGTCCTTGGTCGTCTATATCCCATAATAGGCAAGTACAGTATGATTTCGCTTAGATATAAGCTTACTCTTTACGTCATTTGCATCCGCCCCATACTAGCATATGCTAGCGTCGTCTTTGCGTTGTCAAAACGCAACCTCCATAAACTCCAGACCCTCCAAAACCGCTTCCTCAGAGCGGCCTCCGGAGCCTCCTGGTACGTCCGGAATACGGACCTATACAGGGACTTTGAGCTCCCCACGATTGCCCAAGACCTGGACCAAGGACCTACCTCATATTCGACGTATCAAAGAGTGCCGGGGCGCTTCTCGCCCCCACTCAATCGAAACCGCGTAAGGGGGAACACCCCTCTTGGCGATGAACCTTCGGGTTCGAGGCTCACGCTGCTCGAAGGGACAACCCCAAGAGCGATAACCCAAGCCGAGGCTCCCCCTCGGGAGCCCTTGAGCGTTGGGGGCTATATGGGCTGAGACTCCTTCAGTCTTGCCCCAAAAGCCCGGTGGAGCAGTAATGGCTGCAACAGCTAACTGCGTAATCAGAAGGAATAAAATGGATAAAGGTTACACATTGTTGTTCAATTTGAAAGCCTTTATTACCAAAACCAGATAAGAATATAAATTGTAATCATAAATTTAAAAATGTTATTCACATCACATCGGTTACGGAATTCTCTTCTGGGTCGGTGTGTCTTGTCGACACGTAGGCCTCCTCCAGCTTTTTATAGCCTTTAAAAATCAAAGTCTTTTTTTTATTCAAATTAGGTTTTTACAAACACTTTTGAATCGTCAAAGTTATAAAATACTATTTGTTAAATTAATAATAAAATCTTCAAATAATAAAGTGGACTGTATGCAAATGAAATATACTATCGTAAAATAAACTTACATATTAAACAATCACAAAATATTAGAAGCGTGGCGACATGACATCGTCGCTAGTACGAGTCGTGACGTCACACAATCACCTCGACACCGGCCGATGCATATTGCATCGCCAGTCGTCGTCGCACCGTTAACTGGACTGGACGGCCCTTCCATTATGTATATGTAAATGTTTAATATAAAATATATATCTTCTGGACTATTTTATTAACTACAACCCTTCTGAAACTATTCATCAACACCCCCGAAAGAATATATAATATGCGTAAAACAAATAGATGTATTTATAACAATAATTATATAGTAAATTATACCTATTATTATATGTCTACTGAGTTGGAAGCCGACATTAGCGTACAACCGGTCTAAGGTATGTACTCTTAGCTGTCTTTACTGAGACTACGCGGATAAGGGCGAACCTTCTCGACGAACGCCAAACGCCAATCTAGAGTAGGCACGTAATCGGTAATAATAACTACCACTGTTTCTGGAACTGTGGGGACACTGGGGTGCTCCACTTCTCTCTAACTTGAAGTCCCTGCAAATACTCGATTCTCTATCGCTCCCAAAACTATGGTACGAGTTTGTCTAGAAGCGAGAGTCTATGAAGCAAACTGAGATTTTCAGACGGTATTAAAGGGGCCCGTGACCACTGCTCGAATAGACAATTTTAAAGCAAATATTGAAAAGAAAATTCAATTTTTACATTTCTTGCATGATAATGCTAATAATTTTTTTATTTCTAAAGTAATGAGTTCAAGTGTTTAAAGTAAAAACTTTTAGGCCAAATAATAAAATGAAATCCAAGGAATGGGCTATATATATACTGTAGGAATACACCTAAGTCGAACTAGGTTGTATGAGTTGTATGAAAATTCTTATAATAAAATAAAGGCCACATGGAATGTAATAAATAGTGAAACAGAAAAAAATAAACCGCGTGACAAACATTTAATATTCACTTACTGTAGATTCAAATATAACTGATTCAGATCTTGATGTCGCTAACTCTTTTGAGAAACATTTTACTGAAATGCTTACAGGTACAACTAATGCATTCAATTCCTCTTCATTAGAATTAAGCTACTATTAAAATGTAATGTAAATAAAAGCAAGGCTATGTTTGTATATAATGAGAATAATACTTACTTAGAAAAAAACTTGTGACCTATGGGGTATATCAGTTAAAGTTCTTAGCAAAATTATTGATACTATATACTGTAGCAACAATCTTAGCCATGATATTTAATAAATGTGTTAACGAAGGGATATTCCCAGACATAATGAAATATAGTAAAATAATACCACTTTTTAAAAGTGGAAGTAAAGATGATCCCAATAATTTTAGACCTATCTCTATACTACCTGCCTTAAGCAAAATTTTTTAAAAACTTATGTTCAATCAGATGTTTGAAAATTTAAATTAAATAGTTTACTTCATCCTCTACAGGTTTTACAAACGGGCATTCCACAACTGACGCGGGTGTTGCCCTTACACAAATAAAATAAATAAATAAATGACGATTTGTGCAATAAAATTGTGCTAAACTATTTACAAAAAAAAAAAAAGGTTGATGATAAAAAATTACATTTCACAAGTTATTACACTAATCTGCTTGCTATATTCAGTAGCGGCGTTAGGGTAGGGTGCGGTGGGGCAACCGCCTATGACGCCGTTCATAAAGGGACGCCAAATAAACGAGTGTGCCAAATGTCTGTGTGATTCGACAATTAAATCAGTTCTACAAAATAGTCAAACATGACCTATCCGGCTACAAAAAGGAGTGAAATGGGGGATGGCATGTCCTCGAAACTGTTTACAATCGCACTGATGTTTTTAAGTCTTGATAACTAGAAAGGACAAGGCATAAGGCTCACATCTACAATTTTCTGGCTATGATATTATAATGCAGTTGGGTAACAATCATTTCAAAAAAGAAGCTGATAAGGAGGGTTCATTTAGGTTGGGCAGGATTTAGGAAGCTTCGTCACATCTTTACGTCGTCCATACTGTAGTGCTCTTACCTGCTCTTTCAGGGATAAGTAGTCCATACCAATATCATAAATGCGAAAGTCTGTCTGTCTGTCTGTCTATTTCTCTGACATAGGCTACTATAAAACGTCAAGTGTGAGTAGCTTTTTTTCTATAATTCAAGAATTGCCATTGAAATCCTACACCGAAAATCGGATTTAGGGCGGGTAGAACCGCGGGAAAATTTGGCATGGAGATAGTTTGAGTCCGTGGGAAGGATTTCATAGGTTACTTGAAAACGTCGAGCGTGAGTCGGATTCTTTCTATAATTGAGAAGATGGATAGCCGAATTTCGGGCGGGCGGAACCGCGGGCAAAAGCTAGTAGATAATAAATAAAGCAATCGCGTGTCAAGACGACCCAACATCATAAAATACTGAAGAACAACTTCTCTACTCGTGAAAGGTTGGGTGAACAGTTGAATGTTAAGGGCTCTCTTACAGCCCACTAGCGCCGTCATTAGATATCCTCAATTGTGCTAAAAAAAGTTAGCACAAATGCCAACGACAAATGACAGATATTATTTAGAAACTATATAAAACCTTCTAAAAATAGCTTGTGACTAGTTTTATACTTGCAAAATTTGGATTTTAGAAATTAGTTTTCTACGAAGAGAAAATTGAGGATATCTAATGACGGCGCTAGTGGGCTGCTATATGATATGCCCCTAAAGATGGGTACAGATTATTTGCCACACAAGATGCAATTGGTGTTTCAATTATTTTATCACACCAGTGTATAAAAAAGTCCCAGTCGTCGTCTCTATCCATTTTTACAATCGACAATTCAAATATCGCGGGCAGTAGGCAGGACCGCAGCGAATCAGCCGTCCAGATTGGACTGCGCGTACTCAAAGCGTTCGTCGAAAAACCGACAATAGGCGTGAACCAACGCACGCCCTGCGAATGCACGTAGCGTGCGCGCAGTTACTTTAATGCGTTCGCGAACAATCGCTACTGAAGCAATGGCGCGCCAATACGACTTAATACCAAAACACTTACGAACTGCCTTTACATGTGGAAGGTTGAACGAACGACTGTTGGAAGAGGTTGCAGTGTAGTAGCAGTAAAAAATGCGGGCGATCCGAATATGTGCGGACAGACCCTTCGATATCTGTGGCACAAGGTTTTGCCCCTGACAAGGAGTTTCTTCTTAGACGCTTGAGATATTAAAACGCGTATATGCACACAACAGACCGATTTTATTTTTTATCTTATGCTTCTAACTTAATTCTAACACATATTTACAAATAGTTTACTTTAAACAATATAGATTAGTATCTGATGGATACTTCTTGAAGCTTCTTGATTGACTGAATGAAAATACAAATTTCGTTCTATATTTACCTACAATAAAAATAAAAAACCCCATCACAGGGAGAGGTTGTTCCATAGAACCTTCTAGATTTAGTACTTAACTTATTGTACTTACTGTGGTGACTGAAAATCTAGCCCACACAAAAACTTAGTGAAACACAACATATAGTAGTCGATATAGACATATATCGAAAGTGTAGGTATATCTACCTAGCTATAAATCGCTACTGACAGTTGGGGTTTCTATCGGCTATTGCCATCACAGTCACACGATTTGCGGCTTGACTATAAAATAACGCTGTTTTACATTTTTAGGTTTTATAGCCAAACGGTAGGAGCTATAATGACGATTTAGGTGTCCTAAGATAGATCTTTCGGAGACGGTTCCAACGACGTATAGTGGTATGTTCCATCGTCTACGGTTAGGCCGTAGTGAGAGAAGAGCTGGAATTCTAGCTCTCAGGGCTTTCTGCCTATACTACAGACTTTGTGCTATATGTCAAAAAATGGACCTAAAATTCGGATATACCTTTCCGTGTTTTTGGTGTCTGTCAGTATGTTAAATCATGAAAAAATGAGTGATACAAGTTTTCAGGATTTTCCTTGTGCTCCTGTACTTCAGGGCTTAAAGTTACCTGTATGAAACCTATTTATCTCGGTAGATGCCTATGAAGGGTATCTATTGATGCATTTATCTTTATCCTATATAACCTTGGATGACGACGTTGCCGATTCACTTATTGCACCCACTTAACCACTGTTATCTGTCGTAGGTCAGTAACACTACAAGTGTTTCAATGTGATTTCATACAGGTAGCTAATTAAACGAATAAAATAAAAAAACACTTTATATCACTGTTATCAAGGAATATTTTAACACAGGTATGAATGCTTAAATGTTATTTTTCCCACAAAAAAAAAACAATATTTGAGTGCAGAGAATCAGTGTACACGTCGTTGTACGTTTGATCGCGTACGTGCAGAGTGCGAGTATATGCAGTATTTATATATTGTTAAAGATATAAAGAAAGTAAGTAAAGAAACGTTATTGTAGATGGTCGCTGTCGCTTCCGAACGAAAAGTTAACTTTGAATTCGCCTTTTTTTAGTATGAGAGTCATGTCTATATACATATCTATTAACTTTATTGACATTCAGAAGATACCCCAGAAAGACCCCTTAGAAAGTGTAATCATTAGGCCTTAGGTTCTGAGTGTTCTGTAAAAAGACAGGATATTAAATAGCTACAGTTGGGAGGGTGACCACTTTCTGATAAACAAGGAATTGTGCGAAATTTAATAGGGGTCAGGGAAAAAAATGCATGACTAAACTTATGCCTAAAAATATATTTTACGTATTATTTTAGATTTCTTGTTGTCAAAAGTGTTTATTTTAATATAGTTAGTTTTACCACCAAAGTATTTCATATCGAATTGGCGGCCAAGACTCATAAGATCATAAAGTTTTCGTTGTAAAAGTTATCAGATTCCAAGACAAGCCAAGCCCCTAAGCGCGGATTTTACTAAGCCTATACCTTGGTTCTGCGCGGACAGCGGAGAACCGGCGGTGCTTGTTGCTGTCATTGCTCGGCGTAGACGCGGCGTGCTGGTACGGCGGCAGGTCTCCCCTGATGAAACGGCTGGCCGCCCACAGGTTGAACGGGTTCCAGAACCCTGGGAGGCTAATCCGCCAGCCTGTGTAAAGTCTCTGAAGTGGTAGTCGTGCCGGAGAAGACCGGAGTGGATCCAGCTACTAAAACAGAGGGGGATCAGGGGCCCTTCCGCCCGCCGTGCCAGCAACCGTATTATCTGTGCCGACCTTTGGAAATTCTAGTACCGGCCCTTCCGCCCGCCGTGCCAGCAACCGTATTATCTGTGCCGACCTTTGGAAATTCTAGTACCGGCCCTTCCGCCCGCCGTGCCAGCAACCGTATTATCTGTGCCGACCTTTGGAAATTCTAGTACCGGCCCTTCCGCCCGCCGTGCCAGCAACCGTATTATCTGTGCCGAGCTTTGGAAATTCTAGTACCGCACCTTTTTTTCTCTAAGCTGTTTGTGCAGTAAATCCTCATATTTAGTCTAAGTAACTTTCTTTAAAAAAACATGGCTACAAAAATAAGGAAAAGAGTTTTTTCAGCGGCCGCTAAATCCACATTTAATGAGGATTTTTGCAACATTAAGGGTATTCACGGAAATCTTAACGCAATCCACCTCCATCTGGAGACTGCGCAGCCGACCATTCTTTTTCTAACGGATACGCAGATATCCTGCACGGCCGATACATCATGCCTTCATTATCCTGGCTACAAACTCGAGCACAATTTTGTAAGTTGTGCCGGTGTATGTGTGTTCGTCCGGGAGGATATCTGCTGTCGCCGCCTTCATAGTCTTGAAGACAGGGACCTGTCGATATTGTGGGTGCGCGTAGATCACGGCGGCCACACTCGTATTTATGCGAGCCTATACAGGTCTCATAGCGGTGACACGGACGTAACTCGACTCTTTACGCACCTGAGTTTGACGACTGACAAAGTTCTAGAGCAATATCCCACAGCAGAACTAGTTATTTTGGGAGATTTTAACGCCCACCATCGTGAGTGGCTCAGTTCTCGAACCAATAACTATGCAGGGATATCTGCTCATGAATTCGCTCTGACATATGGATTGTCTCAGCTGGTACTTTCTCCAACGAGAATACCAGATATAGAAGACCATACAAGCTCCTTACTGGACCTTCTGCTGACTACACGTCCGGACGGATATTCCGTCTCAGTAGATGCGCCTTTAGGCTCCTCGGACCACTGTCTCGTTCGGACTCAAGTGTCATGCACACAACCCAATCCATCTGGGCTAACTAATTGGTGTCGTGTGTGGCACTTTAAGTCGGCAGACTGGGATGGATTGCGAGAATTTTATGCATCGTACCCGTGGAGGCAGATGTGCTTAAGCTCGGAAGATCCTGCCACTGAGACAATCCTCACAGGTATGGAATGTTATATTCCTAACCCGCGAGTAGCTGCCGGCGTCAAAAAACGACCGTGGTTTAATAGGTCTTGCAGAGAAGCTAAAATTCTTAAGCAAACTGCTTATGAGGCTTGGACCACGGCTCGTAATAATGATCCGAATATTTCTGAGATAAAACGCAAATTAAATGCTGCCTCAAGGTTCAATAAGAAAGCAACTGCCAGAGCAAAATTCCAATTCATCGGCAAAATAGGTGGGCGACTTGCGAGCTATCCTTCTGGGAGTCGTGCTTTCTGGTCGCTTGCCAAATCTGCCGAAGGGAACTTTTGCCAGTTGTCGTTACCACCACTGCGAAACACCGATGGTGACTTGGCCCATAGTGCTAAAGAGAAAACCGATCTACTGGGCAGTCCCTTTGACTCTCAAACACGAATATGAACTGAAGGCGCTGTACCACCTACTATACCGTGGTGCGGTAAGACCATGCCGCAAAATCTCCATAACACAGCGGGAGGTCAGGCGGGCGTTGCTTTCTCTAGACGTTCATAAGTCGAGTAGGCCAGACGATATACCAGCAGTGGTGCTTAAGCAGTGTGCTCCTGAGTTATGGCCTATACTCACGCGCCTCTTCGAGCTTTCCTACCATACTAGGCAATTTCCGTCTTCATGGAAGACTGTGAATGTGTACCCGGTGCCCAAAAAGGGCGATAGATCAGATCCATCGAATTACAGGCCTATCGCTATTACCTCTCTCCTCTCGTGCTGTCTCCTACGCTCTTTCTCCTGCATATCAATGACATGTTATCCATCAACTACATACATTGCTATGCAGATGACAGTACTGGAGACACTTATTACACGGGTTGTGCAAACATCCCTCGGTCCGTTGTGGAGGAAAACCGCGGAGAACTTGTGTCTCAAATCGAGACCACACTGTCTAAGGTCTGTCTCTGACTGGGGACGGGTAAACTTGGTCCGATTCAACCCTACATAGACACAAGTCTGCGCGTTCACCGCTAAGAAAACCTCATTCACTGTAGTCCCACAATTCCAGAACACTCCCCTCTCCATCTCCAAGAGCATTGGGATCCTTGGTGTCGACATCGCCAGCGATGTTCAGTTCCGAGATCATTTACAAGATAAGGTAATAGCTCATTAAGCACCAGATTGCTTGCCTTATTTCAGTCTTTTAATTTAAATAATTTGTTTTGTGAACCAACTAGAATTGCTCTATCCAGTGCCACTTGCATCGATAATATATTAACTGACATAAAACCAATTCAAAAATCAATTATAAGCAATCTAGAGTCAGATCATTGTGGACAGTTAGTGGTTTTAGAAAGCAAGAATAGTATAACTAAAAAGGAAATTAAATTTATACCAATAACAACTTACGGGTTGAATCATTTAAATCTAACTTAATGCATAAACTTCCAGATTTGCTCTATAATGGCGACCCAAATTATATGTACAATACTGTTCTTGACACTATTACTACAGAGTATAATAAAATATTTACTGCAAAAAAGAAACTTATTTCCAGTCGCTTTAGTTTTAGTGAATGGGCTACCCCAGGTATTCATAAAAGTAGGCGTAAACTGTATGAATTATATAAAGAAAAAACATATAATAATAGCCAAATATTTAGGGAATATTTAAAAAAATACTCAAAAACCTTTAAAAAGGTCTGTCTTGTTGCAAAAGCAATTCACCTCAGACATAAAGTAAAAAATTCAACAAATAAAATAAAAACTACATGGAACATAATAAATAATGAAACTGGTAAAGCTAGGAATTCTTGTCAGGACTTTGAGTTGATTGTAGATGATGCTAGTTTTAAAACAAATTCTGAGGTAGCAGTTGCCTTTGAACAGTTTTTTAGGAATATTCCATTCAAAACAACTGAACATCTAAACTATAGTCCAATCTTAGCAGAAAAAATATTGAAAACTAGTATTCCTGAATGTAACGTTCCCTTTGTGTTTAAAAACATTAGTCCTACGGATATCATTAATACATTTAAAACATTAGAAATTAAAAACACCACAGACCTTTGGGGACTTTCTGTAAGAACTATAAATTCAATAATTCATGTTATAGCACAACCCTTAGCCATTATATTTAATAGTTGTGTTGATAGTGGTGTGTTTCCTGATGAGATGAAACTTAGCAAAGTTATACCTCTTTTTAAATCAGGTAGTTCAACAGATCCTAATAATTTTCGGCCTATTTCAATACTCAGTAAAGTTTTTGAAAAAATCATACTTTGTCAAATGTTAAGCCATTTCTGTATTAATGAGCTACTTAGTAGTAAACAGTTTGGCTTAATGAAAGGCCGTTCCACAAACGATGCAGGAGTGGCACTAATAAAAAATATATATAACGCCTGGGAGGATTCGCATGACGCCCTTGGAGTGTTTTGTGATTTATCTAAGGCATTTGACTGTGTTCAACATGAAAATCTCATCAGGAAGCTACATCACTATGGTATTAGAGGCAAAGCTCTCGACCTTTTGACATCCTATATGAGTAGGAGAGTACAGCAAATAGATGTCAACGGTGAAAGATCTCCGGGATCAGCAGTCACTATGGGAGTCCCTCAGGGCTCAATTTTAGGTCCTTTTCTATTTCTTATTTACATTAATGATCTCCCATATCATGTAAAAAACCATGACATTGTCTTATTTGCTGATGACACCTCTTTGCTTTTTAAAGTTAAGAGACGACAGACATATTATAATGAATTAAATGATGCCCTTTCTAAAATTGTAAATTGGTTTAACGCTAATAATTTGTTACTTAATGAAAAAAAACCAAATGAGTTTAATTTACATTACCAAATGTTAGTCAGAGACAGACATGTATTAATATTAATGGCGAGCAATTAGAACTTGTTAATTCAACAGTCTTTCTTGGCATAACGCTGGACTCCAAACTTCAATGGGGTCCTCATATTCATAACCTAGCCAAAAAACTTAGCTCTGCTGTGTATGCGATCAAGAAAATAAGACAATTGACCGATGTCGACACTGCAAAAATAGTATATTTTAGCTATTTCCATAGTTTAATGACATATGGTATACTATTATGGGGTAGCGCTGCTGATGTAAATACAATATTTTTGTTACAAAAAAGGGCAATTCGTGCTATTTATAAATTAGGATCTAGGATATCTCTGAGGGATAGGTTTAGGGAAGTAAAAATTTTAACTTTAGTGTCGCAGTACATATATGAAAATCTTTTATATGTACATAAAAATATCAATAGTTTCAGCAAGAAAAGTGACGTTCACAAAGTAAATACTAGAAGTAAAAATAAGCTGTTGGTGCATGATACACGTCTACACAAAATAAGTAACTCATTTATGGGGCAATGTATACACTTTTACAACAAAGTTCCCAATAAAATTCAAAATCTATCAATAAGTAAATTTAAATCTTTTATCAAGCAGGTACTTTGTAAAAAGGCATATTACAATATTTCAGACTATGTAAATGATAAAAATCCTTGGGACTGATGATGCTCAATTACAGGATGCATAGGTAAACCAAATTAAAATGGAAATAACATAAAATTGTACGACTAAAAATCTTTTATTTAAAACATTAATTGTATTTTAGTTTATTTAAGTATTTTTAAAAGAGTAACTATCGAGTTTCTTGCCGGATTCTTCTCGGTAGAAATCAACAACATTGTGAACCGGCGGGAAGGTGGGAGGGTTCAAAAAATAATATTTTATAACTTTGACGATTCAAAAGTGATTGTAAAATCCTTATTTGAATAAACCATTTTGACTTTGACTTTGACTTTTATATGTACATAAAAATATCAATAGTTTCAGCAAGAAAAGTGACGTTCACAAAGTAAATACTAGAAGTAAAAATAAGCTGTTGGTGCATGATACACGTCTACACAAAATAAGTAACTCTTTTATGGGGCAATGTATACACTTTTACAACAAAGTTCCCAATATAATTCATTCTCATACTCAAGAACCGAAATGGTCGCGTACAGTGCGGTTTCAGAGAAACTTTCTCTCGCGAACGCTTGGGTTGTGGAATGAGCTCCCTGCCAAGGTTTTCTCTAAGGACTACAGTATGGGGTTCTTCAAGAAAGAAGTTATTGGATTTTTGAAGGGTCGGCAACGCGCGAGTGATACCCCTGGTGTTGCAAGCGTCCATAGGCCACGGTGACCGCTTACCATCAGGCGGACCGTGTGCTTGTTAGCCACCATAGTGGTATAAAAAAAAAATGTTGAACACTTGTGACGTAATTTCCTATCGTAAATAAGTCCATCGAAAATTCTGGCCGATGTGGTAAGAAATTAAGATTAATATTAACACAATACTGAAAACATAAACACAATTTCACGGAAACGCATTTTAATTTGATTGAAATTACATTTTCTTACTATTTTAAGCGAGGAATTTCAATCAATGAAGAAATTTTAATCAAAAATCTTTCCCAAAAATTGTCTTGTGGCACAAAGACGCGTTTATGACGGTGCAATACCGCATAACTGGGAAAAGTCAGGGAAATTCGATTGCAGTTAATAGAGAGAGAATAGATTGCATAACCTGACATTCCAAACTTACGTTTTTGTCACAGTTAATAGATTTATCAATTTAATAATAATAGGGAAATTATACTTCAGCGTTAACAACACTAGTCTAGAACAGTACGGAGTGATATCTATAGTTTGTTCTAAAACAATCTTCGACGCCAACATTTTAATATCGTTTGAAGTAGAGAGAGAGAGACAAATACAGTTAACGAAGAAATAGGTGCCTTTGTCACAGTTACGTCCAGAAATCTGGTTGTTAGCCGCGCTTTATAGATACAAATTTAGTAGGTCTGCGTCATTTGAGTATTGTAGGATCTCAATGGCTAAAAGTAAGCGTGTTCGCCATTCTGTGTGTGCAGTGTGTGTATGTGTGTGAAATAATAAAAATGTCAGTTAAATAATTTACAACTTTAGAACAAAATGGGTCACTACGTATGATATAAAAAGCTGAGACATCAAAACTTTTACTATATTTCACTTTTGAACGATTTACATACAACAGCACAATTAAGTATTTATACATTCTACCTCGTACAACAAGCTCTAATTGCTCTCACTTCTATCTCCCTCACTTCTAGATTCCCGTACTAAAAGCTCCAATCGCAGTTACTTCTAGAGATACTCATACCACAAGCTCCAATCGCTCTCACTTCTAGATACTCGTACTACAAGCTCCAATCGCCCTTACTTCTGGAGATACTCATACCACAAGCTCCAATCGCCTTCACTTCTAGATACTCGTACCACAAGCTCCAATCGCCCTAACTTCTAGATACTCGAAATACAAGCTCTAATCGCCCTTACTTCTGGAGATACTCATACCACAAGCTCCAATCGCCTTCACTTCTAGATACTCGTACCACAAGCTCCAATCGCACTTTCTTCTAGAGATACTAGTACCACAAGCTCCAATCGCCCTCACTTCTAGATAATCGTACCAGAAGCTCCAATCGCCCTCTCTTCTAGATACTCCTACCACAAGCTCTAATCGCCCTCACTTCTAGATACTCGTACTACAAGCACCAATCGCCCTCACTTCTAGGTACTCATACCACAAGCTCCAATCGCCTTCACTTCTAGATACTTGTACCACAAGCTCCAATTGCTCTCATTTCTAAATACTCCTACCACAGGCTCCAATCACCCTCTCTTCTAGATTCTCGTACCACAAGCTCTAATCGACCTCACTTCTAGATACTCGTACCACCAGCTCCAATCGCACTTACTTCTAGATACTCGTACCACAAGCTCTAATCGACCTCACTTCTAGATACTCGTACCACAAGCTCCAATCGCACTTACTTCTAGAGATACTTGTACCGCAAGCTCCAATCACCCTCTCTTCTAGATACTCGTACCACAAGCTCTAATCGCCCTCACTTCTAGATACTTGTACCACAAGCTCCAATCGCCCCCACTTCTAGATTCTCGTACTACAAGCTCCAATCGCAGTAACTTCTAGAGATACTCGTACCACAAGCTCCAATTGCTCTTATTTCTAAATATTACTACCACAAGCTCCAATCGCCCTCTTTTCTAGATACTCGTACCACAAGCTCTAATCGACCTCACTTCTAGATACTTGTACCACAAGCTCCAATCGCACTTACTTCTAGAAACTCGTACCACAAGCTCCAATCGCACTTACTTCTAGAGATACTTGTACCACAAGCTCCAATCGCCCTTTCTTCTGGAGATACTCATACCACAAGCTCCAATCGCCCTCACTTTTAGATACTCGTACCACAAGCTCCGACAAAACGAAATTTAACAGCATCAGCCGCTTTCTTAGTAGATTTGGACTCGAACAAACTATCATGCTAACGTATGGTGCAGTAGTTTGATGGCCCCGAACATAGCTAAGCACAGAAAAAAACAAACTACAATGCCTGCAGCGACTTGCCTGCTTGGCGGCCACGGGCTGTATGAGAACGACTCCACGACAGCACTAGATGTCTTCCTTAATCTCAGACCAATTCACCTTGTTATACAACAAGAGGCTGCTGCTGCAACCATACGACTTGAGAAAGTAGGACTCTGGAAACGGGACAACAGAATCACTCATGCACGTCTCAAGGAGGCAGTAGCTTCCAATGATAGAGGCGACATGTGACATCATCCCAAAAACCTTTGTCTTCGACAAAATATACCGCATCCAGCTTCTTGAAGAAGAAAAGGATAGCTCTGGCATACATGAAGTTAGGATCTACACTGATGGCTCTAAAACAGAGTCTGGGACGGGCGCAGGAGTATTCTCCCATGACTCCCAACACCATCTTGTGTGTTGTGTTGGGATCACCCGAACTGCAACAGCCGTCCTGTCTAGAGACAAAAGTGATGCATCGATAGGCATCATTTCTGACAGTGCCGCTGTGCTACAAGCTCTCAATAACAACTGCACCAACAGTGGACTAATCCTGGAGCGTCACTGTGAACTGCAAACAATTGTGGCCACAGTGTGTCTCTTGGTAATGATGCGGCGGAAAAGTAGGAAAAGACAGGATCGGGCACTAATAAAATGGGAGCCAAACCAATTGTACCGATACCATCCACCCAACTTTAAACGTGGTTACAAGACAGATATAAACAGAATAACCAGATTGCAGACAAACCAAGAATGTTCTCACATCCCTGGACGGGAATCTGTCGCACAAGCTGTTACAAGTAAGTAGGAAAAACCTACGCTACATAGTTGGCATAATAACAGGTCACTGCCCGCTAAACAAACATTTTTTCTATATCTGCGTTACTGATAGTCCCCTATGCAGGGGCTGCATGGAAGCCGAGGAGACACCTTCTCACGTGGTTCTACACTGCAAAAGCGTGAGCGACCAACGGACAAAGCTCCTTAAGAATCCACAAACCATGAAAGAGGCACTGAATAACATCATTTCTCCTAGATTTCTGGACGGAGCTGGGATGGTATGAGTAACCAATGACACGAATCGGCCCTATCATGAGGCTAAGTGCGGAAAACATAAATCCAACTAACTACCATACTAACCACAAGCTCCAATTACCATCACTTCTAGGTACTCGTACCACAAAACTCCAATCGCCCTCACTTCTAAAATTTTCATTTTACATCTAAAATTAATGATTCTAAATTAATTTTACAAGGATAATTCTAATATAATTTTTGGTTTTGACTTTGAGATGCCCATTTCCTGCTTAGAAAATAGTTTATTTGCATTAAAATGTCTTAATTAATTTCGCTGTTCTTTTATCTGAATATAGATGGCGTTATATTCAAAATTGTAAATCTTGAAGGAGGTAGAATTATTAGGCAATATAAAAGTACAAATTAAGAAAAAATTATTTCGCCAGTGGTTCCGTATACTAAAACTTTGAACCCGGACACTTTTACGAAAGTATGCTCACACCATCATCGGCACCTGGAGCACAACTGAGGGCATATTTAGTACAGGACTGTAGCACATGTTTCTTCAAGCCATTTGCAGTCTTAAAGCCCACGGCGCAGTGCTCACAATTAAAGGCTTTATTACCCGAGTGCCTCGTCATGTGTTTCGTCAACGCACACTTGTGTGCAAATCCTCTGCTGCACACATTACACATATAAGGCTTCACGCCGCTATGTCTTCTCATATGCGTCTTCAACGTGCTGTTATCAGTGAAGCCTTTGGTACAAACTTGACACACGAACGGTCTCTCCCCCGAATGTATCACCATGTGGATGTTGAGGTTGCTTTTATACGGAAATCCTTTACTACAGATGTTGCAGGTGAAGGGTAGATCACCCGTGTGTATCAGAGTGTGCATTTTGAGGTGGCTACTGCGTGAGAACGATTTGTTACAGGTTTCGCAGGTGAAGGGTCGAGCACCAGTGTGTACCAGTTTATGTTTGGTGAGGCCGCTGCTTTGCGCAAACCCTTTATAGCACAAGTCACAGGTGTAGGGCCGCTCGCCGGTATGAACCCGCATGTGCGTCTTCAAGTAACCCTTTTGGCTAAACTCCTTACTACATATTTCGCAAGCGAAAACCCGTCGTAGTTCTATCTGCCTCTCTAGTATCATGGGCTCAATGAAGTGACACTGTAGCTCGTGTGGCTCATTCGTCTCCTCACGGATCTCTGCAATTGTATTATGTTAACATTTTACCATTATGTTTTTGTAATTTTTGTAAGGAAGTTAAAAAATACAAGTGAATTAATTATCAAGAAATAAGCAGCAATTACAGTTCATAGGCAGTTGCTGCTTGTTCAGTGGGTAACCTGCCTGCTGAATCGAGAGGCGTGGGTTCGATTCCCGCACAGGAAACATTTATATTTCTGTTAGTCTTGAGTCCTGGGAGTTTTCTATGTAATATATGTATTTATTTACACATAAAAGTATATACATACCTATAGGTAATTATGTAATTGTATTCGTTGTCCGGTATATATATTACAAGCCTTGCTTAGTTTAGGACTGCGTGATTCGTTCATATGTGCGGGTCAGACTAGCGAACCGAGGATTCCGTATAGTCGTATTTTTAACTAGACGATATCACCTGACGTTTATTTTGTTGTCAGTTTTTGATGAAACAGTACTAGCTGCTGTCAGTTAGCTTCGTCTGATTAAAAATACGACTATAGGTACTTACTACCATTTTCGTAAGTTGCAAACAGAAACAAAAAGTGTGCCGCTAAACGGTCACCTATCCAATTACTGACCATGCCCGATGTTGCTTAACTTCGAATGTTATTACTAACAAACAAATGTGTTTCGCTTAATAATATCAAGATGGCGCTGTAAGTGATTTAAAATGGTTAATGGCTCGAGTCCATGTCACACCTGGCATTTGGTTATTATACTTTAGAGCTCACACACATACAAGAAACACATTTTCGTTGTTTTTGCTCTATCGTAAAAACAGAAAGACATACAAATATACAATATCTCGGTTTTTGTCGGTATAAAATCCAAATATTTATTCAGAACTACGTAAAGTTTAACAACAAATAATAGGAACCAGCCAAGTGTGAGACGGCCCCTAGCCTAAATCACCGGTACAGCGACTAGATGAATGAATTGTTTATTTACTTAAGTTTACAATTTAGGTTTACAAGTTATAATTTTAATATATGCGAAATATTAAACTATATCATTACAAAGAATGTACAGAATTTTCTTTGACCTCCGTACTAGTTGGAAACTGTGCTACGGAGTCAATGTCATCGTCCACAATGATCAAATTTAAATTCAAATTCAATATAATTTATTCAGTTTAGGCTACAATAATTGAGCACTTATGAATGTCACTACGCCATCGGTTCGTAAGTCTACAGGGCGGGAGACCTTGTACTGAGAAGAACCGGCAAGAAACTCAGCAAGGGCATTTCTTTTCTCCCTTTCTCTTACAGCGTCCAATTGAAATATTGGAAAATGCCCTCCCTATCATAAAAGGACACTTTCCATTACAAACATAAAAAAACATAAAATATAAAGCACAAGCACAACATAAAAAAGTATCTAATATAAACAAAATACAGTTTATGTATTCATCACTAAGAAATAATCAATGTCTTACAGTATTAATAAACAAAACAAAAAAGTAAGACTAAATACTAAGAATACAAAGAAGTTTGCAAGAGCAGACCAGCCTCCACAGGCGGCACCCGTTCACGAGTATGACACATGAATCAGCCATCGCTTCGCTCAACCATGTTTTAGGGAACGTAACGACCCGACACACACGCCACCACCGCAGAGACACTTTGAGAGAGCATGACACACTCAAGCAACTCCAATAAAACTTCGATTGTACTAGTTACAATGTGTGTAGTAAAGGAACAAAATATAAGAGGGGAAGATTGGAAGGTTCGTAATGCTTTACTACCGAGCAGCAAATAAACTCACTAGTTAATCTTTTATACATCATATAAAAATACAATAAAAATACATTTTTATCATTTATGTATTCATCAACTTTGTAATAGCTTTTTTTCATTAAACTATCTTTGACATATATTTTAAATTTAGTTGAGGGTAAATTAACCACATGTTCTGGAATTTTGTCCCATGTCCCATGCCTAAGAGTAATATTATATTTATATTAGTTTAGGGTTTTACAATTTTTGTTAGGTTAGACCTCGTCGACGAAATATGTATAGAAAAAATTAAATAATGATGATGTGAAAATACATGTTAAGCTTAAAATGAAGGTTTTCTATTACTTGCTTATCTATTATTTACTATAAAAGAATGATGAATTTGTGTTGCTACCGACAAATGTTACATTGACAAAGAAAACAACTAGGTACCTGCCCCTATCCAGTCGCTAATGACTTATTTCCGGTTCTCAGTGTGTTTATAGTATACAAGCCTCTGCCAGCGGCTCTGCCCGCCCTAAATTTCGTTATCGGCGTAGGTCTCAATCAAATCTTTCCTCTTTATTGGCATAATACCTTCGTGTCTGTGAAACCATGGAAATACACATACAAAATTTCAACCCAATCGGTTAAGGCGTTTAGTAGTTGACATTCCGACAGCAGCGCCACCTACCGGGTCCAATTGTATTTTTAAATCATACAGAAAATCATCGAAGTTAATTGATAAATAAGAAGCAAGTCAAATATGCGTCGTTAGATTACATGTTGTTACAGAATGCGTTGAATAAATAAAGGTTCACTGCTCGTTCCCCGTAGGTGATAGCGTGTTAATATGTAGCCTATATGTTGACCCGACTTCTTAATAATATTCGTGTCAAATTTGAAGTAAATCCATGCAGTACTTTTTGAGTTTATCCCGAACATACATACAGACAAACAGTCAAACAGACAAAAATTCTAAAAACTATATTTTTGGCTTCGGTATCGATTGTAGATCACAACCCAAGTATTCTTTTAAAAAAATATTCAATGTACAGTTTTGACTTTCCTACCATTTTATTATATGTATAGATGTGCAATTTGTAGATATTTAAAGTTCTTATGCGATCTGCCAATGTAAAATTACTGTTTGATCCTTTTGAATAAATAATTAATGGATACAAAAAAACTGTGGGAATTGGTTAGTTACTATGTAAATTTTTTACTATATACTTGGTATTGTGTTTTATAAAGCGGAATATGGCTGAGAAATGATTCGCAATGGAAGTAAATGGGTGTAGGTATTTGTGTGTTTTTGAACGCGATTTACTTGATTGCATGGGTGTAGATGAATGTGTATGTATGTGTAGGTGGGGATGCGTTGTATACTTAGAGTATAGATAAGGTGAAATATATGTTTAATGATAGTACCTACATTCTATATATATGTAATTTTGTATTTATGGGTGGGTGTATGTGTTAGAAAAGTTAGTTATGATTGTGGATGTTTGTAAGTGACTTTATAATAAGTTTTAGCTTTGTAATGCGTGTAAGACTAGTTTTGATGTTGTCTAAGTTTGATAAATTATTTGATAGTTTATGATTAATGTTCATTAGCTAACTATTTGGATGAGCTCCATATATAGTTGTTTAAGTATTTTGATATTATTTTACGGCAGTTGTAGGTGGTTAAGTTTTGTATCCTACATTTTTTATTTACATTATTATAGATGTAGGGGCCGAGAAATTCGGAGAATCTTTGAAAAAATGTAGTTTTACAAGATGAGAAATTGTACTTTGCGTAGTTTCTTCTGTTGCTGGATTTCACATCAAAAGGCCTTTTTGTGTTGGCGAAGTAGTAGATATTTAATATATATAATTGGCTGACCGTCGAGACGTTAACTTCCTTATATATACAGGGTGCGGGTGCGGGTGCGGGTGCGGGTGCGGGTGCGGGTTGAAAGGAGGTGCTTTTAAAAGACATGAATTTTAATACTGCTCTTTGAGCTCTCTAAATTGAGTAGGTGAGTTTTTATAGCACCACCCCAGGATGCTATGCAATAAATTAAAATAGAGTGACATAATGCATAATATACCGTTTTTAATAAGGATGGATCACAGGTGAATCTAAGTTTTCTAAATATATAGATTATTTTTTCGCGCGCTGTGTTATATTTGTAATGTGTTATATTTGTAATGTGTTCTTTCCAGTTTAAGTTTTGGTCAACGACAACGCCTAAATACTTTACTGATGATTTTTTCGTAATGGCAGGGCAATCACACTTTTGATTTTGGTCACACTTTCCACTATGAGTTTTTAAGCAGAACAAAGGAGATGGTTGCGAGGAGTTACGTATACTAAATGGGACAAAATTTGTTTTGTTGAGATTTAGCGTAAGCAGGTTTTTTTGAGAGTATAAGTCACCGTGGAGAAGTATTTTTCCGCTCCAGATTTTACTTCTTTCCAAGATTTACCACTACAGAGTAATACCGTATCATCAACAAATGCAACTAATTCTGCGTCTTGAAATTTAAGTCGGCATAAGTCATCTATGTAGACCAGAAACAAGGTTGGACCAAGAATGCTGCTCTGGGGAACTCCGTAGTTGATTATTGCTTCCGTACTGACATAATCACCAATTTTTGCAACTTGTTTTCTGTTTGACAGATAATTTTGTAACAGTTTTAGTGGAAGTTCCCGAACGCCCTTGTTAGAGAGTTTTTCCAATAAGATTGGGATAGAAACCTAGTCGAAGGCTTTGGCTAGGAAGGAAGATTCTATTGTTTTTTACCTTTGTCTAGATTGTTAGCCAGATATAATGTAACGTGTTCAACAGCATCAGTGGTAGAGGTGTTTTCCCTAAATCCGTATTGGATAACGGCTAATAGGTCATATTTATTCAGATAGTTCTTTAGTCTTTTACTGATAATTTTTTCCAGAATTGTAGAAAGAGTAGGTAATAGGGATATGGGTCTATAGTTTGTAAAATCATCTTTATCTCCGGCTTTGTAGATTGGGATAACTACAGATTTTTTTAGTGATTCTGGGAAGATTCCTTCAGATAGGCATAGATTGCATATGAAGCATATTGGTTTTAGTAATACTTCAGCGCAAAGTCTAATATCTGTCGACGATATTTTATAAACCCCTGCGAAAGATGTTTCTTTTTAAACTTTTAATTATGTGAGCAATATCTTGTTCGTCTGTTGGTACTAGAGCAAAAGAGTTAAGTGGTGGAGAGGTATTGACATTCTTTTCCATCTTAAAATCTATGTTTACGTTGTTATGTATGTCAAGGGCCATTTTTTTTCAGATATTGACAAAGTAATTGTTAATTGAATTTATTTTATCAAGTTTATTTTCTTTTGACGTAAATAATACCGATGAGTATATTTGCTTAATTGTTGCCCATGTTTATTTAAGATCCTTTTTATTTATTTCTAATCTTTTTATATAGTAATCTCTTTTAAGGCAGCTTAGCATTTTATTACAGGTATTCCTGTATCTTTTATAAGTTGTTTTTAAAACAATATTTTCAGGGTCCTTTTTCAGTTTTTGATGGAGTTGATCTCTATTTTTCATGCAACGTCTTATTCCTGGTGTTATCCACGGTCTGATTATTTATTTCCTACATGGCGTTTTGTATTCCGTAGAATGGTTTTGAACAGCAGTTTGAATAATATTGACAAGGTTGTTAGTAGCTCGGTCACGATTCATATTATTCAATAAATCTGTCCAATTATAGTCTTTTAGATAACATATTACCTTGCTGTAATCAGTTTTTGAATAGGTCATTTGTTGGTATGCTTTTTTCTTCGGACTGTTTGATAGTGTAACTAAGGTGCTATAGTGATCCGTTATACTTGTTTCGCAAATCATTGTTAAGACTGAGAGTTTGGTTTTAATAAAACAGTGATCGAGGCAGTTACTTTGCCGAGTGGGTAGAAAGTGAGTTGATAGGAGGCCCTGAGTAGCCAGTAAGTTAAGGTAGTTTGTTGCATTTCCATCAGCGTCATTATTTTTAATGTCTATGTTCATGTCTCCAACTACAACTATGTTTTGATATATTTTTAGGTTATTTAAGATATTGTCTAGGGAAGAAAGAAATGCATCAGTTTTCCTAAACGATGGAGGTCTATAGGTGGCCACAATCGCAAAGTCATCATTTATTGTCAGTATAAGAAATTTTGACCCTTCGCATTCGGGTTCAATGACTTTAACCTCTAAGTTATTGTTGACATATACAACCACTCCATAATTTGGGTTTATATTATTTTTAGTTGCAAATTCGTTGTAATTTTTGATTTTTGGTACTTGAGGACATTTAGATAACCAGCACTATGTTAAAACCAATATGTCACAGTTTATATCTAGTCTCTTTAGTGATACTAAGAGGTCCTCGAAATCATGATTTATGCTCCTAATGTTTTGGGTCAGAATCTTAAATTTGCAGGAGTCGCTTAAGTAAAGATAACAATCCTCCAGCGATTTCAACGTCACTGCTTGGCCGACATTCACAGACGTGTCGATGTCATCAATTGTTTTTAGTGTATTATTCATTTTCATTTTTATTACTTCTTATACTTTTATGTGTTTGGTAATGGCGCTGAATGACTCTTGAGGATTTGCATGTCACGAAGATTATTTTATTTTGTGTGGATTTATTGTGTAAATATTGTTACGGTATACGGTGTAAGTAACAGTAAATTAATATTATGGTATAAGTTAAGATAAGGTTTCTAAGAAAAACATTTACCACCATAGCCTCTTAAGAGTAGTTATTCGTTCTGTAGGTAGATGTTATCATTAAGAGAAACAGTAACACATTTGTTTGTTGGAAACATTATTCAAAGTTAAGCAACGTCGGCCTTGGCTTGTACTTGGATGGGTGACAGCTTAGCGGCACACTTTTTTTTTGTTTGTGTTTGTAAATTACGTAAATGGTGGTAGGTACGGGACCCTCGGTGCGCGAGTTTAACTTGCACTTGGACGGTTTTTAAGTAAGTCAACTATTGTTGACTATTGTTAACTAACTTTTGCTCATTAAGTTGTAAGTTGTTTAGTACTAATGGTCTCTGAACTAAGCCGCCGACAGACAGACAGACGGCCGGACATGGCGAAACTAGAAGGGTTCCCTGTTGACTACGGAACCCTGAAAATAAATTAGATATTGATAGCATAATTTTTATTACTCAATTTTCGATACAATTAACGATAGGTACAGTAGTCTCCTAATTCCTGTAAACGTTTGGTAACAAAATGCCTGTTATTGACACAAGGAAAAGAAATTTATTTCTGATAAAATATAATAACAAATAAATAAATATTTTTGGACATTACACACCTTAAGACCTTAAGACCTAATAAGTCTTTCAATGTAAATCTATAACTTATATTACTGATTGACGCAGAATATTACACAAACAATGCAAATTACACTCGCCCTATAATTTTACATACGCAATTGAGCGTGTGCGTACATCGTCTTGCTAATAAAGTACCTAGTATTAGGTAAATAAAGTTGAAATTTTATATAAAGACTCCAAAGTGTAACGTTAACGTCGCAGTTCGTTGTAAAGAAAAGATATTTTTTCAAATTATTTATATTTTTAAGATACGTACGGTAATTTATTAATTTCGTAGTTCATAAAATACATGATAAGTACTACTTTTTCTATTGATATTTACATTTGATTGTTATGTTTTTATTTAAACATTGCAGAATTTATTATGTTCTATAGATACAATGTATTACAGGGGTCATCAATACATAAATACTTTATCAACCTCAAATAGTGTAATGTGTGTAAGTGACGTTAGGTGAAAAATATGTATTGTGGTTTCAGTATTCGCCTTACTAAACTTGGGATGGAAAATGAACGTACCTGCAGACTTGGTAACACAGACAGAAAAACATTTGTTGTTTGTTTTGCAAAATATTATTTTGAAAACTTAATTTGTATTTTAAATATAGCAAGCAGATTAGTGTAGTAACTTGTGAAAAATATTTTTTTAATATCAACTTTTTTTATAGTTTAGCACGATTTTATTGCACAAATCGACATTTTTATTACTTTTCGCGGGAGCACAGTTCGCGTCGACGGACAGATTACGTATGATGTAGTGTGACGGCAAGTACCTGAAAATCAAGGTAATCGGATCGGCTCGTTTTGTGTGCCCGAACACGGTATCTAGACGTATAAGTCATCTTTGATAATAAGAATTTAATTGACGTTTTTCAAAGATTAAGAAAAGTTAATTTGGAACTTAACCCAAATAAATATGAATTTTTCAAAAAATAATATCATATCTAGGTCATGTTATCTCAGAAAAAGGTGTAATGCCTGATCCTGAGAAAACAGCAGTAGTTAAAAACTATCCAGATCCAAAATCAGCAGACGAAGTAAAAAAATTTGTAGCATTTGTAAACTATTATTATAAATTCATACCTGATTTTGCATTAATCACAATTCCTTTAAACAAATTATCTCCAAAAGATGCTGGACAGATGAATGTCAGGCTTCCTTTGAATAACTTAGAGAAGCAATAGTGACACCACTAGTCTTAGACTACCCAAATTTTTCTATGAATAATACTATGGTTTTGCAAACAGATGCTTCGAGCAAAGCACTAGGATTTGTTTTGTCTAATGATAACATGAAACCCATAGCGTATGCTAGTCGTACTCTAAATAAAGCGGAATTAAATTATTTAACAATGGAAAAAGAGTTATTGGCAACAATTTGGGGTATAAAATATTTCAGATAAATGTTATGACAAGGGCACATTTTAGGAAGATGAATGAATGTGATATTAAAAGAGATGACAGAGAAGAAGAACTTAGAACTGACAAAACTGCTTCTTGGAGTGATCAACCAAGAGTGGCAGAAATACTTAAAAACAGACACATGACATAGAGTTAACTCCAGTTCCAAAAAATGAGATGAACGCGTTCGTAAATGATGTGAATAATAAGTTAAAAGAAGGTGAAGACAATCTTATAATTTCTGATTCAGAAACTTTTGTAATGTATAAATCAACTATTTATGTAAACCCAATTTCTTAGTTAACATGTACACGAGGTGTCTTGTTAAAAGAATTCCAAGAAATATGTACAAAAAAAAATGTAAAAGCGATAGTCAACATTAAAAAGAAGTGAATAAAAATTTCATTAATATGCTTGCTGATGAAATTAAAAAACGTACTACAGTAACGTACAGAATAGTTAGGACCACGTTTATGTATTACTATCTTTTGCCAGCGGCTTCGCTCGCGTTAAATTTGTGGTATTTAAAAAATTTAGAAAATCGGGACCTTTCCTGCGCAAAACAATGTTCACAATTCAAGATGGAAGTTCTATAGCCGGTAATAATATTACTCAACGATTTGATAGTTTAAGAGAGATTGGCCAGTATTAGTATTAATAATTATTGTGATTCATTAACAGATGAACAAAAGTCTAAACTTAAAGTAAACACTGACGATGCAGCAGGTAAATCATCCAGTAGAGTTTTTTAAACTTTGTTGTGAATTTGTCACTTCGAAGAAGAAGGTGATAATCAAACATTTTGGTTACGAGCGTAAGGAAATAGATAAATATTATTTTGTTATTTCTAGGCCCCCGCGATACAGGTCCGACTTACTGTGGGAACCACTGTTTAAATTAACAATAACAATATGTGGACTTCACATACGTCTTTTTTTTTTTTGACGTATGCAGGTTTCCTCACGATGTTTTCCTTCACCGAAAAGCCAGTGGTGTGAATAAATAAATCAGTGTACATGAGAAATTAAGAAAAGACTCATTGGTACACGCCGACCCGGGGTTCGAACCTCCGCCACTTAGGACGTGAAGTAAAATTTAAACCCCTCGACCACCACCGACGTCACCGAATTTTATGTCAGAAATGTGTTATTTAATTTAATTATTTCATGATTTAGCTAATTTATTAATGTATTATTTCGCTTTATGTTTTGGTTGTGAAATTGTAAGTGATTTGTTTAAAATGCTAATAAATAAATAAATGAAAAAAAAGAGACAAAGTGTTCAGCAACTTTATAGGTACTTCTTAAAGTACTTCCTTATAAAAAAAAACATTTTTTAACATTTTTTGCCATGTTTGAAGGTGGTAGTAATAGAACCAAACTTTGAAGTGAACTTACACATGTGCACGCCACATAGAATTGACCGTGGGAAAAACAGT